>CM073571.1:12876533-15276533 GCA_037074715.1 Magnolia kwangsiensis
GGACTTAATCTGTCTTCAGCTCCCTCCATATATCCCTCACATAGATCCGCGCAATGTGAGGAAATGCACCCATCAAACTCCTCAAGCTCCATGCGTCCATCGTTATTCCCTTCATCGTGCGCCACGCGTCCAAGATTGTGTATCGCGAAAGGAGCAAACATAATTGCCCCTAACGCCGGCTGTAGTTTTTCCTGGATAAAAGCTTGACGAGTCTGAGTATACTCCGAATTGTCCGCTGGAAAATTGGCTGAAGGTCGGTCGTTGGATGGATGTGTCTCACGAAGAGCAGCACGTGTCGCCATATCTGAGTCTGTTGACAGATCGCACGCCAAGCGAGGAGGGCGGGTAGAAACTGCAGGGGGAGGCTGAGAGGATAGACGAACTCCACGTGTCGTTGTGGTGGTTACGGAGCAGTCATTCCGTTTGCTGGTGGAAAGAGAGAGAGCAGGCGTCCGAACCGGTGATCTGCTGGAGCATGGGATTTGTGGGCCTTCATTCCGCCATGGTTGGGAGGTTAACGTCTGCTTCGGCGAAGGACCTTCCCTGATTCGCCATAGATCGCCCCAATGGGGTAGTGAATCATCGAAGGCTTCCTTGATCACTGGGAAGTCGAGGCATCAATCCTCCACGATCACCTTCACCAACAAACCAACGAAGGCAGATCAATACCCTTATTTCTTCTAACTCTGAGTCTGATCACGTCGATCTCTTCCCCTAGCTTCGTCTTTATGTCCAACTCAAGAAACGATCCCATATAAGCGGCGACTGCAATAAAGAATTCACCTAACCATAATTCTAATGGAATTCCCCAGACTTGGAACCAAACATTCTCCATGCCAAAGCTTGAGAATTCTTCCCACCTCTTTACCGTAGCCACCGGTCCATCGGAATGAAGATGACCTGTCATAATCAACATTTCTAGGTTGATCCCGGGGCACACCTTAAGCCATAAATCATTATAACCCAACGGTTTGTTCTTATAGTTCCCTGGGTTAAAGCCCGTAGTTTCTGCTATCCAATCCTTCACCTGTGATAGTGAAGCTCCTTCTTTACATATTATCACCACCGATTCCTTTAGATCTTCCTTCGCCTTATGAAAGGGGTCGGGATTGACAGTAATAGGGACGCCCATTTTGGAACAGGAGAGGATGAATCCACAGGAGAGGGGACGAAGGAAGCAGGAGGGCCAGAGGACGGGGACGTATGGGTGAAGGACATGCGAGGAGGTTGAGGTTGATGCTGGAGAAGGAGGACCTCCTTAAAGGAAGGGACTTAGGTCGCCGGGGGGGCATGCTTAGGTCGGTAGATTTTGGGAGGAATGGGAGCAGTAGGGCGAGAGAACTGATGGCGGGCTAAAGGGGGTCCAAATCGAGCTCGCTGAACAAGCAGAGGACAGCCAGCAAACCTCACCCCATGCAGCATGGTGACGGCTCTTGCTAGTTCAGCCTCAAAGGACATTCGGACTAAGGCAAATCCTCGGTAATGGCCACTGTTCCTATCTCTAAGCATAACTACATCCATGACTCCACCCGCTGGCTAAAAACCCTTTCAACATTGATAGGAAACCAACCAGTCGGGAAACCCTTCACAAATAAAGTAGGATACGCTGTTCGATTCCTTGTTGTTGACGCAACGGAGACATTTTTCCGGCGATGAACTTCCTTCTAGTCCGCGTCTTGTTGAGGCACATATTCACCTTCCTCTAAATTAGTTTCTGCATCATCCATATTCCTTAGATCCTTGTTTCTCCCTGATTCGTGATCACCAAGCGAGTGATCGCTGTCGTCTATTGATGAATCTCCCCAACGACGCTTAGAAGCTTCACGATCTTTCCCACGGTCTTGTCGTTGTTCCTGCGCTCTCGGATTCTCATCGTTGCGCGCTCTCATTCTCGAATTCTGGTTATAAACCTAGGAAACATAGGAAGTCTTTTTGAAGTCGTTACTAGTTATAAACCTAGGAAACCTATTGATCTTGTCCCTATGCCACCGTCCCATAGGCCATCAGAGTCTGCAGAGTCTTTCACACATCACATTCACTCATTGGATCAAGAAATCAGGCGAAAGATTACTACTAGTAATGAATATTACAAAATTCCTGCAGACCAACATAAATGATTCAAGGAATTCATGTAGGGGACTCTGTGGTGGTCCGCATCAAGCCAGAGCGGTACCCTCAGGGAGTCGTTCGTAAATTATACGCACGTAGCGCTGGACCATTCAAAATTATAAAACAGAACAATCTTAATGCGTATGTGGTAGATCTTCCACATTCCATTGGAATTAGTTCCACATTCAATGTGGAGGATCTAGTTGCATTTCAGGGGACCACTGTTACATTGTTCGGCCTTTCACCTAACCATCCTCATTCTCCAGATCTTTCCCTTGATCCATGGCCCCCTCCCGACCCATCTTCCCAGCCTCTACCACCCATACCTACCCTTCCCACTCCAGAGAGGAGATAGAGGATATTATGGACTATCAGATAGTATCGACGTCAGACGGTGGATTTCAAAAGTTCTTGGTTAAGTGAAAAGTCACGCCCAGCTTTAGATAGTACGTGGCTCGTTGAGGAGCTTCAGAGACTTGATCTTGATATCTCGAAGCGGTTCAGGAGTTTTGTTTCACCAGTGACGAAACTTTCGCAGCCAGGGAGAATCGATGGGGACATCTGGTGCACATGCACGCCCTCTACGCACGTACGCAAGGAGGAGGAGGGCCCCACCATCGATCTGAATCGATGACGACGTCCATGGGGGACCTCCTAGTTAGAGGACTGCGTTTTGATTCCTTGGAGTGGACCCAATCGTCATGTGAATTCCACCATGGGTTCTCATGATCGTGGCTCACTATTTCAAACGATCTAGTACTTTGAGTTTTGGTTATTATTGTTATTAGTAACATCATGGACAATTTAGATTATTTTGATTAGTTGTTAATTGTGGTTACTTCGTTTCTAAGTAATAGGTTGCGTACATAGTGTGAGTTTTGGGGTATATGATTTTATTATAAATAGGCACCCCTTGTAGTCTTTTTCCTCATTGAATATTGAATAAAATTCCTGCGTTTTTCCTGCTCCTCTTCGAGTTGTGAAAATCTAATTAGATGCGAAACTTTCCCTTCTTCGGGGCTAACCACCGTGGTGCGAAGCCACACCCATCCTAATTCGCCCCCGCCTTCTACCATCCATATTCCTCTTCTCCTACAGTCATTCCACCTGCAAATCCATCGTTATTTTGCAGCCACTCTACAGCAGATTTCCAGAATCTGGCCCTTCAGGAGGGCTGAAACTTTGCCGGAGCACCGTGTTCAAACTAATCATCCGTTTGGCCTGAAATTTGAAGGGAATGTGGCCCATCCCTAGTCGACCAAGCCCTAGCGGGCCGATCCCAGATTCATGGGCCCCACACATGTGCGGGCCACCATCAATGCATGTGTGTCAGGACGGTTTGCTGTCTACTCATGCGGGCCGATCACAGGTGCTCTCTTTCCTCTCTCACCTGATTTCCCTAACCCTAGATTGTCCTAAATCCCAATTTTTATGCCCTTTTTTAACCCTAGGTTTTCCTGAATTGAAACACGTGAATCCCTTAGATTGTGGAAATAATCCTTTGCATGTGTGGATGAATCTGCTCGCCTTTGATCATTGTTTGGTCTATACTTTTAATTGATCCAACCCTAGCATGTGTAGGCCCGGACCCACATAGATTCTCCTTGTTGAATGCTTGACTTTTTTGTGGGATGTGGAATTTTGCGTAATTGTTTCTGAATTAGTATGATCTAAAGCCTGAACTCTTGCATAACATATCTAAATTTTCATGTCCTGCATCAAGTTGCCGTCCAGATGGGCATGAGAAATATGAGAGATCATGAGATTAGCAAGGAGGTGAATACAGTTTCTAGAAGATAGAAACTCACTGGCAGAAGATGAATCCCCTAACCTTGGTGGTTTTTTTCTTAACAAAAAAGATAATGGTAAGATTTCAACAAATAACAGCAGCATTGTATTTTAAAAGGAGAGAGTAGAACATCAAGATGGGGGAAGAGAATTTCTGATTAAAATAATTGCCCCTTCTTCAGCTTGGAGTGAGAGTAGGGCATCATTAGAATATTCTTTTGTAAACAATAATGCAAGTTTATTTTTCTTCCTTCTGGTTGAATAAGCATTCATTGCATGGATGCTGTTCTTTAGGCTATCATTATATGGTTTTGATTAACACACTGATTTTTATTTATTTATTTATTTTTTTAAACCTGCAGGAAAGAGAACAAGCTTTGAGATCTTTCAAGAGTGGTGTGACCCCAATTTTGGTGGCTACGGATGTGGCTGCACGAGGTCTTGATATTCCCCATGTCGCGCATGTCGTCAATTTCGACCTTCCCAATGACATTGACGATTATGTACACCGAATAGGGCGAACAGGGCGAGCAGGTAAGACGGGCTTAGCCACGGCCTTCTTCAACGAGAACAACTCCTCGTTGGCAAGGACACTGTCTGATCTGATGCAGGAATCAAACCAGGAGGTGCCTGCCTGGCTCTCCCGATATGCTGCCCGGTCATCATATGGAAGTGGGAGGAACCGCCGATCTGGAGGTGGCCGCTTTGGCGGTCGTGACTTCCGGAGGGATGCTCCATTCAATAGGGGAGGAGGCGGCGGTGCCGACTACTACAGTGGAGGCAGCAGCAGTGGTGGGTATGGGGCTTCCCCTGGGTATGGGGGAGGTGGGTATGGTCCTGGTGTGACCAGTGCGTGGGACTAAAATCCCTCCTCTTCAATGCCTTCTACGCCTCTTGTTCTCTTTTTAAAATTGAATTTTGACAGGGCTGCACTCTCTCTCTCTCTCCATCCTTTTTTTCCTTTTTTATCTGGTCTTTCCTTCTTCCTCCTCTCTTTTTTTTTTTTTTTTTTTTCTGTTTGGGGTGCAATTCTTTCCCTGTTTTGCCTGTTTTTATGTTTGTTTTCGTTCTCCTAGGGTTGGGAGGGTTGCAGAGTTGTTAACATCACCACTCCCAAAAAAAGCAGGTTAGGAGGAGAGGGTTGTGTAATGGTAGATCGGTGGGTGAACTAGCAGATTAGTGGTCCTTTTACTTCTTTTTTACATAGTAATTTTGGTGGTTCATTGTAGAATATGTAGTGAGAGAGGGAGGGTGGTTTTTTTTTTTCTTTTTGGGGGCCATTTGTTTCATCACAAGACATTCTTTATCTCCTATTCATGGTAGGGGGCCATTGCCAGGCCGTGGGGGGTTGTGTTGTAAAATACTGATGATGGTGTTATAGAAATAAATCTCAGCTCTTTCGAAGACAAGAGTGGTTGCTTCTTTTTATGTAAGGCGTACCAATTCTATGTCATGGGATGGGTGAAAGCAGGTACTATTTAACCATAAATGCCTATTCACGAGGAATCTCTGCTGTAGAAGCATGGCCCACATGTCAGTTATCCTGAATCTATGCTGCTGACTTAATGGGCCCCATTTGGCCGGAATGTGTCCCTAAAGCTATAGCAGCATTGATGGTAACTGCCCATTTTCATTTCCCCATTTTTTTATTTTTATTTTTTTAAATTTCCCCTGCAAGCGTCTAGTCTCTAGTCGTGGGCCTCTGATTAAATGTTTGGAATATTCCATTGTCATCATTTGCATACTCTGGACCACTGAATTATCTTCTAATTTAGGGTGAGCCCAAGGGCAATCTGTCTCCGTGGTCCAAGGATCACGCCCTTCCGTTCAAGGGATATGATTATTCGGAGATCATTTCTGCAGCCTTTCAGGTCAATGTTTATGTATGACAAGTCATTAGAACCTGATGAGAGTTGTGATTGGCTGGATTTTATTAATCCGGGCAGATTGTGATGTGACAATCCTAACCATTTAGTCAATTCCGAGGGTTTCTGCTCACTGATTGTGATTGGTGGCCCCTTGTTCTCTGAAACATTTATTTGCCGTCCAATAATGGGACATTTGGAATCACCCAATCCGTGCAATTCGTGTTCTGTGGTTAATCCATTGTTGTCTATTTTTATCTTATTATTTTAAAGAGAATGTGGAGCACCCCAAAATGTGGGGCAGAACATGCAATGGGCACTGTCCATGCAATTTGATCTACTACAAGTTTCAGCAGATAAAAATTGCATTTGAAGCTGGTGTTCTCCACTTGTAGAAATCTAGACTATGGCGAGAATTTACAGTCAGCCAGTAGTCATTGAGTCGCAAGTACTTCGTCGACTGCCCGTGATCCTGGCAAAGGCAACAACTGACGGTCGGCAAATTGCCTTTTGAAGGTCCACCCAATGTTGCTTCGCAGCTATCAGCACTTTTTCAGCAAATCTGAACCGTTGATCTCTATGATATTTTCTCAGACATTCCCCTCGCTTCGGTCCACTACGTCAATGCTCAACTACCGGAACTCGTGTCATAATTTCAGAGAAGTATCATTACCCATTGCTAGGGGCATGCGTCACGTGGTGCAAGAGGAGATAAAAAGAGAAATTCGGAGGGGAGAGTAAAAGGGTTAAGAGGCAGAGGGAGATCCAGTCCTCTACAACACCCCTTTCACCGGGTGCGTGAAAGACCCAAGTCTGTGGAGCCCACCATTTTCTGTGTGTAAAACCCACTCCATTCACCAGATTCTGGATGTTGGGTCCTTAGGTAAAAAATCAGCTACATCCACAACTCGCTCAGATGGGTCACACCATATGGAACAGTGTGCATGGGATGCTAATAGGATTATGTGTGGTCCACTGTGTGGTGTATCTTTCATCAAACCCGTTAATCAAATCTAACTCAACAAAATGAAGAGAAGATGTTAAAATCAGCCGAGTTAAAGTAAACTTAGTGGTTTTGAGAGTAATTTTACATTGTTCATGTAGTGTGTGGGATCTATATATTTTTATTGGGCTAATATTCTGTATGCGGTTCAAATCAAGATTCTCACCTGATGGATGAAAGGGTTTTTACATGTACTCCATGGTATACCTTAAAGAGATAGCATTGTATTATCTCCTCTTCATGCGGTGGGGAAGAGGAGTTGCAGGGCCACTTCCCACCTGCATGAAAAGAAGTAGGTTTCGTTGAGTGGCATTTGTGGGTGAAATCTTAACCAAACATTGTTAAGCACACACATTTTTTAATTCCTAAAATACCTATGATTTTTTTATTATTATTATTTAAATATCTTTTTACATTATAATATAAATAAATAAAAATATATTGATCAAGTAACAAATGATTTTTTACTTTTTTGAAAGATAACGACTGATTTTAAACAGCACATTGTCGATATATTAGCTCTATGGAATGCACTTAATGGTTTGGTTTCACTCTTGCTCCCTGTGGTCCCCAAATCCGGTATGTAGGATGGATTACCGTCGCCTCATGTTGCAAAAGTAAAATAAGGAAGAGGAAATATTGATTGATCTGATCTATTTCATTCATTACCCAATAGCCTTTAAATAGGCAGTACACAAACCATCCTATAGAGTAGGTAAAACAACAAACTACACCTCATCCATTTTTATGTGTCGAATTGTACAATCGTACGTACCACGTTGTCTCGAGCTGTTGCTTAGCTAGCTGATGGATCATGCAATGCCTCTCTGAGACCATGAAAGTTGTGGCCCTCACCAATCACGTCCTGTGGATCCCACCCCTAACCTCAGCTGGACGACACAATTGGATAATGATCGCCAGTGTCCATGCCATGGGCTGATCTACTTAGTTAGTCCAAACAAATCGTTAGCTATTGATAATGCTAAAAGGGTGCTTGGTCGCCATGGAGTCGAGGATTGCGACCCATATTAATCACCAAAGGGTATGGGTATGGCGTGTTGTTGTTTTCTTGGACATGCATATGCAACGGCCTCTGTTAAAACGGTCCACCAAATATCGCCTATTAATATTTATGAGCCCAGCTGTGCAGTACCCACTTTGTGGGTCTTACTCAGATGTCAGCCCACGTCCAGCGCGATTAATTATTGGGGCCTAAACTCAGGCGTGGATCCAACCATGAGCCTTGATGATAACCCAATCCCAGCCCCAAGTGGGCCAAGCTGGGCCAACCCAGGACATTAGCTGGAACAGATTTGTATCTTGTATTAGTCACGGATAAAACTGAAATTATGTAATTACAATTAAGATATAATTTTGTCTTTTTCATCTATCTATTATAACACTAATAATATATTTACATTTTTACCCTTGCAGCAGCAACTTCTCCTTTTCTTTGTGTGTAGGTCGAGGAAGTGGAAATCGGCGATGCACGTTGAGGTCTTCTTGCACAATTCAATCAAACACGGGTCACATGTGTTAATGATGGCCTTTATTCAGTTAATGTGTGCGATTAGAATAGTGTGGGCATGCTAGAGTCATACTTGACTCAACTTTGATTGAATGCAGATGCCCCTGCATTAAGATGGACCAATTAAGACCAAATTTAAGTATTTGGCCACCCTTTCAATCACTGACGGTTACAATGATAAGACAATTTTAATAAAAACAATCGAGAAAGAAGATGGAAGCCAAAAGTATTATTCTATTATGATTTTTATAATATTGACACTCACGATTAGCTTGAGAGACAATAATCCATTGGTTGTCCAATTACGAATTGACCTTCGTAGCGAGACGATCGTGATGTGTGGAATAATCGTCTATTAGTTGCTTAGTTGAAAATTGAGCCTCATTGCAAGAAAACTGATGGAGGATAGATTTTCGACAATCTATTTGTCACTTAGTCAAAACTGGGCTTCATAGCGAAATGGCTAGTGAACTAGCAATCTGTTTGTGATCTTGGAGGAAATGAAGCATGTTGTGAGATGATCATGATTTGATTATTTGTTTGTTGTTTGGTGTGGACAAAATTTCATGGCAAAATAGCTGGCGGAATCACTTAGCATGTAATTGTAAAGCCCCACAAACTTTATTTCAAAATTGAGTGATTTTCTTGCGATTCTATGGGATGACGTGGATGAAGGGTGAAAATGTAAATTAAGTATTAAAAACTAGAGCTCCATGCTATGAACAATGATTGAGCTAAATTAAAATAAAATAAAAGGATAAATGTCCATGATGAGTTTTATGGGCTTAGAACTCTTCATCGATTGTCGTTGTGCTTGTTTGTAATGGCATGAGGCATGACGCTTTTCATCGATAGTTGTTTTTATAAGCTTATGAGAGGTAGTAGTAGTGCATAAGTTCTCATATTGTGAAAATTTTGAATATTTGTCTATGTAAGTTTTCTTAATTCTTTGCGTAAGTGTAGCTTATTGTGTACAGCCATGTGTACATGAGAAACACGCTCACTTATTAGGATTATGGGTCAGCCAGAGGACTATTCACATATAGAAAAGTTGTTGGGGTTCACATGTCACTAGGATTTGACATAAAAGTTGATTTTGGTAGGATTATAGTTTTAAATGCTCAATAGATATTTATTTTTATGAGGTCTTGACATTTGATGCTTGCAAAGAGGCTTACTTTAATGAAACTATTGATTTGTAGAGAGCTACTTTTGACAGATCTATAGCATGTAATGCTCTGACATTTTTATGTATCTAACTCCTCTTAGAGTTGATAAGAACACGTGGCATGGTTACTATGTGGCATCTTTAGGCCATGTCAAGCCAAGTGTAAACACTCGATATACAAGTGAAATTTTGTCAATTATTAAGCATGTAATGCCAACACATGATGGCATTTAATTTATCGAAGTGGAGCACAAAAACAAGTGTAAACAAGGTCCACCATGTCTTACATGTAAAATCCACTCCTTTCTTCCACTAAGTGGGAATCATTATTTGAACCATAAATACAAAATATTTGTATGATTAAATACTTATATAAACCACACTAATCGAAACAACACAAAATTGTTCTAGAATTGCTAAGTTCACGCGGTGTGACTCACTTGAATTTTGTAATGGGCTGATTTTTTGGTGAATTAGACTTGATTAATGGGCCTAATAAAGACATATCACATGGTAGCCCATGCACATATAAACTTATGGTCGGTGTCCCATTCACATTGTTCCATATCATGCTCATATGAGGTATGGATCTAAGTTTTTTTTAAAAAAATTAATTTATTTATTTAGTATCGATCCCTGGTGGGGGGTAACTAACAGCGAAGTGTCAACTGACAGTGGGGTGCACTGACAAGCTAACCAATATATATATATATATATATATATATATATATATATATATATGATGTATGGATCTAAGTTTTTTTAATTAATTAATTAATTTTGAAGACTTAATATTCGGTATAGAATATGACTGGCAGAGTGAATTTTATACTTAAAACATGGCGGGTCTTATAGACTCAGGCGTGTGCAGAGGACTCCGGTCTCCCTCCATTTCTCTCTCTCTGTTTTTTTTTTTATTCTTTTTTTTTAAAAAAAAAATCCCCTCATTGCTCTAGGTGGCATGTGCCATACAAGTAGTTTGTATGGACCACGCGGGATGGACTCAATCTGGTAGGGGGCTATGTAGTGCCCACCATGATGTATGTATTTTATCCATGTCATTCATCTAATTTTTCAAATCATTTTAGGATGTGAGCCCAAAAATAACATATACCCAAAGCTCAAGTGGATCACTAAGTGAGAATTGAACACCTCCCATAAAAAGTAGAAGTTATAGATCATGCTGATATTTGTCAAATAAGCGTCACAATGAGCACTAAGAAGGTTTCGTAAGTGCACGCTATTATCACCCACTACTTCCTGTGGTGTAGTCCACTTGAGCCATGGATGAACGGTGTGGATAAAACACAGAGATGATAGTGGGCCCCACAGAGCCCCTGCCAGGACCGAGACCGTCTAGGCAGGGGGCAAGACGCAATCCGCGCTGAGTTTGTATCAGACAAGTACTTAGAAAAATAATATTAGAAGAAGTCATTAGAAAATTGAAGAAAGGCATTGAATGTCTCCTCGTGTTGCATGAGACCCAGTCATATTACGTTTTGTTTTACAGAAGAGCCTGAGAGAAAAACGACGTACTCCCCGCTATAAAATGATGTTCTGTTTGGTAGTCCACTGGACTACCAAATTAGTTGGTCCCTCAGCTTTTGGTGATAGAAAGAGTGGGATACATCTGTTTTTACCTGCGGGCCCACTTTAAATACGGCAGGTAAGGACTCGGATTGCGTCCTACCCCTGCCAAGACGGACTGGGCCCGGCCTACCGTGATGTACGCATTCTATCCATTTTAACATATCATTTCAAGGCATGATCCCAAAATGGAGGGAGATCCAAGGCTCTAGTGCGCCACACCAGGGCCCACCAATGGTTGCATCATTTCACCAATGGTTGCCTGGGGTCAAGTGCATCGGTGGTCCGCCAGGCCACGGTCTTTCCTTTGTAACAAATGCAGTGGGTATAAGACGGGATCGTAAGGGACCAGTGGAACAGTCCGTTTGGTTTGGGAGCGAATTAGGTGCTTCCCCGACCTCACTTACTGTGGGGCCCACATTGATGTATTTATTGTATATCCACACCGTACATCCGTTTTTCAAGATATTTTTAGTCTGTAAAACGAAAAATAAAGCAGATCCAAATCTCCAACGGTCCATACTAGAAGAAACAGTAGTGATTGAAAGTCCCACCATTAAATGATTCCTTGGCTCCTAATGCTTATTTAGTGTTTATTTACCATCCAACCTGTTGATAAGGTTTTAAAAATATGTATGAAGGTGAGAAAGAAATATTAGCTTGATACAAAACTTTTGTAACCCACAATAATTTTTTAATGGTCATTCACCATTGTTTCCTACTTACGGTATACCTGAGATACTTATCTGCTTAATGGTTGGGCTCATGCCCTAAAAGGATCTGGAAAAACGGATGGACGGTGTGGATATACAATAAATACATTAAAGTGGGCCGGACCGTCTTGGGTGAGGCCGGCGCCGCACTTAATCCCCTACCGTTTGGGTTGTATGTGTTTCCTGTAATGTGGTCCACTTAAGTTTGTAATATATCTCTTTTTTGGTCTCATACTGTAAAAATAGATGGACGGCATGGATGAAACATATAAACCATTGAAGGGCCCACATAGCTGGCTGGTGGTCGGTGTTCTTTGGGGCCCACCATGATGTATGTGTGTCATCCATGCCGTCCATCTATTTTCATATCTCATTTTATGCTATATTAGAAAAAATTAAATATACGTAAATCTCAAGTGGACCACATTACATGAAACAGTGTTGAATGAATTTTGAACATTCAAAAAATTTTGGGGACCATAAAAGTTTTGGATCAAGCTGATATTTATTTTTTCACTTCATCTGGGTCTTTACCACCAAATAAAAATATTGGATTTTAAATAAACAGTACAGTGAGCCTCAGGAAGATTTTAATTGTGAATATCCATTCATTATTTTTTTCTTATGGTGTGGCCCATCTAAGATTTATATCCCTGTAATTTTTTTTTATCAAGCCTAAAATTATCTGCAAAAATTTATGAACGGAATGGATGAAACAAGTACATCATTATGGGGCCCACAGAGCACCGAACACCAGCCACGGGGCTGGTGTCAGGGGGAGTAGCCAATCCTTTCCCGTGACGGAATCGTCCTGAAATTGTCAAGTCTAGGCAGGTAAGTCGCAGGAGTGCAAATGATTGTAGCTCACGAGTTCTTCGATGAATATGGTGCCTATGGAACTATGATCGGACGGTTCATTATGGATCAAGACTATCTATGGTACATCTCCCTGATATCCATTATATTTGGATTGTAGGATTATTCTCAACATGGCTTGGAAATGGATGGATAGAATGTCAACAGTTACTGCTTCATAAACAACGGTCCATTAATTCGAACCTTAAAATTTCCAAATGATTGAATTAATTTTCGGTGTTGGCCATCAATATTCGAGATCACTGGAAGAACGTTTCAGATCACAGATGGCAGGCCCCTGTACAACGCAAAATGTCCAGGAGTGTGATTTTTGGATATTCGCGCGAATCACTAATTGCATCCTTAAAATGAAGAATATCCCTAGGAGGAATCTCAAGTGAACCCGAGCGAGGACACTTTTTGGGGCACTAACTTCTCGCACGTGGCAGCGAGATCCGAGCCGTTCATCAGCAAGATCAGATCATGGGAATTTCATGTACAATAGAAAATAGGGTGGTCTGTTTATTAGATGGACGACACATCTATAAATAGATGGTAAAAGAAATCAACCAATGGTCCATATTCAACAAACACTCGTGACCTACCTCGTGAGTGGACTGGATTGGTTTAGGGTCCAAGACATGTTCTTGGTGGTCCAACTCTATCACACGTGTGCAACAATGGCACATGTGCTGCAGTTCATTTCCCGAGTGCGAGTACATTTCAGTTCCTTTGATTCCTTGTCACAAATAGCTATATTTAACAAAGACAGCAGCGATCTTTTCTAGTTTTGTTTATGTTGTACATTTTTAACTACTGCTGGGAAGAATCCTGATATTTCTCATTGACCAAAAAGCCCCTGAAACTTCTTAAAACTTCCCTTAGCTGAATTTTTTAGTTCTTATGGCCCAAAAATCAGATCAGCCACAAAAATAAATGGATGCCTAAAAAAATGCTTTAGGTTGTCTGTGTTTTTTTGTTTTGTTTTTTTCAACACACGCACACACCCCACCCGATCAAGCTAGTGGAATTTCACCACTTATGGATACACGAACCCTTGACCGGGAGTTGAAACTCCTGAGAGTCTACCACCCAAACAGGCCCGAGAAGCAAAAACATTGGCCAATTTTAGGTTGTCTGTTTGTTTATGTACTTTGGCCAATTTGATGAGTGTTAATATTATTATTATTATTTTCACCATATGATTCAAACAGTGCGGACAGGTACTCCTCACCCGGAGAAGCAAAAACATGCCATGTATGCATACCAAGATAAGACAGGAACAGTAATTACAGCCCGAATAATCGCTGCCCATGCATGTCATGCCCTGACTGTGACTAGTAATCACAGTCATCCATTTGTGGCCCAGCGTCGAGTTGGGTTATGTATACGATGGGTGCTCATAACCGTCTCGAAGCAGGCCCGTAACCCAATGACAATGAAATACTATCATTTGTTAGCATTATGTATGAATAACAAACACAGCTTCACTTGTGCCCTAAGAATATTTTTCGATGCACTCCTTCAGTAACACGTTACTTGGCCTGTCAAAAGTAGCATGACTTAGAGTTGTATGTATGTAGTTGAGAAAAGAGAGACAACATGAGAAGGACACATGACTATCACAGGAGTATCCCATGTGATCAAGCAACATACTCAACAAGTTACATAAAGCCCTTTTGATGCCAGATATATAGCAATTTAGGATACGGACGGCAAAACCGTCTCGCATGATCATATTGAAAAGAAAAGTTTTCTGGAGACAAATGGTGCTTTCATGGAAACTATGGAGAGCTAAGAAACGGATTCTTCCATAATTAAATTATTATTTTTTTCTTTTTAAAAAGATATCAATACATGTTGGCATAAAGAATTAGAATTTAGTAGGAATATAACCAAGTAACCTTTGAGGATCAACGATGAAACATCGACTCAGTCACCGCCCTTTCTAATTTATATAAGCAACACTAGATGACGAGCTTCAGGCCCTCGCCAACACACACACAACCTCTCTACATAACTCAACATTGTCTATCCTACTTTTAGCTTTAGTTCATCCACCTTTTGTCTATCAATGATGCAGTAACTTTGGACTTTAATATAGTTTTTTCTGCTACTGTCCAGCATTATCGTTGCAGTACATTTTAAGAGTAAATTAAATATTCATGGCCTCCGTCACTAGATCTCACTGATCATTGAGTCCATACTTGATAGATAACATAAGCAACATCTTATAGATTGAACACCATAGTTGTTCTATCCACACAAGCAATCGTAGTTTTTTTTCCTTTGCTTATCTCACTCTTGCTATTTATATTGTTTATCTTATTCGATTAATAAAATCGACGATTCAACCTTAATTTTTAATTTTATCCATCCATCATTGTATTACTAAAAAAAATTGAGAATCGTGATCATCATTGAAAGAAAAGTCATTAACGCAATGAAAAAAGATCACATTGAAGAATTAACCATCCCCTTCCAAATTGCCTGATCACTGCAACATTGGTGGCTCAATACTTTAAATCAACCTTCACAGCTTTGATTCTAATCTGACTAGTTTGGCTCCTAGGGTCGCAAGCGTTCAATCAAACTCGAGTTGAATATGACTCTAGCATGCCTGATATCATCCTAATTGCACACGATTAATTGAATATGGGTCGTTCGTTAACATGTGTAGTCTAATGTTTGATTGAACAACAACAATGGATTCTGACATGCATAAAGTCATGTGGAGAGAGCAGGGGAGAGAAAAAGGGAGGAGGGTTTCGTCAATGTGCAACTTATGAACACTTTTCTTGTACAAGGACACACAATCTTTAAATTTGTTTCATTTTAAACTTGCATTCTAACACAAGTCAACACAACAAGTTAACGGTGTGGATGCTATGGATAATCACAATGGGCCCCATGAAGCCTTTATCAGATGGGCTTCCTAATGCTACATCTTCTCATGGCTATGCATAAATAAGAAAAGTGCATTTGTAGGGGTATAAATGCACATTTGTGTTACGCAGCACGCTAATAACGCAGTGAACCGAGATCTAATCTCCAGTCTTACCCACAAACGATAAACAAGAAGAAATATAAACTAAAAATAGATCAAAGCAATCCAAACAAACCACAAGACAAGATATACGTGAAAAAATCCTAAACTAGGGTAAAAAACCATGGATGCAAATTTCTACTGTGAAAAAAAATAAAGATTACAAGGCAAAATACTAACCTATTCCTTGGAAGAATAGAGAAAACCCTTTACCCATACCTTATAATTATTTCTTAATACGCTATAAAAGCCCTAGGGATACTTATATATGGTTTATGCAACTTTTCTTTCGCACCCTTACGAAAGTCGGCTCAAAAATCCGCAGTCCTCATCAAATCCGAAAATGAATCTGCGTAACCACGACCGGTCGAGCATTAACCACGACCGGTCGAGCACATCGGAACCAAAAATATTATGCTCGCTGGACTTTGAGTCGAGTCAGTCCACGACTGGTCAAGCAGGGTCCACGACCGATCGAGCAGGGGCCACGACCAGTCGTGCGACCCCTAGATGTAGATCCTGTCGCATCAGAAATTCCTAGTGATCTAGTATATCTTTCTAACTTCTTTGCATAAACATTATCACATCCGCCTTCTAAACACGTCATTAAACGTATGCTCTGTGGCTTATCAAAATTTCAGATCTTGCCGCATCAGAAATTCACGTGTGTGCTTAGTCCTATCTCGACCACTTCATCCATCCCTTGAGATTGTTTTACCATACAAAGTAAATACCGTATGTTTGTATGGGCAAAGAGGGTGCCTAACACCTTCTCTCTTTATAACTGACGTCCCTTATTCGGAATTCCGGATCGCAGAGCGGGAGTCAATTTAAGGTAGGAAAGTCTTCGGATTTTCTCCCACCTTACGTATTCCGTGGTTCTAGCCGACCGCGGGATTTTAAGATTTTCGGCTAGTGACGACTCCAACATCCATAATCAGCCTATCACCCCTAATCACCATAACAATAGGGATCAGCGTGGGCACCGATTTTCAGTGTCTACACCTCCTTTGTTCAACAATCCTCCTATTCCTTCAACGTTTAGAGCATTCCCTGAATCTCCTAAAATTCCTGATGCCTTTCTTCTAGATTCTTCACTGAAAATTAGACCGACCACATCATCAAATTTCAGTTTTGTTGACCCTGAAGAATTGCTCACAGCAATCACCAAACCATCACGACTGTCTGACAAACTGGATAAGATCAATAACGCCATGACCTCATCTTCAAAAACAATGACAACGAATTCTAACTAGCTCGTGACTATATTAAACTCGTTTAGATGTTTAGCCACGCTCCCACCATCTGACATCTTCATGTTGAATAACTATTTCAGAAGATGAACCTTGTTGGATGCAGAAGGTTTTTCATACATGGTGGTTAGGGCTTCCATTAATTCTTTTGTAGTTTTCATCTTGGATATGTTGAAGGCGACGCTCTTAGACAAAGAGAGTTGAATCGTTCCTAAAGCCTTCTTATCCAGTAAAAATCATTCATCATATATTATCTTTTCTAGTTTCTTCTCTTTTTCTCCTAGAGGAATATAGAGGTCCTTCTGATACAGATAATCCTCCACTTGCATTTTCAAGAAGGCAAAGTTTGAATCATCAAATTTCTCAATTCTGGTTTTTCCTTCTTCCGTCATCGCTCCTAATAGAACTAAACTAAGCTCTGATACCAGTTGTTGCGTAGCACGCCAACGATGCAGTGAACTGAGATCCAATCTCCAATCTCACCCACAAATGATAAATAAGAAGAAATATAAACTAGAAACAGATCAAAATAATCTAAACAAACCACAAGACAAGATATACATGGAAAAACCTCAAACTAGGATAAAAAATCACGGGTGCAAACTTCCATTATGAAAAAAATGAAGATTACAAGGCAAAGTAGTAACCTCTCCCTTGGAAGAACAGAGAAAACCCTTTGTCCACACCTTAAAATTATTTTCCAATACCCTAGAAAAGCCCTAGGGACACCTATATATAGTTTAAGTAACTCCCCTTTCGCACTCTTATGAAAGCTGACTTAAAAATTCGCATCAAATCAGAAAACGAATCTACATAACCACGACTGGTTGAGCAGACTGCACAACCAGACGAGCGGACACCTCAACCGGTCAAGTATGGGCCATGACCGATCGAGCACCTCAGAATCAAATATCTAATGCTCGCTGGACTTTGAGTCAAGCCAGTCCATGACTGGTCGAGGAGGGTCCACGACCGGTCAAGCAGGGGTCACGACCGATCATGCGGCCCCCAGATGTGGCTCCACATCTCAACAATTTGCTGATTGCGTTGGAAAAAGTTGTATTTGCAACACATTTGGAGAGGAAATAAGAGATTTTCAAAGGTGAAGTGAAAAATGAAGGGAAAGGAAGTTATGCTACTCACATGAGAAGCAGATAAATCCAAGCCACTTGTTTAAATGAATAAAATCAAGCCATCAATTTATAAACACTCAAATGTTCAGAGTTTCATAAATACAATTATTTAATTATTTTAAAATTCTCATTTAGAGTTTCATAAAATCTTAAAGGAAAAATTATTTGTTTGCTCCTAGTGGTATGTATAATAGAGATATGTTGAATACAACCTAAGTACTACGTGGACATTTTTACCCTTGCAATTAGTCATTGAGAAATTTTAAAACAAATGATTATTCCATGCATCAAGTCTTTCAACTAAGGGTATTTTTGTTATTCCTATCAATTCAGGAGTGCTTGGCATCTTTTGTTCTTTTCTTTGCTTGGGTATAGCCCGTACAATGCAACTCTTGAAGATTCAATCTAACATAAAATTGTGTGGGGCCATTACATCATTTGTGATAGCTCAGTTTAGGATGTGAGCCTTAGATAAAGGCACGTATAAGCCTCGAGTGGTCCCAACCATAATAAATAGTGAGATTGGGACATCCTTATTGCTCTCAATTCAATCAAATTAGGCCATATGTGCAAGCGAGGGTCTGGATTGGCTGTTCGTGTGAGTAAGACGCACGGGTTTGCCAATGTCTACTTGAATTAGAGGTTTTAATTGAATCGTTGGTATTCCTTGCGTCGAAATGGACAAGTTGGAGATTAGACCGAGATCCAGTTATCCTCTTAACCACCGGTTTGTGCTCCGTTCAGGCAATTCATAAAAGGGTAGGGGTTAGCCATTTTGAATGAGTTCATTTTACTTTTTGACAATAATCATGAGTCTAAAGCTTTAAGGACATTTTCTTTCATTGGTTTTTAAGTTTGTATACTTCTCAAATGAATAAGAATGTACAAATAAACAAAACAAGACTAAACAAATATCGACTTTATTGATATTAAAATGTGTGGTTCATTATAATAGACAAAATGATAATTAACTAGATAAATAAACAAAAGTAAAACTAAACTAGGAAAAATACCTAATTCGCCTATCACAATAGACGACAAGGCGAGTGGTCAACAGGATATGACTAGGTTGGTATGATCAATTGAATCGGAATTTAATTGAACATGATCTTACAACTTAAAGTTAATGATATTTACTCATACTCCTAAATACTGTAATGGAAACCGCCATGCAGTCACTGATGCTAAGTTAAACTAATGAAAGATAATGGAAAGTAGATCAATATGTTTACGTGGGACCTCAAGCTCTAATATATCTATATGCTCCTTTTATAATTTGTCGATGTGGTGAAACCCCTTACTAGGCTTCCTTGTTGCTTCTGGATACTTCGCGCTCATGCGGTAGTTCCATATATGAGAATCCCATATTGATTACTTCGGAACTGGTGACTTGAATTTTTTTTAAAAAGGACTCTCATCGTATTCAAATTCGCTTGCTTCTTGGATCTCCTTGTAGATTATATGTCACAAAGATGTTTGTGGCCCGCTAAAGACCAATCCTGGAACCACCAAAGTTATTCCGATGAAAACAATTTGACTAAGATCCATGAACCTCAAGGGCTAGACTTCCAACGAACATGGCCGGTCAACATTTATATTGATGGTCCACCCTGTCCACTTCGAGGTGTTAGACAATCTGGATCAAACCTCCTCCACCATTTTCACCATTTACTGCGGGACGGTTTAGAGTGCTGGAATGGATGGATGGACATGATCAATCGCATCCTGAT
Organism: Magnolia kwangsiensis; assembly: GCA_037074715.1. Lineage (NCBI taxonomy): Eukaryota > Viridiplantae > Streptophyta > Magnoliopsida > Magnoliales > Magnoliaceae > Magnolia > Magnolia kwangsiensis. The sequence goes on from CM073571.1 coordinate 12,896,312, forward strand.
ATCCCAAATTCTTAATCTTGATTAAAGTTCGACCCGGAAAGTGTATGGGTGATCTCTCTCTCTTTCGACATCTGTGTTGTTAGGTGGATTAGATTTGTCTGATATTTTATTATTTGATGGACTTGCCTTCTCATCCAACTCTCCTATTCTTGATATTTTATTATTTGATAAAATTGTCTTCTCATCCAACTCTCCTATTCTTTTTATCCCAATCAATAAAAGGTTTTTTAATAGATAAGATTGTCTCTTCAAACTTAGGCTTGAGAGAAAAATAGATTAGCTTGGACATAGATCCGATCTCATGATGTTTAAAAGTGTTTTTGACTCCATAAACATTTTTGAAATTTTATTTTATTTTTTATTTTTATTTTGAAAGGATCTCGAGACCGCTTTGGCAAGAATATCATTGACAGATTCATGATAGATCTATTTTTTCAACTAGTCTTTTATAGACGTGCCTAATACCATGTCTTATAAATAAAAATGTTAATTATGGCCACCTGGCATGTAATGATTCACACCTTTAAAGGCATGTACAAGGGTCTATACCATCACATTAATAATATAATACATGATGCTGACAAAAAATCAACCAAAAATCTCTTTTAATGCAGGTACATCTTTGTGTGTGTGTTAAATACATAATGTCATCATGTGACCGTTTTGTATTAGACCACTTCATGACCCCAAACATGGGTGTAAATAATCCCCACTGTTGAAACCTCTCAATATTTCTCTCTCTTAGCATGTAGCCTACACCTAGTGGCACCCTTCACCTCGTACCAGACCTTCAGTGTATATAAATTAGTGGAACCGGCGGTGAGACTTTTCATGTGATGTGTTCAACGAGCTCTTTGATCAGCCATGCTTTCATTTTCACCCACTGTGCACGTTAACCATGTATATCGCACATGGGAACGATTGAAACGCCGCTCATCTTTTTTGTCTGTTTTAAACGGTGTGACTAACGTGTGCGTCTGTCTCATTTTCTTATATGATGGTGATTCTACCCTTGCACCGGCGGCACATTCCCATGTCAATCCAAACCGGCAAAAAGGTTGGGCCCTACAATGGATGGAGCACGGCCAAGAATCACACTCACCTGATCGGGTGGGCCACCATTCAGTTGTTGTGAGTTGTAATGGTACATTGAGGACAGCTGCTCTGACCGTTCCTTTTGTAGGCCCACTTATTGGATGGCTACGATAGTCCATTCCCACGATCGTCAGTATATGGCCTACCACGTCATGGCCCACCAGAACAACAGTTCCGACGAGCACACGTTTGCCACTTGTATTATGGTAGAGCAGCCATACAGGGCAGGGCGAGATACTAAACGGATCTTCCATTTAGTGGGCCCTTAATCTGGACGGCACACGGTTTTCAAACCATACATATCGGACAACCAGAGGTCTACCGTTAATTTGAAGACTAACGATCGGATGGCGTGGATCATCCATGGTGCCGTTTTTAACCATTTCCACTCCTTGCGGGACCACTACTTGGACGGTGTATATTTATTTATGCACTTACCGGTACGGTGGAGACGCATGACTCCGCCAGATCATTGCCTAAAATAACTGGAAATTGATTATATACAAGGTAGCCGTACCACAGTTAGTGGTACTCTACCATCTTTCACACTAACATGCCAATTATCTAAGAAATCGGTACCATTAAAACAGTTGGCCCCACCACCAACATTACCATTCTCTAATATCAGGTTGATCGGAGTCATACCTTGGTTGGACATTGATTCCAACCGTCTGACCCACATGATGGTTCGAACGGTCTGATTTTTATCCCAGATAATCTTCATAGTGGGGTTTATTGTTTCCACGGCACAAATGTCATACACACGTGGAGTCTTGGTATGGTACCATAAGATGGAGTAGCTTGCCTTGGCTTCCCCCGTTTGGATGGTTTGGATTGACTAGGTAGATGTTACCGCCACGTGTCAGTCTCCAGCATTTAAGAACCGTGCTGAGGACATACGGTAGTATAGTTTCTTTTGTCTGTTTAAAAGGGTTGACTAGTAAATATTAGTATTTTTTTCCTGATGATATTAGTCTTAAATAATAATAATAATCAAAATAAATGTAGAAAAATGAGAAGTTGGTGAAAGCTATGGGTCCAGCTGTTGTCTTCCCAGAGAGAGAGAGAGAGAGAGAGGAAAATGCACTGAGCTCACGTATTGGAGATGATACTTTTTGTTGTTTACATTGCTGAGAGAGAGACAGACAGAGAGAGAGAGAGAGAGAGAGAGAGGAAATTTATGGAAAGAAAGTTGGATTTTTTAAGGAGATGATGGTGATTTATTAAGAAGCTTTGATCTGGGAGTTCTGGGGCTTTTATTTCGTGTATTTTCTGAGGTGGGTTTTTTGAGATGGAGGTGGTTGAAGCTTCTTCTAATCTACAGAGAGGGGTTAGAGTGCAAGCTCCTTTGGTAAGCTCATCTCTTACCAATCTTAGCCCATTTCTCATAATACCCACATCTTCTTATGTTGAAATTTTAAAGTTATATGGCCCAAGGAAAAAAGAAAAAAGAGAGAAAAGAAAAGAAAAAAGAAAAAAGAAAGTAAGAAAGGGGAAAGTCATGAAGGCTGATGAGATGGCATATGTTTGATGCTGTGTCGCCCTTTCTTTGCTTTTGTTTTTCTATTCCAATCAAATTGGGGTTTTGGGTTTTTGTTTTCAGGACTTTAAAAGTGGGAAAGTTGATGAATTCTGGTGTGGTGTGGATTGTGAATGCTGTTGTCCTTCTGAGATGGGTTTGTGTCCAGATCTGTGGTGTTAGGGAATGTGGGTAGATTTTGGTTTGCTTGTTTTGAGATGGTGAATGATTCATTCGTGTTGTGAGAAAGTAGTGTTTGGTCAATTGGTAGTTTTTTTCTTGTATTTGGTTCAATTTCGTTTTGATTACCTTCCTTTGGGTTTGATGAAGGTTGATCAGTGTTGTAATTCGGGTGTGGATAGGGGTTGACATGCATCAGGATGACATGAAAGCTTCTGGAAGATCATTGTTTTTATTTTTGAGTTCTCTTCTCCTTCGTGGGTCTTTGGCATCAGATAATGATCAACGCTTGCTGTTTGCTTGTTTTGCTGGTTGTGTAATTTGAGTTTCTCCATTTTTTTTCCCCCCTCTTTCTTGCCTTGGAATATCGTTGCACATCTATTTGTAGCTTGTTTGCAAATTGAAGTGATTTCAGCAATGCAACGGTCTCTAGGCTGTAATCAATTTTAGATGCCACGGTGTCCTAATCTATTGTGATGCAGAAGAGACATTTTAAGCATGGTAGCTAATTCCTTAATGTCTTCTACTCTTTTCAGTTTATTTTCTAACATTGTCTTTTGTCATCCTACAGTTAAATCATGGTACCAATCTTCAAAATAAATAACAAAAAAAAATTAAATAAAGCGTTGTGTGTATGACCTTTAATCTTAAAATTGAAGTACGACACATGTGTACAGTACCACTATATCTCTGAATTTGAGCATCCCTCCCTCAAAAAAAAAAAAAAAGGAAAGAAAAGAAAAGAAAAGGAAAAAGAAAAAGAAGAAGAAGAAGAAGAAGAAGTAATGTGTGTCATTGTGAACAAATACTGAATATTTTAAGTTCTTTGCTTTTGATTTTAAGGGTTTGCTCCATTTGATTCGGTTCTATATTTCTTTATTATCACTAGTGATGTCTCTAAACTTTATAATTAGAAGAATCATTCTTTAGCTTGTAAAACTGAAGTCAATCAGTAGAACTGAAGTCAATCAGTAGAATGCTGCTGTACTTGATGGACATCATAAATTATTAATTGGCCAATTAGAAAAAGGAAAAGATTTGAGCCATCGTTGTTTGCTAGATCCATTTGGATAGTGGATGCAAACTGGATGGTGTCTGGAATTGGACAATTCACTGAAAATGGAAGAGCAAGTTGGCCAGCTCCAATTACTCTCGTTCAATCAATTACACAGTTTACACCATTGTTTGCTAATCTACTGTTTATTTCACATTAGCCATTCTACATATTCCATTTATGTCTTTAATCCACAGTCGGCAACTCTTTGGTTCATGCATCGAAGCATTTAAGTGGAATTGAACTTGCAGTTTACTCTGCTGCATAGTGCACTTACCAAGGAGACTCCTTTTATTATCACCACCATCATCATCACTATCTATTAGCCTTCTTCCACATATATAAAACTGTATGTATTTATGACAGATGCCTTTTGCCGTTTCTGTTTGTTTTATAATCTAAATGTTCATATTGCTTGCAATTTTGCCATGCTGTGTTGTTCCTTATTGCGTGTGGTTTCTTATGACTTCTTCGTGACATCTTTTGCATTGTTTGTCTTTTGTGTGACATTGACTGCTGATTTTAGTCTGTTATAATTTCAGATCCATAAGCCTTTGATGAATTTCTCAGTCGTTTTCTGTTTTATTTCAAATGTCTGGTTGATTGAAATTTCATCAGTGGAAAACAATATTAAAAGAGACCTTCAATTGAGGTATACACTCTTCTGAAGTCCTAATAGGGCTTCGCAACTGGCTTCAAAATTTGAGTCTTTACCCACTCTCTAGTTAGCTTCGCAGGGATGCTAGTCAATCTCATTGACACCAAACAAAGCAAATGATAAAATGTCAGGAAAGCTGGGAAGAAATGATGAGGTGATGGCATCACCTTTGAGTTAATGAATAGAATTCAGAGAGTTCCCTTCAATCTGCAATGTTGATTGCAGAATGTTCACTATGAGATTGACTCAGGTTCGAAGGTTGCCTCAATCTTGTTCACAACAGTCGCATTGCTCACGCAACATACTTCCTTTAATTTCACTTTAAGGGCGTGATTTGATACATGGAGTACGAAAGGAAAAGAAACTGGATTCCCTTTGATAAGATAGCACTGGCTGTGTGGATAGAAGGATCCTACGATGCAATAATTACCCTTATCCACTTTCACGATTCTCCAGTGCAAGAAACAAGTGACTGTTAGTTAATAAATTTGGGAGTTCCACTTGCTATCCAAACCTAAATTTGGAATCCTACTTCCCACAATAAAGATGGAAATAATCATTGCATAATTGCTGATAAAAAAATCATTGAATAACCATTACAATTTCCATATACGCTCCTTGGATCCCTTGTATCCTAAGACACCATAGGAATAATGGTGATTAGGGTTGCAATCTGGGCATTCATGACTCCAAAGTTCCATGCCAGAAATAAATTTCATCTACGATTTGCTTTAGGTTGATTCCAGGAGTTCCTGTGATTCCTGGAAGAAATATAGTGAATGGTCGCTAATCCTAGGCTTCTTTTCCCTTTGGGAGATTAAGGCTGGTCGCTTTATCTCATCCTTGGTGAGAAGGGCCTTTTTGAATTGCTACCAATCCTTGTTGAGGCAAGTTGAATCCCTTTAATACTAGAATCTTCTTTTTGTTTTGTTTTTTGTTTTTTAAATTCAGAGAGATAGAATCTTTTCAAGTATCTGATACTTCAAAAGATTACCATTTACACCTGATTTTCAAGCCAATCACATTACCATTTAGGCCTACTTTTGTTTTTTCTGTGGCTTTGGCCAATGCTGAGGGACAAGAGGGTCACCTTTTGTTATTGGCTTGTTCGTTGTTTCCTTTTTTTCATTTAAGGGCCTCTTTGATAAGTGGGAATCCATGGGAAAAGAAAGGAATTCATAATTATTATTTAATGATCATTTCCCTAGGTATTATTTGTTGAAGTAATTAAGTCCCTTGATATACATTGATACACCACACTTTGATAGCTTGAGCTTTTGGAGTGAATGGCTGTTTGACATGGTATCAGAGTAGAAGGTCCTATGTTCGAATCTCGAGAGCAGCAAATATGCCTCGCTAATATATTATTCTTCCACGGGGGGTCAAGAAAATCAGGTCCGGCCTAGGGACTGGGAAATCGAGCCCGGCCTATTTATGGTGTGAGTGTCCCTCCATCCTTGTCAATATGTTCCTGTGTGACACTATTGAGAAATGGATTTCACTTTTAGTGCTTTGTTTGATTTGTAAGTAGAAATCTACAATTCAACTCACAACAGTAACCTTACTTGAGAATTGCAAAAGCACGTAAGTGTAATGATTATGTCATGGAATTCATAGTTTTTCTTTGTAAATCAAATAAGGGAAGACGTCATGTCAAAGGAAAATGGCTTATTTTCCTTTCTTTTCCCCCTTATCAGACATGCCCTTAATGAAATCATCTTCTAAAAAGGGGAAAAATGTACCTTCTTCAATACTCCCATTAGGTTTAACCTTCAAGCTCCTTGTCGTTGACTATTAACTTTACTATATTGGCTTTTACTTAGCAGAGATACTCTCACATCAATTAAGCCAGTAAGATACAATGATTGAGACCTCTACCTCCAAAGGTTCTCTTGTTTGGAGTGCTCCAACCGCTGTTTCACTATATTCTCTTGGCAAATTATGAATTTGAAACATGGGCAACAACTTCTTGTGTTGGTAACGTGATTGGCTTTTATGATAGTGTGCTTTCCTCCCTCATGCTTTTGATTGCATTTTTTTTTTTTTTTTTTTAATACCTTTTTGTGACAGAAACTGTACATTTTCCCCATTTGCATGCTGTGTAAGGCTATGGGGGCAACACGAAAGCTTTGTTAACATGTTTCCCTGCTATTTCCATTAGTGAGACCCCTGATTGGTATGCATCACAAGGATCCTCTTCATTTTATGCACTGAGGTTGTTGGTCTTCACATGATTGTCTTGATGGAGTACAAATATGGGACCTTGTTGCACATTCTTTCCATTAACTTCCATCTGACCTGGCCCCTCTTTGCCTAGCTGTGTATATCATCAGCTAGTTCTAGCTTAACCCTTCCAAAAGAATTTGAATGAAAGAAAGCAAAAAAGGAAAAGGAAAAAAGAAGAGCAAGTTGTAGCTGCTTCTTGATGTTCTCCTCTTTCCGCTCTCTCCATCAATGTCATCATCTACTATGTTGTTGACTGGGACAGCTAACCCCATTGACCGTCTCTCCACTGATTGGCATGGAACTATTCTTGGCTATTCTTCTCTCATGGATGAGCAAGAAACAACTGGTGGTAGCCGATTCTAGTGTCAATGTCACCACTTGTCTTCTTCTCATTCTCTTTTCTCTTGCAATCTATGCAATACCTATAACTTTATCCTGTATTAATTAAGGTTGGTTCTGATTCTTTTCTGCCTTTTACCAGTCACCTTCATAAGTTAAATATCGCTTCTCTTGTATTTGAATTTTCATGTTCTTTTTGTCAATTAGGTTTTTAGTGGGCCAACAAAGAATGCCATTTGAGATGCTGCATTTCCTTCACAAACTCCCTCCAACTAGTGCAGTGAGAGTGGGCATTTATCATGCACTAAAAAGCAAAATCTACCTTTCATTTTCTCTTTCATCTTTTCATTTCCTCCTTCCAATTCTCCCTCCAAATCAATTGATCATTTGTTCTTATATTCTCCTTCCTCGACAGGAGTCTAGGCTGTGATTCTTACTCTATCTAATGTTCACTGGGTCATGCCTTCATCAATTGAGGGTCTTCTTTCCTCTTGGCATGTGTCGGATGGTGGGAGAATTGGAAGGAAGAAATGGAGGCTATCTATGATAGCTGCTCTATGGGCTATTTGAGGAGGAGGGAATAATTGATGCTTTCGCAATTCAAGCATCTTGGTTGTTGGAGTCTTCAATAGGGTTCTTCTTTTCTTCCGGGACTGGGTTCCTTGACTGTAGATTGCTGCGTTTGGGATCTTCTCCAGCCATGGGGCTGGTTGTTGTGGTATTTTCAGTTTAGCTCTAGGTTTTTTTGTTTCGTTTAGTTTTCTTTTTCTGTTTTTCTTTCTTTTTTCTTTTGTTCCTTTTCTCGTGTATCTCTTTGGCTGCAACCTAATAAAATTGTCATCTTTCAACCAAAAAATAAAAAAGTATTATTGTTGCTTGCAGTTGCTATACTCTCAAGAATATACCTTGTGAAATTAATTATATAAGCCCACTGCCAAGCAAGAAAAAATGGAATCATATTTTTCTTTTGTATATGCTGGTGACTGTCTATGGGTTTGTTTTTATTTGTACAGTATTTTCTAACAGAGCTTTGCTAGCCCTGCCTCTAAATACAATATCACGTGCCAACCTGAAAAGCGTGTGAGACATTTGAGCCTCACTATGAAATTAGTGGTAAACCTATATTAATGTACACATTTGGCCTGCCTGATGAGTGGACAGCCTGATTTTTGTGTATGGTCATCTTCACAGTGGCTCAGATGCCCCACACACTTGCCAGGCTTGCTTGACTGCTGTGTGGTTGCAAACCCCTATTGAATATCTTAGTACAAAAGAAAACCTTAAAAGCGCACTCTAGTTTTGTTGATTTCCATCTATCTTACGCCTCCAACAGCCCATAAATTGTATGCTAACATATAACAATTGCAGGTTGATACCGTAACGTGCTACTGTAGAGTAGATTCGGGCTTAAAAACTGTTGCAGGGGCAAGGAAATTCGTTCCTGGATCAAAACTTTGTCTCCAGCCTGATATCAAACCACATGCACCAAAGTCTAAGACCGCACGCCGGGAGAGAAGTCGGAACCAGGCTCCACTGCTGCCTGGCCTTCCCGATGATCTTGCTATTGCCTGTCTGATCCGCGTCCCACGTGTTGAACATAGGAAGCTTCGGTTAGTTTGCAAAAGATGGTACCGGCTTCTGGCTGGGAACTTCTTCTACTCGCTGAGGAAAAGCCTGGGAATGGCAGAAGAATGGGTTTATGTCATCAAAAGAGACCGAGATGGGAGGATCTCCTGGCATGCTTTCGATCCTATCTATCAGCTTTGGCAGCCACTTCCACCTGTCCCTGTAGAGTATTCAGAAGCACTTGGGTTTGGTTGTGCTGTTCTCAGTGGTTGCCACCTTTACTTATTTGGCGGAAAAGACCCACTTAGAGGGTCCATGAGACGTGTCATCTTTTATAGTGCCCGCACAAATAAATGGCATCGAGCTCCTGATATGTTGCGGAAACGGCATTTCTTCGGTTCTTGTGTCATAAACAATTGCCTCTACGTTGCTGGTGGGGAATGTGAAGGGATTCAAAGAACCTTGCGGTCCGCTGAGGTTTACGATCCCAACAAGAACAGATGGACTTTCATTGCTGATATGAGCACCGCTATGGTGCCCTTCATTGGGGTTGTTTATAACGGAAGGTGGTTTCTCAAAGGCCTTGGTTCCCATCGTCAGGTAATGAGTGAAGCCTATCTTCCTGCAACCAATAACTGGGCCCCGGTCAGTGATGGGATGGTTGCGGGATGGCGAAACCCTAGCATTTCGTTAAATGGGAAACTCTATGCGTTGGACTGCAGGGACGGATGCAAGCTGAGAGTCTACGATGAAGATATGGATTCATGGAACAAGTTCATTGACAGCAAGCTCCATTTAGGGAGCTCACGGGCCTTGGAAGCTGCAGCACTTGTTTCTCTCAATGGGAAGCTTTGCATAATCCGTAATAATATGAGCATTAGTCTGGTTGATGTTTCGAGCCCTGAAAACCAAGTAGAGAGCAACTCTAGTCTATGGGAGACTATTGCCGGCAAGGGTCACTTCAAGACACTTGTTACGAACATATGGTCGAATATTGCAGGCAGAAATGGGCTGAAGAGTCACATTGTTCACTGTCAGGTGCTTCAGGCCTGAGGATGGAAGCCCCCCGAAGAAACCCAATTTGCATAAGTTCCCAAATGAATTTAGCAGCGAGTATAGCACTTCCATGATGGAAGATGGTAGAAGACGGTCATACCTGCAATGGAGCTTCTTATTGGAAGGGCTGGTTTTGGGGTATTCTATACAAGTGTTATGTACATCTTAGGAAGTTTTTTTCTGCACTGGAGTGAGGTCTAAGACGACTATTCCTGCATTCCAAAGTGTCAGGAGGCTAGCTTTTGCTTCTGGGTCCCATTTGCATGCTGCAATGCATCCACTTTACACATTGGCATTCATGCTTGGCAATCCGGATCATCAATTTCCCAGGTCCAATTGTTTGTGGAGCATAGCCCGAAAACCAAACTGATAATCTTATTTCATCCATTGAATTTGGACTAGTCACCAATTTGTTTTCAACCATTCATTTGATGGTCACCAGTTGGATGGTTACAATCATCCAATCAGTATGTTCTTGGTCTATGTACCATCCAAATGAGCCCCAAGAATCAGGCTGTCAGGATTTGATTGCAGGTATGCAATGTGTACAGTGGATGATTCCAGCACCCTAATGGGTGTGACTTGCCGGATTTCAACTTCTCCACTTACTGGAATTATTTCTTTCACACTGGTGGCAAGGAGGAAAGACTGTTATTGGTGTGGTGCTTTGAACAGTTGCAAGTGACTGAAAGGCGGAGGTGACAAGGTTTGAGGAAGTGTTACCCTCTAATCAAGCACTTGAAACTGAAAAACAATGATGCTGTAAGAGGTACCAACTTATTGAAAGTAGCTTACTTTCTGTTCTGTCGATGTTGAACGCGTGCCAAAGCCTTGGAATGGGCAGTGTAGCGACTGAAATGGGCGACTGAATATTATATCCCAGTCTAGAAATCAATAGAATGGTGTAGCAAGGTCAGCCCAGTCGAACATCATCCATTCAGCAGCAGCAGCTGAAGAAACAGGCCTCTGCACCTTCAGTTGAAGTCTGTCATGTGGTTCTGGTATGTTTCTGATACTGGTTCTGTGTCATCTATGAAAGCTCTGTGAATATCACGGAATTGGTTTGTATCATATTTGGGCTATGAGTACCAATGGCTAAACAACGAGGATTGCTCATACCAAGGTGCCACAGGCCCCTTGGTCAGTTCATATGGATGGTGGGACCCGACCATCTATCTGAACCAATCAATTGGCATGCGCCTGTGGACACCCTTTTGCCACATGTTTGGGAATTTTAAGAAACTCATCTACAAATTTATGACATCATTGCATGTCCGATGCTTCACACACACTCCACGCTAGTACATGCCCTAAACATGAGCTGTGAAGTCCGTGATATCCTTCATGTGGAGGACTCAATGTTTGCTGTTTATGGTGCAGCAATAAAAGGTGATTTTTCTAAGGCCATGTTTGGAAACTATGGATTCCTTACCAAACAATGGAAAATTGGTTTTCCTTTGATGCGACATTTAGTGTTGTTTGGATGGCACAGAAAAGGATGGATTTCATCAAGCAATCATTACACCTTTTTATAGTTTGAATGTTAGCATTTATGTGGTTTTACAATAATTTAAAATTGATAGGATCTTGAATGTGAAATGTCACCTCTATAAAATGTGAAAAGACATTATTGGAATGGGAAGAGATACCCATTGAAATACTAAAAGATATCCTTGGAATATGAGTCATCTTCGAAATAAGAAAAGTGTGGAATATGAGAAGTATATTTGGAATACGAAGAATGTGGTCATTAGGGCCACTCTCTCTATATATTCCAACATTGTCTCACTCGGTGTATATGACGACAACATGATGACTTTTTCTTTGATTCAAATTTTAGAAGTTTTGACAATATTGATTTTGCAAAACATACTTCTCTTAACTTCAAACATTGAAAAAAGATGCTTTTTGTAGCACCACACTAGAAAACAATTTATCCATTGAACTTTTTTAATCAAATATTATAACTTAATTAAATGAAATTACTAATGTGAATAATGACGATCATGCATCATTTAATGACATACTCACGTCCACGTATTACAAAACTAGTAACTCCATCTAACTCGATACTTAATGAGGAGACTACCAAGCTAAGTGCAAAGCCGGTTAAGCATAATGGTATAACAATTATATCTTACTTACACCCATCACAAATGTATATACACAAGGATAAGTAAGAACACATAAAGAAAATGTGATCCCATAAAATAATGTCTATTACATCAAGTTAGTGGCCAAAGTACATCATATCCTAGCTAGGCTCATTTCAACTACATAGCCCTTATAGGTATTTGACGGTAAGCCTTTCGTCATTGGATCCGCAATCATCTGATTTGTCCTTATATGTTTAATGGATACTAGACGATTTAAAACATTTTCTTTAACAAAATTATATTTTACTCTACTTTGCTCGACTAGGATGCTTGTTATTTTTGAAGTAATATACTGTTGCGGTATTATCGCAATAAATTCTTAGTAGCTTCGAAATGGTGTTGACAACTTGAAGCCATGAGATGAAGTTTCGCAACCATATTGCCTAGGTAGTGGCCTCAAAACACGCCAAAACTGTACTTTCATCATAGAAGTAGAGACATAAGTTTGCTTCGCACTTTTTCATGAAATGACCCTGTTAGCGAGCATAAAGACATAACCAGATATCGACTTTCCGCTATTAATGCATCTTACACAATCGGAGTCAGAATATCCAATCAGTTCTAATTGATCCGATCCTCTATATGTGAGCATGTAGTCTTTGGTTCTCTGTAAGTAGCATATGACTTTATTTGCAGCTTTTCAGTAATCCTATCCAGGATCACTTTGATATCTACTTGACATATCTACAACAAAGCTGATATCAAGTCGAGTGCAAGTCTGTGTATACATAAGGCTCCCTACCACCGAAGCGTGGGGTTTGTCTTTCATCTGTGCTCTCTCTACATCATTCAATGGGCATGGTCCTGACTGAATTTGTTTCCTTTAACAATAGGTGCATCACCAGCCTTACAGTTCTTTATATTGTATCTTTCGAGAATCATATCAATGTAAGCTCTATATGATAGTCCAAGCAGTTGACGCTATCTATCTCGATATATCTCAACGCCGATAACGAAAGTGGCTACACCCATATCTTTCATTTCAAAATTCTCAACGTGAAAATAGCATTCACATATAGGATCAAAAAGATTAACTTATTACCAACCTTCAAATATATACACCGATCTATAGTGTTTTCTTTAAATCCTTCCGAAGGCAACAATTATATGGTTAAACTTGAGATACCATTGTCTAGAAGTTTGTTGAAGTTCATATCTGGATTTATTTAATTTGCATATTAGTTATTCATTACCTTATTCAATAAAGCTCTCTGGTTGATTCATGTAGACTTTAATGTTTTTATAGAGTTCAATTGTCACTTCGGCCCAAAATTTTGTGAAAGCGTTCACGGCCTTTGATTTTTTTTTTTTTTTTTTTTTTAAAGTAAATAGGCACAAATGTATTGTGAGTAGTCATCAATAAAGGTGATGGAGTACTTTTCTCCAGTAATACAAGGTGAAAATTGTCCACAAATATTAGTATAAATCATTTCTAGGAGTTCTTTATCATGTGTGATACCTTTCTTGTTAATTTTAGGTTGCTTTCCTTTTATACAATCTACATAGCTACCAAAGTCCGTGAAGTCAAGAGTGGCCAATATTCTTTCCCTCACTAACTTCATAATTGTCTTTTAGATATGTGAACCAAATGTCGGTACCATCGAGGAATTATCATTAGGCAAGCTACATTTCGATCCAATAGTCACATGCGGAGTACAAAGATTGCTCAAATATGAAATTCAAGTTTATTCGATAAAGACCACCACTCAAATATACAGTATTAATTAAAACATAATCTTTATACAAATTAAGATGATTGTTTGCAAAATGAAAGGTAAAGCCTTCTTTACCTAATTTACATAAGGAAATAAGATTTCTAGATATAGATGGTACGAATATAGTAATTTTCAGGTCCAATTGAAAGCCGGTTTTCAAAATGAGTCTGCAGGTGCTGTTTGCTCGTACTTCAGATTCCAACCGATTTTCCATATAAACTTTCTTCTCTCTATCACTTGGATTCCAACTTGAAAGGAATCCTTGTATCGAGTTTAAAATGTAAACATATGCACATGAGTCAATCCACTAACCATTGAAAGGAACTTCGACAAAATTGGTTTGAAAGCATGAGGAGGTTAGATTATTACCCCTTAATTCAAACCAATTCCTTCGCTTTTGACAATCTTTCTGCAAGTGTCCCTTGTTCTTATAGAAGAAACATCTCATTTTGTCAAGGTCATTGTTGTCTCTGCTTGCATCAAGTGTGGGGTTATTCTTCTTCTTTGGTGAACTCCTTTTGCCATTTCTAAATTTTCCTCTTTTAATTTTATTCTCCCGTGTCACTAAGTGGATGACGTGATCTCTCATATCTAAGTCGCGATTCTTCTTACACACACATGCTTTGCAGTTCATTAAGATTCTATTTATTTTTATTGATGTTATAATAGATCCTAAACGGCTCAAATTGCTGAAGAGGCGAGCTTAGAATAAACTATACGAGGAAATACTCGTTAATTTTCATATGTAGGGCTTGGAGCTGCACTGCTATGTGCACCATTTCAAGAATTTTCTCTTGCACTCTACTCAGCTTATCATACCTCATAGTTGTTAGCTTTGCCACGAGAGTTCCTAGCTAACAATTTGTTCGTCGACACAAAACAATTTTCCACATATGTAAGGTATTCTTTTGCCCTCATGGATATGATGGTATGAATCCATGGATATGTTTAACAATTGACATTTTTATGTACATCAGACTCTATCGATTCGATTGCTCGCGCTTTTCATATAGTAATTTAGCTTTTGGAGAAGTCTTATTTATCACTTGAGTTTGCTCATCAATGCGCAGGGTTAAGTCCAAATTCACAGAGCCCAATGCAAACAAAATTTGCCCATACCAATTATTTAAAATGCTTTGAGATACATTTATTTAAATATTTCAAAGTAATTCTAAAAGGCGTTTGTAAACTTACTCTAGATAGCAACCCATTGCACCATTATAATCCTTCATTTGAGTCAAAACTACAACTTGCTATTGGTCCACTCAGTGCATGAATAATATCAACCATAAGGATAACTAACTGATTATGCCACAATTGAGAAAGTTTTAAACTTTTGGATATTCTAACCCAAACTCAATTAGGATGTTCTTTCTCGTTACCCTAGGTCAGTTTTGCAATAACTTAAAGATGATCGTACCTTTGGGTCACCGATCCATGATATCTAAATAGCAAAACCATGATTGGGATGCCATTATACTTGAAATTCTATTACGATTCTAAAGATCAATAATTCCATTAGGATATTTATAGATCTTTCCAGTGGGTCATTTGGTGACTACCAAACTATTTAAACTATAGATTTCTAATCGAAGTTAATGGCATATAGACAAATGGCTTAAGAGAAGACTAAGTGATTGTTTGATCATTGTGTCATTAGTGGCCTACTCAATTTGTTTTAGCCAAATTTTAATTATTTAAGCAAACTTCTATAGTTTAGCTCATGGGCCAAAACACACATGTTGAGCTTGATATGGTTACAAGCATAATTCAAATAAGACACTTCTACAAAAATAAGGCAAAAAATACAATTCCATGTGAGAACATGATGACTATCATATACAAGTATATGCATATCAAAAGTGCAAAATTAAGTCATTGAATGTGAGTCCATCGATTCTAATTGATTGGTGAACCATCGTATATGAGCCCAACAAATATAATGTGTTATCGATTGGTGAATCTAACAGCATGATTCTACCAATAGACTACACGATTGCATTTAACTTAAAAATGGGCTATCTATTATTATGCTTCAACAAAATATGCACTTAATATAACAATAAACTTAATATGCCTATAAACGATCATATGTTGGGATACGATCAAATCATCACAAAATGGTTTGTCAAATACACAAGTTAGAACATATACTTTGATGCCATATGTTAGCATTCATGCAGTTCTACAATAATATAAAATCAGTAGAATCTTAACTTGATGCATTCAATGAAAACCAAAGAGTTTTACAAATTAGATGGTATACTTTGCACCATTGAATTAGACAATGAAGAAGTTTGATGTTGATGAGCCATTGCTTGGATACTTCTTTGCACAGCATCTCTAATCTTATACAACAACTAAGATCAACTAGTTCTGATCTTCTCTTTCCTTAACTCATTATAATGCGTGAATGGAAATGAGAAAACAATTGCAATGTTGAGTTGGAGAGAGACCAAGAGCCCTAAATTTATAAATGATTTGGTTCTAACCCATTAAAAGAACCAATTAATTACATGACTCATTGTATCCTTCCATTAATAAGAATATTCAATGGTACGTCAGAATTCCAAGAGCTTTTTATACCAAAAAATGAATATTTTGGAATGGAAAAAGTCACATTTATGAAGAGATACTCATTGGAATTAAAAAAAAAAAAAAAACGCATCCTCGGCTTATGGGGAGTCATCTTCAGAATATGAGAAGTATCTTTGGAAATATGAAGAGTGTGGTCACGAGGGCCACTCTCTCTCTCTATATATTCCAACATTGAATTCTTGGCACAAGAAACTAAGTATTTTAAGAGGAAGGTAAGATTTTTACTTGCTATCCAAACAGTTCAAAAAAAGAATTTATGTTTCAATATTCGTAGGAAAATTATCATATCATTGGTTAATTATTCTCTTCTTCGTTCTATTCCCATATATACACGTATCCAAACAATGCGCTACAAGTAACAAGGCAATGTGATATCTTTGTGATTTAACTGAGATTGACAGAGACGGAAGCTATGGTCCCAATGCCAACCAATGTTCTTACAGAGAAGGTGTTAATAACTACTCAAGAGGCTTGCTTTGAAAAAGACAACTCAAAAGAAGGATACTGCAATTCAGGCACGGCTAAATGCTAACATGACCCATACACGCATATGCTGACCTATACCAGACGTGCAGGTGTGGTTCGGTCACAATGTTCTTTGTCATGATGAAGCAATTGAAGAGTAATAGCAAAAGTCTCGTCTTATCTGGTGTCCTTGAACGAAGATCATCCAACAAGGCAGTTAGGTAGTGTTTGGATGCACCCGACAAGAGAGAATTGAATTGCAAAGTTTCACCTTTGTGATGATATTGGGTGAAGCTGTAATTGGGTTTTAACAGAACCAGTGAGCTTTGGGTGACAGCAAAGGCATGGTTTGTGGGTTTCGTTATCTTTCACCAGCTACATGAGAAAATAACATATTTACCACAGTAGAAAATCAACATACAAGCAAAATCTCCTTTCTTTGTGAATTGTGATGAAGATGCTGTTGGATACCCATGCACTGCCTAATGGGCCAGGTTGGCCCACTGGTCTACTGACCCAACCCAATTCTGAGGCAGGGTTTAGGCTAAACTAACTAGGGAGTGAGTTGTGTTGAACCCCAACTAACCCAAACTGCCAATATAGCTTATCGATAGGCTGGGCCAGATGACCTGACCAGACCAAAAGCAAATTAATAGATGATAATCATAGATTCATACGCATGATGTATGCATGTTTGTATGTGTCCAGTAATTGGGTAGAGCTGGCATACCTTTGGCCATTATTCCATTCTTAAACCCCATTACCGTCATGCCATTTTGGACCTAATTACATTAAATGGTTCATGGGTCAGGTTCAGGCTGAAGGTCTTGGCTTGATTAGTAAACCTGACTCATTGTTACCCCAGTATGGCAGAGCTTTCAAAGGCTAAATTCTTTATTATTGGGAACGCCATTTTTATTAAGCATCACTAGCAGATTTTATTTTGTGGGTCAACTCCAATCCCCACATTAGATCATGAATAGACACTGCTAATCCTGCCTCTGACACATGGCAGATGCATTGGTGAATCCAGACCACCCATCTAGTGGTTCTCATCATGGATGCTGAAAGTTGAAAAATGAAAATACACCAAATGGACCATCCTAGCATTCAGCATTCTCTCTTTCCTATTGAATATTGACCACTGACCATATTTCAAGGTCAATGTTTGTATGGTAAGATGATCCTTAAGGTGTATTTTCAACTAAGAGCCGCCCATTGATAGGACCCACAGGATGAAAATCTGGAACCACCTCCCATGTCAGGTATTTGGCGACCAACACCTAGATCGTCCAGTGTAAGTGTGTAACCATAGAGCTAGGTCAACTATTACAACCTCCCACCATGGATTTTCTAACACAACTCAAAAGCTTTTTAAGTAATAAAAACAACTTAAGAAACCCAAAAACTGTCCTTTAAAAACAAAAAACACAATCACAAAACAAATACGGTATTTAAAAAATACAAAGTCACCCATGAAAATCCCAGAGAATACCCAACAAAAAGGAATGTTTGCATAATCTGCATGGTATGGTTATTTCGTAATTTATCTCTCAACTGAGGTGAATTTTTCTCTATAATACATTTCTTAAGAATGCAAAAAAGATTACATATCCAAATTATACAAATGAGGATTGAATGGGTAAATCAAGATGGCATCATTTACAATATTTTATGCAAGCATGAAGCAAAAAGAAAATAATAAAAGAAAAGACATGACTTCTTCCTTTCCTCCAGCTGCATAATGCTGTCTTAAAGTGGGCCATGTCGATCATTAGGCCAACAATGGCTCAAGTAATGGTTTTGAATTGCTTGAATGAAGGTCCATGGTGAATGTAACCACGGCTCCAAGAATGGCACATGACCCAGGAAGTAGACCCAAGCCATATCTACTCATAGAGACACACCCTCGGATACTGTGACAGCCTTGGAGACTTGGAGATGTATCTGCAGAACAAAGGTGCACTAATGCTGTCATGTGAAAAGCCACACCCATCATTGGATCAGCTGTGATACAACTCATCTACCTTTCTACTAAAGCAAGTTTTAGACCCAGATGCGATGTCTATTTGCAGCTTTCCCCGCACATGCCAATGTGTCACATCTGTGTGAAACCTGGGTCGTTCATCAAGTGGGCCTCATTGCATGTGCTGTGGCCTAAATACGATTTATGTGTGTCGCTCAGCTTGATTTGCAGGCCAGAGCACATACACGGTGGCAGCCACATGTACCATATTGTTGTATGCCACATTGACACCCCAGGGAGGATTTGAAATCCTATTTCTGCCAGTAGGCATAGCAGCACAATCGGATCAGATTGGTCCAAACCAGAACCAGCCACCAAAACAGGCCAGGTTTGGTACAACTCTTTTGTAAAAAGAAATGCTTCAGCAACTGTCAAAGCTCAAACCCACAACTTCAAGCACATGTACTGCTAATTCTCTGGTTTTTTATTGTTTAAAACAGAATCGAATTTCCAGACCAAAATGGGCCAGGCAGGGTCTGACCAGTTGACTGGCAGCAGGACTGAATGACCCGCAAAAATAAGTCAAGATCTGGTCCAAAGCATTGCATAGCAGGGCTCAGTTACACCACAATGGCAGGAATGGCATATGAAAACATAGTTAGACCACAGTGGTAGTAACTAAAAGCATGGCATATGAAAACATAGTCTATGACTTCAAGCACATGTACTGCTATTTTCACAGGAGAAATTGCTAGAAATGTATATAGAATACTTACTTTGATAGGATTCAAGAACATACAAAGCAATACCGCAAGAGATTTTGTCCAAGAAACTCAACGACCCGTAAACAAATGCACAACCATTGAGATCTTCGCCGACCAGGATGCTTTCCATGCTAATTGAGGTCACCTGTTTTTTAAGGGGGGAAAAAAGATCACATGGGATCACTACTTCGTTTATTACTATGTTGAGTTGATACCAAACGGCACAGATTCAATATAACAACATTGAGAATGGAATTTTAGTAGTGCAGCTCATATCCAATCAACTTGACAATTTCATAAGAGCATAAATGGTTTTTGAGGACTAATATCAAACTGACGATTTAAAAGCTAGAAATGGATATTTCTCCAGCGTGTACCTGGTGCTAGGTCCTTGTCTTTTTAATTTTTAAAATTTGTGTTTTTCATCACTCAAAATTAATCACAAATTTTATGTGGATGCATGTAGAGGGAAATGTTTCATTGCACTCAACACCCTGTAAGTTACAGCAGATTGAGTGGCATTTGGATGCATGAACATTCTAATCAATTGAGCCCGAATGTTGGTTCATGCAAGCCACCCTTTGTGGGCAACATGCAAAGATCACACCAGTAACTGTCAATGATTTTTCAATAACAATCTTCTTTCCAAGATGCAGAGGGATGGTTAAGATAATCTGATTGAAGTGATTCTTGAGACACATAGGGAATCCAAGATAGGGCCCTACCCAATTGATGGTTCAAATTGATGATTGGAGCGGAGCTTTTTTGTTATAAACAAACCAGACCCATCCATGAAGTGTGGGCTTGACTACAGCCTTACCTATTGTAAATGAATGATGCTCTGATAGAAAGTAAAGATTTTTTTTAAAACATATAATCACCGATGACAATGTTCTTTCCAAGATGCAGAGGGATGGTTAGGATAATCTGATTGAAGTGATTCTTGAGAAACATAAGGAACCCAAAGATAGGGTCCTAACCAATTGACGGTTCAAATTGATGATTGGAGCTTTTTTGTGTATAAACAACCCAGTCATCCATGAAGAGTGGGCTGAACTACGGCCTTACCTTTTGTAAATGAACAATGCTCTGCTAGAAAGTAATGAAATTGTTTTAACATGTATCACTGTCATCATCATAGCATTGTCCCAGCTACGAATTCTGATTTTCCATTCAGTCTCTGTCATTCCCATCTAAGGTCCTGTCATCATTAAGTGAACAAGCCTTCGTATCGCTTCTTGCTTGCTCTTTCCCCTCTTTTGTCCACACCCTTCAACTCTAATCAATGTTCCTTTCCTTATTGGGCCGTCTTTGGTTTTGTAGAACATGGACAAATCATCTCCATCTACTTTGTATCATTTTCTTTCTCACCACCTCGATCCAAGTTTTGTTGTTTCCCTCTTCCATCCATGCCCTTGAACTCTACTCAAAGTTCCCATCCTTAGTGGGGCTTTCTTCAGTCTAACCACTTGATCAACTAACCACTTGCTCTAAAAGCTCGAACTGATAGAGCAAGGCGAATCAATCTCTTTATCTCACAGCCCAGGCTCCACTTCCCATGGGTTAGTTGTGTGCCCCTGCATCATCATAGCATTGTCCCGGGCTCCCAGTGTCATCATTAAGTGAACAAGCCTTCATATTGCTTCTTGCCACCTCAATCCAAGTTGCTTTTGCTCTTTCCCCTCTTTTGTCCACACCCTTCAACTCTAATCAATGTTCCTTCCTTTACTAAGCCCGTCTTTGGTTTTGTAGAACATGGACAAATCATCTCCATCTACTTTGTATCATTTTCTTTCTCAACACCTCGATCAAGTTTTGTTGTTTCCCTCTTCTATCCATGCCCTTGAACTCTACCCAGTGTGAAAATGCCCTTGTATTAATGACCTCCAGTAAGGAGTCTCGAAAATGAGACCTCCTGCTTTGATACCACTTTGACACGGGACAACTACCCACTTGCTCTAAAAGCTCGAATTGATAGAGCGTGGTGAATCAATCCCTTTATCTCACAGCACAGACCCCACTTCCCATGGGTTAGGTCCTCAGCCAAACCCCCTCATGAGCCCCATATCACATGGGCCCTCATCACATGGGTATCGCCTCACACAAGTCACCTACCTCACATGGGCTGCCTACTCCAAGTGTACCCTTGCATCCCATAGGCCACCCCACTCTAACCACTTGCTCTAAAAGCTTGAACTGATAGTGTGGTAAATCAATCCCTTTATCTCACAGCCCAGGACCCACTTCCCATGGGTTAGGTCCTCGGCTAAACCCCCTCGTGGACCCCACATCACATGGGTCTCGCCTCACATGAGTCACCAGCCTCATACGGGCCACCCACCCCGAGTGTGCCCCCACATCCCACAAGCCACCCCAACTCGAGCCCAATGTGAAAATGCCCCTGCATTACACACACACAATGCCATTTTATCTCCTCTTGAATGGTGTGAATCTAGCTTAGATGGTAGAGCACTTGCTTAGCACGCACGGAGATCAACCCCACATCTCCATTCTTCTTTTAGCAACTCACACCCTAGCTATTGGGCCAGCCATCAAGTGGTCCCGAGCTTGATTTCCAAGAAGTTTTGAATCTTTAGGAGAGAGATAGGGCTGCAGTAAATAATGTGGGATTAAACTTATGAGCCATACTGTGAAACTTTGGGAGTGATTGAGTAAAGACTAATGCATGAGATGAATGTATCAGAAAATCAGTTTAGTTTTATGGCTGGAAGGTCTACTGCCAATGGAGTTATTTTCCTACTCCCACAATTGATGGAGAAGTATAGGGAGATGAAGAGGGATCTCCACATGGTCTTTATTGACTTAGAGAAAGCATATTATAGGGACCATAGAGAGTTAATTTGGTGGGTGTTGGGAAAAAAAGAGTCTTAAGAGGATATATGACATTGTTGAGGATATGTATTATGGAGCGGAAACAAATGTGAGGACTACTAGTGGAGAGACAAGTGAGTTCCTAATTACTATAGGCTTACACCAGGGGTTGGCATTGAGCTTGTACCTTTTCGCATTGGTTATGGACGAGTTAACGAGGCATTTGCAGGAAGAAATCTCATGAGGTATGTTGTCTGAAGATGACATAGTTTTGATTGACAAGATGAGGGATGGCATAAATACAAAGCTAGATTTATGGAGGGATGCTTTAGAATCTAAAAGATTTAAAATTAGTCGGACTAAAAAAGAGTATATGGAGTGCAATTTTAGTAATATAGAAGTGAAAACCGGAAATTAGTGAATATTGTTGACTAAGAAGTTTCCCAAAATGACTACTTTCGATTCCTTGGGTCAATAATTCATGAGTACAGAGATTGAAAGGATGTACCCATATAATTCAAGCTAGGTTGAAAAAATGAAGATGTGACTTTGGAGTTTTATGTGATTATCATGTACCGCTCAAACTGAAAGGAAAATTTTATAAGATAGCTATAAGACTAGCCATGCTTTATGGGACAGAATGTTGAGTAATTAAAGAACAACCTATTCACAAGATGAATGTAGTTGAAATGAGGATGTTGAGATGGATGAGTGGCAAGACAAGGATGGACAATTAGAAATGACTCCGTTCAAGGGAACTTAGGCAGCACAAATAGGTAATAAGATGAGGGGAAGTAGACTTACATGCTTTGGTCATGTGCAACGGAGATCAAGAACTGCACTGGTTAGGAGTGAGTTGGTACAAGTTGAAGGCTCTAAGAGGGCAACAGGAAGGCCCAAAAGGGCATGTATGGAGGTATTAAGAAAAGACTCGATGACCTATGGTCTAGCTAAAGGTCTGTCCCTTGATGGAGTGGAATGGCAGAACAAGATTCATGTAGTCTGCCCTAATTAACTGGGATAAGGGTTAATGATGATGATGATGATTTTATCTCCTTTTGGGGTACTTTTAGGTTGTGTCTGCCTTATAAATGTTTAAACATATTATAGCAATGTATAATGTTACATAAAACGATCTGCGCCGTGCATGAAAATTACAAATAAAAAGCAAGACTGAGATTTGTTACCGCACCGTCATTAAAGCATTGGCAACACCGATTGTTACTGATAGGAGATACATAAAACCATGCATGCTGCTGGGAAGAATTAGGATCCCTGCACCAGAAAATGTCCACAAAATAGCTCCCACAGTAAAGAAGGCCTTGAGACGCTGGCTACTCCATCTCATCTCCTACAACATGGATATAATCATTTAATATCCATGAAAGAAAATGATAAAAGTGATTCACACATAAGTATTTGTTTGACCAGAGAACAAAGATAGAAAAGTGAGACCTGTAGAGCAATGGATGCCACGAAACTGCAAATGTAGATAACAGCAGGCACCTGTACGCATTGGTTAAAGATTTAAAAAACTACTCACCCAAGATCGCCGATTACTGGACAAGTTAAGCTAGTGGTAAATGAATGAGATGTAAGGTCTGAACATTACCAAAGCCTTGGAAGATTGAGGCATTTCAAGATCGTTAATGACATAAAATGTGAGAAGTGCCTGTGAAAAAAGCAGAATCAACGTGAATAACTACAAACATGATATTTCCTGCAGGTCTCTCCCAGCAGGCTATCTGATTAGCAAGGAAGAAAGCATGCTTTAACCAAGAAAGATTAAACATGCTAGCATTCAGTTTTTTTTTTTTTTTCCTTGGAGATTACTAAGCAATATGCAAGAACAGATTCCCAAAAATCTTTCCAAGCTGTTTACTAAATGTTTGATGGAGATATTAAGCTACCATGCAATATGCAAGAACAAATTGCCACAAATTTTTACTAGTTTCTTCTTTAGATAGAAATATTTACTAATTTAACATTTTGTCTCTCGAAATCCTTATTATGAAAGTAGTACTAATTTCAAGTCTGTTTTTCATGCACAGGTGATGCATAAAAGCAAGTTACCTTTTAAAAGGATGAGGCAAGTTGATGCAGGTAAATCTGTTGCATAGTTTCTCAGTAAGTACATGACTAGTTCTTGAGTTTTTTCTAGGCAAGTGATCTATTGCTTATTGTAAGTCTCCCCACTTTAGTTTTGAGGGACATTTCTGTATTTTTTTTCCCCAAAGAGGTAGCAATTGTCTTTTTAAAAGAAAAAAATAAATTAAACATCTAATATTTTTGTCTCATTACAAACCTTCCATATTTGTATGATAGACTGTCTTCCCAAGCTACGAACAGAATTGGTTTCACAAAGTTTTACTCTAAAGATTGTGTATCGACCTATGTAGCTTGGAATGGACACATGTAAAGGTGCCCGACACACATACCAGGTGTCAGACACAACACAAACCTGAAAAACGAAACACGGAAACAAACATGTGTGCGGTGATATTGAACAATGGTATTGTTGGAAACTTCACTTTGTATATTCATAAGATAAAGATCTTATACATTAAATGTGAAACTAATACCCATGTCAGGTGAAAGATCTATTAAGTAAGCATTCAGATCCAATCTTTTCAAGATTTTACACGGTCCAACGTTATGGGCTCGTAATTTTTTTATGGTTTCATGTGGAAACCTTTTTGGACGTATGATAATCATGACTTCATCACCCACAGCAAACTCTTTATACCTATAGTGTGAGTCAGCAATCATTTTGTATGTTTCATTACTTATATTGATTCTTTTTCTAATCTCCACATACAAGTCATGCGTATATTGTGTAAATGCATGTGTAGACTCTAAAGGACTATGGAACGATGACATGGGTATGCAATCTATAGGGGGTCCTAGGCTCATCTACTTGTCTTTCCAGATACACTTCCTCCATGGGACTCATTAGATCATGACAAAGGTTGGAGGCAATCTTGTTACTTGGAAGAATAAAAAGAGAACAGTGGCTGCATGATCCAATGTTAAGGCCGAGTACCATGCCATGGAGAATACCGTGTGTGAAATAGTGGTTGAAAAATTTTGTTGTTGAGTTAGGACTTCCAATGAAGACCCTATGCCCATGTATTGTGACAATCAAGCTTCAAATCTAGTTTTTCACAAGCGGGTAAAACACATTGAAGCTAATTGTCATTTTATTCCTGAGTAGGTTGATGCTAGTGTTATTTCTACTTTCTTTATTCCGTTTACTGCACAAACTTGCTAATATCTTCACTAAGGCACTTTCGATTGAAGTCGAACAACGTATTCTTAACAATCTGGGCAATTTATGCCTTAGCTTGAGGGGGGGTGTAGGTGTGTATTTGTGTATTGCATGGGCAGTGACTCTTTGGATCATGAGCTTGGTTGTGGCCCTCTCATTTTTCTCCTTTTCTCTTTCTATTATTTGATCCTATTTTGCTCTTTGAACCAAGGATATTTGATATAATTTGGCCTTCTTAATAGAAATTTTTATTAAGAGGGTGCCAAATTACATTCAATACCCTTAGGGCCTGTTTGGCATTTACAAATCCCCTGTATTGCTTATAAATGAGTAATAGTTACTCCTTATTGGCATTTGCTTGAGGAAGGAAATGCTACCTCGAAAACCATGTTTTTCCTCTCCCATGTGCTAGTGAATTCCACGTGTTTTGGTACTGAAAATGGCAGGGCCCACTATGATGCATGTGTCATAAATATGTCGTCCATCCGTTATGCTGGCTCATTTTAGGGCATGAACTCAAAATTGAGGCAGATCCAAAGCTCAAGTAGACTACACCACAGGAAACAGTGGTCCTACCTGACCTCAACCGTTGAAAGCTGAAACCTTCCTAGGGCCCACAATGATGTTTATTTGTCATCCGACTGGTTCATAAGGTCATACAAACATGCATAAAGGTTAAACAAAAATGTTAGCTTGATCATAACTTCTGTGACCCCCAAGAAGTTATTAACGGTAGGCGTTCAATTCCCACTGTTTACTGTGGTGCGGTTCATATTAGCTTTGGATCTGCCTCATTTTTTGGCTCATGCCCTAAAATGAACTGGCGCCTGGCGGAACGGATGGACAGCATGGATATGACATATACATCACGGTGGGCCTCACAGTATTTGCACACTCCTCATTTTCACACCTCTGTTTTAGAGTCGAAAACCGCCCAAACATGGGAGCTGTCAACCTCAACTTTAGGGCTGCCACCGTAATTACAAGTGTAAATAATAATGACTTAATTACAATGTATTTATAGTGTAAATTGAAAAACAAACAGGCCATTAGTACAAAGGGGCAAAACAGGAACAAATAATAGAAAGAAAAAAAAAATGAGGAGGAAAAATAGTGGGGACATGATCCAAGCTTATGGTCCAGCGAGACACTGGACTGTGGTTCAAAGAATCACAAAGACATTGCACCACGGTCCAGGGAGTCGTAGCCCATGCAATCCACAAATATACGCCTACACATAGGTTGGAGATCCCACACACATACCAGAATAGCATGTGTGGCAATTTGTAGATGTGCATACGGCTTAGAAAATTCTATTCAATAAAGCTCCTCTGTACATAATCAGAAAACCAGCATTTATTTATTAAATAAGAAAAGGATACTAACCTGTGAAACATTCGTAACCAGTCTGGTGAGCATGTAAACCAGTGCAACTTGATAATACAAAACTTTCTTAAACCAGTGGGTCCATGAAATCCTTCCAAGAATTTTGCACTTGCTTTCTTGCTTCAATCTACACAGTGACAAATTCATGCATATTCAAGTGAAAACCACGTTGAGAGTTTCAATCAGGCAGCATGTCTCATGAGACTAGTTCCATGTAAAGGAGTAATGATCTTAAGTTAGCATATGGCATAAGCATAACAACTAATGTATAATTTCGCTAGCGCTGCTTGCCCTAGTTCTACCATGATTGGTTGGTGCCTCACCATGAGGTGATCGAGACCATTCTTCGACTATCCCCACTGTGGATGGGTCATCAAGAAAGAATCCATAGATAAAGCTCCTCATCATCCTTGAAATTTTGAAACGATGACTGCTGTTTCTCACCGTCTTAGCATGTGAACAGTGATATCTCTAATCAGCGGAATTATTGCTGTGTGTTTCATCCACACTGACCTTCTAGATGAATGGTCTGGATCACCACGTAATGAGGCACAGGAGGCAGGCAATGGTTGGACTCGATGCAACAAGGGCGAGCAGCGCTAGCAAAGCTCACATATACATTAAAACTAGGGCTGGCGGTGGGCCAGGGAAAGTCAATATTTTGAATAGTCCCGGCCCAACTAGATCAAAATCTGGGCTGGAACCAATCCCTGGTCCACCAGTTGCCAGCCCTAATCCAAAGTTCGGAACTTAAATGGAACTTAAAAGAATCTCCAGTACACACCTTGGCTCTTTAGTTCCAATAAGAAATAAGCCCACGAAACAGCACCCAATAAAAATCGAAATATATGCAATCCAACGGTACTGCCAAATATAAAAGGAGGAATGGGTCAAACCAAAAGAGAATAAAATCATGAACTTTGCACTTAATGTTTTTTCAATAACCATACCTGATTTTCAATATCAACGGAAGTTTTGGCATTATATACATAAAACACAGTCAAAGCAATGGCGTATAGACTGAGATTGGCCACCTTCAAGAAGGAATTAGATTTATTACAAGACGTGATTATAGCCTCAATTATAGTATGTAGAATTAGATACAAATGTAATTTGTGTAGAACCAAGATCTAACCATTGTAAAAGCATTACGACAGCTTGCAAGTACAACTCTGCTTGTAGAATTCAGTGTGATGCAAGTCACCATTGCCCTGCACAACAATGATTATGGACCAACAACAACAGATATTTCAAAGGCGGATGTTAGATATCGTAAAGGCAGAAAAACGAGTGAAAGTAACTGGAAATTTTCAAGGATTGCAGATTACATGTGGGAAACTTGAGTAGCAGCCCAACCCACATTGAAAATCGCAGCAAACACGCTGTATCCAATTGTTTGCAGTGCCAATGAATTGGACCGGAAAATCTTACAAGGCAGGCAACCGCCAAAAACAGAAGAAAAGGAAACCGCAACCAAAACAGATCCTCCAGCATGCCACAATTTGAAATGTCCAAGCCTATCTATCTGCAATGCAAAGAAATATTTTCAGTGGGTAGATGGCATAAAGATAGAGCTTTTAGCAGTCAAATTAGTCAAAAGCCATGAACAGGAAAAATGATGAAATAAATCTTTGATCAAAACAAAATCCCTCTTTTTAATGGGGTAAATGATGACCAAAACCAGAAGCTGAAGTGGGTGGCCCACACGTAACCATATTGAGAAGCACAAACTTGTAATTGGGCAAATTCTCTAAGCATGCATTTTGGCCAAAACTGAATATTGGTATGTTCGAGCTTCCATGGGTGTTCCTTACCACTTCGGACTTTTTCTAGGAACTAACTTATCAAAGGCAAGGACCAATTAGATAATCAAGTATAGTTTATGAAGAATCCAAATCTTTCCATTCACCCCATCATAAAGGATCTTGTTTGGGTCTCTTTATCCTTCTTTCATGCTATGCATTTCTTGCAACAATTGAAGTTTCACTTTCTTGCTTCACACATGCACCTGCTTAAGCCTCTCTCTTCTCTGTGAACAACTTCACAAATCGTGCAATCTATATTGGTCAATTGCACCTGCTAGACACCTTTTTCGGAGTTATGACTTTTACATGATTTCAATAGCATTGACACAAAATTATTGGTTGAAGGAAATGGAGTACATCATCCAAAAGATGAGCACCTGTCAAGTTATTTGAATTGAAGGATTTCTTGGTCAAACTTCTCAAAAGCAAAAAATAAAAATAAAAAATAAAAGGATTTCTTGCTCAACAAATCAAAGACTCAGAACTCCAGAAGCTGCAAAATGCATCTAATTGAAAACTCAAAACTACAAGGTGTAGCATGTGCTCTTTTCTAAGTGTTTAGTTCCACACCATATATTTTGTCATGCGCTTTCATGTTCCTCTTCTTTACAGAGGAACTTTGTTCTGCTAACGTTGAGAGCACAAGCAAGCGTAGCATATATAGCGCTTGTTTTATAAGTATATTCAGGTTTATACTTTTCGATTTATTGACACGGGTTCATCTTATAATGTTCCAGAGTAACACGTCAACAGAAACCCCACTTCTCCAACTAGAAAGAACAAAGATATGGCTTATTGAATTTCACTGAGGTATACCGAGACCCTGAGGATTAGACCTTGCAGCATCATCCTTGGTTTTATATGATGGTGGTAGCTTTGTTAATGTGATCTATTGTTCTATGTTTCATCATCCATAAGGTAATCTGCATCAGGTCTCTAGAGAGTTCTTGTTTCACCATATCAGCATGTAAAATACCAACAAAATGGATTTAGATGATTCAAGGTATTGAAAAAACCACAATGGGAATCATAAAGATAGATTCTCAGAAAAACGGGAGCTATGGTAGGAGACTTACGTAAAAAACTTAAAACGGTAAATAATGGTCAGTTGATAGGAAGCTAAGCAAAAATAAAACTGGACAAGTTAGACCAGATGATATCAAGAAAAGAGTTCCACAAAAGAACAACTAGATACCTTTAAAAAGAAGAAATTTTTTGTAACAGCTTCAGGAACATAAGACATCTACACAAAAGGAGTAAATTTTTTGATATTCTACATATTTGCTTAGATCTGCTACATATTATTGTTAGACCAGGTGATATCAAGAAAGAGTTCCAAAAAAGAACAACTAGATACCTATAAAAAGAGGAAATTTTTGTTACAGCTTCAGGAATATAAGACCTTCAGACTAAAGGCGTAAATTTTTCGATATTCTAGATATTTGGTTAGATCTGCTACATATTATTGTTAGACCAGATGATATCAAGAAAGCAGTTCCACAAAATAACAACTAGATACCTAAACAAAGTAGAAAATTTTGTTACAGCTTCAGGAACATAAGTCCTCTAGACTAAAGGAGTAATTTTTTTGATATTCTAGATATTTGCTTAGATTTGTTTCGTATTATTGAAAAAAAAAAGAAGCTCAATAGCGTCAAAGTATACTAAACATTTTTTTCAGGAATATAACTATGTTTCACAAACAACCAACATGGAATATAATAGATGCATGCACAACAAATACAGGCACGTACAAACAAACAACAGATCTATTCAACTAAATGCATATCTCTAAGTGTGACGACTACATGATAAAAACTAAAATAAAAGAAAGATTAAATAAAAAAGTTTTGGATCTACCAGCTCGCCCGCAAATATGGTCGCAAACCCATCCGCAACTTGACCTGAAAGCATAACAGTTGCTGCATCTCTGTGAAATGTGAATAACCAACACCAAGATTTCAATTAGACGATAAATCCTACCTTCACACTAAAATTTGGATTTTCTAGGAGGATGTTTTAATAAATATCTGTAATGTCAAAAGAGTAGATATGATAGGACTGTGAGACTTTTTGGTTGTGAAAACACACACACACACACAATCATATGTAGAAAAGTAAAAATTTCTAGTCTTCGAAGAGAACCTAACTTGGTTAGCTAATAAAAATTGTGCATAACTGAACTGAGATGTCCAAGTAGAACCATTCATGCAATTTCATATGGATATTCTATGGGAAAAGTAAAACCAGGAGTGTTTATGTGCTAAGTATTATTTTCCAAAATGCATCCGATTACTGTAGATGAGTAAGGATGATTTAAGTGCCCCTGGATGATCTGTGTTAAGGAATCAGAGACAAGAAAAACCAGAAATATTTAGACTGCATTTGGATGTACTATCGAATTGAAACGCAGCTATTAGCTCAATACAAAGGAAATGACTCAATTGTGGTTACCACCCTCAGCACTCATATAAAATTGCAACTCTTTTTTTTTTTCGAGTTGTGCTTGAAATTAGTGTCACAGTGACTCGAGGGTACTTCCTCACTGTGAATACCAAGCAACATCATTGTATTTTGGTTATTTCATCTTCCTGAAACCAAATGCTTGCAATTCCATTCAGTTGTGCATACAAACATGATTAATGGCAAAAGAACTTGAATGCCCCTCAAGGTTAGAGCACCTGAGTGCATAAGATGCTATCATCCTGAGCAACTCAAGTTTCTCAGGCGGAGGATTTGATCCCCTTTAGTGCCCGTTTGGACACAACTACTGCAAAAGGGGGTTTCTGTGAAAAAGGGTTTCCTGCCTGCTTTGTCAGTCAACTCCTCGGCAAGCGGGCCATTTAACACATATTTCGTTGAGTGCAGGATTAGATGGGGGTTTGTGAAAGCGCATTCAAATACATAACATGAAATACAGCTTAGTTCGAAAATGGTGTTTAGGCATTGAAAATCCCTTCTGAGGGTGCATCCAAATAGGACCTTATATACCAACACGTGTTAATGCACTCCCTACAAATAACTGATGTGGAGCTAAGCCCATAAGAAGAAAATAATAACAAGCGCAGATGTAACAAAACATTGGAAAATGTCACGTTTTATTTTTAAGGAAAGGTAGATGGTACTTTATTGATTCAAAAAAAAAAAAAAAAAATTCCCCTTTTTGGTGGTGCTGGTGGGTGGCTAGCACATTTTACTAGTAAGCTTTTCAGCCAATAAGCAATAGTTGAAAAGCCGTTGTGCACTAGCGTGTGCATGGATGCAGTGCATACAGGCCATCCACACATTAAGCTTCTCTACATAACATCACTGCATAGAGGATTTTGAGGTTCACAAGCTCACAGACAAGGATGCGAGATTAAATATCCGTCCCCTGAGGACTGCAAAGACCATAATAGGGTTAGATCACTGACTTTCAACATTATCAATGAGGATAATCCAAAATAATGGATTTTTCATCATGGTACTAAACTAGGATTTTGCCAACTCCCCTGTTTGCTTCCATAACTGATCATATGACAAATGGATGACTGGCCCTTACCATATGGTATGGGTGGATCACAAAAGTACCTCAGTGAATGGATGGCAGAAAGGGGAAAGATTGTGAGGTACAAGGTATTCAATAATGGTAACAGTGGCCATAATGGCCAACCTTATGGCCACTACAATATGAGCCATAAAAGCTATTACAGACCTGTAATGGTAATAATAATTTTTTATTTTTTATTTTTAAAAAAAGGAAGAAATTGTATAGGCCCATATCAGTCTATTATGGCCCCTCCTCAGCCCATTATGAACCCGTAACAGCCCTCTTTTTTTTCTTTCTTTCTTACAGAAAAGCAGCTGCAACCCCATATCACATAATGGATAATACCGTTACTGTTACATAACTGTTTTTTAATACCATTTGACGTATTCAGATACAAGTCTCTCCTGTAATAATACCTTTTGCTTCTCCCAATTTGACTGGGCCGCATGAGTGATTAGCTAGCACCTCTGCTAAATGATTACCCTCTCTACAAATATGGGACAGAGTAACAGTCACCTTAATACGAAAGATAATAACCTCAGTCCAAATGTACAACGCAGCCTAATGTCTACGTTAATTATGAAGAATCAGATTATGTTGAGTCCTTTTTTTTTTTATGATAGTTTATCTTTTGCCATGTCATGTGTGATTCCCGTATCTATTGTCATAACAAGTTAGTGAGAACTTCCACACATGTTTTTGTATGGTTATCTTAGCGTGTTATCATGCCAGAGGTCTATTGGACCGATATTTATAGCTTTTGAAATGTTTGTACTGGATATTTATCAAAATTCTTTGTCTAATAGGTTAATAAAAACTTCTAATAGAACCCATATACCGTGCCTAGAGTTCTGTATGTATCTCCAATGCACCCAAGTAAAGAAATGTTGCCAAATGAGTATATAGGTATAGATTCAAGAGTGCCAAAATTGCTTCCAAAACAGCATGAATCAAACATTAATAAAGACACAGAAACATGCCTATTCATTAGAAGCAAAAGGAGAAGGCTAAAAGAAGCATGCTGATCCAATAAAATACAGACTACTAGAAACATACCTTGGACTCAGTCCAATGTCTGTCAAGAACAACAAGAGATAAGTAAACCAACAAGCGGAAGTGATGTCATTGAGCATGTGACCGACACCATAGAAAAATACAGAACACCTTCCAAGCGGCTTAGAAAATGGCTCCTCAACAGACGACTCATCCCCTATTTCTTGAATCATGACGACAAATGATTCTTGGACACACTACAAGATGTTCGAAATACCCTATTTGTGGAAGCCCCTGTGTATAAGAATTTGAGACTTAATAAAAGGCAAAAAGTATTTACTCACAAGGAAGGGGAAAAAAAATCCATCAAACATGCATTGTTACACATAAATGAAGACTTGGTCATGACATTTTTTGCTATTTTTAAAACGAAAAATAAAAATAAAAATCAGTGATCTTGAATAACCTTGAAAAGAACTCATCTACTTCTTTTTTTGAAAGGTAACTTATCTACTTAGTAACCATTTCTTTGAGCACTTGATTGAAACAAATTGCTTGTTGCTATAAAGGATAAAATATAAAAGGATCAGACAAATTAAGGTACATTTGGATGCACAATTGAACTGATTTGAAATTATTAGTCTAGGAAAATGGAGATAACCAAAATTGTAATTGCATTCATTGGCATTCATCTTGAGGGGTTTGGGCTCCAAAATTGAGATCATGTCAATTTGGACATGAATGGAAAGTAACGGCAATTTGAGGGCTACTCCATTACAAATACAAGGAAATGTCAGTGACTTCCGTCATTTCCTATTGATCAAAGTGAATATCCGTAACGCAACTCAACCAAACTTGCGCATCCATTCGCAGCCTTAATCTACAGACAATCCTGATACAATTCCTAGTTACAGCCATTCAATGAGAATAATACTGGAATGCATCATTCCAAACCCGCCACATGCATAAGATATTCAAGCTCAAATGCTTAATTAACCAAAGTACCCCATCACAAGAATTCACAAATACTACACTCTTTCTGAATCACTCGTGCGATTTTCGCGACAACCCATTAAACAAAATCACAAATCCTCTTATAAGATTCAAGAAAACCATGTAAAAGAAAAACGAAAAAGTAAATATCAAAATCACAGTGCTTAGAACAACAGCACTGATTCTCTCCACCCAAAAGAATAAAACCCATGTCTCCTTTTCTTTTATTCTCTCTCTCTCTTCCTTTTCTTTTCTCGAAATGGGTTATGGCTTGTAAGGGCAGAAAACCAAAATAAAGCCAGAAAATTCATTTACGAGGAAAGAAAAACACATAGATGCAATAAAGAAAGGACTTCCAAGCCCCTACAAAACATGTAAAGTTCAATCGAGAGAGAGAGAGAGAGAGAGAGAGAGAGAGAGAGAGAATCGCATACATGTAAAGCAATTGAATTGCTGTAACAATTTCTTGAGAGAGAGAAACCATGCAAATAGAATATATAGAGATGGAGAGGAAAACCTAAACGTTTTCTTTTCTAAAGGTACCGAAACGTTACTTTTTTTCTACGGAAGAGGAAGACGAAGAAGAAAAAGCCAGAAGAGGAGGAGCAGGAACAAAGGGTAGGGGTGAGGATTACGGAAGCATATGAGGATGAGTGGCGAGAGGGACGGTGGAAATTTTGAAAAGTAGCTACCGGTCTTAGGATGTTCATGCGGGCTACGGTGATTGGTTTGGATGTTTAGCTCTGCAACTTGGGCAAGTCCAACGTTTTTAAACGGTGGTGGCTCGTTCTCTTCACACGTGGCACGATTATACAGGGAGCGGATACATGGCTGACTAAGCAGACACTATAAAAACATAATCTTGATTGAGCAATTCTAACCATCCAATTGGTGGCTATGAGATGGATGGTTAAAAGTGAAATTGTGGTCCAATTCCACTGGGAAAATCAGATGGTTTCTTCTTTTGGTATGGAAAAATCAAATGGCTATGATTATTAGATCAGAATGATTTTCAGATTACGTTCAATCAATATTTGGATGGTCTAGATTGCCGGATCCTATGCCAAGGTGGATGAGTGGCCTAAAATAGCCGTCAGCCATCATATGATGACGATTTTGGACGGGTAGAAGACGCGGATTTCCTGCTAAAGCCTTTAGAAGGAAGTTCCTGCGCTGGTATGCTACGTGGGACCCACCGTGATGTTTTTGATAAATCCACTCTGTCCATTCATTTTTCCAGCTCATTTTAGGATATTTAATAAAAAATGATGGGATCCAAAACCTAAGTTAGCGGCACGAGAGGAAAGTGGGGATTCAATGACCACCGTTGAAACATTTTTAAGGCCACAAAAGTTTCCTATTAAGTTAAGTTTTTCGTATTTCCACTTCATCCCAGTTGCAATGATCTTATAAACGGTTTGGATGGCATATAAACATCAAGGTTGAGCCCAGAAAGGCTTCAATGGTAGGAAACTCTTTCCTAAGTTTTTCCCCTAGTATGGCCCACTTGAGTTTTGGATCCACCTCGTTTTCAATAGCAAATTCTAAAATGAGATCACAAAACGGATGAAAGGAGTAGATTTCTCACTAATATCATGTTGCCCCACCTGACCATCCGAGCGCAAGAATTTCGTGCGAAAGCCAGGGAATCCGCGTCCGGTAGAACCATCTCTCCGCCGCATACTTGGGAGGGTGATGTATTCGCTCATCCGTTGGCCTGTTATGGGTGGCTCAGGCTTGGAAAACTACACCTAACAAACAATCTCATCCGTTAATTTTCTTTAATTCTCCGCAATTAATTTCCAACACGAGCCTTTTTCATTTTCTGCTGTTGATTTAAAGGTCACTAATCAGATGGACAGGATCACCTGAGCTATATACGTTTTGAAAATTTTGCCATCCACACTACCATAAGCTAGATGAACGGTCCGTAATGACGTTTCAGCCTACCACGAGAACCTTGGATTGATAGCTCTATCGTTCCGGTTCTACCCGCACTACCGCATAAACCAAAGACCATACACACGCACCCATCTAAGATTCACGTTGCATACATATACACGATCTGTACTTTCCAAATAAGTGAACCAATCATGGATGTGTAAAATCTAATCGTAAATCCTAAATATTAAACTTTATCGGTTCAAATCAACCGTTCATTTTTTTCATCTCATAGAACATGCATTTTTTACCGTAATCGTGTCTATAGAAATCCATATTAATGTCTCCACGATGAAAACCGTTACTTGAAGGTATGGATAAGATAACATATATGCTTTGTATATGTATGATGTTGCATGTGTATCATTCGGTACACTCTGCCAGAGTATGGTAATAAATAGATCCTATTCCCTTTTAAATATATTTTTTTTCGCGGGGGCGGGTGCGGGGGTGATGCCACTTGGCTGCGAACCGGAACAACGATGTGGGCCCACCTCGATGCAAGCATTGTATATCCACGCCGTCCATCCGTTTTTCCTGCTTATTTTGGGCATGGTCCAAAAAACTGAAGCAGCTACAAACACGTGGATCACACCACAAGAAACAGTGTGTCACTGAACGCTCACTACTAAAAACATTCTAGGGTCCACTGTAATGTTTGTTTGACATCCAATCGGGTTGATAAGGTCACAAAGATCTGGATGGATAAAAACAAAAAAATCAGCTTGATCTAAAAATTTTATGGGCCACAAAAGATTTTTAACGATGGTAGAAGCGGATTGCGTGGTTGTTGACGTCACCAAGTTATATGGGCCCCTCCATGATGTATGTGTTATATCTACACTGTTCATTCATTTTTTCGGATCACTTTAGGGGATGAGGTCAGAAATGAGGCAGATACAAACATCAAGTGAGACACACCACGTGGTGGGCCATAAACAGTTTCAACGGTGGGAATCATAGTCCCCACTACTTTCTATGATCTGGTACCTTAAAGTTTAGTTCAGCTTATGATCTGATCCCTTAAAGTTTAGATCAGCTTATTTTTTAGATCACGCCTTGAAATGATTTCATCAAATGGATAGATATCATGGATATAACTTATACAATACAGTGAAGCTACGTAATGTTGTAAGGTCAACACACCACCGATGCTCGGTGGTGTGTAGCACACCACGCATCAGCTCTGCACTGCTGTTTCGTACGGTGTGGTCCACCTGAAATTTGTATATGCTTCGTGTTTTTTTAACGTGCCTAAAAGTATAAACTGGGAAAAGGGATGGACGGGTGATCGAGGTGGGCCATACGGTTAAGGGACCCACCCACATAGCTGGTTTCCGTGTGGCAGCAAAGTCGCGCACGAGGGCGAGTGGTTGGATTTGTCTTGCTTCCACGTGGTAATATTGCAATTGACGCACAAGAAAAAAAAATCGAACCAGTCGTCCCAACGTCTCCACCGTGGTCACTTAGGGTCTGTTTGGATACACATTTTTGATTGTACTGTATAATAGTAGGCAGTATGACGTGGCATTTACAGTGTTTGGATAAAAGTGAACAAGAATTGAATCCCATGTGCATGAATACAGCCACGAGCCAAAATTTCGGAAAGGCGGTACAGTACTGTCAGGACATTTACAGTCCGTCGATACAACACTCTTCGTTGCGCTGTATTCGGCTGTGGACAAGTTTTGAACGTCATGGTCAACTAAAATTCGGAAAGCTACTTGGTAGAGCAGCTACACGAAATCTATATTTACCACACGTGTGAGTTTTGAACGTTCGTTTAGAATCCAAGTCGTTCATAATGTTGGGCTCTTGTTAAATTCTTATTAAATTCTCATTAAATTCTCATACCCTTTGTTACGTTACTTCAATGTTTAAGTTTATGATTAGGTAAAGATGGTAGTGGTCCACAATTGACTTAAGTTTGTTTCCCTTTGATGAACTTGAACTGTTTATTTCCAGACCAGGTCCTGGTCACAATATACTTCTTAAATAATCAATGGACTGGATCTTGTCAATTTGATCTACGTGGGAACATATGATGCGATGGAAACAGACATCTTAAGCGCAAGAGTAGTCATGTTGTCTCTATAATCGAAACTTAATTGACACGTAGCACGGGAAGAAGCCACTCCGTAGAATCGTATGAACGACTGTGAAACACCCATGTGATACTTCGCTATGGATGAAAATCTAATCACCGTCCATCTTTGTGATGGGAAGTGACCCACTTAATCTAATCGCCCTCAGTGAACCTTTGCTTGTGGGTGTCTTCCACTTCGGTATTTGATCGAGCTTAAACTGTGGTGAGTATTGTGGCCCACTTGATCACAGCACCAGCATCAAGACATGAAAGTCACAGGTGAGTTGCTACCGGAAACGGATTGGCTACTCCTCTTGACACCAGCCCCGGGCTGGTGGTCGATGATCTGTGGGGCCCACCATGATGTATGTGTTTCATCTATTGGATTCACTGATTTTAAAAGATCATTTTAGGGCTTGATTCCAAAAATGAGAGGTATATAAATCTCAGGTGGACCACACCACATGAAAAAATAGTGATTGGATATCTACCATTAAAATCCTAGCTGTGGGCCACTGTACTGTTTATTTGACATCCACTCTGTTGATTAGGTCATACAGGCCCAGCTGAAGATTGAAAACTAAAATGAGCATGATCCAAAACAGATGGATGGAATGGATGAAAGACATACATCATGGCGGGCCCCACAAAGCACCAACCACCAGCCATTGGCTGGTGTCAGGGGGAGTAGTTAATTCTTTTCCGTTGCTACCCAAACGTGGGTTGACCATCCGTACCAGTAGAGTTGACCTTTATATGATTGTACAGTACTCAGTTTTAATACCTCTTATCCAAACATTGATCTGTATAAAGTATTGTATACTATGCCAACCAATACTTCCGATCCAAACATTGATTAGTATTTGCTTAATTTGAATGTATTCTGAAAAACGTCCAATGTATACATGAACAGTGCCCAAATACAATACTATACACAAATCCAAACAAGCCCTTATCGACTAGATTGGATAGAATAATCCTATCCAATCCATAGATATTTTCTTCTCGGTTGTGAGTCATATCGATTAGGGTGTGTTTGGATTCACGTATAGTATTGTTTTGCACTGTAAATGTGTACGAACACGGAATACTTGTCATTATAGCATCGTGTATTCCTTGAACGTCGTGAATTATCACATTGTTTGTTTTTTACCCGAATTCAGATACGTATTAATTGCAAAATTCTTTGTTGTTGTTTGGGAACAGAGTCGTCATCGGGCCAAAGATGTGTAACTACGGAGTACAATACATAGATATATATGTATATATATATATATACACACACCCGCGTGTTTCTCCATACGAGGTCCACTCTGTATTTGAGACCCACCATTATATGCATGCGGGGATTGCATCCTTGAACGATGTCACGTGGCATGGTACACCTGTCACGTCTAACCCAAAGAGAAGTAACATATGCGTGATATCTAGCAGCTGTCAGTTCTGTACTGTGGTCCACCTCTAATTTATAATCCTCACAGGAGGTTTTCAACGGTGGATATCCATTCAGAGGTATGGGCCATCTTTGAATTATACCATGATGTGGACTAAGACCCGCAGTATATATTTAAAGAAGTAATGATCAGTGGTGGGGTTCACACACTGCAGGGTGCATTTCTGCTCGGAAATAAACACCTAAATAAATCAAAATTTTAAACAGTAATTCATGCAAGAGAGTCTTACAAAGCAATCAAAAAATTAGTCCAAAACAAAATAACATTTCTAGATCTGTCAAGCAGTGACAGACATCTCCTTCAATCACAGAAAATGCTTCCAGCAGCAGGCAATTTACATTTTAAAAACTTCATCAATCGAGATTAGATAAGAAACAATCCATTTGACCACCACATATACTATCAGCCTCCCTATCAGAACTTGAAATATAGGAAACCCATGATTCGACGAATTGACATCTCCTCTCGCATCTGTACCTGCAGCGTCGAAGAAACAATGGTCATCAAACCGATCTTCGTCTATAGCCGGAGCATGAGCCGGTGACGATTCATGCTGGCGTCTCATGAAATGTCCCTCATTACGGCAATTATGCCTTGTAGCCTACAATAAATTTTAACAAAAAATTATGAGATATGCGAAAATAATCTGTTGTTCGATATAATTAGTGATTTCAGTTAGAACAATTTATGAGAAAAGAACAAATAATCTGCGTAGCCGACCAAATACAATTGATTACAGTTACAAAATATTATAGGAAAATACAAATAACCTGTTAACTGATAAAATGAGTGATTTTGGCTATAAGAGATACGTCAGAACAACGAAACTAAAGATGCGTCACCTATACAAAATTAGAAAGTATATGACATACCTCAAAGTTCAATCAAGCTGTTGCGGCCTCCTTGAACAATTTGTACGACTGATGTCTACAACCTGAATATCGATCCACCTGCGCTTTCATACCCTCTCAATTCTCATAAATACCCGAAACTCTTCTCACAAAGACTACATAATATTTCTTCATAATTTCCTATCAAAAATAAAGTGTGAAGTAATATTGTTAAAGTATCATTGAAGATAACGGATATAGTTTATATGAACAAATCAGTATCCCAAAATATGTTTGATAAAATTAGTATCTGGGTGATGTTTCCCCGCAGCAGTATAGAAAAATTTCTTACAAGTTATGTATTTGTAGTCTCACCTCAATAAATTACACTCATACAGTAACTAAACATTCGAATTCTATTGTTAATGTAGAATCTAACATTTGTTGCTATAGCAGGATTTAAAAGTACCCTGTTTACCGCTATAAATTGACTACAAGTTCAATAATCAAAAGAGGGCATTTATATCATCCACGATATCATAAGAGATAGAATGAATGTTAACATAAAAAACACAGTATTTTAAACAAGCATAGCACATTGGATTTAAACAGCAGAGCATCTCAGAGGAATCAAATAACCACAACAGTGGCCACATCACAAATGCAGTTTATGCATTCATTCAAGGGCAATGGCCCATGGTGTACCTGCACTGATGAGTAAAATAACAATCCTGTTATGAGTTAGATTATAGAAGAAACTGGTAATCAACGTAGATATATAAATGATGGTCCAACCATCATTAACCAAAGTTTCCTTCAAGACCAACGAGCAGAGTGTTGGATTCATCATCCAGCACCCAAATAAATAGCAGCAATTTTCATCATAACACGATCCAAACAGTCACCCAAAAAATAAAAATAAAAAGTGTTTAATTGTTTATAATTTCAATTCCAGGTAAGCAGATCGTATCAGGTAGGAGGATTGTGGTCCAAGAGCTTCTGGACCCACTCCTTACGCCTCTCATGTCCCATCTTGATGAAGAAGCAGGCACTGACAATATCCTGTTGCATCAACCTCGCGGCGTGGACCTGATCTTCATGGCTCAGACCATCAACCTCCGTTAGTATGTCCAACAACTTCTGTACGCGGGTCATACTTTTACCCTGTACCACAGTTATGGTAAGGGTCTTGACGGCCTCTACCATTTCCCTCATTGTATCATCTATGTGATCATTTGGCTTTCCCCTTCTTCCTTGGGATATGTCTGTAGCGGTGCTTTGACTATTTCTAAACCCATGGGAGGTCTCCATAGGCCCTTTGTGGACCCGCTTAGACCGCTGTTGTGATCCATCATTATCAGGAAATGGCACACCACTGACATGTTCATCATCCTCATCCGAAAACAGGCGACAGTTTCTGTTCCATTATCATCAGAATATTCATTAGAATCGAGTTCATCTCTACCGTCGTGTTTGCCGGAAAGCTGAAATGAGTAGGCTGTGCTGGAAAATGTGCCATGAGCGCAATCATTACCAAACACGTAAGCCAAATCATTATAACGGTCAATGTGTTTGCCACTCACTCTCTTAATGTATGGATGACACTACAAAATAATCATGTATGAATATAAACATGTCTGAAGATAATTTTAGAAATGTATGTGGTTAAAACAACAGGAAAAATAAGTATTAAAGGGCTTTTTGATTAACTGTAATAATCTTGTTACTTACCAAAATATAATCTTTCCAAACATCATATGCTGCCACAACCATTTTCAGGTCTGCGTCCCATCCGAAACCGCTGACATTTAGCATATCCCTAAGTGCCACATATAATTTTTTCAATGTTCGCAGACGGTTGGAAATATGTTTATTTTCTAACTCCACCCCATAATGGTTGAATACTTCAGTGATGTTAGCCTTATAGGCTTCAAGCTTGAAACTAATATCACTCTTACGACCTAGATTGACTTGCTCAACTAAGCTGTCAACCAACGCATTATTCATTGGATCGCTCCATTGAACGCGCGTTGTTTTCTTACTATCTCTGGTTAATCGAGTGCGTGCACTCGGAGACCTGGATGACGGAGTTTTCTGTATTGTCGGCGACCTTGTCTTTGACGGAGTACCGAACATTTGGCTAGTTGATGCAACAATCTTCTTGGGTGAAACTGTACATTTGGAAGGTAAGGGAGTGTCATTCTTGTCTTTTCCCAATTTATACGAGCTTTGAAGGAAATTCATCTTCGTCTAGGCTGCAGTAACAGTCAATGGAAATACATTCTCATGATACTAATTAAAAGACGTAATTTACATGTTTACACAGATTCAATAAGATAATATGCATACGTACTGAAGTCATATTGTAAATAGTCGTCACATATTGTCTAATCCATATAAAGAGTTTGAAATTGTTATCAAAGAAACACCCCAACAGCACGCCAAATACCAATTTTCCCATAAAAACAGTATTGCTATTACAATAACAACTTAAAACAGTTACTAAAAAAATAGAAAATCAATGACGCTATCGCGTTCGAGGAAGGCTGTCATTCCACATCCTCTCGGCAATGTCATCTCTCCTTTTTATCCATTCATCTCTCGTGCGGTCTGTCACAGT
The DNA here is from genome assembly GCA_037074715.1 of Magnolia kwangsiensis. Taxonomy (NCBI): domain Eukaryota; kingdom Viridiplantae; phylum Streptophyta; class Magnoliopsida; order Magnoliales; family Magnoliaceae; genus Magnolia; species Magnolia kwangsiensis. Next base: position 12,939,406 of record CM073571.1, read on the forward strand.
AGACGTTGCGCGCTCCTCCTCTGCAAGAGATACGTCACTCGGAGATGACGAACTTTCCTCCACTCTATCTCCAATATCGTCCACTGTTTTCAAAAATTCATTTGCACCACTCACACGGATGAAGTTGTGCATAATACAGCAAGCTATAACAATTTTAACTTGCATTTTAAATTTGAATTGTGATGTTATGCACAATATAAGAAATCGTCATTTTAAAAGACTGAAACAGTGTTCAATTACATTTCGTAATTGTGCATGATGATAATTGAAGAGTTCTTTCTTATTAGCAGGCTTCCTCCCAGTACAAAATTTATTCAAATGATATCGTACACCTCGATAACGTACCATAAATCCTGTAAAATGGGCATATCCCGCATCGACAACATAGTATTTTCCTACAAAAGCAATATTTACATATCAAGTAGTAATCAAATTGCATGCAACATCTTTATATAACACATGCAACAGATATTCTTTACCATGAGGTACAAGGAAACAATCAGGGCGTCGAGTTAACGTATTTTGTAACACATATACGAATTTCATATCGAAAGTACATGTTGCCAATACATTCTGAGATAAGAAACCTTTTCGATTTCGAAAGGTTGCACTTGCTTCTTTCGGTAAATAGGCTGATATGTGGGTGTCATCAAGTGCCCCAATACAGTACTACAAGAAACATTAAGCTGACTTTTAGGTTTATATTATACAACCAACTACTTACATGTATTATCATTGCCTATTTTCGTAGTGTCTTACTTGAAAATAAGGGCTCCACATTGGACTATCAGATATCTCTTTAGGTGTATGCAATCCTGAAAACTTTTTGTGTTCGAATAGAGACCTATTATAACATCAAGAACTCTATTGAAATGTCGACTCACGGTTTCGTCTGACCGCGCGAATCGATTACCGATGACACGGTTTCGCACATTGTGGCCAATAGTATGAAGGAACATGACTAGTTGTTCATCTAAAGAGCATCTCCTTATGTCAGACAACAAATTTCTATCTCTTAATAAAGAACAAAGCTAAAAGAACTTATCACGACTCATTCTTAGTTGTGCAAGACAGTCTGCGTCGCTCTTCCTTATTGTAACGACTCAAAAAATTCCGTACCTAGACCCGAGTACCACCTCGATCAGAAATCACTTAGGATTAGTTCTCTTAGAAATTAAACATAAGTTAACTAGCGCTAAGTTAGACTGGCTGTGAAATTAGTACTGTTCACTTTAAATACGTTCTGCAAGACTTAAAACTTATGAAATCGTTAACGCTATAATACCCTGAAATCTAGGATCCAACTCTAAACCCAGTTGTTCCCGGTAATACTTTGTAACTTTGTATTGATTCTAGACCACGCATCGAAAGTCTGATAGCTATGAACTTAGACCATTTCGACCGCCTAGTTGGACTTGACAATTGCCTATAAAATAAAGCCCAAACGATATCCTGAGACCATTCTATTGAGTCCGGAGTGAAGAGAGTGAGAAAAGGAAGATGTTTAGAAAATTAAATACATTTTTAAGTAATTTGGCACGTGTCACTTGCGTGACATTTTTAAGCGTTCTGACCGTTAGATTTTGACCAAATTTCACTCTCGGATCAGGAAAGTTGGCCCTTACATGTCCAAGTACTTGTGGCCTTGATCGAAGTTCGGTAATTGTTGAATTGAAGCTGGTCCGCCACGGACGATCTGAAAATCCGATCAGACTGAAAACTTAACTTACTAAAGATCCAATGCTAGTGAGCTTAAGTCTGACCGCATTTGATAAGAGGACCTCTAGAAGTGCTCCGTTATATCAGAAAGATCCTGATTTGGTTATAATCTAAGTATACCTTGACTTAAAGTCCGTTTCCGTCATGTTTAGGCTTATAAAAAGGCCTTAAACCCTTAGCTTTTTAACCCATACGAATTTTCCAAACCCTAAAGTTTTAAGAGAAAGAAAAGAGAGAGAAAGTGTGGGAGAATCAATTGAAACTCCGTAAGATTCTTCCTAACCCATCTATACATTGCACTAACTTTTCTGAATTGTTCTTCCGGCGATTCTGATTCCCTTTTTGGGTAAGTTAAAGCTAACCCTAACCTGATCTAAGACCTAAAAGAGTTTAAGTGACATTATAGCTGACCTGTTTTATATCATAGGTAGCATATCCACCGTTGACGAAGACACATCGTCTGAATCATCTCAAATACGTATTTTCTGGTTTAAGGTGCGGATTATATACGCTTAGGTTATGGTTTTCAACACTTTCAATGTTAGATAATGATTTATTCACGTTGTGATTGCTGTTACACATGCTAAATGTGCTATCTGTTTTGTTTTTCGCATACGTATACTTTATATTGTAAATACCGTATTTCATGTATATGTTAGAATACATGTATGCGTATGGAATCTGTTGATTTCTTGCCATGATTAATTATCATTGTTATATACCTAATATGTATACGGCAACTCCTTGGCGAAAGGACTTGCCCTAATATGCAATAGAGACGACGTACGTAATGTATGTTGAATAGTGTAACCTAAGTGAATGAATAAATGCCTAAGTGAGTTAGTAGTTAGTAAGGTGTGATTGCTAAGGTGGTTGAGATATGGATCTCCATCACAAAACTAGAGTGTATGATTTCTTCCATGAATTACGTACTTAGTTGAATCATGTTAAATGTGTATATGATTTCCTACATGTACTGTTTACATTCAAGTTATACTTCATGATTGTTCATATGGATGCAGAATATGAATCATATGCTAGTTATTAAATTTGTATATGAATGGGGCTGTACTACAGTCAAGGTAATCGAAAGTCATTCTGTAAATGGTGGTTGAGGTTGTTTTCACCACACAGGATGAGTTTAGCGAATCTGAGTCGTGCTTGGGATGTTCGGCAGTGGTTAGGCCACACGGAGTATTTATACATTCCATGTCGTTCAACTCAACGTACGCTTGGCTTAGTTGAGCTTATCAACTAACCCGATTGACTGATGTTTGTTTACCATGTATGGTCGCCACTGTTTGAATCTAAGGCATTGAGCTTACCAGTGAAACTCCGGTTAACCATGGTACCAAGATCCCCTAAGACTCATGAGCCGGACATGGTGGTATGGGACACAGTGGTCGAGCTGTCGGCCTACGCTAGGGCCACAAACCTCCCCATAGTGACCAGTGAGCACCCTTCTTTGAGCAGATTATGGTAGTATGAGACACTATATTCTTGTTGTCGGCCTACACTAATTGGTGACGAGCCCTCTGTAGTGACCTCGAGTTTATCCTGACACTGCATAGGGGCGACGAGTCCTGTTGCAGTCTTGAGGATATAAGTAGGCCTGTATTAATAAGGTGATGGGGGAGTGGTGTAATAATTACGCGCAACAGCCCTGCCAACCCTTGCAGCGACCTAAAACTGTAACATCGTATGAGGTTCCCTAGGACTGACGACCCTAGAATGGATCAATGTTGGGAATTGATATAAGGGAGGTGTATTAGCTTCCCAATACTGCTGTATGAAAAGGATTAATAAGAACTGAGTAATCATATTCATGACATCACACTGCATGTGCCATTGGCATTGGTGTGAGAGCACAGTGGTAGTGATTCATGCCGCGATCATTAGATGATGTCGCATAAGGGAGTTTGTGGTGAGGGCATGCATCATTATCTCATTCATTTTCGAATTAACAAGAGTATCTAGGACCTATTTGATTGTACTGCCTTATCATTACTGCTTGATTGGATTGATAACATGTTAACCTTTATTGTATAGTACCACTGAGTTGATCACTCACTCCCACATTCTGAGACGGCGTTTAAACACCAACCAAACTCTGACTTAGCTGCAGGAGATGGCGATGCTTGTAAGGCGGAGTCAGACTTCGACGAGGACGCGGAGGCGTTCTTATATATGCAGTTCTCAGGCGGGTTCATGTGAGCCTTGTCTTGACCAATGGAGATTTTTTTGGGGATATGTACAGTTAATACATGTATTTTTGAGACACAGATGTATATATTACCTTGGGCAGAGCACACATCATTTGGAGATTTATTTTGAATTATATATGTATTTAAGTCTTTCACTTGCATTTTTCCAATATCCCTGAATTATGTCTGCTAATCTGGCTTGATCTATTTCATGTTTTATGCATTAATACAGACAACATACAATCTTCATCAAATATGTTGCATAAGTGATGTTTTGGAACTCGGGAGCTGAGTTATGCTCGACCCCCGAATTTCAGGGCGTTACATTTATGGTCCCATATATAAATCTACTTCTACTTATATGACAATCCTATAGCAACGACTTCATACAGTAGCGATGATAATATTCAGCAACCCCTATAACATATGCAAAGGCTACAATTGCGGTTAATGCTGCTGTAATTTTTGTTTCATTCCAATCACTATTGGAGGAGTCTGCCTGATTAGAGACCTCACTGTGAGACCCCATGAGTGATATGGGTTCCGACCTATAACTTTTTCAAGTTACCCTGTTTTTAATAATTTAGATAACAACAAAAATCCAAAATGTACAGCAATGCTAAAACACTCTTTATAATAAAATTCTTACAAGAATTCCGCTAATAGTGATTCTGTTACACAATATGTATTTCATTGAAGATAATAATAATCATTCATTGATCAAACATAATAGAAAATAATTTCTATGCTAATTTATTCAAAAGATTAAACAGTAATCGTGCCACGAACATAAGTAATGCAATAATTACATAAGAAATTCAATATTCTGTATGCGACATCATGTTTAACATAAACTGATCAGTATACCACACACCTGTTAACAGTTTCAAATGAAAAGTACTGATAACTTTGAAGGTCGGCACTCTAGGAAGAATGGACTGCAGTAAATGGCTACAATTAGTTCTATTTGACATGTAGATTTTAGGGTGCTAAATGCAAATGAAGACAATATTTCATGAGAAATGCCTAAACACATGATGTGAGTATTCACTTCAAATTACACGAATATATTACAAACACCCTGCGTTGAGTTTGAAATATTACCTCCACTGTTCAACAGTGGAGATAATATGAAGAACAGTGATGATCCTACACAAATCTCATTAGCGTTGAGATTAAAATATTTCCTCCATGTCCTTCAACACCTGTGATTTAGGGGAAGCCCTAACAATATTTCATAGACAAACGAAAGTTGTTTCTTCATCCAGTGATGAAAATTTTCTTATATATTTATGACAGATAATCTTCTGACTGCCAAAGAAGATCAAAAACACAAGTCAAATTGACATGCATAAGTCATGTCACAAGTATCTGGAGGAGTATCCATCTACGGAATTTTCTCCTGAATCGCAGTAATATCACGGTGGTACAGCAGACTGTAAAAAGATTTTGCAGATGTATTGCATTACTTGCCCACATCGTAGAGGGAGAGAAAATCTTGGGCTAACACCCATAGAGATGCGACTGCATGTCTTAGGAGCATCTCGTGGTGAACAGGGAGATGAGGAAGACCAACATGCAAGTGATTAAGTCCAGCAGATGGCGTTTATTGATCCTCTCCTCCATAAAAAATAATGACATTCCATTACATGCATATGGTATTATATTTACCTTCGCTTAATACTTGGATACCACTGTCCTTCTGTGAGATGATTGGTTTAGCAGTTGGAACCGGGACGGAATCAGGGAAGTTTCAGAGCTATTCGACGATCAAACGATCCTTAAATGGGCACATAACAACAGTAGACATCAAAGAGGACGACATATGACCATCCATGATGAAGATCTTGATGTTTTACTATGATATTCTCAACCAACCAGATTAGTGAGGAAGAGGGGAATGGATGTAGGAGGGATGATATGCGCTCGATGGAGTACATGCGCCTATGGTCCGCAAGACCAAAACGTAATGAGGCTCGTCTTTCACGCTGCAGGGGCGGTGTAGTGCAATGACTACACTGCATTTTTTGATGTGTTGTACTCTAACATAACATTACGTGTGGAAGCCGAAAACTGGTTCAGGGGCGTACTTGGGTCCCTCATCCACGACCGGATCTAATTCGAATTCAAACGTTGCATAACGTATGACCAACCTCCAAACACAGTGCAACACCACCTGGGCCATGAATCCAAACACACCCTTAGTATATATTTGTATATCAAATAATTAATTATGCAACAGCCGTCAATCAATGTGGTTTATTCGCTGGTCAAGTCATCAATTGGGAGACACTAAGTCAAACATAGTTTTACCTCCACGTCAGCTCTTCCTTTCACTTAAATCAAAAGTAGAATCGAGAGGAAATATTTGAGTGTGATCTTCGCGCACAAGGGCATTCAGATCATGGTAATTCCGTTTAGAATTTACTAGCCATTAGCACAGGCCTAACTTGAAAAACAAAATTTAATAATTTTCGAAGATTCTTTAACTTCTACCACTCTAGTCTTTATTAGTCTTATGTTAAGCTACTAAATATTTACTAACCAGATAACTTTTTAGTTTACATCGGTTCATTTTACTTTGTTGTTTGCATCCTGCATTTCTGTGTATACTGATGCTTTTACTTTCATGCAAGCATTCTGCATTTCAATGCAAATTGGTCCTTTTTTACTTTCCTGCTTGCATCCTCCATTCTAGTTTAAACTGGTCATTTTACTTTCGTGCGAGTATCCTGCATTCCAGTGTATATTGGTCCTTTTATATGTTTCCAAAGTATCGTCTGAACTCATGCACAGATAGTCATGTCGGTCCAAGGAGATGCCTCAACATCCCCTCTAGATTGGCCTAGGACACAAAGGCAAGCAACCCGCGATCGTCCCATCGATAGTTGATCTAGCCCTTGTCATGAGAAGATTAGAAGATCTCGTAGCCCGCCTTCTCTAGGAAAAGGGTCACCCATTCCATTCATAGCTAGAGCTGGGCAGAATCTGACCCGATCAAAACCAAACCGAACCAAAGGCTGAGATCAATTGGATCGAGTAGGCCCACTCAAATCCGACCATACATCGGATCGATTTCGGATCATTGGTCAATCCGGACTGATCTGATTGGATCCAATCCAGACTGATCCGATCGGGTACCTATAAAAGTTCATTTTACATTTTTTATTTTTACCTTTTTACTACCCTCACCCTCACCCTCACGAAACCCTAATCCCCCTCTTTCTCAACTCGAATGAGAAGCGCCACACTCATACTTTCTCTCTTCCTTTTTGCTTGGAGAGGAGAGCGCCTTCTCTTCATTTCTCCTTCTCTCTCTTCCAGTCGAGTCTTACTCTCGACGAAATGGGAGAGGAAAAACCCAAACCAAGCAGAATCTGGCCCACTGTGAAGCCGTTCGTCAATGGTGAAGCTTCTGATTAGCTAGGTTTTTTAAAAAACTTTTATGTGGTTTTTTTTGTCAGATCTTTATACCCGATCCAAACCATATCCAATCCGATCCAACTCAGTTTCCCTGACTGACTTGAACTCGGTTCAAATCAGGCCCGCAGTACTTCAGGTCGGATTAAGTCAAATGACCCGAAGTCGATCCTGGATCGTTTGAGTTCAGGTCAGTGCATTGAGAATTTCGGACTGAGTCGAGTTGGACCCAATCTGATTTGACTTGACTCAATGCCCACCTCTATTCATAGTGGGCAATAGCCAAGCACTCGCATGGGTCTTTCCGACCCAACCATTAACCAATCACAATACATTTCCCCTAACGGGAATCGGGTTCACTTTCAATACCCTCTAGTTACAACATCTTAACTTCTCGCACATCCTTCCCACAAAGGGAGCCAACAACATGTCTTACCAGGGAACTAATTGTTGGGGGCCTTGCACAAAACCTTAGGATCTAGCCCTCCAGAACAAACCAAAATTATGGGATAATAATAGCAATGAAAACAATCAAAACATAATCACACACCACATAAGAGATTTTTACGTGAAAAACCCTCAAAGAGGTAAAAACCACGGGATCTCGTCCAGATCAACAATCCACTATGAAAGTAGAACGTTTACAATCTTCGTCACTCACGTAGGAGCGAATAAACAATAAGAGAATAAAAAGAAAACTGAGAGATCTCACCGATCACGAGGACGTAGAAGCGCTGAGACGACGACTCCCTTTCACAAACTTCCTCTCTCTCTTTTCTCTCTCTCTTACACCCTAAGCCCTTTAGCAAAACCCTTGTAAAGCCTTTAGAAAATCCTCTTGTATTTTTCTCATACCCTAAAAAAATTCTAGAGACCCTTTTTATAGTTTTAGGAAACTCCTTTCCGCATCCCTGTTGCTAAAGGACTCAAATCCGTAATTTTTTGTAAAAACTGCGTAACTTAGGACTGGTCTTGAAAATTCCAGGACTGGTCCTAGCCACCTACGACTGGTCGTAGCTCACCCAGGACTGGTCGTAGACCGCGAAGAAAATTAGTAACAACTCGCTGGACTTTGAGTCGTGCCAGGGCTCAAACCCACGACCGGTCGAAGACCACCTATGACCGGTTGAGCAGAGAAATGAAACCCTCTGAAATTTCAATCACTGCACCGTCTCTCCTCTGAACTGAGGAGGAAAAACTCCATCAAATCTCCCCCTTTCCGACTGAGGAGGATTCACTTTTTTCAAGCCAGCTAGGTTTCTACAAACCTCAAACTTGCCCTTGAGAAAAGCCTTGGTCATCATGTCTGGCCCATTATCGTCCGTGTGGACTTTCTCAAGTTGTAACACCTTCTGTTCTAAAGTATCCCTGATCCAGTGATACCAAATCTCTATGTGCTTCGACTTGAAATGCTGACTTGGATTCTTACTCAAGTGTATATCATTCTGACTATCGCAATAGACCACGTGCTCCTCCTACTTCAGGCTAAGTTCGTGTAGGAATCTCTTAATCCAAAGCATCTCTTTACATGCCTCTGTGACTGCAATGTACTCGGCCTTTGTCGTCGATAATGCTATGACCTTCTGTAGCTTGCTCTGCTAAGAAATCACTCCCCTTGCAAACGTAAACATGAACCCCGATGTAGACTTCCTGGAGTCTATGTTGCCTGCCATATCTGCATCTGTGTAGCCCTCTAGCACAGGTTTACCGTCACCATAGCATAGACTCAACCTAGATGAGCCTCTTAGATACCGCAGTATCCATTTCACCATTGCCCAATGTTCTTTGTCAGGATTGACAAGATACCGGCTGACAACACCAACCGCATATGCTATGTCTGGACGTGTACACACCATAGCATACATCAAACTTCTTACAGCTGACGCGTAGGGTATCCTCTGCATCTCTTCCACCTCTGCCTTCGTCTTGGGACACTGTCTGTCACTCAATCTGAAGTGACCATCCAATGAAGTACTGACCGGCTTCGCTGCATTCATATTGAACCACTCTAGGACTTTCTCAATATACCGCTCTTGTGACAGCCAAAGATTCCTGCTACTTCTGTCACGGGTTATCTCCATTCCTAGGATCTGTTTAGTCAGGCCCAAGTCTTTCATCACAAAAGACTTGCCCAACTCCTGTTTCAGCCTGTCGATCTTTTTAATATCTTTTCCCATGATGAGCATGTCATCAATGTATAAGAGCAGAACTAAGAAATCACCATCTGAGAACTTACGCATGAACACACAGTGGTCTGACTCCGTTCTGCCATACTCATGCTGTAACATAAACGAATCAAACTTCTTATACCATTGTCGTGGAGCTTGTTTCAGCCCTACAAGCTCTTCCTTAACCTACACACCATATGCTCCTTGTCCTTGACTTCAAACCCTTCTGGTTGGTGTATGTAGATCTCTTCTTCCAGGTCACCATGGAGAAAAGCAGTTTTAACGTCCAACTGCTCTATCTCCAGATCCATGCTACCTGCCAACCCAAGCAACACCCGTATGGAGGTCATCTTCACCACAGGTGAGAATATCTCCTAAAAGTCTATGCCTTTTCTCTGACCGAACATTTTTACCACAAGTCTGACTTTAAACCTCGTCTATGAATTATTCTGCTCAATATTCTTTCTAAACACCCACTTGTTGCTCAGAGCTTTCTTGCCCTTAGGCAGTTTCACCATGTCATAGGTGTGGTTCTTATGCAAGGATTCCATCTCCTCTTGCATAACTTTCAACCACTCCTCCTTATGCTCATCGGCTAGGGCCTCAGAATAGTTTTCTGGCTCCCCCCCATCAGTCAGCATAATGTACTCATGCGGTGAGTACCTCTTGGACGGCTGCCTGTCCCTAGATGACCTCCTCACCTGTGGCTCAACAGGTGGATCAAGTGGGGGCTGCTCTCCCGATCCATCTTCTATAGGAACCCCCTCGTCCTCTGCACCTCACTGTACTCCCCCGTCATCAGGCACCACGGGAGGAATAACCGGATACATGTCCTCTAGCTCACTTGAACTAGGCTGATTCTTCTCTGGCTTACCAATGTCTTCAACACACTGATCTTTAAAGAAAACCACATCTCTGCTCTTGACGAGCTTCCTCTCGGTCGGATCCCACAATCTGTAACCGAACTTTTCATCACCGTACCTTAAGAACACACACTGCCTGATCTTCATATCGAGCTTGGACCTCTCGTCCTTCGGTAAGTGAACGGATGCCCTACATCCAAACACCCTGAGATGACTGTACGATGGATTCTGTCCAGTCCACACTTTCTCAGGTACTTCTCCATTCAATGGGGCTGATGGAGACCTGTTTATCAGATACACCGCTGTGTGCATTTCTTCTCCCCAGAACGTCTTGGGCAATTTCGCATGGGATAGCATACATCTGATTCTCTCAACAATGGTGCGATTCATTCGCTAAGCTACACCATTTTGTTGGGGGGTCTTGGGAACCGTCTGTTCATGCCGTATACCCAGGGACTTGTAGTACTCGTGAAAGTCATCAATGTATTCACCACCATTGTCAGTGCGGATGCACTTCAATGATCTGTCTGTCTCTCTCTTGACTATAGCATGAAACAACTTAAACACACCAAAGATCTCGTCCTTGGATTTCAATGCATAAGTCCAAACCCTCGTAGATGCATCATCTATAAAAGTAACAAAATACAATGTCCCACCCAAGATTTTTGTCCTCATAAGATCACACACATCAGAATAAACTAAATCTAATGCATGCACTTTATTAACATGAGAAGCAGTTTTAATGAATGAAATTCTATGTTGTTTCCCTGATAAACAATCAAGACAGGTTTTGAGAGGTATACCTGTCACGTCTAGAAGGAGTCGCTTCCTCGCTAGTAGCTGAAGCCCTTTTTCACTCATGTGGCCTAGACGCCTGTGCCACATGTCAATAGCTGAATCTTTCATTGCGTTCAACCCACCCTTGCATACACTGACACTTGCCTTGTACATGGTGTAACACTTCTTTCCTCTGGCTGCGATCAACGAACCCTTGATGAGCTTCCAGCGCCCACCAGCAAACCGGCTTTCATAGCCATCATCATCCAACCTTCCCGTCGACATTAAGTTGAGGCGAAGGTCTGGGATATGCCTCACATCCCTGAGAACCAATGTGCAGCCCACATCGGTGTTCACACAAATATCACCAACTCCCACGATCTTCGATATGCCAGAATTTCCCATCTTCACAGTCCCATAGTCACCTGACTTGTAGCTTGTGAAGAAATTCCTGCGTGGAGTCGCATGAAAAGAAGCTCCTGAGTCAATCATCCAGTCGGTGTCCTGACCCGTAGACGTGAGACATACATCGTGATCTATGAAAAGAATAATAACAACGTCGCCATCTGAAGCGACTGCAGTTGAATCAAATTCATTTTCCTTCTCCTTTTCTTTTCCTTTCTTGTCGTTCTTATTCTTACGACATTCATGCTTGTAGTGGCCCTTCTTGCCACAATTTCAGCACTCAACGTCTTTCTTGTTACTCGACTTACCTCTTGATTTATCTCGGGCCTTCCCGCCCTTCCTGTTCCTTTCTCTCCCCCGTTCCTGTGTCATAAGGGCCTCTTGCTGAGTAGACCTCTGAGACTTCCTCCTTGTCTCTTCATTGAAAAGACATCTAGTAACCTGTTCCATGGATATCTTTCCGTCTGGTGCGGAGTTACTTAGAGACACCACCAATGTCTCCCAACTGTCAGGCAATGAACTAAGTAATAGTAAAGCCTGCAATTCATCATCCAGGACCATCTTCATAGAGGAGAGTTGGTTCACTATATTGCTGAACTCATTCATGTGCTCGGCCACAGAACCACCATCCTTGAACTTGAAATTCACAAGTCGCCTTATCAGGAAGATTTTATTACCGGTTGTCTCCTCTCATACAACCCTTCTAGTTTCAGCCATAGGCTAGCAGCTGAGGTTTCCATAGACACATGGTGTAATACAGAATCATCCAGCCATTGTCTAATAAATCCCACCGCCTTTCGGTCCAACTTCTTCCAATCATCATCAGACATATCCTTGAATTTTGCTGATATGCTTAAAATTGGAGAATATAGATCCTTACAATAAAGCAAGTCCTCCATCTTAGCCTTCAATATGGTCCAGTTAGAACCATTGAGGCTGATCATCCTTGATGAGCCACCTTCCATAATTCCAAACCGATCCTACCTGTTCAATGAACTTAAGCTTTGATACCACTTTGTTGGGGGCCTTGCACAAAACCTTAGGATCTAGCCCTCCAGAACAAACCAGAATTATGGGATAATAATAGCAATGAAAATAATCAAAGCACAATCACACACCACACAAGAGATTTTTACTGAAAAACCCTCAAAGAGGTAAAAACCACGGGACCTCGTTCAGATCAACAATCCACTATGAAAGCAGAATGTTTACAATCTTTGTCACTCACGCACGAGTGGATAAACAATAAGAGAATAAAAAGAAAACTGAGAGATCTCACCGATCACGAGGACGTAGAAGCGCTGGGACGACGTCTCCCTTCCACAAACTTCCTCTCTCTCTTTTCTCTCTCTCTCTTACACCCTAAGCCCTTTAGTAAAACCCTTGCAAAGCCTTTAGAAAATCCTCTTGTGTTTTTCTCATACCCTAGAAAAACTCTAGAGACCCTTTTTATAATTTTAGGAAACTCCTTTCCGCATCCCTGTTGCGAAAGGATTCAAATCCGTAATTTTTCGTAAAAACTACGTAACCTAGGACTGGTCCTGAAAATTCCATGACTGGTCCTAGCCGCCTACGACTGGTCGTAGCTCACCCAAGACTGGTCGTAAACCGTGGAGAAAATCAGCAACAACTCTCTGGACTTTGAGTCGTGCCAGGGCTCAAACCCACGACCGGTCGAGCGCCTCCCACGACCGGTCGAAAACTACCTACGACCGGTCGAGCAGAGCGATGAAACCCTCTGAAATTTTAACCACTGCACCGTCTCTCCTCTGAACTGAGGAGAAAAAACCCCATCACTAATCACCTATCCATTTTTTTTTTACTCCTAACGAGAGCTAATCAGTGCCTCAACAAGCGCACTCTAGCCACTCTCAGTCCAACCAATTCTAGCAACCTCCCCCTAACGGAAACACTTTTCAATTCCAATCAAAACAACCATAACATTTACCTTTCGGTTAACCACAACATTTGTATTCCAGTCAAGTTCAACCTCTACTTTCTACCCATGTACATCACGATCATCAATCTTGCCCCATGGTAGGGATTTCTCCCCAACCCCTACATCCGACTTTCCTTGTTCAATAAAATCCTCCTGGCAAGGATTATAGAAATGTTAAAGAAATCGATCACTACGAGGAAAAAACCAACCGAGTTCTCCAAGGAGCACAACCACTTCCTCAGCAATTGTTTAAAATCGATTGACTCCGAGAGCATTTCGAGGACCAACTTCGAGCCATGAGGAATAAGCTCTAGAAGTAACATGGGATGGAATTCCCTTCCACTAAGTTCAAAGATTTCATCTATTTTCGGCTCCGCCTTAACCCATAGAAGTGTGTCTTTAAGGCAAGTAGTGAGAAATTGCTCGAGTTCATTATCAACAAAGATGGCATCCGGGTTGACAAATCAAAAGCTAAAGCAATCATCAAGATGCAACCTCCAGAGACTGAAAAAGAAATCTGAGGCTTCTTGGGCATAATTTCGTACATCAGTCGCTTCATTGCCCAGCTCACGCCCATATGTGAGCCCATATTTAAGCTACTCAACAAAAATGCACCAAAAGAATGGAATAAGGATTGTTAGAAAGGCTTCGACAAAATCAATGAGTACTTACTAGATTCGTCGGTATTTGTCTGGCTAGTACCTGGACAACCACTACTACTCTACATCTCAGTAGTTGACGATACTATCGAATGCATCCTTAGCCAGCATGATGATACAAGAAGAAAAGAGTAAATGATTTATTATCTTAGTCATCGATTCACAAACTACGAGTCCAAATACTCCCCAATCGAAAAAACACGATTTACCCTTGTATAGGCCACTCAATGCCTACGTCAGTACATGATCGCTTATTCAAACTTCTACTCGCACGTATGGATCCATTTAAGTACCTATTTAGGAAATCAACGTTGGCCGGTATAATCGAAAAATTGCAAGTGTTGCTTTCTGAGTTCAACACCACCTATGTCATTAAGAAAGCGATCAAAGGATAAACACTGGTCAATCACCTCTCAGCACACTCGTTACCTAACTACCAACCATTAAAGACTTTCTTCCTTACGAGAATATCATATTCCTCCAAAGAGAAGGGGGACCGAAAGTAGACAAGTGGACCTTGTACTTCGATGGTGCGGCTAACCCCAGAGGAAGCAAAGTAGGGGCAATCTTCTACTCTTAAAATGACATTGTCATCTCCATCTCAATAAGGCTAACTTTTAGATGCATAAACAACGTAGCTAAGTATGAAGTATGTATAAAGGGCTTAAAATAAGCAATCAACTTAAGAGTGAAAAAGCCGAGGGTCTTCAGTGACTTGTAACTTATCATCGATTGAACGAATGGTGACTGAAAAACATAGGACGAGAAGTTGATTCCACATCACGTCTATCTCTAAAATCTTGTTAACAAATTCCACAAAGTCACTTTTACATATATGCCGCGTACCAAGAATCAATTCATGGATATTCTTGGTACACTGACATCCATGCTAGAATTTTTCAAATAAGAAACCCTATGGACACTCACAGTTGAACTTTTGGAAGAACCGATCTCCTGCCTACAAATTGAAGAAGCTGAAACTCCTCCTGATGGACGCTCGTGGGATATTGACATTAAAAAATTCTTAAGATCGGGTGTACCCGAAAAGCACCATACGAATAGACGACTGCACAATTCAACGACTACCACATAGTTCATAATTAATGGTGGCATCTTATACAAACAGACCTTTAACCAGATCTTGCTACGATGTGTGGACGAGAAAGAAGATGCAAAAATCATGGCTGAAGTTTGCTGCCCGCATATAAACGAGCACATGATGGCCAAGAAGATCCTACGGTTAGGATACCGCTACTTGACTATGAAGACAGTTTGCTACCAACATGTCAGGACATGCTTCAAATTTCAGGAGCACGCAAATCGGATACACACTCTGGCTTTTGAATTATACAACTTTACGACACCCTACCCCTTGTTAATGTGGGGTATCGATATCATCAACAAAATTAGCCCTAAGCATCTAATGGGCACGAGTACATCCCGATGACAGTCGATTACTTCACTAAATGGGTAGAGACAACAATGTATACCACCATAACAGTATCACGTGTAATACGGTTTCTAAAGAACAACATTATCAGCCATTATAAAGTATAATAGGTAATCATCACAGATAATAGGGCACTCTTCGTAATTCGAAAGGTGGAAAATTTTATCAAGTAATTCAAAATCAAGTGACACCGATTAAGCCTTAGTCAACCACAAATGAATGGAGGGGTTGAAGCTGCCAACAAGATGCTTATTTACATCCTTGAGAAGATGATAAAAACATATTATTACTGGTCAGATAAGCTTCCATATGCACTATGGGCTTATTGAACATCCATACACACTACGATAGGTGACACTCTACATGAGCTTACATATAGAATGAAGGTTGTTCTACCAGTCGAGGTAAAGATCCGTTCATTATGCATACTACTAGAAAGTGAAGTTGAAGAGGGATAGTGGCTACAGGCTCGTTACAATCAATTACGGCTGGTAGACAAAAAGCGGATGCGAGCTTTATGTCATTCCCAGACTTACCAGAAGAGGATTGCATGAGCACACAACAAGTGGTTATGTACAAGAACGTTCAGAGTAGGAGACATAGTAATGACGAAAATCCTATCTCCTCATTTTCTACAAGGAAAAAATTCAAGCCTCACAGGAATGCCCACTCGTCGTTCGAGAAGTACTTCCTAAAGCCGCACTCCACCTCACTGATATGAAAGGTGAAGATTTTCTTGAGCTAATCAACATGGACTACGTTAAAATTCACTATGAGTAACAGGGTGAATGTGAAACACCACACAAGGTCGAACCCCATCCCTCTCTACCAACATACCCCATAAACAGTTTTTTTTTTTTTTTTTTTTTTTTTTAAATGTGTATGAAAAAATCAAAACAAAGAATAGATAAACAAGTATCTCAAATTTTTTTGAAAAATAATAAGGGCATAATAAACATAAAAAAGAAATATATATATATATATATATATATATATATATATATATATATATATATATATATATATATATATATATATATATATATGAGTAAAAATACACGAGACGTGGTAAAAAACCACGGGCAAAAATGACGGGCTAAACCGGACGTAGTGAAAACCCAAAGGGGCACTATGAGTAAAAATGGTAACAAAAAAAATAAATAAATAAAAAGAGAAAATAAAAAGAAAGAGAGGAGAAACAAAAACAAGGCGTTCCTCGACTACAGTCTCGGTTCATATCTCGAAGGCAAAGCATGAAAACCTTGACGTTCAAGAACTTTCAAATTAGCCCAGATTTAGGAAGAAAATTCTAATACGTGCTTCTAAGGGTTTTCAAAGCCCTTAGGAATCAGCTAAGAGCTCATAGAAGACATATGTTGGAATAGTCAAGTGTTTGATCCTTGCAGTCCAAAGCATCAAAATCAACTTTTCATGTCATTTTTTTCATTGAAAGTTATATTTGCCTTTTTAAAATAATAATAATAAAGATAAAAATATCTATCTTTGTAGGTTACGTCACTTAAATCATGTGCATATCTTCGAAACACCAAATTGAAATAAATAACCTTAGCCAACCGCTTAGGTGAGTCTCGCTCCCTCTACTGTAACTCTTTAATCCTCTAATTGAAGCGATTTTTCTCCCTGCAGGTAAAAAACACTCTTAATAATAAAGAGAAGATCATTGCATCTACTAAAAACATGCTTGCAGTCGGACGCCAAGCAGCAAACCTGTCTCAATAAAAGCTAATCTTGATTGCATCCATCAGATTGCAAGATAACGGGTCATATTTATTTTTAAAAAATCTTTTTCAATAAAAACTGATTCCGATTGCAACCATTACAATCCCCAATGGAAACGGAGTATGTTAGACCTATTTGAAAATCCAAACAAAGTAGGCCAAAATAAAAACCGCTTGACGATGTCCACCCACGAGATCAGGATGATATTTTCAAAATAAATGGTTTAAAAAAAACTTTTTAAAATAATTTACAGTAAAAACCACATGTAACCATGTTCTACGGGTATGGATCCCTTTACGGCTATAATGAACTCTTAGTATCAGCTTGATCATCTCGGAATATGGAATGATTACTTCTGGATTAGTGCAACTGCACCTTCAGCTACAAAAAGACCTATTACAAACCATAGTGACCAAATCGAAAACTCGAATGGCAAAAGAATAACTCGGATGGCTCTAGTACATGCACTTGTAAGCCTAACACATTGTAATGTGGGAGATCCGTAAAGTCGTAGAATGCAAAGGCAATCTACCTATTACAAACGACCTATTTTATAAGCAAATCTAGGGGATCCTGCAGCATAAAAACCCACATTTTTAGATCAAATTGAATTAACCTCGTAAGGTCACAGAAAGCGCATGATCTCTAATCACCCACAATCTAGATTTACAGACCTCCTCAATGTGCACATGTTGATCACGGTGTGAAAGTGTTGCAATTTGATGCCCTGTAAAGCCACAAAATGCGCGAGGACAAATTGCGATGTTTTATCCAACCCCTGTGAAGCGTATATGTTAAGCTTTAACCACACTAACCTATTGACAAATAACACTCTGGTAATGAATAAACTAGATCGCATTTACATTTAATCCAGAATGGAGTGTCCACTCGCTTTGACATTCAGTTGTACTCTAACCTTTGTCAAAGAGGGGCATTTGTAAACACCCTACCTTAAACATGTCAAATCCTACTCGTTGACTTTAGTGAGCCCCAACCAAGGCAGTTGTACAACTAAATGTATTGCCTGAGAATGCCAACCAGATTGGATCAGCCGAGACCTAAATGTACAGGTCGTGGGGCAGGTGAGGGAGGACCAACCCAAGTGTACCCATGAACCACACGCAAATAAAAAAACAAATGCCTTTACATGGATGCAATGGTTGGAAAATCACGTCCGTGGATGCGGATTTTCAACCACCGCATCCATGCTCATATAATCTTGCTTGCATCAGATGAAGAGGGAATCCTGCCTGTTATCTTCGGTTAAGCGTCGAGCAAGACATATGTACAACAAAAAATATATGCTGGAGATATCTACCAAATCAAATTGGCTGAAAACTAAATGTACAAGTCGTATGCGAGGCGAAGGAGTATCATCCTGGGTTTGATTGCCAACCATGAGCCAATTTGAAAAGCGAGCGAACACTGTGCCTGGTTCACACGTCAATCATAGGTATATGCATACCTAGATGCAGTCATTGAAAAACTGCATCTGTGGATGTGGATTTTTGTGCAT
Source organism: Magnolia kwangsiensis (assembly GCA_037074715.1). Taxonomy (NCBI): domain Eukaryota; kingdom Viridiplantae; phylum Streptophyta; class Magnoliopsida; order Magnoliales; family Magnoliaceae; genus Magnolia; species Magnolia kwangsiensis. The sequence continues at coordinate 12,958,266 of CM073571.1, forward strand.
TGCATTTGGTTTTGGCTAATTACTGCATGCCAGCGCTTGACGATATGAGGGGTTTTTGCCAATGACAATCGCCATGGTGGCCCGACTGGACCATCTCCCTCATATGGTTGCAATTCACTGATCATTGACAGCCTATATAAACAGTTGCCCATAGATTTTTTTTGGGGGGAGAGAGAAACCAGTGAGAAGGCGCCGATAAGGAAACAAAATAGAGCTTCAAGTATTCTAACGAGATCCGACCATCCCTTTTGATTAAAAAGGGCGTCTGATTTTTCCTTTTCTCACTAATCTCAAAATTAAGTCGTTTTTCACTCTGAACATTCCCTACACGCCTGCAACGTCTATACTCACTCGCGCTTTTATTTTGCTTTCGTTTCTTTTATATTTTGCCAACCCAAGCCCTAAAAAGTCTATGAAGTATAACTTAACCATGCTCGTTCTCTTTGCGTTGGTATTGTGCTTTTCTATTTTGCCTACCCCGACTTTAAAAGGCCTGTAAAGTATGACCTAACTTACTCAACATTGGAATTGAAAGTTTCCTTGAATCTTCCTAGAAGCTATACATCCTTGTAAAGTAGAAACTATGTTGCACAGGTGAAAAATTGTGTCTAATCCTTTCATTTCTATAACTGATGCCCTTACTTAAAATCCACGGCTATAGATCAACCGCATGAGTCACTTCAAATTGGGAAAATTTGTGATTTCCTGACTATCAAGCGATTTCATGGTTTGTAGCCAATTGTATATTTCAATCTTATTTTAACTAGTGACAATTCTAAGTTAAACATATTTTTTACTTCCCAGTCAACTCCACATTTTAATCAAATCAAAACTAAAGCCAGTAAAAGTACAGATAAAAAAAGAAAATGAAAAAGTAAAGGCAACATAAGGTTCATGCCTACACTTGCACCAGCGCATGAGGGTGATATAGGCAAGGTTAGGTTCGTGCCTACGTGAGCACTGGATCTCGTGACTTAATTCCGTTGGTCCAGTTATTGTTACTCTGGAAAAGAACAATGATTGATATTAAGGCACTTAGAAACTGTACTATACAAATAAATTGTCTCTAATTAAAGCATTTAAATTGTGGAACCCACCGTCTCCAAGTTTCATTCAAAAAATTAAATGTTGAATAATCCTAACCTCTGGTTCGTAGACACTTATATTTTGAAACAGACCACTGAATTTATTTTATATTTTCGACCATTCAATAAATGTCCATAAATCCAATAATCAGGTAAATAAGATGGATTTTTGGTTCGCGACACCTTTAAACTGATAACCGCTCAATTACTAAGTAATTTGCTAAAGGCTTTCCCAGTAGGTTCTTGGGCAAGGATACTGGGCGGGGCCACTAAAATGTATGTTAGAATTCCATTCCATCCATACGTCTTGCAAGCTCATTTGAGGAAGTTTGATCAAAACTGATGTGTATAAAACAGTCAAGTGGGGCACATGGGAAGAAACAGTGGGATTTCAGTGAGCACCTTTAGAGGATTCTTATGGCTAATTTTATTTATTTATTGTATCATGTTATTATTATTATTTTTTAAATGTTTTCACTTTTGCCAGTATAACCTTATAAACAGTTCGGATAGCATGTAAGCATAGGTGGAGCCCGGGAAAGTTTCAAATGTCATGAATTTCTTTTCCCAATGTTTTCTCTCGTGTGACCCACTAAAGTTTTGTATCTACCTCCGTTTTCGATTGTACCTCCTTAAATGAGTTCGCAAAACAGATGGGAAAAAAAATTGCCCCACCTAATATCCTTGCGCAGGTACCTTTTGTTAAAGGCTTTTGCAGAAAATCTACATCCGCTCACCATCCATTTTGACAGATCATTCAAGGGCGGGCATGAGCCCCAGAAGTAGATACATGGCTCAATTGGACCACACCAGAGGAAGCATTGGGAATTGAAAGTCTACCTTTGATAACTTCTGGGAGGTCACATAAGTTTTGGATAAAGCTAATATTTATATTTTTACCTTCCTCCAGTTCTATATGACCTTATGAATACGTTGGATGGCAAATAAACATCACTGTGGGCCATAGGAAATTTTCAATGGTAACAGTTCAATCCCCACTTCTTCCTGTGGTGTGGCCCACTTAAGCCTTTGAACTTCCTCATTTTTTAGCTCATGCCCTAAAATTATCTTTCAAAATTGATAGACGGCGTGGATAAATCATGTACATCATGGTGGGCCCAAAGAACCCCTGACAGGACCGTCCGTCGCTAGCTCAGTCAGGTGAGTATACACCGCGAGACTGATGTCAGAGAAGGATCTGAAGTTGGGGCGTCAATTTCAATTTGTAAACTGATATCCGTTTGTTATTAAAGAAAAAGTAAAATGTGCCGCTGATCACCCAAATTAGTGGCCCGCACAGCTTATCCTACGTCTCTGATGGACTGCGCTCTATGTGGATCCCAACATCCTATCTGTGCCGTACAAATGGGTGGACGAAATAAATATTCCTTCTCCTTTTCCCCTGCACAAGTGGTATTCTGGACGGTGGATCAGGACCGTCCACTTAGTGGGCTCTACCTTGAATGGATGGAACGGTGGACGGTGGATCAGGACCTGCGTTCTAGTGAACTTTACTTGGAATGCATCATACTTCGCCATTAAGAAAATTCTGGGCAACACCTTTCCCTCGTGAATGTCCATTAAACAAATTTTTAACCGTTCAATTGGAGACCACCATTCAGATGCCTGCGTGGTAAAATCCTCTCGGCGACACTTTTCTAGTTTATGTTGGGGTTAGCTTGTTAGTACACACGCATGTCAGTGCACACACTCCATGTTAGCCACCCGTGCTAGGGAGCGATACCAAGTCATCCTGTTTAGCCAGGCAGATCCCACGGTATTAGGAGGGATGGGATCGGCAATGTCCTTGGATAGGCATGACGAGTCAAACAGATCCGGTGAACTTGTCACGGGATATAAGCAATCCCATGGATCTTAAGACAATCCACTGGCATCACCATCGTTACCTTAAAATTGGGCCCATCCCTTGGTTGAATGGATTGGAAGGTAAAATTTCATGATATGCGGGGCGTGCCAAACAGACCCGGTGAACTTGTCCGGGATATAAGCAATCCCATGGATCTTAAGATAATCCACTGACACCATCATCCTTACCTTAAGGCGTGTTTGGCCAGTTGCATTACAATCCACTGACACCATCATCATTACCTTAAGGCACGTTGGCCAGTTGCATTGAGAAGTATTACGAGGGATGGGATTCCAAAAACATAATTATTACCCATGGCAGGGGTTGTTACAGCATACCATGGGATAAACTTAATTCCCTACTTTATTTATAATACAGAGGTGCATTGAAAGGATATATCCACCATCATTTAAAACAATGAGAATAACACACATAAGTTATATTTAAACTGTTCATTTATTTTTTAACCTTATTTTATAGCATGTGCTTAAAAATGAGGCAGATCTAAAACTTATATGGCCTCGAAGAAGTTTTCAATGGTAAGTATTTAATCCCCATTGCTTTCTATGGTGGAGTCCACTTGTGCTTTAGGTCTATTTGATTTTTTGGCCCATGCTCTAAAATGATCTCAAAAAATGAGTGGACGGTATGGATATAGCCCACACATCATGGTGAGACCTACACAACTTGCTATAATTGAATGAAATCAGCACAGGACCCAATACGATTCCACGTAACCTAATTCCACTCTTCCCAAACATGAGTGGAATTGGCACACGACCAGATGCAATTCCATCCCACCTAAGCCCGACCAATCCAGCCGGCCAAACACGCCCTAAAATTGATCCCATCCCTCGTAATACCATGGGATCTGCCCGGCCAAACAGGCCCCAAGTGTTGAAACGAGGTACCTGCACTACAACTGTTTTCTTTGATATAGTCTACGGGAATCACATTCAAGCTTTATTTTTTTCGTGCTCCATGGCTGACTGGGAATCATACATCTCTTATACATCTCAGTGGGCCATGTACAAATCAAGGGTGGTTGTCCTTTTTTTCCATTTGTTTCCTTTTTGTGTGGCCCACACCTAAGCTGATTTTTTGGCCTATGGTCAAAATAAAGTGACGTGCCTGGTCAAGGTGGGTTTCTCTTAAACAATATTGCAGTGGGCCCACTTTAGCCTGCACACCTTAAGACCATAAATAAGGTCTCGGAATGAAAGAGCACTGAAAACCCTCTCCTTCCCGTGTTGTAAGAACTCGTGTGCATCCATCACTTAGGTAATGAATTAATACGTATCCTGTTGATAGACATAACAAAAATCAAATCTAGAGAGAGAGTCATAGGTAAAAAATGTAAAATTTATACCAGAGGGATAGAGAGACGGAGACATACGTGTCTTTAAAAAGAGGTGGATAACATATTTAATATTTTTTAATAAAAATTTCCATTGTAGTTTTAGGGACTCGAAGTGGTTATTGTCTTCTAAAAGGGATGACGTCGTGAAATTTGATTGAACGGCAAACCATTGTCAAATATAAAGCCTACTCAAGCACATATTTAACCGTACAACTTTCATACATACTTTATGTTAGCCTAATATCTAATAGTGGTCTGTCGTCCAATCAAACACTGTCATAAAGAAAAACTCTTAAAGTAATAAAATAGTATGTGAATTTCTTAGATCTCTTTTGAAGTAGTGCCTTAAAGAGTAGATATGCAGGCTAAAGTGGGAAATTGAAAATAATCGAAACTCCATTCTCTATGCGTGTAAGATGCATGCCATATTGGTATGTAAAAGAAAAAAAAAGAAAATAAGAGGCCCACAAAGATGCCCATGAGAAATTCATTCCATCGGTCATCTTCTCATCAAGCTCACAATAGGACAAGAGTTTGAAAATCGGGTAGGCGAATCTCAAGTGGGTATATATATATATATATATATATATATATATATATATATATATATATATATATATATATATATATCACAACTTATATATTTTTCATGCATTTTCAAGACATCAGAGCAACTAAAAGAAAAATAATCATTGTCATTAAATAGATATTCATTAATCAATTCTTGAATCTTTAATTACATGGATATTAAAAAATAACTAATAACAAATATATGGAAATTCAATTAGTAGTCAAATAAATAAAAAGGAAAGTATTCAATCTTGCCCAATTGGATATTAATTGATGTAGAGCGGGTCGTGGACAATTTCATGGCCAAGATGGATCAGAAAAGGCACGGTCGACGACGGAAGTGATCCGGACCATCAGACCTTAGATCGAGCGTATCTCGCAATCCGGAATGAGTTATCTGATGTAAAATATATGATTTTGGGGTAGAACGAGCTACTTTAGCCAACCAACCCTGCTATGCCAGGTTGCGCAGCCCAGATTTGCGATAAACCCCCTGATCGACGATCGTTTTCCCATTTTAATTTCGTTTTTACTATAAATAGTAAGTTTTAGTTTGCTTATAGCTCTTCATCTGTTGGGCCTTAAGAGTTGTGTCCAACATAAAAAGTGCTTAGGATAATTAGGAGAATGGTTTGGTGAAGCCAAATAAGACACTTAAAAACCTTACGCACTAGTAGACATCACGACTGTTTATAAATAATAAGTTTACTATTTATAGGAAGTCGCGGATTCTAGAAATTTTAGTTGTAGTTTGAGTCTGATTTCTTTCCTATTGCTTGGTTCCCTTATTTAAAAGGATGTGAACTCATTTTATTTTATTCGTCAATTAATTTTGAATTTTATTAGAATTTATTTCTATTTTTCTGCTTTCTTTCCTTGTGGATTCGAGAAGTCTCTGTGAGGAGTCCAGAGAAGCTCCGTAGATTCGGAGTAGTTATCCTTGAGGAAAATGGTGATTGACCTCATCACGTTCATCCCTGCGTCATTAATACACAAGCCTTGCTAGACAATCTAAGTCAGTATGAGCATGATAGCTCACAAGGTATGAAAATTATATATTTGCATATAACAATGAATAGTCAAGTCTTAGTGCATAGTATCACATCTTTGCAAGGGTCTCACACTAAGGGTTATAACTCACGTTAGTCCCATACCTAATATGGGAAGTGATTCCAGGATGATGACATCTTTTAGGAGTTACTCTAGGGGCACAACACCTGTATATGTATCTTTTAAAGAATTACTCAAGGTAGATCACCTGTGCCGATTTTTCGAGAGTAACTACAGACAAAACACCCATAATAAAATAACATAATAATCCTTTCAAAGCAGAGCACCCATATTTTAAACAAATAACAACAATCAAATAAATTCTCCTCGCAATCAAATAAATAAATTCCATCTACCATAAGTTGCAATAATCAAACTAATTTGATCTATAATGCATTTTTGAATTTGTATTTCCTTGAAAATGCATGTATACAAGATGATGGGCCTTAAAGAACTTTGAGTTTTATTCCCTACATAAAATAGGTGTTACCAAGATCCTAGTCCATTTTTTAAGAAGAGAGTCTAGAACCGAATTGTCTAAAACACCTACTCTAGGCAACATTTAAAGCACTCAAAACCCTGTGCGGCCGAGTGTGGCCCGCCTGAGTTTTGCATGAGGCTGATTTTTGAATATCCATCTTATACTTATACTTGTGAGTCACACACCATGTGGCACAACATACAACTACATCATTGGTGTTTCATCCTCATTGTTTCATATGGTATGTGCCACATAAGTTATCTCATAACTGATATTTGGTAAGGGGGCCTGGCGTGACAAGCACACCTACTGGATAGAGTGGATTTTATGCTGAAAACATGGCCGCCCATAGGGCTGATTGTTGTACCTGTTTCCTAAAATAAGTGTTATGGTGGATTTTGGTAGGTCAATGTCTCTCTCTCTCTCTCTCTCTCTCTCTCTCTAAATTGGACCTTAGATGGCCCCACTGTGATGTGTATGTAACTCCATTTCATACATCCAATGCAATAACCTGTGTTAGGCCTACCTAAAAATCAGCCCTATCCATGATTCTAGTGGACCACATGAGTGACAATACACTGCCAAGGTTGACAGCCACCTTCCAATTTTATTTTATTTTTCCTTTGTATGGCTCTCTTGGATCATGGATAGGGCTGATATTTGATTCCTGGGCTTAAAATTTAGTATTTTATGTAATGATTGGAGTGGATTTTATTTAATCATCATAGTGGGCCTTGCAAAATCAAGGTTGGACATCTCTCCTACAACTATTTCCTTTGGTATGGCCCATCTGAATCACATTTAGGCTTGATTTTTTTTATTTTTTTTTTGGTTTGCCTTAGACCTAACCTAGAATCATACATCTAATGTTCAAAGTGGATTTCTCTCATACATCTCAGTGGACCATGTACAAATCAAGGGTGGTTGTCCCCCTTTTGTATGCCTACCTAAATTTCTTGTGCACGGGTGAAATAGCACTGAAAACATCTCCCTCACCTGTTATAAGAACCGTGTGAAGAAAGGAAAAGTCACAGATAAAAAATCTAAAATTTATATAGAGAGGAATAGAAAGATGGAGACACCCGTGCCTTTTAGAAGAGGTGGATAACACATTTAATATTTTTTAATAAGAAGCTTCCATTTTTTAAGATATTTAAAAATTTGAATGATGGAAACATAGTCTAGAATATTCGTTCCAAGAGAAAATAACAAGATATCCTCTTTTAAATTTAAAAGTAGAAAGCCGAGAATTGTGAGGCCATTTGGTGTGAGTATAACATGTAACCGATCCAACACACAGTAGCCTATTATGGTGACTACACTAACTAAAAATCTAACCAATTGAATTATCGTATAAGCTACACTTGAATTTACGGACTTGGAGTGGGTACTACCCTTGCATAGGCACAACGTGGCAAGATTTGATTGGACAACAAGTTGTTATAAAATACAAGATGCACTTGAGTATATACTTGACCGAATAATTTCCATATATATTGTGTTGGCTCCATATCTACCAGCGTCCTGTAGTCCAATCAAATCTCAACATGTCCTATCCCAAGCTTGGTACATGAAGGAGCAGTAGTCCATCGAAGTCTTGACAAGAATAAGAGTCGAGAACGAAATATAATGAGCAGGGGTAGTACTCCATTTGAATCCTACCAAGAAGAATAAGAGTTAAGATTAATAATTTAATATAGAAAGAGATAAAATAGCATGTAACTTTCTTAAAAACCATTTTCTAAGTAGTGCCGTAGAAGGTTAATATGTAGTCTAAAATGAGAAATTAAAAATGATTGAAACTATGTGAGAGAGCTTTTTCTGATTGTAAATCCCACCTTTTACCCACCATCTTTTTGAACGCTCCCAAACTTTACTTTTCAAAACTAAACCATTCTGTATGAATACACTATTTGCAGATGAAAATACCCTTGCATTGATGGTGGCATTGAGGAACTCTAATTTGTCCACGGTGTCACCGTCTAATACCAAAAAAAAGGCTAAAGGCCTAAAAACATATGGCTACGGATTATAACCGTAGTCATCGCTCCATTAGATTCGTAGCTATTAGTTCTATAGATATGTATCTAATCCGTAACCATTGCTTTTGTAATGAAAAGTACATATAACTATGGATAATTAAACAAGTCTAAAGGAAAATTGAGCGAGGCTAACATGAAATTCAACGAGCTTCAAGGGAAATTCAGCGAGACAAACATGAAATTCAGCGAGGCTAATATGAAAATGAGCGAGGCTAATATGAAATTGAATGAGCATCAAAAGAAATTGAGCAAGACTAATATTAAATTCAACGAGCCTTAAGAAAAATTAAGCGAGACTAACATGAAATTGAGTGAAGCTAATATAAAATTCAACGAGCTTCAAAGAAAATTGAGCGAGACAAACATGAAATTAAGCAAGGCTAACATGAAATTCAATGAGCCTTAAAGGAAATTGAGTGAGGCAAATATGAAATTTAACGAGCCTTAAAGGAAATTGAGTGAGGCAAACATGAAATTGAACGAGCCTCAAAGGAAATCGAGTGAGGCTAACAAGAAATTGATCGAGGCTAACATGAAATTGAGCGAGCTTCAAATGACATTAAACGAGCTTAGAATGAAATTGAGCGAGGCAAACATGAAATTGAGCGAGCTTCAAATGAAATTGAACGAGCCTAATATGAAATTGAGCGAGGCAAACACGAAATTAAGTGAGCTTCAAATGAAATTGAACGAAACTAACATGAAATTAAGTGAGCTTCAAATGAAATTGAACGAGCCTAACATGAAATTGAGCGAAGCTAACTTGAAAATGAACGAGCTTTAAATAAAATTGAATGAGGCTAACATGAAATTGAGCGAGGCTAACATGAAATTGAGTGAGCTTTAAATGAAATTGAGCTAGCTTTAAATGAAATTGAGTGAGACTAATAGGAAATTGTGCGAGGCTAACATTAATTTGAGCGAGCTTGAAATGAAATTAAAGGAGCGTATAACTTGAAATTGAGCGGGACTAACATGAAATTGAGCGAACTTCAAAAGAAATTGAATAAGCCTAACATGAAATTGAGCGAGGCTAACATGAAATTAAGCGGGCTTCAAAGGAAATTGAACAAGCCTAACATGAAATTGAGCGAGGCTAACATGAAATTGAGCGAGCCTAACATGAAATTGAATTTTATGTTAGCCTCACTCAATTTCACGTTAGGATCATTCAATTTCATGTGAAGCTTGCTCAATTTCAAGTTAGCCTCATTCAATTTCATTTGAAGCTCGCTTAATTTCATGTTTGTCTCGCTTAATTTCATGTTAGGCTCCTTCAATTTCATTTGAAACTCGCTCAATTTCATGTTTGTCTCGCTCAATTTCAAGTTAGCCTCGCTCAATTTCATTCTAGGCTCGTTCAATGTCATTTGAAGCTCGCTCAATTTCAAGTTAAGCTTATTCAATTTCAAGTTAGCCTCGCTCAATTTCATGTTATGCTCGTTCAATTTCATTTGAAGCTCACTCAATTTTATATTTTCCTCACTCAATTTCATGTTAGCCTCGTTGAATTTCATGTTTGTCTCGCTCAATTTTCCTTGAAGCTCTTTGAATTTCATATTAGCCATAGGTATTTAGCTACGGCCTCTGGCAAGTTTCACAATAGTATCGTGACACCGTGAATGCAAGGGTATTTTCATCCACAAATAATATGTTTGTACATAATGATTTAGTTTTGAAAAGTAAAGTTTGAGAGCGTTCAGAAAAGACGTGACCAAAAAAACCCTAAGATTTTTATATAAAAGGGTAGGCAGAAGCTATGTGGAGCCTACCAAGATGCCCATGAGAAATCTATTCCATCCATCATCTTCTCAAGAGCATAATATGAAAAGAATCTGAAATGAGGCATATCCAAAACTTAGGTGGGCAACATGACAAGAATTAGTGAAAATGGAAATGACCAAACCTTGTCAGAGCCCACCATGATGTTTATATACCATCCAAACCAAACCGTTTATAAGATCATTACCATTGGGATTAACCATAGTCATAAATATCATCCCTACCTAAAACTCATGTGGCTACTATAAAGTTGCCAATTGTAGGTGCCATCTCGTATGACCTGAATTTGGGATTTGTCTCATTGTTTTATACATGCATTATTATCATGGATGGAGGACATCAAAAAAAATAAAATCATAGTGAACGATTACAACCCTTGATCATTCAAAAATTAAGGAGACCGTCCATATTCGTGCTATAGTCACAACGCATGCACCAAAAATCTACGGGGAAATTCAGTCGCTAGATTTGGTGGTCAAGAAATGAAAAATTAAGAAAATACAGAAATCATCTACATTCAAACCAGAAAAGACTTAGTATTTGAATGGCTGAGTTTTTTCAATTTTAGAAAAATTTGATGAATGGTGAGTAGGATCCTCACACACTGAGGATCCCCCCCCCCCCCCCCCCCCCCCCACACACACACACACACGCGCGCGCGCGACACACACACGCATATTAGTACACTTACCTTTAATTCACATTTCATTGTTAGCCACTCCTATCAGGGAATCAATACCAAGTCCTTAGTGTTGAAACGAGGTATTTTTCACTCTGTCTACCACTTGAGCTATGGGTCAGGGTGTAGTGAGGCCCGTTGGATGCAATGTCCAGACGGATGATTGAACTTACCATAGGTTAATGTGTGTGGCACCCTAATGGGGTAAAATTGACTTGATCTAAATAAATCCTCATAACCACGGGATGAAGAGGACACAGATTGAAGGGTAACTCATCACGCAAACTCTATGGGGCCCAACGTGATATATGTCTTATCTACACCGTCCATCCATTTTCTAACTCATTTAAGTCATTAGCTCCAAATCGAAGCATATCCAAAGCATAAGCAGACCACACCATAGAAAACGGTGAGAATTGAATAACTAACTTTAAAACAAATGAACAGGTTGATATATCAAAAACATTATGGTGGCCCACCTAACTTTCTAAAGCAGAACTTCCAGCCAAGTCGTGGTAATCTAGCCTGTTTGGCCAGCTAAATTAGGTGGGGTTAATGGGGATAAAATTGTAAAGGTTACAATAAATGCATATATAAGGCGGTCTCTAGATTAGTTTATCTCATGTTTTTTAATATTATATTTGATATATGTACATTAAAAATTAAATTCTAAGATTTACTCTCAAATTGCATTTGGATTCAAGTAAAACTTCATGACCCGCCAGTTTAGTAATCTTATCTTATACTTTCCAACACAAGGCTAATTTTTCAAAGCCCTGTAAAGCTAGTTTTAATTTCATCTCACGCTCTTTCCAAACACGTCATTTCATATTTCGAAGTGAGATTAGTAATATAATACCATTTAATACAACTTAATACTAAAGTCCAAACAGGCCCATGTGACGTGTGGCAGACACCTCTCGATAAAGCCTAACCAATGTGTCAAAGATCATTGCATCTACGTACGTTGAATTAGGTAAATGGAGCCGATCCACCCTGTCGGGAGATTAACTCATCTACGTACGTTGAATTCGTAAAAGGGGCCTGATCCACACCCTCAGGAGGCTGACCCATGTGACGTGTGGCAGACGTGGCATGTGTACATGATAATCTCAAACGGAAGCGGGTTGCGTACTACCCCCGCCCGGACCTCGCTCCGAACGGGCAGTTCTGTGGGCTGGCCCACCGTGATGTATCTGTACATCCAAGCCATCAATCCTTTTTCTTAGATTATTTTAAGGCATCAAAACAAAAATGAAGCAGATCCAACGGTCAAGTGGACCACACCAAATAATAAGCTTGGTTGCATTAAAATGCACAAAGCATGAAATGTCAGTTGCATTAAATGCAAGAGTCATCCGTGGTTTGATCCATTTGACCGTTGGATCTGCTTCATTTTTGTTTTTATACTTTAAAATAATCTGAGAAAATGGATAGACGGCTTGGATGTACAGATACATCCCGCTGGGCCCGCCCACAGAACTGCCCGTTCGGAGCTAGGGATGGGCGGGGGCAGTACGCAATCCGCGTCCATCTCAAACAGGCGTCCTTAGTGATCCACCATTAATATTAAACACTAATAAAATTTGTTTCGAAGCAACTCAGCTGACCTGACCTTTTAAAGCAGAGTGCAAACCATTTCTGACTTTTTAATGTCTATTTGTATGTCACCACTTGTAGGGTCATGATCATTCAAATGAATCTAATCTTATACCATGGCCCATATTCCATTTCTTATAACGTTTTTCTCGTTGTGATACATGGAAGGATGGTACGTCTTATCCTCATGCTGCTGGATGCACTTCATCATGCGTGTGGAATTTTATGACTTCAAATATCACCCGTTATTTACTTTAGGTTCCACGTCTCACATGGCATGTCGTGTTTTTTCATTGGAATGTGTTAAGGTGGCCCCTCCAGTGGTGCTGGTCGGTGTTGATAAAGCGATGTGGGTCCCAATATGATGTGTGTGTTTTATTTACACTTCATTCATATTTCCAGCTCATTTTAGGGCATGATAAAAAAAAAAAGAAAAAAAGAACCAGAGGGACCACGCCACAGGAAGATGTAGTGATTCAACGTTCACCATTAAAAACTTTCTAGGGCTAACTGTAATATTTATTTGACATCCAAACATGTTGGTTAACTCACACAGACTTGGATGAAGTGTAGAAATAAATATCAGCTTAATCCAAATTAATCTTTCCTAACCGTAAGAAGTTTTTAAAAGTGGCCGTTCAATATTTCCTGTGGTATGATCCACCTTGGATATGACTCATTTTGGTATTATGTCATAAAGTAAGATGAAAAATGAATGGACGGTGTGGATGAAATACATATATCACAGTGAGGCACACAGAACACTGAGTAGTACCGAGTTTAGTATTGGAGGGGTCACTCGAGAATCTGAGGCGATTTTGTTTTATCCAGCGTCGGCCTGACTTGGACATGCATGCGTATCACTTTCCATGGGTCCCGTAACAAGCAATTCACGTCCCACGACCGACTGGGAGCGTATGGACTGGGTGTGTATTAGCTGCGGCCCCCAGCCCCAGCACCAGCCAACACGTATGAGACTTGTCTTGACGTAGGTACTCTATATCCACACCGTTCATCTGTTTTTTCCAGCTCATTTGAGGAGATGAGTCCAAAAATCCACACCATAACATATGAAACATTAGTGATTGAATCCACACCATTAAATATTCCTCAAATAATGTTTATCTTTCATCCAGCTTGTTGATAAGGTCAAATATCTGCTTGATCCAAAAGTTGTGGCTCACAATGAGTTTTTAGTGCTCAATCACAAGTTTCCTAAAGTGTGGTCCACTTGATTTTTTAGATCACGCTGTAAAATATGTTGTAAAAATGGATGGACGGAGTAGATATACAGTACATACATCAAAGTGAGCCCTTCTCCTGAAGCCCAACAACAGGAGAGTCCAACTGAGATATGACTATTGGCTGTAAAGGCGGCTATTTAGTTTGACGGTGTGACTTTCCATCTCACCTGTTTCACATGGTGTGGTCCACCTAAGTTTTGAATAGGTCTCATTTATGATAACGAGCCAAACACGGGTTCGCGCACCCTATAGGCAGCTTATTGATAATCATCCACATCGACTTAAGCCAGTCTTCACAGCAGCCTGGAGGAGAAGAAATTCACGCTAGCGTATTGGATTATTGACCAAAACGGGTGGAGAGAGTCACGCCAGCGCATTGGATTCTTATCCCTAACTTGTGGAGACACGTGGAGGGCCTTACTATGCGGTACAAACGTGCATCAGATCCAACCCGTCTAACCAGTGCGATGTCACATTTTCAGCATGGACCTTAAAACTCAGTCAAATTAAAAACTTAGGTAGGCCGCATGATAGGAAATGTTGCAGAATCATGTATACGGGTGTAATTTCATAAGGTGTAGGCCACATGTTTTTTTTTTTTTTTTTTGGGGGAATATTTTAAGGACTATTTGGTGGGACTTTCAATCTGAGGGCCTGTTTGGACACGCTGGATAAGATTAGAAGAGATTAGGTGAGATTGGAAGATAGATCTTGGGATTGGTAAGGCATGCCCACATAGACATGGGATAGTGATCAAGGAATATAAGAATCCCATGGATCTTAAGACAATTCACTGACATCACCATCATTACCTTAAATCTCAGCTAATCTATCTTAATTCTTTCAAAATTGCCTGAACATGTTTAGTTAGAAAGATTAGAAGGGATTAGAAGGTTTAATCTCGGATTTGGCCGGGCGTGCCCAGACAGACCAGGTATGGTAATCCCATGGATCTTAAAAGCAATCCAATAACACCAACATTATTGCCTTGAAATCCATACCATTCAGTCTAAAATAATTTAATCCCATCCAGCGTGCCCGCCCAAACAGGCTAAATGTTTTCAATGCAGTATCCCAAGTGTTGAACCGACCATGCAGTTAAAACACAGGATGGAGCACATGGAGTTGTATGTGTCTTATCCACACAATCCATCCATTTTATCAACTCGTTCGAGGGAATTAGCCTAAAATTGAATTATATCCCAAGCTCAAGTAGATCACACCGCAGGAAACAGTGGGGATAATAATTTTCACCGTTCACAGTTCAAACCTTTCTAAGGCTCATAGTTTTGTTTATTTGTTATCTAACCCTCTTAAAATGAGGTGATAAATTGGATGGATGGCATGGATAAGACACATTACAGTGGGCCCCACAGAGTTTACTGTATATGTTGGCTCAACATGCAATCCTCAGACAAGCTTAGAATGATAGATGGGACTCTTCCATGCCTTTTTCTTTTCATCGCTTGAAAAGAATTTCACTACGTGAAATTTTTAGGGCACGGAGTTTTAATTTTTAATGAAAATATCTCCATCTCTTAAAATAAAGCAGCTGATATTCAAAGGGTATTTTCATCTTTGTACGTTCATTGTTATAAATAGTAGGCTAATTTAGTAATTAAAGGTTTATTTTTGGATCGAATGAAAAAACATTGGTAGCCCATCGAGTCTATAGTAAAAAAAGTACCCCTACCGTTCACAGTTGGGATTAAGGAAGAAGGAATGCATGATGGACACCAATTGCCCAATTGCCCCACCTGCGATGTCAGTGAGATATCCACTCTATACATTAGTTTCTTAAGATGACATCAGAACGGGGTATTAAAAATGAAGCAGATCCAAAACTCAAGTGGGCCATGTGACGGGAAAAACTGACGATTAAACACCCACCATTAAAACTTTCTTGAGACCACAGAAGTTTTGGACCATTCTGGTATTTGTATTTTTCAGTTCATCTTAGTCGCAATAACCTTGTGGACGGTGTGGATGGAATATAAAGATTATGGTGGGCTCTGGAAAGGTTTCAATGTTGGGCATTTCCGTCCCTACTGTTTAGTATTTTTATGCCCACTGTCGTAATGTGGTCTGGCAAAACTGATGAACGGATTGGATTTATCGCGGACATAGCAGTGGCCCCACATAGCTTTTGCCTACAGTAACTTCCTTTTGGTAGGGGGCAAAGGCAATTTACGTCCAAGCATATAATAATGCTTTGCTTACGAAAGAAGAAAAGCCAAAGCGATGTGGGCCCCACCATGATGATCAACCTTCTAGAAAATCAGGCTGATTTACCGGATAGGTGGGGCTACATCTGTATGTTGAGTCAGACTTTCTATTGTATATTTAGATTGCAACGGCGTGGCCCACCAGATGATCGGAGCAGATTGATTTTTGTCCCAAGTAATCATCATGGTGGGATGCAACGTCCTCATGGTATTGATGCCATACATAAGTGCCATGTTGGCAGGAAAGATTGTACAGTACCACATGTTGTGGTGCCTTGCCCGTATGTTATCGTTTCTCTTTGAAATAACGCATCATGGGAAACACATGGGGCCCACTGCTTCGGCTCATAGCGTAGTCCATACGGAATTCTTTTTAGGTTCTATCCATGACACGATTTTGTGGAAATTTGATGAGGGAAATTCAACCGTTGGTAGTTTTGGTGATGGTCCATCGTTGATGGTGGTCCACATCGTTTTCTTGAATATCCTGTCGTTGATTTTTTTTATTGCTTGGGATTATCAGATCGGTTGTCATTGTTAGCCCCGCCCATTTCGTAACGCTGATCGTGAGTTGGAATTGTTTTGATAGAATCACACGTATGCCACGTGTACGGTGGATGAGTACGAGCGTGATGCACTTATGAGTATCATACCATTAGGTACGGAAGTTATTTAATACTCTGGCCGAGCATGGTGGTTCATGCACATGCAGGCAGAAATACATGTACCTCAAAGCAAACTCCTCTTTAGCTAAACGTTGTGATTTTGGACAGAAACACGGAATGTACGGTTCAGATATCTTCCATGTGCCATGGACGGCATATTTTGAATATTTTGGTTGGTTGAGAAAACCTCAAATCCAAACACTTCGTGAATCGTGAGTGTCAGCAACCGTACATTTTGGTGACAACCACGATTCCATAGATTTTGGGCCCCATGGATCGGTGATCCAAACCTATGATCCGTTGGTCCATATGGTGAATGATGGGGATGATTTGCATCCAATGAAGGAAATGCCATGAGGCTATCCTTAAAACGTAATTTCTAAAAATTTAAAGCGTTAAATTGTAATTTTACAATAATTTTAAATATATTTTATTCAAATGTGAGAAGAAATTCTAATGCAGCGTCACTTTCAGCATTCAACTTGGCGTTTGGTGAAGGAAGGGGAGCAGGTAAAAAGGGGAACGGATTAGGTGCGGCCCTGACCGTGGGGCCCACCTTGATGTATGTATTGTATATTCATGCCGTCTATGGCTTATTTTAGGGCATGAGCCCAAAAATGAAACAGATCCGCATCTCAGGTGGACTGCACTATAGGAAATGGTTGTGATTGAAAGCCTACCCTTAAAAACCTTCTAGGGCCCCCCTTACTGCCTATCTTAATCTTTATTTCCATCTACACTGTTGATAAGGACACACAGACAAACGTCAGCTTGAGCCAAAACTTTTGTCGCCCACAAGTAGTTTTTAATTGTCTGTCACCGCTTTTTCATTTTGTTTGGCCTACATGAGATTTGGATCTACTTCATTTTTAGGAACATGCCTTAAAATGAGTTGAAAAAACAGATGGACAATTCATACAAGATGGGCCCATGATTTTGGCCACACCGTGTTCGGGTGAGGCTGAGGCCCAACCGCAACTGATCAAAAAATATATTTTAAGCACTTAATAAGTAGGGTTTACAAACGATCTAACACGGTGAAAATCACTGAAAATAAGTTTTATCAAACAAACCTTTAAGAATTTCAACAACTTAATTATATGGCCATTAAAAGAAGAAAACAGGTTTATTTTATTTTCTTTCAATTCGTCAAAGGAGGGCTATTGGTCACTCCTATTTTATTTTCTTTTAATCCGTCAAAGGAGGGCTATTGGGTACTCTTATTTTATTTTCTTTTATTCCGTCTAAGGAGGACTATTGGCCACTGCACACGTAGCAACAAGGGGTACTTGGAATCTCCCAGATTGAACATCCTAGCCATTCGATTGGGGTCCAAAGCAATGATTAATTGACTCTTAAGAGAAGTAGAGAAGTGGTGGATATTATGGCTGAAAGTCAGGCGGGTTCAACCAGACCGACCTGAGTTCGCGACCGACCCAACAGTGGGTTACGTTTGGGCAGGATGTATCGGGTTTGGTTTCAAGCTTGGGCTATATAAACACAAACTCGATAAAACTTGGGTTGGGCTTGGGTTGAGGTTTCGGGTTGCCTGACCCAACCCGAACCGGATCAATATATATAAATCACTTATAAATTATTATTGAGTGTGGATTGTTTGTGTTAAAGGCACGTGAAATTTCAGTGCCATCGGGTCTCATTGGTCCATGCCATTTGCAATGACTTAAGCTACCAAGATATGCCAATTTCTCTCCCCCAAATAGATTGCGTGCTGCACAACACAGCTTTTAAAGGAGGAGTTGTCCTATATTTTAGCTTGTTTGTTTATAAAAAAATAAAGTTCTTTATGATAAATAACTATATATATAATTAATAAAATCATATGTAAAGAAAATAAGACTGTGTATTGAAATATAATAAACTAATGTAATGATGAAAATATTAGCATGCATCCACCCAACCAACCCAACCGAGCCCGCTTGGGTTGAGAATTTCCAACTTGAGGTTTGGTTGGGTTAGGGTTGAGGTATAGGAACCTTGGGTTGGGCTAGGGTTGAGCACCAACCCGGCCCAAACCGCCCGACTTTTCAGCATTAGGCTATATTCAACTTAGACAGAAGGCCAAACTTGGAAGAATTATAATCTTCAAGTTCGGGGGAAGATATGACTGGGGATTCCATGATCCCCATTGTATGAGGGTGAACCCTACCAAAAAATGCTGCAAGTGAACGATCCTAGCCATCCATTACAAGGACAGCTTTCCCTTTGAATGTGAACCATTGTTCATAAGCTCTCTCTGTTCTGTTAGCCTACCACAGACCCGACCTCTAGGTTGATCTGATTGCCAACGCATTCCACCGCATGAACCATTGGTAGCCCAACGATCCACCCCGCCGCTTTCTGGGTCAATCTGATCACCGATGGTTCCAGTCCAAGCACCCATCATATTCATGATCTGGCAAACCACCCACAAAGTTGAGCCATGGCTCAAAAGGTAACAGATCTATTTCTTGTATTTGTGTCAATGGCCATTTTGTCCTAAACCGTCCATATATGGGCCAACAAGTAAGCGGTTAGGATTGAACAGTTTTGCAGGGAAAGAAAAGTGGTTCATCCACCAGTCAATTCAAGTCAAGAGAGCTCCATAAATACAATCGTCAGTCCATGACCAGGCCATCCAAACACCATATCACAAAATCATCATTGTTGCCCTAGAGGTTCAGCTAAAAACATCAAATCTAATCGCAGCCGCTAATCCCTGGACTTTCAGGACTCCAAAAAAATCGTTGCACATTCATTTATGTGTGTGAACGTCTGCCTACCCACCACAAAGCAAGAGTTCAAATCTCCTTAGCTGTGGAGAAAAAAGTTTTTTGTTTTTTTTTTTTAAAAAGGGCATGCAATACCATCAGCACATCATCTCATTTTCATTTTACCTGTTAGTGGGCTTATAAAGATAATCAATAGAACGAACCATGTGTAGCAATATTTCAGGCTCGAAATGGAAAGATGTGGACCGCTTCATATAAGAAAACCAACCAACATGGCATACCATAGTTTGTCCAAAGCATACATTAGTTCCTGAATTCCATTGTGGAAATACGTTATGTAGTTCCTTGGCTCTATCTACACAAAGTTCAAGCACAGAACTCACAACTACAAAGACAGCTGGTTTTATTGCTGAAGTTCCTCATGGTAGGTAACACTAGCAGAGTACAGTAGCGCTTCTTCACACCTGCAATGGATCGAAAACATTTTGATTATGCATCTGCTGAATAAATAGATTGCCACTAGACGGCTGCTTTTCTAAAAATAATTCATGCCGCATTTTACTAATTTGTAGGCAACTGAAACCTTCCGCATGATGCTGCTAAGAAATTACAATCTTTGGACAATAATACTAGCATTTATGCAACCACAAGGTGTGTGATCTGAGTCAAAGGGGCCTTATCCATGCAGTAATAGCCCGGGTAAATGCCTACTTGATTGTTTTAGTAAGTCATGTGAAAAAGCGGAGAGAGGGCCCATTGATGTATGTGTGTGTGGAAAGAAAGGGGAAAACAGAGCAAATGTCAAAGATACTTAAATAGGAGATAATTAAGACCATATGAAAAATGTAGTTCGGCGAATATTTGGAAGTTTTCAGATGCAGTTATGTTCCATCTCAATTGACAAAGGTCTTTTTTTTTTTTCTGACAATTGACAGAGGTTGATCTCACATGCTTAACATAGGAGGGTATAAAACAAAATTTAGAGAGAGTCCTATTCTCAGTCCACCAAATCACGACAATGGCTATTTTCTTACAGATGTATGTAGGTATAAGAGAATAGGCATACACATAGTTCCAGAACTTGCTGACTTGACTTGAAACTCAGCTGAGTTGATTCAATGGCTTGGTTGACTTGGCATGACTAGAACCAAGTCACTCACCTACTGAGGAAGGATTTTATTAACAATAAACAGGGTGGTCCTTGGAGTATGAGTTGAACCCCCAACCCCAACCAAAGGAAGCAATTATGTTCTATATTACTTATACTAAATGTAAGTATCTTAAATAACAATTTGCATTCCTAATATTATCAATTTACAATAATTAAATATCAATCAAGTCGGGTTGAGTCTTCGAGTCAACCTGACCTTGCTGAACATCGAGTCAGGTTTTTCAGTTTTTGAACTATGGCATATGCCAATGAGAAAACAGATTCCCATTCCCCAAGATAGATATGGTGACAAGCTTAAATGCTGGCATGCTGCTATTAACCTCTTTCTAGTAGCAGTCTGATCCCATTTCAAAATCATCACCTGAGACTGGGTTGCACTTGCACATACATCCTCATCTAAGCCTTATCCCCATAAATAGAGGTTGGGTACATGACTCCTTTTATGCCATTGCACAAACATGCACAAGGAAAAGGAATTTGATTGAATCAAAGTACTGAAAGTACAAGCATAGCAAATTTATTGATGCCTGCAAATCAATAGACTTGCTTTCTTAATTTGTGAAGCTTGCAATAGATAGATGAATGAATAGTTCATTTTGTAAATTAAGATGCAGATGCTACATCTTCCAACAGATCACGTGATGTTATGGTAAAACCAAGAATATTGAACTAAAAAAATTATGATTTTTCTGTTAACAGGATACCCAAGTGCACCCGATCATCAATTTAATAAAGAGAAAATGTCAAACACTAATGACGTTTCTTAGCATTCATAATAAGAAAGTAACTTGTTGCAGGAAAACAGCCACACACAATCGATGCAAATGAAACAAAACCACAAAAGAAAAGGGCCAAACCAAAACCCAAAAGGAAAAACAAGAGATGCGGCACAGAGATGTACGTGGTTCAGCAATGCGCCTATGTCCACAAGGTACCAACATGGAACTTGCCCTTCAGTAAAACAAGAGACATCATGAAATACAATGCCGGCCCCCATGCAAGGAATCTCTCACCAAAGAACAGAAAAGACCACTCCTCTCTCTACATGTGTTCCCCTAATATAGAACACACACCCCATAGATAGAGAGCCAACTAAAGCCCACCAACACTTCTCATGTATAATAGAGGAAAGAGATGGGAAAGACATTCCCTATTAGGAAAGACCCCTATACATGCTCCCATACGTGGAACGCGTATGTGCACACTGCCTCAACATAACCACATATTGCAAGTTGAATTGGAAGCTTGGTCCTTCAGAAGGAATGCTAAGGAAACTGCAATTTGGTTTCCACCTTACTAGAATGACTGTATTTCTATCGATACTGCATTCAAATGCAGGAATGATTCTTCTCCCTTTTTCAGTTTTTGTCTGAAATCTTGTGGAAGGTTTGGGTCGTTCTTCTCTAAAAAAGACCTTTCGCATTAAAATATTGGCTGCCAGCCCTAGATGCACCATTACACACAGAACACATGCCAACACATCAAGCACAGTACATCTGAGTGGTGCATAAGATGGCACCAAGTGTGAAGATGATCATATGAAAAATCAGGCTGATCTACTCACCTGGTGGGCTGCCTCTATATAGAAGGGATGGATAGATTTAAAAAACCTGCACACAATCAACATACAAGCAGCTCACCTGAAAATGATTGGAGTGACCTGAATTTTGCACATGGTAATCTTCATCCTATCTACCACTCTAAATATCATATAATGCGGCGTCTACATGACGTCAATGGGGAATGAGATGAACAGATAAATCACCTGCCCAAAGAGTTCATTGATTCTGACCAAAACGAGATAATCTCAAATGAATCGCAACGGATCAGTATAGTCATATTAGTTATGTTGCAATGGGCAGCTGATCATGAGATTTTGCCAATCTCCTACCATTTAAAATCTCACCACAAAACAAACCATGATTTATTAAAATCAAGGATCTCATTTGCCTCAAGGAAATCATGTGCAAATCCAATTTTTGTATTTGATCCAAGGATGGCCGACATCCGAGGGTGATGATGGTCCATGTTGAAGGGTCTTTCGGCCCAAAATCTGTCTGATTAGATAATCCTGACTGATAATTAATGATTAACTGAAGTTTGGACCATTAACTATTTTCTATTTCCACCGTCCATTAGATGGTCAAGAATAAGACAGTTGAATCATGTATTCAGTGAAAGCGTTTGGTAATGATTCATCTATAGTGGGACCCAAGATTTGAACAGTTTGATTCCAGCTACATGTGTGACATATGTACAATCTCTGTCTGCATGTATATGGATGGTCGCGAATTTCACGGGAATCCCCCCTAAACCTAAGCTCTGTGGGCCCACCGTGATGTATGTGTTATATCCATATACATACATCACGGTGGGGATTGAACGCCCACCACTCAAACCTTCTTAGGGGCCACAGAAGTTCTAGATCATACTGATATTTGTGTTTTCACCTCATCCTAGTGGAGATCACCGTATGAACAGGTTGGATGGCATTAGAACACCACAGTGGGCCCCTGAAGGTTTCAACGGTGGGCAGTTCATTCCCCACTGTTTCCTGTGTTGTGGCCCACTTCGGTTTTGGATAACCTCATCAGTCTATTCCCCCAAAATAAGAAACATGGGCGGGCCACTAGTTCAGGTGGTCCAGCCAACTACACAATCTTTAACCCTAAAATAAGCAAGAAATCTATACAAAGATGGGCGGACGGTCCAGCCAACAACCACCGTCTTTACACCCAGCCAGAAATCTGAAAGGGACGGATGGGCGGACCACTAATTCAGGTGGTCCTGCCAACTATCAAAATCTCTACCCCCAAAATAAAGCAAGAAATCTAGAGAGAGAGAGAGATCACCTCCGCAACAGAAGCTCCTAGAAGAAGATCTGCCCTGAAAGCCTTCGCCTTACATGTGCGAATCTGCTCGAACTGCTTGGCTGGAAGCGTCTCCGAGAGAAACCCGACCTCGAACTCGATCTCATTTGAAGACGCATCGGCCTTGATCCCCGTTACGCTGACCCACAGAAAGAGCTTCTTCGCCTGTATTCCCTTCAGATTTGATATAGCGCCGTAAGACAGTTTCCCCGTTATCTTCTTCTCGTAGTAGACGAGGTCCGTGAACTGCACGTAGCAGGCCCGTTCCAGCTCGATCTTGAACGTCCCGTCATCGGATAGCGAGTATTTCGTAACGGAATCGGGCAGCAAGCCTTTCGGGAGCCCGTATTTCGGGAGAAGGTCGTGTACGTCGGGATCGTTCGCGGAAGACGGAGCGACCGTTACGATGTGGAGGAGGAACACGAGAGCTGCAGCTGCTGCGAGCGATGTCCTGGGATTCGACATTTTGCGGGATGTGGATTGTTATGCTCTGGTGGTTTCGAGGACGAAAAGGAGGGAGTTTATATAGGCAAGTCTCGCGGACTACTGTTTGGAGTAGGTCTGCGACGGATGGACAATTAAACAAGAAAAGAACATCAGTTAAGTCTAAATATTATGGGTGTGGAGAAGCTAATACGAGTCCGCACGTGTACATGTCGCCGATTGCTATCACACCCGACCGCAACGGTCAAACCTACGTTGGGCCCATCGATATGTCCGTAAGAAATCCACCCCGTCCATCGGTTTCACCAGCTCCTGTTATCGGATGATATCAAAAATGAACCAGATCCAAAACTTAAGTGGACCACAATACAGGAAACAGTGCGATGGAAATGTCCACCATTGAAAGCGTCCCATGGCCCACTATGATCTTTATATGCCATCCAAACTATTATAAAGTGATTCTAACTGTGATGAACTGAAAATACAAATTTTAGCCTGATCAAAAACTTGTGTCCTCACACAACTTTTAGGTGAGACCCTGGATTCACCGAAGTGGGGCCCACTATGATGTATGTGACTATATCCACGTCATCAATTTGTATTGAAAGCTCGTTTAAGGGCACGATTTAAAAAAATGAACCAGTTACGAATATGAGATGGACCATAGTACAAGGCACAGTTGCGACTGACCATTAAAAGTTTTTTTATAGGCTACGAAAGTATTCCATCGATATGATATTTGTGTGGTCCTTCATTTATGTGTTTGTGACCTTATCAACATGTTTGTTGAAGGGCGAATAAACATTTCGGTGGAATCAATAAAAATCTTAATGGTGAAAATTCTATCACAACTGTTTTGTGTAGTGTGGTCCACCTGAGATATGAGTCAGCTTCGTTTTTGGCAAAATGTCTTAAAATGAGCTTTCAAAATGGTTGGACGGTGTGGATTTAAGTCACACCACTGTGAGCCCTACAGTCAGGGGTCCAACACACCTCATGTATCCGGGGTCTCACTTAATCTGCTCAACCATTTGGTATGGATTTCTCACCTTCCGACCGATGCGGTAGACCGGCTCCATCCCTCCACGACTCTGAGTCCACGGCGATTAAAGTCCCCTGATAGTTCACCACGGGTTAAAACATGGCGCGGCTGTTCATTCCTGCGCATGGTACATTTTTACAGAAATCTAAACCATCCAAATCACTGATCCAATTAGGATGAAGCTAGATCCGAAAATTACACTGAAATTATTATAATTAACATCTAATTTTCCCTTGAAATTGTGCTTTCTTTCAATATCTCCGTCCTGACGCTCATTCTTTCAGAAAGTGCCCATTCAGAATCAGGGAATCCGTTGATTGGTCCAGATTGACGAGAACGGTACAGATCGTGCGGTAGATAAGGGATGTTTTTAACCCACGTGGGTTTGTACATCACGAGTCATGTGCACCCGCCTCATACCAACGAATCGATTTTCCCCAGGCGCACCTGACCTTTTTTTCTTGTCTTTGCAACGTTACATAAGTATGCGTGGGCTTTTATTCTGACAAGCAGACCCCGTTCTATGGTAAACCAGGCCATAGGTCTGTTGCGTCCCACCTTAGATAGACCATCATCCACAAATTTCCCAAATCGAGAGATCCTAGTCACCCAACTTTGAACTTGTTTCAATTGAATTTCAGCCTTAGCTGTATTTTTTTTCTTCCGAATCCCTTATTTACAGTAAAAACAAAAAGATAATATTACCTATCTAGGAGAAGTTTGACATTCGTTCAATCCTCGATGGGACATTTCTAACTAATGGCCTGGATTATAGAAGCTTTGGATCCACTTGTCACGATCAGATGCCGGAACATACTGTGCAAAGCCTCTTATCACGTATTATATCCTTCAAATCCTGATGCCATAAATATTATAATACATGAGATAATCGTGATAGGGATTTTTCTGTCCGTAATTATCTCATTTCATGTACGGGCTTTTTTAAATGCATGTAAACTTTACATTCGAGGAATGATGAGCTTTTTTAAATGCCAGTAAACTTTACTTTCGAATATTAAACTATTATCTTTTTCTAAATGAAAGTACCTTTACAATACAAATTATTATTTTTTATCTTTTCTCCTCTCTCATTATATAACAATTTATTTATGTAAAAACTCATTTTTTGAATTCTCCTCTCATTTTCATATAACAATATTTTTTTATTTAAAACTTATTTTCTAGGATGTTTTATTCTCTTCATGCATCAATATCCATTTATCTACGACACATTTTTTGAAATCTTTTCTCTTTTTTATATAAAAATATCATTTCACTAAATTATTACTTTGTTATCTTTGTTTTAATTTGTCAAGAAAAGATGAAAATTGTGCCTCCATCGAAAAAAGCACGCAGTATAGGTATATTTGATCAAATTGTCCTAAATCTAAATTGAAAAAATTTCTTATGCATCATAGAAGTTTTAAATCAAATTTGTATTTGTGTTTTCTGTTCATTCATGTCTACATCATCCTATGAACAGGCTGGATGAAAAATAAAATATCACCGTGAGGCCTAATAAGGTTTCAACATTGGAAATGGTTATCCCCACTCTTTTATGTGGTATGATTCACTTGATCATTGGATATACTTTGATTTTGGGCTAAACTCCTTGAATCAGATGGAAAAACGGATGGATGACATGGATAGACTACATACATTCATGTGAACTTCAGTCAATTTCATATTAAGCTAGTTCAATTTCATGTTAGACACGTTCAATTTCATGTGAAAGTCTCTCAATTTCATGTTGGCTCGTTCAATTTCACGTGAAGCTCTCTCAGGGTGTGTTTGGACGTGCGAATTAGGTGGGAGTGGGTTGTATTAGGGTGGATTATACGGCATCCAATGTCATAAATGAGTTTGACAGTGGATTGCATGCAATCCCACTGGATTGTTATATCCATCAGCCCATCTACCGCCATGTTTGGACGGGCGGACAAGGTGGGATTTCAAAAGCATAGTGCGTTTGAGCGGGCGTAAATTGTAAAAGGGATTGATATACTTGGACAGAGGGACGGCCTGCCACCAGCCTTGTGTCTGCTGGTCGGTGATATGTGGGACCCACCATATGTATGTGTTTCATCCATTCCACTTATTCATTTTTAAAGATCATTTTAGGGCCTGACACAAAAATTGAGGGGGATATATATCTCCGGTGGACCACACCACACGAAAACAATAGCAATTGGATATCCACCATGGAAATTATCCTACGGGCCACTGTACTGTTTATTTGACATCCAATGTGTTAAGTAGGTCACGCACTGATAGATGAATGACAAAAAAAAAATATCAACTTCATCCAAAACAAGGAATGCCCCAAAAGAATTTTAATTGGTCGACGCTCATTCGACACTGTTCCCGTAATGTGCTCTAATTGAGAATGATATATACATCATTTTTGGTCTCATACTATAAAATGATCTGTAAAAATAGATGGACGCGTCCCATTCACATTAACAGACGGATTGCAAATATACATGCACTGCAGCCTATGACGTGGCTGGTTGTCTGTGCTCTCTGCGCCATGGGATGATGTAAATGTTTCATCCATGTCGTGCATCCACTTTAACATATCACCTTACATCGTTGTCCCAAAAATTGAAGGCGCGATTTATCTCAGGTGGACCACACCACATTAAGATATAGACCCATTAGCGCCTTTGATACCTAGTCTATTCAATCAATATCACTTTCACCATGGAACATAGTCATGTATCTGCATTGACCACATCATATGATAGTGGTGTGATACAGATAGATCCCAACAGGTGTATAACAGTCCAAAATAGAGATATATGAATACATGAGAAGCAAAACGACATGTTAAAACATAGGTTGTGGGGGAAATTGAGAGGAAAAGAAATAAGTGACATATTACAGATACATACAGTCATCCGTGTTAAGCTAAAATTTGAAAATAACAAGGAAGGCAAGAAAAAGGACATAAAGACCAACTAGAAGGGCACAAAATATCTCTCTGTTTGATGGGGGAAGATCATCAGTCAACACGGCCCTAGAAACCATGGTCGGTGTTGCCTGTGCCGCATGTACTGTTGGTTGGATGGATGATGACAAAGAATGGAGGATGTCCAGATCATCAGAAAATGCAGCAAATTGAACCATATGAGAATCCGTGCGAGGTCTCGATGATGCACATGCCTTACTGAAGTTACTGTCCCAGAATGCAACTGCCTCTTTCTAGTTCCTGAGTGCGCGATGTATCGCTTCACTATATCCTTCCACCTGCAACCTTGCATCATCCCAACACATGTATATTCCATGCCTACGTCCCACCAAGACGACGTAAAACTTCTCCTTTCCCATCTGCAATGACATAGATGTAGTTGGCACGTGATTTGTCTTGGAATAAAAATTCGCAATCGAAGTTTACATGCGGTACTGACCTATCGAGTAGTATTGCGTGTTATAAAGAGGCTAGAAAATGAAAAAGCTATACAGTTGTCAGTACGTACTCTTCTAAGCTAGCGGATTGTATGGTCTTATCTGTCTTAAGAAAATAAACTTACCAATTTAGTTCATGTGAAAGCATATAAATGATGTTAAATACAAAAAAGTTGTTGTACCAGCACAAGTCATATTTGTATATACTACAGATATACTACTATGTTTGTTAGTCCAGAAAAATAAATCTTAAAAACAAAAAATCCAAACATCAGATCAAGTAAATTAAAGTTATTACATGTCAACACCTAACAAGCAAAAGAAGATAACTAAAGATATTAAATCCTCAGAGGGATCCGACACCTCGATCCCCAAAGTGGTTATGGAGAGTTTTTTTCAACCAGTCAATGCTACGCTTAGGTCGCAGACTCACAAAGAACGACGCTAGCTCCTTGTCTTTACTCAAGAGCTAACCAACCCCAAAAAACTCTTAAGTTAGTCAAGCCTTGGACCTCTTCTAGTATATCATGTACTTTGAAAGTGCAATTTACCAACTTCCCAAGGCCAAATTTCAGCATTGAATTGGCGACAGTCTGCAGAGATGCCCCTAGTACTTCACAGGGATGAGGATAGTGCAATCGTTTCCTTCCTGCACTCTCACTTTGAGTGGCATTTGAATTAGCTGTGTGAGTGAGAGTGCTATGTGAGCCGTGTTGTCCCATCGAAGGACTGTCTGGTGAGAATGGGATGATCTCTGTGGACTTTATGCCAAAATCATTTGACAAGTCAATTGTATCATTGATATCATCATCCACCTCTCTCCATGCATCATTGAGTTCTCGTTAAAGATGAGATGATAATGCTGACGTAACTATACTCCTACTGCCGCGGACATACCGTCCTGTTGCCTGGTCCGATCCGATGATCATTGCAAGATCATCCATTCTCTCAATCCATTTCCTGCGTAGTCTTTCCGCACACAGGTGAGACTGCAGCCATACAAGCAGCAGTTGTAAGTACAATATGCGAGTTAATAACACATCAGATGGCGGAAGCTGTATATTTCGAAAATCATACCTTAAGATATTCCTCCTAGACTTCATAGGGGGCTGTCACCACCATCCGCTCACTGTCTCATCTAAACCCGCTAGCCGCCAGCATATCTTTTACTGCAGTTGTAACGCCTTGAAAATCGAGGGTCGAGCAGGAGCCCAACTCCTGAGTTCCAACGCATCACTTATGCAACATAGAAAATGATGATTTAATCTTGTCTGTATTAGTGCATTAAACATGAGTGAGATTAAGCTAAAACAACATGTCATACTCCAAAGGCATTTAAATGATGCAAGCGGAAGACTGTGATATGTATATAAATCGTATAAGTGAGTGTAAGTCTTCAGAGTATGAACGTCACCAAGTTAAGTAATTACAAGTGTATTTCCAAAATAAACAAAATAAAGAAGTGTCGTGTCATCTATCCATGCCCTATAGGCCCATTCGTGCAAATCCAGGCCTACATAAAAGCCGCCTGAAAGCTGCATGTAGGAGAACGCCTCCTCATCATCCTCGAAGTCTGGCTCCGCCTCGCAGGCTGCGCCATCATCTGAAACTACGACAGGGTCTGGTTGGTGTTTAAAATACCATCCCAGAACGTGGGAGTGAGTGATCAACTCAGTGGAGTTATAAAGCAAAGGTTAACATGTTATCAATTCAATCGAGCAGTAATGATAAAACAATACAACTATTATATCCTAAATACTCTTATTAATGCAAGAATGATATGCGATAATGATGCATGCCCTCGCCTACACTCCCTCAGCGTTTTCATCTCACGGTGTGCATGGCATCCTCCCGAAAGTGCTCTTCCTCGCCAAAGCACATGGTTAGTAAGGTTCTTACTTAGGTTTATTCATACAGCAGGATTGAGAAGCTAAGGTACCTCCCTTGTATCATTTCTTAAACAATGATCCATTCTAGGGTCGTCAATCCTAGTAAATCTCATATGATGTTGTGGTTCTAGATCACTATAAAGGGCTCGTCACCTTATCAGTATAGGCTTAGTTTATACTCTAGTTGCTACGGAAAGACTTGTTGCCTCAACGCAGCCTCAGAGTATGCTCGAGGTCACTATAAAGGGCTCGTCACCTGATCAGTGTAGGCCGACAGCTCGAATACAGTATCTCATACCACCGTATTCAGCTCACGAGTCTAGGTTGTTCATTGGTCACTACGGGGAGGCTCGTTATCCCAGCATGGCTGACAGCTCGACCACGGTGTCCCATACCACCATATCCAGTTCATGAGTCTTAGCGGATTGAGGTACTAAGGTTAAACAGGCTTTCACTGGTGAGTTTGGTACCTTAGATTCAAGCAGTAGCGTCCATACATGGTGAACATACATCGGACCAATCGGATTACTTGACTAGCTCGACTGGTACGAGCATACGTCGAGCCAATCGACATGGAGAGCGCAAGCAACTCCGTATGGCCTAGCCACTGCCGACAAGTAGCGTACCACTCGGATTCATCAGGCGCGTCTGTCGTGGTTAAGCAGTTCGACCACCAATCATAGACATTTATCGATTGCCTGGACTATATCGTAGCCCCAAACACACTCCAAATGATAACATTTACATAAAGTAATTCAAAACAGCATGTGACAATTGAAATCAGATATAAAGCTTACTTGAGCAATTTAACAAACACAGACTACACATACCATCATACATAGGCATTTCATCCATACAACACATAAGGTTATATAAAGAGTACTATAACCATAGTTAAGAGAATTGAGAATCTCATCTCAACACCCTCAATACATATATTTAAACAAGCATTTTCACATTCAGGCATTTTATCAAACACTTAAGCTACACTTATCAAATACATGTAATAAAGTAGTTATAAGAGATATTATAGCAAATTCCTTTCTAAAGTGTTCACCATATGTACAACAATCATGTATTCTTAGTCAGTAAACATGACAAGCATGAATCATAATTTCATACTCATTCACGCATTTCAACAAACACATGAAATGCATTATAAATAAATATAGTTTATATCTATACGTAATATATGGAAAACTTCGTAGCTAAACACATGTGACAACAATCAAGTCAGTCATAAACCATTACTGACATTGAAGGCCCTGAAAACAATAACCTAAATAATTATAATTTGCACTTTACGCCGGTAGACTCGTAACGAACTTAGTTCATTCTCTAACTCGTCGTCTACGTTACAACTGCAACCTACAGTATGAAATAAATTAGCTGTTTCATCCTATACTCTATTTGAATCCCTAAAACATATTGGGTTAGGATTTTTTACCTAAGAATGAAGTCGAAATCACCGGAATAACGATACAGATAGGCTGATTCGGCACGTGGAGCAGCAGGGAAGAATCTCAAGAATAAACCCCAACTCTCTCTCACACTTTCTCTCTTTCCTTCTCTTTCTTCTCTTCTCTCTCCTAGGGTTTTAGAGAATTCATATGGAATAGAAATGGGGTGGATTTAGGCTTTTATATAGGCCCAGGACTGATAGAAATGGCCCCAAGGCCAAGGAATACTTAGGTTATAGCCAAATAGGGTCTGCTTTGATCCAATAGAGCACTTCTGGAGGCCCCTTTACTGAATGTGGTCAGAATTAAGCTCCCTGATAATGGATCCAGGTCAAGCTAAGTTTTCAGTCCGATCGGATTTACAGATCGCCCGTGGCGGACCAGTTTAGTTCGACGGTCACCGGTACTCGATCAGGGCCATAAGTGTACTGACATGTGTTGAAAATTTTTCCTGATCCGATAGTGTAATTGGGTCAGATTCTGATGGTTTGAATCCTTAGATTTGACCTGCAAGCGAATCGACTCAATTCACTTAAGTTTTCAGTTTATTTCGTAAAAATATTCAAATTTCTCACACACTTCGCTTCGGGCTCAAGTTATACATTTTTAGGTGCTATTAAGACATGATTTTTGAGGTGATTGTCAAGTTCAGCAAGGCGCTTATAATCATATAGTTTCGTAGTTTTTAGACTTTTGACGCGCGGTACAGGTCCAATACGGAGTTTCAAGATGCTCCCAAGAGCAAACTCGGTTTAGAGATTGATCATAGGTTTTAGGATAATATATCGTTAACGATTTCACAAGTTTTGGGTCTTACAGATCTTATTTAAAGTGATTAGTGCTAATTTTACAGATAATCTAGTTTAACACTAGTTAATTCTCGTTTAACTTCTAAAGAATTTGGTCCTTAGTATTTTCTACCTAAGGTGGTATTTGGGTTTCTGCACAGATTCTTTCGAGACGTTACAATCTACCCCCTTAAAGAAAAATTTTATCCTCAAAATTAGTATCTTTTCATACTCCTCAAGAATCTGAGGGTAGTTCTTTCTGACCTCGACTTCTATCTCCCAAGTAGCCTCCTCCTTCGTGTGATGTGTCCATAGTACCTTCACAAGTGAAATCACTTTACTGTGTAACACCTGCTCCTTCCT
Organism: Magnolia kwangsiensis; assembly: GCA_037074715.1. Taxonomy (NCBI): domain Eukaryota; kingdom Viridiplantae; phylum Streptophyta; class Magnoliopsida; order Magnoliales; family Magnoliaceae; genus Magnolia; species Magnolia kwangsiensis. The sequence continues at coordinate 12,991,079 of CM073571.1, forward strand.
ATCTAGGATGCGCGTCAGACGCAGTACATATGTTGCATCATCGCTCAACTGTACTTGCTCCCATCTGATAATGTGGGAACTATCATGAACGTATTTCTTTAGCATACATACATGAAATATGTTGTGTACGCCTATGAGTGGTGTGGGCAAAGTAAGGCGATATACTACTGCCCCCACTCGGTCCAGTATCTGTAATGAGCCAATAAATCTAGGCGTAAGCTTTCCCTTCTTGCCAAACCGAAGGACTCCCTTCATGAGGAAAACCTTCAGAAACACATGATGTCCAACCTCAAATTCTAACTATCGCCGCCTCGTATCATCGTAGTTCTTCTGTCTATTTTGCGCTACCAGAAGTTGACGCTTGATAATGTCGATCTTCTATGAGGTCGCCTGAACTAACTCTGGGCCAATCTGACTCTTCTCACCAACCTTTGTCCAACAATGCGGTGCTTGATAGGGACGCCCATACAAGGCCTCATATGGAGCCATACCAATGCTCGCCTAAAAACTGTTGTTGTAAGCAAACTCTGTGTAAGGGAGGCAGTCATCCCAGCTATCCTTGAAATTCAGCACATAGGCTCATAGCATATCTTCTAATACCTGATTTACCCGTTCCGTCTGCCCATCAGTCTGTGGGTGGAACGCGATACTGAACTTCAGTTTCACACCCATTACCTCCTGGATGTGAGTTCAGAAGATAGAGGTAAATTGCGTGTCTCGGTACGACACAATCTCTAGGGGAAATCCATGCAGATGTTCGATCTCCTTGATGTACAACCTGACCAACTCGTTTGTAGAGTTTGAAACTCTGATAAGGAGAAAATGAGCCGATTTCGTCAACCGATCCACGATCACCCAAATGCAGTCATGTCCCTTCCTCGTCTTCGGCAGCCCTGATATGAAATCCATAAAGATGAAATCCTACTTTCATTCCGCTATGGGCATGGGCTGAAGTAGTACAGGAGGTCGGCGATGCTCTACATTGACCTGCTGGCACGTGAGATAATGAGACACATAATCTGCTATGTAGACCTTCATGTTGTCGCACCAGTACGATCTCTTCATGTCTCGATACATCTTCGTGCTACCAGGATGCATCGCAAGTTTCGAACTGTGGGCTGCCTCAAGAACTTCCCATCTCAAGTCATGAGTGTCTAGGACGCATAGGCGGCCACGGTAACGTAAGCCCCCATCACACCAACTCTCCACTCGGCGTCCTCATCATTGTTAGCCTGCTCTCGAAGCTCAGACAATCGTTCGTCATCCTTCTGGGCCTCGATGATTCTATCATCAATAAGTGGCCACACACGAAGGTGCGCGACGGTCTCGAACGGCTCCTCCACGGTGTGCTTCTGCTCGAAGACCCGCAAGAACTCGACCATACCCCATTCTGCTACCATCAGTGGAGCTGCAAACTCTATAGTCTTCTTGTGGCTCAACGCGTCAGCCATAAGGTTAGCCTTGCCCGGATGGTAGGAGACCTCGAACTTGAAGTCCTTCAAGGTTTCCATCCATTGCCGCTGCCTCATATTCAGGTCCCATTGAGTGAATATGTATCCGAGGCTCTTGTGGTTGTAAAAGAGCTCGAGCTCCTCTCCGTAGAAGTAATGTCTCCAGAGCTTCAGTTTGAAGATGACGGCTGCCAACTCTAAGTCGTGTGTAGGGTAGTTCTCCTCGTGTTTCTTCAACTGTTTCGAGGCGTAAGCAATCACCCTGTTCTTCTGCATAAGGACACAACCCAGATCAACCCGAGACGTGTCAGTATATATAGTATACTTGACCACTTGCTCTGACAATACTCGCACAGGGGTGGATGTTAGCCTATCCTTCATCTCCTGAAAAGCTGCTTCCGCCTTCTCATTTCAGGTGAACTTCAGATCCTTCCGTGTCAACTGAGATAGCGGTCTGACAATCTTAGAGAAGTCCCTAATAAATCGACAATAGTACCCTGCCAGACTAAGAAAAATCCTCACCTCAATAACCGAACCAGGCTGCTCTCAGTCCTGAACCGCGGCTACTTTAGCAAGATCAACTGTTATCCCCTCCTTGGACACCACATGTCCCAGGAACTTGACTTCTTCCTTCTATAAGTCACACTTTTTGTACTGTACGAACAACTGCTTCTTCCTGAGAGTATCGAAGACTGCTCGTAGGTGCTCCTCGTGCTCTTCCCGACTCTTAAAGTATATCAGAATGTCATCAATGAACACGATGGCGAATCGGAATAGAAATGGGTGGAACACCCTGTTCATCAGTTCCATGAACATGGTTGGTGCGTTTGTGAGCCCAAACGACATCATAAGGAACTCGTAATGCCCAAAGCTGGTCCTAAATGTTGTCTTCTGCGCGTCCTTTTCCCTGACGTGCAACTGATGGTACCCCAACTGTAAGTCTATCTTCAAAAAGTACTGTGCCCATTTCAACTGATCAAACAGATCATCAATCCTGGGCAAGGGATACTTGTTCTTCACCGTCACCTGGTTAAGCCTGCGATAATCAATACATAATTGCAGTGACCCATCCTTCTTTTTCACGAACAACACGGGTGCTCCTTAAGGAGACACACTCAGTCGTATGAAGTCTGCCTCTACCAAATCATTAATCTGTCTCCTCAGTTCCTCTATCTCACATGGAGGCATGCGATATGTTGGCAATGAAATAGGTGTCGCACCAGGCACAAGATCGATAGTAAAGTCGATCTCGCGTTGAGGAGGTAGTCCCGGGATCTTCTCAAATACGTTTGTGAAGTCCTGAACCATAGGCGTTCTCTCAACGTCGGACCATTAATATTCTCCAATAGAGAAGCATAACAACTAAAATGGGAAGGGTGACTAACTTGAACAGGAAAAGTAAAAGTCGTGCCCTCAAGTCCATGGGCTGTCACCACCCTAGCCTCACAATCAATCTCTGCTCACATCTCAGTGAGCCAATCCATACTGAGAATAATGTCAAAATGATACAGAGGGCAACAATCAGGTCAACTGGTACCCTCCTACTCCCTAAGTCTATCGAGCAACCCTCGTAAATTCAAGTAACATTAGAAAAAGTCCCTGTGGCGGTAAAGATCCTCACTCCCTTCGTAGGAGCAGTGCCTAACCCTAGTTGCTTGACTGCTGTACATGATATGATGGAAGTAGTGGACCCGGTGTCCACCAATAAAAAAAACTGGAGTACCTTAGACATGAGCCGTGACCTCAAAAGCCATCAGTGTTGCATTTGCTGTCTCGGATTCCCCCGCTGTCAGTGAATGTACCCGAGCCTGCTGCTGACGGTTTAGCTGCAGTACCATAGGCCTGAAGAGAGGAGCAGGTGGCCTGAAGGATGGATGTGCTGGTGCTGACCGTAGAGGCGGTGCCGATATGGCCTGAGGGAGCTGGCGGTTAATCCTCTAAGGTGGCAAAACAATACCTATCTGTATGACTGGTCTTCCCGCAGTATTTGCATCGCAAGTCTATCCATCCCAACTGAGCCGGTGACGTTGCAAGCTTAGAAGGTGAATCTGTACATGGCCTCTTGCCGAGAAATGGCCTACTCGGCACGTCTGGTCGCAGCCTAGGAGCCATGGGTGCTCGCATACGCGACTACCTGTCCCCGTCCTGCTCAGCTCGCATAGATATGCTCACTAGCTTAACATAGCTGGGTATGCTAGCGCATCACATCTTCGAGTAAATATTAGGTCTCAGACCCTTGAAAAATCGTCGCATACGCATCGGCTCGTTAGCCAATATCAATGGAGCATACCTGCCTAGCTCCGTGAATCTGTTCTCATACTCGGACACCAACATCTCTCCCTGGCAGAGGCGAAGAAACTCACTCTCCTTTTCGTGTCGATAAGTGAGATGGTAGTACTTCTCATGGAAGCAGGTTTTAAACGCTGCTCGTGTCTATACATAGCTAACCGCAATGGTCCATAGGACACTGTCCCACCAAAGGCTGACCTCCTTTTCAAACATGAAGGTGACTAGCTCGACCTGCTCTGCCTCAGTACAGTACAACGACTTCGGTATCTTAGAGATGTGGTTAAGCCAATATTCAGCCTCTTCGGGTTTATGAGTACCCACAAAAGTAGGAGGCCCCAAATGCTGGAATCACTCGAATGTGCCGTTGGCACTCGTGTTCTCAGCAGGGTGCATAGGAGAGGTAGGTGGAGTCACACCCATACTCTGGGCAAAGATACCGGCTATGGAGGTCAAGAACTGCTGATGCTGCTGCTGCATTAAGAGCATCATCTACTCCAACCTATCAGTAGGGGGAGCAGACTGGGGCATGCACGACACTGAAGTAGACGCACGGTTCTACTCTGGAACCGATGGTGCAACATGTATAGTAGATGACGACCCATTGGTAGGGCCAGCGGCGGCCGGCTAAAAATTCAGTATAGTATTAGTGTGAGACGGGCCCGAACTGGGGTCTATATGGCTATCGCTTAGGGGAGGTGCCCCAACAGTCTGATCGTTAGGAGTGAAACGTGTCGTACTCCGTGCGGCCTTAGGTGGCATGCCCTATATAATCGTCACAATACATGGAATAAAGTTCTACATGAATTATGACAGGAACGCATGCGGCCATGCTAAGCTCAAACTACCAAACACAAACACACTTCCTACCTACTACACTAATAGGCCCTTCAACATTAAAACACAGACATCATAAAACAGCAACAAAACAAGCTACAAGGCGACGACATGAATGACTAGCCATCTGAGTCTGGCGACAGAGGAGGGGCACCCTTTTCCTATAGGTAGCACAAGATAACTTTCAAGGTGCGAGTCACCTTCTTAAACTTATGTTTCACGAGGGCCCAGGTATCAATAATCTCCTCTCATAAGGTAGCTTGACCCTCCTCAAGTCGAGCTAGGCGGGCTTCCCTAGCAGCTTGATCAGTGTCATGCTCCAATGCCGTAGGAGAGGAGCTCTCATCCGTATCTTGAGCCTCTTCTTCTTTTTCTTGTTCCTCATCTATCTCTTCCCCGCTTTCCTCCTTGCTTCCATACTCCTCACTAGCCATCTCATCCTCACTCTCATCAATTCAAGCTTGCCATTGCCGTGGCCCAATTTCCATCCGATTGAGAGTAGTTTCGTTGATGTAATGGATCGACACCGGCATTTTCGTCCCAAGTCTGTAGCCAAACTCACATGCAATCTTGCATATGAGTCGGCCAAATGGGAGCGAATTAAATATTCTAGTAGAGCGTGTGGTAAGAACTATCTGTTGCAAAACATACGTAGGCACACATAACTTCTCTCCCTGTCCCACTTGGTACAGGAAATCTACCATCAGGCGCGTGCACTCATTGCAATTGCTCCACCTGGGGTAGACGTTGAACGTGAAAATGTGGTGAAGCAGGAGAAAGTCGTCTGTCATATTAGATGCCAGGAAACTATTGTTTGGCTGCCAATGAACTAGTCGGCTACAAAGGAAACACGTGTGGCAATCCCTTTTACGTGCACTCTTTAAAATTTTCTCGCTTGCATGGACCTCGCCGAGCGGCATTTTTATAAGCCGAGCTATCAACCCAACATCAATTATAGCCTCTCGATCTCTACCCACTGGGATTTTAAATTGCAAGGGCTCCAGCGTAGGCTCTCGAATGTGGGTGTAGAAGGCTCGGACAGTGCCCACATTTGCATGGTACTTGCCCTCAAATATCGAACCCCACCTGGCCTCCACCACGTGGTCCATCAACAGATGCTCCCCAAAGAGCCTCTCATCCACGTGTGCTTCAAAAAGGACCCTGCGACCCTCAAATCTTCCATGAGACAACTCCCTCAGCAGAGCTTTATCAAAGGGAGCCTGGGGATCGAGATCTCGCTTTGTCTTTATCTCATGTTCGACGCTTGTACTCGTGGCAGCACCTCTCGGTCTTCTCAAATGAGTGGGGCGACTAGGCCTGGCTTCTTCCACATGAGCTCTCTTCTTCCCTATGAGGGAAAGAAGTGTAGAAATGGAGAAGATGGCCGTAATAAGCTTGAATAAGGCCATGAAAAAAGGGAAGAAAATAGGAAAATGGGATAGTTTATTGGGTTCCCACAGATTTGAGACACAAAGTGGGGTTTAAATGCTCAAATGAAAGGAAATGAAGAAGGTAAATAGATATGAGAGAGGGATTTGAAAGGGTGGTGTGAGTGGTGCATGAAAATGAAAGGAGAAGTACTTGGAGGGGCGATTTGAGTGAAGATTTTTAGATTTTCTTGAGAAAAGGAGAGCTAGGAGGGCTGAGATATGAAGAGGGGTAGCCATGAGGGTGTTTTAAAACATCCCAACATAAAAAAATGGGTCACACAACGCCCTAAGGGCGTCGACCCACACCGGCTAGGCCCGCCAGGCAGCGAGGCCTCGCGGAACCGACGATGCCCTGGCCGACCTCTGGACTTTCCGGCGAGGGGTCGCCGATGGGGCGAGGTCCTCCTGCCCCTTGGGTCCTAAAACATGTGAGTCCCATTCTGGGTCCCCCTGGAGATGCCCCATTTGGCCACCGACTCCCTTTTGAGTTGTTTCGGATCATTTCGGTTTCCTTGCTTATGTATATTTGCATTTATCTATTATTAAAGGCTGGGATGGGGTAAATCGTGGTCTAAACCCATTGATTGACGGTCTAAGGGTGATCCGAGGTCGTCTCAAGTGATCACGGAGGTGTATAGACCTGATCTCAGTGATCGATTTCGATAAATTTCGACAATTGGCCAAACTGGGAATCCTAAGCTTGTTTCTGTGTTCGATCGCACTCTCCTAGGTCAAAATATGTCAGCATACGGTGTGTGACCATAACCCAGGTCCAGTTTAATCCAAATCATGCTTTGATACCAACTTGTAACACCCTGAAAGTCGAGGGTCGAGCAGGAGCCTAACTCCCGAGTTCCAACGCAACACTTATGCAACATAGAAATGATGATTTAATGTTGTCTGTATTAGTGCATTAAACATGAGTGGGATTAAGCTAAAACAGTATGTCATACTCCAAAGGCACTTAAATGATGCAAGCGGAAGACTATATGTATATAAATCATATAAGCAAGTGTAAGTCTTTAGAGTATGAACGTCACTAAGTTAAGTAATTACAAGTGTATTTCCAAAATAAATAAAATAAAGAAGTGTCGTGTCATCTATCCATGCCCTATAGCCTCGTTCACACAAATTTAGGCCTACATAAAGTCGCCTGAGAACTGTATGTAGGAGAACGTCTCCTCATCGTCCTCGAAGTTTGGCTCCACCTCGCAGGCTGCACCATCATCTAAAACTACAACAGGGTTTGGTTGATGTTTAAAACACTATCCCAGAACGTGGGAGTGAGTGATCAACTCAGTGGAGCTATAAAGCAAAGGTTAACATGTTATCAATTCAATCAAACAGTAATGATAAAGTAGTACAACAATTATACCCTAAATACTCTTGTTAATGCAAGAATGATATGCGATAATGATGCATGCCCTCACCTACACTCCCTCAGCATCTTCATCTCACGGCACGCATGGCATCCTTCCGAAAGTGTTCTTCCTTGCTAAAGCACATGATTAGCTAGGTTCTTACTTAGGTTTATTTATATAGCATGATTGGAAAGTTAAGGTACCTTCCTTATATTATTTCCAAAACAATGATCCATTCTAGGGTCGTCAGTCCTAGTAAATCTCATACGATGTTGTGGTTCTAGGTCACTACAAAGGGCTCGTCACCTGATTAGTATAGGCCTATTTTATACTCTAGTTGCTACGGAAAGACTCGTCGCCTCAACGCAGCCTCAGAGTATGATCGAGGTCACTACAAAGGGCTCGTCACCTGATCAGTGTAGGCGGACAGCTAGAATACAGTGTCCCATACCACCGTATTCGGCTTACGAGTCTGGGTTGTTCACTGATCACTACGGGGAGGCTCGTCATCCTAGCGTAGGCCGACAGCTCAACTGCGGTGTCCCATACCACCATGTTTAGCTCATGAGTCTTAGTGGATGAAGGTACCAAGGTTAAACGGGCTTTCACTGGTGAGTTTGGTACCTTAGATTCAAGCAGTAGTGTCCATACATGGTGAACATACATCGGACCAATCGGGTTACTTGACTAGCTTGACTGGTATGAGCATTGGTCGAGCCAATCGACATGGAGCACGCAAGCAACTCTGTATAGCCTAACCACTGCTGATAAGCAGCGTACGACTCGGATTCATCGGGCACGTCCGTCGTGGTCAAGCAGTTTGACCACCAATTACAAACATTTATCGATTGCTTGGACTACATCGTAGCCCCAAACACACTCTAAATGATAGCATTTACATAAAGTAATCTAAAACAACATGTGACAACTGAAATCAGATATAAAGCTTACTTGAGCAATTTGACAAACACAGATTACACATACCATCATACATAGGCATTTCATCCATACAATACATAGGGTTATATAAAGGGTACTATAACCATAGTTAAGGGAATTGAGAATCTCATCTCAATACCATCAATACATACATTTAAATAAGCATTTTCACATTCAGGCATTTTATCAAACACTTAGGGTACACTTATCAAATACATGTAATAAACTAGTTATAACAGGTATTATAGTAAATCCCTTTCTAAAGGGTTCACCATACGTACAACACTTATGTATTCTTAGTCAGTAAACATGGCAAGCATAAATCACAATTTTAAACTCATTCACGCATTTCAACAAACACATGAAATGCATTATAAATTAACATAGTTTATATCTATATGTAATATATAGAAAACTTCGTAGCTAAACACATGTGACAACAATCAAGTAAGTCATAAACCTTTACTGACATTGAAGGTCTTGAAAATAATAACCTAAACAATTATAGTCCGCACCTTAAGCCTGTAGACTCGTAACGAACTTAGTTCGTTCTCTAACTCGTCGTCTACGGCACAACTGCAACCTACAGTATGAAATAGATTAGATATTGTTGAGAATATGGAGCCACATTGGGCCACCTTCGACCGGTCGTAGGACGGCTACGACCGGTCGTAGGGCCTGTTCGACCGGTCGTGGGGGAACCACGACTGGTCGTGGGAGGCGCTCCACCGGTCGTAGGTTCGAGCCCTGATATGACTCAAAGTCCAGCGAGTTGTGCTGTTTTTTTCTCGAGGCCTATGACTGGTCGTAGGAGAGCTAGGACCGGTCGTAGGGGCCTAGGACCGGTCGTAGGGGAGCTAGGACCGGTCGTAAGTTACACAGTTTGTTCCGTAATTTTGTGCGAAACTGTGGATTTGAGTCCTTTTGCAACTAGGATGCAGAAGAAAAGTTGCCTAAACTATAAATAGGGGTTCCTAGAGCTTTTTTAGGGTATTCTGAGGTATGAGAAATATTGAAAAATATTTCAAAAGGTGTGGGCTAAGGGTTTTCTATATTCTTCCAAGGGAGAGGTTAGTATTTTGCCTTGTAATCTTTGTTTCTTCATAGTGAAAGATTGCATCCGTAATTTTTTACCTTAGTTTGAGATTTTTTCACGTATATCTTGTCTTGTGATTTGTTTGGATTACTTTGATCTGTTTCTAGTTTATATTCCTTTCTGTTTATCGTTTGTGGGTGAGGCCTGAGATTGGATCTCGGCCCACTGCGTTGTTGGCGTGTTGCGCAACAGATATTTCATCTTATACTCTATTTGAATCCCTAAAATAGATTAGAGTTAGGATTTCTTACCTAAGAATATAGTCGGAATCACCGGTATAGTGATACAGATAGGCTGATTCGGCATGTGGAGCAGTAGGGAATAATCCCAGGAATAAACTCCAACTTTCTCTCACAATTTCTCTCTCTTTCCTTCTCTTTCTTCTCTTCTCTTTTCTAGGGTTTTAGAGAATTCGTATGGAATAGAAATGGGGTGGATTTAGGCCTTTATATAAGCCCAAGACTAATGGAAATGGCCCCAGGGGCAAGGTATACTTAGGTTTTAGTCAAATAGGGTCTGCTTCGATCCAATAGAGCACTTCTGGAGGCCCCTTTGCTGAATGCAGTCGGACTTAAGCTCCTTGACATTGGATTCAGGTCAAGTTAAGTTTTCAGTCCGATCGGATTTACAGATCGCCCGGGGCAGAACAGTTTCAGTTCGACGGTCAATGATACTCGATCAGGGCCACAAGTGTACTAACATGTGTTAAAAAAATTTCTTGATCTGAGAGTATAATTGGGTCAGATTCTGACGGTCTGAATTCTTAGATTTGGCCTGCAAGCGAATCGACTCAATTCACTTATGTTTTCGGTTTATTTCCTAAAAATATTCACGTTTCTCACACACTTCGCTCCGAGCTCAAGTTATGCATTTCTGGGTGCTATTAGGACTTGATTTTTAAGGTGGTTGTCAAGTCCAGCAAGACAGTCATAATCGTATAATTTTGTAGTTATTAGACTTTTAACGTGCGGTCTAGGTCCAATACGGAGTTTCAAGATGCTCCCAAGAGCAACTGGGTTTAGAGATTGATCCTAGATTTTAGGGTAATGTAGTGTTAACAATTTCACAAGTTTTAGGTCTTGCAGATCGTATTTAAAGTGATTAGTGTTAATTTCATAGGTAATCTAGTTTAACACTAGTTAATTCTCGTTTAACTTCTAAAGAATTTGGTCCTTAGTATTTTCTGCCTGAGGTGGTACTCGGGTCTCTGTACGAATTTTTTTGAGACGTTACAGCAGTGTACTCTCTCTTGTAATACCTTAATTGATTCAACATATTCTGCCACTTGATGACTATATTGGTATGCTTTGTTACGGCTTCTGCGGCAATTTGTTACGTCTCACGTTTGAAACTATTATCACCTTTGTGTTCCAATGCCACTTGCTCCAGAAATATGTCAATCATAACCTGATCCATGTCGGGAGTCCATTTTATTTTTGAGGCTCTGGATGCAGGCTCGACCAGGAATTTCACAGTCTTCGTGCGTGGGGAAGATCGTGTAGGCACCACTGGTGTCTTAATCGGTGAATGTGTTGGTGTCAATAGATCATTAAATACCCAGTCTGCCATATCACCTGAATATCAAGTACATATGATGATTTACAACTGTCAACCATAATTATAAGAATGACAAGTATTTAGAAATCACGATTAACAAAATCATCATTTGGTATCTCCATATAATGAATCTATGTAGTTAGAAGTTAGAAGATCTCAATTCCATTGTCAAGTACGCAACGTTTTGTGAAAGTAAATAACAACAAGTCACGAAATTAGTAACATATAATATGCAATTATCTACTCCTACTATTTTACTGGGCATCCGCCCACATTCTGGTTGTGTTATCGTCGCGCACGTGGATCTAAGCATCCTTTTCACGCTGAGATGCTCGCAGTAACCATTGTCGCTTGTCGTTTGTTAATACATCATGAGGCGTTGGGTTGCTCTCCCTATCAACAATAGATATTCCAGTGTATTCCATCTCTTCGTCAATTTTTGGACCGGTACATATGAAATTGTGTAATACACAACATGCTATCACAATTTTGACCTATGTGTGGAATTCATACTACACAGCGGTCTTTAAGATAGAGAATCTACCTTTCATAACACCAAAATAATGCTCAATTACATTTCACAACTGTGCGTGTCGGTAATTAAACAGCTCCTTCATGTTGGCATGTACTCTCCCGGTTCTATACTCTTGTAAGTGGTATCGAATGCCCCGGTATGGAACTAGAAAACCAGGTGAATGTGCATATCCGACATCGACAATGTAATATTTTCCTATACATTTGAATCAAAGTCCCATTGAGTGAACAATCAAATAATTCGAGTAGATGAAATAGATTGACAATCTCTTAAAAGATAACTAATACCATGTGGGACAAGTAAGGGATCATCTGATCGAGTCAATGCATTGTGTAGGACCTGTGCATTCGACACAGAATCCTCCAAACCGGCCAATATGTATATGAAATTCATATCAAATGAACACGTCCCCAATACGTTTTGGAAGAGGATCCCCTTCCGATTGCGAAAGCTTGCATGGTCATTGGCAGACACATAAGTTGGAATGTGTGTACCATCAATTGCCCCAACACAATCGTATATGCATTAGATTACGCTGTGAATGAAAGGAAGTTAAAAAATAGGTATATAGAAATCCAACCCATCATAAATAATACCTGAAAGTAAGCAGCCCAATTTACATTTATCGATATCTCAAGCAGAGTCGCTGGTGCGGCCTATTTAACGAAAAAGGGGTACAGAGCTACAATTGCATTTAGTACACGGTGAAAATGGCGACTTACTGTTTCACCTGATCGAATGAATCTATAACCAATGACCCGATTTCGAACATTGTGCCCCAATGTGTGGAGAAAAGTAACTAACTATTCTTCAAGACTCATGCATCGAGTATCACGAAGTATTGTCTTCTCGCGTAGCTGGGTACATAGTTCAAAGAATATTTCTCGATTCATCCTAAGTTGCGTGACACAATCCCGGTCACTGGCCCTAATGATAGAATTGATGAAACTGACTCGCTCATCATCTCTAAGACGAACCGGCTATTTGAATATGTATTCATGACAATATTCCCCGACAGCCGCCACACAAGCCATCATCGCCCGAGCAACTATGAACTATCTGTATCTTCGCTGGAATCTTCACTCTCCATCGCCAACTGATAACCAATACTATCAGGTTCGTATATTACAATTGACACTTGTTTACAGTATTTCTCCTATGATATGGGGAGTAAATCTAGTCTACAACTGGTGAAAATCATCATCAACTTCAACAGTCAATCGTTCCTTCAATTTGTCTCTGGTTATAAGTCAAGTTTTCTTGGATGGAAGGCTTTCCTGAACATCTGCAGTCCTTTCGTCTCATCTTCGACAACAGATATACATTGTGGATAAAACAAATACATTAAGGTGGGTGTCATAACACACGTTGGACAATGTGTGTAGGCCCTACTATCCACGTGTGGTCTACCTAGGCTATGGATCTACCTTACTTTTGAGGTCCATGCTCTAAAATGAGTGGTCAAATTAAAGGACGACATGAATATAAATACAACATATATTTTAAAGTGGCTCCATGGTGGCCTACGCGCTAGATGGTGTGGATAAGACACAACATGGCAGGACCCACTATAGGTCAGCTGAATAAACACATGCACCACCGTGGGGTCTACAGCCGGCCAACGATTGGGTTAGATAACAAATAAAGAACAAAACTTTCCTTAGGGAGTTTCAATAGTAGGTACTCAGTCACCCGTATTTTCTCAAGTGGTTGACAGAAACATCATCTGCTGGGCGACAATACATCGGATGTCCTCATAGCAACACATAAGATGATTGGCAGAAATATTAATATGGCAAATCCACGCTGACATGCATATAGTTGAATGATATCAACCAGTTGTGGATCTTCTAGTATTCATTGGTAATCCTAGATTGTTAATCAGGTACATTTCATAGAGATATTGTCGACTAAAATGGAAGAAAGAGAAAAAACATTTGTTTTCCCATATGAAGAGAAGAGTAGAAACTTACCTCTTACACGTATTTATAATGAACAACGACAAATGTGCTTAACACTGTTTCCTGTATAATGGAACAAAATGTAATATTAACTACCAGATCATTTCACAGTTTTCAACTTCACTTTTTTTTTCTTTATTTGTATATCTACTATCAATTTGAATTTCCATTCAACAAAGGTATTCCGCATTAAGGAGGATACAACAACTATGAGAAGAATTCAGTACATTCAATGAATATCAGTTTCAATAAGGAGGAATACCTTTATCTGTTATGAATTCAGCACAATTCAGGAGTATGCCTTAGCCTTTGGGCTCCCTGTATGCAAAATTTTTTGCAGGGTAAGTTCCCTGTATGCAAAATACCCAAATTTCTGCTACCCAAATTTTTGTAGGGTAAGTTCCCTGTATACAAAATACCCATTTAGGAAAACTATCACAAGGCCCTACACAATGGTGAGATAGCAGATCGACACTAGAATTCTAAAAAAAGCTAATCACTATCTACAAATCTTCCATCCACCAATCGATAAACAAATCTTCCATTGGCTCAGGAATTATTTCCGATATCTCAAAGTGCAAAATAATTTCTAACCAGACACCCCAAGAATGAGGGCAATGTAAGAGGAAATGGGAAACTATCCCTTTGAACTGCAGATGTACATTGAATGTGAACCATTGGCTGAGCCCCACATATATATTGAATGTGAACCATTAGCTATCATTTACTAAAATTCTATTTTCACGTGAAGCACTACATTCTTTGTGTCAATTCAGCAGGTGTTTGGAAAAGTAATGCTCGTATATGTTAGATGCCGGCCTAAAAGCTTTGCAATTGAAATCTAGTGTATACATAGTAATATGCCATGCATATGTTCGATGCTAGGTATAGCTTCCACTGTATTAGATCATATAGTTAGCTAGCTCAGCATCTTCATAGACCTCCATTTTTGCTTTAGTCTTATACAGTAGGAATCTAATATGGCAAGAGCATATGTATACATGATCATGAACAGAGAATGTCCGACTAAGGCATTGTATGCCTGTGCCCTATAATGAGTGAAGAACATTTTAGAATAAACAGTACATGTTAACAAGTGAACAAAAAAATTCATAAGCATCCATGCTCATAATGCTTTTTATTTCCAAACCAAATTTAATATAGAAAAACATGACACCTTTTAAAACAATTAGTTAAAAAAACTGTACCCACACATAAATCAGTTTGTAGCTGAAAATTTTAGAAAGAAATAGCCACATATCACAACCCTGAGATAAGTGTCCCAAAAACTTAGCAATTCTTCATTCAATATAATCTATGCACATAATAGGACCGTGGAGGACTTTTAGCTCTTAAATAGAAATGCTGGTAAATTTAATCAAAAAGTTTCAATACGAATAGAGGTATATACATAATGCAAAAGCCAAGAAAGTATCTTCATGGTAACAAGTCTAAATAAGAATCAAAAGAGGTATTATAGGGTCGTGATGCATAAGAACAAAAAGAGGCTGTCATGATATGAAGGAAAGTTGATGGATAAGTGATTCGTACATATGTATAGATTAGACAATTATGAACCTATAATCATTCACCTAAAACTAAATAGATAGAATAGCAACAGCCTGAAATGATAGCCAAATATCAGATGAACCAATTTCCCTTTATGAACTACAGAAGCATACAGTTTTTACATTTCCTACCAAGAGGCATTTCTCCGGACCAACAGTCCTCCCAAAAAATAAATCTGTCTTAGACCCACTTTGTATTTAATATGGTTGTTAGAGCTTGATTATTCTGAGGATATGGCTTTCCAAATGGTAGAACCCTATCTTTTGTCATATGCAACCCATTATCTGGATTGTATTTAGCTTTTAGTTCCATTTCAATACTGGAATTTCTCTACTCCATCCTGTTAGTATTGCGTGCACTGGAAAGCCAATGTTTCATCTTAGGCCTTAGTTATTTTAAAGGATTGCATATCTTTTGCCTCAGTTAATCATGTGTTTGGAAGTAATTATCAAAACATTTGGATATTTACGTGTTGAAGGAGAGGGATATTTTGTGTTTTTCTGTTTCTGAGTTGTTGAATTAAAAGTTAGATATACCTATATATGTATATCCAATGTTTATTTTATAAAGATATAAGACTAGAAAAGTCACAACTGGCCATTGCAGGCCCATTACCATTATTTGGTAAACCCAAACAGGCCTTTATTAACGTCTTCCCAACCAACCAGTTAATCAGATCACATACATGTTTTCTCTGTGTGTGTGGATAATGTGATTGATACCTGAACTTTCAACACTGGATCCTTTCCTATAACAAATAAAAATAAGAACCTATAACAAATAAAAATATAACAAGTAAAAACATAACAAAAGCAAACAGAAAAATAAGAAGATAACAAAGAAAAACAGAACAAATAAAAATAAGAACCTATAGAAAATAAAAATAAGAACCTACATGGAATTACAGAAGCAAACAGAATCGAAACTCGTATCACAGATAAAAACATAACAAATAAAAACAGAAATGAAAAGCAAACCAGCAGTCGATTGGTTTCCTTATTCATTTCTCTCTTTCATATCATTTCACAGTTGGTGAGAACAAAACTGAAGCCGACATTGAATTTGACATCACCTACTAGTATATTATGGTTTTGATTTCAATCGATGCATAGAATACAAATTGATTTTGAACATATAATTTAATGAAAAGGAAATGACAAAACATAGTGCTGCTTCCTAATATTATGAAAGAGAAAGTAGTCCTCGAATTGCATTAGTGTTCCTTCCAAACCCAACTTCAAAGCAAAGCTATGGAAATCTATCGTGTTGACCCTCAAATGAATGCTAAGGGAACAACGATTTGGTCTCTTCCACTAATAAACTAATTGCAACTCAATTTTATCGTGCATCCAAATACACCCTCAACATTGAAAAGTGCTTGACAATATTTCTTTCTTAGAAACAGATCTACTTTTGGGACATTTCAAATAGCAAAACTCACTTTTTAAGTCTTCAAACTAATGCAGCAATAGAGGGAAAAGTAGGAAAATTAAATTCGCTATTTTTTTTTTCTCTTTACATAACAAATAAAAACATAACAAATAAAAATAAGAACATATAACGAATAAAAATAAGAACCTACATGGCATTACAAAAGCAAATATAATCGAAACTCGTATCACAGATAAAGACATAACAAATAAAGACATAACAAATAAAAACATAACAGAAGCAAACATAATCGAACCTACTGGATCCTTTCCTATAACAAATAAAAATAAGAACCTACATGGCATTACAGAAGCAAACAAAATCGAAACTCGTATCACAGACAATTATGACATAGATTAAAAAATGTATTAAAACAAAAAATAGTAACTAGAAAACTCAAAATCATATGCAGTATGGAAGAAGCAGAAATAGGTAAGTAGGAAAGAAGCCCAACCAATGGTTAGGTCTCAATGGGGCAAAAGACCCAACTGGAGGGAAGATCATAAAACCATTCAAATTTCAGTGTATGGCCAAGCAATGGTAGGGCCCAACATATGCGCAATCTCAGATCAAATACATCTCTGCCATGTGTGGGCAGATACTGGTTGATAACTAAACACTTTAGCATCTGATACTTTCCCCTAAAAACAGTGTAAAAAAATAAGAACCAACAACATGACATTACAAAATACAATAAAGTCAAAACTACAAAGAAAATCATGGCATAGATTTAAATAAACACCTCACATAAAACAACAAACAGTAAGGAGCTGTTTGTTTGCAAGGATTTTGGGGGAAATTGATCAAAATCCATTTCACCCCCTTTTAAGGAAGTTTGGCAGCTATGATTTCAGAGAATTTTGACTCAATAGAAAGGGTCATTTGGGAATCATCCAAAGTTGTTGCCATTTGGGGTCTCATGCTGATCGTGAGTGGAAGAAGACCTACCTCAGGATGAGTAGACCCTCAGCTCGCGACGATAGCCGATCGATGAAGACGACCATCATGACCCTCAGGTGGTTGTGATAAATCTCATTTCGCGCCAAAATTTGGAAACCTACCACAGCATCTCTCCAGCCAAATCTGAAGCATGGAAAATCCCATCTTGCAGTCCATACGCTGGATTGCGGACGGGCTAGGGATGGGATAGAACATGAGATAGGGATGAGGCGGGATTTGAAGTATGTGGGATTCGCAATCCACCGGATCCTCTCCCGAATCCAAAGACCACTCCCATCCATCGTTAACACCACGCCGCCCAAACAGAACTGCAAGAGGACGAGGTGGGATTTCGAAACCCTATCCCACCCACTCCGCTCTACTCCCACCTAATCCACGCATCCAAACACACCCTCAATTCTATATTTGGCCTATTCAATTTCATTTGAAACTTACTCAATTATCAACAGTTATAGGCACTTTTCGTAACCGAAGCAATGACTATGAATTAGATTCATAGCCATAGAACTAATGTCTACGAATCTAATAAAGCAATGGCCAAGCTATCGATAGCTACAAACTTGCTATGGTTATAATCCATAACTATATGCCTTTGACTACGGCCTGTAACCCTTTTTCTGGTAGTGGACAGTGCCACTATAGGCAAGACGGGAGTCCCATGACGGCTACATGAAAATAAAGATGTTTTCATCTACAAAGAGTCAATCCTTGTGCCAGTCGTTTAGTTACAAAAGGTAAAGTTAGGGTGGTTCAGAAAATTTGGTGGGTAAAAGGTGAGATTCACTGCAGGAAAAACCTCTTTCTTTAGGCCCATATGCGGACATAAGGCAGCTGGTGTACATGTGACAGATCTAATACAATGGTACAAAATCCATGCCGTTCAAAAGTGTTCCTTCATCATGATGAAGACGCATAGAAAAAATCCGAGACATTCACTTACCAAGACGACAACACACATCAAAAAATGGATAACCGCTACTTTGGCACAAAGTATACATTTGGATCACCTGATGAGTACATCAATCTGACTTTTTAATCACGCAGGGCCCAATCTATTGGACGGGCTGGATAGTTTGACTAACCCTGCAAACCCCACCAGACTGTACGATTATAATGTGATTTTCGCACCGTGGCCACACTGCCCCCACATGATGACATATTCCGATCGACAAGGGAGGATCTCATGTACGGCAGAGATTCAAGAAGATTGTGGTAGATGAACGATCAGCAGTTTCTTTTGGGGCCCTCCAATGCAACCAAAACAGATGCTGACATGCGGACAGGGATTCGATGGATCCGTGACTGTGGGGCCTACCGTGATGTATGTGTTTTATATCCACCCCGTCCATCGGTTTTTCCAGCTCATTTTAGGACATTGCCTCGAAATTGAACCAGATCCAAATCTCATGTGGACCACACCACAGGAAACAGTGGAGATTGAACGCTCACCATGGGTTGCAAATGAGTGGACCCTACTAATACGTGGCATCACATTAAAAATAGTGAGATAATTATCGGGATTAGCCTTGAATCTATCACCCACCAAAAACCTCATATAGACGGCTATCTTTTGGTCCAAAATCACTTTAGCCTTATCTCATTTATTTATTAATCGACCGTTTTGTTGCATTAATCCAGTGTTTGGATTGTAAACTCCGTCTCCTGTCATTTCCACCGGATTTTTTTGGTTGGGTTTTGATAGGGCAGGGGGCAGTTTCAAACGCCGACTGCATCTTAAATGATGATCTGAACTGTTCATGGTTTGGATTCTAAGCCATGGTATTAAAATAATAATAATTAAAAACAAAAATTTAATGGCTGATTAAAAACTAAGATTTAAAGGTTAAGATCATCAATTAAGCATGATTATAAGATTACAGCTTCTATACAGTAGCAAGGAGAACATGAACAGTTCAGATCAACCTAAGTATGCATTTTTACGGTGGAAATCGCCCCACACCCTAACTGTGGTAAGGGGCACCATAATCAAAACCCTCTCTGGTTTTGATGAGGATTATATGATGGCGGCCGGCTCGTATGTGAAGGGTTTTCAATTCTGATAAGTGGGACCCATTGTTCAATAACGGAGACCGTTGGTCTGTTGAGGCCCACCATCAATGGAGGGTGTCCGAAAAAATATCCCACCGATCAGTATTAGGACGTTTTTCAGTTAAAATGGAGATCATTCGCCTCTTAACCATCTCTCAACGTGTCAGGAATTGAAAGGTTGAGAGATTTGTTGGGACCGCTTGTCAGAATTGAGAACCCATGTAAACCGTGCAAAGATCTGGGCCACTTATGATAAAAGCATCCACCATCAGATCAAATGACCAAATCTTATAGTAGATTTTTACAATTTAATTTTTTTCTTTGAAAAATAAAACATACTGACATACTATTTAGATTTAAAAACTAAAATTCAACCTTTTTATTTCTTCATGTTATTTTAAAAAAAAACTGATAGCCCTATTTCAACAAACACATAATTAAAATATAGACCATTCAAATTACTTTGATTCTTTGATAGATAGTGATGGATGATAAGCAGCAAGAAATTACTTAAAAATACATAGTTAGAGTACAAGTGACTAAAATATTGATGATTCAAATTGCAAGTTAAGATTAAATGTAAAATGAACTAAAAGTTAGGCTTGTTTGACTATCTATTCATTAGATTGCCAAATGTCTTTTAAATGGTAAAAAGGTGAAAAATATCCAATGACTCTACTTTTCAATTTCCATAATTTACTGGGTTTAATTTGAGATATGTTTACCATATATTGTTAATCCCAAAATAAAAATATAGGTGGAGATTGTTGATTTGATATATAAATCCTATACGGCCCTGCACACCGACACCCACCCGTAACATAGGTGGATCGCATATTTATGTTAAAATAAATAATCGGTAAGTTAAATCTAGGCAGTCTACTATAATATTTTATATATGGAGGGAGAGAGAGGGAGAGAAAGGTCTTCTCTATATGGGTATGTGGGAGGGTGTGTGTGAGAGAGCAATGCTCACACACAACTAGTCCTAATTCATTAATGCTAATTGATGTAGAGAGGGAGAGAGGAGTGATCTCGGGTCGAATGAAGGAAATGCCATGAGGCTATCCTTGAAACGTAATTTCTGAAAAATTAAAGTGCTAAATTCTAATTTTACAATAATTTTAAAGATATTTTATTCGAATGTGAGAAGAAATTCTAATGCAGCGTCACTTTCAGCGTTCAACTTGGCGTTTGGTGAATGGGAGCGGATTAGGTGCGGCCCTGACCGTGGGGCCCACCTTGACCTATGTAGTGTATATTCATGCCGTCTATGGCTTATTTTAGGGCATGAGCCCAAAAATTAAACAGATCCATATCTCTCAGGTGGACTACACTATAGGAAATGGTTGTGATTGAAAGCCCACCTTTAGAAACTCCTAGGGCCCACCTTAATGCCTATCTTAATGTTTATTTCCATCTAAACTGTTGATAAGGACACACATATCTGGATGAATGGAAAACACAAACGTCAGCTTGATCCAAAACTTTTGTGGCCCACAAGTAGTTCTAAATTGTCTGTCACCACGTTTTCATTTTGCTCGGTGTACCGGAGATTTCGATCTACTTTATTTTTGGAACATGCCCTATAATGAGTTGGAAAAACTGACGTACGATGCATACATCTAGATGGACCAGTGATTTTGGCCACATTGTGGGCAACTGATCGAAAAGCAAAAAAAAATAAAAAGACTCACATTTTCAATGAAAATTAATTTAAGCACACAACAAATAAGGTTTACCAAACCATCTAACACAGTGAAAATCACTGAAAATAAGTTTTATTAAACAACCTTTTAGATTTTCAACAACTTAATTATATGCCAATTAAAAGAAGAAAACAGGTTTATTTTATTATCTTTCAATCCGTCAAAGGAGGGCTTTTGGTCACTCCTATATTTTATTTTCTTTTAATCCGTCGAAGGAGGGCTATTGGGCACTCTTATTTTGTTTTCTTTTATTCCGTTAAAGGAGAACTATTGGCCACTCCACACGTGCCGACAAGGGGTATTCGGAATCTCCCATATTGAACATCCTAGCCATTCTATCGGGGTCCAAAGCAATGATTAATAGACGCTTAAGAGAAATAGTGAAGCCGTCTATATTAGGGCCGAAAGTCAGAGTCAGGCGGGTTGAACCCGACCGACCCGACATTGGGTTGAGCTCGGGCAGGATGTATCGGGTTTGGTCCTGAGCTTGGGCTATATAAACACCAACCCAATAAAACTTGGGTTGGACTTGGGTTGAGATCTTGGGTTGCCTGACTCAACTTGAACCGATCAATATATATAATTCACTTATAAATTATAATTGAGTGTGGATTGTCTGTGTTGAAGGCACATGAAATTCCAGTGCTGTCGGGTCTCATGGGTCCACGCCATTTGCAATGACTTAAGCTACCAAGATATGCCGATTTCTCTCTCCCAAATAGATTGCGTGTTGCACAACATGAGTTTAAAGGAGTAGTTGTCCTGTATTTTAGCCCGTTTGTTTAGAAAAAAAATCAAGTTCTTTATGATAAATAACTACATATATAATTAATAAAATCATAGGTACATGCATTGAAATATAATAGACTACTGTAATAATGAAAATATTTTCTTATATTAAAGTATAATAGACTAATGTAATGATGAAAATATTAGCAAGTATTCCACCTGAACAACCTGACCAAGCCTGCTTGAGTTGAGAATTTCCAACATGAGATTGAGTTGGATTGAGTTAGGGTTGAGGTATAGGAACCTTGGATTGAGCTAGGGTTGAGCACCAACCCAACCCGCCGCACTTTCAGCCCTAGTCTATATTCAACTTTTTTTTTTATTATTTTGGGTTAGCTTGTTAGTAAACATATGTCAGTACACACACTGCATGTTAGCTACCCCCACTAGGGATCGATACCAAGACCTCAAGTGTTGAAACGAGGTATCTCTACTCAGTCGCCACTTGAGCTGTGAATCTGGGTGTCAGTCTATATTCAACTTAGACAAAAGGCCAAACATGGAAGAATTATAATCTTCCAGTCCAGGGGAAGAGATGACTGGTGATTCCATGATCCCCATTGTATGAGGGTGAACCCTACCAAAAAATGCTGCAAGTGAACGATCATAGCCATCCATTACATGGACGACTTTCCCTTTGAATGTGAACCATTTTTCATAAGCTCTCACTGTTCTGTTAGCCTACCACAGACCCGACCTCTAGGTTGATCTGATCGCCAACGCTTTCTACCGCATGAACCATTGGTAGCCCAATGATCTACCCCGCTTTCTGGGTCAATCTAATCACTGATGGTTCCAGTCCAAGCGCCCATCGTATTCACGATCTGGCAAACCACCCACGAAGTTGAGCCATGGCCCAAAAGATAACAGACATCTATTTCTTGTATTTGTGTCAATGGCCATTTTGTCCTAAACCGTCCACATATGAGCCAACAAGTAATTGGTTAGGATTGAACAGTTTTGCAGGGAAAGAAAAGTGGTTCATCTACCATTCAATTCAAGTCAAGAGAGCTCCATAAATACAATCGTCAGTCCATGACCAGGCCATCCAAACACCATATCACAAAACCATCATTGTTGCCCTAGAGGTTCAGCTAAAAACATCAAACCTAATCGCAGCTGCTAATCCCTGAACTTTCAAGACTCCAAAAAATTGGTTGCCCACTCATTTATGGGTGTGAACGTCTGCCTACCCACCACAAAAGCAAGAGTTCAAATTTCCTTTGTTGTGAAGAAAAAGACTTTACAAAAAAACAAAAAAAAAAAAGGAAATACAATACCATCAGCACATCATCTCATTTTCATTTTTCCTGTTAGTGGGCTTATAAAGATGATAAATAGAAAGAACCATGTGTAGCAATATTTCAGGCTCAAAATGGAAAGATGTGGACCGCTTCACATACGAAAACCAACCAACATGGCATACCATCGTTTGTCCAAAGCATACATAAGTTCCTGAATTCCATCGTGGAAAGAAGTTATGCGGTTCATTGGCTACATCTACACAAAGTTCAAGTACAGAACTCACAACTACAAAGACAGCTGGTTTTATTGCTGAAGTTTCTCATGGTAGGTAACACTAGCAGAGTACAGTAGCGCTGCTTCACACCTGCAATGGATCGAAAACATTTTGATTATGCATCTGTTGAATAAATAGATTGCCACTCGACGGCTGCTTTTCTAAAAATGATCCATGCCGCATTTTACTAATTTGTAGGCAACCGAAACCTTCTGCATGATGCTGCTAAGAAATTACAATCTTTGGACAATAATACTAGCATTTATGCAACCGCAAGGTGTGTGATCTCAGTCAAAGGGGCCTTATCCATGCAGTAACAGCCCGGGTGAATGCCTACTTGATTATTTTAGTAAGTCATGCAAAAATGTGGAGAGAGGGACCATTGATGTGTGTGTGTGTGTGTGTCGAAAGAAAGGGGAAAACAGAGCAAACGTCAAAGATACTTAAATAGGAGATAATTCAGACCATATGAAAAATGTAGTTCGGCGAACATTTGGATGTTTTCAGATGCAGTTATGTTCCATCTCAATTGACAAAGGTTTTTTTTTTTCTGACAATTGACAGAGGTTGATCTCACATGCTTAACATAGGAGGGTATAAAACAAAATTTAGAGAGAATGCCTATTCCCAGTCCACCAAATCACATCAATGGCTATTTTCTTACAGATGTATGTTGGTATACGAGAATAGGCATACACAGTTCTAGAACTTGCTGACTTGACTCGAAACTCAGCTGAGTTGATTCAATGGCTTGGTCGACTAGGCATGACTAGAACCAAGTCACTCACCTACTGAGGAAGGATTGTATTAACATTAAACAAGGTGGTCCTTGGGAGTATGATTTGAACCCCCAACCCCAACCAAAGTAAGCAATTATGTTCTATATTACTTATACTAAATGTAAATATCTTAAATAACAATTTACATTCCTAATATTATCAATTTACTGTTGGAGATTTTGACCTGCGGAATCACACAGATCTAGATCTAGGATAGCAATCCAATGGCACCAAGCACACAAGAGAACACAGAGAACACCCAGATTTAACGTGGAAAACCCTTGCAGGAAAAAACCACGGCACAAAGCTACAGATCTCCACTATGAAAATAAAATTACAAAGAGAAAGGACTTACCCGATTCGAACAACCTCGAATCCCACCCTTGCTACACCCTTTAATTTCCCTAGGACCCCTTAGAAAGCTTTCCCATACCTTAAAAAAGCCCTAGAAACATCCATTTATAGTTTAGGCAACTTCCCTTTCGCATCCCGGTTGCGAAAGGACTCAAATCCGCAATTTCGCACAAAATCGCGGAACAAACTGCGTAACCTACGACTAGTCGTAGCTCTCCTACGACTGGTCCTAGACCTCGGAAAAAAAACAGCACAACTCGCTAGTCTTTAAGTCGTGCCAAGGCTCGAACCTACGACCGGTCGAGCGCCTCCCGTGACCAGTCGTGGCTCCCCCATGACCGGTCGAGCAACATGAAAACTTGAAGATTGAAGGCTTCTCCTCAATAATCTTCACCAAGTTTTCATTCTTCAACCGTGTAGTTCCTTGACCTCTTCTCTTATTTCTGCATTTCATCATAGCTCCCTGTGCACACTTCGTCTTCCTTTTACGCCATCGCCAAGCTCAGAGAAGTTTTACAGACAAAGATCCACGTGCTCAACCACCTTTGCTCCTGTCTTCTCAAAAAAGGAAAGACGTAGTCTTTTTACCATCTCACCACTACTCAATATTGCTTGTCGGGGTACTTGCTCACAACACTGATAGCCTGTGAAATAACCGGTCTAATCCAGACCATGGCATACACTGCCCAGCGCATTCGAATAAGGCTCATGAGATATCCTGCTTTTCCTCATCCGTTTTGGGACAAATCATGAGGAAAACTTGAGAAGAGACACATAGGGAACGCTCTCCGGCTTTACCTGGCCCATCACATCCTGAATCAATACCTACATACAAGGTATTCCTCCTGTGATTACTAAAGTCTACTCCTCCTTCAGTTTCAACGCCAAGAACCATCTTTGCAACCCCCAGATCCTTCATCCTGTATGTCCCACTTGACCGAGTCTTCAGTATATTGATTTCAGATATGTCACAATTGGAGATTCACACGTCATCAACATACAATACCTGACCCACCATGAAGGAATCAAATCATTGCCTAGGCGACAGGCCGAACGACGACCTCCTGCAAAGTCTTTTCTCAGTCCCTTTAACTTCGAACCGCCCTGGTTGCTTCATGTAGATCTACTCTTCACTTTTCCTTGTAGAAGTGCAGACTCCACATCCTTCCTTCCAGCTCAAGATTACATTGGCCAACCAGCGCCAATCACTGATCTAATAGACACCTGCTATACCGTCGACGCGAATATCTCTGAGAAACCGATCCCTTCTCCCTGAGCATAGCTCATCGCCACCAACCTCGCCTGTATCTATGTTGTATCCTCCTGAAGATCCACCTGCATCCAACCACTTTTCGACCTACTGGAAGCTCTACCTGCTCTCATATGTCGGTCTGGTACAACGAATCCATCACATCGCCCATAGTCACCTTTCACTTCTCAGCACCAGGCTCACCTAAAGCCATCTGAATAGAAGATGAATCCTCCTGCGATATTGGAGTCGTCCATGTACCTCGCCGATTTCCTGTGATCATGCCGTATAATTTTTCTCACAGGTGGCTGCGCCACCTACTTTGTATCCCAGTCCGCGCGTATCAACCTTCATACCTTGCCCGCTCATGTGACCATGCCCAACATGCCACACACGTGCAGAGGTGGAATCCGCTACATCCACCGTAGCTCCACCTTTTAAAATGCTCCCGATCAACTTATAGAAGTTACCGAGTCGTTGCGCTTTCATGATTACCCATGCCCCCTTGGATACTTTAATAGCACCATTAATACCTTTGTACTTGCATCCTTTTGTCTCAAGCACACAAAGAGAAATCAGATTCTGCTTCAAATCAGGAACGTGCCTCACATCTATCAAGGTACGCTCCACCCCATCAAACATCCTAATGCGCACAGAACCAACAGCTACAACATTACAGGTAATGTCATTGTCCATAAATACCTGTCCACCATCGCACTCCCTGTAGCTGGTGAGCCAACTCCGATGAGGAGTCATGTGAAAAGATGCTCTTGTGTCTAGCATCCACTCATCCTTACGATTATCGTATGACCGTCTGAGCGAAAACACAGATAAAACATCACCATCACATCCACTCGATCCATCTAATGTAGCAACATTGGCCTCCCTACATGAAGCCTTAGAATATTCCCTCTTCGATTTAGAATTTTCACAATTCCTTTTCACATGTCATTCCTTCCTACAATTCTAGTACTTTACCTTTCCTTTGCCCTTGCCCCTGGATTTAGATCTAGAACTAGAAGAACCTGTACCTTGTCCAGAATTTCTACCCACTGTAAACAGTGCATCAGAAGATGTCCTCATGTCGTTGTTTAGTTGTCTCATAACCTTCCCTTGAAGGGCTGAGATAACTGTGTCGACACTCAGAGTTTTATTCATGTTGCACATTGTGTTCTTGAATGCCTCATAGGACACCGGGAGAGAATTCAACAACATACATGCTTGTTCTTCATCTTTCATCACTTCCTCCATATCCAGCAATTTACAAACCAATTTATTAAAGTTGTTGATGTGAGCCTACAGATCTCCACCCTCTACCATCTTGAAGTCATACCACTGCCGCTTCAAGTGTAGGCGATTTTTCGAGGATTTTTTCGCATAAACATCCTCTAACTTCGCCCATAACTTAGCCGCAGTTTTCTCCCTCATGACATTGTAGAGAACCTCATCCGTAAGACATAAACGGATCGATGATAAAACTTTTTTTATTAAGAGTATTTCAATCAGCATCAGTCATAGTAGACTTTCGCTCCTCAAGAGCACCATCTTCGCCTTGCTTGGTTAACAGGGTAATCATCTTAACCTTCCATAACTCAAAATTATTTTTCCCTGAGTACTTCTCAAACTCATACTTGGCACTCGCCATTATTACTAATCCCTCAGATTCAAATATGTACCCCAACGATTGCTCTGATACCACTTGTTGGGGGATTTTGACCTGCGGAATCACACAGATCTAGATCTAGGATAGCAATCCAATGACACCAAGCATACAAGAGAATATAGAGAATACCCAAATTTAACGTGGAAAACCCTTGCGGGAAAAAACCACAGCACAAAGTGACAGATCTCCACTATGAAAACAGAAATTACAAAGAGAAAATACTTACCCGATTCGAACAACCTCGAATCCCACCCTTGCTACACCCTTTAATTTTCCTAGGACCCCTTTAGAAAGTTTTCCCATACCCCTAGAAAAGCCCTAGGAACATCTATTTATAGTTTAGGCAACTTCTCTTTCGCATCCCGGTTGCGAAAGGACTCAAATCCGCAGTTTCGTGTAAATTTGCGGAACAAACTGCGTAACCTACAATTAGTCGCAGCTCTCCTACGACTGGTCCTAGACCCCGAAAAAAAACAGCACAACTCACTAGACTTTGAGTCGTGCCAGGGTTCGAATCTACGACCGGTCGAGCGCCTCTCACGACCGGTCGAGCAACATGAAAACTTGAAGATTGAAGGCTTCTCCTCAACATTTACAATAATTAAATATCAATCAAGTTAGGTTGAGTCTTCGAGTCAACCTGACGTTGCTGAACATCTAGTCGGGTTTTTCAGTTTTTGAACAATGGCATATGCCAATGAGAAAACAGATTCCCATTCCCCAAGATAGATGTGGTGACGAGCTTAAATGCTGGCATGCTGCTATTAACCTCTTTCTAGTAGCAGTCTGATCCCATTTCAAAATCATCACCTTAGACTGGGTTGCATATACATCCTCATCTAAGCCTTATCCCCACAAATAGAGGTCAGGTACATGACTCCTTTTATGCATTGCACATACATGCACAAGGAAAAGAAATTTGATTGAATCAAAGTACTGAAAGTACAAGCATAGCAAATTTATTGATGCCTGCACACCAGTAGACTTGCTTTCTTAATTCGTGAAGCCTGCATATACATCCTCATCTAAGCCTTATCCCCATAAATAGAAGTCAGGTACATGACTCCTTTTATGCCATTGCACATACATGCACAAGGAAAAGAAATTTGATTGAATCAAAGTACTGAAAGTACAAGCATAGCAAATTTATTGATGCCTGCACACCAGTAGACTTGCTTTCTTAATTCGTGAAGCCTGCAATAGATAGATGAGCGAATAGTTCATTTTGTAAATTAAAGATGCAGATGCTACATCTTCCAACAGATCACGTGTTGTTATGGTAAAACAAAGAATATTGAACTAAAAAGTCTATGATTTTTCTGCTAACAGGATACCCAAGTGCACCCGATCATGAATTTAATAAAGAGAATGTCAAACACTAATGACGTTTCTTAGCATTCATAATGAGAAAGTTAACCTGTTGCAGAAAACAGCCGCACACAATTGATGCAAACGAAACAAAACCACAAAAGAAAGGGGCCGCCCTTCACTAAAACAAGAGAATCACGACACCCCCCCCCCCCCCCCCCCCCCCCCCCCCAATGCAAGGAATCTCTCACCAAAGAACAGAAAAATACCACCCCTCTCTACATGTGTTCCCCTAATATAGAATACACACCCCATAGAGAGAGAGAGCCAACTAAAGCCCACCAAAACTAGGCTTCTCATGTATAATAGAGGAAAGAAATGGGAAAGACATTTCCTATTAGGAAAGACCATTTCACATGCTCCTACACGTGGAACGCATATGTGCACACTGCCTCAACACAACCACATATTGCAAGTTGAATTGGAAGCTTGGTCTTTAAGGAATGCTAAGGAAACTGCAATTTGGTTTCCACCTTACTAGAATGACTGCATTTCCATTGATACTGCATTCAAATGCAGGAATGATTCTTTTTCCTTTTTCAGTTTTTGTGTGAAATCTTGCGGAAGGTTTGGTTGTTCTTCTCTCAAAAAAAGACCTTTCGCATTAAAATATAGGTCTGCCAGACCTAGATGCACCATTACACACAGAACACGTGCCAACACATCAAGCACAATACATCTGAGTGGTGCATAAGATGGCACCGAGTGTGAAGATGATCATATGAAAAATCAGGCTGATCTACTCATCTGGTGGGGCTGCCCCTATATAGAAGGATAGATTTAAAAAACCTGCACACAATCAACATACAAGCAGCTCACCTGAAAATGATTGGAGTGATCTGAATTTTGCACATGGTAATCTTCATCCTATCTACCATTTTAAATATCATATAATGCAGAGTCTACATAACATCAATGGGGAATGAGATGAACAGATAAATCACCTGCCAAAGAGTTCATTGACTGTGACCAAAACGAGATTATCTCAAATGAATTGCAACGAATCAGTACAGTCATATTAGTTATGTTGCAGTGGGCAGCTGATCATGAGATTTTGCCAATCTCCTACCATTTAAAATCTCACCACAAAACAAACCATGATTTATTAAAATCAAGGATCTCATTCGCCTCAAGGAAATCATGTGCAAATCCAATTTTTGTATTTGATCCAAGGATGGCCGACATCCAAGGGTGACGATGGTCCATGTAGAAGGGTCTTTCGGCCCAAAATCTGTCTGATTAGATAATCCTGACTTCTAATTAATGATTAACTGAAGTTTGGACCATTAACTATTTTCTATTTCCACCGTCCATTAGATGGTCAAGAATGAGACAGTTGAATCATGCATTCGGTGAACGCGTTTGGTAATGATTCATCTATAGTGGGACCCACGATTTGAACGGTTCAATTCCAGCCACATGTGTGACATATGTACAATCTGTCTGTATGTATATGAATGGTCGCGAATTTCACAGGAATCCCCCCTAAACCTAAGCTCTGTGGGCCCACCGTGAGGTATGTGTTATATCTATATACATAACATCACGGTGGGGATTGAACGCTCACCACTCAAACCTTCTTGGGGACCATAGAAGTTGTAGATCATACTGATATTTGTGTTTTCACTTCATCCTGGTGGAGATCACCGTATTAACAGGTTGGATGGCATTTAAACACCACAGTGGGCCCCTGAAGGTTTCAACGGTGGGCAGTTCATTCCCCACTGTTTCCTGTGTTGTGCCCACTTCAGGTTTGGATTGCCTCATCAATCTATACCCCCAATATAAGAAACATGGGCGGGCCACTAGTTCAGGTGGTCCAGCCAACTACACAATCTTTAACCCAAAATAAGCAAGAAATCTAGACAAAGATGGGCAAACGGTCCAGCCAACAACTACCGTCTTTCCACTCAGCCAGAAATCTGATAGGAACGGATGGGTGGGCCACTAATTCAGGTGGTCCTGTCAACTACCACAATTTCTACCCCCAAAATAAGCAAGAAATCTAGAGAGAGAGAGAGAGATCACCTCCGCAACAGAAGCTCCTAGAAGAAGATCTGCCCTGAAAGCCTTCGCCTTACACGTACGAATCTGCTCGAACAGATTGGCTGGAAGCTTCTCCGAGAGAAACCCGACTTGCAACTCGATCACATTTGAAGACGCCTTGATCCCCGTTACGGGGAACCACGTGAAGAACTTCTTCACCTGTATTCCCGACAGATCTGATATAGCGCCGTAAGACAGCTTCCCCGTTATCTTCTTCGCGTAGTAGACGAGGTCCGTGAACTGCATGTAGCAGGCCGTTCCAGCTCGATCTCGAACGTCCCGTCATCGGATAGCGAGTATGTCCTAGCGGAATCGGGCAGCAAGCCTTTCGGGAGCCCGTATTTCGGAGAACGTCGTGTACGTCGGTATCGGTCGCGGAAGACGGAGCGACCGTTACGATGTGGAGGAGGAACACGAGAGCTGCAGCTGCTGCGAGCGATGTCCTGGGATTCGGCATCTTGCGGGATGGGAATTGTTATTCTCTGGTGATTTCTATATAGTGTGAGTGTGGCGCGTAGAGAATACACCATCCAAGATTCAGTCCAGCACAGCAAATCAGTCCCGCACAATAAATCGGTCCAGCTTGCAACAGATCTCTTCCATGCTTACATGTAACTATATTTAGTTCGGATAATACTTGATTGATTCTGTAAAGTTTATATATATATATATATATATATATATATATATATATATATATATATAATATATATATATATATATATATATATATATAGGAACGCTCACCTGCAAACCGGTTCGTACGTACTACGTATGAATTTTTTTGAGAACCCATAATAGGTGATGTGGATCTGAAATCTGCACCGTTCATGTGAAGCAGCACCCCTTGAAACTCCTCTGGCCGAAGTTTTAATTTGATCCAAAACTTGATGGGCCATGAAATATGAAAACAGTTTCCTCTCTTGATTTGCATTTCTCTTTGCTATGGCCCACCAGCATTTTCGAAAAAAAACTTCAACCTTGGGGGTTTCCCGGGGTGCTGCTTCACATGAACGGTTCAGATTTAGGATCCACATCACCTATGATGGGTTCTCAAAAAAGTTCATACGTAGTACGTACAAACTGATTCGCAGGTGAGCGTTCCTCTCTCTCTCTATATATATATATATATATATATATATATATATATATATATATATATATATATATATTACAAAGAGTAATGAAATAATTAATTCAGTCAAACAATATTTTATCCTTTTATGGTATTAAAATTTTCATCTCCAACTAGAAACCTTAATCATTCATCAATGGCTGCACAAGAATCAATCACCACAACTCCCATGGTTACATTAACCATCTGTTGCAAGTTCCTTTGACTCAAACACGCCGTTAATTGCCATTGCTAATGCACAACTCTCTATCAAACTCAAGCCCTTAAACTATCCAACATGTCGTGCCCAATTTGATTATCTCTTGATTGGTTATGACCTGATAGGCTACATAAATAGCTCAAAACCATGTCCTTCTAACAACTCAATCACATCAATTATTTGGAAGCGCCAAGATCAACTCTTGTTACATGCTATCCGTATATCGGTCTCTGACTCGATTGCGACCCTAATTGCATTTAGCAAATCCTCCAAAGAAGTGTGGGACAAACTCAAAGGCCTCTATACAAATCGCTCTCGCTCACGTGTTATGAGTCTCAAGGAATGACTCACTCGACTCTGTGATGGTAAGTCTATTACTGAATACTTGCAAACCCTCAAGGCCATCTCTGATGAGTTAGCTCTCATTGATATTCCTCTACTTGATGATGATCTTGTTATTCACGTCCTCAGTGGAGTTGGTGATGAATTCAAAGAAATCACTGCCAGCATTCGTGCTCGAAAAAATCCCATCTCCTTTGAAGATCTACATGATATGCTTGTTGATTATGAAGCCTATCTCAAACGACAAGAAGCCCGTAGTGAATCCCCAGTGCTTTCCACCAATGCAACTCACCGTACAAGCAACAATTCTCCTCGCCATTTTTCCACCGATTGTGGTGGTACTCACTGTCAATCCCAACAATTTCGGTTCCCTGCTAATCAAGGCTCTCCATAAAACTCCAACCGTTCCAATCACTTTTCGAATCATACCAATTAAGGGAACTCATACAATCCAAATCAGCGGACCAACCTCTCTCAAGGCCATGGCTACAAAGGGTTCTGTTAATTATGTGATCAACAGGGCCACACTGCCAAACGATGCCCTCAGGCTCATCATTTCTCCCATCCGGAACCAATAGCCAACTACACAGCCACTAAATTTTCTACTTCTCAACCTTGGCTTGTCAACTCTGTTACAACAAACCATGTCACCTCTGACTTGCAAAATTTATCCCTTCACTACCCCTATAATGGACCCGACAATATTGTTATTGGTGATGGCTCAGGTTTACGTATTACTCACTCTGGATTTACATCTCTCTCTAGTCTCTACAAATCCTTTACTTTATCCAATACCTTGTGTGTTCATTCCATGCAAAAAAAAATCTTATATCTGTCTCTCAATTTTGTAAAACTAATCTTACATCTATTGAATTTTTTCCCTCTTATTTTTTTGTCAAGGACCTGCACATGGGAGAGATTCTCATTTGCGGCCCGAATAAAAACGATGTGTATGAATGGCCTCCGAGTGTGCACATTTATGCTGATTAGCCCTTCGCCATGATTCGTGTCAAGGCTCCCATGCAAGACTGATACAAATGACTTGGTCATCCGTTGTCTTGCACCCTTCAATATCTTATCA
The DNA here is from genome assembly GCA_037074715.1 of Magnolia kwangsiensis. NCBI lineage: Eukaryota > Viridiplantae > Streptophyta > Magnoliopsida > Magnoliales > Magnoliaceae > Magnolia > Magnolia kwangsiensis. The sequence continues at coordinate 13,024,774 of CM073571.1, forward strand.
AGCAGTTTTCTTTACCCTTGTCATCTTTGTTTATTGTCTCTACTTTGTGTTCCTCCTGTCAATGTTCTAAGAGCCATAAACTTCCGTTTCATGCATCTTCTCTTAAAAGTCGTGATCCGCTCATTTACACTGATGTATGGGGACGGACTCCGGTTGAATCAATGGATAATTTTAAATATTATATTATTTTTATTGATCATTTTACCAAATATGTGTGGTTGTATCCTCTCAAAAATAAATCGGATGTTTATTCTCTTTTTCCAATATTTAAAGTTACAGTTGAAAATTATAAATTTGTCTCCATTTACTCCGATGGGGGGGGGGGGGGGGGGGGGGGGGGGGGGCGTGAGTATAAAAAACTAGGCTCTCTTCTCTCTAGTTATGCAATCACGCACTTAACTACTTTACCCCACACGCCTCAACACAATGGCCCTGTTGAGTTTTGACACCGCTATCTTGTTGAAACCGGACTCTCCCTACTTCATCATTGCTCCCTATCACTTTCATTTTGGTCTTATGCTTTTCAAGATGCAGCCTACCTAATAAATCGTCTTCACACACCTATTCTTAATAATAACTCCCCCTTCACTGTTCTCTTTGGTGACACCCCCAATTATTACAAGTTGCGTGTGTTTGGTTGTCTATGTTATCCATGGCTCCACCCCTACTCTCGCCATAAACTTGACCCTCGTTCTCGCCCGTGTGTGTTCCTTAGGTATTTTCTCACTCAAAGTGTATATAAATGTTTTGATCCTTCCACCAACAGACTATTTATCTCACGTCATGTCATCTTTGATAAATCTGTATTTCCATATCTTTCATTTTCTTCCTCCAATCCATCTTCATCAACTCCATCCACTGCTTAGCTTTCTCATCACGATACGACATCAGTGACTATTATCTGTGTACCCGTCTTACATGGTTTATCAACTCATGGCCTATCTATCCCTAATACCTCCATGCCTTCATACCCCACACCTCCACTTATTAATATTGCGAACTTATATCCTCCATGTGTTGCTCCTACATCACCCTCAATGCCTCTTGATTCACCTAACACAACCCCTCTCGACCACCCTGAATCTGAGCCTATCCTATTTTAGCCCGTATCTCAACCTATAGTTGAGCCCTATCTCTCCCCACCTTGCACTCATTCCATGACCACTCGTGTCCAACACAATATTTTCAAACTCAATCCCAAGTTTCTTAATGTCACCACCAAGCATAGCCTGCCAAAATCACTTGAGCCCACTTGTGTCACACATGCTCTTCGTGCACCCCACTGGCGACGTGACATGTCTGACGAATTTAATGCCCTGCTCCGCAACGGTGTTCACTCCCCAAGTGCAGGGTTGTGATGTAGTAATAACTCGGTAAAACCGAGGTCGAATCCCAAGGGACTGAAACTTGTACGTTATCTAAAATTAAATAAACTAGAACTAGGCTAAGATGAATTCTAAATCAATTAGCAATGGTGGAATACTTGTAGAATAATTAATCTAAAACTTAGGAAAAAAATCAGAGATAGGAAACTAGGGATTCAGAGGATCCACTTGTAGAGATCAGGGAGAATTTATGCTTGCATCAAAAATTATGAAAATTACTGAACTGCCGTTGATCTAGTTTTCAAAGAGATGAAAGGTGTATGAATTAGAATGGATTCCATCACCAAACCATGCCCACAGACTATGGCAAACAATAGAATTAAACTAATTACCAACCAATCATATGTATGAAGGTTAAGAAGGGTACCGTCATCCAACCATGCCCAGAAGACTATGGTGAACAACGGGACGTCCTAACGTCATAAACATAAAAGGGATAAGAAAATATTCAAAGCATTACAGACCCATTGTAATTTCAGTCACAACAGACCATTAAAGACCAAAAATATTTCCATTAAAATCAAACTAAAACCAACTTCAATTCAAAATTAAAATTAAATTAAAAGCATATAATCTCTCATCTCACTACAAGCTTCACCTCCTAGCCCTAGCTAGGAGGATTTAGCCTGCCATGGATGGGCTCAATCCAAATAAATAAAGAGAAAAAGAAAAGGAAAAGAAAAGGGAAAGAAAAAACCAAGCTCCTCTCTCTCCTCTGCCCACGTTGAAACCCAAGCTCGAGCCCTCTGTTCTTCCTCCTAAGACCTTGAATGAATGCTCCCCACGTCCAAAAACCTCTTTTTATAGCTGCTGGAAGGCTGGAGTCCGTGACAGAGTTATAGCAGGACACGGAGTGCAATTTTCGCAGCCAAGTTCGCTGCCTCGAAACACGCTACTTTCCTTACTCAAATTCCAAAGAAACACCGTCCCTTAGTACTTTCTTGGGTCCTCTACATGATAGACGGTTCAGATCTGCCATATGATCAAAGATGGTGGGCCAAAACCGTCCGGAAAAGTCGATTTTCACGGATGTGCGAAACCTTTCGCACCATTTCGCTGTTGTGGTCGGTGGGCCCCACAGAAGCATTTTTTGAAAAATCCACCCCGTCCATTGGATTCAGAACGAAATTTCAGTCAAGAATGGGTGGTTTTGAACGTCCATTGACGTGTCCCAGAGAAGAAATAACTAAAAGATCAGATTTGAATGCTACCGGGCAGCCCTTTTGTGGCCCCTGTATCGCTCACGTGTGTACGCATGGGTACAAAAAGTCAACATGTTTTTGTAGTATTCGAGCCCCTCTACACGGTGGACGGATCAGATTGGCCATACGAGCAATGAGTGGGGCCCACTACCATTCGCAAAACGGACGCAGGCCGTCCGTTCGCTGCTCCTTACGCAGAGAGGGAGAGAGAGACGGGTCAGCGCTTGCACTGACCCGGTGGTTGCTCCGGTGCGGCTCGTGTGCAAACGTGCTGTGTACATGCACGTTGCACGTGGGGTCCACTGTGATGTTTATGTGAAATTTATTCTGTCCATCCTCTTCAAAATCTCATTTTAACCGTGCAGAACACTTATCAAGCATATCCAGCTGGCAGGTGGGCCCCAAATTGAAGATTGATGGGCTGATCTGCCCGTTAGGCCACTTCCGCAATGATCCAATGGATGATTTTTGACGCGTACGGTTAATTTATGATCCTCAGGCCACGTATGAAGTTTCGAGCCGAACAGATGGTGGGAACCTCGTGATCTTGCATTCTGGACGTCCTTCAGGCCACTTGAGCTTCAATTTCTTACTTTTCTCGGATTTCTGACCGTGTATATTTGTCAATTTTGGTCCCCTGGAGTGTGTCCCTTGCCTGTGGCGTCAACAGAGTGTTAAATTCATACTTTTAGCAACTTTTTACAGTTCATGCTTTCAACTACACCCTGTATCACAAACACGGCAAAACGGGCCATTAAACGGCATTATGTACGTAAATTCAGGTAATAAATGGGGTCTAATATGCAGTATTTGACCCTCAACAAACGGCACGCGGGATCTTGTTCCCACTCACTCTTAAAATATTATTGGCTGCAAATGGGTGTTTCATATCAAACACCGTCCATATAGTTCCATTGATCACTATAAAGTTCGCCTCGTCACCAAAGGCTTCCACTAACATCCGGGCATTGACTACACTAAGACTTTCAGTCCGGTTATAAAACCCACTACTATTTGGATTGTACTTAGCCTTACCTTTCACCACAGTTGGAAAATACATCATCTTGATATAAATAATGCATTCCTTCATGGCTCACTCTCCGAGGAGGTTTATGTCTCAACCATCAGGGTTCACTGATCCAACACTTTTCTCCCATGTTTGTAAGCTTCGGCGCACAATCTATGGCCTCAAACAAGCCCCACGCGCTTGGTACCAAGAGTTTAGTTCCTTTTTGCTCTCTTTTGGATTTACCAATGCCAAATCAAACACCTCACTCACCTGCAATGGTGTTATCATATATTTTCTTATATACATTGATGATCTAATAGTTACATGCAGTAATGCAAGTTTTGTCTCTAGCTTCATTGATGCTCTTTCCCAGCCGTTCTCTGTCAAAGATTTGGGATCACTTCACTACTTTCTCGGGATTAAGGTTACTCACATTACCGACCGTCTTTTCCTTAGTCAACACAAATACATCCGTGATCTTCTTGTTCGGACTCATATGGATGGACCCAAGGACATTAGCACACCTCTTCCGACCACTGGTTCATTTACACTTCGTGATGGCTCTCCTCTAGTCGATGCTACCCAATTTCACATGTCATAGGGGCATTACAATATCTCACTCTCACTCGTCTGGATATATGCTTTGTCGTCAACAAACTCTCTCAATTTATGCATAATCCCACGAATTTACATTGGATAGCAGTTAAGCGCTTATTGCGCTATCTCAAAGGTACTATTTTTCATGGTTTATTCCTTCAGCGGAACATGCCCAACTCTCTCTATGCCTACTCGGATACTGACTAGGCTGGCAATATTGATGATTGCACATCCACCACTGCATATATTGTTTATTTTGGTGGTAATGTCATCTCTTGGAGCTCCCGCAAATAACGTTCAGTTGCTCGCTCCTCCACCGAAGCCGAGTATTGTGCCATAACCTCTGCTGCTACTGAACTCATTTGGATTCAATCGCTACTACATGAACTCAAAGTTTCAGTTTCTCAACCACCAGTCATCTATTGTGATAACGTGGGGGCAAATTATGTTTGCGCAAACCCAGTTTTTCACTATCGCATGAAACATATTGCTATCGACTTTCACTTTGTTCATGACGTAGTATCTCAAGGCCTCCTTCGTATTGATCATGTTGCCACCACTGATCAGCTTGCCGATGCTCTTACTAAACCACTGTCTCGCTAACGGTTATCTCTTTTTCGGTCCAAGATTGGCGTCTCCAATGGGAGCACCATCTTGCGGGGGTATGTAGAGAATACACCATCCAAGATTTAGTCTATATAGACACCCTCAACCCTCATGATATGTGCTATTAACAATCTGACGTGAAGGAGTTGTGATTGGTGATCCATAAAACCGCGACGAATGCGCAGGAGGCAATGACAACGTTTTTCTCAACCCTCATGATATGTGCAAGTCATCTCTTTTCCAAACAATCAACTGACAATGATACAATGGCAGAAAAAAGACTCGAGTCACTACCCTCTTTTTCTGATCAGAAGGGTGGGGTGTCCACTCGCTTTGACCTTCGGTTGCTTACAACCTCTGTCAAAGAGGGACATCTGTAGACACCCCACCTAGGCTACATCTTGAGAAGGTTAAGACAGTTTAGGAACCATGATCATACCCAATCCCTGCTTGAACTGAACCAAAGTCCCTAAAACTCAAATCCGTAATCCAAAATCACGATCCAAACCATTCATTACACATGCAACCCTGCCTATACCTTATGCCATGGCCCAGATCCTCATTACCCAAGTCGAAATCCATTTTTCTGAGCTGAAAAATTCAAAAGGAGACTTCCTAGCGAACCCGCACAGTGTATAAGGTTCGCACGCGCGAAACCGGCCCGAACTGAGCCCGGGCGGTAGTCTGACTGTTGCCTGCGGTACTTCAGGTACCGCCGCTCGCGGGCCGCGTGCGGATAGCTGTCTCAGCGTCCGAAAGTCAACTTTCCTTCAAAATTACCCTCCCAAATTTCACTATTTACCGTTTTACCGCCCCCCCTCCCCCATAACAAATGAGAGTGTGCCATGTGGCATTTCTCTCTCTCCAACCAACCATAACTTGCCATGTCATCCTTCACCCCTCCCAAACCCAGAAAATACCAAAATATCGTTGGAGAAGGCTATAAATAGCCATCTCCTCTTCTCATTTACACACACGAAGAGCCACTCTTCACTTCAAGTGAGAAGGAAAGTAAGAGGGAGAGGGGTAGGAAGAGAGTGAGGGTGAGGAGGTGCTCCAAAGCCCTCAAGTCCAGATTTTTCAGCTATCTCCTTATCCCACTCCTTGCCTTCTTAGCCACCCTAACCACCCTGCCTAATCTTGTTGATCATGGTTCAACCCATATCTTAGCCTACATAAGAGAGCAAGCCAAAGATCCATTTATTTTACAAGCACCCATCATGACATTTACTCCCTTCTCAACCTCCCTGCTTCTTTAGATCTCTAGTGAACGTATGCTATGTGGCTTGCCGTACATCGGATCCTGTCACATCAGGAATTCTTAGAAGTCTAGTCCATTTTCCTTACCATTTTGCATAAATATCATCACATCCGCCTTCTAGACACGCCGTTGGACGTATGTTCTGTGGCTTACCGAAAACTCGGATCTTGCCACATCAGAAATTCATGTGTGTGCCTAGTCCCATCACGACCACAGCATCCATCATGTCTTAAGATTGTTTTACCATACTAAGTAGAGACCGTACATTTGTACGGGCAGAGAAGGTGCCTAACACCTTCTCTCTTTGTAACCGAGGTCCCTTGATCAGAATCTCGGATCGCAGACCAGGAGTCAATCTAAGGTAGAGAAGTCTCTGGATTTTCCTTACCTTGCGTATTTCGTGGTTCTAGCCGACCGTAGGATTTCGAGATTTTTCGGCTAGTGTCGACTCAAACATCCATAATCGGCCTATCATCCCCAATCAACCATACAAATCGCAAACCAAGCGTGGGCGCCGATTTTTCAGTGTCTACAGTCTAGTACAGCAAATCAGTCCAACACAACAAATCAGTCCAGCTAGAAACGAATCTCTTCCATACTTATCTGTAACTATATTAAGTTAGGATAATATTTGATTGATTCTGTAAAATCTGTAAACATGTGTGTGTGTGTGTATATATCACAAAGAGTAATGAAATAATTAATTCAGCCAACCAATATTTTGCCCTTTTATGGCGAAGCTAATACAAGTCCGCACGTGTACATGTCGCCAGTTGCCTCTCACAACCGATAAGAACGGTTGGAACCTACGTGGGGCCCATCGATATGTATGTGAGAAATCCACTGAGAAATCCACCTCGTCCATCAGTTTCTCCAGCTCATGTTATGAGATGATACCAAAAATGAGCCAGATCCAAAACTTAAGTGGACCACAATACAGGAAACAATGCCTACCATTGAAACCATCCCTGGCCCCACTATGATCTTTATATGCCATCCAAACCGTTATAATGTGATTCTAACTGGGATGAACTGAAAATACAAATATTAGCCTGATCAAAACATAAACAGATCTAAATCCGAGATGGACCATAGTATAGGAAACAGTTGTGATTGACCATTAAATTTTTTTGATGGGCTACGAAAGTATTCCATCATGATATTTGTGTGGTCCCTTAGTCTATGTGTTTGTGACCTTATCAACATGTTGGATGGTGAATAAACAGTTCGGTGGAATCTATAAAAAATTTAATGGTGACAAATCAATCACAACGGTTTCCTGTAGTGTGGTCCACCTAAGATTTGATTCACCTTCATTTTTGGCATCATGTCTTAAAATGAGCTTGCAAAATGGTTGGGCGGTGTGGATTTAAGGCACACCACTGTCACCCCTACAGTCAGGGGTCCAACACACCTCCTGTATCCGGGGTCTCACTTAATACGCTCGAACGGGGTGGATTTATCACCTTCCGACCGATGCGGTAGGCTGGCTCCATCCCTCGACGACTCTGAGTCCACTGGGATTAAAGTGCTCTGATAGTTCACCACGATTTAAAACATAGCGTGGCTGTTCATCCGTGCGCATGGTACATTTGTACAGTAATCTAAACCGTCCAAATCACTGATCCAATTGTGAATGAAGCTAAATCCGGAAATTACGCTGAAAAGATCGTAATTACCATCTAATTTTCCCTTGAAATTGGGCTCTCTTTCATTATCTACGGGCTGACGCTCATTCTCTCAGAAAGTGCCCATTCGAGAATCAAGGAATCCGTTGATTGGTCCAGATTGACGAGAACGGCATAGATCGTGCGGTAGATAAGGGATGTTTTTAACCCACGCGAGTCTCGTTGGTGTGAGGTGGGTGCACATGACTCGTTGATGTTTCCCGAGACAATATTAAGTTCAGACAAGCAGACCCCGTTCTTTGGTAAAGCAGGCCATAGGTCTATTGCTTCCCACCTTAGACCATCATCCACAAATTTCCCAAATCAAGAGATCCTAGCCACCCAACTTTGAACTTGTTTCAATTGAATTTCAGCCTTTGCTGTATTATTTTTTTTCGCTGAATCCTTTATTTATAGTAAAAACAAAAAGCTAATATTACCGATCTAGGAGAAGTTTGATATTCGTTAAATCCTCGATGGGACATAACTAACAATGGCCTGGATTATAGAAGCTTTGGACCCACTTGTCACGATCAGATGCCGGAACATATTGTGCAAAGCCTCTTATCACGTATTATATCCTACAAATCCTAACGATAGAAATATTATAATACGTGAGATATTCGTGACAGCGGGGATAGGTCGTCAGCTTTGTTTAGGGTTTTTCCGACAATAAATCTTTCTTTTCTTCTGCCACCTTTTCTAAATGCTTTCAAACTTCATCTTTCGTTTGCCTTCTTTAATATGAAAATACCGTGCATGACAGACTCCTTTTTTGTAATATTCTCTTCTCTCTTCTCATTCAAAAACTCATCTGCTTTCCTCTTCATATAAGTAATATTCCTCTATGTAAAATCTACTTTCCAAAATTTTATATTATTTTTGTATGGTAATATAGGCTTAACTAAAATGAATTTTCTGAAATATTCTTTTTTCTTCATATAAAAATAATAGTCTTCTACTAAACCAAAAAAAGTTTCTTATGAGTTATAGAAGTTTTGGATCAAGCTTGTATTTATATTTTCTATTCATCCATGTTTGCACCATCCTATAAACAGGCCGGATGACAAATAAAACATCACTGTGGGGTCTAGTAAGGTTTCAACAATGGAATATCTTTGGATATGCTTCAATGTAGGGCTCAACTCCTTAAATTGGATGGAAAAATAGATGGATGGTGTGGATAAACCACATATATTCATGTGCACCTCGGTCAATTTCATGTGATGCTTGCTCAATTTCATTTAAAGCTTGCTCGATTTCATGTTAGGCTCGTTTAATTTTATTTGAAGCTTGCTCAATTTCATATTAGGCTCGTTTAATTTCATTTGAAGCTTGCTCAATTTCATATTAGGCTCACTTAATTTAAGTTAAAGTTCGATCAATTTCATGTTAAGCTCACTCAATTTAATTTAAAGCTCAATCAATTTCATGTTAAGCCCACTCAATCTCTTTTAAAGCTGCTCAATTATCCATAGTTGCATGTACTTTTAACTATAGAAATAATGAATCAGATTCATATCTATAGAATTAATGCCTACAAATTTAATAAAGCAATGGCCAAGCTAACAATAGCTAGGTACTTGTTATGGTTATAAACAGCCTTTGACTTTTTCTTTAAAAAAAAAAAATTTATTTTGATAGTTGACAATGCCACTGCAGACAAGACAAAGTCCCACAAGGGCACTGTGAAAATAAGTATATTTTCATTTATAAAGAGTTAATTCTTACATTAGAATTTTAATTACAGAAATTAAAATTTGGATGATTTAGAAAAGTCAGTATATAAAAGGTGAGGTATACAATGGGAAATCTCTGGTTGTTTAAGCCCACATGCAGACATAAGGCAACTGGTGTACATGCGACAGATCTACTAGAAAGATACAAAATCCAAGCCGTTCAAAAGTCTTCCTTCATCATGATGAACACGTAGAAAAAATCAGAGTCATTCACTTACCAAGATGACAACACACATAAAAAAATGGACAACCGCTAATTTGGCCCAAAGTATACATTTGGACCACCTAATGAGTAGATCAATCTGACCTTTTATATAGGTAATCTTCATGGCAAGGCCCAATCTATTGGACGGGCTGGATACTTTGACTAACCCTAAAAACCCCACCAGATTGTACCATTATAATGTGATTTTCGCACCGTGGCCGCACTCCCCCCACATGATGATATATTCCGATAGACAAGGGAGGATCTCATGTACGGCAGAGATTCAGGAAGATTGTGGTAGATGAACGATCAGCAGTTTCTTTTGGGGCCCACCAATGCAACCAAAACAGATGCTGACATGCGGACACGGATTCGATGGATCCGTGACTGTGGGGCCTACCGTGATGCATATGTTTTACAACCACCCCGTCCATCCGTTTTTCCAGCTCATTTTAGGCCATTGCCCCAAAATTGAACCAGATCCAAATCTCAGGTGGACCACACCACAGGAAACAGTGGAGATTGAACCCTCACCATGACTTGCAAATGAGTGGACCCCACTAATACGTGGCATCACATTAAAAATAGTGAGATCATTATCGGGATTAGCCTTGAATCTATCATCCACCAAAAACCTCAAATGGACGGCTATCTTATGGTCCAAAATCACTTTAGCTTTATCTCATTTATTTATTAATCGGCCGTTTTGTTGCGTTAATCCAGTGTTTGGATTGTAAACTCCGTCTCCTGTCATTTCCACCAGATTTATTTGGTTGGATTTTGATAGGGCAGGGGGCAGTTTCAAACGCCAACTGCTTCTTAAATGATGATCTGAACCGTTCATGGTTTGGATTCTATGCAATGGTAATTAAAAAAAAAAAAACAACAACTCTTTTTTCTTTAATGGCTGATTCAAATCTAAGATTTAAAGGTTAAGATCATCAATAATGCATGATTATATACAGTAGCAAGGAGAACATGAACGGTTCAGATCATTATATGATGGCGGCCGGCTCGTAAGGGTTTTCAATTCTGATAAGTGGGACCCATTGTTCAATAACGGAGACCGTTGGTTTGTTGGGGCCCACCATCAGTGGAGGGTGTCCGAAAAAATATCCCACCGATCAGTACTACGGCGTTTTTCAGTTAAGATGTAGATCATTCGTTTTTCCTCCTCTTAACCATCTCTCCACGTGTCAGGAATTGAAAGGTTGAGAGATTTATTGGGGCCACTTGTCAGACCTGAGAACCCATGTAAACCGTGCAAAGATCTTGGGCCACTTATGATAAAAGCATCCACAATCAGATCAAATGACGAAATCTTATGGTAGATTTTTACAATTTTTTTTTTCTTTGAAAAATAAAACATAATGACATACTATTTGGAATTAAAAACTAAAATACAACCTTTTTCTTTCTTCATGTTATTTTAAAAATATCTGATGGCCGTGTTTGAACAAACACATAATTAAAATATAGACCATTCAAATTACTTTGATTCTTTGATAGATACTGATGGATGGTAAGCAGTAAGAAATTACTTACAAATACGTAAGAGTACAAGTGATTAAAATATTGATGATTCAAATTGCAAGTTAAGATTAAATGTAAAATGAACTAAAAGTTAGGCTTGTTTGTCTATCTATTTATTAGATTGCCAAATGTCTTTTAGATGGTAAAAAGGTGAAAAATATACGATCACTCTACTTTTCAATTTCCATAATTTACTGGGTTTAATTTGAGATATGTTTACCATATCTTGTTAATCCCAAAATAAAAATCTGGGTGGAGATTGTTGGTTTGATATATAAATCCTGTAGGGTCCTACACAACGGCACCTGTAGCATAGGTGGATCGCATATTTATGTTAAAATAAATAATATATTTAGGCAGACTACTATATATATATATATATATATATATATATATATATATATATATATAGGGAGAGAGGTAGAGAAAGGTCTTCTTTATATGTGTGTGTGGGTGTGTGAGAGAGAGATGCTCACACACAACTAGTTCTAATTCGTTACTGCTAATTAATGTAGATAAGGAGAGAGGAGTTATCCCATGCTCATTTGGATGCCAGTAAAATTTTTAAATTGTGAAGGGATTAGATTATAGATAATCGGATTAAATGGACCGTTTGAATGCATGTATTTGACTGTAAAAGCTTTATGGGTGGGGTTATGCCCATGCCTGCCCATTTATTAATTAGGCTCAAAAGAAATCCACAGTAACCCCCGCATGGCTACACCCATGACCAACCCATGTCCGGTTGGGCTCAATTACCCATTGGGTGGCTAACATGGAGTGTGTGTACTGACATGGGTGTGTACTAACAAGCTAACCCAAAAATAAAAAATAAATAAATAAAAATACGCCACCTATGTTGGGCCTAACATAGAGCCCAGGTACGAAGAGATGTTTCAGTAGAGCTGTAGATAAACTGGGTTAGCTCGGTGAACTTGCTCGGCTTGACTCAAAAAAACTCGATTCAACTCGGATTGAAACTGGATTTGAGCTGAGTCCGAACTTGACTCAGTTTGATTCGATTCGACACATATCAGATTCACTTAAATAAATTATATATTATATACATTATAAATCTTAAAATGTAAACTCAAACTCAGCTTGTAGGTCAAACTCAAACTCAGCCCGAAAGATTGAGCTCAAGCTGGCCTAAGTTGATGACCGAGCTGAGCCGGCCAATCAGGCTTGATGACCGAGCCCAACCGAATTTGAGCTGGGGTAGGCCGAGCTGGGCCAACCTCGACTAGGTTCAGCTTGTGTGCAGCTCTACATGTCAGGCAAGACTGGCTGGGCCCACTGATAGCTGGAGACGGATTGGCTACTCAGCCGGGCACTAGTGGACGGTGCTCTGTGAGCCACACCATGATGTACGTGTTTCATCCATTCCGTCCATCCATCTTTACAGATCATTTTATGGCTGCATAAAAAAATGATAGGGTTATAAATCTTAGGTGGACCATACCACAGGAAAACAATAATGATTGGATATCCACCATTAAAATCCTCCTAAGGCCCACTGTACTGTTTATTTGACATCCAATCTTTTGATTAGGTCATAAAGACCCAGATGAAGGGAAAAAATAACTATCAGTTTTATTGAAAACTTTTATGGCCCCAAAACGTTTTTAATAGTCAATGTTTATTCAACACTGTTTCCTGTAATGTGATCCACTTGAGATGCAATATATCTCATTTTTTCTTTTATAACGTAAAATGATTTATAAAAATAGATGTACGGTATGGATGAAACACATATATCATGGTGGGGCCCACAAAGCACCGACCACCAGCCATTGGCCGGTGGCAGGGGGAGTAGCCAATCCATTTACCTGATAGCCCTAGCTTCAATGCAACGACACACCACTTATACGATGTGATCAGGTCTTTTACACTTAATACTACGTCCCACAAGGGACATAATCTTACTCCCAACGCTTTCTAAGATCGTGGCCGCTCATAAAGTAGTCCTGCTGAAACCATCATCAGGTGGGCCATGATCAGTTGCTCTGACACGATCATCCGCCATACAGGAAGGTATGGCAATGACCATGACCCAAGAGCATTCTGTTTACATTTATGCAGTTAGGTAGCTCGCACATGCATTTCGTTTTCTTCCGCCAGCTACGCCCTTATCTAGAATGATGCCCTTCAATTATCCAGCTTCACCCTTCTAAAATAAGTGCCACTAAACGCCACGCAAAAGCTGTCTCCCACCGTGGTAGGTCTGTCCCATCCAAACCGTCCATAAGAAGCAGACCCTAATTCACATCGTGAAAACAAAACGTAGCCTAATCCAAAATTCAGGTGGACCACACCACAGTGAAGAACAACTGAAAGCATCCTGTAAGCACAGATTCTCGACATCTCCATCCCAACGTTGATTTTTGGGGCCCGCGTGTTGTGTATATGAATCCAATACATTCGTGAAAACGCACCCCACCAGCACACCGAAAATCAGGACATTCCAAAAGCTCATTTTGGCCGCAACAAGTGAATTTCTTTAGGCATGGTATTCACTACTCCTTCAGGTGGGCCCAGGCAAGTGTCTGGGACAAGAACGGATGGGCGAAATGAATGGTATTAACTACTCCCTCATATGGATGGAACGGATGTCATGCGTCGACATTATTGGATAATGACCTTTTTTTAAAAAATAAAAATAAAGAAAGATTATTAGCGGCCAATCTCTGCACAGTACAAGGGTTTTTAAATCTTATAAGTGGGGCCCTTGTTTCGATAATCCATGTCCCTGTTCAATTCAGGAACATGGACACAGATATAACAGATGGTCCTTCGGTTAAATGTCTGATTAAATTTAGTGTTGATCATGTCAAAGTCATGTTCTACTCGAGTTAAATTGAACGCTTGTCACTTTAGGTGTCGGATTAGGAATAGGATCTGATTTATGAAGAATGGCTTAACCATTTAGCTACCGATTATTATAGTGATTAGGCAATTTAGGAAGGGATGAATTAGGAGGCGTTTGCCATCTCTACACATAAGAGCTTATTAACTTGCTTCTAAACTATAAGCTTTTAGACTATTTGATAAAAGTCTAATTAGGAGACTTGTTTGTTTAAAAAATAACAAATATGATCTGATTTTATAAGCTTGAGAGGGGTTATTGTTTTTTTTAAAAGAGTTTATTTAGCTTAAATGGGTAGACATTTTTCACTAAGGGTTCGTTTGGTATCTCTACTCTAATTTAATAAACTTATCTGGTAAAATCACTTTTTTAACACCCACCAAAAAGCTTTTATTTAAAATAAGCGTGTTTGGTAAAACTTTCAAATAAGAGACTTTTTTAGAGACAGTTTACGTCATTTTTAAAAATTACAACAAGTCTATTATAAGAGCAATTCAAATAATTGTTTTTGTGGATTTCACCATAAATGAACCATGCTCCAAATGATAAAAGAATGGATGACTACCATCTTCATATTTTAAGACATTTGGATAGTCCATTATGTCATACATTAGACGTGGATTAACCATTATATGGAGCCTATCTTTGATGTGCACCATCTATTGTACGAGCGAAACCTTCAAAGTAGGTCATCCATCATATAAGGCTTGTCTAGGATGTGGACAATTAATCATTAGGGGACCACCTTGATGTAGGTCATGGACCCACCATCAATATTATTTGTCCTTTATGTGGTGCCCCTCAATGTCCACTATCTATCACCCATCACATAGAGTCCACACTTGATGTGTCCATAGTGTAGGCCTTACCTTCAAAGTGGATTGTCCATCATATGGGGCCCACTTTTGATATCTACCATTTATCATGTGGGGCGCACCTTGTATATGGATCATCCATCATGTGGCTTACTTTGGATATGGGTCATACATCATGCGAGACCTTGGATGTGGATCGTCCATTAAGAGGGGTTACACTTCGATGTGGGCCAGTCATCATGTGAAGCCCACCCCATCCATTATGTGGGCTCATCTTGATGTAGACCATTCATTATGTTGGGGCCCCACCTTCCATATCGGTTGTTCATCAAGTGGGCCAACCTTTGATGTCAACCAACCATCATGTGGGCCCACCTACAATGACAATCATCCATTATATGGGTCCCACCTTTGATGTGGACTGCCCATCAAATGGGACCCATTTGATGTGCATGTTGCTTCATGTTGAGCCACACTTTGATACAGGCCATCTATCATGTGGAGCTCAGCTTTGATGTGAACCATTCATTACATGGGCCCACCTTGATGTGGGGCCTCGCATTCAATATGAGTCGTTCATCATGAGGAGTAAAAGTAGGACATAAATGATGGACATCAAAGGTGGGTTCTACTTGATGGGTGGCTCAGATCAACATGTGGCCCCGCATGATGGACTATCCACATCCAGTGGGCCCTGCATGATAGATGGTCCACAACAAAGGTAGGACTCACATGATGGATAGTGGACATCAAAGGCGGGCTCCTCATGATGAACGACCCATATTGAACATGGGACACCACATGATGTATGGTTCACATTAAGGTGGGCCCACATAATGAACAATTCACATCAAAGGTGGGCCCCACATGATGGATGGCCCATGTTAAAGTGTGAGCCGACATGACGGAACATCCACATCAAGTGGACCCCTTTGAAGGGTGGTCCATATCAAAGTGGGACCCACATAATGGATGATGGTCATTGAAGATGGGCCCACATGATGGTTGGCAGGCATCAAAGGTGGGCCCACATGATGAATGACCCATATTGAAGGTGGTGCCCAATACAATGAATGATCCACATCCAAATGGGCCTACATAATGGATGGAGTAGGCTTCACATGATGGATGGCCCACATCAAAGTGTGGCCCCTCATAATGGATAGTCCACATAAAGTGTGCCCCGCCTAATGGACTATACATATTCAAGGTCTCACATGATGGATGACCCATATCCAAAGCGGGCCACATGATGGATGATCCATGTAAAAGATGTGCCTCATATCAAAATTGGCCTCGCATGATATGGACAATCCACTTCGAAGGTAGGGCCCACACTATGAACCCATTAAATGTAGACTCCACCTGATAATTAGTGGACAATGAGGGACCCCACATAAAAGACAATTAACACTAATAGTGGGCCCCACGTGATAGATGACCTACGTCAAGGTGGGCCCCTAATGATGAATGGTCCACATCCAAGACAGGCGTTGTATGATGGACGACCCACTACGAAGGTTTGGCTCACATGATGGATAGTTCACATCCAAGGTGTGCTCTATATGATGGATAATGTACATCCAATATATGACATAATGGAAAGCCCAAATGTCTTAAAACATGAAGATTGTATGTAGTCATCCGATCTATCATTTGAGGCACAATCCATCTATGATGAGATCCACCAAAACAATTATTTAGATTTTTCTTATAATGGAGCTTTTGTAATATTTAAAAATGATATCAACTATTCATAAAATAAGTTCTTATTTAAATGTTTTACCAAATGTATTTATTTCAAATAATAGCCTTTTCAATATTGAAAATGTGATTTTACCTAACAAACTTATCTAAAACAAGAGCTAGAACGGGGGTGGGGGAGAACTTATCATAGTAGCTCTTGTTGAAAAAGCTCTTAAATTAGAGTAGAGATGCCAAATGGCCCCTAATCTTTCTGAATGAGTCTTAAATGGGTCCTTTTGGCCTTGAAGACAAAGGCTTTTTTTTTTTTCCAACAATGAACACTTGGATGTGTTTCTCAATAAACATAATAAAAAATAGACAATGTAAAAAAAGAAGAAGAAGAAGAAGAAGAAGAAGAAGAGAGACATCATTAAGAGTATTAATGAAGAGGAGATTACCTACAACGGTCCATTCTGGTGAAATTATCATAGTCTTCACAATGCTCTAGACCTAGACGGTCGTGAGACTATTGTGGAAAATACCATATGATCGTTTTATACCATACGATCATAAAACAATCATGTTGTGAGTTCAATGGGATGTGACCATGGATGTACCAAGTAAGAACCCAGTAATGTGGAGATCGAACAACGAGGTTGTGGATATTTATACTAACCTACTTGGATCCTTACTCTTGCTCGGGTGGTAGACTCTCAGGAGTTTCGATACCTAGTCAAGGGTTCGAGTATCCATAGGTAGTGAAATCCCACTATGGTGTGAGTGTGTGGGTGTGTGTGTGTAAAAAATAAAATTAAAAAAATAATTTAAAAAAAAACCTACTAGTGCACTACAACAGTGTGTTGGACAATAGAGAAACTAAACTAAGGCCGTGTTTGTTAATGCTGAATTTTTGCACTTAACGCGGAATGAGAAAAATTTTCCATCTTTAGTGGTGTTTGTTAATGCGTTGTTAACGCGGAAGACGGAAAGCACTAAGTGGTTTTTTACTGAATTCTTTTCGTGATAGGAGTCTAGCTTAATAGTGAACGTGGAATGCGCTCCGTGATTTTTTATTAAATAAATTTTTTTTGCTTCCAAAAGTACTGTTTTCAAGTTACTACGGAAAATTTTTTTTTGCGCAATACAAAATCAACATTTAATCTGTGAAACTTCTTTATGCCCCACCATGATTTATGTGTTTGATCCACATCGTCCATCAACTTTTTCGGATAATTTAAAGCGTGATCTAATAAAAGAGGCAGGACCAATGATTAATTGGACCATAAGGTGGAGAATGAATATTTACCGTTAAAAACTTCTTGAGAGATGGAGAAGTTTCAGATCAAGTTGATATTTGTGTTTTTACTTCATTCATGTCTACATAACCTAATGAATAGGTTGGATGGTAAAAAAAACATCATAGTGGCCCATGTAACTTTGATCTCTTTGAACTGTTCATGCAACGGGCGTCGATTGTGTACTACCCCTGCTCGCTCCGAACGGGCAATTCTATGCACAGGCCTACTGTGATGTATCTGTACATCCAAACCCTTTATCCTTTTTCTCATATTATTTTAAGGCATCAAAACAAAAATGAAGCAGATCCAACAATCAAATGGACCACATCACAGATGACTCTTGCATTTAATGCAACTGGTGCATTTTAATGCAACCAAGATTATTATTTGGTGTGGTCCACTTGAGCGTTGGATTTGCCTCATTTTTGTGTTCATGCCTTAAAATAATCTGAGAAAAGGGATTGACGGTTTGGATGTACATATACATCACGGTGGGCCCACCCACAAAACTGCCTGTTCGGAGCCAGGGACGGGCAAGGGTAGTACGCAATCCGCATCCTCGTTGAAAACGACGCTCGTCTGACGAGAACGGATTGGCTACTCCCACTGCCACCCACCAGTGGCTGGTGGTCGTTGCTCTGTGGGCCCTACTATGATGCATGTGTTTCATCCATGCCATCCATATATTTTTTTAGATCATTTCATGGTATGGGACAAAAAACTAGCTATATCAAAATCTCAAGTGGGCCACATTACAGGAAACAGTGTTGAATGAGCGTCGACCATTAAAAACCTTATGGGGCCCATAAAAGTTTTGGATCAAGCTGATCTTTGTTTTTTCCCTTCATTTAGGCATTTATGACCTAATAAAAAGATTGGATGTCAAATAAACAGTACGGTGGGCCTTAGGAGGATTTTAATGATGCATATCAAATGATTATTGTTTTCCTATAGTGTGGTCCACTTGAGATTTATATCCCTCTAATGTTTGGGGTGAAGCACTATAATGATATGTAAAAATGGATGAACGAAATGGATGAAACACATACATCATGGAGGGACTAACAGAGCACTGACCATGGTGGGTGGGGGAGGAGCCAATCCGTTTCTGTCTTGGACTAGACGCAAATCCCCTGCGAAAGCCTTTCACAGGAAGTTCCTCGCTGGGAATGCAGGTGGGGCCACTAGGATGTTTGTGAGAAATCCTCACCGTCCATCCGTTTTGTGAGTTCATTTTAGGACATGAGGCCAAAGATGAACCGTATCTAATGCTCAGGTGGGCCACTGAATGTGATAACTAAACGTCCACAATTGAAATATTCGTGGGCCACTGAAGTTTTGAATCATGCTAATATTTGTGTTAAAATAGTGGAAGGGCGTTTCTTAGGTGGTTTGTTCGAAATAGGTGGGGTCCACCCTTGGTACTTTTCGGAGGATCCAATCCTTTCATCATGTTGATCCTATCATATAAATCCACATGCTCAGATATGGGGCTCATCTAAGTTTTCGATGGGCCACATGCTTAGCGGATGCGCAGACAATACTCACCATTATAACCAAAATCCACTTACCACAATGCATGCATATCTATTTACAAATTTGTCATTTAATTCCCAGCTAACTTCTAATGTTTATTTTGTAAGAATGCACAGTCCAATTACTTTGAAATTAGGCAGGTATTCTCCGTTTTTCGTGCTCTTCCCATGGATCAAGTTTGGGCTCCGATTTCTCAAGAATAACCAAGATGCTTATTTAGTAGTTGATACACTTCGAAATAATTTCTTTATGTTGTAAAGCATTTCCAAATAGGAGATAAATAGGGATAAATGTGTCAAATTAACATATTTCAGATATTTCAAATGTTTGTTATCAAACAGATTGTTTCAAATTGAGTACTTAATTTTCAGACTTCAGCCATAATTACCAAACAACTTATTTGACTTCAGATTTCAGATTCAGACTTTAAATTTCAGATTTAGGCTTTAGATTTCAGATTTGACAAACGGGGCCTAAGTTTAACAAAGGGCTCCGAGGCTACTATGGACAAAAGTCGAAAAAACTAATATAAAATTAAAAATAAATGTCCATAGAATGAAAGAAATAAGCAATATAGATCCGAAAGTTTGTGTGAATGTATTAGCATGAGGCCATAAGCTCATTATTGAGTGCTATTTTTATAGTTTTTAAAGAGGCCGTGACCTTGACGTTAGAATCTACTTGATTCTGTAGTTATTATATTATACCATCGTAAGCAATATGTTTGTATCTTTAGATGGCTTCTCACTTTTGTTCTGATTTTTTCGCAGCTTCTAGAAAAATCTCATATGTTCTCGGAAGGAAATTTCCTTTGGCATTAAATCCTAGATAAGCCATGTCGGGCAGGCATTGGCTATGAGGAGCAAGTTACCAAAACTTTCTTTACACGCCAAGGGTTTAGCGTCCATTGCGTCTGTCGGTCTCGTGTCATGCAAAAGACAATTGTTTTTCGGGTTATAGCCATGCTTACAATTCTAAACTACTAACATTTTGATAGGTTACAATCTTTTCTTACTGTTAGTATGTTTCTTTTTTCGTTTTCACACAAGTGTATCAATATGTGACGGCTTCTCATTTATCAACGTGGGTGATATCAAAATAGGTGTAAACAGTCTATACCAATGGTCTCTCGCACCCTACCGTTATCAGAGTTTCTAAAGACTCTACTCAGACATGAATTGGGTACTATAACCACCTATCCTGAGCTTGGCACAGGCAGGTCTTTCAGGAGCCACCATGAGGTCTGGGTTTTGTCCACATTATCCGTCCATTTTTCCATACCATCTTGGGGTTTGAGCCATCCAAATGTCAAGTGGACCATACGGTGGGGATTAAAAGCCTATTATTGAAAACTTTTGGGGACTAAACAATTTTTTTAGATCAAGTTGATATTTGTGTTTTACCTTCATCCATACATCTATATAACCTTCTAAACAGGTTGGATGGCAAATAAACATCATGGTGAGCTCTAGACAATTTATCCAGTGGTGTGGTCTACTTGAGCCTTGGATCTATCTCATTTTTGGGCTTATATCCTGATATGATATGGCAAAATGGATGGACAGTGTAGAGAAAACCCATATATCACAGTGGCCCCTCAGAGCCCCTGCCTGTCACGAGGTCCGGACTCGCAGGGGTAGTACCCAATTGGCGTCGGTTGATGACCATTTGTTTCAATTTTCATATGGATTTTGCTTACAGCTTGCTGGATGAGGCCCCTGACAGTGGAGCCCACCTTGATGTATGTGTTGTATATCTAAGCTGTTCATCCGTTATTCCAGCTCATTTTAAGGCATGAGCTAAAAATGGAGCAGATCCAGATATGAGGTGGACAATACATCAGGAAACAATGGTGATAGAATATCAAAAACCTCTTATGGGCTACAAAAGTTTTGGATCTAGCTGATACGATGTGTTTTCCCTTCATCCAGGTATATATGACCCAATAAACAGGTTGGATGGCAAATAAACATTACCATGGGCCTTAGGAAGTTTATAATGGTGGGCGTTCAATCACCACTGTTCCCTGTGGTATGGTCCACCTGATATTTGGATCTGCTTCATTTTTGGCTCATGCCCTAAACTGAGTTGGAACAATAGATGGAGGGCATGGATATAAAACACATACATCAAAGTGGGCCCCGCTTTCAGGGCCTCATCCACTAAGTTGTGACCCGACCTCATCAAACCCGTGCTTGTAACATCCAATCCATTAAATACATGCACACCACCATGCTGACAACAAGAAGAAAACATTAGGTCAATTAAATCATTGGATAGGCTGCATTTGAAACAGAATATTGTGAACGGTGTACTTTTTTTTTAATGATTGGATCCACCCTAATTTTGTTTCTACTGATAAAAATGTTGGTGTGCATCCGTTGGATGGGTTGGTTGTAACACATACCACCTGGGCTTCAGGCCTTTTGATTTTCTACTTAGTTATCAAGAAAAAAACAAATGAGAGCAGTAATGTAATTTATCAACTTAAAAAGCACTAATATCTAGGAAATCTGATCTTGGAGGCACTATAAAAAGAATTTTGCAGTAAAAATCTTATTTTTATATTCAAATCTTATTATATAGGGATTTTTATTGCAAAATTCCTTATACATTAAGATTTTACAAAATAATGCCTATGTGAAACCGAAATGTTGTGGAAATGTGTGCTTCTTGAGCAGTAAAATTATCATAATATATTGTACATAGATTTCTTTAAAGAGCGGTAAAGTGGAGAATTGTGGTGCTCATATGATATTTGTATGATATTCAACTCGTCCTGTAACTATAATTCACCATGATGTTTAAAAGAACAAAAAATTTAGTAAAATTCTTAAAAAGAAATTTACAGTAAAAATCCTATTTTTATATTCATATCTTATTAAACATGGATTTTTATTGCAAAATTCCTCACAAATTAAGATTTTACCAAATAATGCCTCTTTGAAACAGAATTGTTATGAAAGTGCTCCTTGAGTGGAAAAATTATCATAATGTCCTTTGTGCACATTTTTCTTTAAAATTATCATAATGTCCTTTGTGCACATTTTATTTTAAAGAGTGGTAAAGTGGAGAATTGTGGTGCCCATATGATATTTGTATGATATCCAACTCATCCCATGATTATAATCTACCATGATGTTCAAGATGTTCAAAAGAACAAAAAATTTAATTAACCTAAACATAAGGTGCAACATATCATAAAAAATAATATATACTTAAAAATATCAAAATGCACTTCAGATCATCTTAGTGATTCAATTATAAAGATTTTTAATTCGTGTGATTATTATGATTATTTGTGTACATTTGATAGGCTTCATGCCGTACACATAACATGTAGACCCTAAAATTTTCTAAATTTATTACTTCTTAAAGAAAACAACATATGAGAGTACTTCAATAATTTCCCTTCTAAAATGCATTACCCGAGTATTTTGATTCATGAAAGTACCTTTTGGTAAATTTGGAATTTATGAGGAAAAAATTCTTTACAGATCCCGTATTTACAAAAGAATTACTTAACGAATCAAAATCAAAATAATTGAGTGGCACTTTTTGAGAAGAAAAGTTCACAAAGTAACCACATGCATTGTTTTTTGTGAGTAATAATGTCAAAACTTTGAAATGTACATTATATGCATATAACATCCAACCTGTCAAACATATACATTCATTCATGATAACCACACTAATAAAAAATTCTCTCTAATTTAATCACTAAATAGAGTGTGTGAATTTTGATATTTTTAAGTAGTATATAATTTTTTTAATGGTGTGGCTTATTTTCTATTTAGATCAATTAGGTATTTTATTATTTTGAACATCATGACAGCTACATCCATTTGATGGGTTGGATATCATACAAATATCACGTAGAACTCACAATTTTCCAATTTAACACTTTTTAATGGAAAAAAATACACAACGCCACTACTACAATTTCATTGCTATAGAGAACTTTGTCCAGTTTCTAGGTTTTTGAACTATGGTACCAGGAGCCCTACTATGGTCCACTGACCACCCTGTGTAAGATCTCTGCCACTGATCAGGTCGGCCTCCCTCTGAAACCATTATCAGGTGGGCTACAATGAGGTGCTCCCAAACAACATAATCATCCTACATTGATTGGGACAAACCCCCAAATTGCAATTACTATCATTCCCACTTCAAGGATAGACATGATGTGGTTGGTTTTTACCCGCCTGTTGAAAATCAAGCCAATCCACTAGATAAGTGGGTCACACTTGTATTTCGAATCAGACGTTGTTATCCATGACACCAACAATGTGGCTCACATGAGGAGCAGACCAACCTGATATTTGTATCAGGTAATCTTCACCACGGGGCCTACTGTTTTCATTGCACGGGTGTCCCACAGCAGAAAAGATGGTAGGGTGTACCACGAAGTTGTAGTACATTTCCTAAAAAGTGATCGTTTCTCTTCTTTGTATTAGTTAGGTACCTGACATTAGGCATTAGAGAACACCATCTCTTTAACTGTTCTTTACTTGCAATCTTGAAGATTGTTTTTCTTATCAACCATCCACCATGCGACCCACATATAAACAGTGTAGATCATTGCAAAATGGCCACAACCACATGGCTAGAAACGCAGAGAAAAACTCTCCGTGGGGATGTACATATGAGAGCCAATTGCAAATTGGGCCCATCTCAAACTGGACACAGATTGTAAACTGAGTAAACTCTGGGGCCACCATGATGTGTCTTATCGTTCATCCATTTTATCAGCTCATTTTAGCGCACGAGACCACAGAAATTCTGTATCAAGCTGATATTTGAGTTTTCCCTTCATCATGTATGCGTGAAGGGTGTGCCCTATGAAGGTTTCAAGGGCAGGTATCATTATCCCCTGTGTTTCTTGTGGTATGATCCACTTGAGCTTTGGATATGCCTCAATTTTGGGCTCATGCCCTAAAATGAGCTGGAAAATGGATGGCATGGATAAATCACTTGCATCACAGTGGGGCCTGATCCACTTGAGCTTTGGATATGCTTCAATTTTGGGCTCATGCCCTAAAATGAGCTGGAAAATGGATGGCATGGATAAATCACTTACATCACAGTGGGGCCTGATCCACTTTAGCTTTGGATATGCTTCAATTTTAGGCTCATGCCCTAAAATGAGCTGGAAAATGGATGGCATGGATAAATCACTTACATCACAGTGGGGCCTGATCCACTTTAGCTTTGGATATGCTTCAATTTCAGGCTCATGCCCTAAAATGAGCTGGAAAATGGATTGCATGGATAAATCACTTACATCACAGTGGGGCCCACAGTTTACTCAGTGTGCTATAACATATGCAATCCGTGGCCTGCCCCTGCCCCCGCCTAGACGGAAATCAGTCCAGGCAGGGCTCTGTGGGGCCTACTGTGATGTATGGGTTTTATCCATGCCGTTCATCTATTTTCCCATATCATTTTAGATTATGATCCCAAAATGAGGCAGATCCAAGGGTCAAGCAGACCACACCACAGGAAGTGGCAGCGATAATAACACCCACCATTGAAACCTTCCTATGCCACACCGTGACATTTATTTGCCATCCAACTTATTCATAAGGTCGCACAAACTTGGCTGAGGAGAAAACACAAATGTCATATCCAAAACTTTTGTGGGCCCAGAAGTTCTTTAAGCTGAGCAGGCAAAACGTCCACCCGTTGTGAATCCGTTGGGCTCACTTGCAAATTCCATAAATGCCTTTTCCATGTCCCCCAATACTAGAAAGGTTGCCCACGTCAAAAAAGAAGAAAAATCAAAATCAAAATGTCAAGAATGCCCCCGGAGCAACTAAAATCGTCACCACTCACGACGGAAACACGAGTAAAATCTGATCTGCGGGTTAAATCATTAATATCACTACTGTTGTCTTTTGAAATCTCAAACTAGAGTGCACGTGTATTTCCCGCCATTTCAAGATGGTTGCACTGAATCCAGAAAGCATTTCAAAATGAAAATTCTCAAAAAGCACATTTTGAAAGGTGTATTAAGATCACCATTCTCGGAAGGTGGGAGATACACGCACTTCCAATCTCATTCAAATGTTCCATGCACAGACTCTTCCCAGATTATTTTGTTCTTTTAATTCTGGGGAAATGATCACTCAAACCCTAACTTTTCCCTAATTACCTTTTATCCTTTATTTACAGGACGCCCTTAGCACATCATATGCATGTACGCTTGCAAAAGGCCTCTTAAGAATTCAAAATTTGAAATGCTTGGCAGATTCCTACCAACATCTTTAAATGGTGGAGCCCAGGAAAAATCAATGCACAATTCTCTTCTTGTGCTGAGAGCATGCACAAGCCCTTATTTGCCATACAAATTTTTACATATAATTTTTTGGATTCTGCTAATGTTCAAAAAACTTTTAATTTACACGTGCAAAGCTCAATCATCAATCAAGTCCAATAATACCATTGTGAGCAAGCCATGGTGCAAGAATCATAACCGTCGGATGATTCCAACCCAATGGATGAGGCCAATTTGTTCCAACTGTCTGTTTTTTTTTTACGAGAGGAAGATCACATGGTTAGAATCATCAAATCAAAGTATTACTTTGGAATTATAACCAATACAAAGTGTATTCAGTAGATGATTCAAGATTAGGATTGGACCTATTTTGTTTCTCTGCTCCATCTTGACTGTCCATTTTCCATGCTATTGATTGGATGCGCAGGATCATCTGATTGACGTTATTTTTGCACCATGCCTTGTTCCCAGTTGGTATGAAAGAATGGATGGTTCAAATTGATGATTGAGCATCCAAAGTGTAAATTAAAAGCTTTGGGGACATTGCGAACAGCCCTGTGAAGGTGGAGATGTTAGCAAACCCCTGAACTTTTAGGTTTGTCATCACTGCTTATTTTTTTGGATTTTTACTTGTAAATAAATACACTATAATATTAAAAGATTCGTACAGGTGTGTCAGCAGATCTGACCTTCATCCGCCAAGACATCCAGCACCCACGTCCAAGTTACATATAGTCAAATTATCCACTATACCAAAGCATATAGAGATAAAACACTGATCAGTAGTCTTCCTAGATTATCATGAGGCTGGATTTCAAAATAACAATAATAATGCAGATACTGCAACTCATACACATGATGATCTGGCCAATAGACTGCCAAGATTATCATTGAACCATGGCATCTAATATAAAGGAAAACGGAGAATGTATGTGATCTAAATCTTACAGTTCCTACTATCACATGAGATGTACACCGTCTACTCTGTAACTAGCATTGCCATTTCCCTCTCGGGTTCGGGCACCTGCAAAATTGAAAATCATAGACCCAAATTAGCAATAGAAGTACAGCATTCCATCTTTTGGTTTACACCAGTAAGAGCATAATTAAGGAGATGAAATGTCGGAGTATGGGTAAGCGCAAGCACAACTCCACATGCCACTTACCCAAGGACAAGGCATCCCAGCCAAGCATGAGGGCTCCACTTTCCAAAAAAGACAAGGGCCAGCCTAGGATTTCCCATTCATTGATTAATGTATCGATGGCATCCGCAAATATCAATATTGCTGGGATTTATATTAAATAACTGTACACTATAATTTTCAACAGAAACTAATTCATTAAAATAGTATTTATTAATTAAAAATAATCTGCTATTATTACTTTTAAGGGCAAATTGCTATTAAAATTTTGAAAAGAAAAAGAAAATCATTATTGATTACCATATAATAAATATCATGGGCATAACATATTTGTACTATTCAACAATATTGATTGTTTGAAAATATTTAATTAAAATATGTTAAAATATTTAAAATATATATATTAATTGTTATTTCTAATGTTTTCTTTGTCTTATCTCATTCCAAATGTAGTCTAAAATATTAGGAGGAAGGCAGCCTGACATCAGGTGGCAATATGGCTGACTGATTAAGGGGAAAAATATGGGTCAACAAGTAACTACAGTCATTCTGTGTTGAGGAGTGATCCAGTTGAAGGAGCATTCTAGCTTCTTGGTTTTGGTTGTCCCAGGATGAAATTCACATAAGAGAATTATACCATGTTCTGGCATAAAATATAATTAGTTCACAGCTTGGATACGAATTGAAATTTCCAAGCAACCTTGTTGAGGTCCAATTCTTTCAAATGTTTTGCGACTAAATAGGTTAGAAACCACTTCAAAAGCAACAATTGTATCCTAACACCAGCATGCAAGTGATTATTTCCAATTTTTTTATTGGTAATCAACATAAATATTCATGCTATAGACCATATCGCGCAGTTTATTCTGACCAATTTCAGAACTAGTCTTATTCCAAATCTACATATTCACATAAGATGTAGCTAGACAATGTCATGCTTCATCTAATTCTGGGTTAACTTACCAAATCCGCCCTTTGCCACATTGACTCAATAGCAATAAAGCTAAGATGATTCAACATGCAGGCTACAGCCATTGCCAATCAGGCAATGTTGTTGCATCATGCCACATGAAGTACGGTAGGTGACCCAGGACATGTCATCATGAAAGCAACTTTACTTGGGGCAGAGAGACACTCCATTGAATAGTAGCAGTATGCACATCATGGTAACAAGGCAGAGCATTGGTCAATAGATATCTAATTCAACCCATCTAGTTGAATTAGTTAAATACTTGTCCAGACAATTCCAGGCAACCTAACCACATTTCCGAATCCACAACGACTAATTGTCACATCCTTGGATATGTGTCACACACATTAATGACATCGTTACCAACTAGTCCCCATATTTTCCTAGAAAAATGGAATTAATGCAAGATCTAAGTACTAAATGCCAACTAAAAGCTTCCCCTGCCCCCAAAACAACCAATACTAAACCAAGGTAATTGTTTAAACTAGTTTCATTCATCAACGCAAAAAAGACCGTAGAAGAAAATTTAAAAATTAAAATTAAAAAAAAAAAAACATTGTTTTCCAGCCAAAATAGTCTAATAATATGATACTGGTCATTTTTGTTTGTCTAATCAGTGTTTGACCAGTGAAGGGTGAGTGGATGATTGAACTGGGGTGTTTGTTTTTGTGGCGAGTAGCTACACATAGCACAGGAGATTTGCAGAGATCAGATGTACATAAGCTCTAAAAAGCTCTGAAACGATATGCACTTATAACTCCACAGTCCTAGCACAGCCCCATTAGCTCCTTATTTATCAAACACTAATATTTCATAAAACGCCAACTAAAACTTTCCCCTGCCCCCAAAACAACCACTACTGAACCAACGTAATTACTTAAACTAGTTTCATTCATCAAAGCAAAAAAGACTGAAGGAAAAAAAGAAAAAAACATTGTTATTCAACCACAATAGTCTAATATGATACTGGTCATTTTTGTTCATATTTGATCAGTGTTTGACCAGTGATGGGTGAGTGGATGATTGAACTGGGGTGTTTTTTTTTTTTGGTGGCAAGTAGCTACACATTGCGGAGGAGATTTGAAGAGATACGATGCACGTAGGCTCTAAAAAGCTCTAAAACGGTATGCACTTATAACTCCGCAGAACTAGAATAACCCTATTAGTTCCTTATTTATCCCACACTAATATTTCATAAAACTACATGACCACCTCATTTAGATCAAACTCAGTATGTGGGAGTATCATCTCTCCTATATATATATATATATATATATATATATATATATCAACTCTTACTTTTCCCCCAGTTTGACATTCTTTGAAACTTGATGAAGGTCGCAGTAATTCATCAAATTCATCTTGGAATGAGGATATATAATCAAGAGAGATATCTATTGGTTATTAGTAAAGGTAAATAAATGGTCCCAGATCATCACACCACTTGTTCCCTAACTCATTATCAGGGAACCCATTGGTTGTCCCATTAGGTGGATCGACCTTCCCACACCTCTACTCTCCGACCTTGTTTGTTGATTATAAACATTTGCTTCTACACATTACTTCATTGATAATAAACATTTCCTATAGCTATTGGACATGGGCTTTGGTGGGTTGCAGTGACCAAGGAACAAGATATTCTATCTAAGAACAAAATCTAACATCAACTAAGCACAACACCTCAAAGGGAAACAAATTATTAGAACTTGGAATGGATTATGGTTACAAGGTAAGTGCACAACTATTGGGCCTAATAAGGTTCCACTCAAGAATATAGAGTTGGTTAGGGTGCATTTGGTTGCAACCACTATCATAAATTTCATGATATTTTTCACCAAATTAGACCAATTAATCATGAAATGTCATCCAAGTTCATCCAAAAAACAATTGCCCATATATTTAGATTTCTATAACTAAGTTTTCAAATTTTTATTTCTATAAAAATTTGCTTTAAAAAATCAGGAGTGGCTACGATATAGGGCCTTATTCTTTTCTTTATTTAAAAGAAAAAGAAGCTTTGAACAAATCTTTCTGTGTTTCTGCAAGTTGAAAACAAGCCCTTGTTTCACCTTTCCAAAAATAAATAAATAAAGCCCTTGTTTTATCTTGACCAAGAAATGCATTCTGCCGTAGCAACCTCAAACAGGCAATTACTACCATAATAATATGGCAATGCTAGCACATGTCTGGGATCCGGTTTCCACAGAAGTCTTCATGATCATTTCCTATACTTCACAAATCAAAGAAATGACTTATATTTTTCACTACTTCTCAAATGGTGGCGGCTCATCCACCGCATGCATAGAACCCATGTAAGTCAGCCCAGACACTCCAAATTGGGGGCCTGATTGTTGATGGAGTATTAGTTGCATAAATCCCAAAGCAAAGTGGCAATCCGGGTGCAGCAGTGAGGAAGCCTCTGTTCAAAATGTTAGCACGTATAAATGGCTACAAAGCAGGGCTGGACCAGAATTCCAAAGCATGATCGGAAGCGGAAGTGGCACCAGAAATAGAAAGATGATGCAATTAAGGAATGGAGCACATGCAAAAAGTCACACCACTAAGGTGAGTTTAACCACCTGAGATCTGCTACGGAAAACCAGCCTCTAATGGCCACCAACTAGATGGTTAAGATAATCCAATGAGGTGTGACTTTTGATGCTCCATCCAAAATGGGGACCATGACTGCAATCGCCTAAATTGACTTAAATTACATGTACGGTGGATGACTCACAAACATTTAATAGACAATGGGAGAACACACATGGGTATAGCCTGTCACAGAAATGCCACCCACATTTTCATATTTCTAGCAATTCACTGAAGTCTTGAAGGCCATGAGAATATCATCTCTCCAAATTTGATGAGGATGTCTGGTGTCTTAATGCTTTTAGGACATGGTTTACCAATTCAAAGAAAGTAATCAATTCCCTAATTCCATTTCAATGCAGTAGGCATTCCTCTCAACAAAAGCTACAGGTCTGTGAATCATGGCTTCTCAATAGAAGAAGACTGTCCACGTCAGCTCTGAAAGTTTAATGGTTGACTTCTACAGAAATCTTTTCAAACATTACTACTCTGTCATACCAAACATTACGAATGCAGTCTGTGTTGATGGTGTATTAACTTAGAATCAAAGTAAGCACATACAAATGTAGTTAAAAGAATTTCATTTCTAATTCATCCTCGCTCTGGCACTACTTCCTCCGACGTGTTGAGTATTAGGGTTTGAGACATTGATGCTTGGTCCAAACACGGTCATCTAATTCGAACATCGTGTCCATGATGTGGGCCCACCTTTCAGTTATCCAGGCCGCACATCTCGCAGGCCCCCCGTGGATGAGCAGCAGACCACAAATCCCTCCCCCGCAAAGGATCCCAACCATCAGATTGTTGGCCAGAAAAACAGATGGTTAGAAACAATATACAACCGACGGTCCGAACACAGTGTGAGGAGTCAAGCAAACTGACAACTAGGACAGTCATCCTCTGCAGGGCCCACCCAATGGACGGTAGATCCACCCACGTAATATGCTATACCGATTCACATAAATACTTTTTTTCATTTTCTCCACTCAAATCTCCAAATCTCAACCCAACGCAGCAGGAAAAAAAAAAAAAAACCTAACATTTACACCCGCTTTTTTTCTGAAACACACCCTTTCTGCTTCCTTCCCAGTTATCACATTTACCATATACAAAGCCAAAGGAGTGCATCCATCAAAAAGAGGGGGCATAAAATCACTTCCCGGGGAAAGAAAAATACCTTCAAAAGATATTTCCAGGAAGAAATCCCGTCTCCGCAGGACCGAACTTTGCTGAACTGGGCAACATCGAGTTTCTTCGTGATCCAGCCCACCTTGAAGTAGATGTAATCGGACGGCGGTAGATCGACCTTGATCTCATAAACGTTGAACCAGAAGATGAATCCCTTCACCTGGATGCCCTTGAGGTCCGTGATCGAGCCATAGTGTATGGTCCCGGTGATCCGCCGCTCGTAATAGACCAGGTACTCGAACTGGATGTAACAGGCCTTTTCCAGCTCCACCACGAAGGATCCGTTGGAAGACAGCGAGTAGGAGATGACCGAGTCGGGTAGGAGGCCGCTCGGGAGGCCCGATTGGTGGAGCGTGTCGTAGACGGTGGGTGGATTCGGTGAGTCGGATGGCGATTTGGAGACTGAGTCAGAGAGTGAGTCGAGAGATAGGAAGAGAGAGCAGATGAGGAGGAGGAAGAGAGGGAGAGAAGATGGGAGCATTTTTCTTTCTTGTTTTTTATTTTTTCTGGTTTCTGGGGAGAGGTTTTGTAGAGAAACGACCATTGAAATGGAAGAGGAAATTTTTGATAGTCTGGCACAGCATGGTATTTCATACGCATTCCCTTATAAATTTTCCACGTGGAATGTAACACACTCAATTTTAACCGTCCAAATATGGGTTCCATGTAGTTTCTGAAATGATATCTAGACCAAGTTAAGATTCTAAATATTTGAATTTTTTTTACATATAATGGACGGATGGAGCTAACAGTCCAAATTTCACATACATTTGTTGTTTGATCAGATAGGGACCGTTGATGAGTTTGATTTTATTTTATAATGTATTTATCTGGAATAAAATTGAACGGTTTGATTTGAGTAAGATTCATTCCATACTTGGGAATTCTGAGTTCGTGCGTATGATCATTGGACTTGCCCGAGTATCATATACCTCCAGATGCAGCGAAAGTTGGAAAGCGTTGCAAGGACGGCGTGGACTTTAGGTACGGTTTTGGATGGAGGTCGCGAGCTACCTCGCGCAGGGATATATAGGTAGCGCGACTTTCGTTAATGGATCGCCACGTGGATAATTTTCATTTGCGGAAAATGTAGATAATCATGTTAGTTTTTCACCATTTAAAAGTGTTGGGGGATTCCACACATATGTGATATTGACACGTACAGGTGCTATCCAGGTCATTCAAATTGTGGGTACCGCTGTTGATGGAGCATATATCTCAAATCACTCTGATCAGTCAGTCCTAGCCATTTATTTATGGCTACGAAATGAACGGTTAGAAGTATATTTGTAAATGGTCCAAATTTAAAGAGAAAAGTTAGATGGCTGATATTGTATCTTCACTGCAACTTTTTGTATTCCATTTACAGTTGGGTCAGAGACTTGGACGGTCTGGATTGCCTCACAACTACGCCTTGTGTATGTTTGAAGAGTCGCCACCATTTTTCAAATTGCGCAAAACAAAAGATGGAGGGTCCGTGCGGCGCTCGGTTTCCGAAAGTTACTCGGCCCACCGTACGGTGGTGAAAGCGAGGGATTGTGCCTTTCTTAGAAATGGCCTCGCACGTGCGCAAGACTCATGCCGCTCATCAGATGGACCCCACTGGGTAAATATATTTTGTTGTATTAGAAGTACGGCTGATCCCATCGTGAGATTTTCCAGTCGTGAGTAATAAATCTGGGACGCTGATGCTGACGACGGGACCGTCCATTTATTTGATACTGAGTCTAAGGTGATGATCATGCCAATCTGGTTTTCTAAACATCAATTTTATACTATGATTCGAGATTATGAACGGCATGGATTAAAGATATGCATGACATGTTATCACGTGTGAGAGGTGAGAGAGTGCCAGGAAAGCATGCTCTTGAGCTCACTGTAGTCTTTGCACTTTGCGTTTACACTCGCTCTGAAGACCACTCGACCAGCGGGCCCCACTTCCTATTTTATGCATTCCTTTTGCGTGGAAAACGCAAGTACGATCAATGTTCACGTTGCTAGAATCTAACCATCCATTTCTTTTGTTCGTGTGCAGACCATTAGAGGTACCAAACACGCTTGATTTGTGGCCCACCTGATGAGCGGCAGGTGAGTGAGTGCATTTAGCAAGGCTCGCTTATGCTGAAATCGGATTGCGTACTGGGTAACCAGTACGCACGCTTTATCGTACTTGGTAAATCCTGTTGGGCCCATCATGAACGTACATGGCTTATCCACGCCGTTCATCCGTTTTTTCAACTCATTTTAGGAGTTAATCCAAAATTGAAGCATATCCAAATTTCAAGTGGACCACCCCACAGGAAATAATGGGATAGTAATGTCCACCGTCGAAACCTTCCTAGTGTAGACGGTAATGTTCATTTGCCATAAGGTAACAACAATATGTATTAAGGGAAAATACAAATATCAGCTTGATCCGAGACCTTCAGGGCTTGTTTAGGCAGCTGTATTAGGTGGGATTAAGGTGGTTGGATTTGTAAAAGTTATGATGAATGCAAATGTAAGGTATTGTTGATAGATTTGGTTTATCTCATGTTTTCTAATACCATACTTGATATGTAAGTATAAAAACAGTAAATCTTAGGATTTAAATTCAAATTATGTTTGGATTGGACATGATGCAACAAAATCCATCTTCCGTGGATACGTTATTTGGAACTATCACATGCCACTGATGTGACATTCTTAGTGTGTTGGTGTCAATAAATTGTGTGGTCTCCACCGTTATGTGTGTGTTATAATTGTGCCACCTATCCTTTTTGTGAGAATATTTTATGGCATGGGCCAAAAAATGAGAAAGATCCAAAGCTTATGTGAACGACACTAATAAGTGATAGAGACAGTGGCACCTACCATTGAAACCTTCCTAGGGCCCACCATGATGTTTATTTACTATCCAACTTGTTCATGAGATCATAAAGAATTAGATAAAGGGAAAACACAAATATCATATTGATCCAAAACTTCTGTGACCCCTAAGAAGTTTTCAATGGTATGCATTCAATCCCCATCGCTTTTTTTGGTGCGGTCCATTTGAGCTTTGGATTTGCCTAATTTTTGAGCCCATGCCCTAAATTAATATAAAAAAATGGATGGATGGTCTGGATACATCCCATGCATCATGGTGAAGTTGGAGATTTTGCCCTGCGGAATGACACAGATCTAGATCTAGGATGACAATCCAATGGCACCAAGCACACAAGAGAACACAGAGAACACTCAAATTTAACGTGGAAAACCCTTGCGGGAAAAAACCACGACACAAAGCGACAGATCTCCACTATGAAAACAGAAATTACAAAGAGAAAGGACTTACTCGATTCGAACAACCTCGAATCTCACCCTTGCTACACCTTTTAATTTCCCTAGGACCCCTTTAGAAAGCTTTCACATTCATCTAAAAAGGCCCTAAGAACACCTATTTATAGTTTAGGCAACTTCCCTTTCGCATC
Source organism: Magnolia kwangsiensis (assembly GCA_037074715.1). Taxonomy (NCBI): domain Eukaryota; kingdom Viridiplantae; phylum Streptophyta; class Magnoliopsida; order Magnoliales; family Magnoliaceae; genus Magnolia; species Magnolia kwangsiensis. Next base: position 13,059,797 of record CM073571.1, read on the forward strand.
CCGGTTGCGAAATGACTCAAATCCGCAGTTTTGCACAAAATCGCAGAACAAACTGTGTAACCTACGACTGGTCCTAGCCCTCCTACGATCGGTCGTAGACCCCTACGACTGGTCCTAGGCCCCGAAAAAAAACAGCACAACTCGCTGGACTTCGAGTCGTGTCAGGGCTCGAACCTACGACCGGTCGAGCACCTCCCACGACCGGTTGTGGCTCCCCCACAACCGGTTGAGTAACATGAAAACTTGAAGATTGAAGGCTTCTCCTCAACAATCTCCACCAAGTCTTCATTCTTCAACCGTGTAGCTATGTGACCTCTTCTCTTATTTCTGCATCTTATCATAGCTCCTTGTGCACACTCCATCTTTCTTTTCCGCCATCGCCAAGCTCAGAGAAGGTTTATAGACAAAGATCCACGTGCTCAACCACCTTTGCTCCTGTCTTTTTAAAAAGAAAAACGTAGTCTTCTTACCATCTCACCGCTACCCAATATTGCTTGCCGGGGTACTTGCTCTCAACATTGATAGCCTGTGAAATAACCGGTGTAATACAGACCATGGCATACACTGTCCAGCGCATTCGAATAGGGCTCATGAGATATCCTGCTTTTCCTCATCTGTTTTGGGACATGTCCTGAGGAAAACTTGAGGAGAGAAACGTAGGGAACGCTCTCCGGCTTTACCTGGCCCATCACATCCTTGATCAATACCTACACACAATGTATTCCTGTTATGATTACCAAAGCCTACTCTTCCCTCAATCTCAATGCCAAGAACCATCTTTGCAGACCCCCCGATCCTTCACTGAGTTTTCAGTACATTGATTTCAGACATGTCACAATTAGCGATCCACATGTCATCAACATACAATACCTGACCCACCATAAAGGAATCAAACCACTGCCTAGGCAACAGGTCGAACCACGACCTCCTGCAAAGTCTTTTCTCAGCCCCTTTAACTTCGAATTGCTCTGGTTGCTTCATGTAGATCTTCTCTTCACTTTTCCTTGAAGAAGTGCAAACTCCACATCCTTCCTTTCAGCTCAAGATCGCATTGGCCAACCAGCGCCAATCACTAATCTAATAGACACCTGTTATACCGTCGGTGTGAATATCTCTGAGAAGCTGATTCCTTTTCTCTGAGCATAACTCATCGCCACCAACATCGCTCTGTATTTATGTTGTATCCTCCTGAAGATCCACCTACATCCAACCGTTTTTCGGCCCACTGGAAGCTTCACCCGCTCCCATATGTTGGTCTGGTATAATAAATCCATCACATCGCCCATACTCACCTTTCACTTCTCAGCACCAGGCTCACATAGAACCATCTGAATAGAAGATGAATACTCCTTGAATATTGGAGTCGTCCATGTACCTCACCAATTTCCTGCGATCATACCGTATGTTTCTTCACATAGGTGGCTGCTCCACCTGCTCTATATCCCTATCCGCACGGTTCAGCCTTCCTACCCTACCCACTCATGTAGCCATGCCCAACATGCCACACACGTGCAGAGGTAGAATCCGCTATATCTACCGTAGCTCCACCTTTTGAAGTGCTTCCCATCTGTGAAACATAAACGGATCAATGAAAAAGCTTTCTATCAAGAGTATTCCAATCAGCATCATTCATAGTAGACTTCCGCTCCTCAAGAGCATCATCTTCGCCTTGCTTGGTTAACAGACTAATCATCTTAACCTTCCATAACTCAAAATTATTTTTTTTCTAAGTACTTCTCAATCTCATACTTAGCGATCGCCATTATTACTAATCCCTCAGATTCAGATCTGTGCCCCAACGATAGCTCTGATACCGCCTATTGGAAATTTTAACCTGCGGAATCACACAGATCTAGATCTAGGATAGCAATTTAATGGCACCAAGCACACAAGAGAACACAGAGAACACCCAGATTTAACGTGGAAAACCCTTGCGCGACAGATCTCCGCTATGAAAACAGAAATTACAAAGAGAAAGGACTTACCCGATTCGAACAACCTCGAATCTCACCCTTGCTGCACCCTTTAATTTCCTTAGGACTCCTTCAGAAAGCTTTTCCATTCATCTAAAAAGGCCCTAGGAACACCTATTTATAATTTAGGCAACTTCTCTTTCGCATCCCGGTTGCGAAATGACTCAAATCCGCAGTTTTGCGCAAAATCGCGGAACAAATTGCGTAACCTACGATTGGTCGTAGCCTTCCTACGACTGGTCATAGACCCCTACGACTAGTCTTAGGCCCCGAAAAAAAACAGTACAACTCTTTGGACTTTGAGTCGTGTCAGGGCTCGAACCCATGACCGGTCGAGCGCCTCCCACGACCAGTCGAGCAACATGAAAACTTGAAAATTGAAAGTTTCTCCTCAACAGGAGAGACCCCACATAATTTGCTAATGTGGAACCCACGCCTATTCGCTGGAACGGCATAGTGTAAGGTGGGATGGACACGGTATACTTTGAATTTCAGATGAATTTGGAAAACAATGTCGAATTTTGAAAGACATTCTCATGAACCTTTCTAATAGAAGGCTTATATTACAAAGCATATAAAGCTAATTTTGATCCCATCCCACACACCTAACAAACATGACATACCAAATTTCAAAGTGGGATTAGTAATACAATCCCATCTAATTCGGCTTAATACCACTTTCCAAACAGGCCTTTAGCTTGATCCAAAACATTTGTGGACTCCTTTAAGATTTCAATTACCAGTGTTCAATTCACGGTCTCCTATGGTGTGGACCACTTGAGCTTTGAATATTCTTCAATTTTGATTTCAATTCCTAAAATAAGCTAGTAAAACAGACGGACGGGTGAACAGGACATATAGCTTATGGTGGGCCCCACAGAATTTATCCAGATTACCACTTACCCAGCATGCGGAAGCGGATTGCGTCCTACTCCACCCTCTCTAGGTACGAATGGGTAGTTTGTGATGTATCCGTTTACCTACACCGTTCATTCCTGCTGTGAGATCATCCTATGTGAACAAAAATGAGATAGATCCAACGCCCAAGTGGATTACATCGTAGATGACTTTTGCATTTAATATAACTTGTATTTAATAATTCGTGCATTTAATGAAACAAGCTTATTATTTGGTTCGGTCCACTTGAGCGTTGTATCCTACTTATTTTCGTGAACATACCTTAAAAGGATGGGCCGGGGGGTTAATACCATGGCCATGACCCATTGGCGTCCCCGGCATGCAATCCGATTTCGCTTATCCTGTGGAAAGGGAAAAGATCGGTAGTATCCGGGAGAAGGCCCATTTGTAGGCTGATCCAATCTACACATGGCTTTTGCAGACATAATGTGATATGAACCGTACTGGAAGAAATCGGATTGCCTACTGAGTTACTCAGTATGCTTTTATTGTAATGAGTAAACTCAGTTGAGCCTACTGTAAATGTATATAGGTTATCCATACCGCCCATCCGTTTTTCTAGATCATTTTAGTATTTAGGTCCAAAATATAATCATTCCCAAAGCTCAAGTGGGCCACACCGCAGGAAACGGTGGGAATAATGACTTCCACCGTTGAAACATTGCTAAGGGCCACAGTGACGTTTATTTGTCATCCAACCTTTTCGTAAGATCACAAAGAAATGGATGAAGGGAAACCACAAATATCGGATTGATCCAAAACTTCTGTGGGCCCCAAGAAATTTTCAACGATAGAGTTTCAATTCACACTGTTTCCGGTGGTGAGGTCCACTTGAGATTTGGATATACTTCATTTTTGAGATAAAGCACTCAAATTATATGTTAAAATGAATGGACGGAGCAGATAAAATGTATAAATCACGGTGGACCCCACAGATTTTACTCAGCACGCTTAGCGTACTGAGTTACTCAATACGCAATCAACTTCCGTACTAAAAATGCCGAAGCAATGGACTTATGTCCATGTAGCCGGAAGCCTTGGGTATTTTTGGTCCAGAGAGCAATGGAAGTCGAGAACTAGGTAGTAGAGAGTATCAATCATACAATCGATCAGACCGTCCGATTAGTGGACCACCTCTTGAATGGGTCATGGTCTTTACATTGGACTGATTTGAGGTTAATGCCTATCTGATCCATTGCCTATTTTTTCAATAGTCTAGAAAAGTCTAGAGCAACGGCAGAAAAAGTGGGGACAGATGAAATTGTCCAAACTGCTGATTTTTTATTTTTATTTTTTATTTATCGACGGTCTATCAGAAGGCTGGTGCATGATAATTGGTCCATCTTGATTGATTGACACTTTTAATAAACCCAAACGCCACACATGGGTTCAGATCACGATTTGACGGTGGTCCACCAATTGAAGTGGTTGGTTGAGCCAGCGATGGTAAATGGTGTGGCCTGATACGCATGAATATAACAGTCATCCAGCGTGGACGGACAAGGATAATATTATTTTTGTCTCGCAGGATTGAAATTTGAAGGTCTAAATTCGTCGCTTTGACAAAGTTGCTCAGGAAAATCCATTTACTAGAGAATGATATTTCCACTTTGGTGTGCTACTGTCTAAAGCTTTACACGAGCCAAGGTAGCTTGAAAAGCTGGCTCGACATGATTAATTTACCTTGGAAAAACTTAGCTTGGACAATATTTTATCACTCAGCTTGTTTGTAAATGAGACGAGGTCGAGCAAGATAGAATATGACCGGGCTCAGCTGGAAGTTTGATTTAAAGTGTTGTTAGATTGAGCCATGTTGCTCAAATTATTACTATTACTATTATTATTATTATTATTATTATTATTATTATATATAATATTTTAAATTATATCTTAATAGAATTATCTTACCCATCTATTTATTTACATTTCCCTTTACAAACTTAATCCACCGTGCTCACTTGAGTTCCTGTATCTCACATGCTCTCTCTCTCTCTCTCTCTCTCTCTCTCTCTCTCTCTCTCCACTCGGTCACTCTCTTGAACTCAACTCAGCATCTCAGCCGCACAGCCCACACTCAATAGGTTCTCTCTCTCTCTCTCTCTCTCTCTCTCTCTCCATGGCAAGGGACCTCTAAATATAATCTTTAATTATTTTTTTTACTCATATAATTATTTGAAAATTCAAATCTTCAAAATTGATATTTAGAGTTTTAAATCTATAATTTACAAATTGAAATATTTGGAGTTTGGAATAGGATTGGGAGCTCGAATGGTAAGCTCAATGGTGAACTCGAGCTTAAGGGAAGCATAAACGAGTCAAGCTAAACTCTAATGACAAACTCAAGCTCGAAGAAAACATGCATGAGTCAAGCTAAGCTTTGCCCACCTCGACTTGATGTGGAGCCTTAAGCATGGCACCTAGGTGCGAGATCCAATCCATCCATCAAGTTGGTTTGAACCTATAAAACTTTTGGCACAAATACTTCTTGCCCACTCAACACATGGCCCCAATATTAGAAATAGGTAAGCGAGTTAGAAACTTCAGTCAAATCTTCAAAACCATTCGTCTGGCTAATCGTTGGCTACTTTACTAGTGGATCAACCTGAATTTTTGGGCTACGACATCAATATAGTGGTGTCGTTTTGATGAATGGAATTGATTGCTGACCAATCATGCCATGCACGTGCGCTTAGCAAATCTCTCTAAAGGATTTTCAAAGAAAATTAAGAGGCGCATGAACAAAAATGATCACATTCAACGACTGAATGTGAACTTATTCACTTGCAATGTTTTCTTTCTTGCGCGACTTTCTCGTAACCCACGGAAGCTCTACAGACCCCACAATGATGTTGGTAAATCCACTTCATCAATCAATTTCACCAGATCATATCAGGACATGAGGCTAAAAATAGGCATATGCAAATGTGAAGTGGGCCACACCACACGAAACGGTGGCGATGGATCGCCATTGAGACCTTTCTGGTGGCCACCGTAATGTTTACATGCAGCTCACATGAGTTACTCCCACTAAACATATATAGGGGTGTACATCGAGTCGAACCGAGTCAAGTTGGATTCAACTCGAACTCGGCTTGGATCGGTCCTCAAGCTTGACTGGCCAGCTTGGCTCAATTTGATCAATAGCTTGGGCCAGTTCGATCTGAGTTCCCTGCACAGCATTTTCACAAACACCTGGACTGCATCTTCAAAATCCTACTATATGTAAAACAGAAGCAATGGTTTTACAAGTATTTTATCAGACACCTTCTAAGCAACATAAAAATCAAGAAAAAAAATGGTATTTGTTTCAAGTACATACCTTGCCATCGGCCACACTTCATTTAGTCATTTCATCAAACATTTGGTTAGCAATATCGATAGCAAAGTAATCGAGTTACCGAACTGGTTCGATCCGAGTTCGATTCGATCCGAGTCGAGTTGAGTTGGGGCCAGTTTGAACTCGGCTTGAACTCATTTTCGATCTCAAAAAATCAGCTTGCATGATTCGTCTTGAACTCAGCTTTGATCCGAGTCGAATCGAGCTTTTTCGAGTCGAGTCGAGCGAGCTAACCGAGCTCGATTTGTGTACACCTCTAAACATATATCAGCATTATCTAAAACTTTTGCGGCCCATTAAAGTTTAAATGGTGGTCACTTGTAACATCCTGAATTTTCGCTGTTTTTGGATTTTTAAAAATCCTTGAATTTTTTATCTTTATAAATTAACTTATAATAACCCTTAATGATCATTAGCACTCAATGTCAGTTTATACAGGGGCGGTACCAGTAAAAAACTGCACAAATCGGATCAATCAACCGTAAGAAGCCAACGAATTCGCCCGATCACTCAAATATCAAGTTTAGCCCCATGATTTGCTCACGTGGGGCCCAAATCTAACCGATTCATCGCTAATAAATCAAGGCAGTCATGACCAAATTAAATATCCAACTAAAGCCAAGTTAGACAAGGTCCGGATCTTGATTAATAGACCAAACGAACTCCGGTACTCTTTTAGCCTAAAACCAACGGCTTAGAGTAGTCATGACCAAATCTCCACTTTCACTAGTTACAAATAGGTCATACTATAAACATAGTTAATCCAAACCCTAATCAGTGCCCATGAGAAATCTCATTACCTAATTCATTCCAGAAATGCCCCGATTTCCCGAACAAGCTCTAAATCACTCGTTGGTGGGCCACTAGTTACGAAATTATAGAGCAATGTCTGTCTCACTGGGTTTGTGATCCATCGCGGACCATGGACTCAGTGCACATCCAGAAATTAATTATCCATACCGTTCCAGCGGCACTTGCCAAATGCAACCCACCCGAGGCCAGGATGGAAATCTGGCATGTGTCAATGAAATTGAGATATAAAACTTTTCAGCCGTCGAATTTCTTCAAAATTTACGATGAAGGTTTAATGTAATGTCTTACACCTGTCCACAAAATCTGGAATCCGATCATGGCACGGTAACCGTTGATCATAAATCAGACCCGTACGATCAAACCAAATATCCGATCGTTCCCAAAATTTGCATGATCCTTCATCGGGTCATGGACCACCTACTCTATAAATTTCATGGCCAGGGGACCATCAGAACCTCTCCAATCACCGGGATAGACTCCGCTAGGTCGCTTATGATCTGGACCATATGGTCAAACCCCATATCCGATCGTTCCCAAATTTTGTATGGCCCTTCATCGGGCCATGAAGCACCTATCCTGCGGTGTATATCAGTATGTACACCCCATAGTAGGCCGTAGATCTTAGAAAGACCCTCTCATAGGTCTAGTATAGTAAAAACTCAGCCCTTAGGGCCATGTACACCGATTTTGACATTATAAAAAGACATTCTTTTGGGCACCCCTCTCCCCATACGATTTTTGCCCAAGGGAAATAAAGAAAGAAAGAAAAAGGGAGAGAAAGAGAGGGAAAGAGAAGGAGAAGGAGGAAGAGAGAAAGAGAGGGTGAAGAAGAGCAAGGTGGACCATAGATTGAGGTGGGCCAAGGGCATCAACCCTTTTCAACTCTCTACCTCTCCTCCAAGAAGAAACTCTCTGCCACAACCCCCAAATTCATCCGTTGGCCATCTAGGTAAGAACCTCTCACCACCTCTTCTTGAGATCCAAGTAATAAGAAAGGTTTGGCATGAAATTTCTCACATGCAAGGATTGATTTTAGAGATTCCGGTCGATCTACCACGAAATCCACATCCCCTAGGTCATTTCTAAGCCTCCATCGAATCCAAAGGTGCGGACTATTGCTCTTAGGTGGCCTAGCACCAATTCTATTATGAGTTTAACGATTTTGATTGCTTGAGTGACATCTTTGGAGAACCTAGAAAATCCTTAGGAATTGCATGTTTGTTGAAATGGTGTGGAATTGTGTGGTTGACTCACATGATGTTGTTCATGCTTCTCATATGCTGTTGTGTATGGATGGTGTATGCTCATGCCTTGTTGAATTCTTTTTCATGTATAGTTGCTCCGTAGTATGTATGATTTCCTTTCTCTTATACACCTGATTTCTCAAAATGGAGGGAGTGCTTAACTTCCTCACCCACACACCCTCACACACACACACACATTCACATGCACTTGTTTCTTGATATGGTTGGCCTAACTTATTAGGAGAATATGAACTATATGTTGATATGTATGAGAACATGCGTTTGTTGTTCTAGTGATACATTGTTAGTCGGCATGCTATAGATCACTATTTATGCCCTTGGGTTGGCCAGAATCATGAGGAGAGAGAAGGTGGTCCCGTCGGTAGGACCATCTCGAGACTAAACCTATGGATTTGGGTGGGTGTGTTCGGGCAGCTGTAGTTCGACTACATGGGTCTCTTGTGCCCGATGTCGCTCGTCTCACGCTCACCTAACTCTTGCGGTTTAGTCTACAGTCTGACCAACCTTGATTGTTAATCCTGATTGCTCACATATGTTTGGAACCTGAACCACCGTGCAACCGTTGTAGCCCATTAATAACTCACTTGAAATTGGTCCACAGCCTCGTGAGCCGGGCATGGTGAAATAGGACACTGTGTCTGAGCTGTCGGCCTACGCTAGGGTACTGCGCCTCCCCGTAGTGACCGCGAGCTATCCCTTTCTCTTGGCACTCCTCTTATGCTTGAAGTCGGGGATGAGGAACCCGACGGGATCACGGACTGTGAGGTCTCGGCCTCACGCATTGGGGGGTCTTGGCCTCGCAACCGGCTTAGGACATTGATACGTGGGGTGCATCAGATTTCTCAATCTGCTGGATGAATAGACTTAACTAATAACTCGGCTAACACGATTGCATTGCATCGCATTAGATAGGATGGCGACTCGGAAGTTGAGGTCACAATGAAGGAGTGCTGACATACGCGAATGTTAGATGGAGTTGCTCGAGGGAGCGTTGTGGCGAGGGCATGCATCATATCATTCCGCATGTATGCATTTTAATAAGAGTTGCTAGGTGTTGATGATTGGCTATGTTTTATTAAATTCATGTTATAATTGATGCCTGTTGTAACTTAAGATTAATAGCACCCACTGAGTTGATCACTCATTCCCACTCTGGGACGGTGTTTTAAAACACCACTCAGACTCTTTAGTAGTTGCAGGTTGTGCTAAGTTCGACGAGCCGTGCGGCGCGAGCTTAAGCGAGGAGGACGAGTTCTCCTACTTCCAGTTGATGGGCGGTTCTCCATCGGCTTAGGAGACTGGATTCTGGGGTATGAGTCATGGGCTCAGCGCACCATTCTGTTGGACATATGTTTCTCTTGTGATTTTTATTGGGCAACGCCTTGGGCGACCCCTTTATATTCTTTTGGACTTGTATATATATATATATATATATATATATATATATATATATATATATATATATATATATATATATATATATATATTTCACTTCAGTAGACTAGTTGTGGTTGCATTTCATGCTCCAAGTAATTCCAGGCTGCGCGTTTAAACTTGATTAATCATAAAACCATAAAAATTGATGATGAGTGACACTCGAGAACTCAGGAATCGAGCATATGTACGACCCCCGATTTTTCGAGACATTACACCACTTAATCACCACTATTTACCGCCACATGGCCCACTTGTCATTGGAAATTTGCTCCTTTTTTTCTCACCAACATGCCACATGTACAGGATATCCAACTAATGAGAAAGGTGAGCCACACGATGACAGCACATGATACGAAAATCAATGGATGTGATCATCGAGGAGGACACTAGGTTGAAGTTAATGGACAACCAATGGTATGTCCTAATAAATTCGACTATCTCAATAAGTGGATGATTTTCACTTCAGGTGATGTGCATGGTATAGAAAGTCTTTTACACAGATTGGATATTCCACAAGTGTCCTATATTGATTAGAAAGAATGAACGAATGTGAAATTAGCATACGGTTTTTGAGAAATTCTTCCTTCTTTCACGCCAATTAATGAAGAGTCAAGATGGCTGGCGAATTTGATGATGTGGATCTTGTTATTATTGTGGACCCTGCAATGCCAATGAGTTGTTTTAACAATTTTCATTGTGGATTATGATGATTCTTAGGTCCCGTCTTATGGGTAAAAGGAAGGGGATTCCCTAACTGATCTGGAACTTGAATTTGACCCTTGGATAGGTAGAGTCGTGTTTTATGAATTTCATAGGGTTCGATGAAATTCATAATCTCATGCAGTTGTTATTCTTATATATTTATTCTATGTGAGGGAACCAACAACTAGTTGGGATGGAAAATCTTCAAGTATTAGGTTCAACGGCGAGCATGCTCATGCCCTATCCTATGTAGGAGTGTAAGCACGATGTGGGAATGGGCTCCTGATATTGGACCCATCAGTGCTAAATTCAAGTTCATAGACTTGGAGATCCACCAACCCTTTTGTTTTTTTTTTTGATTAGCTTGTTAGTACACCCCACTGTGAGTTCACAAGCCCACCACTACTAGGGAATCGATGCCAAGACCTCAGTGTTGAAATGAGGTATCCTTCACTCAATCTACCATACCTAGATTATTATCGACTTTTGTATTTACTAGCTTTGATTAATTCTTAGACTAAAGGACTTATGAAGAGCTCAAATTCCTGATGCAATATGCTTTGACTTACTTCATAAAAGGCTTGCTTGTTTTTTAAAATTATAATGTATTTATATTGTAAATGAACTATTTATTACTTGCAATGTATTGATTAAAGTAATCTCAAAGTTGATGTTGACAAGTATTATGTTTGAGCACGTGACAAAGGCGGAAAAACTTTTTTGACATAAAAATGGTAAGGCCCACCATGATGCATATGTCATATCCATGTCGTCCAACCGTTCTACTAACTCATTTTAGGGCATTGGCCTAAAAATGAGGCAAATCTAAAGCTCAAGTGGACCACACTACAACAAAGGGTAGGATTTAAACATTATCATTAATAACTTATTGGGGGGCCACAAAAGTCTTAGATTAAGCTAATATTTTTGTTTTACCTTTATCCATATCTGTATGATCTTATGTACAAGTTAAATGACTAATAAAAACCATTGTGAGCCCTATGATGGTTTTAATATTCAACAATTGAGGTCCATTAAGATCATTGCTTCATGTGTTGGGGTCCATTTGTGCTTTGGGTCAGCTTCATTTTGGACTCATGCATTAAAATGAGCAGGGGAAATGGATGGACAGTATGGATATGACATATTCATCACAATGGGGCCCACAGTTTTTTGGTATATAAACACTTAGAATTCAATGAAAAAGGGAGATGATTTACACAATTTATGAGGTAGCAATTTCTCCCTCAACCAAACACCCATAAGAAGTAATGATTGTCCTAATCCAAGTATTTACAATGAATTTAGAATATTCAAACAAAACCAAATTCAATCGTAGTTGCTCACATGTAGGCATTATTAGTTTTATGCATTAAGATATAGGCAATATCCATATAATCCAACAATGAATCCACTGATTTCCTAGGGACATTCTTATGGTTAATCCATCAAGTGATGTTTCACTAGTATCGATTCCCCAAAAAGTTTTAAATGATTTTATGAGTACTTTCAGCTATTGATCTTTTTTTCTACTCATTAAAATATTTTCATCACACTTAATGACAATTTTAATGGTTGAGATTTTGTGGATTATTACTTAATCAGCATGAGAATTGAATTGAGGATGTATAACCATGTTCAATAAAAAGATATAATCAATTTAGATGCATGGTTAAGCAAGATTACAAACTTTAAATGTAGTGGGACATACTAAAGTTTGTAGGGTGGTAGAGCATTATATATATTGGTATCTTTCCCTAGAACTTCAACTGCTCCTTGTAAATAAGATCTAATCTCAAAGGAAAAAGGCATGGAAAGAAAGCCTTGGATGCCCAAGCTCCTAAAGTGTCACCAAAGAAAGAATGAGAATCTCCTCTCTTTCTCTTCCCTGACTCCACATGTCCACATGTGCATGCCCTATTATGCCTGTGACTCTCTATTTGAGGCCCCTATCCTTGCTTTAGGGTTTAGCATATTAGTTTTCCTCCTTTTCTCATTTTGAATAGATCTATGAGAGAACTTTCTATTTTTATAGTATGACATCAGATATTGAATGATATTCAATATCTGACATCGAATGGTTGAAAGGCATGTCTAAATCAAATTCTCTTATTTTATTTTTCATGTAAACTTATGTAAACATTAACCCTTAGGGCTTAATCAATTAATCTAGATATTTGTTTTTTAGGTGTTTTTAAAACTCTAACGGACCGATGAAAGCATTATCTTTCCCTGGAGAAGCCAAATATAGTAGAGTCATCTCTCCCCAATACATGTGGCCTGGTAGTTTATCAATCAGGTCAACCCATAAACGGGCAACAAGACCTATGGCTTACAATTCAAAAATAAAATGCACATAACTATCCTTTCCATTTTTTTATGGTTTATCCCATTACTAATTTAATTGAGTGATCTAAACCATCCAAATGCCAGTTGTCAAACAGATGGTTAAAAGAAATATGTTCATTGGTCCAAATGCAACGGTTGGAAATTGGAACTAGATGGTTAGAATAGTTAGATTTTTTGAAACGTGGCAAAAAATAATTTTTTTCAGAAACTCACGTTATGTGATTAACCCATTTAGATCCATGTTTAGATGTATCTAAGGTTTTAGAAAAAGGAAAGAGGTAAATCGAAGGGCTAGGATTTACTTGATAAAGACCACTCTACGAACTTTATTTTTGTCTATCCCAAATCTAACTAGATGAAGCAGAGGTGAGAGCCAGGCACATCAACTCTTAGTGAAAGTCAAGGGAGATGCATGCCGTCTACATAAGTGGACCCCACATGTGTGGAACGGGTGATGATAGATGGAGGGAGGGAGGGTGCTCTCTCTCTCTCTCTCTCTCCCCTTCTACTTGTCCTCTTCCCCTTCCTCTAATGAACTAAACAAACAAATGTAGTCTAAGATCTAGGGCTATCAATGGACCAAGCTCGAGCCTCTGGAAAAAATAAAAATTTTAAATAGACCCAGCCCATCATGAAGAGTTCAAAATTGGGGCAAAGCCAATCCCAGGCCAAGCCCGTTAACAACTCTACTAAGCTCTTTTCGAGCCCTCTTGCACAAGTTTCTTATTAACCCCTTAGAGGGATTAATAATAACAATAATAATATCTAACCTAGAGGTACCCATTTAATTACTAAGCTCTTAATGTGTGTCCAAGGGACCCTTAGTCATTGTCCATAAAAGGTGGGATCCAACGAACCAGTGGCCTAGATTTAAGGGCTCTATTTTGTTAGAACTGAACACTCGTATTATATGCGAAGCTTTGGTTGGAAGATGAAACCTTCATTTTGATGTGAAACCATGAATTGGAAGATGAAGCCTTCGTTTTGATTTGAAACCATGGTTTTGTAGCCTGTTTGGATCTCACCCACAATTGTCGATTTGGCATCCACCTAATGTTTACATGGTAAATCACTAAGATATTAAAAACCAATTTGATTGATTTTTCACAATTGAAAATAGTTCGTCCAAATAGACTCTAAGCGTTTTGCTCAAAGTAGGCCCAAGTTGTTGGAATTTTAGACTATACATGGCATTTACAAACCAAGCGGTTAGTGCGTACAGATCATGTAAATGGGTTTCAGGTGGGACCCACTAGATGAGGTGGAGTATGGCCCATAATATCCCACAAAATACCATATCGTTTCCTTGTTAAGAAACCTATGAGCTTTTTCCCATGCCTCACTTTTAAGCCACATACCTTATTAAGCCCTTCCAAACTTACCTTCCCAGACTACTCCCCTGCTATATGGATGCACATTTACTAGATCAAAATGTTCCTACTTAATCAGAAATGTAATTTCTGAGAGCTGGTTCCCTATGACTATAGATTATAACTGTAGCCATTGAAATTGACCGCAAAGTGAATGAAATTGACCGCGAAGTGAATGAAATTGACTGCGAAGTGAATGAAATTCACCACGAAGTAAATGCAGTGAATAAAATTAACTGTGAAGTGAATGAAATTCACAGCGAAGTAAATGAAATTAATCGCAAAGTGAATAAAATCGAAAGCAAAGTAAATGAAATTCACCGCGAAGTGAATGAAGAGAATGAAATTGACCGCAAATTAGTGAGTGAAATTCATGTTGAAGTGAGTAAAATTTACTACGAAGTGAATGAAATTGACCGCAAAGTGAATGAAATTGACCGTGAAGTAAATGAAGTGAATGAAATTCACAGCGAAATAAGAGAAATTCATGTTGAAGTGAATAAAATTCACCACGAAGTGAATAAAATTGACCGCGAACTGATTGAAATTGACCGTGAAGTGAATGAAATTCACCGTGAAGTGAATAAAGTAAATGAAATTGACCACGAAGTGAATGAAATTCACCACGAAGTGATTAAAATTCACCGGGAAGTGAATGAAATTGACAGCGAAGTGAATGAAATTGACCGCGAATTGATTGAAATTGACCGCGAAGTGAATGAAATGGATTTTTGACCATCAACTTGATGGAATCTTGGAAAATAACTAGGTTGGTTGGCTAAAGTAGCTTCACCTACCCCAAAATCTTATATGGTACATCAAGTAACTCATTTTGATTTGATAGATATGCTTGTTAAATGAATAGAGAAAGAAACGAATAAAAAGAGAGAAAAATATTTTTATACGCTTATATATACATATTTACATAAATATGTATTAGAGAAAAATGTAGGGGGGGGGGGGGGGGGGGGTGGTATTCTCCTTGTAATTTTTTTTTTTTTTTTTTTAAATCTGGGCAGACTAGTGCAAGTTCTATGGGTCTTATCATGAGGTAATGAGGTATGTGTTATATCCAAACTGCCCATCCATTTAGCAAGCTCATATTAAGGCTTGAGACGAAAAATAAGATAGATCTAACTATCAAGTGGACCACACTATAAAAAGCAGTGGGGGATTGAACATCTACCATTGAAACTCTTTTAGGGGTCACAGAAGTTTTGGATCACTATGAAATTTGTTTTTCTTCTTCATCAAGGTCTTTGTAACCTTATGAATAGATTGGATGGAAAATAAACATTACGGTGGACCCTACAAAATTTTTAACGGTGAAAATCAATTTCCCTGCTGCTATGTGGTGTGGTCCAGTTTGATCTTTGGACATGATTCCTTTTTTATATACAATGCTCTGAAATGATCTCGAAATATGGATGAACGTTGTGGATATAATAAATACATAACCGTGGGGCCCATATAACTTTGATATCTTTTGAACCGTTCGTACAACTCGGAGTTCAAGGGGCGTCAGTGCTGGTCTTCGCACACCAGCCAATCCGCTTCGAAAAGCAATGCAAGGGTATTTTGGTCCAATGAAAAGTCACCCATACAGCAGGGACTTAGTTTAGTAAGGTAAATTTGGACTGGCGTAATAAGGTATGTGGCTCAAAAGTGAGATGTACAGTAGGAAAAAACTCGAAACCTATGTATGTGACTAGAGTGTACACGAGTAGAACCGAGTTGAGCTTGGCACATCTTAACTCGGTCCTCGAGCTTGACTGTCCAGCTCGGCCCGATTTATATAGCAACTGAGGCAAGCTCGAGGTGAGTTCAAGTTTGTGCTTTTGAGTCGAGTTCGAGTTTGTGACTTCCAGTCAAGTTTGAGTTCAATTTGTTGAGTCGCGTTTGTATCCGAGCTCAAGGTTGAACATAAAACTCAATACATAAAATATAATACATTCTAATTGCATTGTTCACAACATTAACTTTATATTATCCATAGGAGTGCCTTCTCGACATATAACTATAAGCTCTTGCATATGAACCGGATCCAATTTAAATGTCATGTCAAAATTTCGGCAGCATCTTCCCTTATCTCTCAAGATATATTAATCATGTATTTGATTCCTATGTCAAATATCCATATAAAGTGAGGACATTCATCAGATCGATAAGGTTTTTTTTTTAAAAAAAAAAAACTGATTGAACGTACCACACAAATATCAGATTGATCTGAAACTTTTATAGCCTACAAGAAGTTTTTAATGGTCAATAACCACTATGTCATGTAGAAGGGTCTACCTTATATTTTGATCTTCTTTATTTTTTGAATCATATCGTAAAATGGGCTATAAAACTGAATGGATGGTGTGGATGTAAGGAACTAACCCAATAATGAGTCGAATCCAAATCTTAAGTGGATCACGCCATACGAAAAAGCGATGATCATCAAAAACTTATTGAATGCCATAAAAGTTTTTATATTTTCCCTTCCTCATGTTTTTGTGACCTATTCAGTGGGTTGATGGCAAAAAAACGTTACAATGGATCCTAGGAAGTTTTTAATGGTGGGCATCCAATCACTACTATTTTCATGTGGGGTGGTCCACCTGTGATTTGGATCTGCCTCATGAATAGGAGAAATAGATGGACTAGTGAATAAAACACATTTTTTATGGTTAGCTCATATAGCTCTTCCAGCACCGACCAGTACGGAAGAGTCACTATCATATCCGAATCGAAGATTTTGATGTGCGGATGGAGATTTCCTGCAAAAGTCGCATGAAGTTCATGCGCTTGAATGTAAGTGTTGCCCACCACATGATGTTTGTGAGAAATCCACACCGTACATCCGTTTTAAGAGCTCATTTTAGGTCATGCAACCTATACTAATGTGAGTCCAAAATTCAAGTGATCCGCATGAGAGGAAACTGTGGGGATTAGTGACCACTATTTGAAACATTGATATGCCCACAAAGTTTTATATCAGGCTAACTTTATGTTGTTTTCAATTCATACCAATGGGAATGATCTTATAAAAGGTTTGGATGGCATATATAAAAGGTTTCTTTCTCTTTTCTTGTGTCCGCTTTGAGTTTTGTAACCACATGATATTTGGTCTCATCTCATATAATAAATTTAAGAAATGAATGGATAATGTAGATTTCTCACATACATAACAGTGAGGCTAACCTAGCATCCCAGTACAAAAACTTTATGTGAAAGATGTTATGGGAAAAATGGATCGACCAATAAAGCTAAGGTTAGGTTGGAACTATGTGCATTTCTTCAGGTCAGTCAATGATGGATGCGATCAAAAGATTCAATCTTTGGTCGTAGACTGAGCAAGAAACGAGGTCAAACTCGGTCTCTCGTCACTTCTTAAGAGCAAGTCAGAGGACCCACTGATCTTCTCGATGCTAAAAAGGAACTCGACTACCACTCCAAGGAATCAAATCGACATAGACCCAAGTCAGCATAAACCCAGGTCGGCATGACCTCTCTTCTACTAATTATGAGCTGGCCATGACAATATCTGTCCAAAATCCTAGCCAAGGATCTAAGAAGATAATTGCTTGTAACGCCCCGGTTTCTGAAACCCGAGTACGAGACTCGTTCTAGAAATCCAAGAGTTATTAAATCAGAGGACGAGCGGAAATATCAAGTCAGAGTACGATAGCATAAGTGAGCATGACTAATATCATATAAATTTGAATATTTGGCCCACTCAACTAGGGGCCATAGTTACAAAATTTTAAGAGTTCAATGTATCAAATAACTATAAAGAAAATACTATATCTATTGGTTAAGTCCGAAATATTCAGTTGCTTCCTACTGCAGCTCGTCTTCATAATATTCGTCTTCAGGCTCCACCATCACACCCTTAGGGCCAGTGCTATTATCTTCTCCATCTACACCTGCATACTCTGTATAGTTGAATATTCGATGAATGAGTGACTAGCTCAGTATTAATTCCCTTCAAGATTACACACCGCCGCCTTAGCAAACATAGTTTAAAGAAAAATAATAAAACATACAAGACAATACATGATGTAGTCTTATTAGATGCATGGATGCGTAAATACACATTGACTTGAGGATGCTCATCCAGTCGGACTTGGGCTCGTCACCCATGCAAAGGACTGGTCGCCAGCGTAGCATATTGTTAAAACTCAAATAATGCATAATTTTCTCCATTTACATCTTGGTTTTATAAACATGAATCAGCTTAATATTCTATTTTACTCATGTATGGATTTGATGCTCAAGAATCACAAAGGTAATGGATAGATCTTAGGAGACCAAGATTAAATAATTTACATACTAAAGATTTAAAAAAAACAAGTAAGGAATGAAAAGAATCGAAAATTTGAAGTGAAGAATCCTGAAATCATTATAAAAAGTGTATTCTGCAGCTCTGAAATCTATTTTAAGAAACTGCATAGAGTGAAGTCTGTTTTAACAAACTGTGCAGCAAGAAATCTATTTTAAAAAACTGCATAAATTTGACGCAGTTTCTAGAGTTTTCTAACTTTGTATGAAAATTGGAGTTCCTCACTTATAAATAGGGCTTCCCAGGGCATTCCTAAGCATCAATCAAGGCATTCAAGAGCAAGATTTAGGGTTTTTAAAGAGTTTTCAATTTTATTTAAGTTTTATAATTTTTTTTCTTTTAGATCTTTTCTATTTGCATTTATGTCTTTCTTGTTGCTTTTTTTTTTCTATTTTATTTATGTTTTTCTAATTTTCTCTAGCCTAAGATAGAAGCGAAGCACATGGGTTTAATAATTCTTAAAGTTATGATGGTTGATTGTTTTAATGATGAATAGAATGGTGTACGCATATTATCTATTGTTTAGGTTTTATTTTTGATCCTCTTGTAAGATCTATATATTTCTATCATATGAGATCCACATTGATGGACGGGCTTACCCTACATTAATTAGATTTCATAGATAGAAGAGGTTCTCAACCTGTTATATTTTTTTTATTTTCATTATCTCATTAATATTGAATTCTTAAAATCACTGTTGCTTGAGAATATATATCAATGGTGCAAATACATGATTTTCTAATCTTTTATATCATTTATTAAAATATTTAAACTGTTTTATTTTCTGATTAGGCTGACCATAGTGCTCAGATCCTAGTTATGTTATCCAAGTCATCATAATTTTGAAACATTAACCTATGTGTGAAACTTTGAAGCTTAGGTGTTATTTTAATTCAGTTGAATTACATCCATTCAAAAATCTCAAAATCAAATCATCAATTTAGTTTTTATTACTTAGTTTGTTTTGCATTTAATTTTCTCCTTCTCGCAATTCATCTCCCTGTGGGATTGACCCTGTATTCACAGGATACTACTTACAAACCTCTGCACTTAGAGGCAAGTAATCAAGTTTTTGGCACCGTTGTCAGGGAGAGACTGAGATAGATTAATCTGTCCAAAATAGCTAAGGTAAGTTCTCTTCTAAACACTCTAAATTTTTTGTAGATTTTCTATTTTTCTTTGAAAGTAAATTCAGTTGGATCTTTTAAGTACTAACTATGACATAAGGCTGTCTTGCTCGGGATTTTATCACCCGAGTGTTATGGTTATCCTACAGTTGTTGTTTGATCACAAAGATCATCCGCTAAATTTATTTTTCAGATTAACATAGTTTAATTTTTGTATTAGTTTTATTTTTGTTGATTTATTTTTATTTTTACTTTGTGGACTAAACCCTCGTGGTTGGCCCTGCCGCGTGGGTTGTTGATTTATTTTTTCTTTGTGGACTAAACCCTCATGGTTGGCCCTACCGCCTGGGTTGTTGATTTATTTTTACTTTGTGGATTGAACTCTCATGGTCGGCCCTATCGCCTGGGTTGTTAATTTATTTTGCTTTGTAGATTAAACTCTCATGGTCGGCCCTGGCGCCTGAGTTGTTGATTTATTTTGTTTGGTGGACTGAACCCTCATGATCGGCCTTACTGCTCGGGTTGTTGATTAAGTTTTTATTTTTATTTTAAGTATCATACTTCTTATTCGAATTAGTGATATTTGTTGTGTGGTGTGGATGGTTTATGTCCTGTTGGAATAGGGATCAAAACAATCAACTCTCTTCCAAAGGTGGACTAGTTTCAAGCCTTGATCATTCACTTAGAAGAGGCACTCAACATTACTTAGATTCCATGACAGACCCAGTTGATAATCCAATTCCAAATTTGCCAAATCCAACTATAAATCAAAACAGAGAAAATCAACCTAATCCTCCTCTTCATGATGAAAATGAAGTTCATAGGAATGTGTTAAACTAACCACGAACTTTACGTGAACATTACACCTTGAGAGATCAACTTTACCATCTTGCATAGTATTCCCTCCTCACACAGGGAACATTGATTTTAAACCAGGTGTGATTCAATTGATTACTAAATCTTATGGGTTGAATTCTAAAAGCCTCTATTTGTACCTCAAGGACTTTGTAGAAGTAATTGCAACATTACAAGTAAACAATTGAAATAAGGATGCACTTAAGCTTAGGTTATTCTCATTTTCTCTAAAGGATTGGGCCAAAGCATGGCTCAACTCTCTAAGACCTAATATCATTACTACACGGCAAGCCTTAAGTAGAGAGTTTTTGAAAAAAAAATCTTTCCAAAGCACAAAACAAATGCACTTAAACAGGAACTCATGTCGTTCTCCCAAAAGGAGAATGAACTGCTTTTCCAAGCTTAGGAGAATGAACTACTTACTTGTCCAAATCATGGTTATGAACCATGGCACATGATTGATGCGTTCTGAAAGGGGCTCACCATGGATACTCGTCAATTCATAGAGATGATGTGTGGTGAAACATTTCTTGACAAAAATCATGATAAGGCTTAGAATTTTATAGATATGTTAGCAGAGAATACGCAAACATGGGATGTCTTTGCTAAACCAGACCAAACTAGAATCATTCCTAAAGAGAAAGCGAGGATGTATGTCCTAAGAGAGGAAGACGACCTTAATATAAAATTCGCTGCATTGGCTAGAAAGGTCGAAGCCTTGGAAATTAGTAAGGTTGATATGATTAAAGCAAACACTTCCTTAGGTAATTTTTGTAGTATTTGTGGTGGTGCAAACCATGACACAAAGGATTGTACAATAATCTCAGTTATATAAAATAGCACGCATGAACATGAGCAAGAAAATGATATAAATAACTATCAAAGGTCAGTTATGTAACTAATGGGAAACACGTATAATTCAAATTGGTGTAACCATCCTAATCTTAGTTGAAAGAATGGAGCACAAATTAATGTTCTCAATGCACCTTAAATGCCTCCACAAAACTTCTTTGGGGTACCTAACAAAGCAATCATCTGTGGAGGATGTATTGACCACATTCATGAACTCTTAAGCTCAAATGAATCACTCTATAATCTAATCAAATCATGAATTAAAGATGGTTGTGGCTAAGATTGAGACTCAATTAAATGCTAGGGAAAAAGGTACCCTTCCTTCTCAACCTGTGTCAAACCCTATAAACACACATTTCATTGGAGACTCAAATTCAAGTGAGCTATATCATAAACAAGTTAAGGCCATCATTACCTTGAGAAGTGGAGAAGAGGTCGATAACAAGATAATGCAATCCGTAAAAATATCGGAGGATGAGGCACTGTCTCAAGTGAATGATGAACCGGATATGGTTCAAGAGCCGCAACAACAAAGGGATAAAGAGACTAAGTCATATGAGCCTCTAGTTCTGTTCCCATCTAGACTTCAGAATCATACTATCCCCATGAAATATCAAGAGGTGTTGGATGTGCTCCAAAAGGTTACCGTCAATATTCTTCTGCTTGATGCCATTAGACAAATTCCATCATATGTTAAATATCTCAAGAACTTGTGCACTGTAAAGAGGAATTAAATGTGCACAAAAAGGCTTTCCTTACTGAGAAAGTGAGCGTTATCATTCAACAAAGGGCCGTACCCAAATACAAAGACCCGATAAGTCCCACTATTCCTTGTATTATTGAAAATTTTTAAATTGAGCATGCTTTGCTAGATTTGGGTGTAAGTGTCAACTTAGTATCTTATTTGGTTTATAAACAAATGAGGTTAGGCGAGCTTAAACCAACCATGATTATACTCCAATTCGCTGACCGCTCCATTAAGGTACCAAGAGAAATTTTAGAGGACGTGCTAATCTAAATGGAGAAATTCTACTTCTCTGTGAATTTTATTGTACTAGACACTGAACCATGTGTAAATGCTAGCGCTTAAGTTCCCATCATTTTAGGCCGCCCATTCCTAGCAACTTCAAATGTAATCATAAATTGCAGGAATGGAATAATGAACTTGTCTTTTAGCAACATGACTCTAGAGCTAAATATTTTCAATCTATGTAAGATATATGTAAGTAACCCATTGATAATAATGAGATCCATGAGCTGAATTTCATGGACTACTTGATAGAAGAAGAGGAATTGGAACCTAGTCCAACTAAGGAATTGATTCAAGTTTTGGGGGACTTAAAAAATTCTGATTTAGAAAAAGTGCTTGCAGAAAATTGTGATGATAATGAGAGCACTACCATACAGGACATTGGGATGTACCCGGAGACCGCGCACTTAAATCCTATCTATTGAGGACTCGCAACCTCTGCTATCACCAACTAATGTTCCAAAGCTTGATTTAAAACTACTACGAAATGAGCTTAATTATGTATACTTAGGTGAAAATAAAACTTATTTTGTGGTAATCTCTTCATTTTTAGACAAGGATCAAGATATTAAATTATTGAATGTTCTAAGGGACCACAAAGGAGTCTTGGGCTGGACCATTTCTGACATCAAGAGTATAAGCCCTTCCATATGCACCCATCGGATCCACCTCGATGAGGACGTCAAACCAAGTAGACAACCTCAAAAGCGTCTTAATCCTATCATAATGGAAGTTGTAAGAAATGAGGTGATCAAATTGTTGGATGTAGGAATCATCTACCCGATATCTGATAGTATTTGGGTGAGTTCAACTCGAGTAGTCCTAAAGAAATCTGGAATAACTATTGTGCAAAATTCTAATAATGAAATCATACCAACACGTGTCATCACAGGTTGACGTGTTTGTATTGATTATAGAAAATTCAACCAGGTCACAAAGAAGGACCATTTCCCTCTACCATTCATTGATTAAGTTTTAGAGAGGATTGCATGTCACTCCTTCTATACTTTTCTTGATGGATATTCCGAATATAATCAAATAGAGATAGCCTTGTAAGACCAAGAGAAAATCACATTCACTTGTCCATCTGGCACATTTACTTTCAAACGGATGTCAATTGGATTGTGTAACGCCTCAGCAACTTTTCAACGGTGTATGTTAAGTATTTTTTCAAATATGGTTGGGAAGTTTGTTGAGGTTTTCATGAATGACTTCTCTGTATTTGGGAGCAATTTTGAGGAATGCCTCAACAATTTATCTCTTATCTTATATAGGTGTGAAGAGAAGCACCTTGTCTTAAATTGGGAGAAACGTCATTTTATGATTCAAAAAGGAATTTTTTTGGGCCATTTTATCTCCAAAAATAGAATCGATGTAGATCGCTCAAAACTCGACATTATAGCTAATCTACCTATCCCCCGAACTATTAGAGATATTGGATCACTTCTAAGGTACGCTAGTTTCTATAGAAGATTAATCAAGGACTTTAGTGTCATTACTAGACCCTTGAGTAATCTTCTTCAAAAGGATGTCTCATTTAAGTGGACAGATGAGTGTGCAAGTACTTTTAATAAATTAAATCATCTCTTGCCACTGCACCTATCATGCGTCGACCAAATTGGATACTTCCTTTTAAACTAATGTGCGATGTAAGTGATTATGCCATATGGGTTGTTTTGGTCCAAAGGAAAGATAAACGGCCCTACGTTATTCACTATGCGAGTAGAGCTCTAAACTCGGCCTAAGTAAACTACTCAACAACTGAAAAAGAGTTACTTGCAGTAGTTTTTGCTTTGGATAAGTTTAGATTCTACTTGCTGGGATCCAAAGTGGTCATTTTTACGGACCACTCAGCTTTGAAATATTTATTATCTAAGAAGGATGAAAGTCGAGACTTTCGAGATGGATCCTCCTACTCCAAGAATTTGACTTAGAGTTATAAGATAAGAAAGGAATACAAAACGTAGTGGCCAATCACATTTCCAAATTAGTGTTAGATAATTCCACTGAGGAGATGCATATCCATGACACTTTCCTTAATGAATAATTATTTATGATCTTAAAATTGCCTTGTTATGCGGATATAGTGAACTAGCTTGTAACGGGAAAAATACCATATCACTGGAAGTCACAAGATAGGAAGCGTTTTGAAACCGAGGTTATTAACTTCTTCTAGGATGACTCGTATTTATATAAATATGAGACTGATTAGATTTTTAGACGTTGTGTCTCAGAGGATGAAGTTTGGAGTGTTATTTCTTTTTGCCACATGAAGCATGTGGTGACCATTTTTCTACTAAGAAAATCACTGCAAAAATCCCGCAGTGCGGTTTTTACTGGCCTATCATATTTAAAAATACACATGCTTTCTGTGTTACTTATGATAGATGTCAAAGGTTGGGAAGAGTGTCCCAGCGCAACATGATGCCTTTATCCCCAATTTTACCATTGGAGATATTTAATTGTTGGGGTATTGATTTTATAGTCTCATTTTCACTTCTTTTGGATTTCTTTATATATTGGTTGGTGTAGACTATGTTTCAAAATGGATTGAGGCAGTTCCAAGTAGAACTAATGACACAAAGTGATCATACGATTCCTCAAGAAAAATATTTTTTCTAAATTTGGAACTCAAAAGACCATCATTAGTGATGGCAGTTCGCACTTTTGCAATCGAACATTTGAGTTTTTGATGAAGAAGTATAGCATCAAGTATAAAGTAAGCACCCCATACCACCCATAAACAAGTGGGCAAGTTGAGATTTTTAATCGAGAAATCAAACACATTTTAGAGAAAACTATAAGGCCAGATAGAAAGGAATGGTCCCTTAAACTATCCGATGCTTTATGGGCTTATAAGATTGCTTATAAGACCCTGATTGAAATGTCTCCATACAGATTGGCGTATGGGAAGGCTTGCCACTTACCTGTGGAATTGGAACATAAAGCTTACTAGGTAATAAAGAAATTAAACTTTGATATGGACCAAACAAGTGGACAAAAGAAATTAGATTTGAATGAATTAGAGGAGCTGAGGAAAGACTCCTATAAAAATTCTAAAATCTACAAAGAGAGGAGCAAAACTTTTCATGACAAAAACATCGTAAGAAAGAATTCTTAACCTCAACAAAATGTTTTATTGTACAATTCTAGTTTCCAGTTCTTTCCGAGAAAGTTAAGATCAAGATGGACAGACCTCGTCATTGTGAAGAATGTTTATACTTATGGGGCTGTTGAAATTGAGAATCCACATAACGGTAATGTGTATAAGGTTAATGGTCAGAGACTGAAGTCTTATATGGAAAACTTTCATTTGGGAGAGGAATCTGTCCCTCTTCATGAGCCAGAATATTCAGATTAATGCTCCTAGTTTGATGAAGCATTTATGTAAGATTTGTTTCATATTCAATTTTTTTTAGTGTCACCTAACAGACGAGTTCTTCATGGTAGGTACTATCCACCATTTCTTTTCTTTTTTTTGTTCTCTACATTACATTATCATTACACTGGGGACAATGTAGATTTTAGGTTGGGGGTGTGGATAGTCATCCATGTGAGTTTTTTATTTTTTTAATTTTTTATGTTTCAGTTTATTTTTAAAGTTTATGGATAATCTTTTTCAACATTTTCAAAATAATATGTTTATATACAAGAATGTGAACATGATATTATACGAATTCCAAAGGCAAAGTTAATACTTAGTCTAAGTCGATAGTAGTCAAAATTCTGATAACTGAAAATTATATACTTGAGTTCAATTATTTAATCATTAGTTTAAAGTAAGTTATAATTTAATGTACTGAATTTACAATACACCTTATCTAAGTAAGGAATATGATATGTGAACTACAATAACAAATTTGAGACAAACAAGGTTGGATGAACTAGTACCATTATATAAGCCTAAAAGAGAGAATATTGAAGAAAAAAAAGTGATGGGAGAAAAAAATTATTATACAGCATGAATACAATGACCATAACAATCATGTCAGTAATCCGGAGTAAGGATACCCTAGTATCCATTACTGTTACCATTACAAATACGATACCTTAGGTTATGAAGCAAACCCGGTGGGAATCTTCATCTAAGGGTGGTTTATAATAATGAGAATATGATAATGCTCTATAATAATGAGAATATAATGATAAAAGAAGAAATGTCATGAAGGAAATGAGATAACTACATATTTCATATTGTTAGGATGATTGAAAGGAGTTATGATATGGAACATGCATATTTTTCAAAGTTAGACAAGTGTCATGGAGCACCTAACTATATTGGATTATAACTATTCTAAATTTTGATTAGGTCTCTAAGCTCAAGGATGTAATGGATTAGGAAATTGAGATTCTAATTAACTTCAGACTTAGGGTAAGTATTATTTTATTTTAGAATTCATATGATGAATGAAGGCATGATTGTATAAATTTCTGAGTGTTGAACTATTTTTCATGTTTTCAATGTTCGTGAGTAACATTTCTAAAAACTCTCACGAGACTATAACTCGTCCACTAGAAGAAATCTAGGGGTTTAAAGGCTTATTACATATGCTAAATGCAATCGAAATTACTTGTGAAAGTGGTGTAGTTAGAATTTTTTCATTTTAATTTTATTTCTATAATTAGTTTTTATTCTTATTTTTATTTTTCTTCGCTTATTTTGCTCGAGACTATCAAAATACTGGTTGGGGGATGTGTTGAGACTCAAATAATGCATAATTTTCTCTATTTATATCTTGGTTTTATGAACATGAATCAATTTAATGTTCTATTTTACTCATGTATGTATTACAAGGTGAATTTAAGAGATTGATTGAAAAAGGTGCTAAAAGCATGAATTTGATGCTCAAGAATCACCAAGGCAATGGATGAATCTTAAGGGAACAAGATTGAAGAATTTACATACCAAAGATCCAAGAAAACTAAATGAGGAATGAAAAAAATCAAAGATTTAAAGTGAAGAATCCTGAAACCATCCTGAAAAGTGTATTCTGAGGCTCTTAAGTCTATTTTGAATATTTGCGTAGAGTGAAGTTTGTTTTAACAAACTGTGCAGTGAGAAGTCTATTTTGAAAAACTATGTAAATTTGAGACGATTTCTAGATTTTTTCAACTTTGTACAAAAATTGGAGTTCCCTACTTATAAATAGGGCTTCCTAAGGCATTCTTAAGGATCAATTAAGGCATTCAAGAGTAAGATTTAGGGTTTTTAAAGAGTTTTCAATTTTATTTAAGTTTTATAAATTATTATTTTTCTTTTAAATCTTTTCTATTTGTATTTATTTATTTCTTGTTGCTTTCTTTTTCTATTCTAGTTATATTTTTCTAGTTTCCTCTAGCCCAAGCTAGAAGGGAAGTGCATGAGTTTAATAATTCTTTAAGTTATGATGGTTGATTGTTTTAATGATGAGAAGAATGGTGTATGTATGTTATCTATTGTTTAGGTTTTATTTTTTATCCTCTTGTAAGATCCATATGTTTTCATTATATAAGATCCACATTGCTGGACAGGCTTACCGTAGATCAATTAGATTTCCTAGATAGGTTCTCAACCTGTTATATTTCTTTGATTTTCATTATCTCTTTGATATTGAATTCTTAAAATCACTAGCGCTTGAGAATATATATCAATGGTGCAAATTCATAATTTTTTAATATTTTATATCATTTATTAACATATTTAAACTATTTTTTTCTGATTAGGCTGACCATAGTGCTCAGATCCTAGTTGTGTTATCCAAGTCATCATGATTTTATAACATTTACCTATGTGCGGAACTTTAAAGCTTGGGTATTATTTTAATTCAGTTGATTTATATTCATTCAAAATTTTCAAAATCAAATTATTAGTTTAGTTTTTATTACTTAGTTTGTTTTGCATTTGATTTTCTCCTCTTGCAATTCATCTCCCCGTGGGATCGACCCTGTATTCAAGGGATACTACTTACGAACCTCTGCACTTGGAGGCAAATAATCACATATTTCATACAGCATGGCGCCAAGTCATCGTACATATCTCGTACGTAGGACACTAGCGTAGCATAACTCATACAACATAGTGATCATGGGCCGATAGTCGGTGGTCTGGGAGTTAACGAAACGATACCCTACTAAACCTAAGGGCACGTGTTACGGCATTAAGAATTAGCCACCCGTCATTGCTAAAGTGCTATGGATGCATGATTAGCCAGATAATTATTATTCCAATTACAACCAGCTAGTTTAAAAAACTCAAAGGTCACTACGGGGGCTTCGTTACCCAACATAGGCTGATAGCACGAGCATAGTGTCTCATGACCACCATGCCCGGCTCATGAGGTATTCCACCTTAGGATGCTTAAGCAGGACCTCTCCACAATTGGTTGAAATATAATTCAAGTCAAGGGTTCCATTTTTCACATCATCAGTCTAATTGCATTCCAAGTGTGACCCACAAGCAATAGTGGAATTTCTCCACTTGCAATGTTATGAGTTGAATTTCGTGGGCAACTCATGGCAATTATTTAACATGTAAAGGCATATGATAATATTTGCATTTGTGAAGAGGCTTTATGAAATCAAAGTATGAATTGTTTAACAATTTAATACTAAAACATGGGAATTCAATGACCATTACACATTAACATTACTCATGGATTGTTAATCAATATGATGGCCTAACATGTAACGTAAACGTATTTCAACATTAAATTGAGATAGCATACTTTATGGAACTTAATAATTGATAATAGCTATTAGGATTATGGACTAGCTATGGTAGTCTAACGTACATTATGTTTAACTAACTTAGAGATGGAAAGCCCAAGGGGAGAAGTCATCACCTGAGGAATTGCAGCTCCTTTCTTAATTCTATTTTTTGTGGTTAGTTAATGGCTCGATACCGTGTAGCTGATTCCCTATAATTAGTTCCAACCCAAGAACTTGCGTTAGATTATGGTTCAAAAGGTCACTAATGGGAAGGTTTATGAGGGCCCCTACTTCATGTGAGTTGGGCCAGTTTTGGCCCAACAATTAAGGTCCGAGCTGGGCCACACGGTCTCTTCATAAATGGTCCTGAATCTAAGACCGTGAATCTTGTTGGTTCTATTCTGGGCCTAACAAGTGATCTCGGCCTATTTTTTTTTTTTTCCAGAGCTTGGGCTAATTTTAGCCCACATCTCTTTCCATGTCGGCCCATATTTTTCATCCATATATGACTGGGCTCGGGCACAAATCAGTTGGACCCAACCCAGGACTCAGGCTAGATTTGTGGTTGGGCTCAGCCCAGATCCAGCTATCGTGGCTGGGCTGATTTGCTCGGTCCACAGGTGCTGCTAGATTGGTGGTCTGGCTCTCCTATTGCCCCATCATATGGCCTATGTGCGGCCCACAACACTAACACAGGGTGCAGCCTACCTGATGTCAGTGTGCGGCCCACCTATTGTCATAGCGTGCGGCCAGCTGATGTCAGTGTGCGGCCCACCTGTTTTACACAGGGTGTGGCCCACTTGATTATCAGATGTGGTGCGACCCACCTGTTGTCATAGCGTGCAGCCCACTTGTCTCACAACGTGCGGCCATCTGATTTTCATGGTGAGGCCCACTGAGTTTGGTCATGGCCCCTTGTCAGGGCTTATGGCCAGTGTGCAGGCCATCTCTACGGCCCATCTGCTAGTGGTTTTGGGTTGAGATCGAAGGCCCAACGTAGTGGTTGGTTCCGGGCCATTTTGAGATTTGATTTTAGCTCAAGCTTCAGCTCGTTTTTCAGCTGGATTCAAGGCACAGTCCCGGCCTGATTTGGTCTTTTCCAGGGCCCATGTAATGGTCCAGTTGAGAGCTGGTTTCGACTCCTTTTCTGGGCCATTTATAGGGCGTTCTTAGTCCACTTTGGGGCCCAAATAAAGGCCCAATTTCCGCCATTTTTCCAATCTAGCTATGGGCCATTTTCAGTTCACAGCAGGGCCTAGGGAAGGGTCTGTTTTCCAGCCCCTTGGATAGCCTTACAAGGCAATCCAGTTTCGGCCCACTACATGCAGCAGTAGAAAGCCGTTTTCACGGCCCATCTGAGTTTGAAATCTCGACTCAAATCATGGCCCATTTGCAGGCCGTTCTTTGGTCCATCTCAGAGCCTGAGGGAGGCCCAACTTTGGACCGGTTTGCTCGCAGGATGAAGATGGAAGCATAAGGAGATGGGGTGATACCTGGCTTGGCTTGAATGGGCCTGAGTTTGAACTCGGTCGAGCTCGATCCAGAGCGTAGCAACACACACGCACCCAACCTCCTCTCTCTTTCTCTGATCGTGGTGCTATAGGCCCACACTGACACGACCCGGTTTGATTTTCACGGGCTGAGTTGGTATAATGTGCACCGAGTCCACTTGGCCGACTCATTTATCCCTCTCTTTCACTCCTTTCTCTCTCTCTTTCTCCTTCCCTCTTTCCTTTCGTTCTCTCTTTTCGTCTCTCTCCTTCTCTAGTGTGAATCCTGAGGGCAACAGTGTCCTCTTATAGGCGTAGGAGACAAGCTACCAATGGTTGGAAATGAACTCCCTCTATGCAATGGCTGTGATTAAAAAACAGCCATGTATGGGGCCTATCCACATGCTGGGATGGATTGCTGATGCCCTGGCCCACTAGAAAAGAAAATTTTTAGGTCTGGTGGGGCCCACCTCGTGATCACGTTCAGATGGGTTAACGGGGAAGATGATTTGTCTGTTAATGGCATATTATTGTCCAGGGTATATCAGTGTGATCTGGTCCGTTTGAGCGGACCAGATGGAGCCTCTGATCGGTGTGAGGCGCACCTTTTGGACCACAAATGTGAGTTTCGGTTCATCTCATGAAAACAATCGATTCTCATCACTTTCTCATGAGATGAGATGTTCTTCCCTCTCATCTCGTACTACCTCACAGGGAGGGGTTGGGATCGCTCCACGTGGACCCAGGAACGGCCAGAGGAGTGCCAGCGTCCCCTTTCCGAAAGGGAAAAACTCCCTTTTTCGCTTTTTCATTTTGCCCGGCCATTTTTGGCTGTGAGAGAACACTCTCTTACCTGACGAGTGGACAGAAGTGACCCTCTGGATAAACAGATGTTGGCTTGTACGTCAATCCCCCTGATGGCCCCTCATTCAGGGATCCCAGCCGTTCGTGAACTATTGAACGGCTCCGTCCCAACTATCTCATTTCTATACATGGGCTCAAAAACCTATACGGGTTTGGTCGGACGGACCCCGCGAGAAAGATGGACGTCTTGGATCATCCAGAAAGTGGCTAGAGTGGGCCACTTTGAGGGCCATCGATTGTCAGTTTTCAAACAGCCGTTGGCGAGAGGAAATTTATATTTTTTGCGTTTTGGCTCACTCAAAGGTCGTTTGACCAGATTGATACGTCCAGTACACATCATGCACGAGTACATGAGGTGCACTCGCACATTGTGTGGGGTCTACTGTGATGTTCGTGTCAGATCTACTCCATTCAATTGTCTTGGGGTCCCCACTTAGGGGTCCTGGCCCAACTTGGGGCCGGGCTGAGGCCCAGGTGGGCCATATCACATGTCTCAGGCTCTATTTAGCCCAATTTACGATGATCCGATGACTAGATCGGTTTGATACTGGATCTTAACTGATAATTATGGATTTAAGACATAGTGGGTGTTTGGTTGGCTATCCACTAGCCTTCAAAGATCAATCATTAAAGTATCATTACAATTAGTTGATTTAAAAACCATCCTGACTTAATGCGCTTGATCAAGGTTATCTTCTTGACTAAGGTAGGGTGCAATTTAACTCCTAGGGCCTTTGATGGATGGTTTCAACTATGCCTGGAAGCCCCATCTTGCACGCATTGAGTATACGTTATTTGGTTAATTGACTTTGGGTTTTCCATTGATGTTAATTTAAACAGTAACGTCCATGTACCAGAGGTGTGGACGGTTACATTGCTACATGGATCCACTCGAGATCTCAGTTGAGGATCTCAGGAGATCCTCACGCAATGAATATGATCTAAATCCCTGTACAATACATCCTTGTTAAATAGGGAGACTACCTCCTACGCCACCGCCTCTCCTCACTTATAAATAGAAGCATGTCTAATGACGAGGGGTGCGCACAATCTTAACTGTACAAACCATGTTTACAATTAGACCCATAATCCTTGTTTGACTTATGCATCAGAGGGTCCCATATTAAAGTCAGGGTCTCCTTTGTCTGTTCCTTGTGCAAGTATGCAAAGGTCTAGGGAAGGCTCACTAGATTTCTGCATTAACAGTTTGGCACCGTCTGTGGTAATAACATCAAAGTCATTTTTCTCACCTGTAGTGCTCCAACAATGACAAAGGGGAGAAAGAAAGCTCATACTGTTACCATTGTGTCCAACCTCGTTCCGCCAGAACATTCCGAAGACCATTGGTCTCATCTTCCCAACTTCGGGCTAATTCTACACCTGTGGGCCCAGTACAGCGGTCCCGAAACCAGAGAGGTAGGCTCATGTAATGTCTCGCATTTTTGTGGCCTGAGTACATACTCGTACCTAAGAATTTCAGGTGTTAATAATGTAAAACTTGAATGCTTCGAAATCGTACCTTTTTTTCATTTATATCACATCCAGTTACATCCACAAGAATAACATTGACTGTATTTATTATTTTATTAGAGTAAAAAGTATACAAATAATTCTTTAATGCACTCTCAATGAGAGCTTATTACATTATCAAAGTTTACAGCGAAAAATAAATAAAACAATTCGTGGTGCTATCCTTCCTCTTTATTTGAAAGAATCTTCTATAGAATGATTATCGTCCGTATCATCAATCCGTAATTCACCTATAATATCTGTATGATTGGAGAGGGTCAATACCCTACTTATAATGATGGTTATCCTTTAAAGTTACAATGATTCAAATGATTTATAAGAATAGCAGAAGTATCCCGATATGTCTCATACTCCACAAATACAACTAGTATCAGTATGCGCAAATATTTTATATGAAATGAATGGCCTAGCAAAGTATATGTTGTCCATCATACTCAGCAATCATGATCATAATGTGAAAAGTAGTTTAAAGATATTTAGCTTGCCTCGTATCCCATACTACGGAGATTCGTTGGCGTATTCAACATTAACGTGAATTTATGCAAACATCTCAAGGCGACACAATAATGTGATTGAAAGATTTACGTGACACAATGTATTCATGGAGCGAATATTTGTGACATCCAATACTGAGAAGTGATGTAATACGCATAAAGATTTACTTACAACGATTCTGCACCACTACCCAACCCATGGGATTACGTGCCAACCAATAGGATTGCTACCTGAAATGCATTATGTCTACGATAATATATTGATTACTAAAAGTGAGATTTTCAACATGATACTTATGTGTTAAGATAATAGTGTGATAATTTAAATTGTGTAACAGTCATTCATAAGGTGATGATTCACAATAATAAAACTCGAAGCATGTAAGAATAAGATAATCAAATCAAATTATCACAAAATTTAAAGGAAGAACCCTCACTTTTGAAATCAAATCGATTCCTGATTGGGGTTGGTTATTTACTCTGTCAATTCCAATCTTATCCTAGATCACGTAATTTGTAAGGTTAAGATTCGAATATGGGTTTAGGGTTTAACTAGTTTGTTAGTTGGAGAATCTTAAATTCAACGTTTCATTCTTAATCTGCCAATCTTTAGTTTAGCGAATACTTATGCAGATTCAGCTTAGCTTAATCCGGTTTTATCATTAATTTACAGTCTTTGAATATACAAAACCTAGTTGCAAGGGAAGTTTTGGTCAAATACTTACCTTTTGGACTACCGGACTCAGCCCAATTTTGAATATGAGTCAATGACTCTGTGAGTCGCGGTTGCAGCACTCGGTCGACAACAGGCGTTGCTTCTCTCTGTTTTCTTTCAATCTCCTTCTTTCCTTCTTATTTCTTCCCTCTCTCTTTCTCTCTCGCTTCTTCTCCTCCTTTCTTAGAAATATACATCTTACGGTGGTAAGAGTGAGATCTTATAAGATTTCCTACGCTTCTAGGGGGTTCTTGCATAATAGACACACTGGTGTGGTACGTGAGATTGAGCAGTGCTAGTGATGTTTGTGAATCCATTGGTTTCGTTTTGTGTAAAATTCTTCCTTCTCATTTTCAAGAGGTTGAATCGGTTTTGAAAGGGCCATCGTTTGGTCAGATCGGATCTCTTTAAGTGGCACATTATACACTGTAGTAACTCTGAGTCTGCAACGCCTTGTTTTCCCATGCCATGTGGTTCTTCTTGGTTTCTCTAAGATATCAGAGTTGCGTCAGAACTCTTATTGCTAGAGAATGAACGGCTCAGATCTAGTGGATTTGTCGTGGCCAATCTTCTTAAACGAGGGAAAGACATCTCGTGTGCGGATTTCTTTTAGATGTTATAACAGTATT
Source organism: Magnolia kwangsiensis (assembly GCA_037074715.1). Taxonomy (NCBI): domain Eukaryota; kingdom Viridiplantae; phylum Streptophyta; class Magnoliopsida; order Magnoliales; family Magnoliaceae; genus Magnolia; species Magnolia kwangsiensis. The sequence goes on from CM073571.1 coordinate 13,094,561, forward strand.
CATCCTTCGTTCAGTTTAAGAGTGGGCTAGTCCCACTTATCTGGTTGTTATGGTGTGATCCCTCCTGACCACTAGCTTTGCATTGCCTAGCTAGGTCATGGGCTCAAGTCTAGGGTAAATCCGTTGATAGGATGGCCCATAACTGGGGCAGGGAGATGAGGTGAAGCCCTTTGTTGCACCGGTTTTGCCGCTCGCTGTTATTGCGCGTGACGAGTATCTGTCTGGTAGGTCGTGTGAAATAAGTGGAGTCCGCTTGTGATGGCATTCTGGGAGATCCATTCCCTCCATCAGTTCTCTCTTGTTGTGTTGGCCTATGAGCCAAAGCATGGAACAAATCTGAGCTCTAAGTGGGCCACACGATTGGTTGTGATGTGGGATGATGCCCACCTTGAAGCAACTTTCCATTCCCACTTACATGGGGTGCCATGCAGAATCCTCTATTTATAGATTTGCCCTCCTCTACTTAGCTATCTTCCGACACCTGTTACACCGTGATGCACAGTCCGTTTGTCCTAAAATTGAGCGAGCATCCCTCGTTTTCCATGTTCTTTCTATCGGTCAAGTTTGAGCCCAAGCAGCAATAGAAATCTCCGCAAGGACTCAAGCACCCGCCAGATCCCAACAGATCGGTGAAGCACTAGCACCAACTCATTCCCATGTTTCAAGCACCACCGTACTGGCTCCCTCCGACTTGCATCACGAGTTGGAAAAGAAGAAACATGGAAAAGCTCTTAAAACTGTGGATGTAACCCTACTGAAGCAACAATTGAAAACGAAGACCCTTGGGAGGCTGAGCTCAATGAATTACAAGGTCATATTAGCGACATATGGCAAGCCAACCGCGCACATGCTCCGACCTCGATCAAAACCATGTTGAAAGAGACTGAACCGCCATTCACCGCTGACATCATACATGCTCAACTCCCACCCAGATTTTGTATGCCATAGATCCCCCTTACTCCGGGACCACTGACCTGACCGAGCACTTGGAATCTTTCAGGGCATGGATGGAGCTTCAACGTATATCGACAATGGTAATATGCTGAGCCTCCTCTCTAACCTTAATCGGAGCAGCCCGGAAGTGGTTTTGACAGCTCAAACCGTGATCCATCAGTTCATTCACCCAACTCAGCAAAATATTCATCACTAATTTCATCGGAGGAAAGGAAAGACTGAAGTCGACAAGTCATCTCCTCACCATTATCCAAAAGGACAATGAGTTAATGAATGATTATATCAAGCGCTTCAACTTAGAAGTCATGCAGGTGGAAAGCTATTCTAACCGGATTGCCTTGGCTGCTCTGATAGCCAACCTGAGGGAAGGGAGGTTCCTCTTCTTGCTCGGAAAAAATCTCCCCACAGCTCTAGCCGACCTTCTCAACCGAACTCATAAGTACTCTAATGCCGAAGAACTCTTCAGCTCGTTGAAGGCTATGAGGAATGGAGGAGGATCAACCAAGGATAAACAATCTACAGAAGAGCGAACATCCAATCGCGCCAACAATCGAAGGAGGGATGACAACCTGGTCAGAGAAAACAAAGGAGCAAGCTAGGCAAATAACCCTTGCCGGATTGGGGTTCCTCTCTTTTTATAGAAGACCAAGTCGTATGAGCATTCAATACTCGCATTTAAGGCAGCAGCCAAAACAGCTTCTCGACTCTCGTGCTTGGACACGTGGAGCCCTCCCACCCGTTGGATGGCCCGACTCAACAGAAGACGCCACGCGTCGGCACCCTATTAGTCCACAGCCACAGGCGTGCCACCAGCACACGAGATCTCGAGCGGCCCGCACTATCTCTGACATGTCGTACCATGATTGCAGATACGCCCCGATCCTCACATACGCCACCTTGTCCAGCATTAATGACAAGCAAATATGATGCCTTAAGCGCGAGATACTCTGACCTGACCTAGATTGACCTACTTCTCGAGCCCACAATGCGAGCTCGGAAGTACGGGGCTTACTGTTATGAGAAAAATGGATTGACCAATAAAGATAATGTTAGGTCGGAACTATGTGCATTTTACCAGGTTGGTCAATGACAGATGCGATTAAAAGCTTCAACCTTTAGCCCCAGACTGAGCAGGAAATGAGGTTGAACTCAGTCTCTCGTCACTTATCGAGAGCGGTCGGTGAACTCACTGATCTGCTCGATACCATAAGGAACTCGACTACCACTCAAAGGAATTAGGTCAGCAAAAAATTAGGTCGGCATAAACCCAAGTTGACATGACCTGTCTTCTACTAATTCCAACCTAGCCACGACAATATTTGCCCGAAATCCCAACCGAGGATCTAGGAAGATGATTGCTACACGGATCTGCCTGAAAACTCAGCCGAGGATCTCAGGAAATCCTCATGACATGAATGGGATCCAAATCCCTATACAATACATCCTTTCTAAACAAGGAAATTACCTTCTACCCCACCATTTATCCTCACTTATATAAATAAAAGCATGTCTAATGATAAGGGGTACGTACAATCTTAACCCTAAAAACCCTGTTTACGATTAGACTTGGAATCCTTGTCTGACTTAAGCAACGGAGGGTCCCCTCTTAAAGCCAGGGTCTCCTTTACATGTTCTTTATGTGGGTATTCAAAGGTCCAGTAAAGGCTAATCAGATTTTTGCATCAACAACTTCAAAATGCTGATGAGGGCCTATCATAATGTTTCTAAAATCCCTACCTCATCCATCCATTTTTCTTAAATCATTTTAGGACATACACACAAAATCATTCGGATTCAGAGCCATTAAAAAATGGAAATTAGAGAAAGAGTATTCTACCATTAAAGCCTTCCTAAGTTCTACATTGGTGTTTATATGTCATGTAAACTACTGTTTTTAAGCTCATTCGCATTGAAGTATGGTGAGAAAGCGTAAAATTTAGCATGCTATGAAACTTTTGTAAACATAGGAATGTTTAATGAATCTCTATTATTTCCTCTTGCGCGGCACGCTTGAATTTTAGAGTCACTTTATTTTCAGTATCATATCCTGAAATGATATGAAAATACGGATGGACAAGGTAGATATTTAAGAAACATCACGGTGAGCCCCAAACAGCGTACCAGTGCAATGACTTCCGCCGAAAGGCTTATAGCGGGAAATCCGCGTCCCTAGCTTTTCGTAGTAAGTCTACGTCCGCCTAGCACTGTAGTGCTAAGAATATAGGTGGCGGAGTATGGAGGAATCTGTACCCTTCCCGCCGTTCGCATGTCCTTTTATTGTCGGATCTTCATGGACTTCCCTGCAACTGTCACGCACGGACTGGACTGATTAAAGACCAATCAACATCCTTTCAGTGTACCCACATGCATGACACCGAACCCTGTACTATCTTCCGCTCGGTAATTCGTGGAAAGTAGACGTGGACTGCTCCTAATGTCTTTCGCATGAAAGTTATGTGCCGTAATGTTTGTAAGAAATCCACTTTGATCCATCATTTTTTTCAGATTATACTAAAACATAGGTTAAAAATAATGTAAATCCAAAATTCAAGTGGTCTCCACAACAGGATTGAACATCTACCGGTGAAACATTTGTGGGCCATAAGTTTTGGATCAGATTAAATTTTGTTTTCAGTTCTTTCCCATAGTAATGACCTTATAAACAGAGTTTATATTATACAAAGATCATGGTGGACCTCAAGGAGGTATCAATGAAAGGCATTAAGTTTCCTGTCATGCTGCTGTACTTAAATTTTAAATTTGCCTAATTTTTTAGCCCATATCCTAATATATCTAATAAAATAGATGAACATTTGAATTTCCCATAAACATTATGTTGGGCCTCATTTATCTTCAATCAATGAAAGTTCCGTGCTTACCAAAGCCTTTCAAAGAACCCCCAGTGAAGTAAGGCCCACCATAATGTTTGTGAGAAATCCAATCCTTTCATCCTTTTTATTTTTATTTTTATTTATATCAAAACATTTTAAGAGAAACTAAAGAAATTACACAAATTCAAAATTTAAATGAGTTGCATGATAGAAAATTGGACATACACTATTGAAAAATTTGTAGGGCCACAAAAGTTTTAGATGAGTATAAATTTTATGTTTTCAATTTAACCCAGTAAAATGATATATAAACATAATAGTTGTTGGTAGGCATTTACTTACCCAAGTTTTCCTATCATGCGTCCAATAGATGAACAGGTGGATTTTTCCCAAACATTATGGTGGTGGGCCCCGCCTATCATCCCATCATTGGAAGTTGTGGAGAAGGCTTTCGCACCAAATCTATAATTAAAAATTGAAGATGAGAAAATGAAAGAAAAAATATCATTGTAATGGTGACCTTGTGACAAATTCACTCTTGTATAAGAGGTTACAGATGTGTTTGTGATAAATTCACTCTAACCACTTGTGTTGCAAGACCACGATGGGACAAGAATTTAAAAATCAGCAAAATCCATGACTCATGTAAACCATACCACACAATACAGTTGGGATTGAACACTTAGGGTGACAGAAGTTTCATATCGAGACAATATTTGTGCCTACAATGTATCCAAATGGTAATAACCCTATGAATGATTTGTATACCATATAAACATCATGTTCAGCTCTAGGAAGCTTTCAATGGTGGATGTTTTTTTGTTTCCATTGATTCGTTAGTGTAGCCCACCTGAGTTTTTATATCTTCTTGATTCATATAGTGATCATGGAGTGGATTTGTCATCGATATCTCTATGGGCCCCATAAATCCCTACATGGGTATATCTCTACTTCATTTTTATGGTTAATAACCGCGTAGCCTTGCTTAAATATATCACTTGCAAGAGAGTGGATTAGGTGAGACCCCAGCCTCACTCAAGACGTTGCGGCCCCTTATCATGGGGTTATTGTGTGGCCCAACTTCATGTATGTATTATTTATTTACTTTGTCCACATGTTTTTCTATCTTTTTAGGGCATTATTTTAAAAATAAAGCAGATCAAATTATTAGGTAAACTATACTATAAGAAACTGTTGTGATTGATCATTAATAGGCGACAAAAGTTTTGGTTCAAGCTAATATTTGTTTTTTCCCAAAAATCCACACCTATGTGACCTTATCAACAAAGTAAATGGTAAATAAACACTGCAAAATATTAATGTACACCCTAACAAATTTTTAATGGTAAGATGGCCAATCACCGTATGTCATAGTTTACCTAATAATTGGATATGCTTCATTTTTATAATAATGTCCTAAAATGATCTAAAAAGATAGACGAACAACATGGATACATAATACATATATATTAAGGTGAGTGCCATAGTAAACCCATGATAAGAGCTGCACCATCTTAGGTGAGGATGAGTCTTACTTAATCCGCCCTCTTGATAGATAGCAAGAGCAGATTGGGAGAGACCCCCGCCTCACCATCCTGCCTGTGAGAGTGGATTAGGTGATAACCCAACCTCACCTTAGACGGTGAAACCCTTTCTATAAGGTTACTATGGGGGCCAACTTCATATATGTATTATATATCCACTCTATCTATCTACTTTTTCATATAATTTTAGGATATTATTCCTAAAATGAAGTAGATCATACAATGGTGATTAATCGTTAATAAGTCACAAAAGTTTTAGATCAAAATGATATTGAATGGTAAATAAATACTAAATGAACATTAAGGTGAATCCTAAAAAAGATTAATGGTAGGACTGTCAATCACCACTGTTTTTTATGCTTTGGTCCACTAGATGATTGAATATGCTTTATTTTTGAAATAATGATTAAAATGATATGAAAATATAGATGGACAGCATAGACATGTAATACATACATTAATGTAGGCGCCGAGGTAAACATTAAGGTAAGGTCGACACTGAGGTGGTTGAGGCCGGGGTCTCACCTAATGTGCTTTAGTTCTGACTTCCTTGTTATTATTGTTGATGTGATGAAATACATATCAAGAATCATATTTTTAAAAAATAATAAAAATAAAAGATTGTGGCCAGTGGTGTGTTGAAGTAAACAAGTTCTGTGAGCTCCATCATGATGTCTGTATTATATCTAAACCGTCCATTTATTTGGAAAGAATGTTTTAAGGCTTTAGCCTAAAAATGAGATAGATCCAACACTCAAGTAAACGCACACTGCCGAAAGACTGCTTTCTTGGAGTCACAAAAGTTTTGGATAAATCTAATAATTGTTTTTTCCCTTCATCCATTTGCGTGTGACCTCATGAATAGTTTAGATAGCAAAAAATTCACAGTGGGCCTTATAAATGTTTCAACGGTGAGATCATTATATCCATTGATTTTTTATCCCCACTGCTTTTATAGCGTTGTCCACTTGAGCTTTGGATATGAGTCAATTTAAGGCTCATGACCTTAAATAACCTCCCCAAATGGATGGACGGTGTGGATATAATTAATAAATCATGGTAAGGCCCAAGGAACTTCATGACATCAACACCATCGATGTGTGGCACACCACGCATTTCCCTTTCGAAAGTTGATCAGTTGACGTACTCAACCGGTCCTACCACTGACAGCTTCCCATGGCCTTGGCAAATCCCGCCACGTCCGGTCATCCGGCAATTCACTTCCGGTAATCCGTTCACCAGGCAATCTGCTTCGGAGCAAGTGGAATTGTGTGGGGCCATTGAGTGGTGCGATGATGTTCAGGTCCCACATAATCAAGGAGCCTGGTACATCGATGAGACGATGTCCATTAAATAAAGAGGAATTACTGGCACGGATACGTGACTACCTGAATTGTGACATGACACGTCTTTGTTTTCCAATAGTGGCAGATATTTCTGTGATTCAGACTGTTCATATCACAGGAAACACCATTGATGGAGTGTTACCCAAATATTTTCAAGATCGAATGATTCTAGCCGTCCCATGACTATTATTTTGACCAGTTCTTAGGTTTTCTGCTCAATGTTTTCTTAGATTGCCGTCTTCCCGGAGATTAAAATTGTCTGATTTTAGCACATTTTTAACGAATCACCCATCCATCGTGGGTTAGTTCAGATCAACGGCTAGGATCCAAGGAATATAAACCCTAATGGTACAAACCAGTGCGCGTGGAGCATTTACGTTTTTATGGGACAGGGACCCATAATTCCTCTTAAATAAGTCGTACTAACCAATAAAACGGTTAGTTACTGATAGATAAATCCGGACGCTCCAACCAAATAGTCAAAGACCCTTGGATGAATAATGACCTCAGGTCGTAATATTGAAAGTTCGCAACTACAAGATCCACCACACATCTTTCTAATGGTGAAGAAATTCTTTAGAGCTACGATTGAGATGAAGAGTGTCTATGAAGGATGGGAACACCCGATTACTGCAATATCTGAGAATGGCCCATCAATTGGACGGTTTGGATTTCGGTGTTATCAACCAATGTTAAGATAAAGGACGAAGGGACCCGATTAAAGAAGGATGGGTCCCATCATTTCCGCCATCGAAGCGCCGGAGCAATTTACTTGCGGTCCCTTATCATATTTCATTTTAAGTGGAATTAGATGCATGAGAATGTGAGCGTCCGATGTCTCTATTTTCAAACTGGGGATCACTTTTTAGTGATCCATACCGTCTATTCAATTTGAACAGCCATGGATGGATGATAAGATGTAATATTTCTAGATTATATGATATATACAGTCAGATATTTTATTTCAGACCCTTTTTCTATTTTCTCTTCAACCGTTTATTTTATAATATTAAAACAAGCTTTAAGATCATCAGATATAAATAATAGTTTAATATATATGCATTCATTATTCTTTCCATCAGATGAACGGTCTGGATCTCTCATTCGTATGCTTTATCTGGACAAAATGGCGCATTTAGATGATCTTTTTCCAATGGTTGAAAATTGACAAAAATCTCCGAAGCCTTTCTCACAGTCAATTCTCAATCTGCCGCAAGATATGGCACTAACCAAACGAGGAAAACATTGATACACGAGCAGAGTAACATACGCATGCACTCGCACACTGTAAATGTGGAACATGGGTTCCTCAAAATAAAGCTTCCAAATCGTGGGCCCCACATTCGATGGAAAATTACCCAAACATCGGATTGGATGATCCTAACTTCATTCTTTTATTTATTGAATTAGGACCAACGGTTACTTTCAGATCAACCATCCATTTTAAAAGCCACCAAAGGAATAGTCAAGATCCTAACCTGATATAATTTTCTGACCATGCTCCTTTCGTAATGTATCCCTCTGTTTGGACGGTCTGGATTGAAGTAAGTGTCTTCCACGTGTACAGTTTCCGTGTGCGTGCCTGTAGGTAGTTATACACTACCATAACTCTTCCAACGTTGAACTAGGGATATGATCTATCTACCAGTTTCCTTGTGACTGCCTTGAGGGTGGGTTCCATCGAAATGTATCGCTTTGCTTTGGTAATCTGGTCACCCCAAAAGGGCCCAGATGAAGTGTGATGGAGAGTGGTGATGATTTGTTGATTTTAGAGTTTGTAGATGAAATGGTAAGTATTGGGAGATGATGTGAGTTGGAAGAAAAAGATCAATGGCATACATGGGAGAAGACCAGGCAAAGCTTTTCTTGTTTCTTGAGGTTTTTATTCTATGTTTTTTTTTTCTTTTTTATTACTGGTTTTTGTAACTCATGTTCTTTTTTCATAGGCTTTTAGCATTTTTCATGTGAATGTTTGTGTTACTGTTTCTGTATGTGTGAGAAATGCTTACTTGCACCTCAGTATCTTTGTTCAAGTTAATGTTGTGGAAATCTCTCTCAGTGACCAGTCACTCTCTCTCTCTCTCTCTCTCTCTCTCTCTGCAGGAATGTTTCCGCGGGAATGTTTACATACACAATCTTTTCCTATATCTCTCTGCAGGAATGTTTGTATACACGTCATCTTTTCCTCTCTCTCTCTCTCATTCTCATTCTGCAGGAATGTTTACATACACATCATTTTTTCCTCTCTCTCTCTCTTATATTTACATGGCGCAGCTCAATGGACCATCCACCTTGCACACAGATGCCAATGGGTCGTGTGTGAGCGCGTGCCGAGCCATCCATCAAGTTGGGCCTGTGATCTGCTACCATAAAAGTCAGGCCAACTGGCCACGCCATATGAAAGCAATGAACGGTCGAAAGAAATCAATGGACAGTCGAAAGCGTGATGCATTTGTACATGCATAGTTGGCCTTATGGTTGCCTTATTTTTTGCACCATGCAAACAGCATGATGGCAACGCATTATGACGGATTCGATGTAAAACACGCGCATGTCACATTGACAAATACGAGCGATGATGATGGTAATATAGTAGAGGTATATATTATGGGATGTTGAATAAAATGAGATGAGAAATATTTGAACAGTACTGAATCAGTGAAATATACAGTGGTGCCTCTGTTTAGATTGAAAGCAGTAATTCCAAGGACAAGTTGTATTAGAGTCTCTTGATATATGCATTGATACATAATATTTCTTTAATGCTTCAAACTTTTAAATCAAACAGTGATTTGACACGATATCAGAGCATAATGTAAACAAATATGTATGGAAAACCACGAGAATTGAATGACTATTATTGAAATCTTAAACTATATTTTGGGCTCATGTCTTATTAACATCTTTATTTATTTACAGGAGTCATCATTACTTCTTTTTTCTTCTTTTTTTTCTGTTTTTTTAACACACACAAACTCCCCACACACTCACGCTAGTGGAATTTCATCACCTATAGATACTCGAACCCTTGACTTGGTGTTGAAACTCCTAAGAGTCTACCTGAGCAAGAGTAAGGATCCCGGAGTCATCATTACATCTGTAGAACCAAGTAATGGCTGACCAAATAGGCCCTTGGTGGGATAATGGCTCATCACCTTGGTCTTAACGAAGGGCATTTTTCCAAAATTAAAAATACCATTTTCTACTCGATTTTAACTCTTGAGATAAAAATGTCTTTTTCTCTTCTAATTTTTATGCTTGGCCAGACTTATAGTAATGGCTATTGCATATTAACTTCACATGAATGATAGCCTATACACCTACTCAAAGCACTTTTATAGGTGGGAGCTCGGTTCATTTCCCAAATTGATGATGATGAGCTCCAGTTTTTGTCACAACAAGTTGTTTTTATTTTAGTTGTTTTCCTGTTGGAAGAACAAAGACAAAGATGTTTGTTGTAGGTTTGAGGGGAAGTTACAAATGGTGAGATATGGAAGATTTAAGATGTGGGAGCTTGTTGATTTTTTTAAAGCTTTTGATCCCTTCTATATAAGAGATTTCTCATGACTTTTCTTGGGCTTTTTTAGAAATATATATCGAGTATTGACAAAATGTTTGATGTTTTTCTCATGACAGACTAATTGTAGAAAAGGCAAATGTCTTACAGTGGGTTAGTCGTGGAAAAGAGAAGATCAACAACTTGTTCAATGTTTTACTTATGACGATGTAGTCATAAGGAGTTCTCTCTTACAACTTTGTAGTAGTGGAAATGAAAATATCTACAAGGTGTTTGATGTTCTACGAGAGTTTGGTTATGGAAAGGCGCTTTTGTTACGGATCCTTACTCTTGCTCAGGTACGGTAGACTCTCAGGAGTTTCAACAACCGATCAAGGGTTCGAGTATCCATAGGTGGTAAAATTCCACTAGACTGAGTGTGTTGGGTGTGTGAAAAAAAAAAGAAGGTGCTTTTGTTACCGTATGTTAGTTGTGCAAAGAGGAAGTTTGATATTTCTAGTAGAAAATTAGGATAATGGCCCATTATCTTGGATTTAGTTGAGGGACACTTTTTTAAAGGCAAAATTATATTTTTGTCAGCTCATTTTCATATATAACCAAATTTATTGTGATGGATATTTCTCATTGTCTTCACATTCACTTATATATGCACATTCTGAAGCACTTTTGCAAGTGGAAGATTGGAATTCACAAATCCATGACGGTGACCTCCTAATCTTTGCTGCAACAAGATGGGTGGATAAATATCATGATGAACCCCTTGAAGGTTTCCATGCCTCATCGTCCCTACCGTTTCTTGTAGTGTGGCCCACTTGGATTTTGTATTTGCTTGATTTTTTTTGTATCATATCCAAGTGAATGTCATTCAAACATCATGTTGGGTCTCACATATCTTTTTGTTGCGAGAGCTAAGGAATTCATGTTCCTATTTCTTCCTGAATATTCATTATCTTTCTTTGCTCCATAGTACTAGTAATGACCTAGCACTCGGAGAATAGGTGAATGTGTTTCCAGCTGCATAATTAGGGCACTTGGATGATCTAATTTATCTATATGATTGGCCAAAGGGCCCAACAGTTCTCTCAATAGCCTATAAAATGAATGGTCAATATTGTTTCCAATGGATAGGCCCAACCACCAATTCAAGTCATATGATCTGCTTCTCATCCCCCGCCTTATGAATCACTTGTGGCTCCAAAAAACACTTTTTATTAGGCAATCCTGACCATCACATCCATGATATGGAAAATGGATTGCTACGGAAAGACGCCAGCTTATGGATGGATAGGTTTCATGGTTTTTAGAGATTCAACTGGATCAATCCCCACCCGGCCCTCTCAGTCACTGGACTCGGCTAATACCAACTCAACTCAGGCTGAATAAGTGGATCTAAGTCACTAAGCCTTCTAACCAAATCAGCATGTGATTTCTTGCATGGTAGCCATGAGATGCATGGACCTCAGAGACCACCCTAATGGTTTGATAGGACTTTCCAGGTGTCATGTGGACACAAGGGAATCCATGAATTTGCTAAATTCCGATCAAACGTAAAAGAGACTTCAGAATTCATGGTTTTAATAAACCCTAGACCCATTTCCACTGTCCTAAACAACCCCTTATAATCTGCATTTTCCATGAGAAATGAAAAACCATGGACTCCAATAGCACTTTTGTTGTGTTTTTTTGTGGAACTAGAGAGTTGCACGTGGAGAACATTGGGGAGAGAGAGAGAGAGAGGCTCCTGGAATGTTTTAACAATGGATGACCCATCTAGGTACCTCCAATTTTTTTTCAGTATTGTGGCTTACTCAAGTTTTAATCAACTCAGTTTTTGAGTTGGCAGCTTAACATGAGGTAGAGAATGGATATTTAGAGTGGTTATCGCACCAGCATCATGAAGGTTGTATGGGCTCCCTAATACTATCATTGGTGTGATCCATAGGGCTTGTTTGGATAACAAATTATGATGATAATGAATTGTAAAATTATAATGATTACAAATTATATAATTTCTCCCGATCACTAGGTAATTTGACTGAAAAGTTATCTGTTTAGAAATGCCCCGTAAAAGTCCGATGGTGATACTTTGACGTTACTAAGATGTCATATCGGTGAAAAAAAATATATTAATTTTTATGTTTGATAAGAGATTTCTACCCCAATTCATTGTAAATTTTGTAATGATTACAAGCTTTTTTAATAGGTATCCTATTGCACTTTCATTTGACCAATGAAATATGAGTTAAACAAGCATCTAAAAATAATAATAATGGCACTCGTACATGATACTGTTGGGACCATGGAGAAAGGGAGCTGGTTACAATCATGAAAAAAGTGAAGAGATAAAAGTACTCCCGGTTGAAGGACCACACACATCCCATTTTCTAGAAATTCATGCCTCTCCGTGATCAACTGCACAGGTGAAATTTCTCAAAACGATGCTTATGTATAGTAGAGATTAAGGGAGATATATCCGGAAATGAAAAACTAGTTCCCATAAAATGACATCCCCCATGGATCGCCAAAATCTAATAACTACAACAACGATGCTCATGATGGCCTTGCTAACTGCAAAGTGCTTATCTTCCCACCTGTTCATACCTAAAACCAAGGACTTCAGCCATGGTCTCGGACAAGTGTGGCCCCAGAACTATGTGGTCGAGATTATTGATGCATAGCTACAACTTGTATGGACCACGATCAAAAGAATGGAGGAAAAAAATATGTTACTCCAGTAGAGTGTGATAGATGATACACATGCACTTAGATCTTAGTTATAATTAATTGTGTTAGCGTATTTTTATGTAACGGTTCCCCTGGGTCGGATCTTCTTCCACCTGCACAATCCACAGTACAAAGGGGACCCTGGCTGGAGCCGGGGAACCTCCGATGCTTAAGTCAGTCTTCTGAACACTGGCAAAGGATTTCTTGAGTTCTGTATTGCGTACCTTCCTCTGTAAAGAGCTTGGATATTTATAGATCTTCATCATACGAGGATTCTTCTCCTGATTATCCGGAGATTTAATCTTCTTCACTGATTGCGCCCGATCCCGAGAATCTCGGGATCGGACACCCGTATTCCTGAATTTTCGGAGCGGTATTTGCATTCATACCGCCTTCTCCTGTCTCGGCTCAGTCATTACCGACTCTAGGAGAGTCTCGGCCGACTCAGGATCATAAGTTTTCTGCCTTCTCACGGGTGGAATAGTCTCGACGATTATTTGTCGTCCTTCCTTACTCCGTGGCCGACAGAACCAATTCATTAGGTCGGTTTTATTCTATCGGTCGGGTAGCTTAGGACATACTCGGCCTTTTAGAGGCTTATGCAGACGAGGTTATCTCTCCGACAGAGTAACTTTAGTCGTCTTATACTTATGCCTCTTAGCCTATCCCTTATTCTCTCGTCTCTGACCGTTGTCTCGGACTCTTCGAACAGTGCCGGCGGAGCCGACCTACTTGGAATCTAATTCTCCGGACTTAACATATTTTTTTTCAACAGTTAGCCCCCCTTACTCCTTGTGTCGTTCACGACATCAAGGGATAATGAGTTTTTAGGTCGGTTCGTATTAGAGTCCGAGGTCATGATGAAGCATTTAATGCCCTTTGCATCGTCCCTAACGTGTGACGGTGCGTCTCCCAAGGCTGCACGTGCGGCCAGCCGTTAAGTCGTTTCGTCTGCTTATGGGAGTTGGATGCGTGGCGATGGCGTTACTGCGGTCAGTCGGCATGTGCCATGTGTCGAGTGGGGGAGTCGAGATGAGTATCGTTTCACTTTTTCATTAATTATCTCTGCCACGTGGTACGGCTATAAAACGGCCGGGCGGGAGGAACGTATGAATTTTATTTTTACCTTCCTTCCTCCCGCCTTTGTATCCTCTTTCAAGCTTTTTTTCCTCTTCTTCTTCCTTCCCTCTGCTATCGTTTCCTCCTCCGTCAACTCCTATCGCATCCGCCGCTATCTTCCTCGGTGAGTTCTTTCCTCCCATTCCTATAGACGTAAATGGTTGCGTGTGGATCTCAGAGCCCCCGGGAGGGGATGTCCGGAGATGAGGGTGTGTCCCAACATCTCTGGAATGTTGCGAAACCACCCTCTTTACTGACGGAGTTCGTCGTAGGCGCGGATGCCGCATTCCGGCTTGTAAGGGGGCCTGATGACTCATCGGCTGAGCGTCCTGCCCAAGTCGGTCCTTCCGGTGGTGGAATGTCTCTGGTAACCCGTCCAGGGAGACCTAATCTTGGGATGGATCAGTTGGAGGAAGAGGAAAAAGATGAAATAATTATAGCTGAAGGGGTGGATGTTGCAAATCCTGTAAACCCAGCTGTAGAAGCTTCTAAATCTTCTTCCAAGGGAGAAGGAGCCGAAGACGATTCGAGCGGTCTGGTCGCCTCAATTTTAACTGAGTCTGACCTAAATCAAATCCGGGCAGGATTTCATGTTCCTGACTCGGTCGTTCTTCGTCTTCCTCGTTCAGACGATTTGCTCGACCATCCCCCTGTGGGGATGGTCGTTATTTTTCAGATCGTGATGCAATATGGCCTGCGCTTGTCATTTCAGCCCATTCCTCGTGATTTCTTGTCTCGAGTCAAACTCGCTCCCGGTCAGATTGTTCCAAACGGGTGAAGGAATTTGTTTGAATGCGCCGTGCTGTGGGCCAAATTAGAGCAACCTTCGCTAACAGTCGACGAGTTCCTCTATCTCTATCAACTTAGACCAAGCCCAAATTTTCCTAGCCTATACTTCCTAAGCGCATGGAGAGGCAAAGGTGGGTCTCTGATAATCGACCCACCCACTTCTAACAAATACTGGAAGGAGAGGTGGTTTTGGGCGTGCGGACAATGGGAGTTGGCTGATGCATGGCCGTACGAACCTCGAGTCTCTCGCTCGTTCCGGAAAGCAGATGACTCGGTGACTAAGCCCGATAATTTTTATTTTTCCTCATTGTTTCGTGCTAATCCTGATCTCATGATGTCTTGCAGATATTTTGAAGAAAAGAGGGAAGCTCGGGTCCGGTGCTTTAGCTCGGATCAGAGAACTGGGGAAGCTGAGTGCAGGAGACCGATCTTGGAAACTGCTGCGACAACCCGAGCGTCTTCATCTCGGGGGTTTAGACTCGTTTGTCTCAGGTAATTCATCCTGATTTGTTTCATTCTCTCGGTTTCCTGTCTAATCCCTCTTCATTCTTCTTTTCAGATCTTCCCGAGGCTCGTCCATTCCTTAGGTCAGCTTTTGATAGCATGGTCGAGTCTCGTTCATCCCTAAAGTCAAACTCTAAGGTTAGGGCTCCTCCGATGTCGGCCCTTTTGTCAGGGTCTCGGCCTTTGAAGCAACAGAAGACCGCTGCAAAGGCCAAGAAGCCAGCTGCCCCATTTGCTTTAGCTCCTGTCTCCGCCGCCCCGCAAGTGATTGTGCTCTCTTACCCTGATGAGAGGGTGGAAGAAGTGGAGCCGAGCCTCCCGGTCTCTCAGTCGGTTCCCGAGACAGGACCTGTGGTAGAAGAGTTCCAGAGACAGAAAGAGGCAACAAGCAGAGAATCCTCAAGAGGAGAGATGACTCAACAGGAGTTATCTCCCTTTTCCAAGGTCATCTCGGGGATGATCCCTTGGACCATCGCTTATGGGGGAGAGAAGGACTTCGCCAGCTTCTACAATGCCCCGACTGTGTAGACTCTCGGGCACATGGCGAGAATACTCTTTGAGGTAAAATCCTTTCTTTTTAATTCTCTGTTATTTTCAGCCAAGTTCTTGGTCATAACTTATCATCTCTCGTTTGTAGTTGGCCCCCTGCATTGTTAAAGCCTGCTCAGAGCTGACCGCTGCTCAAAAACTCGCGACTGAGACAAAAACAGAGAAGAGGATTGCGGCCGAGGCAGAGGGTCGCATCGACATTATGATTGGCGACTTATCAATTGCCAAGAAGGCAGCCGAAGATGCCAGGAAAGCGGCCGAGGATGCACGGATGGTCCTTGAAGGGGCCAAAGCTGACAATGCCCATCTGACCTCACTCCTAAAGGAGGCTGAGGAAAGGCATCAACATCTTCTTCAAATTCACAGCGCGTGCGAGATTATTCTCGCTCGGTCGAGGGGCGACGCTGCAGCCCTTATCCAGGAGGCTCAGGAGGAGACGCGTCGAGCCAAGGAGGCACAGGAACGAGTCGTGGACGCCTTCCTTGAGTCGTCGGAGCTTGCAGAAGAAAGGGACCGCCTTTATAAAAGTGGTTATAAGGCCTGTGTTTTGGAGATGAAGGCTACCTTCCCTGACCTCGATCTCTCTGCTTTCGATGCTGATAGTCCTGAGGTCGAGGCTACTGGTGTTGAGGCCGCCGGCGGAGAAGCTCCTGCCGCGGACGCTGCCGCTGATGAGGCTGGCCCTTCTAGCTCAGTCTAGGGGGTGGTCTCTGACTGAGAGGGGTCATTTATTCAATTAGAAATTGTGTCATCCCTTTCTCTTTCTTATAGTGTAATCCGATGCTAAGCACTTGGAAAAAATGAAACTTTTGATTTTATTGAACTGGCTTCAATTACATCTTTCTCTCATTATTCTTTAGCACTTTTTATTTCACTTTATGGGTAATAGACCTTGAGATGTTCTGCATTCCAAAGGTGAGGCAACGGCTGCCTATTTAGGTCTTCCAGCTGATACGTTCCTAGGCGGATGGAGCTTGAGACGACATAGGGACCTTCCCAATTGGGTCCCAATGTGCCCGCCCCAACTTCCTTCATGTTTGGAAACGTCTTTCGGAGGACCATATCCCTGGCTCGAAACCATCTGACTTTGACTCGGCTGTTGTAAAACCGAGACACTTGCCTTTGTCGAGCCATCATTCGTATTCAAGCTCTTTCTCTTCTCTCTTCCAGCAAATCGAGCCTGAGTGATAGGAGTTCATCATTTTCTTGTTCACTGAAAGTGTTGACTCGGGCCGAGCTAATGCCGATCTCAACCGGGGCAACTGCCTCCGAGCCATAAGAAAGGGAGAAGGGAGTTTCTCCCGTGGCAGTCTGAGCTGTAGTTCGATAGGCCCACAATATATTTGGAAGTTCCTCGGCCCATGCTCCCTTTGTCTTATTGAGCTTCGTTCGGAGATGCCGCTTTATAATTTCGTTAACGGCCTCGACCTGTCCATTCGTTTGAGGATGATAAGGCGAGGCGTACATGTTTTGGATCCCGAGATTGCTACACATCTCTCGGAATTGGTTGTTATCGAACTACCTCCCGTTATCGGTGATGATAGTTCGAGGTATCCCGAACCAACAGATGACATTTTTCCAAATAAAGCCTGTGATTTTTTACCCAATAATCTTTGCTAATGGCTCGGCTTCGGCCCACTTCGTGAAATAGTCTACTGCAACCACAGCAAACTTTGTCTGACCCTTTCCCAGAGGGAAGGGTTATGGGGAAGGGTCCAATGATGTCGATCCCCCACTGTGCAAAGGGCCATGGGCCAGACATCGGAGTCAGTTCCTCGGAGGGTTGTCTCGGGATAACCGCAAATCGCTGACACTTGTCGCATCTTTGGACGAACCTCTTAGAATCGTGTTGTATAGTCGGCCAGTAATACCCCTGCCGTAACACTTTGTTGGCTAGCGAACGTCCTCCTGAGTGGTTTCCACATATTCCTTCGTGTATCTCCTGTAAGACATATTCAGCTTCATGGGAATCCATACATCTTAGCAAGGGAGCATAAAATCCTTTCTTGTACAGAACCCCATTCAAGATGGTGTAATACGACGCTCGAACCTTTAGCCGTCGTGCCTCGGTGTGATCTTCCGGTAGCTCTCCATCATTGAGATAACGGACGATGGGGTCGAACCATGTAGGTTCCGAGTCGATAGGGAGTATGGCCGAGTCTGTCGGCTGATTTATACTCTGTTTGGCTACTTACTCGATTGAAACCGACCGAGGTATGTCATCTTCGTCGGCTGAGGCGAGCTTTGCCAACAAGTTAACTTTGACATTGTCGGTTCTGGGTATCCGAATCACTTCACATTTCTGGAATCCGCTAATTAGCTCTTTAGCCTTTTCCATGTATGCCTTCAGTTGTTCTTTTCGAGTTTGATAGATACCAGAAACTTGGTTAACGACTAGCTGCGAGTCGCTGAAAACACTGAGATGAGTTGCACCTAAACTTGCGGCGAGTCGAAGGCCGAGTAACAAGGCCTCATATTTAATTGTATTGTTCGACGCTTGGAATCCAAGTCGTAAGGCATACTGCATACAGGTTTGATCAAGAATTTCCAATACTACCCCGGCCCCACTTACCTTAGAGTTGGATGAACCGTCAATGAATAACTTCAAGGGAACTATGTCAGGTAATGGGCCGAGAGAAGAAGAAGCTGCTGCTTCAGTAACCTCTTCAGAGTTAGACATTGTGTTATGTTTGGAGGTTACTTCAACAAGAAAATCGGCAACAGCTTACCCTTTTAGGGCTACCCTCGGCCTGTACTGTATGTCGAACTCGCTTAATTCGACAGCCCACTTTGTAAGTCAGTCGGAAGCGTCTGGTTTTTGAAGAATCTGGCACATAGGTAAGTCGGTCACAACAATGATGGTGTGAGCTTGAAAATATGGCCTGAGTCGTCGCGAGGATACCACCAGGGCTAAGGCTACTTTCTCGAGCTGAGAATACCTTATTTCTACCGATAGTAAGGCTTTGTTGACGTAGTACACAGGTAATTATTTTCCTTCGCATTCTTGTAAGAGGGCCGAGCTAATCGCTGCTTCAGATACAGCCAGATATAGCAACAAAGCTTCTCCTAACTCGGGTTTGGACAACAGTAGTGGAGAACCAAATAAGACTTCAATTCTTGAAATGCTTTTTCACACTCTCCCGTCCATTCCATCGTCTGTAGTCCCTTTAATTGCTTGAAGAACGGGAGACATTTATCTGTGGCTCGGGAGAGGAAGTGGTTAAGCGTGGCTACTCTCCCTGTCAGCCGTTGAATGTCTTTAATTGATTTTGGAGATTCCATGTCGAGCAAAGCTTTGATTTCCTCGGGATTCGCTTCGATCCCTCGCTGACTAACAAGAAAATCGAGAAATTTTTCCGAGCTAACACCAAATGCACATTTGCTAGGATTCAACTTCATTTTGTACTTTCGTAAAGTCATAAACATTTCTTCTAGGTCCGCCACATGGTCTGCTGCGTGTACGCTTTTGACGAGTATATCATCTATATATACTTCCATAGTTCGGCCGATTTGTCGAGCGAACATTTTGTTCACTAATCTTTGATATGTCGCTCTGGCGTTCTTCAAACCAAACGACATCACTCGGTAACTGTAAAGGCCTTTGTCGGTGACAAAGGTAGTTTTGGATTTATCAGTCTCATGCATTACAATTTGATTGTAGCCTGAATAGGCGTCCATAAAACTAAGCAATTCATGGTCTGTAGTATTGTCCACCAACTGATTAATACAGGGAAGAGGGAAGCTATCCTTGGGACAGAATTTGTTCAAATCTATATAATCTATACAGAGACGCCACTTCTTGGCTTTTCTCAAGAGCACGACATTAGCTATCTACTCTGGATAGTAAATCTCTTCAATGAATTTGGCCTTAAGGAGCTTGCCGACTTCCTCTTCAATGACAGCGTACCTTTCTAGACCGAGAGGACGTCTCTTCTGTCAGATTGGCCTGTAAGTTGGGTCGATGTTAAGTCGGTGCGTTATGACCGAGGGATCGATCCCGGACATGTCTTCATGGCTCCATGCAAACACATCATTATACCACCTAAGTAGGGCGATCAATTTTTCTTTAAGAGGTGAGACTAAAGAAGAGCCGATTTGCACTACTTTCGACTCGTCTGTCTCAATTAATGGTTGTAAGACAAGTTCTTCCATCGGTTGCCCCTGTTCGTGAGATCCGATACGGGGGTCCAGTGATTCGATCATCGATATTTTCATCGGCGCTTTAACTACGGTCGCATAGCATCGCCGGGTGTCTTGTTGATCGCCTTTCACGATTTCTACTCCCGACTTGGTCAAAAATTTCATGGAAAGGTGGTAGGTAGATATTACGGGTTGAAGGAGGCTTAGAGATGGCCGACCGAGTATAGCGTTATACACCGAAGGTTGGTCGACGACCAGGAAGTCGATCATCGTAGTTGCCTGGTGAGGTGCAGTTCCGGCAATGAGTGGTAATGAAGCAATTCCTTCAGGAAGTACTTGTCCACCCGAGAATCCTATAAGCGGAGTTCGGACTGAATATAAAGCCGACCGTCCAATTCCCATTTTGTCGAACGATTGGGTGAACAACACATCCGCTGACGACCCAGTGTCCACCAGTATTCGGAACACTTTCCTATTGGCGATGGTAACAGCAACGACAAGTGCATCATCATGGGGATAATGAATGTCTCG
Organism: Magnolia kwangsiensis; assembly: GCA_037074715.1. Classification (NCBI taxonomy): domain Eukaryota; kingdom Viridiplantae; phylum Streptophyta; class Magnoliopsida; order Magnoliales; family Magnoliaceae; genus Magnolia; species Magnolia kwangsiensis. The sequence continues at coordinate 13,115,109 of CM073571.1, forward strand.
GGCGTCATCCTCAGTGAATGAGATGCAATATCGTTCTCTCTTCTGCTCTTTGGAAGGTCGTGACAGCAGTAGAATCTCGAATTTCAGACGATCGATGCTTCTGGAGTGATTCTTTCACGCATTGTTGGAATCTCCACCGCCCTGATGTCCTCCAACGATCGTCCGAATTTCTTCCGTAGGCCGATCTTCGCTCGGTCCTTCCGCCGTACCAGGTCCTTCCGTGTGTTCCCTGAGTCGGCCCTCCTTGATGAGCCACTCAATTTCATCTTTCAAGTGATAACAATCACTTGTATTGTGGCCGTGGTCACGATGATAATGACAGTACTTGTTCTTATTCCGTCGATTCGAGTTTCCTCGGAGTTTCCTGGGCCAGTTGACGAAACCCTCGTTCTTGATTTCCATCAACACCTGTTCCTAAGACTTGTTCAGTGGGGTGTATGTAAAAAATCTTCTATTAGGTCGTTTGCCCGACCTGCCATCGTCTCGTGCCCGATCATCTTTTCACTTCTTCCTTCCGGCTGAGTCGGCTTCTTTCTTGTCCGACTCTTTAGCCGAGGGTTTTGCGTTCTGAACCTTTTCGCGTAGGAGTCGGGTTTCTTCGGCGTCAGCATATTTATCCTAACGAACCATAAACTCTCCTAGAGTATCGGGTGGATTTTTGTCTAAAGACGCCAAAAAGGGCTTATCTCGTACTCCTTGCATGAGTGCGTTTAACGCTGTCTCCTCTGAGTGTTTCCGAACCTACAGAGATTCAAAATTAAAATGCTTGATATAATCTTTCAACAGCTCTCCTTCCTTCTGAACTATGTTGTTCAGATGTGTGGGCGGCTTTAGCTTTTTCTTTCTGCCTATGAAGTTGTTGAGGAAAGCATCGCTGAGTTCAACAAATGACTTAATCGACTTTGGTTTCAATTGTTTGAACCAAAGTCGGGCTACGTCAGTTAGTGTGAGAGAGAAGGCTCGACACATAACGGCGTCCGAGGCATTATGCAGCTCCATGTAGGTTCTGAAGCATTCGATATGCTCTGTCGGATCGATTTTTTCGAAAAAGGGAGTTATCTGAGGTAAGCGAAACCTCTCCGGCAACCGTGCCTGCATTACTTCGTCCACAAATGGAGAAGCTTTTGTTTCAAATTTGGTCGGGTTTGTATTCCAACCGTGCTTTATGTCTGTCATCTCTCTCTCCATCTTTTCCCGGACTTCATTTTTGAAGTCCTGTATATCGGCTTTCCAAGGTTCCGCACTCTCCGTCGTTTCTTCTACAGGAAGTTGACTTCGCCTCCTCTGATCTATTGTATGCCGCAAATCAGAGGGAGGTAAAGCGTCATTGCAGAGCGAATCGGCTCTGGCTGACTCGGTCCTTGATGCTAAGTCGGCTCTCGAGGCGACCGTGGAGCAGCAGGCTGTGCTACAGATGCCGGCGGGAGAACCTGCGCTGACTCATGACGCTGCTGCATCTGCTGATTACATAGTCGCTCCAGTATGTGCTTCATAACAGCCATCTCGGAACGCATCTCTTGGACTTCTCGATCCAATTGTGCGTTCCCTCGGTTCGGGTGGCTGGTAGTCGGAGCAGATGTCGCAGGTGGTGCCACTGCAGGTATCGTTGAGTGAGCTCCCTGAGCTGTGCTGGCAGCGGCCTCTCCCATTTCATCTTGATCCGTCCTCCTAGTTCTTGCCATTCAACAGATTGTAGAAAAATGACTTTTTGCTCGTTTCCCACAGACGGCGCCAAACTGTTAGCGTATTTTTATGGAACGGCTCCCCTGGGTCAAATCTTCTTCCACCTGCACAATCCACAGTACAAAGGGGACCCTGGTTGGAGCCGGGGAACCTCCGATGCTTAAGTCAGTCTTCTGAACAGTGGCAAAGGGTTTCTTGAGTTCTGTATTGCGTACCTTCCTCTATAAAGAGCTTGGATATTTATAGATTTTAAGAATCCTCATCATACGAGGATTCTTCTCCTGATTATCCGGAGATTTAATCTTCTTCACTGATTGTGCCCGATCCCGAGGATCTCGGGATCGAACACCCGTATTCCTGAATTTTCGGAGCGGTATTTGCATTCATACTGCCTTCTCCTGTCTCGACTCGATCGTTACCGATTCTATGAGAGTCTCGGCCGGCTCAGGATCATAAGTTTTCTGCCTTCTCACGGGTGGAATAGTCTCGACGATTATCTGTCGTCCTTCCTTACTCCGTGGCCGACAGAACCAACTCATTAGGTCAGTTTTGTTCTATCGGTCGGGTGGCTTATGACATGCTCGGCCTTTTATAGGCTTATGCAGACGAGGTTATCTCTCCGACAGAGTAACTTTAGTTGTCTTATGCTTATACCTCTTAGCCTATCTCTTATTCTCTCGGCTCTGACCGTTGTCTCGAACTATTCGGGCAGTGCCGGCGGAGCCGACCTACTTGGAATCCGAGTCTCCGGACTTAACATATTTTTTCCCAACAAATTGCATACCATAAAAGCATCGAGGTTAAACTGTCCAAATTCTGAGTGCCAATTTAGATGCATAATGAACAAAAGAATAGGTTTATTTGATTGGATGAACATGGGATCGGTGTACATTGTTAGGATGGTTAAAAATGAAAATTATCATATAAATATGTTTCGACAAGCGTCCAAAAATCAAAGGTTAGGATTGTACCACCAAATTGACTTTGAATCATTACTTAGGGACAACTTATCCCACTATTTAGGGACTTGGATTTCCTATAAACTAAGGCTGTAGGGGATTCCTGCAGCCCAAAGCTCCGTGGGATCCGCTGTTGTGTACATCTATTTTGCCCACTTATTTTAGGATACAGCTCAAATGAATCACACCCTACCGTGACATTTATATGCCATCCAATCCTTTCATAAGGTAACTCCCACCCACATCAGATAAAACATAAATGCCAACTTTTCCAAGCTTCATACAAAACTTTTGTGGTCCACAAGAGGATCTCATTGATGGGCATTCATGTTACGCACCATAAATTAGATATGAAGTGTGCATTGTCAAACCCAAGTCACTGTTCATGACTCATACACTAAGGGGTCATTTGGCACCGTGGATTGGAAGGGGTTTCAAATCCCATTGGTTGTTTGGCAGCATAAAGCAACTGGGGATTGCCAATCCAAGGGGTTTCCAATCCCCTCTTTGAGGGGGTTTGTAATCCATACTGAGAGCTTGGATTGCACCTAAAATCATTTCAATAGTTGCGGGTGTAACATGTATGTCACTCTACACTATCATTCTATTAGGCACATGGCCCATTAATGATGATCAGCACCGTCCAAACATTGTCCATGTAGATCAGCACCATCCAAACATTGTCCAGCATTGTCTAAACATTGTCCATATTAATCGACGATTAAAAATCGTTGGTTAGTCACTCAGACATGATCTTGTGCTCGCGGTCCATCCGAGACTTAGAATTTCATCATTTTCAGACAAATCATATATTTCAACGGGCTTATCACAACCTTAGTGTAAAAAATTATATATCTCACTAATTAGGGATATTAAAGTTGATTTAGTAATTAAATTCAAACCCTTGTAGATATACCATATATAGGTATTTTTGAATTAAATTTGATTCACACTCCAGGGTGCCAAACACACCGGGAGGATTGCCAATCCAGGGGGTTTCCAATCCTGGGGCTGCAAATCCAAGGGGTTCTAAATCCATGCTTCCAAACAGGCCCTATGTGTACTACTTAAAGCAATGGGTCACTTCGTCTGACTAAAGGCTAAATTTTTTTTGTATTCTAAGTTTCCATATCATTCATTATTTACTACTATCAACCAATAAATAAACATTCAACTTCAAGGTCAACCGGTTAACAATTACCTAATTGCATAGCTCAATTATCTCATATTTACATCTATCTAATCTTATTTGATCAATTCACCTTTGCTTAATATATTCTCAACTCTGATAAAATTGATCTAAATAACAAGAGTTAATCCATCGACTTCTCTCTTAACTAATAATATATCTACCAACTCAATTATTGACTTATTTTTATTTCTTAATTAAAAATAAAATATTTAACTATTTATTCTAGTCCTAAGTGCACTAAAATTTAGGGTCGTTATAGTTCATGTTGAGGTCCCTCCTCATGTGGAGATGGTACCCACATGTGTGGGCTTAAGTAGACTTTTTATTGCCACATGTGTAAGGGTACTTTGGTCTTTTGTCTAAGTAAAATATAAAAAAATGAGTCCTTTGCTTATAGAGGTTTGAAGCAACATTAGGATTTTTCTTTCTAGAAGAAATAGGAAAAAGAGAAGAAAAATGGGATTTTGAAGAAGGAGAAAATCAAGAGCATTTTATCACCAAAATCTTCGCATTTGGGTCCATGACAGTTTATCAACAACGTCAATTTCATCAATTATCTTCTCCAAAGGTAGTGTTGAGAATTTTCTACAATTCTTAATTAGTGAGAAATTTCTTTCTTTATTATTGCTTGTAATCCACCTTTGGATATATAATGTAGTTGAGATATTTAAGAAAAATATTTTGATGATTATATTTCTATTATTTCTATTATAGTGAATTTGTACTGGATTAGGTTCCATAATTTTTTCTTCACATTTGAGGTTTTTCCACATAAAAAAATACTTAGTATCTCTTACATCCTACATGTTTGATGATTTACTTATTTGTATTATAAGTGAATTTCATTATTTAAATCTTTTATATTGTTAATCCCATTGATTTGCACATAAAAGGAAAAGATATGTGGTTTCCTAATATTTCAATCACATGATTTCTTATGTTGTGTTGCACTTGAATTGTGAATTTGCATTATACTTAGGAGTTGTTTGACATCTTGTATTTTAGCGTATTTGATGAAACTTGAGACGATTTGGGAGAATATTTACCCAAATCCCCAAAATCCATCTTGCATGGATTTGAAGGTAAATGGAATATGCGACAAATGAAACACGCACCTTTTAGTTTGTTCAAACTATTCACTTTTTATTGTAGTTCCAATATAATTGGAGTGAAATACCTTTTTGGACACACCTTTTAAAGGCATGAGAGTCAAACTTGTAGTGAAGATGTCACTAGGCTACAAATCTACTATACATGTGGCAAGTTAATGATACCCTTTAAACAATTTAAATATCGACTACATTACTAAAATCATATCAATAAAATGATTCAAACGTTCAAATGTTGGCCACTTAAACGGACAGTTAAAAAGCATGAGAATTCACTCATTTGTCAAATATGTTCACTAATTTGGGACATTAAAGCCAATTTAGTTAATTAAATTGAAATTCTTGTGAAAACATTAAAGAATTACATTTGATTAAAGACTCTTGACACAAATTTTAGATTTCAATGCATTTCAATTACAAGTTGCCCAACATAATCAAGGATTAGGAATTACCTACACTCCAATAATTTAAATTCTAACACATATCAAATACATGCTCCTGAACAACCCAATAACAAGTTAAACTGATTAGAATTAGGATCATGTGATAAAAACAGTCCGGCTAAAACAATAAACTGAAGAGATATAATACATAAATGATAGTGGTCCCCTAGAACTTTTAGGGCCGCGGAATCCCATGCAGCACCGCTGCAGGCAATCTACGCGGCTGCCTATCAATTAGTGGCTGCGTTGTAGTTAACTAGGTTAATGAATGCCACGTGTATAATTTCTAAATGCATGCCTACCAAGCCTCACATGCATCCTGAGTATCAAATAATCCATCAAAATTTTAGTTTTCTACTCCATGTGAATGTCTCTTGGCTTCCATCATCCAGTTGTAGGCCCCACGGAGTATCCACACCATACTTATGCTGTTGCGGGCTCCTCACTACACAATCTACGTCCAAATGGGATCATGCCCCAAAACTCTCCCAAGTTGACCCTAGCCCAACATTTATCTAGTTGAGTCTTGTTGTCCAAACCATGGGTTTGAACCATGTGGGCTTAGACATTTATCTAATTGGTCTCGATTGTCTAACTAGGCTTTTAAGCCATGTGGACCACACTACATATGACTGTTGCATTTAATATAATCCAAGCTTACCATATGGTGGTTCCTCTTAAGCATTAGATCTACCTTATTTTTAGGCTCATACTTCTAAAGATTTGACAGTCTGGATAAATAGATAAATCACGCAATATATGTCCCTATCTTTATTCCTTTTGTTTGGTCCACCTGAGTCATGGATGGACTAGTGCGATGACCATGGGGACCCGTAACCAGTCATATAGGTGGGACTCTGACTGTAGGACCCACATAGATGTATGAATTTGTATATCCACTCCACCCATTTATTTTCACAAATTATTTTAGGCTATGGTCTCAAAAATCAATTAGATATAAATTTCAAGTAGACCACATCAGAAACAACAATTGTAATAACCATTAAAAGCTTTTTGTGGGCTACAATTTTTTTAGATAAAGCTTAGATTCTTGTTTTGCTTTCATCCAATTCTATATGACAATATCAACAGGTTGGATGGTTAATAAGGGCCTGTTTGGATACCACCAAAAATAAGTTACTTTTTCTACTTAACAACAATAGATAAGTAACCTATTTTATATAAGTTGGGTTTATAATTAGTTATAAATAAATTTTTTATTTAAAAATATTTAGTCTCTTTAAGTTAAATTATACTCTTTTTTTTATAGGTTTTTAACTTTTCAAGCCTAGGAGAGATGAAAGAGAGTAGAACTTGATAAGGGCCTATTTGGATTTCCAAATATAATGGTATTTGGTTATAAAGAAGTAATGATTGTTGTTTTACTTATATTTATAATGATTGTTGATATTTTGGTTGACTATCGTCACATGTTTGTTTTCTACAATCCTATGAGTGGACTCTACACCAAATCACCAGCCTCGTGTTTGGTGTAAACGTGTATTACATGCATTACACTGGCTGCAATGTTATGGTGTCCATCGCCTCATTTCTAATTTCACTGCAATGTCTATTTGATTTCTTTTGATTCCATTGCATTCTCATATAGAGAAGTGGACTGTTGGTCTCTGGTTAATGTGTTGTGGGCCCCGCCTTCGGTGCATGTTTCCTCCATGTCTTGGTATATAGGCCCCACTTTCTGCACATGTTTCATCCATGTTGTGCATCAGTGTGTCACACCTTCGCAGTTTGATTCATCCACGCCGTTCATCTTTGGGCCCCAGTTTCTGAAGGTGTTATATCCACGTTGTTCATTTGTGGGCACAACTATTTGTAGTTCTAGTATTCACGTAGTTCATTGTGGTCCCCACTTTCTATAGTTGTTTTATCCACCCGTTCAACTGTGGGCCCCACTTGCCATAGACGTTTGGTTCCATGTCGTTTGACCTTCATAATATCGGCCCTAAAGATATTTGGAAATGCTGCAAAAAAATATACTTCAAAAACCCGGATTCACTACTGTATGTATATGCCAAAAATATCACTACTGATTTAAAAATAACATATGGGTACTTGATTAGACCAATATTATCTACTGGAACAAATTAGTGAGAGGGGTTGAAAAGATATACTGCAATCCAAAACTACAAAAATAAAAAATTTCATGTCAAACGTCGATTATCAAAAAAACTTAACACTGTCCATCAATAAAGGTAAACACAAAGTTGTCTAAAACAATCCCAATAATGTCCATACAAACACAACTATATATCACTACTTCAGCTTTGATATAAGTTAAATGACAGTAACCATTACCAAGATTTCAAAGATGAATCTAACCAGTGCCCCCCAGTCTCCCACATCTGCGGCACCTTCTCCCTGACTATTTTTGCCAAAGTCATATGGAGCAGAAGAGGTCATTGTCGAGGTTCGTCTAATAGTATGACTCATGCAGATGGCACTGCATCGCTCTCTATAATGCGACCTAACACTCTCATGGTCATCTACGATCTCGTCCCGTGGGACTGCTAGAAGCCCCATTTTCTCAGGCCATTCAGACCATTCAAGAAATGCCTCGACTGTCGAGTTGTATCCATGAAAACGTACCCGTTAAAATCCCTTCAATTGCGACCGACACTCTTCCTAGTCATAATATAATCCAGGGCATTGGACGTTGAAGACAACGTAAGCCTTTTTTTCCATCTGCACATTGTCAAATAAAGTAGCAATATCTGAGTGGAATATACCAAAAAATAGATGAACAATTTCAAAGGTCATTACTTATTCGGAAACTGAAAGAAATAGCATAATTATTTGTGTTGTAATCATTATATTATAAGGAATTGAAGTATTTCATCTCACATACTTGAACCAGCCTTATGAAGATCACTTATATAGTTAACCAAAAAATAAAAACATGTTATAGATAGTATAAGACAGTTACGCATCAACAAACCATAGTCACCTAGTCAAAAAAATGCAAACAGTCATGAAAATATCAACTAGTTGACAGGTTATCCAACACTGTCATTCATCTAGTAGCAAGGACCTTCCAAAGCCTGTTCTATACAGGCATATCCATGACCTGTACAGGCACATTCATCCACATATTGTCACCTACAGTTACCTTTAATATCCATTCAAAAAAAAAAAAAAAAAACTGTCCCAAAAGAAAATGTCCAAAAAAACATCCATCGAAAATATCAAAGTCCATATACGTCCAACTACGCTCAATCGGAGGAATGGTCCAGTGCAAGAAACATCAACACAAAGTCCAACCTCCTGTGCTCAGGGAGTAAAAAGAAAGAGGTAAACTGTTGCTCATCTTTCCATAGAATCGTTGTAGCACGAAGGATCTCATGTCCAGTCAACCCTTCAATCTGCTCCAAGGCGGGAATAATCTGCGACATGCATACTATGTCCTTTCCTTGGTGAATGGTTATAACTAGTGACTTCACTGCTTCGACAACCTCACTCATCCCTTGCCCAATGATGTCACAAGAGCGACTCATTTTTGCTCTCTTCCTTGACGTCGAAGTGTTGCCAGTGTTCACAGAGTTGTGTTCGTTTCCATCTAGACTTCGGTAGGCCCCGTGGGTGCCGTCACGACTATGATACGACCAATGGATGTTAGTTGCACTGTCCCCTACCTCGTCACTCGATAGCACGAGCATATCGTCATTCAGATCTACAAACGTTCTTGGAGAAATATCAGTATCCCTACAGATCATATAATCAAAATCTCTCTCATACTAGCAGTTATGTCATATTCTTTTTAGGAACAAACTGAAAGTTTTAAAACAACTGATATAGAAGATGTGGAGTGTGCACTAGTTATTACTGATGATACCATCACAACAGAGAAATCAGAACACACTCCGCAACAAAATAAAGAGTAAAATATTATCTTTGAACTGCGAGAACATCATGATATAATAAAATACTGTCAGTTCACACTTCATTATAGTTGACTACATGTTTACCAGGTAATATGGATTCAACTTCTTTTCTTTTTTTTTTGTTAATTAATCACTCCAGTATGTAGATGTAGTTGACTGCTCCAACGGGTTCGGCTTTAAGTGGTTTTACAACCTTGTCATTTTTATTTTTATTTTTGATAACTGATCATACAATCACAACAGATAAACAAAAATAATTTCAAAGAAAAATTGATAACTGATCATACAATCACAATAGATAAACAAAAATAATTTTAAAGAAAAAATATTCTATTCATTATCTGTAAAGTAATATGCATATGATACTACAAATATGAAAGGGCGATGTGGATATAACATATATTAAGTAATTAGATTCAAATGAATTGAATCAGCATGAGTCATTATATGTATTTCCAATTTTTAATTTATAAAGCTGTTAGAGTGGAAAAACATTGTGTTATTCTTCGAACCACTTTGGTAGAGAAAATCACACCCACCATTTACAAGACCTACTGCATATCTATAATTTTGCAATTATAATAACATCTCAGCCCTTGTGATGATTATATTTTCAATTCCACTGATAAGAAGCAATTATGAAAAATAAATTAAAGTTGAGAGAAAAGGTAAATAGACAGTAAGAAACAAAAAAATCACACATACCTTAATCACAAACGTGTATGCCAAGTTTATTTGGAAGAGAGTTTCTGCCTATATACGATGACCAAAGAATTTTTAAATGGAAACTGGGAACAAAACAATCTTTATAATAACCGATCATGCTACCTTTTAATAGCACCACCAAGCCTATAAAAAAAGAAGTAGCCAGAAAACTGTATATAAGCTCCAAAAGGTCAAAGCCATAGACAATTGATTCTCATCAATATGCAATGAAAGGCAAACTAATCAGATGAGTACAAGACTGATAGTGTGCATGCAACATGTTTAGAGCTGAAGATCCTCCCAGAATGAACAATTTAAATAGCAGATGGTTACCAAAATAGAAAAAAAATAAAATAAAAAGTAATGCAACGATTATATGTTTTAGAGTTTTCATTTGGTGGGCTCCACTGTATATATAACCTGGTTAAAAAATCAACCGATCAGATGCTGTAGTTGCACAAGAGCGCAATGGATATGTATGGTTGGAATTTTTATTTACCTGCACATAAATCAGTAAACTCCCAATGAGTTAGGTAGCCTGATTTTTAAGCCAACTCATAAAAACAAATGAAGGAATGACTGCAAATCTCTCACATATTTTCAACTTTTCATTATATAAGAAATGACTAAACTACTATCCAGACGCTTGATAAATTTTGGGATTTCTGTCAATGGTAGAATGTCACACACCTTCAACCCCTGGATATATCTCTCATCATCAATGTCAACCATCCACACAATATACAGATCTTCAATCTGGCTCTTCAATATGCAAGCTGAAATTAGTAAAAAAGTTTGTACTTTTTACTTTATTGCACGCCAACCATTATAGCAAGCCTCAGTAACACTTGAAACACAACTAGTAGGAACTGATTTTCCTATTATATGTTTTTCAAATGAACTCTGTCAAACAATGCCTTTAGGTGAACCCATTTACTGGCCAACCCAAGGTCGATAAAAAATGTCTTTAACTCTTTGAATTTATTAGACTAGTTAATATTGGAGATTTTACCCTGCGGAATCACACAGATCTAGATCTAGGATAGCAATCCAATGGCACTAAGCACACAAGAGAACACAGAGAACACTCAAATTTAACGTGAAAAACCCTTGCGGGGAAAAATCACAGCACAAAGTAACAAATCTCCACTATGAAAACAGAAATTACAAAGAGAGAGGACTTATCCGATTCGAACAACCTCGAATCTCACCCTTGCTACACCCTTTAATTTCCCTGGAACCCCTTTAGAAAAATTTTCCATACCCTAGAAAAATCCTAGGAATACCTATTTATAGTTTAAGCAACTTTCCTTCCGCATCCTGGTTGCAAAAGGATTCAGATTTTCGCAATCCGCAAAATCGCGGAACAAATCTGCGTAACCTATGACTAGTCGTATGAGAGCTAAGACTGGTCGAGCTACGACTGGTCGTAGGGGAGCTACGACCAGTCGAAGGACCCCTACGACCTGTCGAGCAATCCCTACGACCGGTTGAAGGCGGTGAAGACTTTCTCAACAATCTCCACCAAGTCTTCACCCTTCAAGCGTGTAGCTCCTTGACCTCTTCTCTTATTTCTGTATCACATCATAGCTTCTTGTGCACATTCCGTCTTCCTTTTACGCTATCGCCAAACCCAGAGAAGTTTCACAGAACTTGACCTTCTCTACAGGAATGATCTAGGAGAGCATGTCCGTCGGATCAGAATCCACGTGCCCAACCATCCTTTCTCCTGTCTTCTTAAAAGGAAAGACGTAGTCTTCTTACCATCTCACCGCTATCCAATATAGCTTGCCATGGTACTTGCTTACAATACTGATAGCCTATGAAATAACCGGTCTAATCCAGACCCTGACATACACTACCAACCATATTCGAATAAGGCTCATGAGATATCCTTCTTTTCCTCATCTGTTTTGGGACAAATCCTGAGGAAAACTTAAGGAGAGATACGTAGGGAACGCTCTTCGGCTTTACCTGGCCCATCACATCCTTAATTAATACCTACACATAAGGTATTTCTCATATGATTACCAAAGCCTACTCCTCCTTCAGTCTCAATGCGAAGAACCATCTTTGCAGCCCCCCAATCCTTCATCCTGAATGTCCCACTTAACCAAGTTTTCAGTATATTGATTTCAGACATGTCATAATTAGCGATCTACATGTTATCAATTCCTGACTCCCCATGAAGGAATCAAATTACTGCCTAGGCGACAGGTCAAACTACGACCTCCTGCAAAGTCTTTTCTCAGCCCCTTTAACTTCGAAACGCTCTGATTGCTTCATATAGATCTACTCTTCACTTTTCCTTACAGAAGTGCAGACTCCACATCCATCTTTCCAGCTCAAGATCACATTGGCCAACCAGTGCTAATCACGGATCTAATAAACACCTGCTATACCGTCGGCGTGAATATCTCTGAGAAGCCGATCCCTTTTCTCTGAGCATAATCCTTCACTACCAACCTCGCCCTATATCTATGTCATATCCTCCTGAAGATCCACCTGCATCTAACCGCTTTCCAGCCCACTGGAAGCTCCACTCGCTCTCATATGTCGGTCTGGTACAACGAATCCATCACATCGCCCATAGTCACCTTTCACTTCTCAACACCAAGCTCACCTAGAGCCATCTGAATAGAAGATGAATCCTCCTGCGATATTGGAGTCGTCCATGTACCTCGTCGATATCCTGCGATCATGTCATGTGATTCTTCTCACAGGTGGCTGCTCCACTTACTCTGTATCCTTGTCCGCGCATCTCAGCCTTCCTACCCTACTCGCTCATGTGGTCATGCCCAACATGTCACACACGTGCTAAGGTGAAATCCGCTACATCCACTGCAGCTCCACCTTTTGAAGTGCTCTCGATCAACCTGTACAAGTTTCCAAGTCGTTGCGCTTTCATGATTACCCATGCCTCCTTGGATATTTTAAGAGCACCATCAATATCTGTGTACTTGCATCCTTTTGCCTCAAGCACACTAAGAGAAATCAGATTCCGCTTCAAATTAGGAACATGCCTCACATCTGTCAAGGTATGCTCCACCCCATCAAACATCTTGATGCATACAGAACCAACAGCCACAACATTACAGGCAATGTCATTATCCATAAATACTTGTCCACCATCGCACTCCCTGTAGCTGATGAACCAACTCCGATGAGGAGTCATGTGAAAAAATGCTCCTGTGTTTAGGATCCACTCGTCCTTACGATCATCGTATGACCGTCTGAGCGAAGACACAGATAAAACATCACCATCACTTCCATCTGACGTGACAACGTTGGCCTCCCTGCATGAATCCTCAGAATCTTCCCTCTTCGATTTAGGATTTTCACAATCCCTCTTTACATGTCCTTCCTTCCCACAATTCCAGTACTTTACCTTTCCTTTACCCTTGCCCTTGGATTTAGATTTAGAACCTGTATATTGTCCAGAATTCCTACCCACTGTAAACAGTGCATCAGAAAATGTCCCCATGTCGCTGTGTAGCTGTCTCATAGCCTTTCCTTGAAGGGCTGAGATAATGGTGTCGACACTCAGGGTTTTATTCATGCTACACACAGTGTCCTTGAATGACTCATAAGACACTGGAAGAGAATTCAACAACATACATTTTTGTTCTTCATCTTTCATTACTTCCTCCATATCCAGCAACTTGCAAACTAATTTATTAAAGTTGCTAATGTGAGCCTCCAAATCTCCACCCTCTGCCATCTTGAAGTTATACCACTGCTGCTTCAAGTGCAAACGATTTTCAGAAAATTTTTTCGCATTAACATCCTCCAACTTCGCCCACAACTTAGCCGCAGTTTTCTCCCTTATGACGTTGTAGAGAACCTCATCCATGAGACATAAATGGATCGATGATAAAGCTTTCTTATCAAGAGTATTCCAATCAGCATCAGTCATAGTAAACTTTCGCTCCTCAAGAGCACCATCTTCGCCTTGCTTGGTTAACATGCTAATCATCTTAACCTTCCATAGCTCAAAATTATTTTTTCCTAAGTACTTCTCAATCTCATACTTAGTGCTCGCCATTATTACTAATCCCTCAGATTCAGATCTGTGCCCCAACGATAGCTCTGATACCACTTGTTGAGGATTTTCTCCTGCGAAATCACACAGATATAGATCTAGGATAGCAATCCAATGGCACCAAGTGCACAAGAGAACACAGAGAACACCCAAATTTAACCTGAAAAACCCTTGCGGGAAAAAATCACGGCACAAAGTGACAGATCTCCACTATGAAAACAGAAATTACAAAGAGAGAGGACTTACCCGATTCGAACAACCTCGAATCTCATCCTTGCTACACCCTTTAATTTCCCTGGAATCCCTTTAAAAAGCTTTCTCATACCCTAAAAAAATCCTAGGAATACCTATTTATAGTTTAGGCAACTTTCCTTTCGCATCCTAGTTGCAAAAGGACTCAGATTTTCGCAATCCGCAAAATCGCGGAACGAATCTGCGTAACCTACGACTGGTCATAGGAGAGCTAGGACTAGTTGAGCTACGACTGGTCGTAGGGGAGCTACGACCAGTCGAAGGACCCCTACGACCGGTCGAGCAATCCCTACAACCGGTCGAAGGCGGTGAAGACTTTCTCAACAGTTAACGCATACATGCATGCCAGCCCATTTAGAGGCTAACTGTCACGCCCCAAACTCGGAAAACGGGCTCACAAAATTCTCGATCACCGAATCCGACTCCGACAGCCTCCGTAGAACCCCATTCTCGGCTCCTAGCTCCCATTCGCCAGGTTCCGATCCTGGGATATTACGAGGAAGATTTTCAATGTCAGTTTGATTCGTAATAAGCATAACCAACGGCATAACCCACAAACAACAACCAAGAACTTCGTTAAATTTCCACTATGATCAAAAACTTTACAAGTACAATGAGCATAAAGGGAAATACAATGGTAAAGAACAAAAACTCCAAAACGATCTGCAACGTGCTCCTGCCTCAGCGCTGCTGCGAACCAACGTCACCTGCACGCAACGGTCGTGTATAAGCTTATAGAAAGCTTAGAGGGTGGTGAAAGTGTGTGCGCAAGGTAGTAATATGAACATGCAATGTCAGAGTAATGCGGAATATGCAGATGGAACCATAATATCATGAGCCGTACCAAGGCTATGCAATACAAGACATGAATGGTATCGGCCATCCCAAGGCCATGCGATGTGCAATGCAACTCAAGCATACAGATCCTCATCTATATCCACACATCAATACAGCTCAAATATGGGATATCACCGGGGTCTAGTACACTCTAAACCAGATTGCCGCCACATCGCGCGCAATAAGTTAAGTGGAAGAGACCTCACTATCCGTCTGCCAATATCGGGCGCGACTCGTCGATACCGGACCCATTCCTCGAGCTGGTCAGACTCAGCTTAGGATTGCCCCCTACACTCGGGCGGGTAAGGCCGCACTCCCTTCCAACCGACCACGACACAGTGGAGAGCACAACCAACTGGTATTTGGCACTCAGCGCTCATCTACCCACTCGGTCTAGACGTTGGAGCAACTTCTTGATACCATAAGGGTTTAGGGACTTTCACCCAGGGATATCTATAGCACCCCATGTAGAACAAGATTTTCGGTATCCAATCCTGCCAACCACAATGCGTCTGTGAAGGATACGGCCCTGATGTTGCTAGGGCGTACAATAATCATGTCACACAAATGCGAAATGCATGATTCACGCTATCCAGTCATGCGACAAATCCTGCGCATATCGTGCGCTCATGTAGGGCAACACCGCCTAACCAGGAGCCCATAAACAACCTGCCCGAAGGCATATGCTATGATCAGTCAATCCTCATATCAAGCATACATATGATGCGTATGATCATGAGTCATGACTATACTAAACATGTAAATGAGTGATGAACCATTCTTACAACGCGGATGGGCCTAGACGGCCTATACACAGTAAGTACGGCCCAGTAATGGGCCCTAAGGAGGGTCGTAATGTGGACATCTAACCAACATTACACTCGCAATGTGGACGTCAAACCAACATTGCCCCCAAGGCACGATCGCCGTAAACATTGCCAAATAATCTGTATTGGGATCACACATTGCAATGGACCTTAGGTACAGCCCATTGGACCTTAAATACATCTAATAGGCCATGATATATGGGCCTTGTGTTTGTCAAACGAGCCACATAAATGGACCACACTAATGGGCCTTAAGTATATTGCAATGGGTCATAACCCGTGGACCTTAGATTGCATCAATTGGACCTAGTCACATGAGTCTAATATATATCAAATGGGCCACACCAATTGGGCCCCCCACATGTACATCAAATGGACATCAATCCATAGGCATTATATGAGTTCAATGGGCATAAACCCCTAGGCCTTGCATATATCAAATGGGCCCACTTCCATGGGCTTTAAAAATGCATCAAACGGGTCCAATTTCATGGGCCTTGGGATACATCAAAAGGGTCCAATCCCCTGGGTCTTGGGATATATCAAATGGGCCTAGTCCCATGGACTTGAAACATATCAAGTGGGTCCAAGTCCATAGGCCTTATATGAATCAAATGGGCCTAACCCATAGGCCTTTCATAAATCAAATGGGCCTAACCCATATGTGAGTGGCCCACCCAACCAATAGCTCATGCCTTAAAATGATCCCACCAAGTGGATGGACGGTCTAGATGCATCACGTGCATCATGGTGGGTCCCACTGTCCAGTGGACAGTGCGGATAGAGCACATACATCACACAGGGCCCCACCGTCCGTTAGACGGTGGAGGCAACACATACGTAAGGTGGGTGCCACCGTCCGCCTGGACGGTGGTCTTGAAACACATACATCATTGTGGGTCCCATGTGGGGCCCACTGTACTGCTCAGATGTCATCCAACCTGTTCATAAGGTCACTCGGGCCTGGTTGAAGGGAAAACATAAATTTCGCTGGATCCAACACTTCTGTGGGCCCCAAAAAGATTTCAATAGTAGATGTTCCATTTTCACTGTTTCATGTGGTGTGGGCCACCTGAGTTTTGGATCTGTCTCATTTTTGGAGGGGGACCCCATACTAGGGTGGCCCACCTCATGAGAAGGTTGGATAACAATTAAACATTCTGGTGGGGCCCACGCGCAGGGCCGTGGGCCCCTACGTCGGTCTGCCCATCCATTGGCTGCACGCAGGCGCGTGCAGGCGCTGCCTGCTGACAGAGGCAGAGGCAAAGCCTCTGCCATTATGCTTCTTTTTAAAAAAAAAAAAAGAAAACCCATTTTTTTGAAGTTTTTCGCACGTGGGGCCTGCTTCACCGAAATCCATCCCGGCCATTGCATTCAGTGGCTCGAGGCCGTCCAAATGATTCCAGAGTTCGAATTTTTATATGCTTAGGAAGTGAAATAAAATAAGAAAATAATATTTGAATGGTGAGGATGCAATTTTTAGCGCTATGGCCCACCAGGTGATTGGATCAGCTCCAAATCTTGGCCGAACGCATGAAATTAGGCAGAGAATGGGATGGACGGCGTGGATTGATTACATACATCACGGTGGGGCCTAAGCAAGTGGACCACCAAAGGTCTCCTTCTTTTCTTCTTTCCCTTTCTTCTTTTTTTTTTTTTTTTTGAAACGTCCAGCGTCCCAGACACTGGACGGTTTGCTTTCCTTAAAAAAATACATTGTGGTGGGCCCTGATGAAGTGGGCCACCACTTATGGGTGACGTGGGTACAACGCATATGGTGGGCCCCACTTGAATAAATCTTGAACAAAATAATGTCTCAAGGTGGGGTCCATACAAGTGGGCCACACAACCCTATTGCATAAAATAAGATAAAATAAAATAAAAAGAAATAAAAGAGAGAGAGAGAGAGAGAGAGAGAGAGAGAGAGAGAGAGAGAGACATGGAGAGTGGGACACGCCTTGTGATGGAGGGCTCCGCCACTATGAGCCCTCCCTTAAATGGAATCATACATCAATGGATCCCTCTATGCATGGAATCACCGAAATTGAAAATCAACGGTGGAGATCCGTTCCCCACCGATACGATCGGTCTAGATGACCTTTAAATACAATGAAACAAACATCATGATGGGGTCCATGGAGAATGGCCCCACCATGGATGATCATGATGATCAAAGTGGTCCATCGGCCACAACTTAGGGTCCCAAGTGAGATTCACACCATTGATCGGTGAGCCTCACTTGGCCCATCATAAAAACAAGAAAAACTAGTATGATCTAGCGCCCACCGTCCGATCTTCTTGCTCTTATGGGTTCCTTGGCACCTTAGCTTGAATTTCAATGGAGGAGATGGAGAATGGAAGGTTGAGATGAGAGATGATGGGGTAGGAAAGTGGGCCACTTGGAGCTTAGGGATACTTGAAAAATTCCATACGTATGGAGCTCTTTTGCTTGGAGTTTTTTGCAAATGAGAAAGAGAGGAGTTGTAAAGGGAGAGAGAGAGTGATGGATGGATGTAGTGAGTGATGGTTGTGTAAGAAATCTTTGACTTTGTGGCCCTTTTGTGTAAGAGAGGAATGGGTGGTGAAGACTTTTGTGGCCTTTTGTGTAAGAGAGGTATGGGAGGTGTAAGAAAAGCTTGACTTTTGTGGCTTGCTTCGGAAAAAGGATGAAAGTGATGTGTACTTGACATGTGATGGATTGATGGATTGATTGATTGATGGGATTGATGTGACACATCGTAGAGATTCCCTTGAGTTTCGCAACGTGCGACGTTTTCTCACACCTAACGTCGGTTTACAACTCTTGACTAGGGTATCGCCTTGGCGCGCGAGTCACGGCATCGGAACCGCAATGACGGCGCGGTCGATATGGTATTGGTCTCGGGTTGAGTCGACTCGGGTTGTCGGTATATGAATCAGGGTCGTGCGTCGATATCGGTTAAGGGTCGAAGGTCGCCGGAATTCGACCGGTAAGACCGCGGAAGTCTACGAAAAGGTACGGACCAAGATACGGGTCTTACACCAATCCATGTGGCAATGCGGCCCAGATGTATGAGAGGCAAGTCGTTCTTCAAATGGGGCCCTGCTGTTTAGATGCATCTGCCCAAAAAACCATTCAACCTCGTTTATAAGGAAAACTGAGGATTTACATTTCTGTCCAAAAGATAATGCAAGAAAAAAGGTAAACAAAGGTTAAACAGAAGGTAAACAGAGGATTCAACGTCTGTAAGGACATTGCAGTGTACAACTGGGGAGGGCTAATGGACTGGGGTGGTGGATATGATATTGTATGGCCACATCTTCCCTGAGACTAGGTGGATATCGCTGTGTTATGGAGTGGGGCCCGTTCATTTTCAAAATCCAAAAAATAGTCCATGCACTGCAAAACAAGACGGGATGAAGACAGCAGAACGGACCAACCCATTCTGCCACATCCACCAAATGCGGAATATCCAAATGGTCCTAAAAAGGATATTTCTTTTTTAGATACTTCTTTCCATGAGCTCGCACTGCAATCCCCTTTAATGCAAATGTTGTTGAACCCTCGTATGCGGCTTAAGGCTGATATCTTCCAACCTACTCAAAGTAAATCCCTCAACAATAACAATACAGATAACAGTGACAACACAGATAACAACAACCCCATATGCAGCTCACAAGATTTCTCTGAAAAAACTATTTTTAAAAAAAAACCACTGGAAATCCATGGAAGATAACAGCGATCCGAGCATTACCTCTGTAATCTATTTCTGTCATAATACACAGCTGTAAAGACAGTATTTGTTAGCATGGATGACGTCAAGGAATGATCCATCCAACGAGAACTCGGAAGGCCCCGATCATACCTTGCATGTGGGTTGTCTCTCAGTCCGCTATCGCTGGGAATGGAGGGAAGGGAGACATTCTTTGCGTGAAAATAACAATGCCAACTGCATTTGTATTGTGAACGGCTAAAGTTGGAATAGTGTCCCACGGACTACCATTACTATTTCGGTCTGACAGATGAGCGTCAGAGGATTACATTCAAGTACCTGCATCTTAGCAGGATATGGTGTCTGATTTACCACTATTTTCCACCAACTGCAGCTTTGATTTAAATACTTTTGAATACCACCAAAAATCAAATACATATAAAAAGTCATAATTGCCCATTGTAGCCGAATATTGTTATCGGGGAAAACCAAATAGGCCCTAAGTAAGAGATTTACCCAACCTACTTATCTTTTTAATGAGTAGAAACTAAGATAAGTTATTAAAGACATAAGTAACTTGTCCTTACTTACATCAAAATAGGCCTTCAACATTTCGGTGGGTCTTAGAAAGTTTTCAATGGTAAGCATTCAATGACTACTGTTTGCTGCTGTGGGTCCATTTGAACTTTTTGTGTACTTCATTTTTTGAACCATGGCTTAAAATAATCTTTAAAAACAAATGGATAGGATGGATATACAATCAAAACAACCCTACGGTCAGGATCCCACCCACATGGCTGATTCCGGGGTCGCAGCTCGCGTTCGGACGTCACAGAATTTTTGGATCGCACATATACATCATAGTGGGCCACACAGCTCGCATGTGTGGTATGATAATCACCATACATTCGTATGTGATCATTCCCCAAGTTTAAAATTTCCATCCATAATATGTATCCAATCGACATTCCATCCCCGAACGATCCCCAAAATTCAATGATCTGGATCACCGAACCCCGTCCCCTGCTCATCAGAACTGAAATCGTCGTGAAACCTAGAGAGAGGGAGAGATTCTCTTCCCACCCAGTAAAACCTCGCGAGAGA
Organism: Magnolia kwangsiensis; assembly: GCA_037074715.1. Classification (NCBI taxonomy): domain Eukaryota; kingdom Viridiplantae; phylum Streptophyta; class Magnoliopsida; order Magnoliales; family Magnoliaceae; genus Magnolia; species Magnolia kwangsiensis. Next base: position 13,135,853 of record CM073571.1, read on the forward strand.
GAGAGAGAGAGAGATGGGAACTGAGATGGAAAGAGAAGAGGAGTGGAGGAAGACGACCGTACCATTGGTGTTGCAGCTGGTGAGCTCCAGGCTCCCACATCGTGACGTCATCTCGCTCTTGCTGGTCAGCCCCTGGTGCTATCGTGCGCTCGTCTCTCACCCACCCCTTTGGCAGGTTCCTCCCGACACTTCTTCTACTTCGGTTTTTAAAAAAAAAAAATTGTCCTACACAACTAGTTAGCTCGATTGGACATACGGGACTGTCTGATCATCGATCTGGACCGTTCATTCATCCACCATCATACTATTCTTAGTTTGCAATGATGAGGAAAGAAATCACACCGGTCGGATGATCCCCGCAATTTGAATGTTTTTTCATGACCATCCGTTTCACAGGCCATAGATTGGATGCTTAGCATCATCTAGCCTAAGTGTTTCTTAGAATTCACAATCAATCCAAGGCAGGGTCCATGGAATGGATGATTGGAGTTGATTACTGAACCCTTTTCGTTTCTTTGGTCAATCTTGTCACTGTCCATTTTGCATGCTATTGATCGGTTGGTTAGGATCGTCGAATAGGTATCATTCTTGCATTATAGCTTGCCAGGAGTTGGATGGTATGAACGGACGAGCCACGTGCCCCAAGCAACTAGTTGTACTCTAAGCCTATGGCAAGATACAAGAATGTTGTATTCTCTTTTCTAATTTGGCCGATGCTTTTCAATTAGGGGTCATTTGGATGCCTGTAAATGGTTTAAGTTGTAAATGATTTATAGGTGTAAATCATTTACAGCATATCCTGTTTGGCTTTAAGCTGTAAATGATTTATAGGTGTAAATCATTTACAGCCTATCCTGTTTAGCTTTAAGCTGTAAATGATTTACAGGTAAATGATTTTCTGTGTTTCGACAGGCTGTAAATTGTTATAGTCCTGTAAATGGAGAGCCAATCTTTCCATTTATAACCGTGGGACTGTAAATGGAGAGCCTGTAAATGAAGTCTGAACTTCTTGCCTGTAAATGAGATGAGGATAAATGTTGTAAATCATTTACAGCCTATAAATGATTTACAGGCAAACAGGCATCCAAACGACCCCTTGGCATCTATGGACCACAGGTCCGCAATGCTTTAAAGCTCCACCAAATGCTTAATTAAAAGATCTTGATTATATTTTAGCAATGCAAATATCATGTATGGACATGATCTGAACACTGACATGGTGTTGGAACAAACATGAGGTGTTTGACATAAGGTAACATGGGAAACCCAACACGTAGACATGTCCCTACAGATATATAATGATGTTGAAATATGTTATATTACTTTAGTTTTTGTTCACAAATGCATTAGGGGTTGTTTGGATGGCCATAAAATCTAGTAGTTGTAAATGGCTTACAAGTCCCGTTTGGATGCTGAAATTGCATGTAAATGCTTTATAGGCTGTAATTGCTTTACAACTTTTACATGCAAGTGGAAATCTACCATAGTCATTTGGATGCCTGTAAAATCTATAAGTGGTAAATGGATTACAGGTGTAAATTATACAGACTGTCTTGTTTGGCTTTAAGCTATAATCTGTTTACAGGTAAACAATTGTCTTTGTTTGGATAACCTATAAATTGTTTACAACTTTTAATTAGGTATTCATGCCCAATAGAGCTTGGGGAGGTAAATTCCTTTAAAAAAATGAAATAATAATAATAAATAATTTTATTTTTTTTTTAAAAATAATATCTTGAAATGACATGTAGATGGATAATTGAGTTGGGCCCATCTCAATAAAGCTCGGGGTCGATCCTTACGCTAAACCAAGCAATATGTGGCCACAAAAGTGGGTCCACTATTTAAATGCCCTTAAGGAAAAATTACTGAATATAAAAAATTAACCATAAAACACATTAAGAAAAACATAGTTACCCATGTCTTTAGTAATCTAAGTATAAAACAACTATAAAAATAACATTTAGAAACAAATATATGATGGAATGTTCTTCTCTGCCCATATATGTTTAAGCTTAGGCTCAACATTTAAAAAAAAAAAAAAAAGCCTGAAAATTTTGGTTGCCCAGCAAGGTAGTTGGAAGCCTTCCACATTACATTATCATTGATGGTTGTAAGATTTTTCAACTCCTCCCACACCTTTCTTCACAATTTCATTTCCCTTTCATTGTATCTGTCAATTGTGTTACAAAGGCGGTCCAATCTTTGCATCACATTCCCATGGGGTTGAGGAGTCAATTTCCTTTTCTTTGCCTTGGAGCTGATGTTCCCACCTTTGGAGGAGCACTTCTTTTGACTCGCGCAATCTACGGATGTCTCCTCCAAGAAGTCATCGTCTAGTGGTGTATATGATCCTAAAGCTCGAAAGAGCGACACTAATATTAGAATATCATCTGTTGGGTGATGTTGTGTAGCCTCTTCTGCAAATTCAACAACAGTATTTGGCATGTCTTCCTTCACATTATCTTCTCTGCAAACCATCTTCATATTGTAGTAGAGTGAAAATGGTTTTTTTTTTTTGCCATTAGGGTGTGACTGTGGAAAGAAAGATGTCAGATATCAAATTCTCTTTGCAGTAAATTCTATGATAGAAATACAAAAGAATGTGAAGGATACGAGATTTTTTTAATTGACCTTGATAAATTCTTTCCAAACTTACCTCTATGGTTATGCAGTTATGTTTCTCTTCTCAACCGAATCCACTTTTATTCAATGCTTCATTCATCAAATGGAAATGTTCACGCAATGTCCGTAGATGGTTTTTGCAGTTTTCCACATCCACAAGAACATGGAACCTCTTTCCCATCGCCTTTGCTACTACATTCATTGTAGTAGCCCTAAAATCATGATTGCTCTTGATCCCTAAATTTACTTGCTCAATCAGGATGTCAATCATGCAGTTGTCCATAAACGGAGTCCAAGTAATAAATGTTTTCCGGCTGCTGCTTGTTCTCGATTGTTGCACATTCCTAAATCTTAATATATGGAGGCAAGATAATGTATAAGAAAGAATCACATGCAAGCAAGAGAAGATAATTTTGATTCAAATATTGAGACATTCTTAGAAACCAATGTATTGATATTCAAAAAATAATCGTTTAGTACAATGTAGTCAATATTCCTCTTGTAATGAAAAAATTGTTGGAATAGAATCAATTTGCACACTGTTTAGGTACCCGGTTGTCACACATTACTTTTACAATGTTTAATTTAAACTTGGTCCATCTTAGTATCTCCCTCCTAGCTCTTGCCGTTTCGTTCTTAACACCAGCATGATCTTGTCCTTCCTGGACACCTTCATGGAAGTCATTATCGGCATTTTCATTTTTTGCATGCCTACAAACATCTTCATCCTGACCACCTTCATCTTCCTCCTCATTGTCCCTATGTAATATTTCTAACTCAAGGTCAACACCCTAATTTTTGTTTACAATATGATTATGTAAGATACAACACGCCACTATCAACTTCACTTGCGTACATAATGGATAAGTTGGGGCTACCTTCAATATAGGAAATCGTGCATTCAATACTCTAAAGGCACGTTTTATGGTGTTTCACAATGATGAATGTCAAAAATTAAACAACTCCTTCATGTCCCTAAGCTGATGACCATATCTAAATTCCTTGAGATGATACTGTACCCCACAAAAGGGTGCTAGGAAACCAGGCATGTTTTGAAAACCAACATCCACTAAGTAATATTTGCCTACAAGGAGCATAGAATAGGTGTCATTAAATATTAAATATTTCTGGGAGGGAGTGTGAGAGGGGTGCACCAATCATTCTGGTGTATCTCGTCTTGGTCCACAGTTATGTAAGAATGGTTGTACCCCAAGACCTATGTGCTTGAAATACTTCAAAGTGAGCAGTCTACTCATGTTTATCACCAAGTGTTACAAGTATGTTATCGCCCTTTTTGTTTCAATATCATGCATATTCATGAAAACATATTCCCCAACATCTGAATGGTTGCTCTTCAAATAAATAAATAAATAAAATCTTCACTAATTTCTTTTAGATCGTTATTAGAGCACTAGAGCTATCTTTCTTTTCTCTTTGGTAGGTAATCTGGAATCGAACCTGACTACAATATTTATCTTATTGTTAAGACATACGGTATCAGCGTATTGGATTCATTTATATATTTTCCTTACATGTTTATATTTTATATTTTATTATCTAGTGTGTTCATCTGTTGATAAGTGGTAACTACGAAACAAAGAAGACTACCTTGTATTGTTTTATAGCATATCTGGCCTTTTGAAATGTAACTCAGGCGGTCTCACCATGGTTGTTTTATAGCGTGTGTAGTTCAATGTGACATTTGCTATCGATTAGTTATTTCACTCCCTCATGGAATTGTGATTTGACCATTTTGTCTAGTCACATTATATGGTTGGTTCTTATTCTTGACGACTGCTGTCATTTGACTAATGCTCTCACCATAATTTTTTCATTTGCAGTTAGTGGTTAACCTCAGAAATTGTTTCCAATAATATGTTTTTATTTTGTAGGTCCTTGATTTGCATGGAATGAGGAATGCTGGTGAGCGATTGATTGCTGCTCTTTCACTGGTTAGTTTAATATTTCATTTCTTTAAATGAACTACTAAATATCAAATAAATATTCTGCAAGTAGAATAGAAATTTCTATTAAATCTTGGTGAATATAAGCAACTTCCTTTCTCCCGAAATATCATGTGGAAAACACTTCCTTGTGAATAGTGATTAACGATTATATATATATATATATATGAATATGAAAATCCAAAGTGAAAACCTCAAATAAAGTGTCTTAAGTCTCAAAAGAAATCTCCAGAAAGTTCATGGTTTGCTAGAGCCTCTAAATTGATAATGATTTGCTGAAAAAGGCCTCACCAAATAAAATTTTTTTTTTGTTAGCTTATTAGTACACACCAACTGTCAGTACATGCACTGTTAGCCACCCCCACTAGGGATCGATACCAAGACCTCAAGCGTTGAAACGAGGTATATCCACTCAGTCTACCAGTTGAGCTATGGATCAGGGTGTCCTCACCAAATAATATGAAACAAGTCTCTGTCAAATTGCAGTTGGATGTTGAGGAAAGTGAGGAAACATAAATCTCATTATGATGCTTTACCTCCACCCATGCAGTGTTTGCCTGCTTTATATGACACACATAATTCATGAAAAATGGAACCATCTAAAGCAAGGAATTATAACTCTGTTCCGAAGCTTGCTATCGGACCGAAACCATTATGACTTGTTCTCACTCGCTCTCAATGATGCCAACTTGGTGCAAATCCCTTGGGGAAAACACATGTTTTTGGTGTCGGTGTGAGTGCTCGCTTGGTGCTGTATTGTTTTCCTGAGAAATTGAGGTAATAAGAACAAGTTTTGATCTCATGATTTAAACATGGGAAGTACCAGTGGCAGGGTGTCCCATATCCGTTACAATATGGTCGTATCAACCGATACGTAACGGTAACAGTTGATACCGTTACACGATACGGGGTCGAAATGGCCGTTATGAAATTCTGTGACCGTAACGGCCGTTACGGGGCCGTTACGGGCCATAATGGCTCAGTGTGAGTGCTCGTTTGGCGCTGTATTGTTTTCCTGAGAAATTGAGGCAATAAGAACAAGTTTTGATCTCATGATTTAAACATGGGAAGTACCAGTGGCAGGGTGTCCCATATCCGTTATGATATGGTCGTATCAGCCGATACATAACGGTAACAGCTGATACCGTTACGCGATACGGGGTCGAAATGGCCGTTATGGAATTCTGTGACCGTAACGGCCGTTACAGGCCATAATGGCCGTTACAGACCTGTAACGGCTGTTATGGGTCTTGAAAAAAAAAAAAAACTTACCTTTTTTGTTTCTTTTCTTCTTCTTCTTCTTCTTACAATGGGGTTGTGGCGCTGCTGCTGCTGCTGCGGTTGCGGCTGTGGCACTGCTGCGGCTACGGCTGCAGCCCTCTCTCTCTCTCTCTCTCTCTCTCTCTCTCTCTCTCTCTCTCTCTCGGTTCAGTCCCCTTTCTTTGCTTTCCGTCTTTTCTTTTCATTTCCCTCTCTTTTCTTTTCTTTTTCTAGCAAAACCGAACGAAATGGCGTGGTTGTTTCACAGCCACGCAGTTTTTTTTTTATTTTTTTGTATAATCTGCAGTGCACGCTGCATAGTGCACGCTCACTATTTTATTGCATGCGGTGGGGCCCACCTTGATTTATGTATGGTAAATCCATGCCATTCATAATTTTTCAAGTTCATTTTAAAGCATGATCCTTGAAATGAAGGGATCAAAATCTCAATTGGACCATGCAGTTGGGATTGAATGCCCGCCGTTAAAATTTTCTTAAGGCCCATTTTGTGATCCACCTAAGATTTGGATCAGCCTCATTTTTTGGTCCATGCCCTAAAATAAGTAGGCAAAAAGGATGGACCACATGGACATACAAAAAATGCCATTATATATATATATATATATATATATATATATATATATATATATATATATTATATTTTTTTCTATTTACGCATTAAATATGGCCATTTTTTTAAAATTCGAAAAATTATTTTTTAATGATTGTTTTGCTGTTTTAATCATGCCATGTGATGTGTTAATCATAGTAGAACATGTTAATGTGCATTTCACAAATTTGGGGTGCTATTTTATAATTTTTTTTTTTATTTTTTTCTATTTACACATTAATTATGGCCCTTTTTTTTAAAATTCAAAAAATCATTTTTTAATGATTGTTTTGCTGTTTTAATCATGCCATGTGATGTGTTAATCATAGGAGAACATGTTAATGTGCATTTTACAGATTTGGGGTGTTATTTTATATTTTTTTCTATTTACGAATTAATTATGGCCTTTTTTAAAAAAAAATTCAAAAAATCATTTTTTAATGATTGTTTTGATGTTTTAATCATGCCATGTGATGTGTTAATCATAGTAGAACATGTTAATGTGCATTTTACAGATTTGGGGTGTCATTTTATAATTTTTTTAATATTTTTTTCTATTTACGCATTAATTATGGCCCTTCTTTGAAAAATTCAAAAAATTATTTTTTAATGATTGTTTTGCTGTTTTAATCATGCCATGTGATGTGTTAATCATAGTAGAACATGCTAATGTGCATTTTATAGATTTGGGGTGCCATTTTATATATATTTTTATATTTTTTCTATTTACGCATGTTCGAGAAATTCCTCAAAAATAATTGCAAACACCTAATGTAAGATATTTTCATATTAAATTCATTCTAATATATCTATCATTGATAGTAGATAGTTAGAAAATTAAATATATGAGTTTTGTAGTCAAATTCAGGTTATCTGGTTGATAAATTCATCAGACAGTTGGATACAACTTCTCACTAAAGAGTGGACCGTTACACCACCATAAACATGTTCCAATTTATAAATGAATGCATATTTGGAATGCTTAGAATATTCCGGATTTAATCTATAATTTTTTGGCAAAAAAAAATAACAAATTGCACTATTACGGGCCGTTACGCCCCCGTATCGCCGTTACGCCCCCGTATCCGTATCGGTTTTGGAGGTCACCGTTACACCAACCGATACCGATACGGGACACCTTGACCAGTGGAGCTTTCTGCTTCTGGGTCATCACTGCTGCCAACAAGATTAAATTCATCGACCATGTCTGTAAATTGTCATAAGCATGTGTTTTGGTAACACGTTATTTCATAATTTTATTTGTAACTATATTTTGAAAGGTTTTGGAAACTATTTTATTTGTAACTATAAAAACATGGATTATATAAAGAAGCATCTGAGTCATTAGCTAATTTTTTTAAAAAAAAATGTTTGGAATCAAGGTAGTCCACTCATCCAGTGAGTCACAGTGTTGGGGAAAACTGCTTAGTGTCAAGGTAGTCAAAATGCTTGAAATAGACTAGACAACCGAACCCCAGGTGCCCAGGCAATCTCCTAATGAATACGGGCATGAATTGTTCAACTAACAGAAGTCATTAATTTCATGCAAACCAAATCGTTACATTTCTGAGTCTTAAACAGTAAACCAATAGTTTTTATGTTCTTATTCCCTAAGTGGCCAAACAGGGTATGCAAGTCATTCTTTTTCCCTTTGCAACCAGTGCTTATGATGGCATATGGGATGATAGCCTAGGTCCTGATGGCCCAGGTGAATTGCACTTGAATACACTTTTTGCAATTTGGATTTGATAGTCTTCATGTTTTGCAGTCTAGATGCCGCAATATTAAGCAGATAAACCTTGAATTTGCACAAGATATTGAAGACAAACATCTTGTTCTCCTAAAAAACAAGGTAATGTTGTAAATGTTATGTTCATTGCATTTTCCTGTTGTAAGTTCATTTATTTAAAACAATTGGAGGAAACCATTATTCTTTGCTTTCTGTGTATTGTGCTTTGGGAAAGCAACAAAATGCCATTGGTGTCAATTTATAGACCATGTTATTGTTCTTTTTTCCTTTGTCATGAGACGGAAAAATGAACAATGAATGACATCAATTTATGGGGAATGATTCTATACAACTAGTCTGAACCATATTACAATGCAAATTAGTTGTACTCGCCTAATTGGCACATGGATAGTCTAAATCATTGATGTGGACCTTTCACTTGGTCCAATCTACTATTCTCGGGCCACCTAACCAAACTTTCACTTATCAGATGATCCTGACCATCTGATAAATCACTTGCAGAATGGATGGTCCAGATAATTTGTTCCATAAAAGATACGCAAATAAAGTTAAAACAGTTTATTTGTTAGATCCCATGGATTCCTTATCTCTATCAATATTCACACTTTGATCTGATGATCTCAACCAATTGATTGGTTTCTCAGAAAACAGATGGTTGTAGCAAAGAGGACCATTGTTCGAAAGGTTATGATCATGTTACTGTTTGATTTTTCCTGTGTGGTCTATGAATAGTGGCCCGGACTACACTGACAGCCCATATTGATGTTTTGGATGCTGCATATGACCAGTTCAACTCATCTGCACCATATTATGATGTTAACCACATCGATTAAAGATAAAAGATGCAAACTACTTGTGTTGGATCATTCCCTGCTAATTTATAGCTCTTTTCTGTTACTTCTTTAATGAGCTTTTTGGTCATCCATCTGGCATGATGTCTGGTTGAGTTCAAACATGAGCACCATTCCATGTATCACAGGAAGATCCATCTTTGTGTGTGTGTGTGTGTGTGTGTGTGTGTGTGTGTGTTTACATCCTTTGTTTATGCAATGATAGCTGTGAATTGACAGTGTATGGAGACACTTCAAGACTTGCAGTCTCTAAATCTGAATTGCTGTCAGAAGATTTCTGACAATGGAATTGAAGCTATAACTAGTGCCTCCCCAAAACTCAAGAACTTCTCCATCTATTGGAACGTGAGGTATTTCACCTGTTTTGTATGGCTGCCTCATGATATTTTCAACATACCCAATGGTAACATTAGGGAATTGATATCTACACCCACCCTGATTGATTTGCTAGCACCAATTTCCATTTTGGGAATTAAGATAGTACATTTTCTACCATCTCAGTTCCCAAGATGGAAAATAGGTGTAAGCAAATCAATCTAGTTGGGTGTGAATAATGATTCCCTAATATCATCCTTGTTCATACTAATATGTTAGGACTGGAATGATGGATTGAGATCAGGGTAACAGATTTAAGTATGAAGCATTTGGTGAAGAACTGCAAAGAGATAATAGATCTGAACTTGAGTGGCTGTAAGGTATCTATTGTCAAAGAAGATGCATCTGCCTTATAATTGTTTGTTTTGGGGGCCTTGCCCCTTTCCACAATTTAATCCATCTTTTGTTTCTATTTTTCTTTTGGGATTCTTTATCCATCTTCTGTTTCTATTTTTCTTTTGGGATTCTTTATCCATCTTCTGTTTGTATTTTTATTTTGGGATTTTTTATTGTGTCACTAAATATGATTGTTTTGGCACCCGAGTTCTTTTATTCCATTAAGAATTTCATGAGATTTTTGGAATTGGTGGTTTCTATTGAGATTATCATGCCCATCACATTTTACCGGCATTCTGAAGATGCATGGATGTTGAGTCTTCTCATTCACTCACTATTATTGAAATTGCAAATTGGAATTGTGTGTTAGATGTTTGAGGCTGAATAAAGTCAAGCACAAATAGAGCTTCATCTTTCCAGGAAAAAAAAAAAAAACACAAATAGAGCTTATATAGTTATGAAGGTAATCTTTGGAGAGTTTTATCAAGTTGTAAAGGGTGATGTTTGGATAACATTACGGTTTTTGCCATCTTCCCTTGTTCTTCTATTATTGTTAGTGTATGAGACTCCCCTTCAGTGCAGATATACAGGGGATGGATTTTTTCGTCAGATAATGGAATTGAATGTACTTTGCTTGCTTCTTATTGCTCATTCCCAAGCTACAGAGGGTGTCATTCGCAACTGTAGACCCTCCTGTATATTTTTTCAGTTTCTCTGTACTTTTCTATATTTCTTTCCGTCCTTCATTGGTAAGGTTCTCGCTAATAAAAAAGAAACAGAGCCCATTCAGTGCTAATAGTTTTCTATTATATTTTTAGTGGTTACGTGCAAAGAAATCTCAGGTGTGGAAGGTGAACTTCTGACAGAAGAATTAGGCATAGATTGATGGACTGGAAACTTGAACTTGAGTGGCAATTCACCCGTAGGTGGAATGATGTTGACTTGGCAGAATGAAAGCAAGAGAAAAATTCATCTTGTCCACTCTGTTTGACACAGAGATGATTTTGGACTTTGGAACTACTTTCTCAATATTCGTGGGATTTCTTGGGCATTTCCAATGATGGTAGAAGACATTCAATGGAAGCAGAAATTTCCACTTGGGGATAAAATGGCATTTTTTTACTTTCTTTGGAAAGTTCTCCCTCCCTATCCTTGTGGATATGGAAAGGAATGATAGAAGATACAGACATCGGAAGCTTGTAGCATAAAAGCAGTGTTGGAAAAGAGATTGGTGATGAGATGGAAATAATCACCATTCAGTTCCATCAACCTCAGCTTAGATGGGAGCTCAATTGAGAACTGGTTCTGGTTCTTATAGATGGTTTTTAAGAGATGAGGGGGGAAGACAGAAAGATTGAATGTTTTCAAGTTGTTCTTATCGGGACATCCTCATTGTGGTAGGCTAAAAAAAGCAAGTCCAGCTTTGGTCTTCTATTTTACAAGGCTAACATGATACTCTTGCAAAAGAGGGTTAGCTAGAGCTTCTTCGGGTATAGTTCTATTTTCTATGGGGAACATATGAAAAAACTATTTGAGTAAACATCTTTTAAATTATCGAAATAATGTTGAAAAAACAGCTTTAGGTGCATAAAGATTGCCATTTGAAGCATGTGCTGCATAATAAGCATCCATGAGATTCTATGGAATAGTATCTTAACTGCATAATCTATGCAGAAGTTCTTGTCCACACTCAGGGACTGTTTGGTAGCCACCTAAATTGTATTCATCTCACATTCGTCAATCTTTATCATGCATTAGATATCACATTTCAGGATTAAAAATAATCTTGATAACCAACAATCATGATCTCTAACACATATTATGAGCAACTAAATTGAGATGAATTCATTTTTACGTGTCTAGCAAACAGGCCCATATATAATGCATGAAGATGTTTCCTTGTTATTGTTTCTATACAAATTTTCTAAAATTTGTTTATATTGAAACATGTTTTTAACTTTCTTTTTTATGTGGCGAGTTGCAGAATATAACAGATCAGAGTTTGCATCTAATTGCCGATAGTTATCAAGAGTTGGAAGTGTTGAATTTGACAAGGTATGCATACTCATCAAAAGGTTCTAATATCATCTCATGTATGAATTCTGATTTGAATTTCAGCCTACCCCAAATAGCCAGGATAGGCCTTGATGGCGATGTTAAGAATTCTGAATTTCTTATTGTAAACCAGTGTGGACTACTTTCATTCAATGCATCTTGATTATCATGTATATCAAATGCAGCGATATTATTCTTCCATTCTTGCCCTGAAATTCTCTCATGATCTTTCTCATTTTATCTGGATCATAAGTGGAGACATCCCGTAAATTTGCTCAAAAGTTGCATGCACGGCTCTGGCATGGTGTCATTTGGATCACAAGTGGAGGCACCCCATGAATGTGTGGCTCTGGTATTCATGAGCCCTGTTTGTCTAATATCAAAACCTCCAAGCTTTCCTCATCTTATGTCTTTCTAGGAGGAGAGGTGCCCCTCCACAAAAACTTCTTTTAGATGGATTCTAATCTAGCAGCTACTTTGAACATCCAGAGAATGTACATTGGAAGACTGGAGAATACAACTTTCAGAAACATGATTGGATTGCCAAAAGACTAAGTAGAGGAGCTTGCATTTCCAGATGACGAGTCCCCTTCAGAAATTTTCAATCAGCTCATCCCAAGCATTTTACCTAGGCCTGCAAATGTAAATAGAATAAAAGTTATTCAAACTAATCAGAGGTGCTGAATTCTATGTACAAAATTTGAAGCATAAAGATGATAGAAAGACAGTTATGTGGAATTGCAACACATAAAGCCAACATGAAACATATTATGCAAACTTGTTCTCTTGTGAAACATCTCCTGAAGTTCCATTGAAAAATTCCATCATTTTCCTGATGTTTCCCTTAGACAGCGACACATTCTCCTATACATGCAATATTTCCCATCTGATACTGATATATTTCCGTATCTCAAGGGTACAGTACGTGTATCAATATCAATATTGCAAAAAACTGATCCCCTTATCATGTTATGTGATCTAATTCTAGATTGGTGCAAATGGTAATCATTGCTTGAATCATGCCACATTTCATGTTTATGGATGTAACATAACCCTTCATTCATTATTAGGTGCATCAAGCTGACGGATGGCGGATTGCAACAGATACTTCTCAAGTGTTCTTCCCTCCGAAGCTTGAACCTTTATGCCCTTTCAAGGTACACAAAAGGATATTTATTTATTTATTAAAAAAAAAATTAAGCTAGGCTGCAGTTGTACTGACCTTCAAAAAAATGCTGCAGTTGTACTGACAAGCATGCATGGCATGCTTTTGCGTTATGCTCCACTTATTTTGACATGCATGCATGCCTGACTTCAAATGAACACACTGGCTGTAATATTCAATCTTTTCTTGCAGCTTAACAGACCAGGCTTATAAGAAGATGGCATTTCTACCACATCTGAAATTCTTGGATCTATGCGGTGCGCAGGTAATCGTATGTGGCTGAACGCACCCAACACCATGATTTCTACTACTAGGGTGGTTCTATTCTTGATCTAAAGAAACGGTCTTTTGTTTGTTCAACGCAGCAGTGGTACAGCTGAAGGTCACCTTGTAATAAAATAATATGTTGATCTGGTGGGCCACATCATGGGACAGACCATGCCCGAATTTCTTCCCTATAAGATGATCCTAACCATCTGAATAAATGGACAAGTATGACGATCCACGTTTAACAGGGCCCAGTCTGATGGTTAGGGTTGTCAGATGGAGGATATTTTTTGTGTATCTCCCATCTTTAGGGGATTTTTTTTGTCTCCTATCTACCAGTCTCACAATATAGCAATGTGAATAATGAAAAGGTGGTGCCCGAAGCATAGTCCACTTGGCTGAGCTAATGCACAACTGAACATTGTATACATTCCCCCTCTTCTTGATAAGTGACACTAACTATCAGAAATGGAATGCCAGAATTTGTCAGATGATGGTCTTTCATGTATAGCGAAGTGCAAGAATCTGGTTTCCCTGAACTTGACATGGTAAGGTTTAGCTCGTGATTCTAGGCCTGGATTTTGAACTGTTCGGGCTTGGTCTTTGGGCTGAGCATATGTAAAATTTTGATTTTTCTGGGCCCAGGCCCAGGCCCTGCCCGTTGCCAGCCTTAAGTGATTCAAACAAGAAGCTCTGGGAGCATAAAGAAATAAGGTGAATTTTTATTAGATGCCTATGAACTTTGACAGGTGCATACGTGTCACCAATGTGGGAGTCATAGCCATCGCAGAGAGCTGCACCTCTCTTGAATTTCTTAGGTAATTTAGGAGAGTTTCTCAGACTTTGAAGAGACGGTGTACATTGTATAAGTCTAGCACTAATGAGTTAAGAGGAAATGCAGCTTGTTTGGCATTCTTGGGGTGACTGATCAGTGCCTGGAGGCCATGTCACGGTTCTGCTCAAACACACTTACAACCCTGGACGTGAATGGGTGTATCGGCATTAAGGTACCGATATAGTTGCATATATGCATCTTCTACTTTAGTGAATGTTCAGGTGCAGGACCCACTTGGCGGAAGTTTGCAAATGATGTATCCCATCACCATCCAATAAAGATTGGGCAAATGATGAGAAGTCGATCCGCTATGTTTTACTTTTTAAAGGTCGTGGTGGCCCACTTTGTGAACTTCCCCTTTTGGAGGTCTTTCATGGTTGATCATTTCTCTTTGCATTTATTATGCACTTGTGCTTTCAGTTCCACCAATCTAAGTAAATGATTGTGGAACTTTTTCCTCCAGAGACGGAGTCCGGATGAACTGCTTCAACTCTTCCCACATCTGATATGCTTTAAAGTGCACAGCTAATGGTTGATGGAACTCACGCTGAAGGGAATCTCTCGTTACACCTGTGAGTACTTCTCTTGGGTGCCGTAAACAGTATTTAAGTTGCTAGGAGTTCTACGGGCTAAAAGGCAGATACATGTTAAGGTCATATGCCATTCTCAAGTCCTTGCACAAGCACCCCAGTAAATATTTTGGTGACAAATTCAAGGGAGCATATGCATCCACTAAACATGCGGCGGACATGTATTTCAATCTTTGGAGTATCCTGACCGTCTGGGATTCACTACATCACAGAAGAATCTGCAATTTGGGTTGTGCGGAATTGACTTGCATCATTCCACTTGTACATGTGTGTGGCCATGATGCACTATATATGGGCGGATTGTAGATTTATCCAACGTAGCTGCAATCTCCCTATTTAAAGAGTTTGAAATTCGAAAATGCACCTATAAGATTAACAAATGAGAAAGTAACTGCTTGAGCTTGAGATTTAGCTGTGTTATTTCTACAGTATCTGTTGAACTTCATAAGGGTAGAGGGGTGGGCCTCCATCTAATCTCCACAGTAGAAGTGGAATTTTGGTTTCATAATCCAGATGGTCACAGTGCAAGATTTTCACAGATTGGCCGCTTCTAACCGTGTAATTTGTGGCTTCAAAATTGAGTGTACGATCAGACGGCCAGTTTCAATTTGGACTTATCGACACAAGTGGGTCCCATCATCAGAGGCACTTATATATCTGGCCGTCAGGCGTATTTTGATTTTCAAAGGCTGAAATCTAGTGGTCAAAGCTGTAGTAAGCTTTTGATGTTCTTGGCACTGATCTGCCTTTGGATGAGGATTTGCATTTGAGTATATATTCAATTTTCATTTTATCTGCTTCATTTGAATTGGTTGATTTTGCCAACACACCAGCATCAAATTGCGGCGACACAGCCACAGCAACTGCGGTATGTGTGCTGCTCAAGCCCCACTGTCCAAATCGTGGACCTTGTGCTGGGTGGATCATATCTTGAAATGTTACTGGTGAGATGATCATGACCATCTCATTCCACATTGAATTTTGACAGTGGCTTCGAATGTCCATCTGATGAATGGCCACCAATAGAATGGTTAGCTAAGGGCTGTGGGCATGTTTTCTCCTTTGTTCTGTCCTCATGGTAGTATAAACATTCAGTGTCTCTGGAGTAACCATTTGCACTCGCCCTTGCTGATTTGCATACAACCCATTTTCCATTTTGAGAATTGGAATTGTGACAAATTACTAGTGTACTTGTCAGTCAATCATAGCCATCCATATTTCTACACAGCCTCTGGTCTGGTGCACATTTACATCATCTGAACCATAAAAAAAATCGAAGACCCTACAACCCAGAATTAGCTACAACCCCAAACACTGATTGATGGACGTTTGAATTTTGGATGCTGAACTTTTCATTTTAATTGCCCATTCCAATTTTCAGGTTCTACAAGTGGGCGTCGTGTGGTTCTGTGATCTAAATTGTTGATTCTTAACCGTTGCTGTATTTAATTTTGTAGCGGCATATTTGGTGGGTCATCTACTGAAGGGTTAAGATTGCACTTCTGGGAGATTTTTCTTTTCTTTCGGTTAATGTGCCAGTGCCATCCACAACAGGCTAATCATATCAATGGTTTGGATCACCGAGACCCATTTCACTCGTTCCAAACCATTTTATTTATTTTAAACCGTTCGTCCAACAGCCACCAATTGGATGGTTGGGAGCACCGGGTTAATGTGATTTTCGGGCCGTTTTCCATCCAACATATACCCAACTACGGATCGTCTGGATTAATTTGCATACGTAAATGGTCTGGAATTGCATTTGGTCACATGTAAATTTCATTTGATTCCAAGGGGAGAGAAATTGGATTAACTCAGGTATCATATCATCCCATCCCAATCTAAAAATAGATACTTCAAGATTTCTGATAGATTTTAAAATTCACTAAATTCATGGCCCCACATTGATGCATTTATTTTATCCACACCATCAGTCCATATGCATGACAGCCAGGTTGCCCATGCATAAGGGTGACCCACATAAGTTGTGAATTTGGTCTATTAATTATAATTATATGGACGTTCAGGTTGTACATGCATACAAGTGATTTACATTAACTGTGAATTTAGTCTATTGATTACAATTCTATGGTCAACCAAACGGAGACGTGTTTTTCCCGGTAAAGATTTCGATACCAACGTTGCATTGGACGGTCAAAATGCCAACGGCATTTCTACACATGCAATCCTTGTTAATCTCTTGAACCATACAGGGCCTAGGAAACCGATGTTAAGCTATATCAGTCGTCTGGTCCCATCACACATCATGGAGAGGGCTTTCTTTCGGATGTGGGCCATGGACACACATATCTGATGTATCATTGGTTAGTGAAAAACGCCTAGTCAATATGTTCCTTCAGTCGCACATGCAGATGCATGGTAAGGACAGGCACCGTAACATCAAGTGTCGTTTCTGTGCCTACAAGACGTTTCCAAATTTCCTTTGGCTCTCGGCAGTTATTTGATACTCTGGCGGAGTCTGACGCTTGGTACTCAGGCTCCCAAGAAATTGTACACGTGGCATACATTAAATCAAATTAAACGGACTAAATTGTGTCCCTAGGTCACAATTGTCCACTCTTTTGTTAAAATTGGACCGTTGGATATCTTTCATTTCGATTTGTCCAATAAATTTCCACATATCCCAATATTCAGATAGCCAAAAAACTGTAGTTTTTTTTATTCATGATACATCTGAACTGGGACCCATCGTTTGGCAGTTTAATTTGATTTGCTTAACGCTATCATGAACTTTTTTAGTGCCTGCGTATCATCCTTCACACTCTGCCAGAGTATTAAAGTTTTCTCTATGACTTTCGAGCTTTTAAATAAAAAAGCACATTTAGACTGGATGCCATCATCAGCCGCCAACAAGTTATTTTGCCCTCCAGCTGGGTGGAGCACTTTCGGCTTTTCGGTTTCTAGAACTGGGTAGTGATCCAAATCGTTGATATGATTGATATAGTCCAACATACCAACGGTCTAGATTAATGAACCATGGGTCCCAGCTGTCAGAAGTGAAAACCCCCGTTATACAGTGCAGAATTTAGGCCACGTAGAAACAGATTGCCCGTTCAGGACTTCGGTTCGTGCACGTGCAGGTCCAACAGTTGTGTGAATCAAACCGTTGATATCCTGTTCTCCATTGTCAGTGGTCCATTCACCAAAAAATCTCCCACATGGAAATGTCATAAACCTAGGTTTAAGAGAGAAGGCAGGACGGTTTCCATTCAACCAATAAAAGGCCATATATTCTGTATTCCATGGCTAGGATCTTCCAATCTGGGGAAAGATTGGTAAAATGTGCTATCAACAACGAGTCCCATCGTATCAACGTTTTGGATCACTGAATCATGGGCCCTACTTATCCATACTATAAGGGAGAGAGAAGACGATGATGCATTAATAGATGGAATTTGACAAAAAAAAAAAAAAAAACTTGGGGGAATAAAACGGATGATGTGGGCCCCAGCCCCACTCTTTCTAGCCGCAAATGATAACAAGCCATACAAAGCACCATATCCAAACACCCACAAACTCATCTCTTGCCCACCATTCCTTTCCTCTGCCACGTGTCCCACCATCATTCACAGCCGTTGCTA
The DNA here is from genome assembly GCA_037074715.1 of Magnolia kwangsiensis. NCBI lineage: Eukaryota > Viridiplantae > Streptophyta > Magnoliopsida > Magnoliales > Magnoliaceae > Magnolia > Magnolia kwangsiensis. Next base: position 13,154,138 of record CM073571.1, read on the forward strand.
CCCCTGACCCACCACTGCTGCTCGCACTACTCGGATTTGGCGTATTCCCTTTACCTGAGAAAAGCCATAGACAAGTTGTAATTCAAAAAAGAAAAAGAAAACAAAAAAAAAAAAAAAACACAAATATCCATCACAAAATAACACTTGCTCTCACCAGTTGTGGTACCATTTCCTTGTGTGCCACTAGCAAATTGCTTGAACACCTGAGCGTCTGATGAATTTGGAGCCAAATGCAGTAGATCTAGACCATCCACACAAGAAAAGAATTTCAAAAAAAAAAATCATTACGTGGAAATGTATGCATAAATCCATGTATTCATGTATGTGCATGTAGACGTTGATGGGACACGCCCTGATTTCTTAAATATAATCAAGTTGATGAAATCAGTAGAAAATTATAATCCAAACTCATGCAGTAACATCATTTTTAATCCCTTCCATTTTTAACCGTGAAAACTTTTTGAAAACTCATCCACATGATGTGATTCCAAAATCTGAATGGTCCATGTGATGCAGCACCCCATAAACCCACAGGCGTAACTTTTACCCTGATCCAAAGCCCTGGTGGCCATGAAACAAGAAAACGGTTTCCTTCCTTGATTTGCATCTCTCTTCACCCATGACAAGTGGGTAAAAATGCGCAAGTGAGCATACACACACACACACGCATACATACATGTGTCATCCTTGAAGTATTGTCCTAGCTATTTCAAATTACCTTTTAAAAATTACTTGGCAAAAGCTTAATGACTAGATGTCTACATGACATCATCCCTCTTCTTTTATACGGGTTATTGTTACTCAACAAGCCAGAATAAAAGAATTTCGAACCATGATCTACATCAAAACATTATTTTTAAGCCATTCAATTCAAATAAATTTACAAGTACCCATGACGGTACTTAAATATTAAGGCTATTAATCAATGGTCAAGAATAAAGAATTATCAATTCAAACATCATTTTAAATCCATTCAATTTTAAGTGGTGCTTTGTAATAATCTTAAAATAATATTTTCAAACGCGAGGATGACATACCTATGCAATTGGTAGCATTGATGGAGGCACCACAAACGCTGGGGAGTTTCAGTGCCAACGTGGCGTTGATCTTGATACCGAGGTTGGGATCGTCCCGATCTTTGATGAGAATACACAAGCATTTCCTGCTCTTGACTAGGACTTGTTTGAGCCCACTACAGCAATCAGGGGTAGGAGTCTTGGCTTGGCCTTGGACGTAGGGGAGGCAAGTAGCAAGGCCTATCAGTACATTCCCGCACTCTTTCTGGTCACTCGCGAAGTCTGATCTAGTGAGGCCCACCAAACAAATGGCTAGGATGGATGATAGCAAGAGTCTTCCCATGGCTAGGACACTTACAAAGAGAGAAAGATGGGGCTTTGTATGGAGAGTATTGGAAGTTGTTTGCTTTCCCTCTTGAACTAGGATTCTCTCCTTGAGAGGGAAGGAAATGGTAAAGCTAGAGAGAGAGTCGAATGATTATGACCCAAGAGAGCATTTGTATAAGTGCTAGTGCTGCTAGCGTGCGCGGCTCATGTGTTTGGAAATCAGATGGCCCATTTTATAATCTATTGGTGGGCCACATGATGTTGTCTTGCTATGATGACTTGTCTCTGTGGAAAGTAATTTTGAAAAGCTTTTAGAGTGTTCACATGTGAGCTTTGGTGGTATTACTTCTCTAACTACAATTTGGGATAGGAATGATCTGGACCGTTGATCTGCACGGTTGGTGATTTTCGGTTGATTGGTAATGTGTCCATGTAAGTTTTTTGGAGGTGGGCACGATGGATCTGGCGGTTGTGGGATCGTGTGTCAGACAATATAAAGGTTCTGTATTATGATGCATTTGATTAAGGGTTGATTGTGTTAATCAAGTCCAACCGGTTGGACCATAATTTACGGTCCACCCAGAAAATAACTTCCAATATATCATGTGTGGTCCACATCCAACTATTCCAATAGATTGTATCCACCATAGGGATCAGCTTTTACAAAAATCAGCTCCATCGAGTAATTGGATGGACCACACTATAGAAGCAATTTCTAACCATTGGTGAATAACAAAGTACATGTGTGGTAAATTCAATAAGTAGATGTGGATGAATTTTTCATAAGGTCATCTTTATGATGGGTGAAAGTACTGGACGGGTTAGATTTTGGCCACACATGAAACCTTGGAGATTATCTGCTGGGTAATAATAGCTTTTTGGCCCAACCGGGTGGACTAAAGATATTGTCAAAAAAATAAAATATAAAAAAGCACTGATAAGATTGATGTAGACCACTTGCTATTTTACTTGCAACCGTCCATTTGACAGCCATCAGTTGATGGTTGTGATTTCCTTGGTCAGTGTGATTTAGAGACATGGATGAATGTCCCTCAATTTGGATTGTCAAGATGGCTCTACACGAGTGACACGTGGGGAGGATGAATCACTACTAGTTTCAAAATGGTGGTGGACTATCCCAGGAATATAGTGCTTCATTCATATTTATCTGACTAAATTGGCCTTGGGAAAATGAAATGGTAGTGGAGTTGGTGGAATCGAGTGGGAGGTGAAATACGTAAAGATGAATTGCTGGTGGAGTTGGGTGTCCTCCAGGAGGGGATGTACACGTGTATACAGTTTGTATTCGAAACGGATGAGGTTAGGTAAGCGTTTGAAGCCCTCCTTATCCATACTCAAGCACACACTCAAATTTCGCACACGTGTACGAAATCCAAGGTTTCTATCAGTTGGGCCACACTTTATATCTTCTAATATAAATATCAGACCTTTTACTCAGGTGGGCCATGTCTGGCCATCCATTTGTTTTGTACAGTGTTGCTCAGCCGGAGAGTGAAACTGCTTGATTTTTAGGACATAAGGTCTGAACAATATGGCCCAATTGATGGAAAGCTAGCATCTCACACACGTATTCCATACTGGCACGAGTGACTGCATGTGCATGGGTAGGCGTCCGCACAAGCGGCTAGCAAGTTTCAAAACTGATATTGGGGGCAGAGTAAATTCTTCTGACCAGGGCTTCTTGGATTAGGACACGTATGCGACGGACGCTTTCTAAGTTTCAGAGGTTCTGTGAACCGCAGCTGCCACCATACTTTGGCACAACCCTTAATTGTTCGGGACCGTTGATCTGATGGGCCACCAGGGCCACCAGATATATGGGTCACAACCAAACGATGCAGCTATTTTGGGCCATATAAAGATTGTAGGATTTGCGCGTCGAAAGTGGACTGCTGCTCAACTTTCAGTGGGACGTCTGTGATGCGGGATACTGATCCAACACCAGCCAGCTAGCTGGTGTCAAAGCTCTGTGGGCCCCACAATGATGTATGTGTTTTATCCACGCCATCCATATATTTTTACAGCTCATTTTAGATTATGAGGCCAAAAATAAGGCAGATCCAAATCTCAAGTAGACCACACCACATGAAATAGTAGGGATTAAATGCATACTGTTGAAAACTTTTTGGAGGCCACATGAGTGTTAGATCAAGCTGATATTTGTGTTTTACCTAATCCAGGTCTTTGTGACCTTTTTATCAACAGGTTGAATGGCAAATAAACATTACAGTGGGCCAGTTTTTAACTGTGGACGTTCAATCAATACTGTTTCCCTGTGATGTGTCCACCTGAGTTTTGGATCTGCCTCATTTTTGGGCTCATGGCCTAAAATGAGCTTGAAAAATGGTTGGACGGGATGGATAAAACACAAACGTCGTGGTGAGGCCCACAGAGCTTTCGCACCAGTTAGGTTGGCTGATGTTGGGGTCACGATTCAAACCGCGTCCAAAAAACAAAAGGGCTACCGCTCCAATGGCAATCAAATCTGACAGCCAAACATTTTAGGCCGATCAACATAGTCAGAATGGGAAACCAAATAAACGGCTGAGACGACCGTCCACAAGCATTGCATATACATTATTTAGGGCGCGCCTACGGTAGATCCGGGGATCCACCAAGGTGGATGGATCCAGCCCACCGTGATGCATGTGGCTTACATCCACACCGTCCATTTTGATAGTTCATTTTACCGTATGATCCCAAAAATGAAGCAGATCCAAATCTGAGGTGAACTGCACCTCACCTGGTGATTGACCATTAAAAACTTTTTATGCCATAAAATTTTTGGACCAAGCTGATATACCTTATCAACAGGTTTGATGGAAAATAAACATTCCGGTGGCCCCCAAGAAGTTTTTAATGGTGAGTATTATTCAATCACCACTAATTCCTGTAGTGTGGTTCACCAAAGATTTCGATCCGCTTCATTTTTGGGATCATGCCCTTAAATGAGATATCAAAACGGATGGACGCCGTGGATGTAAAGCACATGCATCATGGTGGGGCACAGAGTCAGGGATCCACTGAAACCGCGCCCCATTGTCCATGTCATATCTCCGACCAACAGTACTATGAAAGGTGGATGTGCCTCCTTTATTGGACCAACGTCCTAAGATGAGCTGACGCAACGTATGGAGCGGGCCCCCCACAACCTTTGGTTACACATGCATGCCCGAAATTCGCGTCCGTTCTTGTGAGGCTTGCTGGACTACAGGATGTGTTTACCATAGTTACTTGATGTGAACTCCTCTTGGCATGCGTACGTCCATCCAAATTGTCCGAATCGGAGGCCCCACCACTTAAAAATAAGAAAAGGGAGGTATGAAAACTAAAAGAGTGGAAAATAAATAAATAAAGGAAACGCATTGGGGCAGGACGGTCCAACCATCCAACAGTGGGACATTAAATAGACGGTTAAAAGGGAAATCCGAATCTAATGGGTAGAATCAGGTAGTTAGATCTGAACAGTCCGTGTGGGTACCATTGCGCAAGCATAATCCAAAAAAGATGGTAATTTGCCCTATCCACAATTGATATTTGTGATGGTAGAGACGCTCTATATAAAACCAACAAGGATTTTATCAAATACATGAATTTAATGCCTCCAGCTTGCAAAATTACCATCCGAGTCTAGCCCCTTGAAAATAAGAAATCCAATTGGCCCTTTCATTGGCCCCATCCATTAGGTGGGTCACTGCATGCATAACCATCCATTTTTTTTCAAACACGTGGCCTACTTGATGAACACACCCAATTTTTTTTTTAATTATTGGGCGACGGTACTGATGTAGGGTCAGCATGATGAACGGCACAGATAACACAAATAGGCCACGTGTCAAGATAAGACAGAACTTGTATCAGAATTTGGGCCATAAAACATATGCAACTTGAACGCATGGTAGGCAAAACCTAAGGATTGGGTTTCCAGATAAGAGTAAGAATTTGGGCCATAAAACATATGCAACTTGAACGCATGGTAGCCAAAACTTAAGGATCGAGATTCCAGATAAGAGTAAAATCACCATGTACACCTTTCTCACTACAAGACTTCACCTGTATGATCACAATAAAAATTAAAATTAAAATCAAAACAGAAAAGCACAAAATGTAGTCCTCATTACTAATAGAGATACAAAAATAATGGAGATTTGGAGACTGGCAAGACGGTCTTTTCTTTAATAGTGAAATAGGCCTCGCAACATAAGGTTATATGACCAAAAGACTATTATCTGCCAAAACAGCGACATGGACAAAACACAGTGGTTCCAGCAATCCTATCCTCCATTTATTGTGTCAATACAAGGGTCGACGGGGCATCCATATAAATGCAGCTTACACTCAATCTCGGCCGCATACTTGGAAAATGAGTGTCCATCTCAAGCCTCAGAGAGTACATCTCAAGCCTCAAAAAGAGTACAAGGGAAAAATAAAAAAGTAAAAAAACCTAATGTAAAAAGGACTTTGGTGGGACAGTTCTTGAAAAATTAAAGATTTATACTTTAAATAAGAGACGAGCATGAATAGCTTGAGAATTTCGACACAACATTTTTTCCACAATTTTCTATGGGACAGACAAGAAGTGGCATATTACAAGTAGATCGAAGCAATCTTGGACTAATGATCGGGAAAAAACATGGAGAGAACATGATCTACCTCCTCCTGGTATCTTCACACAACTATCTTCCACCATCAGCTTTTCTGCCAAAACTACCACCAACTCAAGTGACCTGCATAGGCAGCAATTCAAAGACAATCAAGCGAATGAATGTTCTAACTGCATTATTGATATTCAACACATTTACTGATATTTCTTGACCTGTCTTCAAAAGATTCAAAGATGCTTGTGTCCTGAATTGAGTATCGCACAACATCTCAGGAAATGCACATAAAATCAACAGAAGTATTAACAATAAAAGATATCTAGTTGAGAAGAAATATGATGGCCACTCGCCTACTGCAACATCTATTAGATCTAAGGGTGGCAATAGGCTGGGTTCAGGTTGGATGTAGGGGTACCCATACCTAATGGCTAATGCCTACCAATGGGTAACCCGTATGTTGGGCCTGAAATGGGCACCCATACCGGTATGTAGCCATTAGGGTGTTGGGTACCCATTTATCATTTGAAAAAAAAAAATCAACATTTGCTTCAGAAAAACACAGATATATATAGATTTTTTTAAAGGTGATGAATTTTGGCCCAATGAGCAAAAAAAAAAAAAAAAAAAGAGAGAAGAAAAGAAACTAGGACTTTTTCTTCAAAAATGCAAGAAATAGAAAAATCCTATTTTGGATTAAAAACTGAAAAACAAACATATATGAATGATGCTTATCGTCCATCATGACTAGTTAGTGTATACATGACATGCACTTACTCAAATTAAACAGTGATTTGTACATGTGGCCCACATTATGGTTGGATCTGCTGAACTTTAGAGTGCCCACTTTCATGGTGGGTCGACCCTAATGGATGGTTTGTTTGGTATCCACAATGCACACACCAAGGTGGGCCCACTTTTCATGGTGGGTCAACCATATTGGATGGGTTTGATGGTATAGACTATGCATGTGCCAAGGTGGATCCACTTTTCTTGGTGGGTCAACCTTGTAGGATAGGTTAGATGGTATACACAGTTACTAAATACAACAAGGTGAGGACCAACATCTTTTTCTTGTAAAGATTGTAATTTTTCTGTTTTTTTATTTTTTTGAGAACGAAAAGTTTATTGAGAGGGGGAAAAAAATAAGCAACAGCAGCAACAAGAAAACAGGGACGCCAAGGAGGCAACCCGATTACATCCCAAGAAAATCAAGATTACAACCCATAAGGTTAGGTGCGCAAGTAAGCCCATTCAACTACGAGTAACCTTGCCCTTTGGGATGCTCCCCCCATCGATTTTCTTTCATTTCTGAAGCACCTCACATTTCTTTCTTACCATACGGAGCCTGGGCTGTGGCATATACCCATGCCCACCACATGTTGGACCAGGTTTGGGTACCTGCTAGGCCACATGCATGGAAAAAACGGACCGTAAAAAGGAGTAAGCCGGCACACCACATTTGGCATACACATGCAGCCACCTTATGACTGGATAGGTCTTGACTTTTATTGTGGGGCCCTACCTGATAAACTGCCCATATCTTACATGAGACATTAGCATGTGTGGAGAGTAGGATTTGGATGAGCAGCGGTAGCAAACCTCCATCCAGTTAGCATAACATACAGTGCTGAGGCGCTGAATGCAAGCCATGTGTAGGGAGCCACTATTTCAAGCTTTGGGGTTTTAAAACCCCCAGAAAAGAAATAACGCCTTTCAAGAAATTTGCAAGCCGGGTTTCCAAAAAATGGCAAACCTCTTTAAGGTACACACATGGATGTCAACAGCAGATACTACACAAATTAAGCCGCTTGTGATATGAGTGACAGAAGATATCACACAACTTAAATTGGGATTGATTCTCAGATCATAACAAATGAACCATAGATATTGAGTTTGATAATTCAAATGCATGAAAGAAGAGATGCTCTAGACTCCAACTAATTTCACAAAAATCCCCGTGTACAGATTGGTTCCTGTCAACCTACCCAAGATGCCAGGCCTTTATAGCAAGAAAACTGATCAATTCCCTTCTACCAAAGGTTGTATATCGGAGACAAATAGAATCAACATTCCCAACCAAGATATTTTGAAATGGTTACGTAATGGTAACAGTGGTAACCCTTGTGCGTTATGGGGTCATAATGGCCATTATGGAAAAGATGACCCATGATGGTCCAAAATAGGTTTTTTTCCCAAAAATAAAAAAATTCTGTAAAACCCGTTACAAATGGTAACAGCGGTGGCCGTTACAGCCACCATTACCATTATGGAATACCCTGTTCCCAACCCATCCACAGATTTAGCAAGGACAAAAATTGCACGATATCCACACAGACAATGAACAGGAACTTTGAAGAGTCGGGGCATGGGACCATCTAAAACAAAACAAGCGAACAACGAACAAGATATGCTTGTAACCTCTGACAAAATAAGAAAACTGATATCAAAATAATAATGCAAGCTCATCAGCTTATAACGAAGCCTAAATTAAATCAACACAGCGCCTCTTAATTTCCGAATTAAGGGAAGAATTTCAAGCAATCAGTGGCTTACCCTGCAGTGTCAACGCCTTGTTCTGGGCTTGCAGCGGAATTCTGCTAAAAGTGCTATGTGATCAGAGGACCACTCAGGAGAAGGGAGAGCCGTGTCTTTGCGTAAGCTCTCCTCATCCAAGAGTTCCAGTAATGACTCGACTGTCAACGAATCCGCTGAAACCACAACTCAACCAAATATATCACAAAGCTCCAACTAGTAGAAGTTTTTATCAATATCTGAACCATATATATAAATAACAAATGACAGAATACTGATATTAAAGGCAAGAGAAAGGGAAAGAAAGCTCAGACAAAGTCATCTTGCAACAAGGAAATTTACCTGTGTAAAATATGTAATCAAGTGTGCCAATGAAATCTCTGGTGCAGTTTGTGAACAATGGTTCATTAGTTGTGGGGTCCATTCTCCTTCTTTGTTGCTCCAAACCAATTCCAACTCCCACCATCCTTGCAAAGGATGAGTATGCACTGACCTGTAACAAACACATTGTCACGACCTGTGTAAAATAATTGGGTGGTTCAAGGGGAGTGGCAGCAGGCTGAAGTTTTACCAATGGAAGCTGATGAGTTAATTTGTTCGCAGGACGCAAGATTCCAAGAGGATCTACTGTCAAGTCAGGATGCAACTGATCCACCTTCCCCATAGCCAGAAGTGCATGAGGTGCACTGCAATCAAGTCGATCGCTCTCTTTAAGTTTAAAACCATCAAGAACTAGTCCTTTGTTAAGAGAAATTAGCCATTCTGCACTAGAAATTCAAACATGTATCAGGACAAAGGACATACCTTCCAGGGACTGAATTAAAATCCCCACAAACCAACATTGGGATGTCCGCACTGACAGCTATTTTCTCCAAACCTTTTAAAAGTGTATGTACCTGAGCCAACACAATGACATTCAGGGAAACAGACTTATTAAATGGCTAGAAACCCAAAAGGAGCATGCTAATTTCACAGAAATAGACAATGCTAGGATGAGAACCTGCCAGAGCTTAACATCCTTGAGTTCTGGCTGGACATTTACATGTGTGTTTGCCTGTAAAAATTCCACATAAAAAACAAGGAAAAAAGAGTTAATAAAGTAATAAATGTGAAGAGGGAAACATTCAAATGCAATACCAAATGAAGTGAAGAGGGAAACATTCAAATGCAACACCAAATGCAGCAAGGATATGATGACTTCCAATTTTATAAGCAAAGACATACAAAAGTAAGTAAATGTTCCCTCCCACAAAGGGACAGCCCTACTGGGAGTTGAAGAAATCATCTCCCCTCACACACACACACACACACACACACACACACACACACACACACACACAGAGCGGCCGGATCTCTCTCTCCTGCGACAATGCCTCCTCCTTAAGATCAGTTTCTGTCCCATCGGGGAAAAACCATTATAGCTACACTCGTTGTAGCTGCCTATAGGATCCGGTCCAGTGACTGGAACTCAAACCTTGTTTGGCCGTGTGTCCATCAGAGAGTGGAGCTCCTTCCTTCTACATGACGTGTAGAATTAGCAAACATCATTAAAAAAAAAAAATAACATGCTTCCTTGCTCCCCCACCCGAATCATTACCCCTTCGTTCACACTTCATGCAACTACACTGACCACTATATGTCCAATAGACAACCATTTTACTTCTAGAAAAACCTTCTAGCAATAATGTTCCAATAAATTCTTGATGCTTTCACAATCTTCCCTTATCGAATCCATCATTCTCCCCCAAATGTCCTAAGCTAACACAAATGTAAGGCTCCTCTTGAAAATACAGCCTCCAACACTTATAGGCCGGATAAAGAACCACTTATTAAATCCTCCTTGTTCCCATCAAACACCCACAAGATGCAAAAATATTTGATGCAACCAAATTGACAAAGAAGAATCTCGGTTTAGGATACATATACCGTTTTCTTTTTCTAGAAGATAAAATCATTAAATTTTCTCCATTGATGCAACGAAAAAATAAGAAGTAAACGAGTTGAGGATTGATATCCAACAACCTCGTAGCCACTATGTTAGTAATAACAACATTCCACGGCTTTTCTTCTACCGTAAGGCAATACATGCCTAAAGAGAAGCAGCTCCTACTTTGATGGTAAGAAAAATAATTTTCATTCAAATAACCATCAACTTTCTTCATAAAAGAGTCTATACGTGTTTGTATACTTATTCTCAAAGCAAAAAGCCCTACTAAAATCCTAATGTTCTGTTGCTTCTAATCCTAACCATCTATTTCCATCATCAACATTAAGCCTTATCCCAACTAAGAGTGGGCTACACAAATCCTGTTCTGCCCACCATTCCACTATATCAAGGAGCATATCTTCAATTAAACCATAGGTTGTCGAGTCTTTTCGTACTACTACCTCTACCCACATCTTGTTTAGGCCTAGCCCTTGCCCTTTTGGAGCCTTCAACTTGAACCAACTCACTCCTAATCAAATGCAATTCTTGGTCTCCGTTGCACGTGACAAACCATCCTTTCCCACATCATATTACCTATTGGTACTACTCAAAAGCTTCCTCAAACATTCATTTCTCATTCTATCCATCTTCATCTTGGCACTCTTCCATATCAACATTCAGGTACAATCCATCCTATAAACATGTTGTTCCTTAGCTCTCCAACATTCTGTCCCATACAACATGGCTGGTCTTATTGCTATCCAATAAATTTTCCCTTAAGTTTGATTGTCACATGACAGTCAAATAAAACTCCGGAGGCACATATCGACTTCTTCCACCCAGCTTGACTTCTATGAGCAGAATCCTCCTCAATCTCTTCGCTCATGAATTATCAATACAAGATATTTAAAATGGTCCTTTTGAGGCACTTGGCCTGCAGTCTTAACTAATTCCTCCTTTCCACTCCTGTTGTTACTAAAACTGCATTCCATATACTCTGTTTTAGTCGTCCAACTAATTTTAAAACCTTTAGATTCTAAAGCACCTCTCCCTAGTTCTAGCTTTGTGTTTATTCTCTCCCTCATGTTGTCAATCAACACTATGCCATTTGCAGACAATAAACACCACAGGACCTTGTCTTGTAAATGCCTTGTTAACTCATCCATAACCAATAGAGCTGTACATGAGTCGAGCTGAGCCGAGTATTGCCCAGCACGTGCTCGGCTCACACTGCCCAAGTCCCAGCTCGTACTCAGCTCAGCTCAGCTCAGGCTTCGAGCTCGGATGCCCTGCTCGTGCTCTGCTCGTCCGAGTTCGAGCAGATATCGAGCCGAGTCAAGTTCGAGTCCGAATTTTGAGCCGAGTTCGAGTTAGATGGTCCACGTGGCCACCCCCTTGAGCAACATTTTCCAAAAGGACCCAAACAAACAAGATAAGGAAGATCAGAATCCATAAGTTTTCTTTTTTTTTTAGTTTTCTTTCATAACACGACGTGCACGAATAGACAAGAACAACATAGGGATGGACCACGTTCTAAAATAAGTCTTAGATTGGAAGATCCCAACTATCCAATGTTTGGCCCTTTCCCAGATTGGAATATCTGATTCTTTTTATTTATTTCGAATCTAAATTAGGGATGATCACAAGAGTGCAAATCGAAGGTATTAGGTACTTACCGGGCGAGCTGCGGCAAGAACGACCGGCACGGTGCAGGGCAGGGATGAGCGGCAAGGACGAGCTGCGGCACCGGACGAGCAGCGGCACCGGGCAAGGCAGGGACGACCGGCACCGGACAGGGCAATGTGAGAGAGACAGATTGAGGCAAGAAGAGGGGGCGCTGGGATGGGCCGGATGGACACCGAACGAGCGCAGGGATGGGCTAAGAGAGGGTAGGGGCACTGGGAAGGAAGGGCGCTGGTTTTTTTTATTATTATTTTATTTTTGAACGGACTGAGAGAGGGTAGGGGCGCTGGGAAAGGGACAGGGGGGGTTGGGTGAGTAGCTTAGGTTTTTTTTTTATTTTAGGTATATATATGCCCCTATTTGAGTACTGAGTCGAGCCGATTTCGAGTACTATTCGAGTCGAGCCGAGTCAAGCAAGGTCAAGCTCGTGCTTGGCCCGAAATGATTTCGAGCACCAAAAATCAGCTCGTGCTCGGCTCGAACTCATTTCGAGCCGAGTCAAGTTTTTCCGAGTCAAGTCAAGCAAGTTAACGAGTATACTCTGCTTGTGTACAGCTCTAATAACCAATGGAAAAAAGATAATGGTTCAATGCTGACACCTAATGTAAGCCTACAATAAGTGAAAACTCACTTATCTCTACTAGAGGTCCTCACATTGTTACCATTCCCTATACATATCGTTAATCATGTCAATATATCCTCTTAAGACTCTTTTCCCAACACCCACCAAATCAACTGTGTAAGGGCCCCATTATTTTTTTTTCCTCAGTCAATGAAGACCATGTGGAGATCTTCCTCTCCCTATATTTCACTGGCAATCTAAGTAGGAAAATAGCCTAAATGGTTGACCTTCCTAAAATAAATCCAAACTGATTTTCTAATACATTCATTTCACCCTTAACCATTGTTTGATCACTCTCTTCCCAAGATTAATAGCATGGCTCACTAGTTTAATCCGACGATAGTTAGTGGAGCACACTATATGCCCCTGAATCCGACGATAGTTAGTGGAGCACACTATATGCCCCTGAATCCGACGATAGTTAGTGGAGCACACTATATGCCCCCTTTCTTCTTGTAAATAGGTATCATGTTACTTTTCTGACAATCTAACCAACAAAAACAGTAAAATGACCAAAATATCCATACATGTATTTGGAAAATCCGCCATTAAGTTATTCTACTTTTGATAAAGTTCACCGAGGCTTAATTTACTATTGAAAATCCTTTCGTGCCTTCTCCTTCCAAAGACTTGCATAATTGTGTAAGGTGTCTTACTCCAAGGGAAATTCTCTTTGGGGTTAAAGGGGCTGGTTGACCACCCAAAATCAACTCCTTAAAGGAAGCATTGAGTACACTTCACCCCCAAGAGATCAAAGAAGTGAAACTGAATGGCTCTAACGACCTTACATTGGATGAGTACGTGGTACATGATCCTTTCGTCATTCATGCACAAGGAAGCATATGCTAGCCGTAGGGTGGGACAGGCCAAGTTTGGACAATCTAGATTTAACGTGTTTATCCACTTCCAAGAACTTGCTCGAGAGACCATTTCTGAGGAGGTAGTTAAGGTGGCCATGGATTCTTTAGGTGGGGACAAGGCCACAGGTCCAGACGATTTCCCTATGGCTTTCTTTCAAGTGTCTTAGGAGGTAGCGAAAGGTGATGTGTTGAGCTTCTTTGCAGAGTTTTTTTAAAAGAGGCATGCTTTCAGTGGAGCTTGGAGCATCTTTTTTAGTGATCCTTCCCAAGGTGATGGGCACAAAGTGTTTGAAGGACTTTTGACTGATTAAACTAATTGGAGGGCCGTATAAAATCTTAGCAAAGGTGCTTGTGACCCGATTCCGAGTAACATTGGCCAGTGTCATCTCCAAGAGCCAAGGGGCATTCATTGCGGGTAGACAAATATTGGATAGCACCCTTATCACTCGTGAATGCATAAACTCTCGCTACAAGGACAGTTTGAAAGGCATCGTTTGTACGCTAGATTTAGAAAAGACTTATGGCCAAGTAGATTGGTGCTATTTGGACTACATGTTAGGGCAATTGGGTTTCAGTTTGAAGTCGAGAGGGTGGATGAGTTTCCATACAGCCTAGTTTTCAGTTCTAGTGAATGGCTTCCCTAGGTGCTTCTTTAAAAACCCAAGGGACCTACAACAGGGTTATCCACTTTCAACAGAAGGCAAGAGGTGGACCTCTTTCAAGAGCTTAGGGTGGAGAGATCGAGTCCCCCAGTATCTCATCTTCAGATCACCGATGACACTATCCTATTTTGTGAAGCTGATGCAAGAATGGTGGATAAGTTGAGAATGATAATGAGATGTTTCAAAGTGGTGTCACACCTAAAAGTTAACGTAGCCAAAGCATGAGATGTTGGGTGTTCGAGTGTCAAAGGAGGAAGTGGGGCAGGTGCATAAATATTTGGGTGTACAGTAGGCTCATTCCCCTCTACGCACCTCGAGCTTCCTCTCTACATTAGTAAACCTGCTAAGCACCTATGGGATAGAGTTGGGGAGAGGTTTAAAAGGAAGTCATCAAGATGGAAGAGTTACTTATTACTGGGTGTGTGGCTAACTCTCATCAAAGTAGCATTGTCAAATATGCCATTGTATTTCATGTCTCTTATTAGGTTCTCGAAATTGATGTTGGTCAAGCTAGATAAATTGAGAAGGGATTTCTTACAGCAAGGTTCATAAGGAAAAAATAAGTTCCACCTTCAGGGATGGGAGGTCTGTTAGACCATTGTATTTCTCTGCGCAAAGGAACAAACGATGATCCTTTGCGGAGAGAAATCTTAGCTAAAAAAGTACATATGTAAGGAGGATGAGTTAGGAACTCCTCTCTCTCGATAAGGTGACAACGATTTAGAAGGGGATCTCGAGACTAAAGACAAAATTTACGAAAAGGTTTGGGTTCCCCCTAGGCAATGGAGATAAAATCTGCTTTTGGGAGTATGTGTGGGTTAATAATTCTTCCCTCCAATTGATGTTTCCAAGATTAGCTCGCCTTTCACCTAATCGACGGGTTTTGATTTCCAGCTTCTCCTAGGCTGGTAGGGTGGTCGTGTTGACTCCTCCATTTTGTAAGAGTATGTATAACAAGTGGAAGAGTTTGTGAAGCTTCAGGGGATCCTCTATTATTGCACGCTGATATCTGGGCATTGCAATAGTTGGAGGTGGTTGAAAGAGAAGTCAACCCATTTCTTAATCCAGTCTTTTTATGGTATGTTTTGATCTTCTATCAGGGGAGGTAATAGAGCATCCACGTCTCACGCGTGGCACTATGGAGTTCCCCCGAAAGTTGCACCTTTTGCTTGGCACATCAGAAGGAGAAAGATCTTTACGATCAATAACCTCCAAAAAAGGGCAATAGTGATTCCTAATGTGTGCACGATGTGCATGGCTAATGTCGAATCAGTTGATCATTTTCTGTTGCATTGCCCCCTTGCTTGGAAAATGTGGAGTTACCTCCTCAGGTTGTTTAAGTCGTGGGTGATGGGAGAGTCAATAGGCGATTTTCTTTTGATGTCATACAGAGTTAGCCTAACGAAGAAAGATAGAACTTTTTAGAGATTATTCCTCATGGCCAATATATGGGCTCTTTGGGGAGAAAGATATGGCAAATGCTTCCGCAATGCTAAAAGTTAGGAGGTGGAGGTTTTCAGTAGAGTGAAGCTTTTGGTTGTCGAATGGGCCTCTAGTATTGATTCTCTTAAGGATTTTAATTGCTCTTTGTAGTTTTCATGCATCATCTCAACACTATTTCTTTAATAAAATTCATTAGTTTTCAAAAAAACAAATACTACGAAAAATATGTTTTGAGATATTCACACAAGGATTTTGTTTGTCATTGCCGGCTAGATGCAAGGTTGTCCTCTAGGAGGAACGGGCATCCCCCAAACCTCGCCACAAGGGAAGCAACCTCATAAACAAATAGCATGAAGAACAATTCAGAATTGGATTTTCTATCGAACGTCTAGTTCCATATTTTCATATCCTTCGAGGATATATCAATGAAAACCACGTTATTAAGTATAGACAAACATTCTCACAGTAAACCATCTCATCCTCAGGATTCCTACACAGAGTTTGATGTCCCTAAAAATAGAACCCCATTCCTACTTACCACAAAATATGACCAAGGATGAGCTAAGTCCACAACTCCCACCAGCAAAGTCTCCCAACAACCTCACATGATTTATTAGCCTTCTATACCCACCTGAGTCACCTCACTAATACATAAGAAGTCCTGAGACTCTCCCCAAGGTAATCCTACTGTACTCTCAAACCATTCCTACACCAACACTTCCCACAAACCACATTTCTTTGTAACACTTTAACTTCCCCGTATCTCCACAACCACTTCCCCAAGTGAACAAGTTTCCCTATAATTGTCCCTGTGTGAATCTGCCTATTCAAAGTAGCTGCTGATTTATTTATTTTTTATTATTATTTTTTTTTTAGTGGCCAAGACAAACGGCCATCTAATCTTTCAGAAGCATGTCTCAACCATAGAATGTTTTAAGATGAATGTGGCATCTTGGATTTGCCCCAACTTCTGCAAGGATGTGCTAGATCAACTTCCAACATTGCATTTTTGAGTGGCCAAGACAACCAGCCATCTAATACTTCAGAAGCATGTCTCACTTATAGAATGTTTTGAAATGAATGTGGCATCTTGGATTTGCCCCTGCAAGGATGTGCTAGATCAACTTCTAACATCGCATGAATACTCCCGGCCATATTCTATATATGGTATACCTCAAGTTTTAGCACAACAGGTAAAGTGTGTATCTTTAGTAGGAAAATTCACTCCAATAGTTTAGGCTGGTCTGGCTTTTGACAAAAAATAACTGGCCTTCACTTCATTGAGAATATGGCCCCAAATATGCAAATTTTCATCCACCTGGATAATGAACGCCTCATGCTTCAGCTGATTATACACTAGCTAGATTTTGCTCCTCTTGGGGTCTTATGGTTGTTTTCTCCTTTCCAACATAAAAACTATGGATTGTCCCTGGATATACATGTTTAATTTACCAAATATTAGACTTGATTAATAGTAAAGGTATCATAAAAATCAACGACATCCTCATTCCTCTCATGGTTCCAAATATCAGTAGTATCAACAGATATGGCTGTACCAATCCACAGCAGTGAAATGGCCGCTGAGAAAATCAATGGCTATATCAAGTCTGATATGACCTATGTGTATCGCATCATGGGTAGGGGTGGCAATGGGCCAGGCCAATGTTGGCCCTGGTCCGGCCCTAATGCCGTACACCCTGGCCCTTGCCCTAGAGGGCCGAGCTCAGGCTGGCCCTATAAGTTAAAGATCAGTTACATGCATGCTATGTGTACAATTGATGAGGGCATGTTAATGAACCATTATGTGGTTGCAGAGAATCAAAGTTTTTCTGTCACAGACCTATGACGATTAAGATCATTCATCAACCAAGTGTATGCCCCACCCAATTACCATGATATAAGACTTAAATAAGTGCATCAATATGTTGCTCACCATCTAAAGTGGGGTTCGCAATTTGGCAGTAAGCCGTATGCATCAGCCATCGCACTCTACTAGGGTATCAAAGTTCTTCGTATTAACATATGTACACTAGTATACGAACTATACAGTCTACATTACTAATACCTATGTACTACATAGCATACACTAGGGAAATGGGCTGGTATGGGATGGGATGGGCCAAGTTATCATTGGCCCTAGACCGAAAAGTGGGCCTAGATTTCAAGCCCAAGCCCATCCCTTGGGCCAAGTTAGTGGCCCAAGCCCTTGCCCTTCAAAGCTGGGCCACCCAGACTGGGCTGTCGAGCTCAGCCGATTACCACCACTCATCACGGGGTTATACACCATTGCATAAACAAATGATAGATTCTTGTGTTTCCACATTGTTTCCCTTTTCTCGTATTTCCTCATTTCGGTTAAGAAAATAATACACCAACAAGGGTCCAACACAGTCAGATGCGTCCCACATGGTATCATTTTTAGGCCCAGCTAATATACTCTCCAATACTGAAATACAGAACTTTGCATCCTCAAAGAAGTAAATTATGTAGCAGAAGAGCTAGCTAGTGTAAGATCAGTCTTTTTCATCAAGATCAAATGCTACTAAAAAGAGCTGCAATTGAATCGGTTTACCTTCCCTCCAAATTGGGATTACCCTCACACCTGACTTCTGCACAAACCATTTTTTATGGATTTTTTACCCATATTGATCACGACAGCTTTTATTAATCCTGTTCTGTTTCTTTTTATTTTTCTTTTTATATGTTTTCCTATTTCTTCTAAATACAGGATATAATATTGCTTCCCAAAGAAGTGTGCAAAACGTAAGCACGGCAAGGAGACATGAAGCACATGTGTCATCCGTGTCATCATGGATGTAAAAAAGATAAATTAGTCACCAACAGTTCTTTAACTCAAATAGAAATGCAGTTCCATATAGGCAGATTTTCAGACAACAATTATGCAAATACAGTGCATTATAACATGGATATAGACTCACTGATAGAGTACAAAATGAAACTACAGAAATATGCTTAATTTCTTACCACGCAAAGAAGCTGTCGTTTTCCTGGAGTATCAGTTCCATGGTTACTAAATTTCGCTTCCAAAACTGCAATTAGTGCCACATTATCCTATACACAGGAATGGAATGGTCAGATACAGACCAAAATACATCTACAACTTTTAAAAAATGATGGGAACAACCTAAAAGCTGAATGCAACTGAACCACCTTAAGCAATCGATGCAGAGCAGTTTTCTTCTGGGCAGTTGGGACCAGTGCCTCAGTCAGAGATTGTGCAGCCTTATTAAATTCAACCTGCATACAAGAATAAACTACTCAGTATAAGAAACAATGCTAGACTGTCATGGTTTACTGGAAGAATATAGTCACACCTCATATTTTTTGACATGCGAAAACATACTAAGAAACAATGCTGGACTGTCATGGTTTACTGGAAGAATATATTCATACCTCATATTTTTTGACATGCGAAAACCTATCTCTGCGGAAAAATGTAGCACAACCATCAACTGCAAAAGGAGTTCCACTGTAAACCTGCAACACATGAAAATAACATAAATAGAAAAAATTACAATAATTAAGATATTTAGCAATCCACAAATTCCAAAACAAACAATATGGCAAACCAACCTCGGTCGTCTTTTTCTTGTAGAGAGCTTGATACCCATGTTTATCAAGTTCAGGGGCAAAAAACTCCTCAAAATGATCACTCTGAACCTGAAATGAGAAAGCCAGTACCATACATAGTTTAAGTTTGTAAACAATGATAATGTAATTAGTAATTACTGCAAAAGAGTTATACAATGGCCGTCGACAAAATACACATCACGTAGGGTGCAATGGAATTCCAGCACATAGCAGAGGTGCTCAGGAATTTGTGCATAAATTTTAATTAAATGTTCAAGGCAAAAGACCCAGGATTTCCAAATTAAGCTCTTTATTCATGAATAATCAAGTTTCAAAGGTTCCAGCGATGACGACTGGAATGCCACGTTCAAGATTAAACTTTTTGGTAGGAACCCTTAGGATTTCAAAGAAAACAAAAATGACAATGACGGCGATTACAACAACAACTGGAATAAGGATGAAAAAGCTACATACACAGGATGTCTATTCATCCAAAAGAAAACAGACAAAGAACTTACAGAAGATATCTATAACTCAGATTGAGTAGTAGTTCAAGTCTCATGGTTAACATCAGGGATCTCGAAGCTAGATGAACTTAAGGATTTATACAGGAGATCTTTATTTTTTTGTTAAGGACTTATACGGGACATATATAACTCACTCATGGGGAAAAGGCTAGGCATGCTATAACATGTGACAATGAATGTTTCTCATGTAAGTGTTGTTATGCGAAGGATGAACTATAATCCCCTAGCACAACTCTTTTCACTGCAAAAGGATAACACATTTCTTCTCTCTTCAAATGAAGCGACTCAACAAATGGACTAGCTCTGCATAAGCTGTTTTACCTCCTGAAGACACAGAATATCAGCATGATAGCCAACAATTTCTCGTAACAAATTCTGCCTGCGGTAAGTCCACGAAAGGGCCCAAGATGGGCAATAGCTATATAATTCACTTGTAGCATATACGTCTGAGAGAATGTTGTATGAGAGCACAGTGAAGGTTCCTGAAGATGCAGTGCGACCATCTGAATCCAACTGACCCATCACATCAACCCCCGTCACCGGAATCAAGCGTCGGGGACTAGGGGAGGGAGCTGGGATCACACGTGAGGTCGTTAGGGTGCTAACAGGCCCTACCGGTATTCTTGTTTCTGAATCTACTGCTACACACTCAAACTTCAGAACATGACCAATATCATCGGCAGATGGTGTATATGTTTTAGAGCGTCCAACTTCAAACCATGTTTCACCGCCGCCACTCCTTTCAGCAACAGCCGCAGGATATAAAGGTGTAGAACCGTTATTCAAGCTTGGGCTCTGTCCTACTGTCGATGTCGAACCAGATAGTCCTGCATTGATAACTCCCGATCCGGAACTACTGAAGCGCCCAAACAACTCTTCTTCCTCTGTACCATTCTCATTTACAGCACTAGTAGCCCTATCATGTAAAGCACGATGATGCTGCCATGCATCTGAAAAGCATCTAGGAGAGCAATGATAACTCTTAGCAACAGGTATTTTTGCCTTGACGCAACCTAGGCACTGCAGTGTTGCTTGTTCAGATGGATGTACACTGCAGACAGCAACTTTTCTATCACTTTGTATGCGATACCTGCAAGACAATTTTGAACAATAGGATATACATTAAACAACCAAACAAGGCAATGAAACCTAAATATTTCAATCTTCAACCACCAATTAGAATGCTGAAGATCATGGATAAATCAGGACAGCAAATTGCATGTTGAGTGACTCGCATTTATCTGAACAATGCTTGACTGATACCACTTACCGGTACTAAGCTTACCCTGCACGATTGTCAAAAAATATTAAACCTACTTCCATTGAAAGATCTAAAATAAAATTAAAAAATTTATATAAAAAAAACGCCACGAGAAGTTTTGCATAACCAAAATGTATAGACAAATTTCATGCTTGAATAGTTCTTTTAGGCCAAGTAACTAGAAACAATGATAAGCCACCAGTAGCAGTATCATATACTGGCAGAATTTAGCAGCGTCTTCCTTATACGGGCAGAGAACTTAGCAGTGTCTTCTTTTCTTTTCTTTTCTTTTTTGTGCAACAGCCAATTATCCCCTTAATGGTGTGATGGTTTCTTTAGATATATGCAAGTAAGATAACTGTGCCCTTCTCTACGTTCAGGTTCACACCAGTACACAACATATCTTTAATACAATCCAAAAACACACATGCTATTATTTATGTTAAATAATGGCTCATAATGGCTAATGTCAATGTACCTGTCCAGGCTACAGACCTCGTTAAACAAATGCATTCTATTGGAAGATGAACAGTGCATTGCCCGAAAAATTTCCTAGAAGGCTTGCTGAAAAGTCCATAGCCACAATATCTTCCGATCACAAAAACTCAATCCGTTTCACATGCTAACTGTAAATGTGTAATAATGAACCAAAATGCTGGTTCTCAAAGAATCATGCTGACATGTCCTGACAAGTTACTGGAGTGGAAAAAAGGTCAATACTCCACATGCAACTTGAAAATTCACATTCAACAAATCAATGATAGATTGATATTGAAAGAAGATGTTTTACAATAAATCCAAATCGTTGTTATCTGAACTGGATCACACTGAGCCAATTTGTGGATCACTTGCGATCCAAATTATTTTTCTATTGGTTGAAAAAATTATTGGAAACCTACAAGATGACAAACAGAGGATGAAATCCTCAACACCCAGAGAAATTGGCAACAAATCAACTCATTGGGTCCAATTATCTAAAAACAAGAAGTTCATCGTTAACAGGACTTCCCTGAGCTCATCATAAACAAATGCTAACATACACGGACCATGAATGGAAGATTCTCCTACCTCCTTCAGCGAGAAGGGTTCCTTGAACATGTCTGGCAGCGACCTGATCCCTTCCTTTAGGGCCATTTCCTGCTATCCAGAGTTCTAGTTTTAGCAACCCAAACTATGGTCCTGTATTCTGATTGTTGATTATATGGGTGTTTACATTTAGATTTGAAATCAAGACTATAATTTCTTTCTGCAGCGGTAGCCATATGATATAATACCCTAAAAATGATTGTTACAACTTGCAATAAAACTTATCATTTGAAATGATTACAGTTTGTGCATATAATTATATTCAATGTGTTGGAGGTTTCTCTAAAAGCAACCCAAATGACAGTACCCACTGCATGCTGGACAAAGTAGTGTACCATGAACCTAAGCAACCCATGTTCCAAGCAATGTTTTAAATAGTATTGGTAGCGTATGCTACGTAGCACACGTAAATAGCGTATTTCCTACAGGGGTTGTAGCATACGCTACAAGCTAGGTGTAGCATATGTAGTGTACACTACACTGTGTGCATTAACGTTTTCGTAAACCGTTAGTTCCAGTTTTTATGTAAAATGGTGGTAACCCATTCTTCTCACATGTGGCAATGACATTGAACTATCCAAACCATCAAAATAGTGGGTATCATTGTAGATGGAGAATATTTCTACTTTTAACCATACCAGACAATCTTAACCATCTAATAATGGGCCTCCATATGTAGAGTTGTGTGCTTATGCCATATTGCAAATAGTATAGAACTCATATTTTAACAGGCATAAAACTTATAGCTTAAAAGAAAGGGCTTTTGAAAGAGGGTTTTTGAAACCCTAGTCGACACAAGCACCCCTCTATCCAAATCCCTTTGTTTGATTCTCTTAAGTCTTAATCCACAAGGCCATTGAAGGGGAGATTTCAGCCAATCAGTCGACCTTGCAAGTAGGTAAATTTGGTATATTTTCAAGATAATTGGCGCTCAAATGAAGGAGAAAATCAAATTCCCCCCCTTTTCACATCCATGCAGCTACGAAGCTCAAAATTCTAGTTTTTTGTTGATCGACTCTCTTCTCAAGCTTGATAAGGCATGTTCTTGCCCATTTAATATTTGTTAACGAGTTCTTTTTCATTTCAAATAAAGATCTATTGCTTCATTTGGGGTTTTTTTTCAATTTTTTTCATTTTAGGATGCTAGTAACTATGCAATGTTGTAGGATAGGAGTTGGTATCCAATTTTTTTCATTTATTATTATTATTATTATTATTATTATATTGGTCTTTGTTGTGGTTTGTGGATGGCACATTACTATGTAACGTTGTAGGATAGGAGTTGCTATGCAATTTTTTCCTCTCTTTTTTAGGTGGCTTGTCGTGGTGAGTGTATGGCATCCATGCAACCCATTGCTTCTTTGGAGGTGTTTGAGTGGATTTTATATTTTTGTGCTTTTTCCATACTCTAGCATATTTTTCCTATTTTTAAATTAAAAAATAGAAGTATCGTGCAACTTACACTACACACTATAGAGGGCTGAACGCCATGCAACACGCTACCTCTATTTAAAACGCTGATTACAACTTCCAAATGAGCCTAATTCAAGTGATAATTATATAACTGTATTCAATGCACTCAATAGTTTCTAATGGAGCAACCCATATGATACTGCCCACTAGATTTCAAAAAAAGATGATACTGCCCACTGCATGCTAGACAAAGTCGAGTACCACATACCAAAGCAACCAATTTTCCAAGTGAGCCTAATCCAAAGCTGAAACATTGAACAATATCATCATGGCATTATCATTAAGGAATGAAGCCCATGCGTATATTGGATAGGCAAGAAAATTAAGGGGATTGGTTGTTTGGTTTTCGATCTACGAATATGTTAGTTTTAACAGTAGTTTTCCATTAAAGTTGCTTTGGGTTTGTTTGAAAATAAGGTTTTGGAGAGTCCAGTCCAACACAGGGACCTAGTCTAGTTCAATTCCTTAACTTTACAATTAGAGAGTTTTGAGTAGGACTATAAAAGAGTGGAAGTGAATTGTTCAAGAATCATCCACTGGAGGTTCTTGATGGGATTTTCTTTGTGCGATTTTCAAACAATTCTAAACCCTCATTCTAAACTAACTTTGAGCACTGACGACCAGTTAAGGGCTTCAACAAAGCAACAAAAACTTGTGTACAAACACATATCTAATGTACTAACCCCTGATGATGCGTAACACTGGCGAAGACCAGAAAATAGTTTGTGTATTCAAATTCTGAGTAAGAATCCATTGCGCATTTAAACAACTATACAAACAGGTTTTAAACAAATACCAATGACAGAATTGGATGACTGAATGCACCGAACAAGGCTATCAAAAAACATAGTGACAGGCTCTGAAAACACCTAGAAGTTAACACTTTATACATTTGAAGCCCAAATGACTGAGTAGAAATGCAAAACGAAGTTAATATCCAGTACCAGCAACACAATCCCATTCTGAATCCAAAGCATCCACCACTGCAGTTTCAAGTAAAACAAGCAACGGAAATACGAATTGTGATAGGAGCCGAAGGGTACTCACCACTTATACCTCAAGTAGAAGCCGTCAATGGGCGCCGACTCCGGCACATCGTCAGAGGTGATGGAGCTATCAGAGCGCCGCAGCAGCACGTATGGCGTAAGCTCGCAGCCTACGATGGGAATGTCGGACGGGAGGTGCACCCGCAGCACGCTCAGCATGCTTCCCGACCCAGCAATTCCGCGCGCCCTAAACCTAGCCCTAGCCCTAACCCTAACCCTAACGGGACTCCAACGCCAACCTCCTCCTTCGCTCCGAGACCACACGGGAATCCGAAACGGAGGCGGAAACCAGGCGGATCCGCCATCACCTGACCTTGAAATCCGCCAGCGTTGATCGAAGCTACCAAACCCTAGAAATCGCTCGCTTCAAATGCTCATTAATGAGGGTAAGATTGAAAACCCTAGAAAAGAGAAGAGATTTCTATCTCTATCTCCTCTCTTTCTCTATAAATAGATATATCTCTCTCTGTTTTGATCCTATCCGTCAATTTATATCTGCAGAGAGATGCGAAAAGCGCAGATGAGAAAAGGTTGGATTCGAATATGCAAAGGGAGTGAAAGAGAGGGAGAGATCGATTTGAATCTCGATCGAAACAGATAAGCGTTTGGGCGGGATTTTGAGTGCGGAAAAATGGGATTTGGATCGCTAGGGTTTTACACGAGAGAGGAAACGAGCTGACCGTGTTTCGTCGTCTCAACCCCTTTCTCGATAGTCCTCTTTTTTCCCCACTATTTATTTTTCTTTTATATTTATTTATACATTATACGGAAGATGATGAGCCCATTTCCCATACAAGTCCTTTGTAGAATACACTTATTCTACGCGATTGCGCGTGGGACCCACCGTGGAGAATGTACGGTATCCAACCCATCCAGAAGATTTCCCCACGGTGAAATTTGGATTCCCTGGAATTCGGGCCGATCTAACCATCATATTGGCTACCATCTTAATTTGGAAGTTTTTGTGTGGCTGTCCATTATTTTATTTGGTGTGGCCCAGATTGTAATTCGATGGGCCTGATTTTTTGAAATCCCATAGTCTGAATCGGGTTAACCTAATATAATGATTGGATGGCATAAAAAATGCATGCATGGCTCTACAAAGGTAAATAAGTAAATAAGCTGGTGAAAGTTTTTAACATACGAATGATTTGCTTTTCAAACGCATGTGAATAACTTGGAAAATAAGGTTACGGTGCAAAGATACAAAAGGAAACGATGATTGCTGTTGTTAATGGGAGATGGGAGGTTTTATTTTATTTCATCTTTTTTTAAGGAATGGCATGATAGTTTACCATTATTTTGAAAATGGTGGTGATTCATCTTCCTTATACGTAAAATTCTTTTTAGTGATCTGGACCATTAAAAATGTGAGACGCATTATGAATGGACTGCACCTACAAAATTATATTGATTAATAAATACTGACTATCAAATTGATGTATTCAATGAATGGTTGATAGTAAAATAGTGTTTTCAATTCCAATAGCAAATTAGATTGCTTTTATATATTTTCGGTGTGCACTTTTTGTTCTACGATTTGGACGGTTGGGATTTCCATAAAACTATATGGTCTGTACATTTGAGTAGTTACCACCATTTTCAAATTGAGGATGATTTCTCACACGATTTTGCTTACTCATGAGCATGTGCTGGTATACCTTAACATGATTAAACGATACAGGGAGATGACATCGTGGAGTGAGAAGAATTATAATATGATAGTCATCTCTTTATGAGACATGTTAGCTGATCTATTTTATATCCTTATTATAGATAGTTTAATTTTCAGATGTCACTAGTTCTTATTGAACAATCTCATCTATCTTATATGTAGCCGTTAAAAATAAAGTTAGAAAATGAAAACATTAAATGATCAAATATATAACGAGATAGGGAATAAAAGAATGATAGGATTGTCTCATGATTTTGGTTTTAAAAACTTTAATAATTCATCATTATACTAATATATCACTGGATCCAATCGTTGGATCCCCTACCATGTGTCATGTGGTATGATAGCTTAACAATAAGGAGTCTTAATACATCGAAGCGGTGTGTTGTGTAGTTAAAAAATAAGTGAGTTCCCCTCTTTGCATATTGCATATTTTTTTAATCTTAGTTAACCAATTCGTATGGTTTTTGTAAATGGATTTTATTTTAAAAATGATCATGAGAATATGATCGTAACTGATTTATAGGACATTTAATGGATTATAAAAATAGAAGCATTGAATTGTCAAAATTATAGGAAAAAATTCATCCAGGATTGCCTAATCAATCAAGTGCTATGTCACTATTCAAGCGATTCGGATGTTGAGATACATGTAACATGTAGGTTAGGTATCCTGACCTGTATCTTAAATATAGTGGATGGTTCATTGAACAATGCCCTAAATGGAAATTTTGGATTGAGGCATGTTGCCCATCCAATTTTAACTATATTTTTTAAAGTTCAGTGGGAAGAATAATCAATATTTATTTACAAACTTGGTATAAAAAGATTCAGATTATCCCAAAGGAAATACTGACCGCAATTGGCCATTCATCGAGCAAAAACACATATTATGAATGCATATTGTTGAATACTATATTATTATTATTATTATTATTATTATTATTTGGCACATATGTAGCCCACCCAATCGATAAAATGGTTAGGCCGTCATATGAACTGTAAGAACTCTATTTAGTGGGCCTCACTGATCAATGGTCTGGATTATTATACGATTGGACTAGATGATTGAGTAGACCAGTGGGCCCCGCTTCAGGTGATATGCTGCGCAGTCTATCTGCGCAGCTCTGCGTACTAGGGCTGGAATGTTATAGTTGTCTTATGCAAACAGCAGTTTGAGTTGAACTGGAATACTACAATGTAGAAGAGGAGAGGGAGAGTTTTGATGGGTTTCAAATTCTTTCTTCACAGTCTCTATAAAAGAGAGTTGGGTCCCCGATCCTACACTAACAATAGAAATTCGAGTCTCATCTATTGTTTTGCAGCTCTACAGGAATTCTAGTTTTCTTATCCAGCTTACATGGCGGCATCTTAGCTAGGTAAATTATCCAACCCCTGATCGCCATGTCCCATGCACAGACAGATCCGTGGGCCTATTCCGCATATTGATTAAGTCCCACATTTGATATTAGAGCTATCTGTGCATAGACATCGATCATCGAATTCAGTTATTATAGATTCTATTTGATTATTAGGGTTTTCCAAATTGAAACCCACTTCGGCAATCAACAGATTCGAAATTAGAATCCCATATTTGCTATTAAGGATTTTGATTTTCGAATCCCACATCTAGAGAGTGGGGATTTTGAACCCTTAATTAATTTTGAGAATTTCAAATCTAGAAACCCCAAATCCAGACCGTAAGTAGGGTTTCCAAAATCACAAATCTAATATTGGGGATTTTCGGATCCCTGAATTCAGAGACCATTAATTAGGGATTTCGAGTCTCAAATTCAGTATATGGGAATTCCAGAAATACCAAATCTCTAATTATGGATTTTCAAAATCAAATCCCCAATTACAGATTAATTAGGGATTTTCGAAATCAAATCCCCAAATACAGACTAATTAGGGATTTCGGAATCCAGATCCCCTATTACAGTTTAGGAAATTTCGGATTAAGCTCCCAAAACTCTTCTCGTTAGAGTTTTCCATACCCCCACTTGTATCTTCAATGGAGGCAGCCGTGGATACCGTCGAAGTTATGTCATTATCTTTGACTCCAGCTGATGTTTTAATTTAAACCAATTTGATTTAAATGATTTTTACTCGCAAGTATACGAATCAGATGTAAATATGGTACGTATTACGAGATCGTTCCCACGAGGACTGGTTGTCACAATTTGAAATTTAAGACTCTTCTTAACTAATCCAACAAAAAGTTTAGGTAATGATTAAGAAAACTTAGACAAAAATCAATGAAAAAGTAACTGAGAGTAGTGAGTAAAATTCAATCGATGAGAAGACTAGGATTTTCGAATCGACCCCTAATTATCATAACCCTTGTTTTGTCTGTTGGTTCACCTTAATTCAGATTGATATAAATTTAATAAACAAAGCACATCATATGTCCTTGGTCGGGTACACAGAATGTATAATCCTTTAAAGCATATGGATCACATCTTTCCATCCACGGTCAGGCATGGAGAGATGTAAATCCTGTTTCTTCTTCTATAGGAGACCTGTTCATGGTCAGACATAAGCACATAGAATAATATTCCAAACAACATCCATATCTAGACTTTGGTCGAGCTCATAGAATGGAGAAGTACGGAAATCTCAGGAAAGCACACTAGAAAAAGAAACAAATCAATCCAATTAAAATAAATTCAACAGAAACAAGAGTCAATCAAATTAGGAACTTCATCTCGGCCCTAGCTAAAAAAAATTAGCTATCCATAAAAATAATTAGAAAAAAAGGAAATATAAAATAAAAACATTAAAAACATCTCCCTTATCTCTCTTCTTCCTTCTTCTCTCTCTCCTTCTTGGCTCTTAATCTTCCTCCACAGGTCTGAATCCATGCTCCCCACGTCCAAAACCTCCTTATATAGCTGCTGGAGTGGTGAAAATCGGATTTGAATCGGATTTGGCAAGCTATGCATGCCCAACGAAAGTTTTTTTGCAGCCAAGTTCGGTGCCTCAAAACACGCCACTTTTCTCGCTCAAATTCCAAATAAACACCGTCCCTTAGGACTTTCTTGGGTCCTCTACATGATAGACGGTTCAGATCTGCCATATGATCAAAGATGGTGAGCCAAAATCGCCTGAAAAAGTCAGTTTTTGCGGATGTGCGAAACCTTTTGCACAATTTCGCTGTTGTGATCAATGGGCCCCAAAGAGGTACTTTTAGAAAAATTCACTCCGTCCATTGCATTCAGAACGAAATTTCAGTAAAGAACAAGTGGTTTTGAACATCCATTGGCGCGACTCAGAGAAGAAATCACAAAAGGATCAGTTTTGAACGTTGCAGGGCAGCCCTTTTATGGCCCCTATATCGTACACGTGTGCTTACATGCGTCAAAAGTGTAAACATGGGTTTGTAGTGTTTGCAGCTCTCTACAAGGTGGACGGTGCGGATTTTCCGTACGGCGCATGTGTGGGGCCCACAGTCGACCACAAGAATGGACTTTCCGTCCGTTACGCGGCTTGAAAACGGAAACTTCCGTTTTTTGGAAGATGCTGCGGGTAGGCGCTTGTCAGCGCTGATGACCGATATGGTGCGGCTCGAGCACGTGTGTACACCATGTACACACATTGTACATAAGGGCCCACCGTAATGTTTGTGAGAAATCTGCACCGTCCATCCTTTTTACCATATTATTTCAACCATCAGTACTAAATTTGATGTATAATCCAGATATCCAGCGGGCCCCACTTAATGAATTAATGGGCTGATCTGTCCGTTAGCCCACTTTCCGAGATCTTTAATGGCTGAAATTTAATATGTACGGTTAATTTATGGCCCATATCGTATGTATGAAGTTTCGTGTCAATCGGATGGCAGGAACCATGTGATCTTGCATTCTGGACCATTTTCGAGCCTTTTTAAACGTGAACAGCTTGATTTCCTCAGGTCCCTGGCGTGTAAATCCATTGATCTTAGTTCTTTGGAATGCGTCTCTTGCTCTGGTGACTTCAGAGCTTCAAATTCATGCTTTTAATATCATTTTTTAATCCATGCTCTTGATTTCATCCTGTAATAAAAACATAATTAAAATATGGCATTAAGCTTTATCATGTACGTAAAATCTGGCTATAATCGGGGTCTGATATGTAATATTCGACCCTCATCACAACCCCCAACCAGCATTTTGCTAGTCCCGAGCAAAACATGCGGAAAATAATTTCAAAATTAAAAGAGCAATTCCTTTAGACTCAAGTGACTTGTGAACAGATAGTCGCGATGTGAGAATTCTAAGATTCATGAATGGTGTGTGGAATTTTCTCCAGGAATCAAGCTCACGGTAAACTTCATAATCAAATTCAAAATATTAATCCATTAATTAGAACATTCCAAACATTGAGTTCCATGAGTGTATAGTGTAATCTCGTCTTACATTCATTAAGCGATCCAATTGTCAAATTTATGATATCATTGGTAATTAACAACAGAATGCATGACAACTGAAACTAGCACTTGCCTGACAGGTTAACTTTTCGTTATACCAGCCTTTGATTTTGTTCATAAACAATAACGCCAAAGAGGGGAATCAAATCCTCACCTATAGGGAGCAAACCTATGGTGAAAACTTGTCACCTAAATTTTTTTTCTAACTATCAACCATGGGGGATCGAATCTACACCTATAGGGAGCAAACTTATGGTAAAGATTATGTGACTTACCCTTTTAATTCTTCTTTTACTGAACAAATTTTATTTTTTTTCAAGCTGATTCCATTCATGCTTAGAGATTACCAAGTTAATCATTTAATGTGTAAGCGAGATGTATCTTGTAAGATCATGACTCAATCAATGTTTAAAACTTCTAATCACGGGTTAACAACTCAAACTTAATTGTGAAATCTAACATATGACGAAATTCTAGAGGCATAAATTCCCAACATTCTCTATTTTATAATATTAAAATCACAACTATCCTTCAACATAAAATTTTAAAAATTTTAAAAATTACACAATTTGCACAATTTTTTCTTAAGACCAAGAAAATACTGGCACAATTTTTGCTCAAGACCAAGAAAATACTGATTAGGTAACCTAATCTCCCACCCCCAACCTAAAATCTACATTGTCCTCAATGTAAAAGAAATAAGCATGCAATGCACATGGGACAATGAAAGTAAAAGAGGAGTGATGAAAAGATACTACCTGGAAGGAGAATCAAGAGGCTTTCCCAAAATATCAATGTAAAAACGAGTCAGCACAAGAGAGAAATCAACAAAAGCAAAATTATAAAAAGAAAATTACAAAAAGAAGATCTTACATATACCACTTTCGCAGGTGCTCTTGATTGCATTTAGCGTATGCAATAAGCCTTTAAACCCCTAGGTTGCCCCTACTGGACGAGTTGTAGTCTCGTGAGGGTTTGCAGTAATGTTATCCACAAACATTAAACTAACTAACTAGAAAAAAATAATAAAAAATAAAAATAAAAAGAAAAGCTGGGTTGCCTCTCAGGAGCGCTAAGTTTAATGTCTTCAACCAGACAAGCAATGAAAGTAATCATGGACCATCGGCCAGTATCTCGGTAGATTTCTCAGAAGGTTTTTCAACAAGATCATCCAAAAGCCCGTTTTGCAGTAGGCTTGGATGTCCTGGAGTGTTAATAACCAGAGAAATTGAGGGACCTCAGCATAAAGTGTTCTTTTTATCGTCTAAAGTGTCCAAAGTATATATGATTCACCTGTGGCAGAAAAAATTTTGAAATTAGTACACCATGATGAATCAAAGACTACAAGTAGATGAAATTTAGAAAAAATTGTAGTAGGTGATGTAGTCTCAACAAATGCCGATGTTTCACTCTGTATTTCAATTTTTAACTCTTCCTCTAACGGTAAACATTCAGGATCCGGGGTAGGAGGTACTTCAGAATACGGGTTCTCGCGATTCATGACAACTGCTGAGGTATTATTTTGCAAGGAATTTATTATTTCTTGTAACAGGGGATCGTTTGAATCTGCAAAATACGATAAGCAATCATCTAAAGTGTTGGGACGTTCAGCTGAGCATGATTTATTTTCCACATTGGAGATTGTGATGATCTGCCCAAGGAATCCATCGTCTTTAAAAGTGGATGAAAGTACACTCTTTTGCTCCAACCCTGTGCAAACATTTTGATGATCAAGAAACGAAGTATTGATGTGAGGACTCTGCTCCTTGATACTACTCAGAAGAGGTATTGAATCGTCAAAAGTGTATGACTTAGATGGTGGCCTCAACTGGGTGGTTTCAACTTCAAGAGTCATATCAAGCGGTTCATTCATTTCCTGAATCATATCATCATTCAATTCAGAGGAGTGACCCAAACATGTTTCATGAGAGTTAGAAGGATCGGTTGTAATAGGCTCATCCTCCACTATTAAATCATACATGTTAGATGAGAGGAGTGACTTATTTTGACCGACCACTTCGTGTACTTCTTGATCATTGACCTGGACCATACTTGAGATTGATTATGGGAGAATTTGGGCTAAACATTCATGATCATCATCCCAATACATATCATCATCTAATTCCCTATTATGCACACCTGCGATGAGATTGCCTTCCTCACATTCTATTCCTAAATTGGGCGGAGGTTCAAATGAGTTGACCTCTTTATCATCATTCAACTGGAGTGTCTCATGTAAATGAAATGTGTTATCATCATTGTATTTGAAAGACACCCATGTCTCTTCACCATTCCTTTGAACCGTCATCGAGATCGATTCATCTGAAAATTGAACCATATGCTCATTAACATAATTCAACTCTTCATCCCAAATTCCAAAGTGTTTTAAAAGTGAGTGAGGATCACCTTTCTCGCATTGTATTTCTGGATTGGGTTGTAGTTGAGATGAACTAGATTTCATCAGCGCATCATAAGTAGGGAATCCAAAAGAATAATCAACGAGTTGTGATCAGGATGAATTAGTCTCCAGTAACCTATCAATGCGTGATTCAAGTACATATAATAATTTCATTATGTCATAGGCTGTGTAACTCGGAGATGACTCTTCTTGGATCATTTCTGGTGGATATTCAGAAGTAAGGAACCCAAGATAATAATCATTATAACATGTAGTTGGTTCATTTCCCCAATTTCGATGTTTCCACTGATTATAGTCATACGGATCATAGGTGGGAGAATCTGATGGTTGATAATAGTCCTCACGCCTATAGTTATGATAATCACGTCACTCACATACTGTCTTATTAATCCGTGGGGTGTAATTATTCTCCCGTATATGATCGAGTAAGGACTTCTTAACCGGTGGATCATTAGATTCCGGTTGATTCTCGATGATAATTTCAGAAAAGTTTTGAGACATTGGTGGATTTCTATCATAATCATCATTCCTATATATGTTATTCTTCTCAGCATACTGACATTCCCACCCGTGCATATACATGGTGAAACTCTAACTCTGAATCTAATTCTAAAGGAAAAATCCTACACCAATCTAGAAATAGGAAGATAGATAATTAGAAAGAAGTTACCAATTTAAAGATCTATGTTAGAATCCTGCAAAAGAAAACAAAACAAGTTAGTTTCTAAAAAACAGAAAATCTAAAATTAAAAATTTTCTAAAGAACAACAAAGAAGAGTTAGTTTCTAAAAAGGAAGGAAATCCTAGAATTAGAAAGTTACTAAAAATAAAAATGGAAAGTTAGTTTCTAAAAAAAAAAAGAAAGTTTCTAATCTTAAAAATAAAAAGCTAAGTTAGTTTATAAAAAGGAAAAAATTTCTAAAACTAAAAAATAGAAAGTTACTTAAAAGAAGAATCTAAATCTAAAATTAGAAAATAGAAAATTTCTAAAAAGAAATCCTATACTTAGAAAATTTTTAAAAAATAAAACCCTAATTTTAAAAATAGAAATGAAAAAAAATAGAGAATTTAGAAAGAGATTACCAAATTAGAAGTTCAAGTCAGGACCTTACAAAACAGAAAATATGTTAGTTTCTAAAATAAAATTAAAAAAACTTTAACCTAAAGTTAATAAAATCCTAAGACTATGAATTATGATAAGAAAGAATCATAAATTCAATTTGGACGGAAACAGTCCCCGGTAACGGCGACAAAAACTTGATGTTTTAATTTAAACTAATTTGATTTAAATGATTTTTACTCGCAAGTATACGAATCAGATGTAAATATGGTATCACATCTTTCCATCCATGGTCAGGCATGGAGAGATGTAAATCTTGTTTCTTCCTCTATAGGAGACCTGTTCATGGTCAGACACAAGCACATAGAATAATATTCCAAACAACATCCATATCTAGACTTTGGTCGAGCTCATAGAATAGAGAAGTACGGAAATCTCAGGAAAGCACACTAGAAAAAGAAACAAATCAATCAAATTAAAATAAATTTAACATAAACAAGAGTCAATCAAATTAGGGGCTTCATCTCAGCCCTAGCTAAGAAGGATTAGCTATCCATAAAATTAATTAGAAAAAAATGAAATATAAAATAAAAATATTAAAAATATCTCCCTTATCTCTCTTCTTCCTTCTTCTCTCTCTCCTCCTTGGCTCTGGATCTTCCTCCACAGGTCTGAATCCATGCTTCCCACGTTTAAAACCTCCTTATATAGCTGCTGGAGTGGTGAAAATCGGTTTTGAATCGGATTTGGAAAGTTATGCATGCCCAACGAAAGCTTTTTCGCAGCCAAGTTCGGTGCCTCGAAACATGCCACTTTCCTCGCTCAAATTCTAAAGAAACATCGTCCCTTAGGACTTTCTTGAGTCCTCTACATGATAGATGGTTCAGATCTACCATATGATCAAAGATGGTGAGCCAAAATTGCCTGGAAAAGTCAGTTTTCGCAGATGTGTGAAACCTTTCGCACCATTTCGCTGTTGTGATCGGTGGGCCCCAAAGAGGTACTTTTAGAAAAATCCACTCCGTCCATTGCATTAAGAACGAAATTTCAGTAAAGAATGAGTGATTTTAAACATCCATTGGCGCAACTCAGAGAAGAAATCATAAAAGGATCAGTTTTAAACGTTGCAAGGCAGCCCTTTTGTGGCCCCTATATCGTACACGTGTGCTTACATGGGTCAAAAGTTTAAATATGAGTTTGTAGTGTTTGCAGCTCTCTACAAGGTGGACGGTGTGGATTTTCCGTACGGGGCATGTGTGGGGCCCACAGTCGACCACAAGAATGGACTTTCCGTCCGTTACGCGGCTTGAAAACGGAAACTTCCGTTTTTTGGAAGATGCTGCGGGTAGGCGCTGGTCAGCGCTGTTGACCGATATGGTGCGGCTCAAGCACGTGTGTACACCATGTACACACGTTGTACATAAGGGCCCACCGTAATGTTTGTGAGAAATCTGCACCGTCCATCCTTTTTACCATATTATTTCAACCATCAGCACCAAAATTGATGTATATCCAAATATCCAGCGGGCCCCACTTAATGAATTAATGGGCTGATCTGTCCGTTGGCCCACTTCTCGAGATCTTTAATGGCTGAAATTTAATATGTATAGTTAATTTATGGCCCACATCGTATGTATGAAGTTTCGTGTCAATCGGATGGCGGGAACCATGTGATCTTGCATTCTGGACCATTTTCGGGCCTTTTTAAACGTGAACGGCTTGATTTCCTTAGGTCTCTGGCGTGTAAATCCATTGATCTTAGTTCTTTGGAGTGCGTCCCTTGCTCTGGTGACTTCAGAGCGTCAAATTCATGCTTTTAATATCATTTTTTAATCCATGCTCTTGATTTCATCCTGTAATAAAAACACAATTAAAATATGGCATTAAGCTTTATCATGTACGTAAAATCTGACAATAATCAGGGTCTGATATGTAATATTCAACCCTCATCACCAGTAGATCCGAGGTTCCAACCTGCATTCATGGCTGACTGAATCCTTGTATCCACCACATTCCATCCATGGTTGAGCGAGGGGAGATCTCTTTCAAACCCTCACGATGCTCTATTGAACACCAGTTGAGTTCTTCTCTGGCTGCGGTGGGCATCGTCATGACTGGAGATTCTTCCCATCGGTCTGGTGATGGATGCCGGTCATCTGGTACCATGGATGGCTAGCAGTGGCGACTGCTTCGAAAAGCCAAGAGGCTAGGGCCGGTAGCAGAAGCTGTTTTTTCGAATAGCTATTAGGAGCAGGGTTTTAAGCTACCCGATTTTTGGGTGACGGGTTTACGGACCCAATTAAATGTTAGTCGAGTCTGCAATTCAGGACCCGAAATGAATTCATTAGCATCCAGATTTGATTTAGTGGGCCCTCACATCATTCAAGGCCCATTAATCCAAAAATCTGGTCCACTTGATAATTTCTGGTCCGGGCCATCTATGGGTTCGATCATGAGCATAAAGTCTAACTTATTCAGGAAGATATGGACCATCTATTATGATCTGGCCGGTTATTAGTTTGATCAGGAACTTTCATTTGACTTTTAATTCATTTGTTCAACTTATAGACGACCATACATACATCTAACCATCAAATTATTTAGTCCATACTATCTGTCTATCATAAGAATGTCAGGAGCTCGATTTAATTATGCTCATTTGAACAAGCACAGATCAAATAAGAGTCCTAATTCGGCCCTTTAATTAGCTCATCACCCATCATAGGAGTTTATATGGACCGTTAGATTACATAATGTGAGAATTATCCGCATGTTTCACTTTAAGGTTCCTACATTTTCCAATGATTAATATCGACCATCTTGTGGGCTGCATTAGACTAATTAAGATATAATCCATTAAGAGGCTGGATTATAATCGCAATCCTAAGTCTATATTTGTAATGTTGGATTCGGTTGTGTTAGCTACCATAGTGACCTCAATCGATGAAAATTTTTTAAGTACAAACTTGCAACATTGGGATAAGGAGGATTGCGTACAATTGCATTCACTTTTTCATACGTACGGTAATGAAAACACAGACGATTATCATTTGGCAGTCAAGTGAACGGGTGAAGTAAATGGTGCTGGTAATGTAAAGCTGAAAGACTCATCTCACCCACAGGTGTTGAGTGTCTCAGATTTATATAACTGACATCACTTAGCTTCATGTTCAGGAGGATTACTAGCATGTTATTATTACCACCCACAGGAGGAATGATGATGATGTAATAGATTCTCATCAGGATGTGATGGTTGAGCCCATCTTCATCCTGGATGATTCAGTTGATGCCTCCCTTAACAGCTGAATTGATTTAATTTACGTGATATTCTTTGTTTATAATCACGGGATTATTTTGTGGAATAATGAGCTAATGTGAGTATATGTGTCTCTTATATTTCAGTCTCAATTCCGACTAATGCACATCAAGTCCCTGCCCTAGATGGGTCTAACTATGCTCAATGGAAGAATGTCATTGAAGTTGTATTGGGGTGTCTACAATTGGATCTTGCTCTGATAACACCAGAACCGCCAGAACCATCTGATAATGCCACTGAAGCTGAATATAATCGATGGGTTGCATGGTTTGAATCAAATGATACATGCCTGAAAGTCATTAAGTATTCGATTTCTGAATCTATGAAGGGCATTATGCCTGAAATAGATAAGGCCAAAGTTTTCCTGACTGAAATGGGAAAAAGGTTCAAGAAATCTGATAAGTCTGAGGTGAGCATTCTTCTGAATAAGTTGACTTGTTCATCCTACGATGGAAAAGGTAACATTCGTGAATACATTATAGAGAAGATTAAGGTTGTTTCTAAAATTCGTGCTCTAGGACTTGTACTCACTGATGATTAACTGGTTCATTTGATCATGAATAACCTACCTCCCCAATTCGGCACGTTCCTGGTAAATTATAACACTCTGAAGGACATGTGGATATTGGATGAACTTATCACTCAGTGTGTCCAAGAAGAAGACAGAATCAGGCAAACGGTTAAAGTTAAAAATGTTAATATGGTGACCTTAGGTTATGGGCAAGGGCAAGGGAATAAAGGTAAAAAGAAAAAGAAACAAGGTTCTAATAATGGATTCTCTGGTCCTCCATCTGAAAATCCTGAGAATCAATTTGGAAATGTATCTAAACGCA
Source organism: Magnolia kwangsiensis (assembly GCA_037074715.1). Classification (NCBI taxonomy): domain Eukaryota; kingdom Viridiplantae; phylum Streptophyta; class Magnoliopsida; order Magnoliales; family Magnoliaceae; genus Magnolia; species Magnolia kwangsiensis. The sequence continues at coordinate 13,192,530 of CM073571.1, forward strand.
AACGGGTTAAGGGTAAGCCGTGCTTCTTTTACAAAAAGGTGAGTCATCTAAAGAAAGACTACGAAGGTTTTCAGAATTGGCTAATAAAGAAAGGTAATCATTCTGTTCTTGTCTGTTTTGAATCTAATCTCATTGTTGTGTCAGCGGATTCCTGGTCTATAGATTTATGAATTACTATTCACATATGCACTTTTATGCAGGAATTACTAGAGGTCAGGCCACCAACTCATGTGGAGCGCTCAGTATACGTAGGCAATGGTGTCAAAGTTGACGTGGAGGCAATAGGAGTCTATAGGCTTAAGTTGAAGTTTGGTCATTTTTTGAATTTAGTAGATACATTTTGTGTCGTCCATAAGGCGCAATTTAGTTTCAATTTCTTATTTTGATAAGTTAGGATATTCATTCCACTTTGAAAATAAAAGTTTTAGTATTTACTTTGATTCGATTAAAGTTGGAACCGGCTCTATAGTAAATAACTTATACCAGTTAAACTTGATCGTCTCTCACGTCTATAATATTAATTCCTTGCATGAAAATAAAGTGGGATCCAAGCGAAGGATGGACTATGAGAATTCCTCCATGTCGTGGCATAGACAGTTATGCCATATATCTCGTGAGAGATTAAACAGGCTTGTGCAAGAAGAAATTTTACATTCTCTAGACTTCTCTGACTATAAAGTATGCATTGATTACATAAAAGGAAAATAGACTAAAATGAGAAAGAAAGGTGCAACTAGGAGTGTAGGTCTATTAGAGGTTATACGTACAGATATCTGTGGACCATTCCCTACCACCTCATAGAGTGGCCACAAATATTTTATTACTTTTATAGATGACTACTCTCGCTTCAGGTACTTATACTTTATCAGTGAGAAATCAGATGCCCTAGATGCTTTTAAAATCTATAAGGCCGAGGTTGAAAATCAACTCGATAAGATAATTAAAGTTGTAAGATCTGACCGTGGTGGTGAATACTATGGCAGATATGACGAATCAAGACGTAATCCAGGGCCATTTGCTAAATACCTACAAGATTATGACATTTTCGCTCAATACACTATGTCTAGTACTCCAAAGCAGAATGGTGTGACAGAAAGACGTAATTGTACCCTTATGGATATGGTGCGAAGCATGGTCAACAATTCGACATTGTCAGAATCTCTATGGGGTGATGCGATCAAAACCGCAGTTCATATACTAAACAGGGTTCCCGGCAAAGCAGTAAGTAAAACTCCTTTTGAGTTGTGGAATGAGAGAAAATCAAGTCTCCAATATCCACATGTTTGGGGTTGTCCTGCTGAGACCAAAGTTTATAATCCGCATGAAAAGAAGCTTGATCTTAAAACTGTAAATTGTTTCTTCATTGGACACCCAGAAAGATCAAAGGCTGTTGATTTTACTGTCTTTCCCACTCTATCAGGATTGTTGAGACTGAGAATATCAGATTCATTGAGGACACTGAAAACAGTGGGAGAACGAATATAAGAAATTTTATATTCGAGGAATAAAGGATTGTGACTCCAATCATAGTCAATCCAGATCACGCGGACATTAATAATGCAATTGATTCTGCAGTCACTGCAGAGTGCCATGTAGAACCTTATATACAAACTACTGATGAGGAAAATCAAGATCAGACCCAACAAACTGAACCATTGAGAAGATCTGAATGAGAGAAAAGGCCTGTAAATCGAGACGATTACATCGTGTACTTACAGGAGCACGACTTTGATATAGGGGTGGAAAAGAATCCTGAATCCTTTACACAAGTCCAACAAAGTACTAATCTTTCTCGTTAGTTTGATGCCATGAAAGATGAGTTGAAATCCATGCAGGACAATAAAGTATGAGATCTTGTAGAATTACCGACTGGAATAAGGCCGATTGGTTCTAAATAGATATTTAAAACTAAAAGGGACTCCAAGGGTAATGTCGAAAGGTATAAAGCCCGACTTGTTGCCAAGAGTTTTAACCAACGTGAGGGCATTAACTTTAAGAAGATTTTCTCACCAGTATCTAATAAAGATTCATTTATAATCATAATGGCTCTTGTAGCGCATATGGATTTAGAGTTGTTCACTCCCCAAGTGCAGGGTTGTGATGTAGTAATAACTCGGTAAGACCGAGGTCGAATCCCAAGGGACTGAAACTTGTACGTTATCTAAAACTAACCAGAACTAGAACTAGATTAAGATGAAATCTAATCTGAATGTAATTTGAGAAATAATGGTGAAATATTTATCTAAGCTTGAGAGAAATCAGGAGAAGGGAACTAGGGATTCAGAGGATCCACTTGTAGAGATCAGGGAGAACTTATGCTTGCATCAAAAATCATGGAAATTACTGAACAGCCGTTGATCTAGTTTTCAAAGAGATGAAAGGTGTATGAATTAGAATGGATTCCATCACCAAACCATGCCCAAAGACTATGGCAAACAACAGAATTAAACTAATTACCACCCAATCACATGTATGAAAGTTAGGAAGGGTACCGACATCCAACCATGCCCAGGAGACTATGGTAAACAACGGGACATCCTAACGTCATAAACATAAAAGGGATAAGAAAATATTCAAAGCATTGCAGACCCATTGTAATTTCAGTCACAACAGACCATTAAAGACCAAAAATATTTCCATTAAAATCAAACTAAAACCAACTTCAATTCAAAAATTAAAATTAAATTAAAAGCATATAATCTCTCATCTCACTACAAGCTTCACCTCCTAGCCCTAGCTAAGAGGATTTAGCCTGCCATGGATGGGCTCAATCCAAATAAATAAAGAGAAAAAGAAAAGGAAAAGAAAAGGGAAAGAAAAAATCAAGCTCCTCTCTCTCTCCTCTGCCCACGTTGAAACCCAAGCTCGAGCCCTCTGTTCTTCCTCCTAAGACCCTGAATGAATGCTCCCCACGTCCAAAAACCTCTTTTTATAGCTGCTGGAAGGCTGGAGTCAGTGACAGAGTTGTAGCAGGACACGGAGTGCAATTTTCGCAGCCAAGTTTGGTACCATGAAACACGCCACTTTCCTCGCTCAAATTCCAAAAAAACACCGTCCCTTAGTACTTTCTTAGGTCCTCTACATGATAGACGGTTCAGATCTGCCATATAATCAAAGATGGTGGGCCAAAACCGTCCGGAAAAGTCAGTTTTCGCGGATGTGCGAAACCTTTCGCACCATTTCGCTGTTGTGGTCGGTGGGCCCCACAGAAGCATTTTCTGGAAAATCCACCCCATCCATTAGATTCAGAACGAAATTTCAGTCAAGAATGGGTGGTTTTGAACGTCCATTGACGTGGCCCAGAGAAGAAATCACAAAAGAATCAGTTTTGAACGTTACCGAGCAGCCCTTTTGTGGCCTCTGTATCTCACACGTGTGCATGCATGGGTGAAAAGTGACAACATGGTTTTGTAGTGCTCGCGGCTGTCTACACGGTGGACGGTTCGGATTAAGCTTATGGGGCACGTGTGGGGCCCACATCTGATCGCAAAAACGGCCAGCGGCCGTGCGTTACGCGGTGCGAAAGCGGAAACTTCTTCCGCTGTGATGCTTGTGGGGCCCATTTCGGTTTTCTTTTCAAAAATCCACACCGTCCATTGGATTCAGGACGAAAAACCGTCCAGAAATGCTGAGTTTTGGAGCCATTTCGGTGTGGTCCACAGAATCTGTAACCCAGCCGTCCATCCTGCGTTTTCCATCCATCTATGTCCGTACCTGTGCATGGGATCAAAAGGACAGCTTGGTGAGGTTAATACCCCCCCTTTACACGCAATGGACGGATCTGATCTATCAAAATATCGACGAGTGGGGCCCACAGTCGATCTTCCCCGTCGGCCGTGAAGACGCTGTAGCGTCTTTCTGTTTTGAGAAAAACGTCGGTCAGCGCCTGTGCTGACCGACTTCTTTATTTAGTACTCTGCGTCTGTACGTGTGCTGTGCACACGCACGATGTAAGGTGGGTCCCCCTTCGACGTATGTGAGAAATCCGCTCCGTTCATCTGCTTTACCATCTCCTTTTTACCGTAGGGACCAAATTTGAAGCGTATCCAGATAGCAGGTGGGCCCCAAATTGAAGATTGATGGGCTGATTTGACCGTTGGGCCACTTCTAGAGAGATCTAACGGCTGAAATTTGACTTGTACGGTTAATTTATGGTCGTCAGACCATGTATGAAGTTCTGAGCCAAACGGATGGTGGGAACCTCGTGATCTTGCATTATGGACGTCCTTCAGGCCACTTGAGCTTCAGTTCCTTGATTTTCTCGGATTTCTGACCGTGTATATTTGTCAATCTTGGTCCCCTGGAGTGTGTCCCTTGCCTTTTGCATCATCAGATCGTTAAATCTCAACTTTTAACGTCCTTTTTCCATCCATGCTCATAAAATCACTTTGCCACACAAGAATGAGAAAACGAGCCATTAGACAGCATTATATTCGTAAATCCAGACAATATCTGGGGTCTAATATGCAATATTTGACCCTCAACAAGAGTTACATCAGATAGATATAAAGACTGCATTTCTCAATGGGGATCTAAATGAGAATGTATACATGTTACAGCCCGAAAGTTTTATAACTACTGGCTAAGAACATTTGGTTTGTAAACTTAAGAAGTCCATCTATGGGTTGAAACAGACATCGCAACAGTGGAATCTTAAGTTTCATGAAGTAATTTACTCATATGGATTTGTAGAAAATATTGCAGATGAATGCATCTATATTAAAACCAGTGGGAGTGAGTTCATTATGATGATTTTTTATGTTGATGACATTCTGTTGGCTAGTAGTGATACCAGGATGTTGAGCGACACCAAGAAATTTTTATCCCAAAAGTTTGAAATGAAAGACCTTGATAAAGCTTCTTATGTCGTCGGTATTGAGATTTGTCGTGACAGAGCACTTGGACTGCTCAGCCTGTCACAGAGGGCCTATATTAATAGGGTACTTGAAAGGTATGACATGTAAAATTGTGCTTCAGAAAAGTCACCCATTGTGAAGGGCGACAAATTTAGCCTATTTCAGTGTCCAAAGAATGATTTAGAAAAGAATTGAATGAATGAATTTTCGTATGCATCAGTAGTAGGGAGCATCATGTATGCTCAAGTCTGTACGCGACCGGACATTGCCTTTGTCACTGGAATGTTGGGAAGATATCTATCTAATCCAGGAATGTAATATTGGGTAGCTGCGAAGAAAGTGTTACGTTATCTTTAGAGAATAAAAGACTTCGGACTCACATATAGAAGATCTGATCAGTTGGATTTGGTCGGATATTTAGACGCAGATTTTGCAGGCTGTGTTGACACTAAGAAGTCTACTTCAGGATACATCTTCATGATGGTGGGCGGAGCTATGTCGTGGAAAAGCGTGAAACGGTCTACCACAGCCTCATCCACTATGGATGCTGAATTTATTATTTGCCATGAGGCATCTAATCAGACACTATGATTACAGAGTTTTTCTCTCAGGTTTGTGGGTACTAGAGCATATCCCGAAACCCTTGAGAATATTTTATGATAATTCAGCTGTTATTTCCTTCTCTAGTAACAAAAAGCATTCGTAAAGGTCGAAGCATATCGATATTAAATACCTTATTGTAAAGGAAGGGGTTCAGAATCATCAAGTGTCCGTGGAATTCATCGGTACTAAGCAAATGATTGCAGATTCGCTCACTAAAGAGCTCCCTATCACGCCATTTCAAGAGCATGTAACATTCATGGGAGTCATTGATCTCACATATGTTTTCAGTTAGTGGGAGTTAAGCATATTTTGATTTTCACAGACATTTAAAGATCTCATTTTATGCAGTTTATTTTTGGGATGATTTTGATATAAAGATTTATTTTCGCTTCTCTATATATATGCACAAATTTTGAATAAGTAGAACTACAGTCGTGTCTCATTGGAGACATGTAAAAGTTTTAAGACCTCTTAAGGATAGGCACATATCATCACACTAAAGTGTGTAATCCTTATATCACATTTCTTAGTTCGTGATATATGTCGTTTAGATTGAAAGTATTTATAATCGCGCTTGGACTCACTTAGCCTAAATTAAATGTTGTGATGACTACCGCGTTTCGATACTGACTATCTTGATGGACCAGATTAAATAACATTACTCATATTGTCTAATTGTTTTCATTGGTTAACCATTTGGATATTTCCTCAAAAGATCAAAATTTATTTTCAAGATAATTCTATATAACTATCATTGACGTTGCTCAATGAGGCCTAAGTGGGAGAATGTAAGAACTCTATTTAGTGGGCCTCCCTGATCAATAGTCTGGATTGTTATACAGTTGGACTGGATGATTGAGTAGACCAATGAGCCCCACTTCAGGTGATATGCTGCGTAGTCTATCTGCGCAGCTCTGTGTATTAGGGCTGGAAGATTATAACTGTCGTACTCAGACAACAGTTTGAGTTGAACTGGGATACTACAATGTGGAGCAGGGGAGGGAGAGTTTTGATGGGTTTCAAACTCTCTCTCCACAGTCTCTATAAAAGAGAGCTGGGTCCCCGATCCTGCACCAACAGCAGAAATTCGAGTCTCATCTATTGTTTTGCAGTAAGGGTGTGAAGGAGAGGAAGATCCTGAGCTCTAGAGGAATTCTGGTTTTCTTATCCAGCTTACATGGCGGCATCTCAGCTAGGTAAGTTATCCAACCCCTGATCACCATTTCTCATGCACGGACAGATCTGTGGGCCTATTCCGTATATTGGTTAAGTTCCACATGAACATCTCTAATCCATTCCACATGTGCTATCCTCTCACATATACATGTGGTATTTTATAATTGATGCTTGAAGGTAGGACATGTGAAATTAGTTTCCATCACTAATCCTCGTATTTACATGAATGAGAAGCTTTGATACTTGAGTGTTATGTAAGTTCATACTATGAAATTCTACATATATAATTTAGCTTACTTGAATTTAACCGTCCAAACGGTAAATCAAATGTTGTATTGGTCAGAAGTTAAAAATACCCGAAAATGGAACTCATGGCCACTGTCTTGACAACTCAAATAGACAGTCAAAAAAACAAAATTGTCGATGATCAACAAAAAAAGTATTCATTGGCAAAAATATTGAATCTATCCAATGGTATTGCATCCTAAATACAATGGGTTAAAGAATTTGAACCGTTCAATTTAAATTACACATATGATGTGAATACAATTGATTGAGTGCATACAACTGTCATACACCGCATATGGATCAAATAACGTCTCATTTGGATTTGAGAGAAATTATACAACCCGTGATCTAAACCTAATTTGCACGTGTAGTGCTCATGGTCGAGTTAGTTATTGAAACTATGGAGCTATTTAGATTGAGACATTTGGATTTTTCAATATCCTAATTTTCACTTGAAGTGTAATTTTTATGTCAATCTGAAATTTAGATACTCTGGATCTCGTGTCGATCTAACCATCGTATTGGCTACCACATGAATTTAGAAAATTTTGTGTGGTTCTTTATTGCTTTATATAATAAGATCCATATTGTGATTTGACGAGCTTGATTTTTAGGAAATATCACCGTATTTATGGGGCTAACTTAATGAGCGGATTAGATGGCATGAAAATGACATGTTTGATCCCACAAAAGCAAACACGTGAATAAAATTTAAATAAAGATGAATTACTTTTCGGACATTGGTAAATAACTTAAAAAATAAGCTTATTGTACAAGGGTATGAGAAGAAATCAATTATTAATTTTGTTTATATACTGTGGAAGGTTTTTTTTTTTTTTTTAATTCCAAATATAATGGTATGGTAGATCATCACCATTTTGATTACTGTTGAAAATGGTGATGACTCATCTTCCTTACATGTATAACTTGTTTAAGCTATCAAAACCATTAAAATTATGGGACACAATATAAATTGATCATATATATAAAATTATACTAATCAATAAACATTGATCATTAAATTGATGCATTTAATGGATGATTGATAGAAAAATAATATTTTTAAATTTCAATAAAAAATTAAAAGATTTATATTATATTTCCAGTGTACATTTTTTATGCTATAATAAACTATCAGATGAGTATATCTCAGATTTTCCAACACCGTGTGCATGTGCTTAGTATATTGTAACGTGATTAGATGTACTTGATACGTAATTCTATAGATCATGGAGAATTGTAATATTGTATAGTCATCTCTCTATAGGACATGTGTAAGTGTAATATGCAAATCAAGCTAGTATAATTCAAATCATAACCATGGATGGCTTAATATTCATATGTGGCTCCTATTGGACAATCATGTCTATCTTATCTATAGCTATTAAAGTGATGGTGGAAAATGAAAATAATTAACAATCAAATATAAAATGAGATAAATAGCTAAAAATAAATAAATGGTAGGATTGTCTTGTGGCTTTATTTTTTTTTTTTTAAAAAAATATTAACAATCCATCTTAGTGCCAATATATCGGTGAATCCAATTAATGGATCCCCTATCACTTATCATGTGATATGATGGCTCCACATATTACAATTTTTCCAACTCTATTGTATTATTTTCTAAGAGGGGTTTTGATATATAAGAGTAGTATACTGTATAATTAAGACACGGGCCTTACATATTGTATATGCTTATAAGCTGAGCTGACTAATTAGTAGGTTATTTATAAATAGATTTTAGTTCAAAAATTATCTTAAAAGTATGATCGTAACTAGTTCATTGGTGGACATTTGATGGACTATAAAAACATAAACATTGAACCGTCCAAATTAGAGATAAAAAATGTCCGTAAACCTAGTGCATGACTGTTTATTCAATCTAGTGTTGTGTCGCTATTTGGGTGGTTTATATTTCAAGTTACATGCCACACATACATTAGGAATCTTCACCCGTATCATAGTTATAACACACGGTTCATTGAATTAATGCCCTAAAAAAAAAAATAGATTGAGGCAACCAAATTTTTAAAGTTTATTGTCAGGAATAGTTACTGCACATTTGTAGGTTAAGCATCAATGATTAAGATTATCAAGTAAAGAATACTATTTATGGTGACCTACTCATCATGTGAAAACACGTATATTGTGAATGCATACAGTTTGATATTTTTTTTTATTACCATATATTTATTTGCACAAATGCAGCACCTGATCAGTAAAAATGGTTGGATTTTTAATTAAAGAACATTCACAAAGGTGACCACCATATGAACACCTCTGATCCATTTTATATGTGTCACCCTAGCACGTGTAATGTTTTACAATTGGTGCTTGAACGTTGGGCAACTAGAATTAGCTTTTATCATTAACTCTATATTTATATTTATGTGAATGAAACGAACATTGAAATTCTACATTCATGATTTATCTTACTTGAATTTAAATGTCAAAATGGTAGATTAAATGTTGCATTAGTTAGAAGCTGAAAAGTACTTAAAACTGAACTCATAGTTGCCCTCTTAATGGACATCAAATGACTAGTTAAAATGTAAAATTGTTAGTAGTCAAAAAACATGTGTTCATTGGTATCAAAAAATATGTGTTCATTGGTAGAAATCTTAAATCTATATAATGTTGATTGGTAGAAATCTAAAATCTATATAATGGTGTTGCGTCCTGAATACAGTAAATACAAGAATTTGAACCGTTCGATTTGAATTACATATACGAAGTGTATATAATTGTCAATAAAATGCATATAATCGTCAAACATTATAGACGAATCAAATAATTTTCCATTTGGATTTGGGATGCATTATACAGCCCGTGATTCAAACTTAGTTTGCACATCTGGTGCTCAGGACTGAGTTGGCTATCAAAACTATAGGGTCATTTCGATTTCTCAATGTCATAAATTATACTTGAAGTGTAATTTATGTTTTTTTTAGAGATTATTGGATATTGAAATATCCCTAATGGACATATGTTTTGTTGAAAATATATGTCAAAATATACTAAGTTTTTTGAATTCCTACTAACACTATACATCTTTAAAGAGGAGTGAATAATTAATAAAAGTCTACAACATATGTCATTAATGATAGTTTGAGAATATGATCTATTATGAAATATGGGTAATCAAAGCTACAATCCATATGGAGGGTATAAATCAAATATGACATTATTTATAGTATGGTCAATATCAATCATCCATTTTCTAACTATTAATAAGAAGGCTAAGTTCACACGATAAAGGGTGAGACGCAAATGATGGGTGATCTGAACTAATAATTAGATACATTTATATTATGATTAATATGGACCATCAATTTGTTATGGCGGTGGACGTTTTTATGCCTTGAGGTAGCGACATGTGAAACACATATAACATTTTTTACTTGGATATTGCGTATATATATATATTTTTTACTTGTGTACATACGTACATATGTAAGTATGTATTTACGAATGATATATCCTAGTTCGTGTAAGTATTTGTTATATGCTCTCTCTTGTGTGTGTGGTCTATATAAGGAGATGCACTATATAAAAACGTATTTTATTAATTTATATTATAAGATATTTTTTGATGTGAAAATTCTTTGTGCGGGTGAGAGTTAGAGGCAAACTTGTATTTCTTTCTCTATTATTTTTAATTTAGAAGAAAACTTTGTATTGTTGCTCCGTGAAGTAGTTATATTGGCAAACTATGTAAATTCATGTGCATCTTGTCTTTTGTTTTTGTTTGGATATTTTTTTTTATAATTTTCGTTTCAGTTATATTAATCATGTATAGATATTTTTTGTAATACCATTTTCATAGGCATTGATAGGATAGCCATAATCATTTAATTGATAATGAAAATGCATATAGTTGTCTATACATAACTTTCATACACCTCAAATTATTAAACAACATTCTCACGTGATTGAGATTTTGATTAAAAAATTACACGACATTTTATCCATGTGTAATTTAAATTTATGCGGCTAACAATTCAATTATCAAAATTATATAGTTGTTTGGTGTAAAGGCATTTGGATCTCTGATATCATAATGTATACTTAAAGTGCAATTTTTAAGTTTGAGAACTAGTAGACACTTAAATACTTGAATATATAAATATCAAATGAGTATATACTTAGAAAAAAATTACAATGTTATAAAAATGCCAAAATTTTTATTTTTTCACTAGCAACTATCCTCTATTAAGATGAATGAACAATTAATAAAGGTAAGAAATATGCAATATTTAAACCCCTTACTACATTAATTTTCTTAAAGAGATATACTGTAAGACTCGTATCCAAGCCTGTATCGTTTCGTAGTCTTCCTTGGTCCTCCCGATCGAATTCCGGTGATCCACAATCTGTTTTCGACATTGGCGCACGATCCTGAGCCGTGTCCCGTATATGTGAGTCAACTCGACCCGAGACTTGTACCAGTGCGACCGCCCCGTCCCTGCGATTTCGACGCCTCATATTATGCGCCGAGGCGATACCCAGGCTAGAAGTTGTGGGCCCGCGTTCAGTTCAAGAAAAATACCGCGCGTTGCTAATCCTAAGAAAATTCATCACATCAATCACATCATTTGTCAAAAGTACACCCATCCCTAAGTACAATTATCCATCCCCAAAAGTCAACTTTTCCATCACCTCACCCATCTCTCTCCCCATCACTCCATCACTCTCTTACCCATCCCTCTCTCTCTCTCTCTCTCTCTCTCTCTCTCTCTTCACATCACATCTCTCATTTCTCTCTTTCATTCTCTCTCTCATTTTTCCTCCCAAGCCACCCACGTCCAAGCTCCCCATGAGAGAGCTAGTGTGGCCTACCTTCCTACCATTTAATCCCACCCTCTAAAATCGATCTCAACCGTTGAAATTGTACCTTTGGAGCTCTATCATGCATTGGCGGAAGAAGGAAGGAGAGATCAAAGGTGGGTACATCTTTAGGTTAGATTTTTTCATTTTTATGATGTGAGTGCTTCTCTCCCTCTCTCTTTTCCTTTTTTTATGATGGGTGGCCCACCTGATGATGATCGTCCATCCTGCGGCATCGGTCCAGCTTGCTGCCCACCAACCAGCAGCTATGTTGCCTGATTTTTGGGTCGGCCTAGCTATAAAATAATAATAATAATAAATAATACAAATATTAGTATGAATTTTAGCTGGGCGGGCCACCTATGTGGACCCCACCCTAATGTACGTAGTGTACCCCCACCATCCAGCAAGGACGTGGGGCCTACTTTAATAAATGTGTTGTGAAGCCACACCGTCCGGCCCTATCTGGACGTCTATCTGCACGTAGGGGAAAAACAAATATCAGTTTGATTTCAACTTTTGGGTGGGCCACTCATGCAGGCCCCACCTTGATGTATGTATCTAATCCACATCGTCCACCCTTTTTCCCATCTCGTTTCAGGCGTTGAGCCGAAATGTGAAGCCAATCTAAACCTCTGGGGGGCCATAATGTAAGAAACAATGGTTTTAGGTTATTTAAAAACGGTTAAGGCCCGCTGTGACGTTTTTATATATCGAAAATATTGCATATTGGCTCGTTAGTTCTATTACGAGCCGGGGAGACTAGTAGTCGGCGTGGATTTTACTGATGTGGGCCCCACCTAAGGAAAACCATTGGAAAAAAAAATCATCATACAGCACCTGCTGCTGCAGCGTCAGCAGCGCAGGACGCTGCTGCTGTGTGGCGGGTGAAAGATGCAGGGACGTGGGTCCCCAAACGTAGGCCCCACCATAATGTGTGTGGACATCATCACCGTGCATTTGGTGGCCCCCTTTAGGAAGGTTGGCCACCCCGAAAATCAGCCATATGTGGTGCTTAAGTGGCCCACGTCACAGGGAGCAGTGTAATTGAACGTCTGCCATTGAAACCCTTTTGGATGTTCTAAAAGTTTTGGATCATCATGAAATTTGTTTTTCCTATTCATCTGGGTCCATGGGACCTTATCAACGGATCGGATGGGAAGTAAACATTATGGTGGGCCCCACGTGGAACCCACCATTGATGTAGGTGTTTTACTCACACCGTCCACGGCTGTGGACGGTGGAAACCACCGTGATGAATGTGTTACGTCCGCACCGTCCATTGTGTGGACGGTGGGACCTATGTCCCACCTTGATGTACGTGTCCCATCCACGCCATCCAGCCATTTATCTGGTGGGCCCACATCAAGGAAACAATGTTGATTAAACGTCCACTATTGTGCCCCTTTTTGTGGTCAAGAAATTTTAGACCAACATGAAATTTGTTTTCTTTCCTTTCCCTTTTATCCAGGTCTGTGTAACCCTGTTAACGGGTTGGACTGCAAATAAACATTGTGGTGGGCCCCACGTCTATGTGACTGTACCAACAGTTAGGTGGAAAGTAAACATTATAGTGGGCTGGGTCTGTATGACCTTACCAACAAGTTGGATGGAAAATAAATGTTATAGTTGGCCACACGTATAGACCCACATTATAAAGCGGAATGGCTGGCGTGCTGCACACCAGTTATACAGCTGGAGTATATGACGTCACCAAGCTATGTGGGCCCCACCCGTTTCACCCTCGCCGTCCATCTACGGGACCCACCATGATCCACGTGTTGTATCCAAACCGTCCAACTAATTTGAAAGCTCATTTTATGGCAAGAGCTAAAGAACGAGTTAGATCTAAAGTCCAAGTGGACCCCACCATTGTAAATAGTGAAGTCAGTGACATTCATCATTCAAAATTTTTAAGGGCCACAGTAAATTTTTAGTAAACTGATATTTGTCGTCACTTCATCTATCAATATGTTAACTTATGAATAAGATGAATTTGTGAACTACAAATTGGTGGAGGTCCACCTAGATGTATGTATTTTGTATTCACACCGTCCATTCACGTGGCCCTCTGATGAGGGTCAAATATTGCATATCAGACAATGATTATTGCCGAATTTTACTTACAAGATAATGTTTAATGCCATATTTTAATTATATTTTGATTGCAGGAGGAAATCAAGAGCGTGGATTAAAAAGTGATATTAAAAGCGTAGATTTGACGTTACAAAGTCACCAAAGCAAGGGACGTACTCCATAGGACCAAGATCAACGGATTTACATGCCATGAATTCAAGAAAATAAAGCCGTTCACCGTTAAAAAGGCCCGAAACTGATCCAAAATGCAAGATCATAGGGTTCCCACCATCCGATTGACCTGAAAATTCATACATGGGATGAGGGCCATAAATTAACCGTACACGTAAAATTTCATCCATTGGATCACTATGGAAGTGCCCCAACTGACAGATCAGCCCATAAACCGTTGATTCTGGGCCCACCTGATATCTGGAACTGCCTCAAAATTATTATTGACGGTTTAAATGAGATGAGAAATAATTTAGACGGTGAAGATTTCTGAAAATCATCACAGTGGACCCCACATGAATAAAGTGTGCATAGTGCATAAGTGCACTACACGTGCATGAAAAACGGTAGAGACGGTTGACCGTCTCGGACCAAAAAAGCAAAAAAAAAATGAAAATTTTCGTTTTCGGCTGCGTAACGCACGGCCGCTGGCCGTTTTGCGGTCGACTGTGGGCCCCACACATGCTCCATCCGGGAAATCCGTACCATCCATCTTATAGAGGGCTTCGAGAGCTACAAAACCATGCTAACCTTTTGCATCCATGCGTGCACATGTGTGAGATATAGGGGCCATAAAAGGCCTGCCCTGTAGCATTCAAATTTGATCTTTTAGTTATTTCTTCTCTGGGACACGCCAATGGATATTCAAAACCATCTATTCTTGACTGAAATTTCATTCTGAATCCAATGGACGGGGTGAATTTTTCAGAAAATGCTTCTGTGGGGCCCACCGATCACAACAGCGAAATGGTACGAAAGGTTTCGCATATCCGCGAAAACTGACTTTTTCAGGCAGTTTTGGCCCACCATCTTTGATCACATGGCAGATCTGAACCATCTATCATGTAGAAGACCCAAGAAAGTCCTAAGGGACGGTGTTTCTTTGGAATTTAAGTGAGAAAAGTGGCGTGTTTCGAGGCACCGAACTTGGCTGCGAAAAAGCTTTCATTAGGCATGCATAGCTTTTCAAATCTGATTTTCACTACTCCAGCAGCTATATAAGGAGGTTTTGGATGTGAGGAGCATTCATTCAGACCTTGGAAAGGAAGATCCAGAGCCAAGGAGGAGAGAGAGAAGAAGGAAGAAGAGAGATAAGGGAGATGTTTTTAATGTTTTTACTTTTTATTTCTTTTTGCCTGATTAATTTTATGGATTGCTAAACTTCTTAGCTAGGGCTGAGATGAAGCCCCTAATTTGCTTGACTCTTGTTTATGTTGAATTTATTTTAATTGGATTGATTTGTTTCTTTTTCTAGTGTGCTTTCCTGAGATTTTCGTACTTCTCCATTATATGAGCTCGACCAAAGTCTAGATATGGATGTTGTTTGGAATATTATTCTAGGTGCTCGTGTCTAACCATGAACAGGTCTCCTATAAAGGAAGAAACAGGATTTACATCTCTCCATGCCTGACCATGGATGGAAAGATGTGATCCATATGCTTTAAAGGATTATACATTCTGTGTGCCCGACCAAGGACATAGAGTGTACTTTGTTTATTTTGATATCAATCTGAATTAGGGTGAATCAAGAGGTAAAATAAGGATTAGGATAATTAGGGGTGGATTTGAAAGTCCTAGTCTTCTCCTGGATTGAATTTTTCTCATAGTTCTCAGTTATTTGTGTTAGTTTACTTATTAGTTTGCTAAAATATTTGTTGGATTAGTTAAGAAGAGTCTTAAATTTCGAATTGCGACAACCAATCCTCGTGGAAATGATCTCGTAATACGTACCATATTTACATCTGATTCGTATACTTGCGAGTTAAAATCATTTAAATCAAATTGGTTTAAATTAAAACATCACCCTCACGTGATGTACGTGTTTTACCCAAGTTGTTCATAGATGGGCCCATTTAGAATGAGCAGGGCCCAACCCATTGAGATGCATTTGCGGTCCATGCGTGAGGCATACCTTTGATATGTTTATGGCCTATGCGTGAGGCCTACCTTTGATATGTTTATGGCCCATGCGTGAGGCGTACCATTGATATGTTATGGCCCATGTGTGAGACCTACCTTTGATATGTTTATGAGGCCCATTGTTGAGGCCCACCTTGATGTGTATGAGGCCCGTTGTTGAGGTCAACTTTGATGTATATGAGGACCGTTGTTGCGGCCACCTTAATATATATTGAGGCCCATTGTGAGGTATGCGAGGCCCATGGGTTATGGCCCATTGCGATGTATGTAAGGCCCAATTGCTGCGGCCTATTCGATATATATATGAGGCCCATGTGATTAGGCCCATCTTGATGTATTTGTGGCCCGTCCATTGAGGCCCACCTGTTGTATATATTTGAGACTCATATGTAAGGCCCACATGTTATATATTTGAGGCCCATGAACAGGGCCCACCTGAGGTGTATATAAGGCCATTTAATGTGGCCCACTTGTTATATTTGAGGCTTGCGGGTGGCGGCCCATCATGATGTACTGGGGCCCATGGGTCGTGTTCCATTGAGATATATACTTGGCCCATACGTCGTGACCCATTGTGATGTATTTCTGACCCATTTAGTGAGGCCCATTTTGATATATGCCTGCTCATATGATGAGGCCTATTGAGATGTATTCTCTGCCCATATGATGCAGCCCCATAGCGATGTGCATTAGGCCCATGTGCAGAGCCCACCTGTTATGTATATTGGGCCCATGTGCAGGGCCCGCCTGTTATGTATTTATGGCCCTTTTTGGCGTCGCCCATTGAGTTGTATTTTAGGTCCATATGATGCAGCACACTTAATGTATTCAAGGCCTAGATGCGAGGCCCATTTGATGCATAATGGACCCATGTGTAGGGCCCACATGTTATGTATTTGAGGCTCATGTGTAGGGCCCACCTGTGGTGTATATGAGGACCCTAAGTGAGGCCATTGTGATGTGTTCGAGGTCTATATGATGCGGCCTGTTGGTGTGACCCATTTGATGTATATTAGGCCCTTGTGTGAGGCCGTGGGCCCACTATGTGTTTGGTTCTATGTGGACTACTCCTTGGGAGCAATGTTGGTTAAATGTCCACATTGATGGGCAATGATGGTTGGATGTCGACATTGTGACATTTTCTTAAGTCTGGTTAGCCCCATTCTCATCATTCTCTAGTGGGTTAACCCAAACGAATAGGGCCCATTGGTATTGCTTGGAATATCATCGGTCATCCATCTATGAACCCCGTCTTGAGACCGATTACTGATTCTGACTATCGTGGCCGATTACCGATTATGATGATTGTGGTCGATTGACCGATTCGATCGAGATCGATTATCATGGCCGATTACCGATTATGATTGCCGATTCCAGTTGTCGGAGCCCAATGTGATGTGCATGCAACCCGCATTTGAGGCCCGACGTGTTGTGTATTCAGCCCGTGTCTAAGGCTCAATATGATGTGTGTTAGGCCCTTATGAAAGACCCATTGTGATATGTATTAGGCCTATGATGCATAGCCCACTTGATGTATTTGAGGCCCATGCGTAGGGCCCACATGTTATGAGGCCCCTGAGTAGGGCCCACCTGTTGTGTATATGTGGCCCTTGAGTAAGGCCCATTGTGTTGTATATCAGGCCTTTGTGTGAGGTTGTGGGCTCATTATATGTTTGGCTCCATGAGGGCCAACCCTTCGGGGCAATGTTGGTTAAATGTCCACATTGTTGAGGTCGATTGTCGATGCAGGGTATTGATACCAATTATGAATATGTGACAGCATAGCATCATGATACATGCCCATGCGCATCATCTGTATGTTTGTTATGAGGTGTGGTTGATCATTGCATATGTCATTGAGTATGTTGTTATGAGACTCCCTGATAGGCGGAGATTGTCTCACATGAGTGCACGATATGCGCAGGATTGATGCATGATTGGATTGTATGACTCATGCATCTTGTATTGTGTGTTATGATTACTATATGCCCTAGCGACATCAGGGCCGTAGCCTCCACAGACATACCGTGGATGGCCAGATGGGATACCAGAAATCTGTTCTACATGGGGTGCTATAGATATCCTTGGGTGAAAGTCCCAGAACCCTCTTGGTTCCAGAGGTTGCTCCAACGTCTATACCGAGTGGGTAGATGAGCGCCGAGTGCCGATTACCAGATGACTGCGTTCTCCACTGTGTCGTGGTCGGTTGGAAGGGGGTGCGGCCTTACCTGCCTGAGAGGAGGGGGCAATGCTAGGCTGAGTCTGACCAGCTAGAGGAATGGGTCCACTATTGACGAGCAAGGCCCGATATTGGCAGGTGGATAATAAGGTCTCTTCCACTCACCTCGTTGGGCGCGATGGGGCGGTATCTGGTTTGGAGTGTAATAGACCCCGGTGATTTTTCAGAGAGGAATCGTACTAATATGTGGACTTATTGAGTAGGAATTGCATGCTCATCCATTCATTCATTCATTCACTATCCACTCGGGCTGGTGGTGCGCAACCAATTGTTGTGTACCTTCGTTATGGCAAGAATTTCAGTTGGGCGCGCGACTAACTTGAGATCAGGAGTTTACCACATTGAGTCTGACTATCTAAATTTAGGTATGGGACTGGTTTGGATAAAAGTCCCTTGTGGTGGACCCCGTAGCCTGCGATACTACGTACTATCATCCCGACTTCACATTCCCGCATAGTCATTTCATCCGCATCGCATATTACATTACAACCGGAAGCATATGACATTTTGAGTTGCTATGTTTCTGCACTTACATGGCCTAGACAGACTTAGCAGGATTTGTATATTGCATTGCATCCTCGGCATTTGATATTTGGCTCTTGATAACTCCTCATCGCATAGCTGTTCTATATTGTGTATTTTGATATTAATGACCTATGGACTTGTCCATACTTCCGCTTACTCTGTTATCGTATGGTTTATTATCTTGTCAGTATTTTTGCTTACTTTGATAATTCATGATTTCATCAGTGTTTCTGCTTATTCAGACATTGTATGGTGTATGGATTACTAGTTTTCTAATATTGTATGATTATGACATTATATTGAATACTTGACACTTACCTTGTGCACACACTTACACCACCCTCTAAGCTTTCTATAAGCTTAGGCACGATAGATGCGTGCAGGTGATGATAGGCTGCAGCAGTGTTGAGCTTGGAGCATGCGGTGGTCTTCTGGAGCTTGATTCTCTATTTATGTATTTTTCATTCAGTATTGTATTCAAATGATTATATTAGTGGATTTGTGATGATAATGTTGCCGTTGTGAATTGGTAATTTTGTGGCTATGCTTATTACTAATTAAATGTACATTTCAAAAAAAAAAAATTCTCCTTGTAGAATCTCAGGATCGGAATCTGGCATATAAATGCTAGGAGCCGAGAATGGGGTACTACGGAGGCTGTCGGCACCGGATTCGGCGATCGGGATTCCTATGAATCCGATTTCTGGGTTTGGGGCGTGACATAGATAATCAAATGTGAGACCCACATGATGAAAGATCTAAATCAAAGATAACATCATTTATAGTACGATTAATATGGAACATTTGTTTACTAGCTATTAGTTGTATAGGTAAAGTCACACGACTAAGATGTAAGACTTAAATGGTGAAAATTTTATATAAATGATTCGACCATTTGTAATATAATTAATATGTACTTTCATTTCATATACTTTAATTATGTGGATATAATAATTATACCAAGGTGATTTTTTCTTATAGAAATGGTTAATAAAAGTAAATTCAAGATGACGGATAATTTGGATTCATGATCCAACAATTTATAATATGATTAATATGGATTATTCATTTTTAGGTATCATGTGAGTCTCCAAATCGATGGGAATCCAAAAACAAAAATGGTGATTCTTAGTAGTTACAATACTTGGGGTATTGTAATACCTAGTAATTGAAATATCTAGGTCATTCAAATGCCCCCATAGTCTAGATGACTCCTATATGTATTTTAATCTCATTGTAAATAAATCATGTTATGAAAATTTAGCATATTAATGATTCGAACAAATAATCTTAAGGCTTTTCTCAATTGAATATAAATAATTAGAATGTTTACATTTTTAATTGAATATTTATATGCTTAAATTAAAAAGTTTTGAAATTATTTAAATTTTAGAGTATAATCATCCATGGTGGTGCCCAACAATTTAATGGTCTGGATTACCTAATTGTGAGCCCTACTATTGAAATCCTAATAATAATGTGCATATTTTGAATCGATGTTTTGTTATCTCTGATGATGATATGTCTAGTATTGAAGATTATATTATTCATTATTTTAAAGATCAGAGTTAATTTTAGGCACCTCAGTCACAGACACAAATGACAAATGGACTATACATGCCATCGTGGCATATGTCTATGAGATATGCATGAGACGTTCATAAGTTAGATATTTATTAGACAAATAAATGATCCACTTATAATGTATTGCACATATATGAATAAATAGAAGGTTAAATAAGTGATAACAAACAAACAACAATAAATATACACACAATGCTCACATGATCAGTAGAACTACTAGATTTTTATGACAATGCTTATGCATTGAGGGGACTCTCTAGGAGCACCTTTCATCCCATAAATATTTTACAATATTTTCTAATATAATCACTATCGTCAATAAACAGGTGAGTTTCTCTTTACGAAATGATACTTCAAGTATAATTTATAAGATTATTGACTCCAGTATTTATGCATTATACTTGATTTTTTCAATTTTAATAAATGTGGCTTATGATATTATAATTTAAGTAATTGATCTATTATGGTCTGATATAAATTGACAACGACAAAAACTCATACATTTGAAAAAAAATAAATTATAACCACTAGTAATATGATTTTTTTTTTTTAATATAAAAAGTTAAGACATTTTTTATTAGACATGAATTGCTCGTGCTCCTCCAAACATGAAATTTTTATAGGCGAAAGATATGTTGAGACCAGCATGATGTCCATGACAAGTCAACTCTATCCATTAGATTTGCGAGCTCACTATATGATAAAATAAATAAAAAAGCAAAAAAGATAAAAAAATTTTTAAATGGGCTATATCACATGAAACAGTGGGATTGAACACCCACCATTGGAAACTTTGTTAGTAGTATCCTAGTGAGGATAATCTTATAAACAATTTGGATAACATATAAATATTATGATGTCCACGAGAATATTTCAATATTGAATATTTCCATTATCATTGTTTCTTCTCATGTGGCCAACCTGAGTTTTTAATATGCTTTATTTTTGGACTCATTTCCTATTATATTATTGAGAAGTTGATAAAAAGAGTAAATTTTTCATAACATTATGATAGACCCCATGTAACTTCCTCCTATAAGAACTTTTCCTTCGAGAGAGCACTGACAATTCATATCTATTTTTTCTTAGCCATTCATTTATTTCTCATCACATATCAAAAAGTTATGAATGTTCCATCAAATATATCTTACACTATGTTCTTGCTACGATAAGAGCTAAGAGACCAATGATCTAGAATTTTCAACATTTGCTTTACCTATTTTAATCAATAAATCTAATTTTTTAAATATTTCATAAATAATTTTAAAAGGAAATAAATAAACAAGTGTAATGCAAAATGACGTATAGTTAACTCTATGATGATAATTCATTACAAAGTACTAAATGGTAATACTAATTATATGCGGTACAACTTGAATTATACAAAGCAATTGACCATATTTAATGAAATATAATACAATAGTTACCTATTTGAACTACCCTAACTATCAAATTATGGTTTGAAAGTAATGGGTAAAAATAAAATAGCTAAGTTGTAAATATAATATTAGAAATGAGATGACTGATGACATTTAATTATTTGATTTTTTATTTATGTTCCATTCACAATAATCCCATTAATTTGAATTGTGCAATTCATATATATATATATATATATATATATATGTTGTATGTGTGGTGAATTCTTTTCTTGCATTAAAAGTATTTTCTTACAAGGCCATTTAATTAATTCTTATTATTAAATTGAGCTTTCATTTATATAATGAATTTATTTTTATTGTTTTCAGTATTTTTTTAATAGGCTATTTTTTAGGTGATGTCAAAATGACATGAAACTAATATCACTTGGAGATTCTTTTTTATCATACACACACGGTCACTCGAACTCATGATCATAGTGTTGTAGCGCATTTTGTCTATCATTGAGCCATGAGTTGGAATCCCTCGCTGCAATCTCTGCTGAATTAGAAGGCCTCTTATATTAACATTTCACAGTTCAAAGTTGTTTTTTCCGATGAAATTCTATACTCATACTTCGCGTTAGATCCCTTTATCGTTATATTTCAGATTCAAATTCAAATTTCAACGTATAAATCTAATACAAGCAAAAATAAAGTCTGAATTCAAATCATACAATGATAATAATAAATACAAACAAAGCATGCATAGGAACACACAATTTTAGTAAAAAATCATTGCTGAAAAAGATTATGGTACAAAACTCCATAGTAATTATAACTAGCTGAATACATTTGAATAATCAAGTGGACCAATGATTTGGTGATAGACATCATTGATTTGAAGGGTGCCTCATATACGGACAATTTACCAAAACAATATCACTAATGAGATAAAATGCACGTGTGATGCATGAGAAATATGTCTTTCATTGGTTAAAATTCAGACATTTTTCCTTAAAATTTGAAGGTCAAAATATTTCATTTATTTATTTTATTTATTATTATTATTATTTTTTGCATTTGTATATTTCATTAAAATTATTTTCCTATATTTAATTATAAGATTAATTTTTTTTATAGTAATAAGTCAGTATTCAAAAATTGAGAGTTTACTAATCATATGTGTGCATAACTATACATGAATATGTGTTTTTTAATGAGTAAAATGGCCTAACTCTTAGGATGTGACATTTACCATCTATTTGTTAGGGCCCACATAATAGATGACTTGTATGTGTTGTGAGATGAGATTCAATATATAAAAGATAGCTCATCTACGACTAAGATGATCAGGATCTCTACAAAATTTAGATTCGAAGATAGAAAAATAAATTTAAAGGGTCAAGGGAAGAAGTCGATGGACAATAATTACAAAGTTCGAAGAAGATGACTGTGCCACCGACGCTCACAACACTGCAACATTGGTAGAGTTATGATAACATTTTGTAATTGAAAATGATGACCAAAGAGATAAAAATGTAAATGTAAATCGTAACAATGACATTGCTTCATACAACCACAATGGAGTAGGAGATGATGATGAGATCTAAATATTTAAAAAAGGTTAGCAGAAATGGAGATGGAGAAATAATGATTTTACATTAAGATTAGTTATCCTGACTTTGATATCATATGAAAGATTACATATTGCATGTGTCTTATTAGTAAAAACATTTATTCATCTAAGAACACACACAACTGCACTTACACTTGTAAAAATGGACATCAGATCTTAACAATCATCATCGAGACATCATTATCACCATCATTCTTAGATCATGCACTCCTTAGGCTAAATTGGTAAGCCCAAGCAGGTTCTATGAAACCCTTTCAAAGGAACTGCTAGTGAGAGGGAGTTAGGTTGGCCCACAATGATATTTTTGAGAAATTCATCCTGTCTATCCATTTTGTCTGAACATGTTAGGGCATGGGCTAAAAAATGAGGGAGATCCAAAATTCATGTGGGCGCATGATAGGAAACAACAAAAATTAAATGTTCATGGTTGAAACATTCACCGAGCCATGGAAGTTTTGGATTAAGCTAATATTGTTGTGTTTTTAGTTCATTCCGATATGAATGACCTTATGAATGATATGTATAGCATATAAATATCAAGGTGGACTCATAGAAGTTTCAATGATAGGCATTTCCCTGCTTACTTTTCTATATCATTGCGGTCCACTTGAGCTCTGGGTCTGCCTCAATTTTGGACCCATTTCCTATCATAATATAGTAGGAGTGTCAATGGGTCAGACTTAGGCTTGAAAAATTAGAATTTTGAATAGGCTAACCTGACGACCCAGCCCGTAGCCGTTCAAAATCCAGGCCGAGACCTATCCTAGGGCGGGCAGATTCACAGCCCTACCTACGAAAGGCTTTCGTAGGCAATTGGCGTCCACCCGCTTCCAGTTCCAGATTTGAACCTGATCGACAGCTAGCAAGCTTCCACAGTTCCATATATAGAAAGTGTTTTCTTTAATGCGCTATATACGGCCTAAGTTGCATCTGATAATTTAGTAATCAGTTGGCTGTCAATCACATGGCCCCCATCATTCAAGGGCCCTGATGACTTCAAGACATGGGGTTGCACCAAATCTCTTAAATCGTTGCACGACTTATCTCCCGAGCGGGTTCATGGCCATGATAGCTTGTGTTACGATCCCTGATCAAGACCCCCTCCTAGAAAGGGTTGTCTACGGCAGATCTGCTGCGTTGGGCCATGGGACCATTCGGTTGTGGGCTGGGCTTGACATTATCAATCTGGCGTGAGGAGCGGGCCATGGCTGCGAGAGCTAGCCCGTCTCTCTCTCCCTCCACCACTGTGAAGAGCCGGCTAGGACTCTGGCGCGGAACCACACCCCCACCTGTACATTTTCACTCTCCATGGGCTGGGTCCCACACCAACTCGTTCTTGGGCCTCTTTTTTATAGGGCCCAAGTTGTCTGGGCCAACCATGGCTCAGACCGATACGGCCCTACCTCCTGCATATGGCTTTCATGATCCGCACCGTTGGTTTTGTCGAGGCCACAATCCCATGATAGTTTGACCGTTTGATTTCGAGGCGACATCTATCATGCGGTCAACATTCCATCAAGGCCCAGCTCTTCACTGTCGTGACGTGGCATTCTCTTATGCAAGTCCCGTTCAAAGCCGAACATCAACATAGATAAACACCCCAAACCTCTTCAAATAATATCCAAACATGTCCAATTGGAGACGCTTGAGTTGTGTTGGTCCACTTGGGACCCATCAGGACGCATGTATGGCCATCAACACGAGTGTTGCTGATCATCCGCTCCACTGCTTGTGCTAACGTGGCACGGGCGCCTCATGCAAGCCGTACATCAGGTGGGCCTCACCATGTAAGAGCCCAAACATCTAGCCAACTAAGTAATTAGGAGGGACACACACGTGCGGAAAGAATGGGCAGCGAAAAGAAAATCTCCAGTGGTTCACATTCAACATAAATGTGTGGCCCACTTGGTAACCGGACCAGCTCCCGGCTTCGGTGGATCCCTCAGTGTGGGGCAAACCATTATGTAAGTACGTTACATCAAGGCCGTCCATCAGTTTTTACAGCTCATTTCAGGGCATGATCCAAAAATGAAGCAGATCCGAATCTGGCGGGCTACACCACAGGAAACAGTGATTATGGGTTATTAAAAAGTTCTCGTGGGATGGCTTTTTTATTTTTATTTTTTTTTGGATCAAGCTGATATTTGTGTGATCAATTCTTCCAAATCTTCTTAACCTTATCAACAGGTTAGATGGAAAATAAGCTTTCTAGTGTCCTTAAAAGAAGAAGTTTTTAATGGTGGGTATCCACCAACCTCTTTTCCTGGGATGCAGTCCACTTTAGATTTGCATCATCTTCATTTTTGGGATACTGCCATAAAATAGGGAAACGGATTGACTACTCCCCTGACACCTGCCCCGTGGCTGATGGTCGGTGCTCCGTGGGCCCCAACATGATGTAGGTATTTCATCCATTCTGTCATTCATTTTTAAAGATCATTTTAGGGTTTATACCAAAAATGAGAGGGATATAAATATCAGCTGGACCACACCACAGGAAAACAATAGTTGGATATCCATCATTTAAATCCTACTAAGGTCCATTGTACTGTTTATTTAACATCCAATCTGTTGATTAGGTCATAAAGACCCAGATGAAGGGAAAAAACAAAGATCAGCTTGATCCAATACTTTTAGAGGACCCAACCAGTTTTTAGTGGTTGGCCATTCATTCAACACTGTTTCCTGCAATGTGGTCCACTTGAGATTGGGATATATCTCATTTTTTGTGCAATATCATAAAATGATCTAAAAAAATAGATGGACGGTATTGATGTAACACACACATCATGGTGGGTCCCACAGAGTACCGACCACCAGCCAGCCATCCGTTTCGGTAAAATAGGCTGTTAAAAGGGATGGACGGTGTGGATTTAAGCCACATACATCAAGGTGGGTCCCGCAGTTAGGCATCCGCCGTCACGGGGGATCCGGGGATCTACCGAAGCCGCGTCCCCACCCGGGAAGATACGAGCTATCAGATGGACGCGGATTGGGTACTATCCCCTCTCCTCTCTGGTTAGGAACGGACGGGGGTTCTCAGGGGCCACCGTAAATTATGGTTTCATCCACACCATTCATCTATTTTTCCAGATTATTTTAGGGCACAAGACAAAAAGTGAGGTAGACCAAAATCTCAAACGGACCACACCACCGGAAGCCGCAATGATAATGTCATCTATTTTAAAAACCCTCCTAAAGCCTACCATGACTGTTAATTGCCATCCAACCTGTATATAGACGTGGATGAAGGGAAAACGCAAATATCATCTTAATTCAAAACTTCCGTGGCCTTATAAAGTTTTCAACGGCAAGTGTTTAATCCTCATCGTGTATCTCACTTGAGCATTAGAACTAACTCATTTTTTGTCTCACACCCTAACATAATATGGCAAAATGGATGGACTGTGGGGATGAAACCAATACATTATGGTGGCCCCTCAGAACACCCGTCCGGTCCTACTAGAAGAACGACATGCATACGAAAAACGTGTGATACACTGCCGCGTGTGGCAGAAGCGGCGTTAGATTGCAGCGCGCCCCCACAGAACACAAACGCGCATAAGGCAGCTCATATACACGCCACCACATTTGGTTGCAGCGCGCCCCCACAGAACACAAACGCGCTTAAGGCAGCTCATATACAGACCACCACATTTGATTGCAGCGCGTCCCCACAGAACACAAACGCGCATAAGGCAGCTCATATACAAGCCACCACATTTGCCAGCGTAGCACTTGGGTATAAAGTGCTGCGCTGGCAAATGTAAAAGGCACACCCTGTCCCAAGAATCAGATCTGTCCACGAGTCAAGTGGGCCACGGATTAAGAAATAAATATAAGGCTAAAACAAAAATTTTCTAAAGTTGTTTAACCGTTCCATCTGTTTCACTTACCAGCTTGATTTTTGCCACGTAGAAGATCCGGCGCACTTATGGACGGCTGGGATATCGCACATGTCTACCATGCGGTGGACTATAGATGAACGTGGATTGCGTCTTACTGCCGCATTCAGCTGGGAACGAGCAGGAGCTGTGAATGGCCATCGTGAATTATGGATTTTATCCGCACTGTCCATCCATTTCGCCTTGATATTTTATGGAACGGTACCAAAAGTCAGGCAGATCCAAGGCTCAAGTGTGCCACACCACAGGAAGCAGCGTTGATAATGATGCTCACCATTAAAACTTTTCTGCGGCCGACCGTGATGTTTATTTATCATCCTACCTATTTATAAAATTACATATAAGCGAAAACAAAAATATCAACTCGATTCAGAACTTTCGTGCCTCACAGGAAGTTTTCAACGGTAAGAGTTTAATTCCCGTTGTGTGGTCCACCTGTGTCATCGGATACAGAAAAAAAAGAATGAACAGTGTGGATAAAACCATACATAATGGTGGGGCCCACGGATTCCCAGTCAGGACCGTCACTCTCTAGCTGGGTCTGTAGGGGCGGTACCCCGCAGATAATCACAGGCAGTCAATCACCATCACCCAAATGGACCGAATCCTCTACAACACCTGTTTTATGCATAGGCCATAATAACCAAGATCTGTGGAGCCCAACACATGGTGTACCTGACATCCACTCCGTCCATCGGGTGCACCAACAGATGTTAGGCCCTGGGACGAAAAAGACTTTCGATACACAGCTATGGTGGGCCTAACCACAGGGAACGGTAGGGAGATAATGCTAACCATAGGTTTGAGTGTGGGGTCATCATGTTGTGTACATATCATCCAACCAGTTAATCAGATACGTATCAACAGGACGATGGAATTTTTTTTTATAAAAATCAGCTCTATTGGAAACGCATCAGGCCACACCCTGTGAATTAGAATTTTTGTTTACACCATTTTTGTGGCCCAAATGAAATTTGGATTGGGATTATTTTTTGGATGTACGGTTAGAATGAGGTTTACCACGTAATGAAAGGAGTGGATTCTGTAAAAACAATTAGGTGGACTGCACAGCCGCCTGCGTGTAGAGGAATTTGTGTCCCACTCAAATAGGACTCTTGAATCCATGCATGGCGAGTCCTACTTTGAATCTCTTTCCTACTTTAGACCGGTCTTTGCTTCTCGATCCATTCAATGAGACAACAAAAGAAGTTAAAAAGAAAAAGAAGATGTAAAAAAGAAAAGCGTGGGAAGCAGATTGAGAGTGAGAGACCCCTTTCTACTTTCTTTTACTTTATTTTGCTTTGTATATTATTGCAATTGGAACCCTGTTTGGAAGGTATCTCGGCGCACATGGACTCTCTCCATGGGTGCCCCCTCTACTGCATTGGAGCAATGTCCATGAGGTCCTCTTGATCCTGACCGTTCATGGAGACGCTAAGATAATCCCCACAATAGTTTGTTAATCATGATGATTAAAAGTGTTTCACTTAGACGGTGCATTGGATTGTTGTTTTCAACTGTCACTAACTCACTGTAGGATGAGAAAATTAAAAGAAGAATGGTGCAAGGTGATAACAAAGAAAATGATTGAATATAAGAATTTCCGAACATCTGTTGGACAGGGTGGATTAAGGACAATTCTACAGGGGCTTTGTAGGGCCCATTGTAATGTATCTGTTTGATCCATGCCGTCCATCCATTTTGGAAGATCATTTTAGGACAGGATTATAATAATGAAGTAGATCAAAAGCTCAGGTGATCGACACCATATGAAGCAGTGAGGATTGTATGAACACCCGTTGAAAACTTATTGAGGGCTACATGAGTTTTTGATAAAGCTAATATTTATATTTTCCCTTAATGTAAGCATATACAATTTAATTATGGACATGTTGAATGACATGTAAACATCACAAATGGTCCCCGGGAAATTTTCAATGGTGGATATCATCATCACTACTCCTTCTTATGGTGTGGTCTACTTGAGCCTTTGATTTATATCTTTTTAGGCCCATGCTTAAAATGATCTATCAGAACGAATGCACATGTTTAAAATAATGATCTACCAGAATGAATGCACGTGTCTAAAATGATCTATCAGAACCAATGAGCAACATGGATAAAGTACATACATCACAATGGCCCCTCAGAACCTTTGTTGGGACCGACCGTCTCTAGCCAAGTCCCAATGAGGGTAATACTGAATCTGTGTATCACTTTATCATTTTGTCATTTATTATAAGACTAGTAGTATGATTCAATTCATCTTTGATTTGTTCTACCCTCATGCAATTTTTTAAGGTATAGATCAGATGATCACAATTGTTCAATAGAAGTGTTTATTTAGAATAGTAAGTAATCCATGATAGACCATAACAAATAAATGCATCAAATGGTTGATTGGATTTATTTTTATATAATTTACATTGATCAAATGGTTTATATTTCTCATGGTAATCCAAGAAATGTTGGGCAGAACCTAACGAACAATTTATCTCAGTTGATTGAACTGTTTAGTATCCCAATGCAACTAAGAGCAATGTAACTTATCAAGTACTTTGAGAGCTCTAAAGCATCTTTCATTGTAAAGTAATAGTTATTTTCCAATTGGTTTTCAACGGTTCAAATTGAAGGATTAATTAAATGGTTTAAATTAAAGGATTAATATTGATTAATTTCTCTTTGGCGTTTTGAATATATGACCGTTGGGATGGTGGGGTAGTCTATAAAATAGGATTAGCAACCCATTCCAATGTGCAACAAGAAAAGCACCATATATATATATATATACACACACACACACTCAAGAACTCATAGATGGGCCACAGGCGGACGTGGACCGGTGACATTGCTTTTTATTAGGAGCGGATTAGGTGTGGCCCCGGCTTCACCCAAGATGGTGCGGCCCTTACTGTGGGGCCCACCTTGATGCATATACTCTATATCTACGCCGGCCATCCATTTCCACATATCATTTTCAGGGAATCGGATAAAAAATAAAGCAGATCCTAGTTCAGGTAGACTATATTATAGGAAACAGTTGTGTTTGGCCTTTAAAAACTTATGATGGGCCACAGAAGTTTGAATCAAGCTGGTATATTTTTTTTCCCTTCTATGTAACATCATCAACAGGTTGGATGGCAACTAAACATTACGGTGGGCTCTAGGAAGTTTTTAATGGTGGAGTGTTCATCCACAACCGTTTCTTATATGGTCCACCTGAGATTTTATTTGCTTTATTTTTTGGATCATGCCTTAAAATGATCTCACAAAACCGATGGACGGAGCGGATATAGAATACATAGATCAAGATGGGCCCAACAGCAAGGGCCGCACCTAATCCGCTCCCCTTTCTGCTGTGCGGTTGCAGGCCTAGGACGCGGATTGCGTCCTACCCCCGCCTGGACGTTAATCCGTCCGGGCAGGGCTCTGTGGGGCCCAAAATGATGTAAGTATTTTATCCACGCCGTTAATCGCTTTTATTAGACCATTTTAAGTTACATTTAAAAGAACGAGGCAGCTCCACAACTCCAGTGGACCACACTAAAGAAAGCTGAAGTGATAATGATACCCACCGTTGAAACATTTATGAGTGCCACTGTGATATTTTTTTATACCATCCAACCTATTAATAAGGTCATGTAAACGTGGATGTAGTGAAAACACAAACATAATCTTGGTCAGAAACTTCTTCACCTCCAAAGAACTTTTTAATGGTGGAAGTTCAATCCTCACTTTGTGGTCCACTTAAGAGGTTTATCTGCCTAATAATTTTCACCATAATTTAGAATGATCTGAGAAAAACGATTAACGGCGTGGATAAAACACTTACATCACTGTGGGCCCCACAGATCCCAGCCCGGACGGATTACTGTCCGGGAGGGGGTAGGACGCAATCCGCGTCCGCAGGCCTATGACGAATGTCTGCGTCTTGCACAAGTTAGAAACTTTGGGACGCATGGGGAGACCCATCGCATCTCTCGTAATCATCACTTGTGATTTTCACGAGACTAAAAGAAGAATTCCCATGCATTAACGAGATTGAATGGCTCAAGAGAGCGGATTACATGTGCCCCAGGGCACATAGATATCCCTGTGCCCGTGGCCCACAGAGATGTTTGTGACAAATCCACTCCGTCCATCTGTTTCCAAAGATCACAAAATGATAGTAATCTAAAAATAAGGCAGATCCAAAACTCAGTCGTTCACGCTGTTTTGTTTGAGGTGGCCAATCTGAGTTCTGGATCTTCCTATCCTAGTGTAGTCTTTTAAAAACAGATGGACGGTGTTGATTTATCACGGTCATCTCTGTGGGCCCCACACAGTCCCGGGCACAGGTATATCTTTCTGCCCGGGGAACATGCAATCCGCTCTCAGCTCAAGAACCATCGGTTCAAAGAACACTTGAGGTGAAAATCTTAACTTGGGCTCACTCCTCGTTCGGATTCCCCATGCAGGGCAGGCCAGAACCACTCTTCTTTTTGTGAGCCATCACAACCCCGGTCCTGTTTGGCCAGGCAGATCCCACGGTATTAGGAGGGATGGGATCGGCAATACCTTTGGATAGGCAGATCCCATGGATCTTAAGACAATCCACTGACATAACCTTCGTTACCTTAAAATTGATCCTATCCTTTGATTGAATAGACTGGAAGGTAAAATCTCAGGGTATGCACGGCGTGCCAAACAGACCTAGTGAACTTGTCCCGGGATATAAGCAATGCCATGGATCTTAAGACAATCTACTGACACCGCAATCATTACCTTAAAATTAATCCCATCCCTCCTAATACCATGGGATCTGCCCGGCCAAAAAGGGAAATTATTTGATACTCTGGTAGAATATGAAGATCGATACACAATCACTCGAGACTTTATGCATGGCATCCATCAACACGAACAAGACCAACTTGAAGCACAGTGTAGCAAGGCTACAATCTCAAAACGAGATTGTTTGAACAATCCTAACCTTTGGTTACATGCTTGTATAGTTTTCTTTTTAACCGTCCGATTAATGATTACTAACCTGACAGTCAGGTAATCAGATAGGGGTACTGTTTGGTTCAACATAAATCTAAAATGGGACACATAATTTGGACCGTTTAATTTAAATTACTATCATTCCACGAATGCAATTTTTAGGTGCCTGCGTATCATGCATCATACTCTGCCAGTGATTCAATGTTTTCTGATTAAAAAACGATAGACAGAAAAGATGACTGAGAGATGGACATGGTTACATGCTTACCCGTGCCGTTCATGCTACTTAGAACATTTCTTGGGGTATGTTCCATCTACTTTTCCTTTCTGGGAAATCTTTCATACTCCGGCACAGTGTGATGATGATAAGCGGGCACTTAAAATTACTGATAAGTTGCATACTCGGCATATTAGCAAACCAAAATAAACTGCCGAAATAATGTCCCAGTTTAGATATGTCATGAACCAAAAAATTTAGGCTTCTTTGATTATATGACTATTGGATTGGGGGAAATTAACTGGACCGTTAAAATATAAAATTATTCAGTGGTCCTGTCTCAACAAACGAGTGTCCACCAATCAAAGGTCAGGATTTTTCAGCCACTTGGCGGGCGGACGGAGAATTTCCTACTTAGATATGTTGGGTCCTTACTCTTGCTCGGGTGGTAGACTTTCAGGAGTTTCAACTCCCGGTCAAGGGTTTGGCTACCTACAGGTGGTGAAATTCCACCAGCGTGTGTGTGTGCGTGTGTCAAAATAAATTTTTTTTTTTTTTAAAAAACATTGAGTCCCGCAATTTAGTCCAACGTATACAATATCCGTGTGTCTACGTGTCAACCGTCACATGCAGCCGGCGTATCAAATCTGCCCCTTTTTCTGAGCGAGAAACGATCATATACAACGTTGTGTGTAAACTTAACATACAAAGTTTTTATTTCACTCTGACATGTATCCTTTATATAAAATCCGAGCCATGAAAACGGTAGAAAATAAATTTAGTCCATTCATCATGACAGCTACATCGTTGAAATCAATTTAAAGCCGATGGTATGAGTCAACTTATATTTCTGTCCCATCTGATTAGTGGGATGTTTCATTTTTCATTCTACGTGATCTTGAGGAATGTTAAACCATTTTCACGGATGTGATTTTCTATTGAAGTTAAGATAATCAAAATAAAAAAGGTTGTATCTAAAGTTAATTACAACTTTGCATGTGATCATTTCTCTAAAAAAGTATCTATTCGTTTTATTCTTTACATGCAAAGCCCGTCAGTATTCTCTCTCTAATCCAATAATGTAATTAAGGAGAGGTGGTATTGTGCAAGTCGTGAGTTTAGATTGATAAGGTTACTCACGGCACAAGTGCCAACTTGGCATATCTGTGCGAGATCCTGGAAGTTCATCTGGTGGGCCATTCACGAACCTTTCCTGACTGAAAAAATCAGGTGAGCTACACGTATGAAAAAGCTGATAGAAAAATGATGACCGGCGGTCCGCATTCATTGTGAACATGTGGTCCACCTGATGAATGGACCGGATTGATATTTTTTCTGTTGTATTTTTCAGTGAGTCTCACCTGATTACTGGCTCGGATCCCTTAAGGGTGCACCATGTTGGCACGTGTGCCTTGAGTAGCGTCCTCTATCCCTCGCACAGATATAGTTAGCATTTCCCAAATGAAGAAAAAGAATGCAACGCCCGAGGAGAGATTGAATACTTGAATCGCAGAGCACGTGCAGACTTCACACGCACATGTAAGAGATCTTGGACAATCATTTGGTAGATCCAACTGGGAAAAGCTCCCATCCCATAAATCAGACCCGTGCACTTATCAAGCAGGCCACATTAGTACAAGAAAAATGGACGGTTGGACGGTCGGAAACAATATAAACATCAAATTCCACTTGTGGCCTACCTGATGAATGTCCCAACCCGAATTTTGGAAAAGGACACGTTTACATAGTCCCACCTTGTACACGAACCAGATCTCAAGCACGTGTGCCACCACGATTCATCTTTTTAACCGTCTCCTGGCGCGAGTAGCTTTTATCAGTGATGAAATTAAAAACATGGAATTCTAAAGCAGGGGTCCTGCAAAAGAAAAATCCAATCTTTTTCAAGGTTCCTTTTGTACGTGTATTTTGTATAAGAGAAGCTTTGGCTTCTTTACTGCCCCAACCACGCCCCCACAAACACTGTATAAAGTACACTACTTTGCAAAGTAGGGATTCTTGCTAATGTGCTCCGGAGTGTTTACAGTGTCCCATTTCAAAGATAATACAAGACGGCCCACATCCTGTAAGTCATCATCTACAAAGAAGGAGCTTCTCAATCATCACCACCGTCAGTTGCTATGCTCGGCCTGGAGGTTGTCTAGACTTCCCTGCTTTCCTGGAAATACACCCAAGAAGTGTGTATAGTCAATCACTCAAGAACTGGCCATATGTGCATGGGAGCATTTCGTGCAAATTCCTTTTTGGGTCCCAAGTGGGCCCACCTATGGTCCACCATAGATTGCGTATGGTCCAAAATCAATACGATCGGGTGATCAAAGCCATCCAATTAACGCGTTTTGGTAAGAAGGGTGCACCATGGATTTCATCGGATGGCTCCGATCATCCCATCAGATGATTCTAGGTTCATGATTATAGGTGGGCCAGGTTAGGCTCTGACATGTACTTGTGTGCAAGTGAAAGAAAAGAAAAAGTGTTCAATAAGTGCTGTGGACAAGATTAGGGGATTGATTAAGGGAGTTTAAGCTTGATTAAGGGATGTGGTTATGATGTATAAATTAAAGAGACTCTTTTCCTTTTCCTTTTCCTTTTTTGGATTTGAATGGGTGGAAACCGAGTTGGGGGACACTGAATCCTATGATTATCGGGACCATGAAGATCAACAATCCAGATTATTGCAACAACTACAATGAAAATGCACTGACAGTCATTGCTCACATATCTCTCGTTGTCCAATAAAGCGGGTGGAAATCCCTCTAATTTGAATGCGAAAATTTTCGAAGTTATCATTTTGGAATACACGTGTGGTCCTGTGCCGCTCTCTTGAATGGTGGGGTATATGTGGACCACGTCTTCATGGACACGTGTACAACAAAATCGGGTATTTAAGAATTAGTTGATCACAGACCCATATGACTCACAAAACAGATTAAGAAATGTTGGGCTTTGAAATTTCTGATTTTTTGCATACAAGAAAGACTACTGTACTTTATTTTCATGGAGATGGGTTGTATCCATTCATAAAAAGAGAGAAAGAATAACAAGAAAAGAGAGAGAGAGAGAGAGAGAGAGAGAGAGAGAGAGAGAGAGAGAGAGAGAGAGAGAGAGAGAGAGTAGTATAAGTGTGTAAGTTAGATGAGTTGTGTACCTGTTGTGGATAGGATCAGGGCCATTAGGAACTCTTCTCTTGCTCATGTAATTGGGGTCCAAATCAGGATGAAAGGGCCCATCTCTTCCCAAGGGCAGAAAATGCATGGAATTTCCTATAGTAGTACTAGGAGTAGTAGTGGCAGTGGCACCAGTTGTCGTTCCTCCATTTGCTACAATCTCAACAAACAAAAACCCAATAAAAACCACAAATGCAAATACTCCAAACAAAGTCTTCAAAAACCCACCACCCATTCTCATCCTTCTCTTCTTCTTGATTCTCTCTCCTCTCTCTCTCTCTCTCTCTCTCTCTCTCCTAACTTTCTCTCTCTCTAGAAGTTTACCTTGTAGTATTTCACTAGGGGAGAGGGGAAAGATATGTAAAACCCCATGTTCTTGTATGGTAAAGAAGGAATGTGTGTGTGATAGAGAGAGAGAGAGAGAGAGAGAGAGAGAGAGAGAGAGAGAGAGAGAGAGAGAGAGAGAGAGAGAGAGAGAGAGAGAGAGAGAGAGAGAGAGAGCTAAGGCAAGTATCTTTGGTGACTTGGGTCTGTTTGGGCTGCTATTTTTCAAGTGGGAGGGTGGGTATTTCTTTATAGAGGAAGGGATTCTGTTGCACTTTTCTCGGACCTTGAACGAGAGAGAGAGAGAGAGAGAGAGAGAGAGAGAGAGAGAGAGAGAGAGAGAGAGAGAGAGAGGGAACAAAGCTCTTAGCTGGTTCCCTTTATACAGATTGGGTCCATGTACTTTGTAGCTTTGTTTTGTGTGTTTTCATGCACCCTAACAACCAAAGGGACCTTACTACTCGTCTACGCTTCTTTCACGTAAAACCCGACACCTTGGGTGTTGTGCGCCCCATGCTCTTCTTAGCCTCCAACCCTTCTTTAAAACACACTCACTTTTTTATCCTTTTTTTTTTTTTTTCTGCTTTATAGTGGAAATGTTTAGTCCCTTGTTGATATGAAGAACAGTCATGAAGTGGTTTATAAGATTTTCTCACGATGGGTTTGTAAGATAAAATAAAACTCGTACGTGCACGAGGCCGGCTAAAAAATAAAATTAGCCTATACCTAATTAAATGCTATTCCCAATCCAACCCTCCCAGGTTTAAGGGAAAGTCTAACTTAGTTTTGCCTAAATTTAAAATTCAATTTTCTTTTAATCATGACAGTTGGATGTGGCCTACCCATTAAATCCATTTTTATTATGCAATTTAGGCACATTTATAGGCCGTGGCTATTTTTCCAACTAGTCATCACAACATTTTCAGAATGAGTTGCATCCTGTAATGTGTGACAATTTATCCCGTAGGCAATTTGGTTGAGGGTGCTTATGAAGAAAAGGGCCTCCATCACTTGGGTTTTTTTCACGCTAAGTTAGATTCTCTCACCCACTTATGTGTGTATATCCATTCCTTCTAAAATTCTTCTTTGATAGGATGGGGTTTCATTGGAGATTTGGTTATTGTATATGTTCCAAAGTATCGCATTGAGGGTCTTCTGCACTGGTTTTATAAACTGATGGATCCTAATTATTTCAAAGAGCAACATTTTAGGTGCCTCAACCTAACAACGAATAAAAAAATTCGTGAATTATCTCTGCCTTTCTATCAACTCCCGATCATCTGATTAAGTGTAGAGTTCCATTAGTATATGATTTGATTTAATCACATACTCTTCTTAGCATCTGGTTCTACCTTTGCATGATATGCAAGCACTCATAAATTATAAAACAAATTAAATTGTGCAGGTCAAAATTATATTGGTTGAACAATCCTAACTAGGGAGGCTTGTTTGTGAAATTAAGATCATTAGATATTTTTCATTTTTAACCTTTCAATAAATGTCCACCAATCTAATAGTCAGATGATGAAATAAGCTTTAGTTTTGTGAAACATCTCTACTGTATATCCAAAGATAATATTGGTTTAACAGCCATATCTGTTGATTTGCAAAGAATTGTTTGCGGAATGAAGGCCATCGTATAGCTTTCATTTTAAGTGACACGTGTCAGGATGACATTACAAGAAATAGGAAACCGGGCTCATCCGGTTTCCACTATTTGCCTTGCCTATTCACCTGTGTGCGGGCCACCATGTTGTGTGTGCTCCTTCCAACCGGTGTATTAGATGAGTCCCGGCATGACGATGGGGTTGTCCACAAATAAGGCCTTTATTCTTAGGTGGGACCAGCTTCATGGCTAGTGCTAGATAGATTCTGTTTCAACTCTGAGATCATGGGATGGACTGACTGTATGGTATGGGTGTGTGTAAAAACAAGAATTTCTTAGGTAAACCATGTGATAGAAAACAAAAGAGAAACACCCAAAAACCTCTTAAGTTCACGTAGGGCCCACTGTATAGGTGGGATTTGGACAGTGGGTCCAGGCGCAATACTTGTATAGTAGGCATATTCTGCTAGGACTTGTAGATTTTAAGATGAATCAGTGTCATGTGACTTTTGTATGGACTCGCGGTATAACTGTCGGTGACATGGATGGAAAGACTTGACATGGATGAGATCCATCTCACCCCGTGGTTGGAGTGGGACCCAGAACTCGGGCTGACTAAAATTCAGGTGGGCCAGCTAGTCCATGCATTGGGGAACAGTTGAGATGAAATTCCAACCATTATGTATGTGCAGGGTCATCCTTATAAATATGCCGTCCAATCCATTCATCTTAAATGCCCCAACAGGACGTACTCATGTGGGCAGTACCATATGAATTTAAACGTTTTAGGTATTATTTTACACCGTTTCCAATGGTGTGGCCCGGTTAAGTATTAGATTTGATTTATTTTTAGATGCACCTCATGTACAATGTGGATCTCATACCTTTTCTTTCGAGTGGATCTTACTACAAGTTACTAGTTTGGCCTTCTATGCCTATACTGAACACACTTGCTTTTAATTCTTTTATCCCCCTGTTGCCTTGAGAGTAAATGGTGTAAAATTTTGTTTAGTATGGTAATTTATAACTTAGTAATTGAAATTGGGTTTTTAAGGTTTGGTTAATTTTTTAATTTTTTATCAAATGCAAAGTAA
Source organism: Magnolia kwangsiensis (assembly GCA_037074715.1). Classification (NCBI taxonomy): domain Eukaryota; kingdom Viridiplantae; phylum Streptophyta; class Magnoliopsida; order Magnoliales; family Magnoliaceae; genus Magnolia; species Magnolia kwangsiensis. The sequence goes on from CM073571.1 coordinate 13,231,163, forward strand.
ATGAGTCATTATTATGATTTTCCAGTGTTTTTTGAAGGAGAAATTATTATTTAATTGTAATTATTACATTTTTATACTATAAAATTATATTTTTTGATGGGAATTTATAGATGCGACTACCGATGTTGTAAACTTATCATTTTATTCAAATGTAAGTGAAGTTATTACCCAATTACAAGAGTAAATAATTATTATCCGTTTATAACCATTTATTTTTTTAATTGAAAATTTTAGATAGACTTTAATGGCTCAAACCATTTATGCCATAGGTTTATTCTCCTATGCTATGCCTAAAAATTTATTAAAATGAATATTTCAAACCTTTTATTATACAAAAGTAATGCTGACCATCCGTTTTCAAAGCAAAAAGCTCTAATTTCAAATGATTGAAATAATTCAATATAGGAGATTTTATTTGTTGAATATCCACGGTACAAGAATCCTGAAGACATTCTCTAAAGGTTATATCTCATTGCATTAGGTCGGGGATGTAATCGCTCAAATCTCAGAGTCATATTCCCTGTGTGCCTAGTGTAGTCAAGCTAGGGTAGTTCGCTCGAGAGCTGAAATTCTTCCTGCCTCGCACGTGGAAAACGAGATTACATGCATCTTGGGTGCCCATGAGGTTACTTTGCCACGTGAGTGTAACTTTCACGAGATACACCGTCGATCAGGTATGCTACCTCATTTCAACCATTGAAACAAAAGATCATGATAGCTCAAAACTCAGGTATGCCACATGATAGGATACAGTTGGGATGAAATGTCCACCATTAGTTTTTTATAGCACCCGCCATGGTGGTTTTTTACCATCTAATCCATTGAGTTGTTGTGGATCGTTAGGATGAAAGATTTACTTAAAAATCACAGTATTCCAAAACTAAAAGTGGCCCATACCTCGTGAATTTAGAGATTTTATGTATAAGACATTTTGGATGGCCCATCTGAGTGTTGAATCGTAAAGAGTTTTTCCATCAAGGCCAAACAAGGGACGGTGTACCTGATGGACGGCTTAGATTTCAGGCATGTTAAGTTGTTTTCCCCAAGCGCAGGTTACACCAGCGTTTTCTCCTAAAATAGGGCAGATCTGACGATCAGTGACCCACATAGAACTCGGACCGTTGGTTAAATTCGCTCTTGTTCATTTGTTCATTTAACCTTTCTCCTGGCACACGTATTGCAAGATCTGGACGTTCATCAAGACGAACTTGACCATGGAGATGTCAATATTCTATGAATGTGATGATCATACAGTCATAACCACTGGTTTTTGTAAAAAAAGAAGGATGGAAGTGTTTACAAGTAATCCGTTTTTTATTCTAACCATCCATCCTTGTCATCAAATCCAAAGGTTAGGATTATCCGATTAGCCTGTCCATATTTCACACGTGTGCCGCTAGTGAGGTGTGGGAATTCGGCAATGCGTGTAAGAATAGCAAACTCTCCCATGTCTTGAATTCTCCTTTTACATGGGGTCCCACGTGCACTGTACGACACGCGAGGATAATCATGGTGCACTTGGGTGTTTTCAGTTTGTAGGAGGAATGTTCCTATTCTAGCCATCAGAATCGTTGATCTGCAGGATCCCACCATGAACGGGCCATACCCCAAAAATCTCCTCAACAGGACAATCCCATCCTTTCAATTCTGCGGCCTTCAACTAGAGAACTAACTCTTCATGTTCATCTGATAATTAAATGGCCTAAGGTTGCTGGTTATCAATATCCAATCCGGGAGACTTCTGGTAATGGTCCACCATGCAGAGGCCGAACAGATCAATGGTCTGGATCGCTCGGGCTAGTGGAAAGACGGTCATTAAAATTGATATTTGTACTGCTTATATTTTTATGAGAAAGGATCCCCCAACCGAGCCGCTTCTTTTCCGCAGGTCTGTGACTGCTTTAGGAAGTCCGAGCCGTATAAATGGTGGGGCCCACCGTACTGCTGTCTTGAAAATTCGGCCGATCCACTCATTAGGTAGGCCACGCTTGTTGGCTGGGCCATACCATCAGCCGTCCTCTGATTTTGATGGTGTAAACATGGTTCTAATAACTCTCTAATAACTCGGATGAGTTTGACAGGACTTGTCGAGTCGACACACATTCGGTTAGAACGTGATTTGGTTCCAGACGACAAGTCAATTGTCAATACCATGTTATTCTCAAATTACATATTCCTAATTTCTGTGGAATAAGGAAAGAAATTGAAAATATTAAGGATAGATTGAAGTAAGTGTGATCCTAATATTCTTAAAATCCTTAAAAGTATTATTCCTCAATTCTCAAAGTAATCGAGATTACTAAGAGGTTGCGATCAAATAGCTTATAGAATATGTTGAGCCTGTGTGTGGTGATGTGTTCAGCAAACACAGAGAATCTACTAATGAAAGTCTGTATACATAGTTTGCTGACAGATTAAAGAACTTAAAGAAAAATATAAAATCAGGGTGTGTGCGTGTACCCATAGGTGGTAGACTCTTGCCCGGGTGGTAGACTCTCAGGAGTTTCAACTCCCGGTCAAGGGTTTGAGTACCCATAGGTGGTGAAATTCCACCAGCGTGAGTGTGTGGGGGTGTGTTTAAAAAAAATAAAAAATAAAAAATATATAAAATCAGAAAGAAATTTAGAAAAAAAAAATTGCTGGCTTAAACCACTACATTGGCCTGTTTCTTGAAGACTTACTAGCTAAGGTTTGTATTGAATATTGCTAGCTTGATCAGAGAACTCTTGAGCTATATTGGTTCAAATGAGAGAGTGATTCGAGTGGTTTGTTATGGTGAAATAAATCATCGAAACTCTGTTTATATAGGTTAGGGTAGTTGGACGTTTTGATATAAGGTCATAACTCTAAATGACCGTTTCTAACTGTTAGTGAGAAACTAGCTGTTATTTGACAGTTTCTGACCGTTTTGCATATGGGAAAACAACTACATGCTAACCGTTTAAACTTAGTGGCTAGCCATTTATAACTATTGGGATAGCCACATGTAATAGTTTTTGCACGGTCTAGTTTAATATCATATGAGTAGTTGCACCAACCCTCTTAAATGACTAGTTTTAGCCCCTATATAAGGCAAACAGGTTTCTCTCATACCTCTTACTCACATCATTCCAACCACTTAACCCATAGCCACTAGCACACCCATCTCGTGCCGGTTCCTATAAGGTCGCGAGGGAGTGAGTCATTTGTGACGCGTGTGAAGTGCAAAGTGTGCCACAAACACTTCTATAATCACACTGTCTCACATGCCCACAACCTCACATCGAGCCCATGATTGAGCCAGAGACCGAGCCCATGCATGAGCACAAGCATGTGTTCCGTACTCCACGGACTCACCAAGCAAATAGTAAGGTACTCAACACCCCACTTATGAAGACAAACTATTCCCAAAATAAAAAAAATCGAGTTTTTACAACATAATATATATATATATATATATATATATATATATATATATATATATATATATATATATATATATTAATATTGAAAATAGTTTTTATTCAAAACATTTTTCATAACACTCCCCACTCAGGTGAGTAGAGCCAATTCAGCCCTCACCTAGGTGAGTCCCGACTTGACTTATGTACAATTAAATCAGTCAATTCAAGTTGTAGATGCTTGATGAGTGGATAACCCTGAGTTTTTTTATCTAGTGATCTTCATGGTAGGATGTTTACATGGATGGAATTCCTTGCTGGGAATATCAGGCTATGTTTGGCTCGAAATTTGACTGTTAGTACATGTGTATTGTGCCAAGCATGCCAGTAGCTTTTATAGCTTGATCCAAATCAAATGTCTATGACTATGACTAACTGTTGAGATAGACAAAGAGACCATGGGCCATCATCTATGATCAAGAACCGAAATAGTTTAGTCATCTAGACAACCACCTTTATGCACAATCAGTCAATTTGCGAATGAGAGAATTTGTTTTTTTAATGAGTTCTTTTTGTTTATTGTGATAACAGAGATAATTCGATTAACAAAATATGAGGGTAGAATGAACTCAATTGCATTAATTGAATAAAATTAAAATTTACAAAAGTATTCATCGATCGGTGATCTAAACTTTTTTATTTTAGATGGTGAGGCCACATATCTAAGTCTTCATTAATCTATCGACTTGAGTGTAAACGAAGGGAATTTACGACATTGAAAATGAAAAAAAAAAGATTTTCCTTGCAATTTAGTGCTCGACGTAAATGTAGGGAATTACACTACTAATCTAAGTCAGTCTAGCATAACAGTGTAGACAAACAAGCTTACACTACTCTTATGCTAAAGTCAGTCTAAAATAGTAGCATAAACAGGTTGTCCTATGCTAAGATAAGCTAAAATAAAAAAATAAAACATAGACAACGTTGCACTGTAAATTTGATTTGACATATGTTAGATTTGTGAGGGCCCGAAGCTTTTCGATCTTCCTCCTATTTATAGAATTCTAGAATGATTACCTAGAGAAATCTTCGTAGCCACTTTTCCTATATATTAATATCGGGATAACCTACTGGACCTAAAGACAATCGTGACCTATCAGACGATATTATGTTTGCCGGTCGTTTATCATGGGTTGGCCATTGGTTGTGTACAAGTTTTACTTTTATTATGTGGATAAGAGTTTTTCTTATACTATGATGTATTGGTGTTAGTAGCCATTTTCTCTGCATGAACGTGAATGCGAGATGAAATTAGGCCAACTTAGCATAGTCATTACTCTACTCAAATATTTTTAACCATAGAAACCATGCGAGATGCCATGACGCAAATCGGTTGAACTCGTCTTTTGGTGTGGCTATGTTTCGATTGATACCTAACTTCAATCATAAGGCCACCATAGTAGTTAGCTAGCTTTACCATGTGAATGGGATATGCGATATGTGTATCCTTGCTGCCTCCTGTTGAGATTTCGTTACCATGTGGCATTATTTGAGTTGTTGGATCTGATAGAATCATATTGGGCATAAACAAGTTGCATGCTAAGTTAGCATACAACCTACTATAGGTGATCTTCATGGTTGGAAAACATGGTTAAAAGACTTAGTGAGTCAGACTAACTCATCCAATCTCAAGTTGAGTTGAAACTTGCTTAAATTAGGGATGAATTGGCTTGACTTGTCCAATCAAATGTTACCCATCAAGCCTGAATTAACTCAAACAAATGGAACATGACTCGTTAGAGTCTTAAACTATGATTAAAGAACCCTCAGGCTTCACTTTTAGTGATACTCATGGAATTTTGTCATGAGGTGTATGCTTTAGCTCAGAGAAAAATAAAAAATAAATATAATAACAATTTTATAATGACATATACATGTGTATGTGTGCATGTGCACAAGGGCATGTATTTGTATGCATAATATCTATTTGGGATGTTAGCAATGTCCACAAATCTTTTAAAAAGGCACAGTGTGACCTATCTATGTGTGAACTGCTCATTCATTCACATAATCAAGAGTAGGACATGGTGTAAGAATCGTGCTGATTGGATGATCCTAACTCTTTGAATGGGGCCAATTTGTTATAAATACCCATTGTTTATAAGCCATAATTTATATGGTTAGAATAATCCAATTAAAGTGTTACTTTAGATTCATAAGAAATATAAAGATTGAGGGAACCATGGCATGCGTTTCTTGCTATTGATGGGAAGCTTAAGATTACCCAATTGACATGATTTTTGCACCATGGTCTGCTCGTAGTTGTGTGAATGAATGAACGATTCAGATGCACATAATGAATAATTTGGATCCACACACATGCACACACAAACATACCCACTTTGATGGGATGTTAGCAACGTCCCAATGCTTTTAAATGGCACATGGAGTAACTCATCCTTGATTTAAATTGCTTATTCTTTCACACTATTAGGAGCAAGCCATTGTGTAAAAAACATGCCAATTAGACGATCCTAATTGTTTAATTAATATCATGGAAAATGGACAACCAAGATCAAGTAGAGAAACAAAATACCTTCAATCATTAGGTTTATGTTGGGGGCCTTGCACAAAACCTTAGGATCTAGCCTCCCAAAACAAACCAGAATTATGGGGATAATAAATCAATGAAATAAATCAAAACATAAACCACACGACACCAGAGAATTTTACGTGAAAAATTCTCAAAGAGGTAAAAATCACGGGACCTCGTCTAGATCAACAATCCACTATAAAGCAGAACGTTACAACCAATTACAAGCACACACCGCTTGGATCAAACATTCTTCACTCATTAGGAGTGGATGAATAATAAGAGAATAAAAGAAAAATGAAAAAATCTCATCGATTACGAGGACGTAGAAGCGCTAATACGTGGACTACGAAGTAGATCACCTCTACAAGCAGAATCTCCCTTCCACAAGCTTCCTCTCTCACTTTCTTTCTCTCTCTCTCTCAGTCTCACCTTTGATAGCCCTAAGCCCTCCTAAAAAACCTTTAGGAAACCTTAAAATACCCTGAAATACCCTGGAATCCACCCCAATCCCGCATACACCCCTTTATATAAGAATGGAAAGAGGTAGAATCAAAATAGAAAATAATTTTTGCAGAATTTATATTTTCGCAATCGCATACGCGTAACTCTTCGATGATATTGAAGGTCTCTCGATGATAGCCTTTGATATCATCTAAAGTCCTTCGATGATATCGAAATAGGACCAAAACTGTCCAGCGACCAGGGGTGAAAAATTTCGACAATTATCGATGTGATCGAGCAACCTTCGATGACAACCTTCGATATCATCTAAGGTCTTTCGATGATATCAAAATAAGACCAAAACTGTCCAGCGACCAGCAGTGAAAAATTCTAATAATTATCAATGATATCAAAACTGATTTGATTTCATCGAAACTATCAATGAGGAAAAAATTCTCATCAAATCTCTCCATTTTTGACTCAGGAGGAATTCACATTCTTCAAGCCAGCCTGGTTTCTACAAACCTTAAACTTGCCCTTGAGCAAAGTCTTAATCATCATGTCTGACCCATTATCATCTGTGTGAATCTTCTCAAGCCATAACACCTTATATTCCAAAGTATCCCTGATCCAGTAATACCAAATCTCTATGTGCTTCGACTTGGATTACTGATTTGAATTCTTGCTCAAGTGTATAGCACTTTGACTATCGCAAAGACCACGTGCTACTCCTGCTTTAAGCTAAGTTCCTGTAGTAATCTCTTCATCTAAAGCATCTCTTTACATGCCTCTGTGACTGCAATGTACTTGGCATCTGTCATCGACAATGTTACAACCTTCTGTAGCTTGCTTTGCCAAGAAACTGCTCCCCTTCAAATGTGAATATGAACCCCGATGTAGACTTCCTGGAGTCTATGTCGCCTGTTATATTGCATTTGTGTAGCCCTCTATCAGAAGTTTTTTGTCACCATACCATAAAATCAACCTGGATGAGCCTCTTAGATACTGCAATATCTATTTTACCACTGCCCAATACTCTTTACCAGGATTGGCAAGATACCGGTTGACAACGCCAATCGCATATGTTATATTTGGGTGTGTACATACCATAATATACATTAAACTTCCTACGGCTGACGCGTATGGTATCTTCTACATTTCATCCACCTCTGCCTTTATCTTGGGATGCTACCTATTGCTCAATTTGAAGTGACCATTCAGTGGAGTACTGACTGGCTTCGCTGCATTCATATTGAATCGCTCTAGGACTTTCTCAATATACCACTCTTGTGACAGCCAAAACTTCCTTCTGCTTCTGTTACGGGTGATCTCCATTCCTAGGATATCTTTAACTAGGCCCAAGTCTTTCATCGTAAACGACTTATCCAATTCTGTTTCAGCCTGTCGATCTTCTTGATGTCCTTTTCCATGATGAGCATGTCATCAACGTATAATAGTAGAACTAAGAAATCACCATCTGAGAACTTACGCTTGAACACACAGTAGTCCGACGCCGTTCTGTAATACCCATGCTTCAACATAAACGAGTCAAACTTTATGTACCATTGTCGTGAAGCTTGTTTCAGCCCATACAAGCTCTTCCTCAGCCTACACACCATATGCACATTGTCGTTGACTTCAAACCTCTTTGGTTGGTGCATGTAGATATCTTCTTCTAGGTCACCATGGAGAAAGATAGTTTTAACATCTAATTATTTTATCTCCAAATCCATGCTAGCCGTCAACCCAAGCAATTCCCGTATGGATGTCATCTTCACCATTGGTGAGAATATCTCCTCGAAGTCTATACCTTTCTTCTGACTAAACCCTTTCACCACAAGTCTGGCCTTGAACTTTTTTTATGAATTCTTCTGTTCAACTTTCTTTTTAAATACCCACTTGTTGCTCGAAGCTTTTTTGCCCTTAAACAGTTTCACCATATCATAGGGTGTAGTTCTTATGTAAGGATTTCATCTCCTCTTGCATAACTTTCAACCACTCCCCCTTATGCTCGTCGACTAGGGCCTCAGAATAATCTTCTGGCTCTCCCCCATTAGTGAGCATAATACCTCTTGGATGGGTGTCTATCCCTAGATGACTTCCTCACCTATGGCTCAACAGGTGGATCAAGTGGGGGCTGCTCCCTTGGTCCATCTTTTGAAAGAACTCCCTTGTCCTCTACACCTTACTGTACTCCACCGTCATCAAACACCACAGGAAGAATAATCAGATCCATGTCCTCTAGCTCATCTGAACTAGGTTGGTTCTTCTCTGGCTTATTAATGTCTTCTATATACTAATCTTTAAAGAAAACCACATCTCTGCTCCTGACGAGTTTCTTCTCGGTCGGATCCCACAATCTGTAACCTAAACTTTCATCACCGTACCTCAAGAACACATACTGCCTGATCTTCATATCGAGCTTGGACCTCTTGTCCTTTGGTACGTGAACACATGCCCTGCATCCAAACACCCTAAGATGACTGTACGATGGATCCTGTCCAGTCCATACCTTTTCAGGCACTTCTCCATTCAACAAGGCTGATGGAGACGTATTTATCATATACACTGCTGTTTGCATTGCTTCTCTTCAGAACATCTTGGGCAATTTTGCATGGAATAACATGCATCTAATTCTCTCTACAATGGTGCGATTCATTCGCTCAACTACGTACACCATTATGCTGGGGGGTCATGGGAACCGTCTGCTCATGTCGTATACCTAGAGACTTACAATACTCATGAAAGTCACCAATATATTCATCACTATTATCAGTGCGGATGCACTTCAATGATCTAGCTGTCTCTCTCTCGACTATAACATGAAACAATTTAAACACACCAAAGACCTCGTCCTTGGATTTCAAAGCATAAACCCAAACTCTCCTAGATGCATTATCTATAAAAGTAACAAAATATAATGCTCCACCCAAGGTTTTTATCCTCATAGGACCACAAACATCAAAATAAATTAAATTTAATGCATGCACTTTATTAACATGAGAAACAAATTTAACAAATGAAACTTTATGTTGTTTTTCTGATAAACAATCAATACAGGTTTTGAGAGGTGTAATTGTTACGTCTAGAAGGAGCCGCTTCATCGCTAATACCTAAAGCCCTTTTTTACTCATGTGGCCTAGACGCCTGTGCCACATGTCAATAGCTGAATCTTTCACTGTCTTCAACTCACCCTTGCACACACTAACAATTTCCTTGTAAAGGGTGTAAACTTCTTTCCTCTGGTTGTAATCAACAAACCCTTAATGAGCTTCCAGCGTCCACCAGCAAACCGGCTTTCATAGCCATCATCATCCAACCTTCCATTCGACATCAAGTTAAGACAAAGGTCTGGGATATGCCTCACATCCCTGAGAATAAATGTATAGCCCACATCAGTCTTCATACAAATATCACCGACCCCTACAATCTTCGATACGCCAAAATTTCCTATATTTACGGTCCCAAAGTCACCTGACTTGTAACTTGTGAAGAAGTCCCTGTGTGGAGTCGCATGAAACGAGGCTCCCGAGTTTATCACCCAGTCAGTATCCTGACTCGTAGCCGTGAGACATACATCGTGATTAGCTGAAAGAATAACTACAACGTCGCCATCTGAAGCGATCGCAGTGGAATCTGATTTATCTACCTTCTCTTTTCCTTTTCCTTTCTTGTTGTTTTTATTCTTATGACATTTATGCTTATAGTGGCCCTTCTTGTCACAATTCCAGCATTCAACATCCTTCCTGGTAATCGACTTGCCTCTTGATTTATCTCGACCCTTCTCGCCCTTTCTGTTCTTTTCTCTCCCCCATTCTTGTGTTATAAGAGCTTCTTACTGAGTAGACCCTGAGACTTACTCCTTGTCTCTTCATTGAAGAGACAACTGGTTACTTGTTTCATGGATATCTTTCCGTCTGGCGTGGAGTTACTTAGAGGCATCACTAATGTCTTCCAACTGTCAGGCAATGAACTAAGCAATAACAAAGTCTGCAATTCATTATCCAAGACCATCTTCATAGCGGAGAGCTGGTTTAATATATTGCTGACCTCATTCATGCGCTCGGCCACAAAATCACAATCTTTGAACTTAAGATTCCCAAGTCATCTTATCAGAAAGATTTTATTACCGGCTGTCTTCCTCTCATACAACCTTTTCAATTTCAACTATAGGTTAGCGGCTGAGGTCTTCGTAGACACATGGTGGAATACAGAATCGTCCAACCATTATCTAATATACCCCACTGCCTTCCGGTCCAACTTCTTCCAATCATCATTAGACATATCTTTAGATTTTACTGATATGCCTAAAATTGGAGAATATAAGTCTTTGTAATAAAGCAAGTTTTAAATCTTAGCCTTCCATATAGTCCAATTATAACCATTGCGGCTGATTATCCTTGATGAGTCACCTTCCATAATTCAGAACCAGTCTCACTCCGTTCAATGAACTTAGCTCTGATACCACTTTGTTGGGGGCCTTGCACAAAACCTTAGGATCTAGCCTCCCAAAACAAACTAGAATTATGAGGATAATAAAGCAATGAAATAAATCAAAGCATAAACCACATGACACCAAGAAATTTTACGTGAAAAACCTTCAAAGAGGTAAAAATCACGAGACCTCGTCCAGATCAACAATCTACTATAAAGCAGAACGTTACAACCGATCACAAGCATACACCGCTTAGATCAAACGGTCTTCACTCATGCAGAAGTAGATGAACAATAAGAGAACAAAAGAAAAATGGATAGATCTCACCGATCACGAGGACATAGAAGCGCTAAGACGTAGACTACGAAGTAGATCACCTCTAAGAGCAGAATCTCCCTTCCATAAGCTTTTTCTCTCTCTTTCTCTCTCTCTCTCTCTCACCTTTGATAGTCCTAAGCTCTCCTAAAAAACCTTTAGAAAACTTTAGAATACCTTGAAATACTCTAGAATCCACCCCAATCCCGCGTACACCCCTTTATATAAGAATAGAAAGAGGTTAGAATCAAAATAGGAAATAATTTTCACAGAATCTGCATTTCTGCAATCGCATCTGCGTAACTATTTGATGATATCGAAGGTCTCTTGATGACAGCCTTTGATATCATTTAAGGTCCTTCAATGATGTCAAAACATGACCAAAACTGTCCATCGACCAGGGGTGAAAAATTCTGACAATTATCGATGTCGTCGAACAACCTTCGATGATAGCCTTCGATATCATTTAAGGTCTTTCGATGATATCGAAACAAGACCAAAACTGTCCAGCGACTAGCGGTGTAAAATTTCGACAATTATCGATGATATAGAAACTGGTTTGATTTCATCGAACCCAACAATGAGGAGAAATGTTGCACAACACGCCAACAACGCAGTGAGCCGAGATCCAATCTCAGGCCTCACTCACAAACGATAAACGAAAAGGAATATAAACTAGAAACAAATCAAAGTAATCCAAAACAAACCACAAGACCAGATATACGTGAAAAAATTCCAAACTAGGGTAAAAAACCACGGTTGCAAACTTTCACTATGAAGAAGAATAAAGATTATAAGGTAAAATCTAACCTCTCCCTTGGAAGCACATAGAAAACCCTTAGCACATACCTTAGAAATATTTCTCAATATTCTTAATCCCCTAGAAAAGCCCTAGGAACCTCTATTTATAGTTTAGGTAACTTCCCTTCCGCACCGTTGCGAAAGGCGACACCAAAATCCACAATCTGCATCAGATTTAGAAATGAATCTGGGTCCTTTGACCAGTCGTAGAATCCCTTCAACCAGTCCTAGAACCTGAACAATAAAAAAATAGCACACTGGACTTTGAGTCGAACTGGTCCACGACCGGTCAAACAGGCCCCTACGACCGGTCGAAGGTGGCTTAGATGTGGCTCCACATTCTCAACAATCTCCCACTTCGAGACACATTACCAAAACCTTCATCTTCTTCATCCGGAGTGCACCACCTCCCCGTCTTCAAGCCTGAAGACCAATCAAAGCTAAACAGAGCTTCAACTTCTCCCTTATGACCGTCTTGGTCAACATATCTGCAGGATTCTCACTTGTATGAATCTTTTCCAGAACAATTGATCCATCTTCCAGTAACAAACATATGAAGTGATATCTGATGGTAATATGCTTGGTCCTTGAATGAAAGGCTGAATTCTTAGCCAAGTGTATTGCACTCTGACTATCACTGTACAGCTTGCAATCTACTTGCTTCTTACCCAACTCTTCCATAAAACCTTGCATCCACACCATCTCCTTGCATGCTTTTGTAGCCGCAACATATTCTGCTTCTGTCGTACTGATAGATACTATCTTCTGTAACTGAGAGACCCAAATGACTGCAGCACTGTCCAGAGTAAAGATATAACCTGTAGTGCTTCTTTTGCTGTCGATATCTTCTGCCAAATCTGAATCCACGTAGCCTTGTAGCTTGATTTTTGATCCACCATAACATAGCCCTACATCCTTAGTACCCACCGGGTATCTGAGGATCCACTTCACAGCTTCTCAATGTTCCTTCCCGGGGTTGTTCATGAACCTACTAACAACTTCCACTGCTTGAGCAATGTCTGGCCTCGTGCTCACCATAGCATACATGAGACTCCCAATAGCTGATGCGTATGGGAATTTGGCTATGTAGTCCCGTTCTTCTTGAATCTTTGCCCCTTGCTCCTCAGATAGCTTGAAGTGATTGGCTAATGGAGTGCTAACCGGCTTAGCACATCCCATATTGAATCGATCAAGTACCTTAGTTATGTACTCTGCCTGTGACAAAATCAGTTTCTTATTTTTCCTGTCACGCTTTATCCTCATGCCTAGGATTTATTTTGCAGCTCCTAAATCCTTCATGACAAATTATCTAGACAATTGTCTTTTGAGATCTGAGATGTCCTTCATGCTTGAACCGACCACAAGCATATCATCAACATACAGAAGAAGAATAATGTATGACGTATCAAAATTCTTCAAGTAACAATAGTGGTCTGCATGACATCTCCTAAAATCATTTTCCGACATGAAACTATCGAACTTCTTGTACCACTGCCTCGAGGCCTGCTTCAGGTCATATAAAATTTTCTTCAGTCTACACACCTTGTTCTCATTACCTGGTGCCACGTATCCCGTCGGCTGATGCATATATATTTCTTCTTCAAGGTCCCCATGAAGAAAGGTTGTCTTATCATGTAGCTGCTCTAAATGTAAGTTCTCTATAGCCACTATACTCAAGACCATGCGAATCGTAGACATTTTCACTACTGGTGAAAATATTTCAGTAAAATCGATACCTGTCTTTGGTTGAAACCCTTTCACATCCAATCTAGCCTTGTACCGTTTCAAACCATCGTGCTCCTCCTTCAGTCTATAAACCCACTTGTTATGAAGAGCTTTCTTATCCTTGGGTAGAGTGACTAGCTCCCATGTATGATTAGACTCAAGAGAATCCATCTCCTCATCCATGGCTTGCTCCCACTTAACCCGTGTATCTGACTGTAATGCCTCTTCAAAACACTCTGGCTCACCATTATCTGTCAGCAGTAGATAATGTAAGAAGGGTGAGTATCGGACCGTGGGTCTCCTCTCCCGAGTAGTCCTCCTCACAACCGGTGTCTGTGACTCTGCCTTATAATGCTCCTGTGTATGATTATCCCGTGACGCTGTAACACCCATGTCCAGTAACTCTTCAAACTCTACGAATTCCTTTTTCTCGGCCTTATTTTCCTACACATTGTCCTTATACATCACTTTTTCATTGAAGACTACGTCCTTGCTTCTGATGATTTTCCTGTTTTCTGCATCCCAAAACCTGAAGCCAAAATCATCTTACCCGTAGCCTATAAACGTGCACCTCCTGGACTTCGCATCTAGCTTGTTTCTGTGCTCTGCATCAATATGAACATATGAAGTGCAACCGAACACTCTAAGATGTGTAAGGTTCACTTCTTTTTCAGTCCATGTTTCTTCTGGTAGCCCACCATCCAATGGTGTTAAGGGACTTCTATTGATAAGATATACGACAGTATTTACAACATCTGCTCAAAAGGTCTTGGACAACCCTGCATGTAACCTCATGCTCCTGGCACGCTCAAGGATGGTCCTGTTAATGCGCTCAGCCACACCATTTTGCTGCGGTGTCCCTGGAATCATTTTCTGATGTTTGATTCCACTTGCTGCACAATACTCCTCAAACCTCTTGTCACAATACTCTCCCCCATTATCAGATTTGAGATACTTTACTGTTTTACCTGTCTCGTTTTCTACCATAGCTTTCCACTTCTTAAACACATTAAATACATCAGATTTATGCTTTAAGAGATAAATCCACAGTTTTCTATTAGCATCATCAATAAAGGAAACAAAATAACGTGAGCCACTAAGAGATGATACCTGTGCCGGTCCCCACACGTCAGTGTGTACAAGCTCCAATAGATGCGTCTTTGGAGCGCGTCCTGTCTTCTTGAAGCTTACCCTCTTTTGCTTGCCATATACGCAGTCCTCATAGAATTTCAAGTCAAGAAACTTCAACCCTGGTAGCTTCCCTTTTGACAACAACACTTTCATCCCTTTCTCACTCATGTCCTAACCTCTGATGCCATAACTGCCCATTCACTTCAGTTGATGCGACTGCGAGTGAACTATACGATTCTGAAGTCACGTACAAAGTACCTTCCTTTTTGCCTCGAGATATCACCAAGGCACCTTTTGTGATCTTTCAGGAATCACTGGTAAATGTCGTCACATAACCGATGTCGGCCAACTGCCCCACTGAGATCAGATTCCTTCTCAAACTCGGTACATGTTTGACATCCTTCAATTTCAAAATCGTTCTGTCTTTCTGATTGACCTGAACGTCCCCCTTTCCAACTATACTGCACGACTCATCTTCACCCAGGTAGACTCTCCCGAAGTCACCTGACACATAATCACGCAGAACTTCTTTACATGAAGTGATATGAAACGAAGCACCCGAGTCTATAATCCAAGACTCATTCCTCGCATCAAGAGACAAGATCAATGGCTCTGTGTCGCTCTCTTCAGACAGATTCACTGAATCCTTCTTGCCTTGAGAGCTTCCTTCTTGTTTCTTGAGCGCCCTACAATCACGTTTCATGTGCCCCTTCTTGCCGCAATGCCAACACCCGTCTTTGTCTTTCGGTCCCTTAGAGTTCTTCCTTGACTTAGAACGCCCGTGTCTATTGTCTCCTTTGTTTTGCGATCTTCCTCTTCCTTCAACGTTTAGAGCATTCCCTGAATCCCCTGAAACTCCTAATGCCTTCCTTCTATATTTATCGCTGAGAATTAGACCGGTCACATCATCAAATTTCAGCTTTGTCGACCTTGAAGAATTGCTCACAACAATCACCAAACCATCCCAACTGTCTGGCAGACTGGATAAGATCAATAACGCCCTGACCTCATCCTCAAAAATGATGCCAACGGATTTCAACTGGCTCGTGACTGTATTAAACTCATTTAGATATTCAGCCACGCTCCCACCATCTGACATCTTCGTGTTGAATAGCTGTTTCATAAGATGAACCTTATTGGATGCTGAGGGTTTTTCATACATGGTGGCTAGGGCTTCCATCAATTCTTTTATCGTTTTCACTTTGGATATATTGAAGGCGACGCTTTTAGACAAAGAGAGTCGGATCGTTCCTAAAGCCTTCCTATCCAGCAAAAACCATTAATCATCTGTCATCTTTTCTGGTTTCTTTTCTTTTCATTCTAGAAAAATATAGAGGTCCTTCTGATACAGATAATCCTCCATCTTCATCTTTCAGAAGGTAAAGTTTGAACCATCAAACTTCTCAATTCTAATTTTTTCATCTTCCGTCATCGCTCCCAATAGAACTAAACCAATAGCTCTAATACCAATTGTTGTGCAGCACACCAACAACGCAGTGAGCCGAGATCCAATCTCAGGCCTCACCCACAAACGATAACGAAAAGGAGTATAAACTAGAAACAGATCAAAGCAATCCAAAACAAACCACCAGACAAGATATACGTGAAAAAATTCCAAACTAGGGTAAAAAATTACGGATGCAAACTTCCACTATGAAGAAGAACAAAGATTACAAAGCAAAATACTAACTTCTTCCTTGGAAGTACATAGAAAACCCTTAGCCCACACTTTAGAAATATTTTTTAATATTCTTAATTTTCTAGAAAAGCCCTAGGAACCCCTATTTATAGTTTAGGTAACTTCCCTTCCGCACTCTTATGAAAGGCGACACCAAAATTTGCATTTTGCATCAGATTCGGAAACGAATCTGCTTAACCTTCGACTAGTCGAAGGATAACTACGACCAGTTGAAGGACCCCTTCGATCAATCGTAGAATCCCTTCGACCAGTCCTAGAACCTGGACACGGAAACGAATCTGCTTAACCTTCGACTAGTCGAAGGATAACTACGACCAGTCGAAGGACCCCTTCGATTAATCGTAGAATCCCTTCGACCAGTCCTAAAACCTGGACACCAAAAAAACAGCACACTGGACTTTAAGTCGAATCGGTCCACGACCGGTCGAAGGCGGCCTAGATATGGCTCCACATTCTCAACAGAGAAAATCCCCATCGATTTAAACATCTACTAGATAAATCCACTCTATATTGATTATGATTCCAAAATAATACATTGGTTTAATGATTCTAACCATGTGATATATGGTTCATAAATAATGGACGGTTAACAAATTCGCCCATTCAAAGGGATTTGATCATTTATCCAGGAGTTTTCTCCAACATGGCTTGCTCCTATTTGTATTATTGAATGAACTGTCTTGATCGATGATTAGATATGCCATATGTCATTTAGAAGGTTTATAGATGTTAGCTAATGTCCCCAGGCAAACCGGCCTACACACATATAGGGAGAGATCCAACTAGCTGGCATGTGGGGCCACCATGGTGTTTGTATGACATCTCACTAATCTAGGAAGGTTTCCCCTCCATGAAAATGGGATGCCCCAAAAATTAAGTCAATCCAACCATCAGGTGGGGCACACCATAGAAAACCATGAACAACCATGCAAAATACTTCACATTCATGTGGGGTGCATCTAATGGTTGGATCGATATGATTTTAGGGCATCTCATTCTCGTAGTGGATAAACTTTATATATATATATATATTGGGAAATAGTACTATACGGTCGAGCGTATGCAAGGCTATTGTGAGGTCAAGTCATCAGCCATCAGATAACATATTTGAAAATATACGGTGTAACTGCCCACGGTGTAAACAAGTTGCTGAACCGACAAAATTGGCTGTAACCAATTGAAAAGAGTCGTGTACGACTCTATCATCCTCTTGACCTTTGCCAGCATCTAAGTTCCTAGGCTACGAGCCCCAAAAACGAAGCAGATCCAAAGCTCAACAATAGGAAGTAATGAGAATTGATTGTCTGGCATTGAAACTCAAAACTATAGTACAATTGTGGATTAACATAACTTCCTAACAATTGGCTTCCAAGAAAAAGCTACAGAAATTACGGGATGTATAATTTTTTATTATATTTTCTTGAAGTTTTGTGAGTGAGATCTAATCTAACCATTATATGCATAATCCCATGTTAGGCCCCTTTTCAAATGATTAGGATGTGTTTTGATTCAAATGGGGCTCACCTTAATTATATGTTGTATATTCACATTGTCTATCTTTTTTTCCAGCCTATTTTAGATTGTTGTACCAAAATTTAAATAGATCCAAATGCCAGGTAGAATACGCCACGGGAAAAGTGGTGATTAAACACCCATCGTTAAAAGCTTACCAAGACCCACCGAAAGCATATCCATAATGTTTATTTACCATCCACCTATTGATAAAGGTCAACCAAACCTAGATGAAGGGAAAATACAAATATCAAATTGATCCCATACTTTCATGGCCTTAAAAAACTTTAATGGTCATTCGCCACCTTTTCCTGTGGTGTGGTACATAAGAGATTTAGATGTGCTTAAGTTTTGGTATAACTTTCTAAATTGAGCTGAAAGAATGGATGATTTGCATGGATATAAAAAAAAAATCATAAAAGTAAGCCCCCACGTGATAAGGTAACACCTACTAAGAGTATGGTACTTAATTAACAAATTTCAATTGCTTAGAGCCGGTTTACCTGGTTTTCCGCTTCTCGCCTATGTTATAGCACAAATATCTTCCCCGTATATTTTCAACCATGTTATCCTATAGCTGACAAAGAGACACGACTCGACCTCACAATAGCCTTGCATGCGCTCGACCGGATAATACCATTTCATATATATATATATATGGGAAAAGGTACTATACGCTCGACCGTATTATACCTTCCATAAGGTCGAGTGTTGGTGGCACATTATTGGTCAGTTAGTAAAAGTTTTAAACAACGGGGAGATTTTATAGGAAACTGAAGAAACACAAATTTCGGAGAAACAAAATTGGTGCTATGTGGACCCCAACATGATGTATATTTTCTGTCCATGCCGTCTATACATCTTGAAATATAATTTAAGGGATTTATATTAAAAATAAGTTATATCTACATCTCAGATGGACCACACCATGGGAAAACAGTTTCAATGGTGGAAATCACTCTCTCCACTGTTTTCTTTGGTGGATACACTGCAGATTTTAATCTCCTCATTCTTTTACTCATGCCCTAAAATGATATTTCAAAATAGATGGACCGTGTGGATACAACACATACATCATAGTGGGGCTCACAGAACTTGGTGACGTAGCTTCAGTAACCCACTCGCGTACGTCTAATTCCAAATTAAAAGGGGAAGCGGATTGGTTGGTTAGCAAGTTTTTTTGATGTAATCCTGAGGTATGTGTTATATATATATATATATATATATATATATATATATATATATATATATATATATATATATATATATATATCCAAACCGTCCATCCATTTGGTGAGCTCGTTTTAAGGCTTTAGACAAAAAATAAGACAAATCTAACTATCAATTGGACCACACTGCTAAAAGCAGTGTGAGATTGAACGTTTACCATTAAAACTCTTTTTGGATCACAGAAGTTTTGGATAAGTATGAATTTTTTTTTTCTTCATTCAGGTCCTTTTGAACTTATAAACAGATTGGATAGAAAATAAACGTTATGGTAGGCCCTATAAAATTTTCAACGGTGAAAATCATTATCTTTGCTGCTATTTATGGTGTGGTCCAGATGATCCTTGGATATGATTCATTTTTTGAATAATTCTCTAAAATGATCTCTAAAAATAGATGAACCGTATAGATATAATAAATACATTAGTGTGGGCCATGTAACTTTGATCTCCTTTAAACCGTTTGTACAACTCGGAGATGAGGAGCTTCGGTGCTTGTCTCGCATTGACAGTACCTACGGATGCGAATTTCCTGCGCCTTTCGCAGGAAGTTCTTGCGCAAGGTTTCTAGGTGGGGCCCACTATGGTTTGTGAGAAATCCAACCCTGTCCATCCGTTTTTCGGTCACATTTTAGTATACTTTATCGAAAATAAAGTGGATCCAAAATTAAAATGGTCCAGACAAGAGGAAATATCAGGGATTTTGTGACCACCGTTGAAATATTTATATGGCCACAAAAGGTTTGTATCGACCTAAGTTTTTGGTTTTTTCAATTCATCCCACTAAAAATGACCTAATAAACGGTTTGTATGGCATATAAATATTAAGGTGGAGCCTAAGAAGGTTCCAACGGTAGGAATTTCTTTTCCCATTGTTTCATCTTGTATCGCCCAGTTGAGTTTTGGATCTTCCTAATTTTTTATTGCATATCCTAAAATGTGATTGAAAAACGGATGGACGGGTTGGATTTCTCACAAACAACGTTGTGGGCCCCACTCAGAATCCTTACGCAGCAGCTTCCCGCGAAAGCCTTTAGCAGGAAATCCGCTTTCGCGTCCTACCACCGCCCGAACGGATTACCATCTGGGTAGGGCTTTGTGGGGTCTAACATGATCTAAGTGTTTTATATCCATGCCGTTCAACGATTTTCTCATATCATTTTAATATATGAACTAAAAAATGAGGCAGGTCCAAGGCTTAAGTGGACCACAAGGTGGGGATTGAACATCCACCATTAAAAACTTCTTACGAGCTAGAGAAGTTTGATATCAAGCTGAAATTTTTGTTTTCACTTCATCCACGTATACATGACCTTATGAATAGGTTGGATGGTAAAAATTCAATAACAACTTATTTTTCCCTGCATAACCATTACAGTGCGCCCTAAGAATTTGTAACAGTAGAAATTCAATAACAACTGTTTTCCCATGGTGTGGTCCATCTGAGATTCAGATATAACTTATCCCTTAAATTATATTTCAAAATGGATAGACAGCATGGATAGAAAATATACATCATATTGGGGTCCACATATCACCAGTTTTGTTTATCTAGATTTCTTATAAAATTCACGTCGTGTTTATTCAGTTTCCTATAAAATCTCTCCATTATTTAAAACTTTTACCATCTGACCAATAATGTGCCGCCAGCACTCGACCTTATGGAAGATATAATAGGGTCCAGCGTATAGTACTTTTTCCCTATATATATAATTTCTAAATAAAAATTGAATTAAATTAGTACGACTCCAAGTATGAGAATCCAAGTTCAAGTAGGATTCTAATGGGTGAACATGGATATCTCTGTTTGGATGCAAAATTAAGTTAAATTGTGAACATTCGGCATCATCCAGAGGAAATGATGTGTTTCCTGGTGCTCAAATTGAGGAAATAAATGTTGATGAAGCCCATCATTCTAAGAACTCGTTTTGATTGCGTATCGAAACACTTATTAGCTGTTTGGCTCCATCTGGATAATGATAATCTGGAAAAAACTTGGCATGGAGAAACTTCATGCATACCTGGATATATTTAATATCCACCGCCCATCATGTGGAGCCCACCTTTGATGTGGACCCTCCATAATGCGGTCTCCACCTTTGATGTGGACCGTAAATTATGTGGGGCGCACTTTGACGTAGGTCATCTATCATGTGGGGTCTATCATCAAAATAAATTGTCCATCATATGATGCCCACTTTCAATGTCCACTGCTCATCATGTGGAGCCCACCTTTTACGTGGATCAATCATCGTGGGCCTACCTTCAATGTGGGCTGTCAATCATGTGGAACCTGCCTTGTATATGGGCCATTCATCATTAAGGTCAAGCCTTTGATGTGGAAAGTTCGTTAATTATGTAGGGTCCACCTTGATATGGGCCATCCATCATGTGGGCCCCATCTTTAATGTTATTGCCTGTCACATGGGGCCACCTTCCATATCCACCGCCCTCATGTGGAGCTCACCTTTGATATGCACCATCTATTGTGTGGGCCCCGCCTTCAACATGGGTTGTCCATCATGTGGGACCCAGTTTGGATGTGGGCCATTCATCACTATGGGTCTACCTTTGATGTGGACAATCCATTATGCAGGCTTACCTTGATATGGGTCACCTTTGATGTGGACTGCCCATTATATGGGGCTTCCCTTGATATGGACCCTCCATCAAGTGAAGGAGAGAAGGAGAGAGAAAAGTTAAAATGTGGAAAAGCAAGAAATAAACTACATTTGGAGATAAATAACTATAGTCACGAAAGTTATTTTTACAACGCGGCTTATCAAACTAACTTACGTTAAAAACAAGTAACTTATTAACTTAACATAAGTTAAAAAAGTTACTACATGCCCTTAATACGATGAACCTGAAAATTTCGCTTTCTTAACAGGGGCGCTTCTGAACGTGTAGTCCTATTTTCTAATGTAATGGCAGAAATAATAATTGGAATTTTCATATCCTCATTTCTGCTCACTCAAGGCATTCCAGTAGTGGGAATCCAGAATTAAGAAAAAAAGAAAAAACTCTAAAAAATATTAGGAAAAGATTGGGCACACTAGAACGTCTCTCTCACCATCCATCTGATTATGGTGCCAGCAATCTTAATACACATTCCAAAACTGTTCTTTGATTTTATTGATTTTATTTATTTTTTTTGCAAATTTGAAATTCTTGTGCGGTTTCCGCCCGACAATCTTGCGCTAGTGGGAGATAGTGCACACCAACTCTCGGTGCTCACTGTGCGCGTTGAAGTTGATATAGAGAAACGTAAGGGGCTTATTGCTAAAATACTTTGGCCCGAGGAGGTATCAGTAAAATTTCCCCAATAAAATGTAAAAGAATGTGGTACTCTGCCATCCAATCAACTGTAGACGTAGTAAGATAGGTTTAATACGTTCGTCTTTCTTATTAGAATATTAGAAGATAGCATGAGATATATAGCCAATGCAACAAAAGATTCCTCCTCCGTGAAGAAGACTACTACTTATGACCAACTCACACTCTAGAAGCTTGCCATTTACTCTTTGCAATTCAATTTTGCCACACATGCCAATGTGTTATAGATCCAAACCGTTCATCAGGTAGGGGCACCAACAAGAGAACCATGGCTCAAAATTCGAGATTGTCCACTGATCATATGGGCCAGACAGTCCGTTGAATATAGATCAACTGTCCACTTTTCTCATGCATTATATGGCCGTGGTGATGACGAACCGGCTTGATAATTTGGGCAGGAGAGGTTCAAAATGCCCCCCACCTAGTGAACAGCTGGGATCTGGAACAGTACGGCGCGGTTAGCTGCAGCACCTCTCTGCTCCAAAAGCTAATATATGCATAAATTCCCTCCACTGGCCCAAACAACTCCTAAATCATTTGGGTTTCTTGAATCGTTGCATGTCTGCCTTTGAAGATATGATCTTGAAGAATCTGATGATTGTACCGCACAAGGATATGAATATGAGTTAGATTTGAAATGGAAGAAGCTGGTTCCTTTGCGTGGATGCTCTAAGCAGTGAACATGGCCCGCCTTACTTCATATGGGTACTATATTTATGAATAATTTCCTTTTGCGAGTCTTGCTTACGACAGAAGCCTGGAAGGTTTTGTATTTTTAGAATCAGGCTTCTGTTTTGTCTTTTAGAAGAAAAATTAAAAAGGAAAAGAAAAAATATATATATAGAAAAGTTAAAAGTAAAAGTATTTTTCCACTGCTCGTGCCTAGTGGTGATTTGTCAGCTGGGTATTCTAAGACAGTGTGTCGGAGCCTTCTATACCAGTTTGACTCACTGTGAGAGTGTGAACTATCTCAAAAATGGTGACTTAGTATGCACCTCTGTCTAATAAAGATCTTAAAGTTTGACTTTAGAATTTGTGTTTTTCTTTCCGATCTATAAGTGAAAGGTTCCATTATTTTAGGACTTGTTTGGCATTTCTACTTTAATTCAATAGAAGCTTTTCCAATAAGAGTTATTTATTATTATTATTTTTTATATTTTTAATTTTATTTTAAAGCTCTTATTTTAGTAAGCTTGTTGGGTATAATTATTTTTTTCTAAACGAAAAAAGCTTTTATTTGAAATAAGACATTCAAAATAAGAGATTTTATTTTTTTTTCCCTATTTCTTTAACAGTACTACAGAGCAATCAAGATGGTTATTTTGGTGGATCTCACTGTAAATGAACAGTGCTCCAAATGGCAAAAGAAAAGATGAGTTTTAAGACATTTGGAATGTCCAATGTATGGAGCCCACCTTTGACGTGGACCATCAATTGTGTGAGTCAAACCTTCAAAGTGAGCCATCCATCATACGAAGCTCATCTTGGATGTGGACCATTCATCATTAGGGGTTAACTTTTGATGTTGACAATCCATTACGTAGGGCCCACCTTGATGTAGGTCGTTTATAATGTGGGGGCCACCTTTAATACTATTTGTCCTTTCCCTTAATGTCCACTACCCATCACATGAAGTCCACATTTGATGTGTCCATCATGTGGGCTCCACCTTCAAAATGGGTTGTCCATCATGTGGGGCCCACTTTTGATGTTACCATCCATCATGTGGGGCACATCTTCTGTGGATCATCCATCATATGGGGCCACTTCGGATATAGGCATCCGTTATGCAAAACCTTGGGTGTGAACTGTCTATTAGATAGGGCCCACTTGATTTGGATTGTCCATTAGAAGGGGGTCACACTTTGATGTGGGCTACCCATCATGTGAGGCCCACCTTGATGCAGACCATCCATTGTGTAGGACCACACCTTCAATATGTGTCATTCATCATGTGGCCCACCTTCAATGTCCATCATCCATTGCATGGGTCCGAACTTTGACATGGAACGTCCATCAAGTGGGACTCACTTGGTGTGGATGGTCTATCATGCTAGGCCACACTTTGATTTGAGTGATTCATCACGTGGGCCCCATGTTTAATGTGATGTGAATTGTGGATTATATGGGCTCACCTTGATGTGGAGCATTCATCATGTGGGCCCCACCTTTAATATGGGCCATTCATCGTGCGGACCCACCTTCAATGTCCCCCATCCATCATGTGGGTCCCACATTAATTGTGGACCATCCATCATGCGGGGCCTACTTTTTGTGGATAGTCCATCATGTGGGGACACATTTCGATATAGGTCATCTATCATGTGGGACTCACTTGGTGTGGATGGTCTAGCATGCTAGGCCACACTTTGATTTGGGTGATTCATCATGTGGGCCCCATGTTTGATGTGATGTGAACTGTGGATTATATGGGCTCACCTTGATGTGGAGCATTCATCATGTGGGCCCCACCTTTAATATGGACCATTCATCGTGCAGACCCACCTTCAATGTCCCCCATCCATCATGTGGGTCCCACCTTTATTGTGGATCATCCATCATGCGGGGCCCACTTGTTGTGGATAGTCCATCATGTGGGGCCACATTTCGATATAGGTCATCTATCATGTGGGACCCACCTTTGATGTCCACCATCCATCCTGTGGGTCTTGCCTTTGCTGTAGACCATCTATCATGTGGCGCCCAACCTTCAATATGAGTTCTTCATCATGTGGGTCCCACCTTTGATGTGGATTATCTATCCGGTGGGGACTGCTTGATGTAAATGTGGGGCCATGTCGGCCATCCATCACCTGGGCCCACATTTAATGTGATTGTGATTTATGTGGTCCCACCTTGATGTGGACCATTCATCATGTCGGGCCCCACTTTCAATTTCGGTTGTTCATCATGTTGGCTCATTTTAGAGAGATTGTACAGAGAAGAGGAGTAAAAAGTAGAAATTAATTAGCATGTTTAAGAACAAACTTGTTTAAAATTAGTTAAAAAAAGTTTAATAAGTTCTTTGAAAAAAATGTGAAATATCTACCACTTGTTTTTAAAAATCTTTAAGCAGTTGCTTTCCTTTGTGGAATTGCTGCAACTCACTTGGTGAAATAATATATAGCAACAAGAATCCAAACATGTTCTTTCAATGACAATGGATTAAGATTTTTTTATTTTTTTAGTGTTTTCTAAATTTTTTTTAATAAAGCTAGAATTTTTCCAATAGTCTATTTGCAAATTAAGAAACTTTTTTTTTTTTTTGTTTTAAAAGCAAATAAACTCTTATAAGTAAAGATGCAAAACGTTCCAAGTTAAGCAAGCAATAGCTCATTCCCGACCATGGTGGGGCCTATCAACAATGAGGCATGCTCCAGAAATCTCCACTATTAGAAAAATTTGGAATTTTTTCCCCCTTTGATTGACTACCATTGGCTAACCTCTCCATGATTCCGTTGTGCAACTGTTATGATCATTGAATGGAGAGGGTTTTTAGAAAATGGTCATCCATAATAAGATCAAACATATGAAGAGTCCACATCAGTGAACGGTGGTGAACCCACCAGATAAATTGTCTAGTGTTTTGAAATGTTCGTTCTTGGATTGGATGGGATCGAATGCGGTCAAGCCTCATGGGCGATGTAACAGAAACTAAAAGATGGCCACTCTTTAAACTTGTAAAAGAGCTCATTCGGGATCGAATCACCCTCCAAATGGCCTGCGAATCTACGGCTCATAAGCATCCTAGGCAAACACCATTACAACTCTCATCTCCTTTTTGAAGTGGATCTAAAACTCCTCTTTGAGGATTGGGTACACTAAATCACGATATGTAGAAACGACAGCATCAAACACATTGCCTTTTTGTGGTGTGATTCCATTCCAGAAAACACCCATGAGAGCTAGCTCTAAGCCGCAATGTGTAACTTTGGATGGGATTCTCTCTGAGCCGCAATGTGTAACTTTGGATGGGATTCTCTCTCTCTCTCTCTCTCTCTCTCTCTCTCTCTCTCTCTCTCTCTCTCTCTCTCTCTCTCTCTCTTTGTAATTATAGATCAATGATTCTTGGGCCCACCTCTTTCTAACCCCTTTTCTCCTGTTTGTCTAATAAGTAATTAAGTCCGAGAAATGGTCCACTGCTTTCTGAGCCATAGTGCAACTAGTTACATTGGGACACTTGGATAATTGAATTGACCAAATATGGGCTGTTCATTAGGTCCAATGCATGTTTCATTGGCTACGATGTAAAAGTCATGGTGATTGGATGATTTTAGCCATCTGATTGATCACCTAAGAAATGGACGGTCAAGATTGTTTATGTAAAATATATATATATATATATATATATATATATATATATATATATATATATATATATATAATACTTGATTTCAGCTCTACATAACTATACTAGCTACCGTTGGAATTAAGAAAATATAATACTTGATAGATGGAACGGCGTAGCAGGATTCACGTAGCTGACCCTAATTAGTTTGGGCATATGGATGACTGACTGTGGGGCCCACCTTGATGTATGTGACTCACATCCACACTGTCCATCCCTTTTGAAAGCTCATTTTAAGGCATGATTCTAAAAAATAAGCAGATCTAAATCTTAGGTGGACCACATCACATGAAATAATGGTGATTGAATACCCACCATTAAAAACTTATTGGGAGCCACCGGAAACTTTATTTTCCATCCAACATGATGATAAGGTCACAAACACCTGGATGAAGGGACTTCATAAATATATATCAGCTTGATGCAAAGCTTTAGTGGGTCACAAGAGGTTTTATATGGTCAATCACTACTGTTTCCCATAGTGTGGTGCACCTGAGTTTTGGATCTGCTTCATTAGTGGAATTATGCCATAAAATGAGCTGTCAAATCGGATGGACGGCATGGATGTAAGTCAGATGCATCATGGTGGGCCCCACAGTCAGGGATCCATCCATTGAAGCCGTGCCTGATAAGTTGGGATTGGATGTTGGATGTGGGGGCCACCTTCACTGTCCGATCAAAATCTCATTCCCTTTTGTGGATCTTTACATGGGTCCTTTGTGCTTTGTTCTGGTTCTGTATTTTATAGTGCATGAAAACTTATCTGATGGAGCTTATAATAAGGCATGAAAAGCAATGTGGATTACTGTACATCTTTTATTTTTAAACCTAAAGCCTTTGATGTTGATTCTATGCTCAAACTAATAGATTTACTGTAAAAAAATAATAATCTTAGATTAAGCTTCTTTCCTACCTTCTTTTTTTAAAAATAAAAAATAAAAAAATCTCTTACAAGGTCCTTTGAATATGTGTAGCCGATGGCTCCATGATCCAATGCTAAGGGGACACGTGCGAGTATACTTTGTGCATGTGTCATGTACGGAGAGTGGAGCGGATTAGCTGTTACCAGGATAGTAACCACCCAAACCGTGGGGGACCACCTTAACGCATTTGTTGTATATCCAAGCCTACCATGTGTTTCTTCATCTCATTTTAGGATGTGATCCAGTGAACGCCTCTTCCCACGCATAAGCACGGCAGTTGTCCTCATTTCCTTAACTTTGTATTGATTTGTTACTATATCTAAAATATGTTGTTGATGTTGGAGATTTTGACATGTGGAATCACACAGATCTAGATCTAGGATGGCAATCTAATGGCACCAAGCAGACAAGAGAATATAGAGAACACCCAGATTTAACGTGGAAAACGCCCTTTCGGGAAAAAATCACAGCACAAAGCGATAGATCTTCACTATGAAAACAGAAATTACAAAGAGAAAGGACTTACCCGATTCAAACAACCTCGAATCTCACCCTTGCTATACCCTTTAATTTTCCTGGAACCCCTTTAGAAAACTTTTTCATACACTAGAAAAGCCCTAGGAACACCTATTTATAGTTTAGGCAACTTTCCTTCCACATCTCAGTTGCGAAAGGACTCAAATCTGCAGTTTCGCGTAAAATCGCGTAACAAACTGCCTAACCTATGACTAGTTCTGGAAATTTCAGGACTGGTCTTAGCCTCCTTCGACTGGTCGAAGCTCACTTACGACTGGTCGAAGACCGCGGAGAAAAATAGCAAAAACTCACTGGACTTTGAGTCGTGTCAGGGCTCAAACCTACGACCGGTCGAGCGCCTCTCACAACCAGTCGAAGCTGTCCCACGACTGGTCGAACGACCTCAAAAACTTTAGATTTAAGACTTTTCTCAACAATTTTCACCAAGTCTTCAATCATCAACCGTGTAGCACCTTGACCTCTTCTCTTATCTCTGCATCACATCATAGCTTCTTGTACACAATCCGTCCTTCTTTTCCACCATCGCCAATCCTAGAGAAGTTTCACAGAACTTGAACTTCTCTACAGGAACGACCCAGGTGAGCATGTCCGCCGGATCAAAATCCACGTGCTCAACCACCTTTGCTTCTGTTTTCTCAAAAAGAAAAACGTAGTCTTCTTATCATCTCACCACTATCCAGTATTGCTTGCCGGGCTACTTGCTCACAACGCTGATAGCCTGTGAAATAATCGGTCTAATCCAGACCATGGCATACACTGCTCAACGCATTCGAATAAGGCTCATGAGATATCCTGCTTTTCCTCATCTATTTTGGGACAAATCCTGAGGAAAACTTTAGGAGAGATACGTAGGGAACGCTCTCCAGCTTTACTTGGCCCATCACATCCTAGATCAATACCTACACACAAGGTATTCCTCCTGTGATTACCAAAGCCTACTCCTCCTTCAGTCTCAACGCCGAGAACCATCTTTGCAACCCCCTGATCCTTCATCCTGAATGTCCCACTTAACCGAGTCTTTAGTACATTAATTTTAGACATGTCACAATTGACGATCCACACGTCATCAACATACAATACCTGACCCACTATGAAGGAATCAAACCACTGCATAGGCAATAGGCCGAACAACGGCCTCCTGCAAAGTGCCCCTTTAACTTCGAACCGCCCTGGTTGCTTCATGTAGATACGCTCTTTACTTTCCCTTTCAGAAGTGCAGACTCCACATCCTTCCTTCTAGCTCAAGATCACATTGGCCAAACAACGCCAATTACTGATCTAATAGACACCTGCTATACCATCGGCGCGAATATCTCTGAGAAGTCAATCCCTTCTCCCTGAGCATAGCCCATCGCCACCAACCTCGCTCTGTATCTATGCTGTATCCTCCTGACGACCCACTTGCATCCAACCACTTTCCGGCCTACTGGAAGCTCCACCCGCTCTCATATGTCAGTCTGGTAAAACGATTCCATCACATCACCCATAGTCACCTTTCACTTCTCAGCACCAGGCTCACCTAGAGCCATTTGAATAGAAGATGAATACTCCTGCGATATTGGAGTCGTCCATGTACCTCGCCATTATCCCGCGATCATGTCGTGTGTTTCTTCTCACAGGTGGCTGCTCCACCTGCTTTGTATCCCCGTTCGCACGTCTTAGCCTTCCTACCCTGCCTGCTCATGTGGCCATGCCCAACATGCCACACACGTGCAGAGGTGAAATCCGCTACATCCACCGTAGCTCCACCTTTTGAAGTGCTCCCGATCAACTTGTACAAGTTACCGAGTCGTTGCGCTTTCATGATTACCCGTGCCCCATTGGATACTTTAAGAGCACCATCAATACCTGTGTACTTGCATCCTTTTGCTTCAAGCACACCAAGAGAAATTAGATTCTACTTCAAATCAGGAACGTGCCTCACATCTGTCAAGGTACGCTCTACCCCATAACGTGCCTCACATCTGTCAAGGTACGCTCTACCCCATCAAATATCCTGATGCGCACAGAACCAATAGCCACAACATTACAGGCAATATCATTGCCCATAAATACCTACCCACCATCACACTCCCTGTAGTTGGTGAACCAACTCCGATGAGGAGTCATGTAAAAATATGCCCCTGTGTCTAGCATCCACTCGTCCTTACGATCATCGTATGACCGTCTGAGCGAAAACACAGATAAAACTTTACCATCACATCCACTCGATCCATCTGACGTGGCAACATTGGCCTCCCTATATGAAGCTTCAAAATCTTTCCTCTTCGATTTAGGATTTTCACAGTCCCTCTTCACATGTCCTTCCTTTCTACAATTCCAGCACTTTACATTTCCTTTGCCCTTGCCCCTGGATTTGAATCTAGAACCAGAAGAACCTATACCTTGTCCAGAATTCCTACCCACTGTAAATAGTGCATCAAAAGATGTCCCCATGTCGCTGTTTAGTTGTCTCATATCCTTCCCTTGAAGGGCTGAGATAACAGTGTCGACACTTAGGGTTTTATTCATGCTGCACATAGTGTCCTTGAATGCCTCATAGGACGCCGGAAGAAAATTCAGCAACATACCTGCTTGTTCTTCATCTTTCATCACTTTCTCCATATCCAGCAATTTGCAAACTAATTTATTAAAGTTGCTGATGTGAGCCTCCAGATCTCCACTCTCTGCCATCTTGAAGTTATGCCACTGCCGCTTCAAGTGTAGGCGATTTTTCGAGGATTTCTTCGCATAGACATCCTCTAACTTCGCCCACAAACCAGCCGCAGTTTTCTTCCTCATGACGTTGTAGAAAACCTCATCCGTGAGACATAAACAGATCGATGATAAAGCTTTCTTATCAAGAGTATTCCAATCAGCATCAATCATAGTAGACTTCCACTCCTCAAGAGCACCATCCTCGCCTTGCTTAGTTAACAGGCTAATCATCTTAACCTTCCATAACTCAAAATTATTTTTCCCTGAGTACTTCTCAAACTCATACTTAACGCTCGCCATTATTACTAATCCCTCAGATTCAGATCTGTGCCCCAACGATCGCTCTGATACCACTTGTTGGGGATTTTGACCTGTGGAATCACATAGATCTAGATCTAGGATAGCAATCCAATGGCACCAAGCACACAAGAGAACACAGAGAACACCCAGATTTAACGTGGAAAATCCTTTCGGAAAAAAACCATAGCACAAGCGACAGATCTCCACTATGAAAACAGAAATTACAAAGAGAAAGGGCTTACCCAATTCGAACAACCTCGAATCTCACCTTTGCTACACCCTTTAATTTCCCTGGAACTCCTTTAGAAAACTTTCCCATACACTAGAAAAGCCCTAGGAACACCTATTTATAGTTTAGGCAACTTCCCTTCCGCATCCCGGTTGCGAAAGGACTCAAATCTGCAGTTTCGC
The DNA here is from genome assembly GCA_037074715.1 of Magnolia kwangsiensis. Classification (NCBI taxonomy): domain Eukaryota; kingdom Viridiplantae; phylum Streptophyta; class Magnoliopsida; order Magnoliales; family Magnoliaceae; genus Magnolia; species Magnolia kwangsiensis. The sequence continues at coordinate 13,262,976 of CM073571.1, forward strand.
GCAAAATCGCGGAACAAACTGCGTAACCTACGACTAGTCCTGAAAATTTCAGGACTGGACTTAGCCTCCTTCGACTGGTCGAAGCTCACCTACGACTGGTCGAATACCGTAGAAAAAAATAACAAAAACTCGCTGGACTTTGAGTCGTACCAGGGCTCGAACCTACGACTGGTCGAGCGCCTCCCACGACCAGTCGACTGGTCGAACGACCTAAAAAACTTTAAATTTAAAGCTTTTCTCAACAGTTGACTCAGATGTAAAAATGTATTTAATTCGGAGTTGCCACTAGCTAAATGAATCTTAAAATCTATAACTGTCTATAAACCATAAAATTGCTCAATGGTCGGATAATCTCATGATTTCCTAATTAAAGTAATTGATCTCACGGTTGGTTTGTGACCGTATATTCTAAGTAAGGGCCTCGGTGCCGAAAAGGAATGGATTAAGCATTCTTTTTTCGCGCGTACAATGTGTAGTCTCTACTTCATAATATTTTCTAATTTTTTAGTGGATTCAATTGAATTTTGATATTTTTATATTTAGCCATATTTTGGATAATGCATAAGGGCCGGGCAGGCAAAAGTAAGAAAAAACTATCCAGCCTTACATCGAAGAGCCAAGTGACCCCGGGAAGGCAAATAAAGTAAAATATAGTGAGTAAAATGAAATGCTAACTAGCCTTGCTTCAAAGGATTTAAAATCCCGGACATGCAAATAAAGTAAAAAACGGAAGATGGAGAAATGTAGAATGAGATAAAAGAAAATGTGGATATAATTAATACACTTGGAATGTGTGGAATGGAATACGAATTAAATAGAGAAACAAATTCTTAGCTTCAACAACTTCTTTAAGAACTATTTTGTCTCCTATATTGAGTAGCATGTCGATACGTTAAAAATCTTTAAGACACCTCGAGCAGCACCTTCGGGTGAACTCCAACCCTCACACTATTTCTGTATTTTTCTATCTCTGTTTTTACTCTTTGTTTTTTTTTTTTCTTTTTTTTTTTAAATCTCTCGTTTTCTGTTTCTTTCTCATTTTGTTCCTCTCTCTGGCTCACTTCTCTTATTTCTCTCTGTATATCTCTCTATTTTCCTTCGTCCATCATGTCCCTTATATAGGCATTGGCAGTTAAATTCTACTGCCAACGGGCGTAATTCTTCGGGCTGCGTTGTGGGTGCTTGTACGCCCATAATTTAAATCGATAATATATATATATATATATATATATATATATATATATATATATATATATATATATATATATATATATAAAATGTAATTATTAGTTTTTATTTTTTTCTACTAATTATTTAAATGTTTGTATCTTATTTATTATTTGTTTATTTTTTATAATTTTAATATCGTTAGAAAGATAATCAAATAAGCTTCCTAATAGAATCACTTCAATTAGACCCCGTTTGACCTACCGAAAGTATTTTTATCTAGTATATGAAATCGGTTATCTGCAATTTGACTAATGGTATGTTTTCAATGCAACTGAAATCCTTATATTGAAAGCTGATAAGCTTTTCACTTCAATTGCAACTGAAATGTAGCCTGATAAGCTTTTCAATGCAACTGAAATTACTTTAATTGGATTACATTTGACTAGTTTAAAATGTGGCCAGAGTTTTTTTAACTTTGTTCATTCGACAATATGTGGTTTTGATAACGGGGCCGAATCTTCCTCATCATAATTTGGATTAGAGGAAACTTAAGTCTGTTAGGAAGATCATTTGACTACTTTTCCAATGAATCATAGTCAGAATTTTCTTTTAATAATACCATGGCCACTTTGTGGAGAGGACGACCGTACTTTTCTCAATCTTGAAGATATGATCACTCACACCTTAATACAATATTATTCAATAAGACTAAGTAGTACAGAGAATGATTCATGGGTAGAGAGAGTTTATTTTATCATTTTTCGCACATTGGTTGCTATATACAAAAAGTTTTCGAACTTTTGGAGTTCAGATGCACGGCTGTGATCGAATTATTACTAAATATGGTGCTAGCCAATTGAGTCTATTAGTTATCTTCGATACGTGCTAAGTATGTTTACAATTTGACTTGTTTAGATTTTCAATGATTTTTAAGTTAGTAAAAAATAATTTATTGGAGTTAAGCTAAAGCTCAAATAATAATTTATTTTAAGTGGGGTGTATATAAATCGCTAGTCCACAAACCTAAACCTTAAGAACATACAAATGTCACGTAGACTACACCACTAGAATCATCACTAACATTTTGTTGGCTACAAAAGTTTTGGATCAAGCTAATCCTTGTATTTTCCCTTCATCCGCGTCTTCTCGGCATTATCAAGGGGTTGGACGAAAAATGCACGTACGAAAACCTTAAGATGGACCGTTTGGAATTTTTAATGGTGAGGCACTTAATCACCACTGGTTCCTGTGGTGTGGTCCGCTGAGGTTTGGATTTACTTACTTTTTGGGACCACACCTTAAAATGGGCCGGAGAAACAGATGGACGGTGTGGATATACAGCACATCATGAGGGTGGGCCCCACACGGTAAGGGTAACACCCACGTTAAGTGTAACAGCTAATCCGCTCCCGAGGCTCCACAGAGAGAGAGAGAGAGAGAGAGAGAGAGAGATCCAAATTCAATTTCTAGGAGAATTTTCTAGACGGCTAGGATTGTCCAATCACTTAGATTTTTTGATCTGTAGCCCATTCATGAATAAAAATTTCAGGAAAGCACAGAAATGTTAGGATTGTCCAGAGAGAGAGAGAGAGATCTAAATTCAATTTCTGGGAGAATTTTCTAGACGGCTAGGATTGTCCAGAGAGAGAGAGAGAGATCCAAATTCAATTTCTGGGAGAATTTTCTAGACGGCTAGGATTGTCCAATCACTTAGATTTTTTGATCTGTAGCCCATTCATGAATAAAAATTTCAGGAAATCACATAAATGTTACGATGAATGAACCTTCATCCTCGTACGTGGACTAGATCTCTTCCCATGACTCGAAAGAGTTCTTTAATGCGTGCATTGGTGATCAAGGATGTTGGCGTGTGTGGCCTCACTAGGGCCTACCTGCTGAGATGATCTAATGATAGGAACCGTCCATGTTTTGGTTGCTACTCTCCATGGGCCACAGTAGTAAAAATGCTCCTGATCACACGATAAGGAAACGAATTTAAACGAAACAAAAGATCACTTTCAACGGCTCTCCAAAGGTCGAAGGCCAGAATAAAATGTTGAGGCGTTTTTATTGCACCATGGCCCATTCCATTCATGACAGAACTGAGGAAATGGACGTCATGGTGAGCCCAACACCGCGGATATACCTGGTGACCAGACTCCGTGAGGTCTATCACGATGTATATGTTTTATCCAGGCCGTCCATATGTTTTTACAGCTCATTTGAAAGCATGAACCTAAAATTTAAAAATATCCAAATCTCACGTGGATCACGCCACAGGAAACAGCGTGGATTGAACGCCTATTGTTGAAAACATCTTAGGGCCTGTTTGGCCAGTTGCATTAGCCTGTATTAGATGGGATGGAATTACAAATAATGTCATCATGGCTACCGTCAGTGGTTGTCGTAAATTTGCAGTGAATTTGAAAAGGTAAGGATATCAGGTATTCTTGTTTGGGAACACATGGATTTACGATGTGTTGGTAAATTTGCATGGTGGGCGTGTTTGGTATACAACCGTATGGGAGCCGATTAGCTACAAAGTAATTAGTCGCAGCACACGCTACGTAAGTGATGTTGCCAAGTTATGTGGGTCCCATCATGATGTATGTTTTATATCCACACCCACCATCTATTTGGAAAGATCATTTTAGTACATTAGTCAAAGAATGAGTCCAATCTAAATTTCGAGTGGACCATGCCACAGAGAACAGTGGAGAGAGTGATACCCACCATTAAAAAATTTCAAGGGCCATAAAAGTTTTCGATCATACTGATCTTTGTTTTTTCCCTTTTTTTAGTTTCTGTGTTAACTTATGTACAGGTGGGATCTGAAGATAAATATTATGTTGGACCTTAGGAAGGTTTCAACAGTGGATGAAACTCCAGAGGAGCTATTACGTGAGGTGTTCTCAACCACCGTCACCTATAGTGTGGTCCACCTGATTGTTGGATCGGACTAATTTTTGAGCTCAAGGGTTAAAATGACTGGGATAAAGAGATAGATGGTGTGGATCTAATAGATACCTCACGATGAATCCCACGAGTGGAAACCCATTCCAAATCTCTACGCATGCAACCGGAAGAGTCGTTGTTGACGCTGGAGCTTTCCATTACTTGTACCTCACGGTGTAGCCCACTTGAGATGAGGATTGACTTTATTTTTGGTTTCAAAGGCTAAACTAGCGTAGAAAATCAGATCGACGGCTTGGATGAAAAATATGCATAATGTTAGGACCCACAAGTAGAGGCTTCACCCTTCCGTTGTAACTCCAGGGTGGGATTTGGAAAACAAGGAGACGGATAGCTAAATCCCACGGTTTAGGTACGAAACTCAAAGTAATTTTCATCCAGGTATTCGGTGTTCTTCCAAACACGCCAGCACCATCTATCAGATGGTATTGTGAATACAATCCCATCTAATACCATCTAATGCGGCTGGCCAAACAGGCCCTTAGGAGCCACATAAGTTTTGGATTAAGCCGATATTTGTGTTTTCACTTCATCTAGGTCCGTGTGACCTTATGAACAAGTTGGATGGCAAATAAACATCTCGGTGGGATGAGGAAGGTTTCAACGGTGCAAATCATTATGCCTACTGTTTTTCCGTGGTGTGGTCTACTTGGGCTTTGGATATGCTTCCATTTTGAACTCAAATCTAAAATGAGCTGAAATAAGGGATGGACGGCGTGGATAAAACGTATATATTACGATATGCATCCAAAAAGTCCGGTCACCATTGGTAGGCTCACAGCGATGGTGTTGGCGTCAACACGCATGTTGCTTTCCAAGTCGTCGCCACTGTTCAGGTTCATACGAAGTATCCGCTTAGCGGGTCAGTCCCTGACCGTGATCGTGGAGCCCACCTCGATGTATGTGTTGTATATCCACGCTATCCATCCATTTTTACATATCATTTTAGGGCATAGTCTCAAAAATGAAGGTCACAAAAAATTTAGAAAGACCACACTACAGGAAACAGTGGCCATTGAACCCCTTCATTAAAAACTTCCCAGTTTCCGCCGTAATATTTATTTCCCATCCAACCTGTTGATAAGATCACACATAACCGGATCAGGGTACGAATTAAATATCAGCTTAATCCAAAACTTTTATGGCCTACAAAAAGTTTTTAATGGTCAATCACCGCTGTTTCTTGTGGTGTGGTCCACCCAAGATTTGGTTCTTCTTTGGACCCACATCCTAAAATGATCTGGAAAAACAGATGGACGGCGTGGATATACAACACATAAATCGAGGTGGGTCCACACGGTCAGTGACTCACCTGGTACCGTGTACTGACCTAATCCGCCACCCAAGCCATGGGACGATTTCTGCCTGTAGACCCGACAAGGCGACAGGTGAAACGCGCTTCAACGTGCATCGGGTCGGTCAATACCTGCCCCACCTAAGGTCACTGACGTAGGATGATTGTGATGTTGTCCTGGAGCCATCCATTGGGTCCAATGCTACAAATGGCTACACGTGGCAGGTTTCTACATACGTCTTATCACCTAATAACATCGCATGAGGGGAATAATCACATGGTATTGTAATTGTGTGGGGCCCACGGTGATGTTTCTGTACTGACCGCCCATCTAATGCAACCCCATGTTAGCCCAGAACCCAAAAACCAGCCCACTCCAAAAATTAGGTAGACCACACCACATGGAACAACGGAGAGCAATGGGGAGGATGACATGCCATCCATTCCATTCATCAGACGCCCCATACCAGGAAAGGGACATCCCAAACACAAGCCATTCCATTCCATTATTCAGATAGGTTAAACGTGATTTTACAATGTTCCCACCAATGTGGCCCATATGAATTTTGGGTCATCCTGATATTTTTTCTGTACAGTGAACATGCTCTGGTACACCTGATGCACGGTTTGGATTCTCTAAAAAAATGGTGGCCACACACAAGCTCGAACACCGTGAATAGCTGGTAGTTGGTATCAACTCCTGAAGCTGATGTTTACATGCCCTTGGCTTCATGACAACCAAGTATTATTGCTTGGCAATGGTTTCTGTCGATTTGTAATTTTTCTATGATTTAAATAAGCCAAATTTAAAGCATTAAAGGCCAATCTGCCCAATGGCCCACCAAACCCTACGTACAACTGATATAACTTTGACTTGCGACACGCTCTCGCTAGCTGCTCCATACGCTGCACAAGTGTCAGCCTGGCAAGTATGGGACATGTCATTGGTGGAAAAACTCTCCCTGGCCCACTCATCAGCCAGTGGCCGCAGGTCCACGTCGATTGAGGACCATTAACAGTTTTACTTACAGGGGTACTGATCTTCCTGATGAGTGGAGAAAACTGGCATTTTGTAGGTTTTGAAAGAGTTATTGATTATGAATTTAGATGAGAGAATTATTCTTTTAATTGTAATCTCAGCTTTCTTCATGATAGGTTGGTTACGAAAATCATATCTTCCGTGTCCAAAAGTTCAAACGCTGTTGAACTTTTCAAATCCATGAAATGGAAAAAAGGACTAATATACCACCAAAGACTCAAAAAAAAATGAAATACAAAACATAGATTTTCTAATGTGAAACACCTACAACGATAGTGACCGCCTGCTGAATTTTATCACGCAATCAATCACAGCGAGGTTATTCCTCCACAGCGAATTTTTGTTACAGTTGACGGATTCATGCACCTAAACTTCTCATGACAATTAATTAGATTTTTTCCCTGAAAGCGGTGGACAATTTCGGTAATTTTATGGAAATACATGAGATCATAATGCCAATACTCACTCGCTGGACTCAAAACTCGGCTGAGTCAACTCAACTTGGAGAGATCGATCTCGAGATGGAATTAACATTCATAGTAGTTCCAATTTACCATAATTAAATATCGAGATGAACCTGGTCGACTCCTTGAGTCGACCTGAACTGTCTGAAGATCGAGTCGAGTCGAGTTATTGGGGTTTTAAGCCACATGCAGGAGATATCATAAATGAATGGCTGCTCAAGTTAGTTGAAAGCTGACATAACACCAACCTCAGCCTATTTGAAATTTTGAGTATTATATTTCTGCTATTATTGTAATAATATAACCGAGTCTACGGCGAAGAAAGTTCTGCATAAAAGATGCATATATAGCCATGGCTTCCTCATTCAAACATCACAAAAACTTGCCGAGTTAGAAGAACAGAAGCTGATCATGACTGCCTTCAGTGCTAGATCACCCTGCTTCCTAATCCTCTCCTTGATACTTCTCCTCTTTTCTCCTTGCCGTTCGGATCCTGACCCGCTACAGGATTTCTGCGTCGCCATCCTGAACTCTGCCAGCATCTCTGTTAATGGATTCCCATGCAAGCCTGTCTCCCAGGTGACGTCGGACGACTTCTTCTCCGATGCTCTGACAAAAGAGGGCAGCACCGACAACATCTTTGGATCGAACGTGACTGGGAATAATGTCCTCAGTTTCCCAGGCCTCAACACACTTGGGCTGTCGATGAACCGCGTCGACTATGCACCGGGGGGAATCAACCCACCCCACTCACACCCTCGCGCTTCTGAGCTCGTGCTGGCTGTGAAAGGGCGGCTGCTTGTTGGGTTCGTGACCACCGGTAACGTGTTCTTCTCGAAGGTGCTGAAGCCTGGGGAGTCTTTCGTGATTCCTAAGGGACTGATACACTTCCAATACAATGTGGGGAAGGGGAAGGCTCTTGCGATCACAACTTTTGATAGCCAGCTGCCTGGGGCTGTGATCGTGCCACTCAACCTCTTTGCTGCCAAGCCTTCTGTTCCTAATGACGTGCTGGCAAAGACCTTCCAAGTGGATGAAAAGATTGTGAAAATCATAAAATCCAAGTTTGGTTCCTAAGCTGTTTTGTTGGATTCTTTTACTTCTGTAGTCATGTCGTCTCTCCTGTATTCTCCTTGTGTATCGCACTCTCTCCCTAAATGTTTCTACACTTGTAACCACTTTCATTCTTTTCATCATGTGATTCAATAATGGAAATAAAGAAGGTTTTCTTGGATTCAATCCTAGTTTTTGTAGAATAAAAAAAAAAGAGTACAATCTATTCTAAGTCAGCAGATGATTGGATCAAACACGCTCTATGAGGAACAAAGTCAGCTGCCGCCTGTAAATTGCTGGTTTACTAAAAAAATAGAGGGTAGTGTTTGATCTAAGCACAAGGATTGGCTGATGGGATAGTGAATTGCATGCATATGTATGTGTGTCTGAGTGTTTGGGATTTTATAAGTATATGGATGGAGTCTCATTCATAAAGGAATGGTGTCTTGAAAGAGCTTCAAAGCACAAAGGCACAAAACCCATATACCAGATGCACATACATGCGCACGGACTTTCTCCTGCAACTTCAGATGATGGACTTTGGTTTGTCCCTAGGGATCAGTTCCAATAGATGGAAACAAGGTTCTGATTTTTGGTTCTCCTAGTTTGGATCCAGGTTTAAAACGAGGTTCATACCAATATTGCCAACTATACGGCTGCATCGGCCCAAAACAGCCTAATACAAGGGCAATATAGGGTAGTTGTTGTTGGGAGTGTTACACAAAAACCTTAGAATCTTGTCTCCCAAAAATACTAGAATTATGGGATATAATAAAATAATGAAGTAAATCAAAGCACAAACTACATGACACAAGAAATTTTACCTGAAAAACCCTCGAATAGGTAAAAATCACGGGACCTAGTCCAGAGCAACAATTCACTAAGAAGTAGAACGTTACAACTGATCACAAGCACACACCGCTTGGATCAAATATTCTTCACTCATGTAGGAATGGATGAACAATAAGAGAATAATAAAAACAGAGGGATCTCACCGATCACGAGGACGTAGAAGCACTGAGACGTTGACTGCGCAGTAGATTACCTCTACAAGCAGAATCCTCCATTCTACAAGCTTCCTCTCTCTCTTGTCTCTCTCATCTTGATAGTGAAAACGCCTTAGCATGCCCTAGAATAGCCTTACAGAACCATATTTATAGTTCAGGTAACTCTCCTTCCGCACTTTTGCTAAACCGCCTCAAATTTACGCAGTCCACACAAAATCCATACAAAATCTGCGTAACCCTCAACTAGTCGAGCCAGGTCCTCGACTAGTCGAAAGACCCCTTCGACTGGTCGAGCCAGGTCCTCGACCGGTTGAAGGTGGTCAAACAAAAAAAATACAGCTTACTGGACTTTGAGTCGAGCGAGCCTCGATCGATCGAGCAGTACAGTAATGCTAAGGTTTGAGGCATCTGATTTACAACAAGCTGCATTACCTCTCCTCTGACCTGAGGAGGAAAATCTCATCAAATCTCCCTCTTTTCAACTTAGGAGAAATTCGTATTTTTCAAGCCAGCCAGGTTTCCACAAATCTCAAACTTGCCCTTGAGCAATTCCTTAGTCATCATGTCTAACCCATTATTGTCTGTATGGACCTTCTCAAGCTGTAACACCTTCTGTTCCAAAGTATCTCTGATTTAGTAATACTGAATCTCTATGTGCTTCGACTTGGAGTGTTGACTTGGATTCTTGCTCAAGTGTATAACACTTTGACTATCACAATAGACCACGTATTACTCCTGCTTAAGGGTAAGTTCCTGTAGAAATCTCTTCATCTAAAACATCTCTTTACATGCCTCTATGACCGCAATATACTCGATCTTTGTCATCAACAATGTTACGACCTTTTGTAGCTTGCTCTGCCAAGAGACCGCTCCCCCTGTAAACGTGAATATGAACTCTGATGTAGACTTCCTGGAGACTATGTCACCTGCCGTATCTGCATTTGTATAGCCTTTTACCACAATTTTTCCATCAGCATAGCATAGGCTCAACCTAGATGAGCCTCTTAGATAATGTAATATCCATTTCATTGATGTCCAATGTTCTTTACCAGAATTGACAAGATACCGATTGACAACAACAACCACATATACTATGTCTGGACACGTACACACCATAACATATATAAAACTTCTTACTGCTGATGCGTAGGGTATCTTCCTCATTTCATCCACCTCTGTCTTCATCTTTGGACACTACTTGTTGCTCAATTTGAAGTGACCATCTAGTGGAGTACTGACTAGCTTCGTTGCATTTATATTGAATCGCTATAGAACTTTCTCAATATATCGCTCTTGTGACAACCAAAGGTTTCTGCTGCTTCTGTCATGAGTTATCTCCATTCTTAGGATCTATTTAACTGGGCCCAAGTCTTTTATTACAAACGACTTACCCAACTCTTGTTTTAGCCTGTCAATCTTCTTAATGTCTTTACCCATGATGAGCATGTCATAAACGTTTAACAGCAGAACTAAGAAATCATTGTCTGAGAACTTGCGCGTGAACACACGATGGTCCGACTTCGTTCTGTCATATACATGCTTTAACATGAACGAGTCGAACTTCTTGTACTATTGCCTTGGAATTTGTTTCAGTCCATACAAGCTCTTCCTAAGCCTACACACCATATGCTCTTTACCTTTGACTAAAGTTGGGCATATTTGTCCCGATCTAATAGATCCGACTCGATCAAACCCGATCCGACCCGTTCCAAACCGATTCGACGGTCTGAATTAGTGCTGATAGAGTACAGGCATCTAGATCCAACAAGTTTTCGGATCGATATCGGATCATGGTCAATTCGAACCGATCCAATCCAAAAAACCAATTCGATTGCATCCGGACCGACTCGATCCGAAGTTGTTATTATCAAAGCTACTAGTATGGTCCACTTGAGCTTTGGATATGCATCATTTTTGAGTTCAACCACTAAAATGTCACGGAAAAATGAATGAACGGCGTGGATAAACCACATGCATTCATGGTGGGCCCCAACAGATTATACTCAATACGATATGAATGGTATTCACTGGTTTGCCACACAACGCCAGGTGTCGCCTGTAGGTACGTGTCGTGCGAAGGAGAGCACTGACGCTCCTCCAGCTCCACGTTGTACGAACGGTTTAAAGAAGACGATGTCAGATTACAGATATGATGCTCTCGGACGCTCCCAAGGTAAAAAAATGCATATCTGGACCTCAATCCAAACGGTCAAAAGTTCAGAACCTCTTTGGATGATGGAACCTCATCAAAGAATCACAATGATCAGGGATGAAAATCATCCCATATGCATCCGGTAAATGTACAATTAAAAGAAAAATATTCAACGGTTGAAAGTAAGCTAGAAAGAGTAGATTAAATGGATGCTTAACGAAATAATCTGGGTTGTGTGTTGTTAAGCATAGCTGGGCCAATGATTGGGACGGTTGATTGAGGTACAAGCGAGCCATGTGCACATTTGGTGTACGGCGGGTATGATATAGCTAGGAAGTTCACTAATTACCCCCTGCATTTGGACGCACGTGCTAATATCACACGAGTATGCACTGTGGAAAACAATCAGGAACCTTCACCTACACGCAACTCGGTATTTTACTAAGGAAATGACTCTGGGTGAACTAGACTCCGTGTAAATCCACATATAAGCTACATCCCACACGTGATCACAACGGTCCATCTGGTGATCTTAAAAATGTGAACTGCGAATGAGTCAAATCCCAGCCGTCAGTTGACATATTGAATGTCAATCGTTGGCGGAAAATGCTTATGAATCATATAACCCATGACCAGTCCGTAGGCATTGAGGTAAACGATCTTTGATGGGGCTGATGCGGTGAGTAGGAAAAGTTTGTGGCTGGACTGTCGGATGAGGGAAGGGGAGATGTAGAGAGAGAGAGGGGTGTACATTGAATTGGTTAGCGACGAAAGCAACAAAACTGCGCTTCCTTGCACAGCACATAAACACAGTTACACGGCTGTAGGCGCCTCGACTTTCAAGTTGTACGAACGGCTCACATGAGATCAATGTTGCATGGCTCATAATGATGTATTTATTATATCCATACTAATTATCTATTTTTCGTAAACATTTTTGAGCAAATGAAAAAAATAAAAATAAAATTATATCTAAAGCTCAAATAAACTACACTGAAAATAACAACAATGATAATGATCCTCACCGTTAAAGAAAATCTATTTGAATCGTATCTAACTCGATTTGACTCGGTTTCTCTTACCGAGTCGAACTCGGTTCGGGTCAGGCCAACTCCACATCGGATTAGTTTGGGTCCGATGTCCCGGACCCGGCCCCGAATCAGATCGGGTTCAGGTCGAAGCATGCGAATTTCGGACCGGATCGGGTTGAACCAAATCCGATTCGACTCGGTCCGATGCCCAGCTCTACTCTTGACTTCGAACCCCTCTGATTGGTGCATGTAAATCTCTTCTTCCATGTCACCATAGAGAAATGCAGTTTTAACATCTAACTGCTCTATCTCCATATCCATGCTATCCGCCAACCAAAGAAACACCTGTATAGATGTCATATTCACGTACTGGTGAGAATATCTCCTCGAAGTGTATACCTTTCCTCTGACCAAACCCTTTCACCATAAGTCTAACCTTGAACCTCATTGTGAATTCTTCTGTTCGACCTTCTTTCTGAACACTCACTTATTTTTCAAAGCTTTCTTACCCTTAGGCAATTTCACCATATTATAGGTGTGGTTCTTATATAAGGATTTCATCTCCTCTTGCATACATTTTAACCACTCCCCCTTATGCTCGTCGGCTAGGGCCTCAGAATAATCTTCTAGCTCTCCCCCATCAGTGAATATAATGTACTCATGCGGCGAGTACTTCTTGGACGGGTGTCTGTCCCTAGATGTCCTCCTCACCTGTGACTCAACAGGTGGATCAAGTGGGGGTTGCTCCCCTCGTCCATCTTTTGTAGGAACTCCCTCATCCTCTATATCTTGTTGTACTTCCCCATAATTAAGCACCACATGAGGAATAACCAGATCCATGTCCTCTAGCTCACCTAAACTAGGCTGAGACTTCTCTGGCTTACAAATGTCTTATATACATGATGTTCAAAGAAGACCACATCTCTGCTCCTGACGAGCTTCTTCTCGGTTGGATTCCATAATCTATAGCCGAGCTTTTTATCACCTTACCCCAAGAACACACATTGCCTGATTTTCGTATCGAGCTTGGACCGTTTGTCCTTTGATACGTGAACGGATACCCTACATCCAAATATCCTGAGATGACTGCACGATGGATTTTTTCTAGTTCACACTTTCTCAAGTACTTCTCTATTCAATGGGGCTGATGGAGACATATTTATCAAATTCACTGCCATGTACATTGCTTCTCTTCAGAACGTCTTGGGCAGCTTTGTATGGAATAACATGCATATGATTCTCTCTACAATGGTGCGATTCATTCACTCAGCCACACCATTATGTTGGGGAGTCTTGGAAACCGTCTGTTCATGCCATATACCCAGGAACTTACAATACTCATGAAAGTCACCAATGTATTCAACATCATTGTCAATGGAGATGCACTTTAATGATCTACTTGTCTCTCTCTCGACAATAGCATGAAACATTTTAGACACACCAAAGACATCATCCTTGGATTTCAAAGCATAAACTCAAACCCTCCTATATGCATCATTTATAAAAGTGACAAAATACAATGCCCCACCCAAGGTTTTTGTCTTTATAGGACCACAAACATCAGAATAAACCAAATCTAATACATGCATTTTATTAACATGGGAAGCAGATTTAACAAATGAAACTCTATACTATTTCCCTAATAAATAGTCAATACATGTTTTGAGAGGTATACCTGTTACTTTTGGAATGAGCCGCTTCTTTGCTATTAGTTGAAGCCCTTTTTCACTCATGTGGCTTAGACGCCTGTGTCATATGTCAGTAGTTAAATCTTCTATTGCATTCAACCCACCCTTACACACACTGACACTTGTCTTGTAAAGGGTACAATACTTTTTTTCTCTGGCTGTGATCAACGAACTCTTAATGAGCTTCCAGCACCCACTAACAAATCGGCTTTCATAGCCATCATCAACCAACCTTCTCGTCGACATCAAGTTGAGGCGAAGGTCTGAAATATGTCTTACATCCCTGAAAACCAATGTAAAGCCCACATCGATCTTTACACAAATATCACCGACCCCTATGATCTTTAATATGTCAGAAATTTCCATCTTCACGGTCCCAAAGTTACCTGACTTGTAGCTTATGAAGAAATCTCTGCGTGGAGTCGCATGAAACGAGGCTTCCAAGTCTATCACCTAATCGGTGTCCTGACTCGTAGCCGTGAGATAAACATCATGATTTGCCAAAAGAATAATTACAACGTCGTCATTTAAAGCAACTGCAGTGGAGTAATTCATCTTCCTTCTCCTTCTCCTTTTCTTTTCTTGTCACTCTTCTTTTTATGACATTCATGCTTATAGTGGCCTTTCGTACCACAATTTCAGCATTCAATATCCTTCCTGACACTCGACTTGCTTCTTAATTTATCTCGGGCCTTCCCACAATTTCTGTTCTTTCCTCTCCCTCGATCTTATGTCATAAGGGCTTCTTGTTGAGTAGACCCTTGAGACTTCCTCCTTATCTCCTCATTGAAGAGACAACTAGTTACTTTTTTCATGGACACCTTTTCGTCTAACGCGAAGTTACTCAGAGAAACCACCAATGCCTCCCAACTGTCAAACAATGAGCTAAGTAATAGCAAAGCTTGTAGTTCATCGTCCTGGACCATCTTCATAGCGAATAGTTAGTTCAATATGTTGCTGACCTCATTCATGTGCTAACCACAGAACCACCATCTTTGAACTTGAGATTCACAAGTCGTTTTATCAGAAAAATTTTATTGCCGGCTGTCTTCCTCTCATACAACCCTTGCAATTTCAGCCATAGACTAACAGTTGAGGTTTCCCTAGACACATGGTAGAATACGGAATCATCCAGTCATTGTCTAATAAACCCCACTGCCTTCCGGTCCAACTTCTTCCAATCATCATTTGAGATATCCTTTATCTTTGCTGATATGCTTAGAATTGGAGTATACAAGTCCTTGCAATAAAGCAAGTCCTCCATCTTAGTCTTCCATATGGTCTAGTTAGAACCATTGAGACTGATCATCCTTGATGAGTCACCTTACATAATTTAGAACTGATCCCACTCCGTTTAACCAACTTCTCTCCGGTACCACTTTGTTGGGAGCATTGCAAAAAAATCTTAGGATCTCGCCTCCTAAAAATACTAGAATTATGAGATATACGTGAAAAATCACACGACACGAGATTTTACGTGAAAAACCCTCGAAGAGGTAAAAACCACGGGACCTAGTCTAGAGCAATAATTGAAGTAGAACGTTACAACCGATCATAAGCATACACCGTTTGGATCAAACTTTCTTCACTCACGTAGGAATGGATGAACAATAAGAGAATAATGAAAATAGAGAGAGCTCACCGATCACGAGGACATATAAGCGCTAAAACGTCGACTGCGTAGTAGATTATCTCTATGAGCAGAATCCTTCCTTCCACAAGCTTCCACTCTCTCTTTTCTCTCTCACCTTAGTCGTGAAAACTGTTGAAGTGATAAAGTCCCCTGATATACATTGAAACACCACACTCTGACAGCTTAAGCTTTTAGAGTTAATGGTTGTTTGACAAAAACGCTTTAGCATGTCCTAGAATAGCCCTAAGGACCCATATTTATAGTTTAGACAACTCTCCTTCCGTACCTTTGCAAAACCACCTCAACTTTATGCAATTCGCACAAAATCCGCGCAGAATCTGCGTAACCCTTAACTAGTCGAGCCAGGTCCTCAATTAATTAAGCCTAACCCTCGACTGGTCCAACAAAAAAAAAAAAAAAAAACAGCTTGCTGGACTTTGAGTCAAGTGAGCCTCGACCGGTCAAGTGGCCCACTCGACTGGTCCAGCAGCACAAGAATGCCAAGATTTGAGGCATGCAATTTATAATAAGATACACTACCTCTCCTCTGACCTGAGGAGGAAAACCCCATCAATTGCCTCGGTGGTGAGTGATTCAATAACAACTAGACCAATTTAAAACCATGCTTCAAATTGAATCTGCTTGGCTAAAAGCTCAGGTTGGGAATGGTACTGGGAAACAGATAACACATATTTATGAATGGTAGCCAAAATCTGAAAATTTGGGGTTGAGGATCCCTTCGATTCTCGCCGTATTCAAAATTTGTACACATTCTTTTATATGGCATAGGATTTATTTATTTCAATCAACTGCGGCTGAGGGGTTTATTATATAGGTAGAGCAA
Organism: Magnolia kwangsiensis; assembly: GCA_037074715.1. Taxonomy (NCBI): domain Eukaryota; kingdom Viridiplantae; phylum Streptophyta; class Magnoliopsida; order Magnoliales; family Magnoliaceae; genus Magnolia; species Magnolia kwangsiensis. The sequence continues at coordinate 13,279,324 of CM073571.1, forward strand.
TACGCATTTACATAATTCTTAGTGATTGAAAATTTCAAGAATTCTATAGAAGATGGCACCAACGAGCAGCTTTAGAACCAAGTCCTGAAGAACAACATTTGCCTCAACAATCATTAGCTGAAATTGTAAACTTCTACCATGTAACCTATGTGTAAAACTAAAAAGAAGCTTTCGTTTTTTTGGTTTTTTTGGTTTTTGTTTTTGGCGGGGAGAAGAAATGCAATTCGAATCATCACAGGTGTCACTTCAAGCTTGCAACTGTCAAATATGGGCCACAACTGACGGTTCAGTTTAAATGCTGATCGTCCGACACAAAAAATATTTCAGTGTCCATTCATGTAGAGCCAGTTAGTTAAAAAGATAAAAATTTTCTGGAACTACATTGCAAACCCCATTAAATACATAGCAGTTACTGTCAAACAAAACTAGCTTGATGAACAGTTTAAATGGTGTACAAGGATGCTAATATATGACATTCTTTACAAGGTTATGATTGTCCAATCACTGTAATTTTTGGCCTACGATCCATTCATGGAGCCTTATTAAGCACATGTCACAATGACCATACAAACTTAGGAAGATAATTCATCATCCTCCATGGACTCCACCTCCTTCCATGATAGTCAATTCTATTTTAAATAACAACTTCGCAATGTGCCCCAGCTCAGTCAATGCCTCAACTCTGTCAACACATTGCTCCTTATTTAATATCCACCTAAAATTACCAAAGGATGATTGTCAATTTAGCCTGCTGCCATTGAACCATTCACTTTTACTCAGCTATGGTCTAAGCTTGCATTCAGGAAGATATGTCATGACCACACGCCCACAATCTACACCCCATCCAAATCCGTGGAGACCCCACTTGCAACTTGTAGCACTAGAATTGCACATATGGTTCAATTCTGTAATTGAGACACAGCATGTAGCAATGATATAAAATTCCGACATGGATGAATATCTGTGTTAGTCTTCAAAATGACATTTCCAATTCAGCCCTTTGCCATCCATACAGTGTCAAGTGCCATTTCTTGTCTATGGTTTCCCATCATAGTGCAATTTCTCTATGTTTTCTAGGATAGCTAAATTCTTACATGTTTGCCAGGTTGGCATACATGTAAAAAACTTGTAGGTTTTGACATAGTCATTGCTTGTGAATTTAGCTGAGGGAATTATTCCTTTGATTGCCATCTCAGCTTTCCATATGAGAGGTTGGTTATGGAAAAACGTATCTTTGTTTAAAAGTTCAAACATTATTGAACTTTTCAAATTCATAAGATGAGAAAGGACTAATACACAACCCCAAAGGGCAACGACTTGGGAAATGTGAAACCAAAAACATGGAAGTCCTGCAAAAATGAATTTTCTAGCATCAACCACCCACAGCGATAGTGACAGACTGCTGAATTTTATCACGCAATCAATCACAGCAAGGTAATTCATCCACATCATTTTTTACTTAACAGTTGACGGATGCATGCACCGAAACTTCTCATGACTTATTTGGTTTTTTTTACTATTATTTTTATTATTATTATTTAAAAAAACAAAAATAGCTGTCAATTTCAGTAATCTTATGGAAATAGAAGAGATCATAGTCCCAATACTCGCTTTCCGTACTCAAAACTCAGCCGAGTCAACTCAACTTGGTGAGATCTCTGGCTGGAATCAGAGGAACTATTCAGTACTGGGACTGACTCAGCCTGGACTCGGAGAGAATCATAGAGTCGAGCCAATGGCTTGGTCAACTCAGAATGACTTGAACTGAGTCAATCACCTCCTGAGACTAGATTTTAAAAATAAAGGTGGTAGTGGGATTTAAACCCCCAACGTCAACTAAGGGAAGCAGCACCCTTAAACAGTGAGGTATCAGTGTTGTTGTTGGTTTTACATTCAGTATTACCTATACTAAATTTAACTATTTTAAATATCTATTAACATTCCTATTAGTTTCAATTTACAATAATTAAATATCGAGTCGAACCTGGTTGAGTCTTTGAGTCAACCCGACCTAACTGGAGATCAAGTTGAGTCAAGTTTTCAGGTTTTTAAGCCGTGCAGGAGATATCATACAGTGAATGGCATCTCAAGTTACCTGAGAGCTGACATAACAGCCAACCTCAGCATATATGAATTTTGAGTATCATTTATCTGCTATTATAGTAATAATATGACTGAGTCAATGACTAAGAAGTTTCTGCATATATTTGTATATATATATAGGCATGGCTTCCTCATCCAAACCTCACAAAACCTTTTCAAGAACAGAAGCTGATCATGGCTGCCTTCAGTGCTAGATCACCGTACTTCCTAATCCTCTACTTGATGCTCTTCTTCTCTTCTCCTTGCCGTTCAGACCCTGACCCACTACAGGACTTCTGCGTCGCCATCCTGAACTCTGCCAGCATATCTGTGAATGGATTCCCATGCAAACTCTCCTCCCAGGTGACGTCGGACGACTTCTTCTCCAATGCTCTGACAAAAGAGGGCAGCACCACGAACATCTTTGGATCGAATGTGACTGCGAATAATGTCCTCAGCTTCCCAGGCCTCAACACACTTGGGCTGTCGATGAACCGCGTCGACTTTGCACCAGGGGGAGTCAATCCGCCCCACTCGCACCCTCGTGCATCTGAGCTTGTGCTGGTCGTGAAGGGGCAGCTGCTCGTTGGGTTTGTGACCACCAGCAACGTGTTCTTTTCGAAGGTGGTGAATGCCGGGGAATCTTTCGTGATTCCTAGGGGACTGATACACTTCCAATACAATGTGGGGAAGGGGAAGGCTTTGGCAATCACAGCTTTTGATAGTCAGCTGCCTGGGGCCGTGATCGTGCCGCTCAACCTCTTTGCTGCCAAGCCTTCTGTTCCTAATGAAGTGCTGGCGAAGACCTTCCAAGTAGATGAAAAGATTGTGAAAGACATAAAATCCAAGTTTGGTTCCTAAGCTGTTTTGTTGGATTCTTTTACTTCTGTAGTCATGTCTCTCCTGTATTCTCCACATGTAACTCACTTCTCTCCCTAAGTGTTTCTAGACTCGTGACCCCTATCATTTTTCATATCATGTGATTCAATAATGGAAATAAAGAAGGTTTTCTTGGATTCAATCCTAGTTTTTGTAGAATCAAAATAAAGTAAAATCTATTCTAATTCAGCGGATGATTAGATCAAACACTCTCAATGAGGAACAGAGTCAGCTGTCGCCCGTGAATTACCGATGTATGTGTGCCTGAGTGTTTGGGATTTTAGATGTATATGAAGTCTTAGTCATAAAGAATGGTTAGTTGGAAGGAAGTTTGTAAGCATGCTTGAGAAGGTAGGGCTGGAGTAAAAGATCTCAAAAGCATGAATCAGGCTTTGTCAGGTAAATGGACATGGAGGCTAGGGACCGAGAATAGATCTCTTTGGAACAATCTGATCAAAAGTAAGTATGGTAGCTCGGTAGGGGGATGGTGGACAAAGAGTTCTTCCTCATACAAAGCCTCAGCCCTTTGGAAAGGATTTTATCAAATAAGGCGGCAGTCCTTGAAGGATCTGGAATTGCAATCAGTAATGGAAATCGTACTCGATTCTGGGAAGACATTTGGGTGGGTGATGATACGCTTATGTCATCTTTTCTGCGTATTTTCCGTCTTGCTCCAAATCAGTCTATATCAGTGGATTCTTGTTACTCGATCATAGGGGGAAGTATGTTGAAGTGATAAATTCCCTTGATATACATTGATACACCACACTCTAACAGCTTAAGCTTTTGGAGTAAATGGTTGTTTGACATGGTATCAGAGCGGAATGTCCTATGTTCGAATCTCGAGAGCAGCAAATATGCCTTGCTAATATATTATTCTCCTAGGCGGGTCGGGAAAGTCAGGTCCGGCCCAGGGATTGGGAAATTGAGCCCGGCCTATTTATGTTGTGAGTGTCCCTCCATCCTTGTCAATATGTTCCCGTGCGGAGTTCCCACCCCGCACGTGCAGGGGGGTGTTGAAGTGATAAATTCCCTTGGATATACATTGATACACCACACTCTGACAGCTTAAGCTTTTAGAGTAAGTGGTTGTTTGACAGAGTAGTTGCTTGGAACCCGTTGTGTAGAAGAAATCTTTGTGATCACGAAGTTGAAGAATAGGTCACTTTGCTCAATCATATTCAGGGTACCAATCCGGTCCAGTCTTCTGAAGATAAATTACTTTGGCGTCTCGACAAAGAAGGGCTGTTTTCAGTCAAATCTTTATATAGACATAGTGCTAGGAACCCTCATTCAGTTGAAGATGATTCCTCTCATTATGTCTCGAAATTCCAAGTGCCTCCAAAGATAGCTTCTTTTGGATGGCTGATTGCTAAAAAAAAGGTCCTCACAGTGGATAATTTGAGAAAAAAAGGCATGTGCATCACAAATATATGCTTATGTTGTATGGCTAATGAAGAATCTGTGGATCATCTATCCGTTCATTGTCCATTCACATACCGCATTTGGTCCGAAATTCTGTTTCAATTTCAGATTCAATAGGTTTTTCCAGAGCCGGTTTGCAGTTTGCTGAATGCCTGGCAGGGTGTTAAGTGTGGTAATCAAAGATCTAAACTCTGGAAGAGGTCCATCCTGACAGTTTGGTGGACCGTGTGGTAAGAAAGAAATGAGAGGTGCTTCAATGACACTTGTCAATAGAGGATACTATCAATAGGGTTTTTCACTTTAAAGTTGAATGGGCTTCTGTTGTGGATAAGTTAAGAGGGCTATAATTTGGTTTTTCTAGGGAGTTTCTGATCGGCTATCTCAGCCAGTCAGTCCCCTTTTGTTTTTCTCCTTTTCTCTATCTATAAAATTTCTCGTTATCGGTCCCAAAAAAAAAGAAGAAGAAGAAAAAAAGAATGGTGTCTTGAAAGAGCATCAAAATGCCCACGCACAAAAACCCGTGTACCAAATGCACACGCATACATACACACGGACTCTCTCCTAAAACTCCAGATGATGCCTTTCGTTTGTCTCCAAGGATCAGTTCCAATAGATGGAAACATCATCCATACCAGTATCGCCTATGAATGATACGGCTGTATCGGCCTGAAACAGCCCAATACAGGGGTGATACAGGGCAATATAGGGCAGTTATCTCAGTGGTGAGTGATTTGATAACAAGTACACCAATTTAAAACCTTGCTGTGTATTGGACCTGCTTGGCTATAAGCTCAGGTTGGGAATAGTACTGGGAAACAGATAACACATCTAAATGGTAACGAAATTCTGAGAATTTGGGGATGAGGATCCCTTCATTTCTCGCTGTATTCAGTATTTGTACACATACTTTAATATAGCATAGGATTTATTTATCTCAATCAACTGTAGCAGAGGGGTTTATTATATAGATAGAACATTATGCATTCACATAATTCTTGAGATTGAAAATTTCAAGAACTCATAGAAGAATCGAAGATGGTATCAATGAGCAGGTTTAGAAACAAGTACTGAAGAACAGCATCTTCCTGAACAATCAAGAATTCTATAGAAGATGGTATCAGTGAACAGGTTTAAAACCAAGTCCTGAAGAACAGCATCTGCCTGAGCAATCAAGAATTATATAGAAGATGGTATCAATGAACAGGTTTGGAACCAAGTCCTGAAGAACAGCATCTGCCTGAAATCATCCGTTGAAATTGTAAACTTCTAGCATGTACCCTGTGTGTAAAACTAAAAAGAAACTTTGGATTAATTTTTTATTTTTTTTGGGAAGAGATGCAATTTGAATCATCGCAGGCGTCACTTCAAGCTTGCAACTGTCAAATATGGGCCAGTACCGACAGTTCAGTGTAAATGCTGACGTCCGAGATTAGTGTCTATTCATGGAAAACCTGTTAGTTAAAAAACATGAAAATCTTCTGGAACTACAATGCAAACCCCATTAAATAAATAGCAGTTACTGTCAAACAAAACTAGCTTGATGAACAATTTAAAAGGTGTACAAGGGTGCTAATATCATCCAGTGATTTACATACAGCATCCTTTACAAGGTTATGATTGTCCAACCACTGTGATTTTTGGCCTATGGTCCATTCTGCCTTGTGATGATTAAACAATTCAGATAATCAAACACATCACAATGACCATACAAACTTGGGAAGATAATTCATCCTCCTCAATGGACTCTATCTACTTCCATAATAGTGAATGCTATTTTAAGTAACAACTTCGCAATGTGACCCAGCTCCTTCAATGCCTCAACTCTGTCAACACATTGCTCCTTATTTAATATTCACCTAAAATTAATAAAGGATGATTGTCAATTCAACCGGCTGCCGCTATTGAACCATTCTGTTTTACTCAGCTATGGTCGAAGCTTCCACTCAGCAAGACATGTCTTGACGACATGTCCACTATCTACACCACATCCAAATATGCGGAGACCCCACTTGCACCTCGTAGCACTAGAATTGCACATATGGGTTCAACTCCACAATTGAGACACAGCATGTGGCAATGATGTAAAATTCTGACATAGATTAATATCTGTTTTAGTCTTCAAACTTGCATTTCCAATCCAGGCCCTTTGCCATCCATACAAAGTCAAGTACCATCGCTTGTCTATGGTTTCCCATCATAGCACAATTTCTCTATGCTTTCTAGGATAGCTAAATACTCACATGTTTGCCAGGTTGGCATGCATATAAATAACTTGTAGTTGTGGGTTTTGACAGTCATTGCTTGTGGTTATGAAAAACATATCCTCTTTGTTTAAAAGTTCAAACGTTTTTGACATTTTCAAATCCATGAGATGAGAAAGAACTAATTGGCCGAGTCAACTCAACTTGGTGAGATCTCAAGCCCGAATCACTGGAAATCTCAGTATGGGACTGACTCAGCCTGGACTCGGAGAGAGTCGTTGAGTCAAGCCAATGGCTCGGTCAACTCAGCGTGACTTGAAATGAGTCAATTGCCTCCTGAGACTAGATTTTAAAAATAAGGGTGGGAGAGGGATTTAAATCCTCAGCATCAAATAAGGGAAGCAACACCCTTAAACAGTGAGGTATCTGTGTTGTTGTTGGTTTCGCATTCTATATTACCTGTACTAAATTTAACTGTTTTAAATCTCTATTAACATTCCTATTAGTTTCGATTTACAATAGTTAAATACCGAGTCGAACCTGGTTGAGTCTTTGAGTCAAAATGGCCTGACAGAAGATCAAGACAAGTCAAGCTTTCAGGGTTTTAAACCATGCAGGAGATATCATGTGGTGAATGGTGGCTCAAGTTAGCTGAGAGCTGACATAACAGCCAACCTCAGCCTATTTGAATTTTCGAGTATTATTTATCTGCTATTAGAGTAATAATATAACTGAGTCTACGATGAGGAAATTTCTGCATAAACTTTGCATATATAGGCATGGCTTGCTCATCCAAACCTCACAAAAACTTCCAGAGTTCGAGAACAGAAGCTGATCATGGCTGCCTTCAGTGCTAGATCACCCTCTTTCCTGATCCTCTCCTTGATACTCTTCCTCTCTTCTCCTTGCCGTTCCGACGCTGACCCTCTACAGGACTTCTGTGTCGCCGTCCTGAACTCTTCCAGCATATCCGTGAACGGATTCCCATGCAAGCCCATCTCCCAGGTGACATCGGATGACTTCTTCTCTGATACTCTGATAAAAGAGGGCAGCACCGCAAACATCTTTGGATCGAACGTGACTGCGAATAGCGTTCGCAGCTTCCCAGGCCTCAACACACTCGGGCTGTCGATGAACCGCGTCGACTTTGCACCAGGGGGAGTCAACCCGCCCCACTCGCATCCCCGCGCGACCGAGCTCGTGCTGGTCGTGAAGGGACAGCTGCTCATCGGGTTCGTGACCACTGGCAATGTGTTCTTCTCAAAGGTGGTGAATGCCGGGGAGTCTTTCGTGATTCCTAGGGGGCTGATACACTTCCAATACAATATGGGGAAGGAGAAGGCTCTCGCGTTTGCAGCTTTTGATAGCCAGCTGCCTGGGGCTGTGATTGTGCCACTCAATCTCTTTGCTTCCAAGCCTTCTGTTCCTAATGAAGTGCTGGCAAAGACCTTCCAAGTTGATGAAAAGATTGTGAAAGACATAAAGTCCAAGTTTGGTTCCTAAGCTGTTTTGTTGGATTCTTCTACTTCTGTAATCATGTCTTTCCTGTATACTCCTCATGTAACTTACTTCTGTCCCTAAATGTTTCTAGACTTGTGACCCCTACAATTTTTTTCATCATGTGATTCAATAATGGAAATAAAGAAGGTTTTCTTCAATTAAATCCTAGTTTTTGTAGAATCAAAATCAAGTAAAATCTATTCTAATTCAGTGGATGATTGGATCAAACACGCTCTATGGGGAACAGAGTCAGCTGTTACCTGTAAATTACTGGTTTACTAAAAAAATATGGGGTATTGTTTGTTCTAGGCACGAGGATTGGCTTGTGGGAGAGTAAATTGCATGCATATGCATTTGTGTCCAAGTGTTTGGGATTTTATATGTTTATGAAGTCTCATTTATAAAGAAATGATGTCCTGAAAGAGCATCAAAGTGCAAATGCACAAAAACCCATATACCAGACGCACATACAAATGCACACACTCTACTCTCCTACAACTTCAGATGAAGGCATTTGGTTTGTCTCCAAGGATCAGTTCCAATAGATGGAAAGCAAGGTTCTGAATTCTAGATCTACCAGTTTGGATTAAGGTTTAAAATATCGTCCATACCGATATAGCCATATCGTTCATAGGGTATGGACTCGCCTATGAACGATACGGCTATATCAGGCCCGAAACAGCCCAATACAGGGCACAGTGGCGAGCCATATGATAACCAGTACACCAATTTAAAACCTTGTTTTGGATTGGATCTGCTGGGCTATAAGCTCGGCTTGGGAACAGTATTAGGAAACAGATAATACATACTTGCAAATGGTAACCAAATTCTGAAAAACCCCAGAATTTGGGGTTGAGGATCCCTTTGATTCTCACTGTATTCAGTATTGGTACACATCTTTATGTAGCATAGGATTTATTTATTTCAATCAACTGCAGCAGAGGGACCATTATGCATTTACGTAATTCTTGTGATTGAAAATTTCAAGAACTCTATAGAAGATGGTATCAATGAGCAGGTTTAGAACCAAGTCCTGAAGAACAGCATCTGCCTGAACAATCAAGAATTCTATAGAAGATGGTATCAATGAACAGGTTTAAAACCTAGTCCTTAAGAACAGCATCTGCCTGAACAGTCATCCACTGAAATTGTGAACCTCTATGGACATTTACCCTATGTGTAAAAATAAAAATAAACTTTGTATTTTTTATTTATTTTTGGGAAGAGATGCAATTAGAATCATCACAGGCATCAGTTCAAGCCTGCAACTGTCAAATATGGGCCACTACCGATGGTTCAGTTTAAATGCTGATGTCCGAGGCATAAATATTTCAGTGTCTATTCATGGAAAGCTAGTTAAAAAGATGAAAACCTTCTGGAACTACAATGCAAACCCCATTAAATACATAGCAGTTACTGTCAAACAAAACTAGCCTGATGAACAGTTTAAAAGGTATACAAGGGTTGCTAACATCCGCCAGTGATTTATATAGGACATTCTTTACAAGGTTATGATTGTCCAATCACTGTGATTTTTGGCCTATGGTCTATTCATGGAGCCTTATGATGAATAAACAATTCAGATCATCAAACATGTCACAATAACCATACAAACTTGGGAAGATTATTCATCCTCCTCCGTGGACTTTGTATCTCCTTCCATGATAGTGAATGTTATTTTAAATAACAACTTCGCAATGCGCCCCACCTCAGTCAATGCCTCAACTCCATCATCGCATTGCTCCTTATTTGATATCCACCTAAAATTATCAAGGATGACTGTCGATTTGACCTGCTACCGTTGAACCATTCTTTTTCACATAGCCACAGTCGAAGCCTGCAGCAAGCAAGGCATGTCACAACGATACGCCTACAATCTACGCCCCATCCTCACTTGCATCTCATAGCACTAGAATCGCATATATGGGTTCAATTCTGCAAATGAGACATGGCATGTGGCGATGATATAAAATTCCGACGTGGATGAATATATATATATATATATATATATATAAAAAAAAATCTATGTTAGTCTTCAAACTGACATTTCCAGTCCAGGCTTCTTGTCATCCATACAAAGTCAGGTATCATTGCATGTCTATGGTTTCCCACCACTGTGTAATTTCTCTACGCTTTCTAGAATAGCCAATTGAAAGCATCAAAAGTCAATCTATTATCATATGTTATACAACTTACACGTTCCCTAGCCTCACATGCATGCTTACACACAGCACAAGATTTAACCTGGCAACTGGGAGGCATATGAGTTATGCAGAAGGTGGCCCGCACCATAAAGATGGCCATACACAAAAATCCACCCTCTCCACTCATCAGGCAGTGCCCATAGACGCATGTTGAAAGATGAAACCTTGGCAGTTTTTCTTATTTTAAACTGCACACTCTTTTCATATAAGTTGGCCTGCCTGATGACTGGATGTGACTTTTTGTGTAGTCCGTCTTCACAGTGAGGCCCACCTACACACCACTCAGAGGTTTCACAAACTCACCAGTTTGGCATGAGTGCAGCGTGTACCCTTTAGGGGTCTGCAAATTTCATTGACTTGTAAGTCCTGACATAGCTACAACTTATAAAATTGCCTCATGAAATTAGTTTTTTATTGTCATTTCAGCTTTCTTTAAGAGGTCGGTTACAGAAAACACACCCCCATTTAAAACTCCAATGCGGTTGAACTTTTCAAACCATGAGAAGAAAGGACAAATATGCCCCCAAAGGACGATGAAATATGACATCAGCGTGAAGTCCTTCAAATAAGAAGCACAATACCCAGAATTCTCCAATGGGAAACACCCACAGCAGAAGCAACAGCCAACATACTTTCCGTACACAACCAGATCAACTAAGGCCCACTTCCCATCATAATGACATGACTGACCAGTGGTAAACTTTTGCTACGGTTGCTGGACATATGTACCTAAACGTCTACTGAACTATTTGGGTATTTCCCCAAAATTGGACAGCTTTGGTAATTATAAGGAACATATAAGATCAAAAATGCTCTCATGGGAACTTCATGATAACTTTTGAAACGTGATGTGGGCACAAAATCTGGATAATCCACTAGAGAAGTCACCTCATGAAACCCCCCGGGCAAACTTTTTGGCCTGTTCCAAAAAACTGGTGGCTCTCATTTTGCTACAGCCCACCACATTTTTGGATGAGGCCAAAAATTTAGCCGTGGGGGTTTCATGAGGTGACTCATTTAGTAGGTTGTCCAGATTTTGTGCCCACATCACGTGTCAAAAGCTCCCATGAGAACCAGTTCCTGGGAGAGCATTTCCTTATATGAGATATCAGGCAATTAGATTAAACCACAGTGGTGGCTCATGATTAGCTGACATAACAATCGACCTCAACCCATTTGAATTTTCATTTATTATTAATCTGTTATTATGGTAATAATATAACCGAGTCTACAAGTTTCTGTGTACAAATGCCTAAATAAGAATAGCTTCCCCATCCAAACCTCAAGAAAACTTCAAAGAGTTTCAACACAGAAGATGATCATGTCTGCCTTAATTGCTAGATCACCCTGTTTCCTAATCCTCTCCTTGATACTCTTCTTCTCTTCTCCATGTCGTTCCAACCCTGAGCCTCTACAGGACTTCTGCGCCATCCTGAACTCTGCCGGCGCATCTGTCAACGGATTTCCAGGCAAGCCCGCCTCCCAGGTGACTTCCGGCAACCTCTTTTCTGATGCTCTGAGCAAAGAAGGCAGCACCATAAATGTCTTTGGATCAAACGTAACTGCAAATAATGTCCTCAGCTTCCCAGGCCTCAACACACTAGGGTTGTCAGTGAACCACGTTGACTTCGCGCCTGGGGGAGTCAACCCACCCCACTCGCACCCTCGTGCAACCAAGCTCGATCTGGTCGTGAAGGGCAGTTGCTCATCGGGTTTGTGACCACCGGCAACGTGTTCTTCTCAAAAGTTGTGAAGGCTGGGGAATCCTTTGTGATTCCCAGGGGGCTGATTCATTTTCAATACAATGTGGGTAAGGGGAAGGCTCTTGCTATCGCGGCTTTTGACAGCCAGTTACCCGGGATTGTGGTCGTACCACTCACCCTTTTTGCTTCCAAGCCTTCCATTCCAGATGAGGTGTTGGCCAAGACCTTTCAAGTAGATGAACAGATTGTGAAAGACATAAAATCGAAGTTTGGTTCCTAAGCTGGTTTTAGGATCCTTCTACTTCTATTGTCCTGTTTTGTCTCTCTTGTGTTCTCTTTTATGCAACTCTTTTCCCCTAGTAGTTTCTCTACTTGAACCCGTTTGATTTTTCTTTTACCTTTTGTTTCAATATTTGGAAATAAAGAAGGTTTTCTAGAATTTGATCCAATGTGTAATGTCCTTTTTTTTTGAAAGATAATCCAACGTGTATAAGTGATACATTGAGTGATGGAAATGAGCATGTTTCAACTTTTTTTTTTTCCCATTTTCTTTTTGTTTTCTCAGTTTCATCGAATCTAAATTCAGTAAAATATGTTTTGATTGACCAACACTCTCTAAGGAGTACACTCATCAGCCAGTCAGTAAATTTCTTAAAACTATTGCTCTTTGTTCAATCTATACATGGGGTATGGCTTTAGATGAAGGCCGTTCGCTTGTCTAACAAAGGTTGGTTCCAATAGATGGAAAGCAGGTTTTGACTTTTGAGTTCTCTTTTTTTATTTTTTATTTTATTATTATTAGTATTTTTTTAATGACAACATGATGTCCCTGCCCCCTTTTAAGGCGAAACCAATCCTTGTGGATGCACGCAATTACCAGCAAACCACATGCATCGGGTAAAGCATGGAGAGGGGAATCGAACTTGCATCTATGGGGAGCAAACCCACGACACTAGCCATTCTTGGGTTTTGGATCCAGTAGTCTCTAGAACCTAGAGCATGTTGTCGTAGCAGCCGTTATTACAGGGCTGTAAAGGCTGTTACGTAAAGGTAATAGTGGCAACCGTTACACTGCACGGGGTCATAACAGCCACAACGGCCATCGCAGTCATTATGAGACCGATATAGGTTTTTCAGGTTTTTTAAAATTTAGAAAAAAAAGAAAAAGAAAAAGAGAGAGACTGTAATTGTTGTTACAGGGGACCATAACGGCCGTTACAGCCTGTATTGTAAAGGTGACGGTGGTGGCCGTTATGGCCACCATTACCGTTATGGAATATTTTGAGCTAGAGTGGATTGGATCAGTTGGGCTATAAGCTCAACTTCTGAATAGTGCCAGGAAAGACAAATACTTCAGTTTTAACCAAACCCGGTCATTGCCCATATCCTAAGGATTTGGAAACCTGGCGATTGCCCATATCCTAAGGATTTGGGGTTTAGAGGATCCCTTATATGCGATTCTTGCTGTGTTAAATATTTGTACATGCACTTGACTGGTTAGGATTTATTTAATTTGATTAACTGTGGAAGATGAATTTGTTATAGCCTATAGGGAAAGTCTGTTACTCGATTTGCATTACATAATTCTCGCTATTAAAATCATCAAGAATTCTATACATGATGGTGTTAATGAGCATGATTAGAAGCAAACCCTGGAGACATCTGCCTTGACTATCATCATCTGAATTTATGAACTTCTATAATTTCACTGCAACCCAATATGTAAAAAAGAAGAAGGTAATTTTGGATTTCAAATTTGTCTTTTTGTTTCCCTTCTAGCAGAGATGCAATTTGAATCACCAAAGGTGGCACTTCAAGCCCACAATTGTCAACCATTGCCCATGCATCATCACCAACAGTTTAGAGGTCAACCTGCAATACTATTTCAGGGTCCATTGAGGAGAGCCAGTTAGTTTAAAATAAATTTCTTCAGAAACTTCAATGAAAACCCAAATAAATAAATAGTAGAAACTGCCTAACAAAACTAGCTTGATGAACCATAGAAGCTGATGAAAACTTACCGAAGACACTTGAAGATATCTCCAAAAACATTTGAGGAACCAATCCAAACAGGTGAGCAAGTATGCCTATCCTTGTTTGTCATTCAGAAAGAAGAAGTATGTCTATACCACCCCTGTTTGTGATGTGTTACACTATCTAAAGTCCATGTCAGCTAATGGCATCACATAAAATAATAATTTTTGCAGGCAGGGTATAGCTTACTTTAGCTACGAAACAGGTTTCTTCAACCTATGCTTTGCATTGGCGACTGAGTCTTTCCTGCAATTGTCTCCACTGGAGTTTCTGATTTCCTTTTCTTTTGTGCCCAAGTAGGTCCATATATTGCTAAGTTTGTCCGGCCGAATCTTCGATCAGCTATCTGCAATGATTTTATACTGATGGGTAAGAAACATGAAATAGCACATAGCCTATAAAGAAATATCGCCAAATCCAGATTAGTCTTCGCGAACATGTCAGGGCCAATGTTTTCAGCAACGGTATCGATGAAACTTCAGAGAATGTTAAAAAAAAGACATCATTACACACTTAGAAATCAAAGGATTAGAAAAATAATAATACACGCTCATAATAAATTTCCTTTTTATAGGGTCCTAAAGTATGCGCCATCTAACAAAGTGATGCAGCTATTTTCAAAATCATCTAATATAAAAACACAATCAATTAATTATTTTTAAATTTTTCACACGTGGCATACAAGCAATTGAAATAAACTTGTCCATATTATGTCTCATTACCCAAAAATTAGGTTTATTTCCTCATTTGATGATGACATTGGTGGACAATTAAGAATGAAAAATATCCCGTGGTATTGTTTCAATAAACAAGTGCCCACGAATCAAAGGTCAGGATCGTTCAAACAATCAAGTGTGGGACCATGCATATAAGTGTTGTACGTGGATCATACACGTGTAAAATTTGTGCATGCCTTTAAGTAGAGAATAGGGATCCTAGTGGCTCAGGTGGGCCCCACCATGATGTTTATGTGAAATCCACCTCGACCACCAGGTGTGTCACTCCATGTTAGGACAAGGGCTAAAAAATCAGCCCCATCCGTCTTGTAGGTGGACAACACAATTGGAAACAATGTACAGGCAATGCTCACCCTTCAAACTATTTTCCTAGGTGTGGCCCATGTGAATCATGTATGGACCTATTTTTTGGCCCCATTTCTAAATTTTACCATGCCATCTAATGGTTGGAGTGGATTTTATATAATCATCACATTGGGCCCTATAAAAATTAGGGGTGAATATCTCTTTACCAACTGTTTCCTTTGGTGTGGCCCCCCTTGAATAACAGGTCAGCTTGATTTTTTGGCCCTAGACCTAATGCGTGATTACACATATAATACTCAAAGTGGATCTCCCATGCGTATCAAGGTGGGCCCCATAAAAAATCAATTGGTCGATAAGATTTTTTAAAAATATATTAGCCCAAATTAGGGACGCCCACCCTTTTTTTTTTCGGGGTCCCACCATGATGTGATATGTGAAATCCACTCCGACCATAAGATGTGTAATCTCACTTTAGGCCCAGGACCAAAAAATCAGGTTGACCCGTGATTCAGGGGATCACAGAAAAGGAAACAGCTGGTAAAGAGACACCCACCCTTAATTTTTACAGGACCCATCATGATGATCATATAAAATCCACTCCAACCATTAGATGCCACAATAAAATTTAGAAATGGGGCAACAAAAAAAAAATAAAATAGGCACATTTGTGATTCACATGGACCACACCAAGGAAAATAATTTGAAGGGTGAGCATTGCCAGTACATTTTTTCCAATCATGTGGCCTACCTAAATCACGGATGAGGCTGGGCCTTGGACCTAACATGGGGTTATGCACCTGGGGAATGGGTTGGATTTCACATAAACATCACGGTGGGGCCCACCTGAGTCACCGACCCCACATATTGCCTAACATTGGGTGACGTGCCAACCCTTTCTTTATTTCGAAAAGACTCTTGGAATGAGAGAGAGAGAGAGAGTCGTAGCGGTCTTGATTGAGAAAGAGACTTGCATTATTAGAGAGAGTCGCAGCGGTCTTGATTGAGAGTGATTGTTGCATTCTTAGAGAGAGAGAGAGAGGAGACAGAGACGCAATAGAGGAAAGAAAAAGAAAAGAAGAGGAAGAATTGCGACACAACAAATAGGCAGTGTTCATAGTATCGGTATTGTCACATGTATGATGTATCGCTAGTTGGGGATACAAAAACATGTATCGATATTGCTGATATCATCGTTGATACTTGGAAATGTATCATAATTATGGGAAACATTGGGGAAACACAGAAATTGTGTACTTTCTCAATGAAACTTCAGGAGATGCTAAAATACACATATTTGCATTTTTAGGAATCAAATAATTGCAAAAAAGATACGTACATAGTAAGTTTCTCTTTAATGGGGGTCTAAAAGCATGTAACACTGACTTAGGGAAACATTAGAGAAACATGGCGGAAATGGTGGAATTTTTCAATAATACTTCAAAGATGCTAAAATATACATATTTGCATATTTAATAATCAAATAATAGAGAAAAAGATATATTTGCATATTTAGGAATCAAATAATAAGTTCCCCTTTAATGGGGCCTAAAAGCATGTATCGATGACTCAAGAAAACATTGAGGAAACATGGGGAAAATGTTGGATCCATCCATCCAAGCATGCATGCACATACATAGATACATACAAATACACATGCATGATCCAAACAACCATCCATGCATGCGTGCGCACACGCACACACACATATCCATCCAACCATCTATGCATACATCCATCCATCCATGCATGCATATACATAGACAAAATTTCATCATACAACCATGTGCGCCCATAAAAAAACTGAAATGGAAAGTTTGTAATAAAAAGATTTTTGACGATATTGATACATTGGCAAATATTATCAAAATATCATTGATACACTAGTGATACAAGTGATGCCTGAAATTTACATAGTCAAAAATATTGGCAATACAAGCAACACTTGGAATTTACACAATCGAAATATTGGCAATATCGATACATTGACAATACTTAGTGATATATCGCGATACCTAGAATTTCTGATACTACCAGTGTTACGGATAATATCGGGGATATTATCAATATATCAGGATTACTCCGAATAATGCACATAGGCATTTTTGTTAATAGGCATTTTTGTTATTCTCCTCACTCTCTCTCTCTATTTTTTTATTTTATTTTTCTCTCATTCTCCTCTCTAAAAAAAATTGATTTTTTTTGGTTTTCTCCTACGGTATCGCACAAGATCGATCAGGATTGTTGATACATTGTAAAATACATAAAGAGGGGGTTGAGTTATTTTGCATGATATCGCAATATTGTTGATATCTCTCACTATCTTGCAATATTTCCCACGGTGCCAAGAAATTTTTTTATAATACTTGTGTATATCGTATCGGCCAAGTGTGATACCAATATTATCAACCAATTCATTGGTCAATAATATCAATATCGCAAACATTGGTTAGGACAATGGGATGGGAAGGATTGCAAAATGTAAGGGGTCAGGCCATGGATAGAAAATAAAATCTTAAGGGGTGAGGAATATATTATGACAATTGCATGGTAATGATTGACGGATACTGGAAACCCCAAAATTCGCTATAATCATAATAGGACCAAGGGACCTTAGAATTCACACATTTAAGTATAATCATATCTAGATGCAACAATGATCATGATGACAATAATGGAAATGATGATGATGCCCATTCAAATCAAATAGGTTTGTGCTTTAGGAGAAGGAAAATAACTTGTTGGTGTTTTCCGTTTTTGAAGCCATGCAGAACTAGATGTGTGAATTTGTAACAAGGCCAGAAAGGATAAGCCTATAGCAATCTAGGTATGCCATCGTTCATTCATTGGAGGTAACTTCAAAAGCTACTCTCATAGGAATCTAGGTCATCAGGGGCAGGAAGGGTTATTCATGATGACAAGTTGTTTTTTTTTTTTTTTTTTTTTTTGAAGATTTGATGACAAGGGGGTTGTTTGCAAAACTTTTAGCACCACAACATGTATTAGGGATCCAAATCAAGTGGAAGCTTTGGGACTCCCAGGTCATCTGGATGCTTGTAAAGTTTTAAGTTGTAAACACTTTACCCCTAAAAAGACTTTTGGGTGTAAATTGTTTACATGTTATTTCTATTTGACTTTTAATTGGTAGTGTTTACAAGTAAAAAGATTTGTTTGGCTATGTAAATTGTTTACAATGTATAAAGCAGATATTCACAACATATAACTTGGGGCAATAAATCTTGCCAAAATCTGCAAATCACAGAAAATGGGCTTGATTGGTCCCCAAGATGTCATCAAAGTACTCACATGTTGGATGGATTGGGTGTCCTACACCTAGCATGGTGGGCACCACACACAATCTGGAAGGACGATTGGGTGTACCATAGACATCACGTCCAGCCCCACACAACATGAGTGTGTGTCAACCATCATGGTCTATTATGTATGATGTATTTTCAATTGTAAAGACTTTATAATCTAAAAAATAGTTTTTACCTGGAAAAGAAGGGTGAGTATACCTGCAAAGTGTTTACAGCATTGCAAACAATTTACATGCAAATTTTGCAATGTAAACACCTGCTTGTAAAGTGTTTACCTGCAAACCCTTTACAACTAGGGATATTACAGGCATCCAAATGACCCCTTAGAGAAGACCATAGAATCTTCTCATATTCCTCCTCTAATAATCTCATTTTCGAAGGAGACGTATAAAATGTCATCTGGTGGCACCTAGGGCCAATGCTAAACCATGGTAGCTCACTCTTATCTTCAATTATATCCACACTCTCCATAGGATTAAAAATTCTTTTAATCAAATTGCCAAATAAGCCAATCCTTATGGTTGATTCACTTGATAAATATCTTCTGCTTGTCATAAAGTGATGTATCTTTGCCTCTCTCCTCTTTGATGAAGTATTGTTGTTCATCAACAACAATGAGTCTCCTTGGGAACCCGTATAAAATAGTCTAAAATTTCTGCTCTTTGATGAAGTATTGTTATTCATCAACGACAATGAGTCTCCATTGGAGCCTGTATATAATCTTGTCTAAAATTTTGAGTCAAAGGCTTAGAAAGGTCATCCCCAAGGTAATTTGTCCCTTCCAATTTGCTTTTGTGGAAAGCGGACAGATCCTGGACTGTGTGCTTATAGCCAATGAACATTTGGATTCTTGTGCTTGTGTAAGGAAACCAGGGATTCTTTGCAAGTTGGACCTTGAAAAAGCATACAACCATGTAAACTAGTCATTTTTGGATGATATGCTTCAAAGAATGGGGTTTCATTTCAAATGGAGGGCCTGGATTAGAATATGTATTTCTTCCCCTAAAATTTCGGTCCACACTAATGGATTGCCTTTTGGATATTTTAGAGCTTCCAGAGGCCTCCAATGAGGCGATCCTTTGTCCCCCTTCCTCTTTGTGCTCGTTACTAAAGCATTGAGTTCTATGGTATCTAGGGGTCAGGATGTGGGCCTTTTTAAAGGTTTCCTTGTCGAAATTTTCCATTTTCCTATTAGCCATCTTAGTTCGCGGAAGATACACTTCTTTTTTGTGAGGCTAATGATAATATGGTTAATTTTTTAAAAATGATTATCTGTTGGTTTGAGGGTGTTTTAGGATTGAAAGTCAATCTCCATGAAAGTGAGAATTTTGGGATTAATCCGACACCTAAGGTAATTGAATCTCGAGCTATTTCTTTTGGTTGCAAGGTAAGTTCTCTCCCCACTCTTTACCTCATATTGCCCCTCTACATAGGTAAACCTCTATTTTTTTATTTTTTTTATTTTTTTTGGGATGAGATTCTTGAAAGAATGGAGAGGAAGCTCTCGAGTTGGAAACTTAATCTACTATCACTGAGAAGAAGATTGAACTTAATTAAGGCTTCCCTTTCTAACCTACCTACATACTCTCACCCTTTTTCTTTGCCCGAAGTTTGTTATTCTTAAGGTTGACAAACTTCATAGGCATTTTCTGTGGCAAGGAGGTGGCGTAGATAGAAAATTTCCACTTCTCAAATGGAGTTGGGTTCACACCTACTACAATGAAGGGGGAGCAAATATTAGAAATCTGGAGGTTATGAACAGAACCCTCCTTGGTAAATGGATTTGGAGATTTGCAAAAGAGAGTGATAGCCTTTCGAGACGAATCATTGCTGCAAAATATGGCCTCTCCCCCTGAGGATGGTGGATTAAGGGCTCCTTATATCGTGCTTCCTCCATTTGGAAAGGTATAGCTAGGATGGCCCCGACAGTGTATGATAGGGTCTCCTTTTCCCCTGGCAATTGCCAAAGAATTAAATTCTACTTGGATAGGCAGTGTGGAGCCCCTAACGTTGCTGAATCCTTTCCGGCTCTTTTCGTCGTTAGACATAACCTAAAAGTCTTGGTGGGGGGCTGTTTTGTGGAGAGTGAGGGGGAAGGTGTGTGGCTCCCCTCTTTTCGTAGGAACTTGTCTGATGTTGAAATTCAGGATCTTATTCAACTTCTTGCTCACCTGTAGGCCTGTGCTCTCTCCTCTAATCTAGAAGATGTCATTCATCCTGCCACAAGGGGCTGTTGTGGTCTTATGAGGTGCCTCCTAAGGTTGCAGCTTTCGGGTGGCTGGTGGGTCGGAATAGTCTTGACGGTTGACAACTTGAGAAAAGGGGGAATATCCATCCCAAATGTCTATCTCCTGTCTCCGAGCTGAGGAATCTGTGGATCATCTATTTATCCATTACCCTTTCTCATCAGATATCCGGTGGAGCATCCTTCAATTGGCTAGAGTGTCCTAGGCGATGCTTAACTCGGTAGAACTCTTCTCGAGTTGGCATGGAGAGCCTGGAGGGGGCCTAGGAAAAAGAAAATGGACCCTTCTGTTGGCTGTTTTATGGGCTGTTTGGGGAAAAGAAACAATCACTGCTTTCTGAATCTGAGGGTTTCTTCGGCAGGGGTTTTCTCTAAGGATTGGGCTCCGTAGTATAATTCTCTTTGGGGGGTTTTCCAGTCGTGGGACTGGTTTTTTGTATCCGTCACTTTCTCCTAGGTCTTTGTTAGTTTTCTCTTTTCTTTTTTGTTTTTCTCATCCTGTAGTCCTTTTCTTTTAGCAACAAAGTTCTCATCTTTCAAAAAAAAAAAAAAAATCAACAAGGATGAACAACAACAATAAATGAAAGTGAAGGTGAAGAACAACAGCGACAACTACATTGACAAGAACAGGAATAACAACAGCAACGGCAAGAGCAACAACAATAAATACAAATACCATAGCTTCATGTACCTTAAATTCAAATTTGAGACAAGAATCTGTGGACCATCTCTCTTCACTAAATTTCTATCTTTGATTTTGACAAAGATTCTTTCTCAAAAATATTTCAAATATTTGTTAAGCATACACATCATGCATGCAACCATAAGAAGGATAGCATACAACATCAGTTCTCATTCTGCAAATAGTTGCCTGCAACCCTTGCATGCCCCTCATGAATAATTTACAGGGGAACCCTCACATGAAATCCTAAGCAAACTAAGACATAAACGTGCATCACAAACCACCATATAATTCAAGCAGTGGGAGCTCCAGAGGGATCATGGTGCAACAAATCTTCTGCTTGTCCAATAGGATTACATGGTCAATTACCAACAATCTCTTGAAGACCACCAACATCATTACATGCTCCTTTGATTGCATCTAACCACCAGATATCAGGTTTAAGAGTTTGTTTATTCTTGCTTCAACACAGTAGAATTGTAACAAAGACTTCTGATCAAGTTGCCAGACCACAGTTGTCAATCTGACCAGAAACCAGCCAAATCAGATCTGGGATGGTGTGTGGGTGTCCAGCCACTGGCCAGCCGGCCAAGTTGTGTAGATGTATTTTTGTTCTAATTCACCAATATTTGTGTGTGCATGCACGCGCACGTGTGTAATTACAGTTGTGCTTTTACTAAAAATTCATTTCCACTTATTTGGAAAAAGATACAAATCAATATAGTAAAGATGGGTTCAAGCATGATACCTTTACGAGATATCCGCATGATTCCAACATATCAGTTCTTAAGGGATACTCCACTGCCTAACATTCACGAAAGATCAACAAAATGTAGTTTCTGAACTATTTAACTGTGAAATTGTATTCGGATGTGAAAAGGAGATTATGGCTTACAATGAAGGTATTTTCTCCAACTAGAGGCGACTTCAAAAGCTGTCCCATCAGCACACTGTAATCTACTGCCGTGTAGGGAGGTGTAACGCTAATGTAATCAAATGATCCATCTTCGTTGCACAAAAGCACGAGAAACACAACAAGCATGAGCACGAACTAAGCACACTTATAGGCAATTTGAAAATAATAATAATTATTATTATTATTATGCCATATGGACTTCATTTCAATTAATAGTAGGTTAAATATAATTATGGGAACTTTACCACAAAATTCTTCAGAAATTTGCATTCTACCAAAGAATGCCTAGACGAAATGAAATTCAAGGGAGATTCTTTTCATGAGGAGAAAGCACCAAAATGCCCTCATTTAGTGTGTGTGTGTGTGTGTGTGTGTTTTAATACTTTCAAAGGCAGTGAAGTTGAGAATTGTGGGGCCCAGGTGATATGTGTATTACATCCAATCATCTAACATATGAACCCCCAACATAGCGTTCATGCCAACCAAAAACCCGGCTGACCGTTGAGACTCAAATATTGCATATTTAACTCTTCAATTACATTAGTTATCCTGGCATTTAAGTGTTAATTCGATTTAATTATATACGTTTTTATCATGCAGGGTGATTTGAAAGCCTATGATGAATATGCACTAAAAAGGATGGATTTAGAGCTCAAAAGAAGATAATGAAGAATTGAAAATTTGAAAGTCATTAATGAAGAATTCACATGCCAAAGATTTAAAGAAATCAAGTGAGGAATGAAGAGAATCGAAGATTTGAAGTGAAGAAAAGGAATCCTGAAAATTCAGGACCAGAAAAATGATATTATGAAATTCTAGGTCTAGAAAGACATAGTTCTGAAAAATTACAGAAATAGACTTCGATGCCATCAAAGTAAGTTTTTATGACATCAAAGCTAACTTCGATTCCAGGGAAGCCACTTCGATCTCATCGAGAAAATCATGGATTTTCTCAGTTGGTTGTTGGACATATTCATGCACCCTTCGATGTCATCGAAGGTGCCATCGAAGCTGCAGTAATTGCGTAAATTCAAAGTCAGTTTGCGAACTTTTCTAAAGCGGTGTAAAAGATTGAGTTCCAAAAATATTTAAAGGAATCCCTAAGCTATTCCAAATCATCTTCTAAGGTTTGGAAAGGGAGAGAAGGCCTAGGTGGAGCACCAACAACATTTTTCTACTTCGATTTCTTCACAGGTTCTAGTAGATCTTTTAGTTTTTCTTTTGTTTTTGAGTTAGTTATGACTAGCTAATCTCTTAGTTAAGACTAAGGGATGAAGCTTGTAGTTATTCTTAATGTTTACTTTGTTTTTATTCAAGTTATGTGGTTTATATGTTGGATAATTCATAGTTTATGGTTTGAATAAAGAAGTATTTTTGAATTTACTTTGATCTATCATCGACTCCAGGCACAGTGGATGCCTAGGAATTTCCTGAATACTTTCTTCTCTATTTTGTGATTGATTGATTTGTAGAATTCCTTGATCTACCATTGATAAGGGCATGATAGATGCTTTAAACTCTCTACAATCGATTCAACGAGACAGTTATATGGGAACCAATGCTATGAATGTTCAAAATCTATTTTGAATTGTTTATGATGTTTTAACCACTCTATCATCCAGTTGGATAGATTAGTACTTTGATTCCAATCGAGTTATCCATTGGATCAGTGAATTAAATATTGATATTGCTATGAGCAGTGTTCACATTGTCGACAAGAAATCGATATTATCACCGATAATATCGGTGTCGCTAGTCCAGCGACACCGAAACCCCATTTATTTGTTTCTCTTCGGATTATCGGCGAGATATCGGCGATATCGGCGAAATATCTGATATTTCGGTGAAAATCATGGATTATCGCCGAAATATTGATATTATCGCACTGTAGCTACCAACCGCGATACCTATCACGGGAAAACTGTAGCCAACAACCCATAAATCCAATAAATAGGTAAGAAAACCCCTCTTTCAAAAAATTGGAAAACATATCGAAACTAGGAAGATTTCATACTCGTTGATCGGAGTCGGAGCTCGGAAGAACGCCTCAATCAACAGCGGAAGAATGCCTCGATCAACAGCGGAAGAACATTCGGATTTACAGGTAAGAAAATCGCCCTTTCTTCGGCAACAACGTTCCTTCAAAAACCCCCCTTTCTTCGGCGGCAATTTCTCTTCGACGATATTTTAGGTTTTTTTTTTTTTTTTGTTAAAGAAAAACCTTCCCCCGTCATTTTAATGGTAGCGGGAGTGCGTGACCAGCGCACGTGGTGCAGTTTCGCTAGTGACGCTGCAGCTGGCTAGTCGTAAGTGCTATGTGGGCCCCACCATGATCTACGTGTTTATCAACACCGTCCATTCATTTTTACACGTTATTTTAATATTTTTTCCCATAAACGAGATTGATCAGAATCTCATGTGGACCACACCATGGGAAAACAGTAATGATTGAACGTCTACCATTAAAAACCTCTTAGGCCCACTGTAACGTTTATTTGACATCTAACCTATAGATTAGGTCATACGAACCTGGATGAAGGGAAAAAACAAATATCAGCTTGATCCAAAACTGTTGTAGCCCAAGGAAGTTTTTAATGGTGAGAGTTCAATCAACGTTGTGTGGTCCGCTTGAGATTTTGATCCACTTCAGTTTTGGGTTCTTACCATAAAATTTTCTTTAAAATGAATTAGACCGCATAGATGATACACATACATCATGTTTGAGGTCCATGGAGCACCGACCACTAGCCATTGGTTAGTCGCAGGAAGTATCCAATCCATTTGAGGTAGCGTATTGCGTAGTGAGTAACTCGTACGCTGAGCGAAACTTAGTAAACTTCGTGAGGTCCTCCGTGATTTATTTATGTTATCCACTCCGTCCATACATTTAAGCAGATAATTTTAGGCCTTGAGCCAAAAAATGAGGCATATCCAATGTTCAAATGGACCACACCACCAAAAACAGTTAAATTGAATGTCTACCATTTAAAAAATATTTGGAGGGCCACAGAAGTTTTGGATTAAGCTTATATTTGATTTTTCCCTTCATCCATGTTTGTATGATCTTATGAACAGTTCGGATGAAAAATAAACATCATTGTGGGGCCTAGAAAGGTTTCAACGATGGAAATCATTATCCCCACTGTTTACAGTGGTATGATCTACTTAATCTTTGGATATGCACCAATTTTTGGGCTCAACCCCTTAAATTAGATGGAAAAACGGATGGACGGCGTGGATAGACCACATACATTCAAGGTGGGCCCAAATGAGTTTACTCAGTACGATAAGAGCGTACTGAGGCTCACTCAGTAATTTAGTAGTCAATCTGGAATTCCTGATTAAGCCTTTCACAAGAAGTTATTGCTACATAGGGCCCGCCATGATGTTTATTAAAAATCTAACTCGTTCGTCTATTTTTTCATATCATTTTAGGGGATGAGACAAAAAATCAGGTGGATCCAAAACTCAATGTGGTCATACATAATGAAAATTGGAGAGATTTTTCCACTGTTGAAACCTCCCTGGGCAACATCTTGATGTTGATATGCATGCGTTGTATCCATACCGTCCATTAATTTGGAGAGATCATTTAATGTCATGAGAAAAAAATGAGATAGATCTAAAGTTGAAGTGGACCCCACCATAGAAAACAGTGGGTACAGTGACGTCCAGTGTTCAAAACTTCTTAGGGGCCACAGAAGTTTCCAATCAAGCTGATATTTATTTATTTTTGACTTCATATATCTCTATGGTAACTTATGAATAGGTTGGATCTGAAAAAAACGTCATGGTGGACCCTATAAATGTTTCAACAGTGCCCCCACGATTTTTTGTGGTGGATCCACTTTAACTTTAGATCTATCTACTTCTTTTTCTTATGCCATAAAACAATCTTTCCAAATGGTTAGACGGTATGGATACAACACATGCATCATGGACCATGGTGGCGTCCACAGAGCTTGGTAACGTCACCTCGTCCGTTTTTATTATATAAACTCATTTTAGTTACTATTTGAGTGATTTCTTACGACAATGCATGCTTTTTGGCTCCCATTAAATGGAAACTTCTAATTTAATGCATTCTTTTTACAATTTTTTCATTCTTGAATATGTAAATATGTGTATTTAGGCATGTCCTAAAGTTTCACTGAAAAATTCCACAATTTTCTCAATGTTTCCCCCTTTTTCCCTGCATTTCCGGTTATCAGCGATATTATCGACGATAACGATATTATATCCTTATCTTCGGCCAGCTAAACTTGTAGCGATACCAACAACTCGAACACTGGCTATGAGTGGCTTCCTAGATCCTTAGTCTTTTTATTTATTTATTTCAAAACTCTTTTTACATCGCCAGATTAAAAACCCAGACAAACCATTAGACTTAGATTAGTTCTAAGCCGTCTTTCCCATTCCCGGTGGATTCGACCTCGGTCTCACCGAGTGATTACTACTTCGCAACCCTGCATTTGGGGTTCTTGAACACTAACTAAATCACAAAATGGGCTACAAATGAATTTAGATGGCTTTGAGTGGTGTATGTTAGTTTTGATGATCCGGCTCATATTATCATTGGAGACGCCAGATTTTTGGTCCGTATGATAATTAGGGTTTAGCGTTGTAGCCTATGCTACATAGCGTAGCATACTAAAAACACTACGTAGCGCCTCAAAATAACGCATTTCCCATGTAGCGTACACTACATGGGGTGTTGCATATGCTACGTAGCCATAGCGTGTAGCGCGTGTAGCATACGCCTCAGAAGCACACTCCATTTTCTTTAAAATAAGAGAATAATTTTATGTTGTGAGTAAACAAATTGTTTTAAAATGGTGATGGCTCATACTTCTCACACGTGGTAGTACGTAGAGGCGAGCTATCCAGACCATCCTTCACACACGTGGCAATGAGTATATTATAAATATGTACTCACTTAACCTTTTTAACAATCTAAACCACTTAGAAATGGGCCTCCAAATGTACGGCTAGGAGTTTTTCCTCTCAATACATGGTGGGGGACTCATACTTGGAAAAAAAAAAAAAAACTTTTAACTTAAAAGGATTTACGCCATGGCTCCCGGTACAGGCCTCTAAACATTTTCGATTTTCTCGATCAAAAAGCCCGTTGAAGACAGAGCCTACAAGAACATCCAGTTGTATTTTCAAGAGCATTGAAGCCCAAACAATAGAGAAATCAAGTTTCCCCCTTTTCACAACCATATAGACACAACTCAAAAAAAACAGATTCCGATTGATTGAATCTCTATTCAAAGTATGTTTTGCTTCCTTAATCTCTCTTAACGAGTTTTCTTTTCATTTCGAATGAAAATTGTGTATATTTTTTTATTTTTTCAATTTTTTTCTTTTTTAGGAGGCCAATTCCTATATATATAAACAAAGATATGTGTGAGGCTATTGTGGTGTGCATGGCATGCATAATGCATTTAACTCATCCAACCATCACATGGACCACATGCGTGGGGTCCACTGTGGTGTTCTATGCCATGGCCCACATGCGTGGGGTCCATTGTGGTGTGTGTATGGCATAGAATCAACTGTTCAGTCCATCATGTGGGCCACCACTATACACAGTGTATTGTCAACTATATAGTGTAGTGTGTGGTTTTAAACTTTTAATTAGACATCATTAATTAAAGTGGTTTGCTTAGAAAGTTATTGATGTGATACTGATTTGATTTGGTTTAAATGTGGATTGGCTTCTTTTAGAAAACTTGTATTAGAAGATAGAGGATTAAAAAAAAGGAATCGACCCGCTGAGACATCGGATCAATCACCGATCATGCAAAAACAAATTGCAATCCTTGAAATGAAATACATTGGAGGCCCACTCTTTTAAGTCAGCATATATATTCATAGGATATGTAAGTACAACTGTGTGGGCACATAAATTTTTTTTGGGAGGGCCTACCAAGAAAAGGAAGCAAGCCTACCTATCGTAAAGGAAAAGAAAACAGAAAAAGGGGGGGCTTAGCTTTCACGCAGCGAGCTAAGGCCCACTCTATCTAGGAACAGAAGGCCAACAGAAGGCCACGAATGGATGATGGGAGCTCTCCCAGTCACAGATATTGCCTATTACCTTGCCTAGCACTGCCTGGCCTAGCGAGCCCATCCGCCACTGAGTTCGCCTATCTGGGAATGTGAACGAGGCGGACCTCCATTCTATTCTTGAGAGCCTCGATTCTAGCCACCCAATACCACATTGACTAGGCACAGCATGTTTGTTTGGAGAGGACAGCAATGACAGACTTGTACTCGCTTTCAACCACCATTTTAGCAATTCCCCTATTCGCGCACCAAGAGAGGCCATCCTAGATTGCTCTAATTTCAGCCCTTGAACTGGAACCGAATCCAAAACCAGTTGAGAAAGCAAAGAGGAAAGCTCCCGAGCTGTCTCTGGCAACTCTGCCTCCCCCCGAAGGACCCGGATTTCCCAGCACCGACCCATCGATGTTAATCTTTGTCCATCCATGGAGAGGCTTTTTCCAGTTGACCACCCGAAATTTTAGAGGTTTGGGCTGGTGGCCAACGATCCCCAAGTTCCGCAGAGTTATCGCTATGGATCAATTTGGAGCCTTTGGAAGTGGCAAAATGGACCCAAATAGGCTGATCCAATGCAGGGTGTTCGAAATTACCCCTGAAGCTCGAAATCTGATGCCTTCGAAGCGGGCCGCGTTTCTAGCCTTCCAAAGCTCCCAGAAGATGAAAATGGGCATGAGGCCCTTCAAAAGGAAGAATCTGTTGGAGGCAGTAGCAACAGCCCACCAAGCGCTGGACGTCCCACCCACCGTCGAGGGAATCGGCCCACTAATGGTGAAGATCTGACTGAAGTGTCCCCACACTTGCCTAGCCGTGACACCAAAGGAGAAAAGGTGGTCAATCGTCTCAATCTAGGGCGAGGAATCGGAAGGCCAGCACTCATACTTTGAGACAATGCAGATCCCTTTGCCTTGAATTCTTACATCCACTAGGATTGCCTCGTGGATTATCTTCCAAGTCAGGAGGGAGAGTTTCGATAGAAGTTTAGCATGCCACACCCACCTAGACCAAGCTTTGATGGAGCTGCAAGCTCTGATGTTTTGTCATGCCAACCCAACAGACATTCCTCCCTAGACGGAGTCTGTCCAGATGCATCTGTCATCCACGGCTGATGTGCAAATCCCTTCATCTGCAATGTGATCAAGGACCATCTAAGGGAGGAACTGGTTTGCCTGGAAATGCAGACGCTGCCCATTTGGGCCAATCACATCAGCCACTTTAGATGGCTGCATAGCGACGAGAGCTATTGGGAGCCTCCAATCTGAGAGTGGACCAAGGCCTGTCCAATCCATAGTCCAGAGGCAGCAATCCCCACGCCTAATCAGCTAGCGCGAGCAAGCAGTGGCCCTCGGGCTTATCCTGCAAATGTGCTTCCAGAATGGCGATGCAAGCGGAGTAAGAGAACCCACCTACTGACTGAAAATCCCTAGCATATTTGCCCCTCACGAAGGTGCTCTAGGAGTTGTTTTCTACTATGTACCAACTCATCCCAGCCATATTCATGCGGAAGGCCTCCATAACCGAGTTGAGACTGCGCATCCCCACCCCCCCCAGGGCTTTGGGAGAGCCATTCTATTCCAACTCAACCAGTGACAGCGTTTTTTGTTGCCTTCCCATCCCCCCTTTGAAGATCATGCAAGAGGCTGGAGAGAATAACCGTGGCAACTAGAGTATGGACGGGGACGCTTGCAAGCACATGGTTGATCAAAGTCATCCTGCCAGCCTGGGATAGAATACAACAGTTCCAACTTGTTATCCTATATTTGATTCTCTCAATCAAAGCTTGAAAGTAGGCCTTTTTCAGTCTGCCTTGGAAGATGGGGACCCCCAGGTATGTGAATGGAGCAGTTCCTTTGTTGAAGCCTAGGATTTTCTTTGCAGCCCGGATGTGAGATGGAGATTGCCCAGCCGAGAGGATGAAGAAACTCTTCTACTGGTTGATTTTTTTGGCCCGACATCTTCTCATACCTGTGAAGAAAGTTGACAATCTATCTAAGGGACTCGCAGCCGCCATTGGCAAAAAGGATTGTGTCATCAGTGAAAAGGAGATTGCCTAATCCAATCTATTTAAGGCTGGATTGGCTTGCTTTAAAAATGAAGCATTTGTAAGCATTTTTCAGTCTTATTTTTTGCATTTTTTTCATATTTATTCTAACTATTTATCATATTTTTTCTATTTTTTAATAGAAAAATAGAAGTATCATGTAGCTTATGCTACACACTATAGTGGGTTGAATGCTATGCAATACGCTACGCGCTATTTAAAACACTGATGATAATCATCGTGTGGTGCATCTGTTGGAGGGGTTGGATGTTTACCTCATGGGACCCACAATTATTGATGCACCACTTTTTGAAAGGAAAAGCTAAAACAAGGGTTTTAAGTAATTTTATTCCTCAAAAAGCACTGCCCAGTGTTTTTGGTTCGTAGAGGCATTATTTGGTAAAATCTGAATTTCTGAGGAATTTTGCCATAAATTTCCCAACAATTAAGTACTCAGTTCATTTAATACAGCATATTTCTTGAGAAGAAAATTGGCTATCCAACTGATTTCAATGTCAAAAGGACAATAATCAAATGGTCACGGCCGAGAGCACTTAGGATAGCATATGATGGAAAAAAGAAGCCAACAGACAAAAGTTTACTTGCATCCACCATATATTACAGATCTATTGCAGTAGAGCGAAATAGAGAATACTCCAAATTAGTAAAGATACCACAGTGATCGTCTTATCTTCAAGTATAATTAGAAACCTTGGAGCATTTTGGTCCTGATTTCTGGTTCCATTGAGTAAAATCAACACATTATCCTTATTTATATCATGAAGGTGAGAGACTCCAAGAGTGGAGTTGTGGAACTTTGAAGATAAATGAATATTATGGTTGTGACTGTACTACTCACGAAGTTAACATACACCAACTTTCATCAACTGGGACAGCAGTTCATAATAATGTGTTACTTTTATCATTAAAAAAGAATCATGTGTTACTTTTCTACACAACTCAGAAGTGAGATTGTATAGAAAAGATGCTGAATGGTGGACATGGTTTAGATACACCTTGCATATAGTCCTCATAGAATTACTCGGACACTGGAGAGGAGTTTTAATCTTTACAAGGTTTTGGTTTTGTATCCATGATTTTAGGTTTGTACTAGTTTTACATATCCTGCTATTGGAATTTGTTAAGGCTGAAGTGCTTCACTGAGTCTAAGTTGACGATGTGGTCAAGCTCATAACTCAGATGCTGCTCTGTGACACAAACCTAAGTTTCTGGGTCCCAACACAGCTTACCTAACAAAAAAGGTACACGTTGATAAGAAGATATGGGTTGTAAGACTAGTTGATGGATCCCCAAGGTTAACTGCTTCAATGTGGTTAGATTGGATGCAAAACTCAGACATCACGTGGAGAGATGAGCTGTGCATTTTAAATTGAACTTGATCGAATTACAGGGAAGTCAAGTTGAGGGGTTGGCTAACTAGCAAGTTGAATTGTCCTATTTTGCAGGAGGGAGCACATCTCCTTATTGATGTAACTTTGGATTGCCTTGTACTATCACACTTCATAAGAAAATAAATGTGTTCAAAGCAAGCTCATACCTACAAATTGCTCAGCTTGTATGAGGAAATTTTCAACCCGGACTGTGTGTATAACTGAAACATCAAGAAATCCAGTCCATTCTAAATTTGGTCTTAGGACTTCAGAGACAACCCAAGGATCCATCTCAACAAAATGCACCTGAAATTCAGCAAATGCAGGCATATGAAACTCAACAAAATGCACCTGAAATTCAACAAAATGGATATGAACATGTAAAAAGGAAGAGAGAGAGAGAGAGAGAGAGAGAGAGAGAGAGAGAGAGAGAGATTAATGCACAAAAGAAAGAAAAGAAGCTATGCAACTTAATGTTATTAAAAAAGAAGCTATGCAACATACTGTTATTAAAAAAGAAGCTATGCAACATGTCCGCTAACACTTTTTCCTTTTTTGAATGTGAAAAAGATATGCAAGGCTGTTGAGGTTCGAACTTCAGATGTTCATATATACCAGTGAGCAACAAAATTTCCCCGCACCCAGCTAGGTATCCGAGTTGTTAGCGCCACTCTCTCATGAATACTTTTCTTTTTTTCTTTTTCTTTTTCTTTTTTTTTTCTGGCACAAAGCTATGCAAGGCTGTTTAGGTTCAAACTCAGATATTCATATCTGCTAGTGAGCAGCAAAATTTCCCTAAACCCAGATAGGTATCTGAGTTGGTAGTATACCACTCTCCAAACATGGCATAGCCAGAGATTGAGTCTTACAACAGGCATTTGGTGAGGTAGCAACCCTGATGCTTTACCCAAAAAAAAAAAAAAAAAGGACACCAAAATCACTTTTGAGATGCTAATCAAGTGATAGATGCACTGACATTATCCATCAAAGTACATCCATTGTTTACATAAGCATGCCATTTCCGAGACAAAATAACTCCAACACTGCTATGTGATGTGTTGCAACAATGGTTTGGGTGTTTCATCATCTTTTGATTGCACATATTCCTCATACAAGCATTGTAAAAAAGAAGAAGACGAAGAAGGACAAAGGAAATATAAAGAAAGCAAAAAAGAAAAGAACAGAAAAAGGAAAGAACCCTGTAAGAATCACATCCCACATAAAAACAGGTGACAGGTTTGTTGCAGCATGGCCAGATCCCCTGAAGAAATAAATGAAGCCCAAGACTCATCATGGACCTTCTAAGCTGTAGATCAATGCGAGAAATGGGTAAAAGTGCATGGCAAACAGACGGCTGCTAGAGCATTCTTTTGTCTTACAGTAATAATGGCTATCATAATCAAAATGATAGCTCAACCATGGGCTGAGGGGATTACATTGCAAACAGGGTCCTAAGTCCAGAATGCATGCCCCAGCTTCGGAGGTAAAAAACTAAAAGATATCCTATGATTATCAGGTGAAGTAGATATGTGACTTTGCCAGGTAATTAGATTTTTTTTGAACGGTCAGATAATTAAATTCTTTTAACAAGGGCCACAAATAGCCAATGAAACATCTTATTTGGCTGCAGCTGTTATTATCTGACAGAGTTGATAGAAAATCCTGCAGTTGGTTGATTATTAAACCTCTCAAAGCTGAAAAAATCATAGCAAACAGCACGACAATTGAGAAGCAAAGGTAAATGAAAATTGTTTAATAAAACCACTGCTTAGATTGAGATGGTTAAAGGGTATATAAATACAATGTTGTTCAACAGAGTTGGTCAGCTTATGAATTGCAGACATGTCGGCGTTAAAGGAAGTACTCCAGATCCTAACTACCCGAAATATCGGCATTGGAAGTCATGTTCCCTCTCTGCTGCGTTAGATCAAAGATGAAGAGGAACTGTTGTTGCTGCACTACATCCTCAATGAGATGACATCTTTTACATATTAAGTTAAACATTTCGTTTAACACTGTTTGTAAAGAAGCAAATGATCTAGCCTTGGCATTAGAAGCTTCTAATTGCCCATCCATGCACATAGGAGCTTAGACTACTCTCTAAATATAATCCTGTTATTTGCTCAAAATAAATTTAAAAAATAATAATAACAAAAAAAAAAATTTGAAGTCGGAGTGATGCAGGACTGATGGATGAACCAAATAACATATAAGATCAATTAGCTTAATTAAGATATTTAACAAAAAAACACAAACATCGCTATAATTATCACAAATATCATGAAAATCAAAAGAACATCATGCATAATCCTAGCCTAAGCTACCAACATTGTAACACAAGATCATTAAATAAAAAGAAATTATGATCTAATGGATGTAAGGACATCCAATTAGCATAGGGTATAGTCTATTTCAAAATAGAAAACCTAATACAACCTAGGGTGAAAATTGAGGTTTAGGTACTTTGAAAAAGTAGAAAAATTATGAATTTTAGATTTAGGGTTAGGGTTTCGGGGTTGGAAGAAAGGAGTTTTGATATAATGATGACGGAAAACCAAAAAGGGATAGCGTGGGATTCACACGTGGTCGTATGGTCACATCTGTAGCGTGGGGTGGATGGGTTTAGGTCGGTTAGGGTTTGGATTGTGTATGGGTATGGGAAAGTTGGGTTTGGAAGAAGACAAAGATCTGAGATGGGAGAATGAAGAACCTGAAGAAAATATCTGGATGGGGGAGAAAAGAGAAGATGGTGTGGGGATATATGGAGACCTCGCACCTCCTTGGATGAAAATTAGCCTCGCACCAATCTCCCTTCCAAATCGCATGAAAGTACCTTCA
The DNA here is from genome assembly GCA_037074715.1 of Magnolia kwangsiensis. NCBI lineage: Eukaryota > Viridiplantae > Streptophyta > Magnoliopsida > Magnoliales > Magnoliaceae > Magnolia > Magnolia kwangsiensis. The sequence continues at coordinate 13,313,888 of CM073571.1, forward strand.
AATCACATGAAGAAGAAAGCAAGAGTTTTTCTCTTTTTTTGTCACAAAATCCAATGAGAGAGAGGTCACACGCCCCCCTTTTTTATAGATCCAAGAAGTTTCAAAAATTACAATAATCCCTGTCTTGTGAATTTTAATGAAAATAGCTCTAGTCTAAATAAAATCAATTAAAACACTCATAATGTGTCCTAATATAAAATAATAATAATAACTAAATCCTAAAATATTATAAAGTTTAAAACGGATGTGGACGATCAATGATCAATGGCCCGATCATGTGATCAATGCGATCCAATGGCCTGATCGTCGCGTCCCTCTAATCCAATGGTCTGGATTACTCCATAAAACAACCCATGTGCATCTTCCCAGTGTGGGGTCTTCTACATGCTCGCACATGCACATGGGGTCTTCAGCATAATCACAGGTACTCGCCTAGCCACAAGGAAATTGGTGCAGCCCGCCTCCTCTGATACATACGCAAGGGCGTACGTGACATGATGTCCTCATCACGGAGCCTGAATGCCCTGGCTCTGGTTGGAGTTAGGGACTTACAGTATGGGGATCTAGCAGGAGGACAACCTAATAGCAAATGTTGCAAGAAGGCAAAGCTGGATTGAAACTCAGCAGTCCGTGGAACCTTGAGACTCAAAGATTACTTAATTGATATCTTCTTGAAAGAATCGATGCCTGTTTTGGGAAAAATATATTCTTGTGGCAGTCATGACTGGAATGTATCCGTACAAATTTCCACCGGGGAGGAAGCCAAATAGTCATTAAACTAGTTGACGTGGCATGTGCAATACAGAGAGAGAGAGAGAGAGAGGAAGAGGTTTGCAAGATGTGGGAAAGATGGAAGGAGAGGCAGTTGTAGAAAGTGAGCTATTGCTGTGCTGGTTCACCACCACTTTAAAATGGTGACGACTCATCATCCTCACATGTTGCATTCATGTACGTCTATCTGGACAGACCAAATTGAGAGAAATGTTATGGATGATTATACCTCTAAAATCACACCGACAAAGAAATCTTAACCATCCAATTGATGGTTATAAAATGGATGGTTGAAGTACAATGTGAGTGGTCCAAATTCCAAGGGAAAAACAGATAGCTGCTATCATCTTCTCAGCGTAAGTTTTTGGTTATGCTACATCCACAGTTGTTTTGGAGGTTTGGACAGTCAGGATTTCCTTGAAACCATGCCTCATGTATGGCTGAAGAGTTGTCGCCATTTAAAAAAATGGTGGCAAACTATCATAGTCTATTGGCAAACAGCCTCACCTCCAAATCACCTAAGTTTTCTTTATTTGGCTTAGAAATCTTCCCATGTCCTTCAATAATGCATGGTTTTAGCAACAAAAAAAAAAAAACCTAATTGCTTGCAAAATCTGGGCCCTTCTCCCGTTTATGTAATTGGAGATATGATGGAATAAATGGAAATATGAATCAAACTTCAACATCCACAGGAGCTGAATATAAAGGTTTCAAATCCAAAGTAACACACCATGGAGGGAGTCACAATATAACATTCAATCAAGGATTAATGCTACTAAAGAATAATTTTGTATGTTTGAAAAGGAACCTCTGAACAACCACGGCTGACAGCTTCAATTCCAACAGATCCAGTGCCGCTATACAAGTCTAACCAACGACCAGGCCTCAAAGAAGCAGGACAACCACCAGCAACCTAAACAAGCCAGAAAGCCTCTACCTCTTAAGACATTCATAAAAAAAAACTAAAAACACAATAATGAATTACATCATCCTCAAACCAAAGACATGTAGCATCCTCAGGCCCTGAGTTTGCACTAGTGGAGCCCACATATGGTGACCTGGATCATTGATCTGATGGGCCCCATCATGGATGGACAATGCCCCAAAGATCTTTGCAAGGAAAAATCCTAACCCTTCAACCTACAGATAGTTAAGAAGAACATCAACAGCCTACATTCAACCAAAAAAGAAGTCCAGTGATTAAGATGGCTACCATCCACCAACCTAGGCGATTTTCCGTTACATGAACCACCCACGGGCGGGCAATCAGATCAAAAGCCTTTATCACCGAATCATCAGCCTACTTGTACCAATTCAAGGCCTGAGGATACTATGCATATCCTTGGATGGAGGATCATATCATATGGTTGCTTTTAAATGACAAGTTGACAACCAATAGTTCTCTTCATTACCAAAAAAATCTTTTACAGGATTCCGTTCTTCATATTCCAACTATTGGTTGAACTTGAAAATGTTAAATGCCACACTCAAAGCATGCAGCAGCATGGTGTAAATAGGATGAATATCCTTACCTGAAGGATATCAAAGGTTGCACCTCTTACAACTTCCATCATCGGGCGCACATCCATGCCTTTTGGTGAAAGCAACTTCCTTCTACGAGCCTTTCCTCCAAGCACCTAGAAAAGGCAAACTGTCATTTGGATCTCGAGCTCCACAAAATGGTAACTAGTAATCTTGAATATGCCTGACAGCAACATGCCAGCTGGTCTCAAGCCTGTGGAAAGTAGGGTTTATGATTTGCCAAACTTTTGGTTTTGAAAAAGGTGTTGCGTATCCGTTACGATACGGCTGTAAAGGCCAATACGCATAGGTAACGGTTGTGACTGTTATGCGATACGGAGGGTGAAACAGGAAAGTTGATTTTTTGGTACCGTATTGGGTGTTACAGGGTCGTAATGGGTGTTACAGGGCATGAAATTAAAAAAATTAAAAAAATTAAAAAAAAATTCTTTTTTCTATGTAAATTTATTGTTTCCCTTCATTTTTTTCACGTTTCTCATTCCAAAAACTTTCCTACATCATTCTAGAACAGATTTCAACAAATTGTAATATAATTCTTACGATTAAAATACTAGATTGACGTGATTTGGACGAATAGAAGCTCTGAGGGCCATTTTTTCAAAAAATCGAAAAAAGTGATATATATGCATTTTTTCCTGATTTCTAATTATAATGTTTGATTGTGGTGTGTAAACATTAGAGACACATGGCCATGTTCATAAATTTACCAGACAACCCAATACAACACTCTCACCACAAAGTGAACTGTTGCACTATCATAAACATGTTTAAAAAAAAAAAAAATTGAACACAAATTTGTTATATTTACATTATTCTAGATTTTCTAGATATTTTTTCAGAATTTTTTGGGCAAATTTCTTTTTTTGAACTGTTATGAGGGTCATAACAGTCGTTACGTCCCTGTATCAGCCGTTAAGAATGATACCCATATCGGTAACAGTGGTGACCGTTACAGCCACCTTTACCTATATAGAATACCTTGGTTTTGACCAAGAAAATCACGAGCTGTCAGGAGCTCTTGGCTGATGTAAGTTTGATCTGTTGTTGTGGGAATAATTGCATGTGGTTTAAACTAATCTAGCTGCTATGAATGGCCTGGATCTTGTTCTTCTTCTTCTTTTTGAGAGAAAGAATAGTCCATATCATTGGTTCATATTTTTTTTACCTGCCACATTGCCAACTGTGTGGCATATCTCCAAGCCGTGCATCATATGGGCCCCACTGAGTTGATTACCTGACCCAAAATTTTGGCCAGTCCGCTCATCAGGTAAGACATGAAAGTTGAATGTGGATGGTTGACGACCATTTCAATACTGTACGAATGCGTGGCCCACTTGATGAGCTGACTTACCACATTTTACAGGTGGGGTCATATACGGCCCACCTGAGGCCATCCTATTATCCTACACATCACCAAATGAAATTATTTGTGGAGAGTGTCAAAGGTTAGCTTTATTTATTTATTTTTATTTTTATTTTGGAAAGATCAAAGGTTAGCTTTATGCAGACAACACCCAGTAATAAATAAATACGCAATATTCATATATCAGAGCTTGGGATTATTATTTATCAGTGTGCAATAGAGCTCAAGAGTCTATCACCCAAAGAAAAACAAACCCAGAACTTCGTTTTTTTCTAGGAGAAAATAAGAAAAATGAGAAATTGAGAGCTGCATGGATACCTGAAGCAACCGATGAGTAGTGCGAGGTTGCTTAGGTTCTTCTGGTGGTGGCGATGCTCGATTTCCTTTCCGCACCTTCTCGGCTTCCCTTCTTCTCCTTGACTGTGGAAACCAATTGCGGAAATCGGAGCAAGAACAGTTTCAGGTAATGAAATGAGAGAGAGAGAGAGAGAGAGAGAGTCGGACCTTCTGTTGAGAGGGGCGTTCGGGATCGAAATCGGCAAGGTCGAGGCCATATCGTTCGAGCAGCATCTGCTTCTTGGATTCGGTGATGGTTCCTCCTCCATCCCTCCTTTTATCCGAGGCGATGATGGAGGGTCGTCGTTGAAGCGTGGGTTTGGGGGAAGCGACGGTCAGGATGAGAGGATTGGAGTTCGAACTGATTGTACGGACAAACCGGAGTGGTTGAGATGAGGGATTGGTAGGATAAAAGAGAGACGAAGAAGCCATCGCTGACAGAGAGAGACTCGAGCGTTACAAAGAAAAAATCAGTGGACTTCCTTTTCTTCTAGGGCGTGTTTAGGCAGTGGGACCAGTTAAATCCTCTCTTAGAGAGATGCTATAATAGCTACAGTGCTCCTAGTTGCACTGGAACACTTAAAACGGTCACTTGATTGATCCAGACCCTCCATTAGGTTCAAGGCTACTCCGTAGTTATCTCACCGATCTGATTATTTTAGCCATCTGATAAATGGCCTCCAACATGGACAGTTGATATCATTTGTACAAAAATATGTCTAATGAAAAATTCAATCCATCCATTTGATAGTTCCCATTGTAGATTGCTCATTATTCTGAAGAATCACTTCCATGAGTCAATCCTAACCATCCCATCGGTCGGTTGGAAAAAGGATGGCTACAAAAAAAATAAGGCCGAATATAAGATGGATTAATCATCCATTCAATCTTATTTATGTACCACAGCCCTTGAAATACGTTCTAGACTTAATGGACAGGTTAGAAAAACACATTAGACTGTCCCGATGCAACTAGAGCACTTGCTCCGACCACATTGGAGCATTTCTTAAATTTAAGATCGGAAAGGGATATAAGCTTGCGAAAATATATCCCTGACGTACCAAGGGAGCGTATGGCGTGGGTTATTAGATGAGATTTGGTGGGATAGGATTGCATTTGGTCATGCAATTACTCCCAGCATGCGGAGCAGATGGAAAAGGTTGGGATTAGGCAGGACTGAATTACATTCAGTCCCACGGAATTGCAATTGGTCCCAGGATTTCTGTGGATTTTAAAATCCACCACATATATGGCCCCACATTGATGCATGTATTTATCCATGCCATTTATCCATAAAGTGTGACATTCTAATTATATATGTGTACAAGTGAACTACATCAGTTGTGAATTTAATCCGTGGTCCACCAAGCATGATTTTACTTAATTTAGTGTTTTCCTATGGTAAAAATTTTATCCCAAATATGGGATTAGATGGCTACAGTAGCATAGTATTTCCATGCATGTAATCATTGTGTAATAATGATGTCAATCCCATCAAAGCCATTCAAATGGGATGAGCCCAACGAAAGCCTAGCATGGCCACGAACAGAAGGCCCACACCTGCACCAAAAAAATCAATTGGGCCCCACTTGAAAATTAATATAATCCCAATTTCTGACCACAACTGTTCATAATCCATCCCTTGATTAGATGGGCCACGCATGCACCGGCTAACTGACAATCAGATGGGCCAAGCATGCACCGGCTAACTGACAATCAGAATAGCATGCTCTTAACGTAGAACATATGTACATATGAAGTCAGTTTGACCGGTCCGGGCCATAACGCCCTAAGTCCAACCCGAGCCCGGATAGTGACCGGGCCATCTCTAGAAATCCTCCCACCGGAAGGTCGATACTGAATAGCCTCACTCTCTGTGGCCTTGCGCTGGAGGCGGTGTGTCAAAATGCAGGCCCATCTAATCATCACGTGGCCGCCCACCTCTGACCGCATGCCTGCATGTGTGGTCCACCTAATGATCAGATCCAACTGAATTTTGACTCAAGAAATCCAGTTTCCATAGCTACATGCACGGCTCCTGTCTCACATACGTGTGCTGCATTTCCACGTAGGGGAGCTGTGAAAAGGCACCTTTGCTAGTGTACAACTTACATTACTATGTGACAGGCCCATGCCTAGATGGTGACATGTGAAAGTCCTGTGTTCAAAAGTGGGCCATACTTGGACTAAGACATGGACGGTTAGAAATGGGGGTAACAACAGCCCATGTTCAACTCAAATGTGTGCCCCATCTGAAGTGTGGACCGTTCCCCATTGGACCTGATCAATGTAAAGTATGGAAGAGAAATGAAAGAAAGAACCCACAAAAAACAAAACGGGAAAAACAAAACAAAAAAAAAAGGGCAATGGTTGACACAGAACCATACAGGTGAGAGGAAAAAGCTCATTGATCATCAGACTACTGAGATTACCCCCAAACAGGCAATTTTTGGCCAGTGGCCAACCCTCAGTACAGCTGGAATGGATGGTCACGATAATCATACAAGACATTAGGAAAATTTTGCAGGCCCCTTCAGCAATTCGAATTTCCAAAAACAATTCTACTGTTCTATTTATTGCCGGTGTGGTCGGATGTCTCTCATCTCAAAAAGAAAAAGGACCTCGCGTTCGAGATTTCCATGCCTTCGACATCTTCTTTGCAAGGTAACGAGAAGCATTGATGCCGCCAGCCGCCAGTATCCCAGAGACGGCCTGCCGCACGCTTGACATCATGACTCGACAGCTCACTGCCTTTTGCATGGATTTTGCAGCATCTTCCCTGGAGGAAATGAGAACTCGGTCCACTGCTCGACCTGAAAGTACACATTTTCTTATTCAGTCTGCTTGCACAAAGTGAAATAAAAGCAAAATGAAGTCCTCAGATACCTGATTCACCTCGCTGTGTTCCCATTTGGCTTCTAATTGTCGGCGGCAGATACGAAACAAGAGAGCAGGCCGCTGATAAACTGCAGTCCTGGCAATGATCATTGAATAAATCAGAACCCACAACAACCCCATTGACTTGGATGGGATCATAATGATTTCACTGCTAGATTGATTATAGAGAAATTCAATGGCTACTTGCGAGACCTACAATCTCCAATTGTACCAACATGGCACGTTTGTGCCAGATCCAATTTATCTATCAGGTGGGCCCATTGCAACAGCCCCAGAGGCCATGTTGGTCCAATCATTAGGTGGGGCACATGCCAAAGCAAGTGGATGGTGGAAAAGAAGTGAGCAATGGTCATCCTTCAACATGGGCATGTTGCCCACCCGATGAATGTCCCATGCCATATTGGAAATCTATGGAAAGTAGGATCGTTGCAAGTAGCTGGTATTTATGAGCAAAACCTGTATTCAAAATTTTAATGACTGAGCTGAATCAAGCTGTATTGAAAGGATTCCTTCATTGAAGTTTTAAATGATTTGAAGCAAGAACATGGGTTCTGAAGAAACCTGTGTTATAACCGCTCGATGGTCACCTGATGACGGAAATTTCAGCAACTCCTTGGTAGCATACTCATCTAGATATGGCTTATACAACGCTCTGAACGAATTGAAACTTCCTTGGACTATATTTTTCACCTGTTCTAGAGTATGTACATCTGCATTATAAACTATAATCTGTTCTAAAAGATTGATCCAGCCACCAGTTGAAACGCTGGCCCAGAAATCTACTTAATATGAACTCATTAAAAATAGAAAGAACTTACAATTGATCTGTCATTAGTGTAGGGGTTAGAGAGTTTGGTATGAAAACCTCAGCAAGTATAAACGGCTAGGAAGTGGGAGTGTGAGTTCAGAGCATGATTCAAAGCAGCAGCAGCACCTGGGTAGAAGAACTGTGCAACTCATCACCCATCTACCTGTGCAACTCAACACCCATGCAACCAAATTATCACATGGGCAGTTACTGGGAATAGATGCAAGTGGTTTCAAGGAATTTGGTTGCCTCTTGAAAGATCAAATGTGACACAGGGATGAACGTGATGAGGTCGATCACCGTCTTCCTCAAGGATAACTACTCCGAATCCACGGAGCTTCTCTGGACTCCTCACAGAGACTTCTCGAATCCACGAGGAAAGAAAGCAGGAAAATAGAAATAAATTCTAATAAAATTCGAAATTAATTGATGAATACATAAAAACGAGTTTACATCCCTTTAAATAAGGGAACCAAGCAATAGGAAAGAAATCAGACTCAAACTACAACTAAAACTCATAGAATCCGCAACTTACTATAAATAGTAAACTTACTATTTATAGACAATCGTGATGTCTACTAGTGCGCAAGGTTTTCGGCCAAAAATAGTAAGTGTCCTATATGGCTTCACCAAACCGTTCTCCTAATTATCCTAAGCACTTTTCATGTTGGACACAACTCCTAAAGCCCAACGGATGAAGAGCTATAAGCAAACTAAAACTTACTATTTATAGTAAAAACGAAAATAAAACGGGGAAACAACCGTCGATCAAGGGGTTTCTCGCAAATCCAGGCTGCGCAACCCGGCGTAGCGGGGTTGGTTGGCTAAAGTAGCTCATTCTACCCCAAAATCATATATTTGACGTCAGATAACTCATTTCGGATTGCGAGATACGCCCAATCTAAGGTCTGATGATCCGGATCACTTCTGTCGTCGACCGTGCCTTTTCTGATCCATCTTGGCCATGAAATTGTCCGCAACCCGCTATACATCAATCCCCTCCACTTGAAAAGAACTCATCCTCGAGTTCTCCTCCTGCGCTGGTTCATGATACTCGGTCAGGTCCGCGACGTTGAAAGTCCGTGAGATCGCCATGTCATTTGGAAATCAACAACATAAGCGTTATCATTGATCTTTCGGATGATTGGTACCGGTCCAATCTTCTTATTTTTCAACTTGTTGTACGTCCCGGTCGAAAATCTCTCTTTACGCAGATAGACCATAACGCGATCGCCCACCTCGAACACCTTTTGTCGTCGGTGCTTGTCCGCTTGTTCCTTTTACTTCTCGTTCGAGGCATGTAGCTTGGCTTGCACTTCCGCATGGATGTCCATGATCTTATCTGCCATATGTTCTGCTGCAATGCTCGTGCTTGGGTGCTTGGGCAGAGAGACTAAGTCAAGTGCGTGGCGAGGCACTCGTTTGTAGATAGTCTGGAACGGCGATTTCCCTGTCGAGCGGTTCACCATGTTGTTGAATGCAAACTCTGCTTGAGACAAGGTCAAGTCCCGCTACTTCGGCTTTTCTCCTGCAATACTGCGAAGGAGGTTTCCTAATGTGCGATTCACAACTTCGGTCTGTCCATCAGTCTGTGGGTGGTAAACACTGCTGAATTGAAGTTGTGTATCGAATCGAGTCCACAAAGTTCGCCAAAAGTGGCTAATGAACTTCGTGTCACGATCAAAAGTAATGGTCTTGAGGACCCCGTGTAGCCGTACGACCTCCCTGAAGAATAGATTCGCCACATGTGTTGCATCGAGGGTATTCTTGCATAGGATAAAGTGCGTCATCTTGGAGAAACGATCGACCACCACGAACACCGAATCCATGCCGCATTGTGTTCGTGGGAGACCAAGCACGAAGTCCATTGATAAATCCTCCCAAGGGCCGTCAGGCACAGGTAACGAGGTGTAGAGGCCCGTATTCTGAGATTGCCCCTTGGAGGTCTGACAAATATGACAACGTTATACGGCGCTTCCCACATCTCGTACTAATTGCGGCCAGTAATACCGCCCTTCCACAAGAGCTCGCGTCTTGTCTCCCCCAAGGTGTCCACCAAGGCTAACTCCATGTAACTCCTGAATAATCTGCTGCCTTAGAGAACTTTGGGGGATGCACAATCGATTCCCTTTAAAGAGAAAATCGTCCTGTATATGAAGGTCACTGGGGTGACCTTCTTGGCACTTCATCCAAGAATCTTTGAAGTCTTCATCCTCAGCATACGGTTCCTTGAGACAATCGAAGCCGACCACCTCGTTGCTCATCGTAACAAGTAGTGACGCACGACGGCTAAGGGCATCAGCCACCTTGTTCTGCTGTCCTGACTTGTGCTTTAGAACAAACATGAATTCCTGTAAAAACGCAACCCATCTAGCATGCATACGATTCACGTTAGTCTGACTATTAATAAACTTTAATGCTTGATAATCAGTGTACAGAACAAACTCCCTTTGAATCAGATAATGCCGCCAATGTCGCAGCGCCTGAACAACTGAATACAACTCAAGCTCATAAGTCGACCACTTCTTTCGGACTTCGCTGAGCTTCTCGCTATAGAAGGCTACCGGTCTGCCTTCCTGTGATAATACTCCTCCAATTCCGACATACGAAGCGTCACACTCAACCTCAAACAATTTGTCGAAATTAGGAAGCCCCAAGACTGGTGTTATAGACAAACGATGCTTAATCTCTTGAAAGCTCTCGTCAGCTTTATCGGTCCACTGGAACGGTCCTTTTTCATGCAATCTGTTATAAGCGCGACTATGGTGCTAAAGTCTCCCACAAATTGACGATAAAAAGTCGTCAACCCGTGAAACTCCTCACCTCATGAATGTTTGTTGGGATCGGCCATTCCCTAATAGCTCGTACCTTTTCATCGTCCACCCGAATGCCTGTGGACATTACAACAAATCCTAGAAACAATAGGCTGTCAGTTAAAAAACTACACTTTTTCAAGTTGAGGTACAAATTGTTATCTTGTAGGACCTGCAGCACCTGCCCGAGATGTTCTTTGTGCTCCGCCTCATTCTGGCTATATATCAATATCATTAAAATATACTACCACAAATCGGCCAGTGAACAGTTTTAGAACTTGATTCATCAAACGCGTAAAAGTACTTGGTACGTTTGATAGGCCAAATGACATGACCAGCCACTCATACAACCCTTCCTTTGTCTTGAATGCCGTTTTTCACTCATCACCGGGTCGAATACGAATTTGATGGTACCCGCTCCTTAAATCTAGTTTAGAGTACACCTTGGCCCCTCCTAGCATATCGAGCATGTCGTCCAACCATGGTATTGGAAACCAATATTTGATGGTAATTTTGTTGATTGCCCGACTGTCGACACACATGTGCCAGCTTCCATCTTTTTTTGGCGTTAATAATGTTGGTACAGCACATGGGCTCATGCCCTCTCTCAATAGACCCTTACGGATCAATTCCTCCACTTGCCCTTGAAGTATCTCATACTCCTTCGAACTCATCCGATAATGCGGGCGGTTGGGCAGGCTAGCCCTAAGGACGAGGTCTATGTGATGTTGGATGTCCCTCATGGGGGGCAATCGATCAGGTAAATCTTCAGGCCAGACTTCCTTAAATTCGTTTAGCAACAGTCTTAAACTTGGAGGGATGTTTGAGGGTTCTTTTTCTTCACCCTTCACCACTACGGCGTATACCTTGTCGGTTTCCTTAGATTCCTCCATGAAATCCCGAATGGTCAAGAGAGAACTCCCCTCCACTTTAGAGGCTTCAAGGTGGTTCTCTGGTGCCATAAGAGTAAGGATTATTTTCGACTATCCTTTACGAATATGTAGACATTGTCTCGTCCTCGATGGGTCACATCACGGTTCGACTGCCAAGGTCGACCGAGTAACATATGGCAAGCTTCCATATAGACCACATCACAAAGTATCCGATCCTTGTAATGTTTACCAATTGAAAATGAGATAGTGCATTTTTTAGTTACCTTAGTCTCATTCATCTTTTTTATCCAGCCAATTGAGTACGGGGAAGGATGTCTTGTCATTGGTAGCTGCAACTTGTCCACCATCACCCTTGAAACGATGTTCTCGCTGCTACCACTGTCTATGATCACATCACAGACCTTTCCGTTGATAGTGCACCGAGTACGAAATATATTGTGTCGCTGTGGGTGTACTTCCGTTCGTGGGGTATACAGTAATCGCCTCACAACTAGAGATTCGCCACGATCCTCGTTCGTCAATTCATCACCACCTGCTATTTCTTCAGTGGTTTGTTCATATTCATCAAAGCCATGATCTTCTTCGGCGGCCTCACCTTCAGTGCCCCTTTTATTTATAGTCAAGTGTGTTGTGGGACGTTGAGGACAAGTGTTTGATAAGTGGTCTGGTTGGCCACAGCGGGAACAATTGTTCGGCCTTGGCGAGCATAAGGATTCGGAATCCTACTCGGGCCCACTGTCATGGGTGCTACCCGTTGAGGTCTAGATGGTCCACTCCCTGTATCACGGTTTGCGGGTGGAGGAGATTGAGGACGTTCTCCTACCGGATCTTTTTCTCGAGCCAGCACTAGATCCTATGTGGGACCCGTCATGGGGGGTCGATTTGAAGGATAGAGACGAACAGGAGCTCTTGCAAGTTGTGTTTCTGCCCTTCCCGCCAATTGAACTGCTTCATCCACGGTCCCGACTGGATACATCTGAACTCGGTCTTGAATTACCGGTCACAACCCACCTATAAATCGTGCCACCTTCTATGACTCAGATTCTGACAGATCGTTTCGTGTAGCCAACCGCTGAAATTCTTCAGTGTAATCTGTAACAATTCGATTTCCTTATCGGCAATTCTGGTATTGCTGGAATAATATTTGCTCATAATCACTGGGGAGAAATCGCGATCGAAGAAGACGTCTCATCCGAGGCCATGATGCGATGGGCGCCTTGTTCTGACGGGCTCGAGAGAGTTGTAATTGTTCCCACCATGCAGAAGCGCCAGATTTTAATTTAAAAGCTACCAATTTTACCTTTTTATGATCTGGTACGTCCATATAATCGAAATATCTCTCTACTTCGGCTAGCCAATCAAGGAAATCTTCTATACGTAATAAACCGTTAAAACTAGGAAGTTCAGCCTTACCTCGATAGTCTCTTTCAGCACGATCTGGATGATCACCTCCATGGATTAGTCGTCGGGCAAAACTCTCATTAATGTCATCGTCGCTAGAACTTGAATCATCTGGTGTAGCCCTACGGTTTGCCACTGGTAGTGCTCAGCGATAATCGGGGTCACGTCGTACAGTGACCACGGGTGGTGGAGTGACCATAAGTGGTGGAGCACCGCCTAGGGCTCGGGGCGAAAGTAGCGCATCCACAAGACGGTCAAGGGTTGCCTGCAGCCCTTGCATGGTCAACTGACTCTCCCGATGGAAAGCTTCCATTCTTTCCGAAAGATAACGAATCCCTGGATCACCGTCCACAGGATTTTGATTCATACCTTCGTTGCTTGCTATCGGCCCAAGGAAAAACCTCGCTTTGATACCAAATTGACGCAAGGACGAACGTGATGGGGTCGATCACCGTCTTCCTCAAGGATAACTACTCCGAATCCACGGAGCTTCTCTGGACTCCTCACAAAGACTTCTCGAATCCACGAGGAAAGAAAGCAGGAAAATAGAAATAAATTCTAATAAAATTCGAAATTAATTGATGAATGCATAAAAATGAGTTTACATTCCTTTAAATAAGGGAACCAAGCAATAGGAAAGAAATCAGACTCAAACTACAACTAAAACTCCTAGAATCCGCAACTTACTATAAATAGTAAACTTACTATTTATAGATGGTCGTGATGTCTACTAGTGCGCAAGGTTTTCGGCCAAAAATAGTGTCCTATTTGGCTTCACTAAACCGTTCTCCTAATTATCCTAAGCACTTTTCATGTTGGACACAACTCCTAAAGCCCAACGGATGAAGAGCTATAAGCAAACTAAAACTTACTATTTATAGTAAAAACGAAAATAAAACGGGGAAACGACCGTCGATCAGGAGGTTTCTCGCAAATCTGAGCTGCGCAACCCGGCGTAGCGGGGTTAGTTGGCTAAAGTAGCTTGTTCTACCCCAAAATCATATATTTTACGTCAGATAACTCATTCCGGATTACGAGGTACGCCCGATCTAAGGTCTGATGGTCTGGATCACTTCTGTTGTCGACCGTGCCTTTTCTGATCCATCTTGGCCATGAAATTGTCTGCGACCCGCTCTACATCAAAATGCTATCATACGTTAGAAAGTCCAATAGTACCATAAACTTCTACCAAAAATATCACATATGCTTGTAAGCTTCAGTGAGTATGCTACATTTCATATTGCATGGATGATGAGTTGCACAGTTCCTCCGTGTGCCGCTTCCGCTTTGACTTGTGCTCTGAACTCACACTCCCACTTCCTAGCTGTTTATATTTGCTAAGGTTTTGAAACAAGTGCTGCCGCACGGTCACTATTCAGCAGATCGGGCCCATTTTCTGACATTTACTGAATCCCCACTCTGAAGAGCTCGATAAGCATGAAGAAAAGACACACTTCTTGGAAGAGGAACTCGACGATTTCTAGAACCTGCTCAACATCTTGGAAGGGGTTTTTCTATTTCCTTCTGTGCACGATAAGAAAATTTGGGAGGAATCTTCAGGCAAATAATCAGTTAGATCGTCGTTTCACTCATACTCTAACGAAGTTGAGGTCCAGTTTGCGACTCAGCTATGGAAATCACCAGTCCCTCCAAGAGTTTCCTCTTTTTTTAATTGATGATTTTATTCGAAGAGGGCTAAAGCCACAAATGTACAAGAGAACAAAAATGAAAAAACAAAGCCCCACATCAATCCTGCCCAAAGGATAGAATCTTACCTGATTGTGCCCATTCCACCATATGAAATTTAGCTCTATGAAAGACTTCCAAAGCCTGCCTCTTACGATTCTTAAAACATCGCTCATTCTTCTCGAACCATAGAGCCCATAGACCTACCAAAAGAGAAAGATGCCAAATTTTCCTCTGTCTTCCCTATACCCCCACCATGCCAACTCCAAAGAAATCTATCCATAGAACCCGGCGAAACCCTATCGACGCCTCTCTCTCTCTAAACCCCCCCCTCGGCGCACACAGGTGAAGAAGTAGAGAACAAACCTGACTTACCTTTTAACCAAGCTATTGAATCCGGTTCCAACATAACCAGATAAACATTGCAAAGCACATCTATCAAACTGATAAAATCTGAGATTTCTTCATCCGCTAAGTTCCTTCGACATGGCGGGGCCCAAACTGCTTCCTTTCCCACAAAAGAAAAACAACTCGCTACTCTGAGATCCGCCCCACAAGAAATTCCTGCCAACCTTGGAAGCAGATCGCTCAACCTATTCCCTGCGACGACCCATTTATCATCCCAAAATCTGGTGTTCTTCCCA
Organism: Magnolia kwangsiensis; assembly: GCA_037074715.1. Lineage (NCBI taxonomy): Eukaryota > Viridiplantae > Streptophyta > Magnoliopsida > Magnoliales > Magnoliaceae > Magnolia > Magnolia kwangsiensis. Next base: position 13,329,043 of record CM073571.1, read on the forward strand.
TTTCGTAGCCTAAACCCAATCTGTTCCCAAACTTTATGTTTAACTAACCCCACCGACTTCCAAAGAAATGATGCTCTATACTATGAAGACTGCCTAATCCACCATCCCCTGTCTTCCTCCCCATATCTCCTACAAATCATCTCTCTCCAATGAGAATCTACTTCTACCTCAAACCTCCAAACCCATTTCCCTAGTAAAGCTACATTCATATCCTCCAACTTCCTAAAGCCCACACCCCTTCGATCCCTAGGTTTACACACTTCTTCCTATTTCAAAAGATGAAATTTGTGATTATCTTCCGCTCCTTTCCGCAAGAATCCCTCCTAAGTTTTTCCAACTTACGTAGGACCAATTTTGGGCATTTAAATAATGACATATAATAAACTGGGAGATTCGACTAACCGTCTAGATCAAAGTTATCCCCACCCCCCCCCCCCCCCCCCCCCAAAAAAAAAATAAAAATAAAAATTAAAAAATTAATTAATTAAATTTAAAAAAATGACAAGTGACGAGTTTTCCAATGAGACAATCTTCTCTTTCAAACATTTTGATAACTTTTTCCCACGGATGTTTCACCAGCTTTCCAATACAAAGTAGGAGGCTGCGATACGACGTAGGGAAAACACCCTCCTTACACCCAAATTTGTAAGCGAATAATTTCATTTCCTCCTCCAGAATTCCCACCCCCAAAATTTCACTCTTGCTAATATTATCTTTTAGACCCGAAACCGCCTGAAAATTGACTTTGACTGCCTGTAGGAATTCCACATAAGAAGGATTTGCATCGCAAAATAACAATGCATCATCCGCGTGCTACAAATGAGTAACCTGAAAATATAAATTATCCACTTTAAATCCTTTCACAAGCCCTATCTCCACCCCTCTGCCCAAGAGTATGCTAAATGCCTCCATTATCACCACAAACAAATATGGAGATAGGGGGCCCCTTGATGGATACCTCTCGATGCTCAGAAAAAACCCTTCGGGGAGCCATTCACCAAAACTGAAAATTTAGCTGACTTGACAAATTCTTGCATCCAGTCATGCCATTTAACCCCACATCCCAAACTTGCCAACATATAATCCAAAAATTCCCAATCGAAATGACCATAAGCTATTTCTATGTCTAGCTTGCAAACAAAGCCTTTTGACCCTCTTTTATTGCATTTGTCTATACATTCATTCGGTACCAAAAAACTATCAACAATCTACCTTCCTTTTATAAAAGCCCCTTGTGTTTCTGAATTGCTTCTCCCAACACCGCTCGGAATCTAGAGGCAAGCAACTTTGCCAAGATCTTGTACAATCCACCTGATAAGCTAATGGGTCTGAAATTTGAGGCATTTGGCACCTTCTTTTTTTGGAATTATCGCACTATGAATGTGACCTCCAACTTTGAAGCTATATAACCTTTCTTTTAAAAAATCGTTAATAAACACAATCACATCCCTCTTAACCAGCCCCCAAAACTTCTAAAAGAACGCAATCAGAAAGCGTAGAGCTGGGCATTGAGTCAAGTCGGATCAAGTTAGGGCCAACCCGACTCAATCTAGTTTTGAAATAGACCTGACCTAAACTCGACCCGACTTGATACCGAGTCAGGCATGCCTAGTGTTTCAAATAGCGCCCGTAGCGTAGCGTGGCCGTAGCGCTACATAGTGTCCTAAATAGCGTGAATCCCTTGTAGCATAGCGTACGCTACAGCTACGTAGCTGTAGCGTACGCTATGCTACAAGGGATTCACGCTATTTAGCGCGTAGCGTAAGCTACAATGTATTTTTTACTATTTTAGTTTTTTATTATTTCTTCACATTTTCTTTGTTTCTAATGTTGAGGAATGTGACACTTGTATTGTAGTTGATACTTCTAACCTATGGGATTTTTATAGCTTTTCATAATTGTGACCTGTAGTTTCAATTAGACATTATTAATTGAAGTGGTTTGCTTAGAAAGTTGTTGATGTGATAATTATTTGATTTGGCTTATATAAGTGGATTGGCTTTTGATAAATGATAACTAATAACTTTTTTGAACATGCTTATAATTGATAAAATGAATCATCTTTTAGGCATTTTTATTAAAAAAATTCCTCTTCTTTTTCACTATTTATTATATTTGTCCTATTTTTAAATTTTAAAATAGAAGTATCGTGTAGCTTACGCTACACGCTATGTATTTATGCTACACGTTGTACAGGGCTAAGCGTTACGCATCACGCTACCACTATTTAAAACACTGGGCATGCCTAACCTGATCCTAGTCCAGGTCTGACCTGGACTAATTTGAACCGAGTCTGACCCAGTCACAAGTACCAAGTTGGGTCAGGTGCAACGGGTATCCACGAGCTGAAATCACAACTCAAAACCTAGGTGAACCTACCAGAATTGCAACCTCTCCATTAGTTGCACAACATCTCATATCTGAAACGTCAAATCTGATCGAGTCAAGTCAATACCAAGTTGGATTTCGAATCGAGTCAAGTCAGCAACGAGTTGGATTTCGGGTCGAGTTGAGTTGAGTTACCAGGTGACTCGAACTCAACTCGTTTTGAGTTTGAATTGGACGAAGTCTACTCGGTTCGGATCGACTCACCCATTAGGTTCAAATCGAGTTGGGTATGAATGAGTCGAGTTTGCTGAGTTGAGTTGCCCCATGCCCAGCTCTACATCCGGCCCTGACACTTTATCACTACCCAAATCCTCCACCGCTTGTATAACTTCTTCCTCAAAGAGTACCTTTTCCAATGATTTTTCCGTTAAAGATGAAATAGGATTAAAAGATAGATTATCTAGAACCAACCCATTCCTATGGTCTCGAGATAGCAACTTACTATAGAAAGCCAATATTTAAGTACATACTTTTTCTTTACTCTCTATTCTTTCCCCCTTGACCATGATGGATATAATTTTGTTAACCCGTGACCTTGTGCTTGCCATGGAATGAAAGAATTTCGTGTTTCATTCACCATCTTTCAACCAGAAGGCTCGCGAACGTTGCCACCATTTTATTTCATCCTCATGCAATCTCGCATTGTACTTAACCTGATAAACTTCTTGCCATGCTCTCTCCTCTTCCGTTATGACTTTTGTCTCTTCTTTCATCTCGAGTTTCTAAATTTTTTCCAAAAGTTGTGGTTTCTTCCTCACGACCACCTGGACCTCTGTCTTCCATTTGCATATTTCTATTTTCAACAATTTTAACTTTTAAAAAAGCACAAAACCTGCTCCCCCCTGAATTGCAAAAGAGGACCAACGCTCTACCACCTCCCCTTCAAAGCCTTCTATTTCTAACCAAGATAGCTCAAATCTGAAAGGGGAAGGGCCCCAAAGATGGAGGCCTTGTGATTCCTAACAAGTACGTTGTTGTGGGTGTATGTGCATGCAAGCCTATGACTGGGCCCATAGGTACATACACTTGGGTCTTATATGTTATGGACCTTTATCCTTAATTTTTCAGCATTTTATCTGTGTTTCATGCTTTCCTTATTTGCCCCTTAGCCTTTCTTTAGTTTTTCATTCATATAAGGGCATATATGTAATTTTAACTTATCTTCTATTATTATAAATAAGAGTAAGTCAGACATCCCAGCCCTATATGCTTTGTCTCACAAATTCTCTCCTTCTTAACGGTTATAAAGCTCAAGAAGAAAGTGGTTCACACATATTCCTTCATTGCCCTTTTGTGGCAATTATCTAGAATTTTTTCCATACTAAATTTTAGATGATGTGGGTCAAGAACAAGGTGTCCCAAATCAGTTATGTAATGGTAACGGCCATTGCGGTGATGCAATTCGGAGCTAAATTGGCGAGGTCCGGAAAAAAAGAAAAAAAAAAAGGAGAAGCATAACGGATGTTAGAAATGTTGTCAAATCGCATATGCCATTGTATGCGATCAGCATATGTTTTCGCATATGCGATCGCACAATCGCATATGCCATGGCATATTTTTAATAAAATAATAAAAAAATTAAAAATGAAAAAAATCTTTAAAAAATAGGAAAAACTTGCCTAATTAGTACACATGATTGGATTGAGTTATTTTACTTATTTCATTATAGTTTGAGTGTTTCATTAAGTTATATATTTAATTACTTATATTATATTATATAAATTTAAACAAAACAATCAAGCTACATTAAAAGAGAACTAATTATTATAAACTTCGAGCAAAGAAATTTTACTGATAAATGGATAACTTGAAACAACTTACAAGTTATAACTTACAGCTTAATTTACAAAAAGTAAGCACAACTTATAAAATACAAAAAATAAACATACTTGAAGTAATTGTAGAGAGATTAGAGTAAGAGAGAGAGTAATAGATTTAAAGCTTTGGAGTAGAGAATAGTGAAAACGGAGGGGATATGAGTGTCTATTTATAGGCAAAAGTTCTCCAAATTGAAAAAATAAAAAATAAAAAATTGCTTCCACTCTGATTATTAGGAAATATGCGATTGCATACTCGCATATGCGATCGCATATTTATCACATATAAAAGTATGCCATGGCATACTTGCTAGGATCGCATATGCCATCATGGCATATGCGATTCGATACACAGTATGCGCATATGCGATCGCATTTGACAACAATACTTACAGTAGTTAAATAGATAAAGGCTGATGAAGAAATAACTCTTATGCCTATGGTGAAGAGGAAAAGAATGAGGAATTCAACCTGGGCTGTGTCCACTCCCTATCTCTAATAAGGAAGGGGTGGTTAGGTAATAAGGGGAATTAGATTGGAGACTAGATAGATGAGACACGTATGACGAATTTAGAGACCCAACTCATTGTTAGAGCTGTACACGAGTCAAGTTCGCTCGGTCAGCTCGCTCAACTTGACTCGGAAAAGCTCAACTCGCCTTGGCTCAAAACTGGATTCGGACCAAGTCAAGCTGGTTTTTGGAGCTCGAAAAAATTTTAAGCCTAGTTCGAGCTTGCCCGAGCTCGACTCGCCTCGAACTCGGACTTGAATCGACTTGAATCGAATCAGCTCGGTGACTCGATCATCTTGATTTTGATCATGATACTACTCATTGAGTGTTTGATGAAATGCCTCAATAAAGTGTTGTTTCTTAGATACAAGAAAGTTTTTTTTAGGGAGGCGATTAAGGTGCTCCGCATCGAAGCAAGCCTTGTCCCGAACACAAGCATAGTTACCTCTACCATATATAACACCAATTGCTTTAGAAAATTTTTCCGTGTAAATATTCTTCACAACATTGGTTAAGAGAGGGCAAATTCGCCATAAAACTATTGTTGTTTGGCAGGGAACGGTTGAGATATTACTGCACAAGAGACGTCATAGATCGCACCCGCTTCCTCTCACTTTGTTTAATGCTTGTAGCCCACACCAACATGTCCTATTCCCTTATTAGATGCACGCTATATGGGGCCCATCCTAATGACCGTGTGACATCCACTCTGCACATCTGTTGTGTCAGCTCATGTTAAAATGTTAGCCCAAAATTTAGGCGGATTGGGGACATGATTGGGCCATAGCAAGGGAAACAATGAGGATAGGCCACCCACCATTCCCTTCTCTTTCCATGTGTGTGACATGCACCTGCATGTAGCCAATCCTCTCTCTCTCTTGACCGATGAGTACCATTGTGTTTAAAGCTCAAAAAGAAGCAACACCATTTCAGTACAGTCATTCGCAAATCTACATGTCTACAAATTACAATAACAAGGTAAGTTGTCATCCTACTAACCTTATTGCGGTCTTCAGCAAATAGCATCCTCAAGTCACCTATGTATGAGAGGCTACAGATTTTGGCATAGAGATCTTCCTGAGTCAAAGAGAAGACAACAAGACATTCACGCAATAATGAATTGATTCATCATCATCATCACCTAAGCCTTATCAAAAACTAATTGGCAATACTGAAGTGATTGACCAGTGAAATTTCTTTAAGAAAGGAAACCTCAGTAAATTCAGGTGGCAATTGGAGGAGAGCGGCGGAAATTGCGGCCTTCAAATTAACTGAGTTAACATTTCTTATATCAAAATTGTCCACAAGAATGTGAACCTGCAAACAGCAAAAACTTATTGTAATTGAGGAAAGTGGATGGATGGGGAAAGAATAGATAAGAAGAATATAAATAGACAACCAAGGCATCTAACTCCAAAATCTGAAAGGCTTGTGGAATCATAAGCAGACAATGAAGAATACTTGTAGATTTTAACATGCAATAAACAAGGTCTATGCCCTAGCTATTCTCACCACACTATTAACGCAAGATGAAATATTACGACTGCATACTGACTCATTTACTAAGGCTGCTTTTCGATGCACAAGTGAAGAGAAATGACAAAATAATAATAATAATTCCTAGCATTCATAATAATGAGTGAGTAGCCCTCAATTTGAAGTTGCATTCACTTCAAGCCCAACTTGAATGCAATCACAATTTGGATTTGGAGCCAAGACCCTCAATATGAATGCTTAAAAAGGAAATTGCAATGTGGTAATGGCACTTCCTTTTTTATGGTTGTGGCAATTCCACTTTATGAGACTAGTAATAACAATTTGATCCATTAAAGCATCCTGATGCAGGACGATTAACCACTTGCTCTAAAAGCTTGAACTGATAAAGCATGGCGAATCAATCCATTTATCTCATAGCCCAGGCCCCCACATCCATGGGTTAGGACCTCAGCCGAACCCCCCTCGTGGGCCCCACTTCACATGGGTTCCACTTCACACGAGCCACCTGCTTCACACGGGTGGGGCCCGCCTCACACGGGCCGCCCACCCCAAGTGTGCCCTTGCATCCCACGAGCCACCCCACTTGAGCCCAGTGTGAAAATGCCCCTGCATTACATCCAATATACAAAATGGATCTTGTTCTATTGTTGATCAGAGATATATATATATATATATATATATATATATATGAAAAATACAAATCGAAGTTCAAAGAAGGGGAAGGATAAGGAGCCCTCAACCCAGAATAGATAAGAGGAGGATTTATTCAATAACATAGTTTGGGCTCCTAAAATATGGTAGCCTTATGACAATCCATCTGCTTGTATCAGAAGGACCAATGAATTAGGATTTCCCTATTAAGCTAGGTCATTTCAACCAAATCATTTATCATAAAGACTGTGAGCTTCACGAGAATGATTTGGAGCAAAGTGGAAAGTTATTGACATATTAGATCATAATCAGCACATGATATTGAATCAGCCTTGATAACTTGTAGCTCACGTGGTATTGGCTATCAAGTAGCTAGTGTCTACACTTGTCCATTCCTATAACTCCCACTAAATTATGTGATGCTATCCAGTTGGTAATTGTGACCAAACTCAAAGCTATATAAGGTCAACATGCCAAGAGCCTATAAGGATTTTGATATAAACGGACAAGCACACTAGATCTGGATGATACTACAATAGAGAATAAAGAAGTAATCTGAGATGTCTGCAAGCAACGGTAAGATTAAACATTTGATGTTTAAGTCGTTGAACTATCTCATTAACTGGATAGTTGAATGAGAAGCAAAGACGGTATAATTAACTTATGAAAGAAATGGCCAAAACATGACTGACATAAAACTAGAACAATGCTGATGATGTTACTATTATGGTTAAGAAATCGCCATCTTTCAGAAAGAATTTATTTTTAATCAGATAAAGAATCCTTAGAATACAATCTATTTACAGGTGATGGTTTTTAAAAATAATTGTTATACACACATATAGCATCCAGAGAAGGGAAAGAACAAGCTAAAATGGCATAAATGACAAGGAAGATCAAATTGGCAGCAGCAAATCTCATGAAATTAGCATGCATCCATTACAATATGAAGCTTGGGGCTAGTGAACGAACTAGGCAAAATGGTTATTACAAACTCATTAACTTCACATATTTTATGACGAACCAACCAAAGAATGATTGACTCGATTCTTATCCAGCTACATTTGGTGAACAGCGGATATGAGAGAAGGATCAAGTCAGTAGAGAGGAAGAAGAGAGAGCTCCCCGGTATTCCTAAAAAAGAAAAAAGAGCTTCCCAGCTCATGTGAAAAAAAGGGAATGGATATGAAAACTGAATGGATGGTGATTAATATAGGAGATTTTGGTACTATATATATTCGGAACGGCAGATATGACCAGTGTTGCTTGCGGCCACCATCCTTGTATTGCGACAACCAATGAGATAATCCCCTTGGATAATGATTGCAATGCTCACGATTACCATCGCCACCCACAGACCATTTGGGTAATGGCTGGATACCAATATTGCAATATCATTGCCATTCATATATACATGGTGCTAGCTTTTGTGACCAAACGACCTCTGTGACAGCAGTCCTTTTATGGTGTTTATTTATCTCGGTGACAGCAGTCCTTTTATTGTGTACATTTAAATCTTCAGATTAAAAAATCAAAACACGTCACATCACAGAACTAAACCATTTTTTTCTGACCAATTTAACTCAAACAAAATCAGAAAATAATCTTTTTAAAAAAAGTAGAAGGAACAAAGTAGAATAAAGAGCCCAAGAATGCATTAGGTCATATAAACATCTATATGGAAAGTTCCAATGGTTAAGTGCTCTGCAATTATAATCCATATATAGTTTGCTGAATCATCAAATATTCAAATCAGATTACTAAAGAGCAATGTCACTCGGCATTGTAGTTGCAACAAATCCAGCTACGATACTTTCATTTTGCATCTGCTTTTACTTCTAGTACCTGATATGTGGTAACCAAAAACACCAAATATGCAATAACCCATCCTTCATATCTCCCAAGTCATACACCACCAGTGTCAAACATGCCTCTATCTATACTTATTGGGTGTCTATGTAGGATTTTATCTCCCTCTTCTGCATCCATATCCCCAAAGTTTTTTTTTTTTTCTTTTGAAAAGAAGCAATATATTTTTTTGAAAATTTATATTGCTTCTTTTCAAAAAGCTAAAGGAGGGGATAGGGCGGTTTATCCCGGATCTTGCTAGATCAACCACCATGGAATTAGGATGGCCGGTGGGAGGTGTTAACAAAATGTTTAACCGTCCTGCCAAAAATATAATTACTTTAAAAATGCAATCCATTTCCCAATCATATTTCTTAGCCCCTGACAACTAAGAGCACACTTCTTTGTGCAGGATTTCTATTGTTATAGGCAACTGGTGGAAATAGTCGTTGATAGTGTGCACCGCCTCTCTCAATGCTAAACAGAGGGCCATAATTCTAGAATTTGTTGTGATTGGGGCTGAAAATGCCATCATCATGGACCCAAACGCATCTAAGAGTAACCCGCCAATCCCACTAGATTGGCACACATCCACTAAAAATCTTCTCCCATTTCAAATGAGAAGCACTCTTTTAGATGAATTGGCATTACTTTTGTACTCCCCCAGCCATTGCCTCCAATTGCCCTAAAAAGTAGACATTGGCAAACAATGAATGAACAGCTGCCCATGTGAATGCTGTCCATGTGAATGCTGCGAAATTGCTATTTTCCAAATGATGATAGGAAAGGCATTTGCAGGGGTGTTTGAAACTTCTTCGCAGTAGGATTTAGCAGAAAAGGATCCAGAGGCTGATCTCTTCCAGATTTTCATTTCTTCCTCATTCCATAAGACCTTGAAGGTCTCTAAGATTTGCATCATTCCGAAAATTGGGCTATTTCACCATCATTTCAGTGAGACTCATATCACCAGGGTTATAAATACACACACGTGTACCTGCATGTTTATGAGTATACAAAAAGTTACATGGACTGTGGTTTCAGCATATTATCAGCACATACTAGAAATGGAAGTAGATGAAAAATGACAACAGACTCTCAAATATTCACATGGGACAACAACAACCTTTCTTGAATGGAAACATAGAAAGAAGCCAAACAAAACCAGGGAAAAAAAAAAAGGAGAAGCACACCTCCAGGATGCACATACAGGTTTTTGCAGACGTCCGCTCAAGTAAAATCTTTCCCAATTCAATAAATCCTGAACAAAGTCATGCATTCGGACGACACCATACTTGATCATTCGCTGAAAATTCAAAATAACATAAGGATTCAGCCATTTCAACCCGTGCATTTCCTTCGTGTGTGTGTGTGTGTGTGTGTGTCTATATACATGTATCCACGCATACATATATGGATCCATACATGCATGAATCATGTCACACAAAGAAGAACATTAATTTGATTGAAAAAATCATTTATGGGTACCCTCTCATTCAATGCCACAAAGGGGTTGAAGTGCACTCCTACACCTATTCGATCAGCAACGCGAGTTATCTAACACAACCCAACAAGCAATGCACATTCAAATCAATTAGCACTTCAAAAAACAGCAAATTCACATCTCCAAGGAGAGAAGGAAAGAAGGATGGACACCATTTTGGGGCCGAGGTACGCCATCCATGAAGCGTAATGATGTCTGTTCTTTTCCAGGTTCTGCATCAATTGAAAGGAAGTCAAAGACTATTATAGACACAGAGAGAGAAAGAGAGTCCTTGGGTTCTAAAAAATGGGTTAGAGAGAGGGACATAAAATCCTGGTTGGGTTTTGCTCCTGTATATTGGATGTTGGTGTATACTACAAGAATACAGAAAAATAAATACACATGCATATGGTTGCCAAGGGAGTGGAGATCCTTTATCGGGTTTCATTGAGTTTTTAAAGTTGAGGAATTACCTCAGAATGCCATTGCATGGGATCTGATACTCCTACGATGTAATCTGTCATCGTTGTTGTCTGAAACCCATGAATCAAATATTAAAAATTTAAATTAAAAAAAAAAACACACGCACAAAATCAAAGCAGAGAGAGAGAGAGAGAGAGAGAGAGAGAGAGAGAGCCTTGTATTGGTTGTTGGGAAGGAGAGCAGAGCCATAAACACAGCAGAAGTCTACCGGCGGAAGAAGCTGCAATGGAGCTCCCGCATCTTCCATTTCCATTCCTCTTTCTCTCTCTCGTGACGATTCATCTCCCCTATGGGACACTAGTGTACGGCTACTCAAACCATCCAAACTCGACTCGGACTGGGTAATGGGATTTGGATTCGGTAGTGGCCCCTCCAGTGGCCAGGTCGGTGATGTAAAAGCTATGTCGGCCCACCATGATGGGTGTATTTTATCCCTGCCGTCCATCCATTTTCACCAGCTCAATTTAGGGACTCGGTAGTGACCCTCCATATCTCGGAACCGGTGGGTTCTGTGGACCCCACTATAATGTACGTGTTTTTATCCACTCCGCCCATCCCTTTCACCGGCTCATTTTAGAGCATGAGCCCGAAAATGAAGCACATCTAAATACCAGTTGGACCACACCACAGAAAATAGTGGTGATTAAATGCTCATCATTAAAACCTTCCTAAAGCCGGCTATAATGTTTATTTGCCATTCAACTGGTTGATTGGATCATACAAACCTGGATCAAGGGAAACACGGAGTTTGATCCAAAACTTCTGGACCCGAGTTTTTCTTTTTCCAATCACCAATGGGTCTATATAAGATTTGGATCTACCTCTTTTAGGTTCATGTCCTAGGAGAATTCAACAATGTCAGTGATGGTGTGAACCAATCACTTTGTAGGAAAGAAGGATCGTTCTGCCAATGAAAATGAAAAGCAGATGATCCTGATTTGTCTAAAATGAGGTGGGAAAATGGCTAGACAATCTTAATAAAACATGACAATACACACGGAGCTTTTCTGGCACCGACCAATACAAGACACTTTTGAATCCAAATTCATCGAAACTGTGGCAAATCATACGGATCAAGCAACCCTAATCTTCCAATTGATTCGTGTCAAATAAGTGATCGCAAGTAGAGACAGATGTCGTGTATAAAACACATGCATCAGGTAGGGCTCACAAATGTAGTACATTTTGGAATCTACTAAATCTATTAGAAATCCCAGGGTCTCTGTTGCTCGAACTGAATGATACGATACTTAGATTAATTCAATCCTTTCTACAGTTTTCAAATGTTGGATAAAATAAAATTTGACCGAATGCAATTCCATGACACCTAATTCCACCTCATCCCATGATCTAAAGAGGCCATGTGTGGTTCTCTTCTCAATGATATTTGGGTTATACAACATTCATGGATGGCTAATAGATTAAGGTTGTCTATTTTCTTTACAATTGTCTGTGGATTTAGAGCAGACCGTGCTCACTTGGACGGTAGTATTTAAAAGAGGTTTGTGAGTGTTATTATAAGGAAGTTATATATTACGCGAATTGTCACTGGTCAGTAATTCGATTCCACAATCGGCTAAATTCCCTAGAAATGTTAGGATAGATAATCCGAAGATTCCATGTCATAAGATATCTCCTTGATTTGAGGGAAGAGATTTTAAATAATGAACCACAATTAAAGAGGGTAGGTGTTAGTCACTCACTATGCTCGTACAAACATATGGTCTCTACTTCACGAGAACTATCGAACTTGGTGATTGAGTTAGTTCTTTCGTGCTAATGATGTGGGGTGTGTTAGTGTCCTGTCAAATGCAATGCCTACAACAAAGTTATACTTTTGGCTGGATAAATTCACATTGACTGCCCATTCGCCAAAATGATTCAATGATTGACCAAAAGTTCTAATGAGCAGGATCCGAATATATCGGCAAGCCATAGAGCATACGTTTGAACAGATCAGGTGCAAAGTGCGGTGTGTGCAAAGCACTGCTTAGAGAATTGTATATGATATTATGTGTGTGATGCAGTGTCAAATGCAACATTTATAACAAGTTGTAGTTTTGACTGGATAAATCTATATTGACTACCCACTTGCCAAAGTGATCTATCGATCAATCTAAATTTTTAATAGGTAGGATCCAACTATGTTAGTAAGTAGTAGAGCATATGTTTGAACTGACTGGATGCACAATGTTATAAGTGCAATGTTATTGATGGGGAGTAAGCAAGGAGTTGAGAAGGAAGTAAATGTTGCACAATGCTAATGTAGATTTGAATGAAGTTGATCAACATTGGGTGATGGGGTGGACGAGTTTGTTGCAATGATAGATTTGAGTAATTGGGTTTGGTGTTTTAGTGGCTTAGGCGCTTGGGTGGTTAAGAGTGGGCTTAGCTAGGCTGACTTGGGCTAAACTCATTTCCTGATACTCTTATTCTCATCAATGGAGGGATGGAAGGGGAGATGGATGGGAAGAGGGGAGAGGCTTAGCGGAGATGTGTTGGATCTTAAGAGATTGGATCTTAAGAAATGGATTGCAATGAGATAGGAAGGAGTTATTTATAGTGTTTTGGGTTGGGTTTTTAATAATTTTGGAGAAGCTCAGGGGTAAATAATGGTTCAATTGCTGGGATTTGGGATTGACATGTGGCGGAATGCGGGTAATTAAATCAATGGCATAGATTGTAATTCTGGTTAAGGAGGAAGGACATCCGAGTCATTTTAACTTGGTGCAATGGATAGAGGTCACAAATGAAGAGATACTACATGTATAGGACTCCTACTCTAGCAGGAGACTCGCCATGTGCCCAGCGGCACCCACGACACCTCTAGCCTCACGCAGGCTTCCTTATCTTGGAAGGAAGGCTCCCCTACATGCGTGAGAGCTCCGCCCTGCATTGCCATAGACTCCGAATGGGCTTAGTTTATGGTTTGACTTGATTGGGCAAGATGACTCGGTAGATGGACGGGGTAGGCTAACCAGGTGAGTTGACTTAGCAGGTTGACTCATCAAGATGACTCAGGGTTTGACTGGTTCCAACAAGTTCTTGACGGGTTGAGTTGAATTGGGATTCCTAGGGTTTGGGTTTGGGTTTAGGGTTTGGATTAGGTTTAGGCTTATGGTTTAAAATAGGTTTAGGATTTCCACCTATTTTGATTAGCTTGTCATCTCGGGATGGGGTGTCTACATTTTGCTCCATATACAATTAAACAGCCACCAGAAGTAGATCGTGGTCCAAACAGGGACTATGTGGATCCCACCATAATGTGTCTTTATCAACTTTGTCCATCCATTTTATAAGGTAATTTTAGTGAATTGAGACAGATCAAGGGCTCAAGTGGACCACATGGTCGAGGTTGAATGCCCACCATAAAAAATTTCTTATGAGCTACGGAAGTTTTGATCAATCTCATATTTGTGTTATCCCTTCATCCAGGTCAAAGTGACCTTACAAACAGGTTAGATGGCAAATAAACATCACAGTGGGCCTTAAGGTCTCAACAATGGGCACCACCATCGCTTCATGTGGTGTGGCCCACTTAGTCTTTGATATGCTTCATTTTTGGGCTTGTGCCCTAAAATGAGCTGGAAAAATAGATGGACAGCATGGATAGAACATATTCATTGTGGTGGGGCCCATAAAACTGACAAAGGGGTTGCATACACACTGCTGGCTGCTAGACGGTGCTCTGTGCGCCCCAAAATGATGTATGTGTTTTATCCACGTTGTCCATCCATTTTATATCATTATTTTAGGGCATGAACCCAAAAGTGAGGCAAATCTAAATGTCAGGTGGACCGCACCATAGGAAAACAATGGTGATTGAACAACCACCATTAGAAACTTCCTAAGGCTCACCGTAGTGTTTATTTGCCATCCAACCTGTTGACTAGGTCACTCAGTCCTCAATGAAGGGAAAACACAAATATCTGCTTGATCCAAAACTTTTGTGGGCCCAGAAGTTCTTAAGGGTTGGCATTCAATCACCATTGGTTCCCTTCATTCTTGTCTATGTGACCTTATGACCAGGTTGAATGTAAAATAAAGATCATGGACCCTAGGAAGGTTTCAACAGTGGGAGCCACTATCTCCAATGCTTTACATGGCGTGGTTCACTTGATATTTGGAGCTACCATTTTTTCGATTATGCCCCATAACTCATGAAAAAATGGATGGATGCCCCATAACCCACAAGGTTCCATACTACGCAATCCACACAATCGGAGTCAAGCTTAGGTGCAACCTGGGTAACACTCTGGTAGGTATTTACTTGACTGTGGGGTCACCTTGATGCATGTATTTTTTATCCACACCGTCTGTCAGTTTTTCTGACTCAATTTAGATTATGGTACCAAAAAGGACCTAGATCCAAATCTTATGTGGACCACAGGAAGCAATGGTGATTGACCCATTAAATATTTATTGAGGCCACAAAAGTTGGATCAAGCCGATATTTCTGCTCAGGTCCTTGCTCTTACCCCGGTGGTAGACTCCTTGGAGTTTCAACACCGGGTCAAGGGTTCGAGTACACATGGTGGTGAAATCCCACGGCGTGCGTGTGTGGAGTGTGTGTGCGTGTGGCGTGAGTGCGCGGGGGTGTGTGTGCATGTGTAAAAAAAAGAAGAGAAAATGACCACTGTAGACAAAACCCTTTACCCAGCGGTTTTTATCGCGGAATACAAACTTAAGTTACCAATTTAGACTAGCACGTGCGGACAGCGACGTTGAGGATGAAACTACCCCTCCTTCTTTACTTTTTACTGCCGTTGCTTTTCGACTCCCTTTACAAAAAACACATGCGCTTTGAGGATGAAACTACCCCTCCTTTTTACTTTCAGCTGTTTCCTTTCACTTTTCCTCTCCACTGCTACTTCCTGCCGTGGCTTCTGCCCCTTTTCTTCATCCGGTTAGAAAGATAAAAATATTCTCTTTGTGGGCCCCTTATCAACGTCTGTCTTCTTCTGAAAATGGTCGGTCGGGCGAAGAAAGCACATAACAAAGGTATATTTTAAACTCATTTGGGCCTACATTGAATGTACGTGGCTGTTGGTCGCTCCGTGGGCCCCACTATGGTGGTCGGTGGTCGGTGCTCTGTAGGCCCCACCATGGTGCTCTGTGGGCCACACTATGGTGGCCGGTGGTCGGTGCTCCTGTGGGTCTCACCATGGTGGCCGGTGGTCGGTGCTCTGTGGGCCACACTATGGTGGCCGGTGGTCGGTGCTCCTGTGGGTCTCACCATGGTGGCCGGTGGTCGGTGCTCTGTGGGCCCCACCATGGTGTATGTGTTTCATCCATTCCGTTCATCCATTTTGTCCGCTCAATTTCCACTAATTTAAGGGGTTGAGCCCCAAATTAGATGGAAATTTGGCTGGTGGCCCGCTAGAAGAAAACAATGGTGATTGGATATCCATCATTTAAATCCTCTTGAGGCCCACTGTTCTGTTTGTCTGAAATCCAATTTGTTTTTTAGGTGATAAAGACCCAGATGAAGGCTAAAAACAAAGATCATCTTGACCCAATACTTTTATGACCCCCAAAAAGTTTTTAATGGTCGATGTTTGTTAAACACTATTTCCTGTAATGTGGTCCAATTGAGATCAGGATATACGTCAATTTTTGTATAATATGATAAAATGATCCATAAAAATAGATGGACGACATGGATGAAACACATACATCATTATGGGGCCAACAGAGCACCGAACACCAGCCATTGGCTGGGGGCAGGGGGAGTAGCCAATCCGTTTCATATAGCATATCCATGCCGTCCGTCCATCCGTTTTTCCATTTAATTTAAGGGGTCGAGCCCCAAATTGAAACATATCAAAATATCAAGTGAATCATACTACGGGAAACAGTGGGCATAATGATTTTCTAGTCTGCCTCGCTGATTTCATGTTTCCCCCGCTCAATTTCATGTTTGCCTCGCTGATTTTCTAGTTTGTCCCGCTCAATTTTATGTTTGCCCCGCTCAATTTCATGCTTGTCCCGCTCAATTTCATGCTTGCCCCGCTAATTTTTATGCTTGTCCCGCTTAATTTCATGCTTGCCCCGCTGATTTCATGTTTTCCCCGCTCGATTTTATGTTTGCCCTACTGATCTTATAGTTTGCCCTGCTGATTTTATGTTTCCCACGCTCAATTTCATGTTTGCCTCGCTGATTTTCTAGGTTGTCCCGCTCAATTTGATGTTTGCCCCGCTCAATTTCATGCTTGCCCCGCTAATTTTCGTGTTTGCCCTGCTCAATTTCATGCTTGCCCCGCTCAATTCCTAGTTTGTACCACTCAATTTCATACTTGCCCCACTCAATTCCTAGTTTGCCCCACTTAATTTCATGTTTGCCCTGCTCAATTTCATGCCTAACCCGCTCATTTCCTAGTTTGCCCCGCTTAATTTTATGCTTGCCACACTCAATTTCTAGTCCGCCCTACTCAATTTCATGTTTGCCCTGCTCAATTTCATGCCTACCCCGCTCATTTGCTAGTTTGCCCCGCTCAATTTCATGCTTGCCACACTTAATTTCTAGTCCGCCCCACTCAATTTCATGTTTTCCTTGCTCAATTTCATGTTTGCCCCGTTGATTTTCTAGCTTGCCCCCACTTAATTTCTAATCTCAACTCTGTAACCTAAACCTAAACTTGAAAACCCAAACCTAAACCCGGTCCCGAACCCGATTTCCTAAGCCTAAAACTTAACCTATTCTCAGTTCCCTAAACCTTAACCTATAACCGACAGTTATAACCTAAACTTAAACCTGCAACCTAAACCTAAAACCTAAATGCATTCTCAAATCCCTAAACCTAAACCTACACCTAATCCTAATCTCAACTCCTTAACCTAAACCTAAACATTAACCTATTCTCAGTTCCTTAAACCTTAACCTATAACCGACACTTATAACCCAAACCTATAACCTACACCTATAACCTACACTTAGATGGGCCACATTGAATGTACGTAGTATATCCACACTGTCTATCTAATTTTAGCCCCAAATTGAAGCATATCAAAATATCAAGTGAATCATACCACGGGAAACAGTGGGCATAATGATTTTCTAGTGTGCCCTGCTGATTTCGTGTTTCCCCCGCTCAATTTCATGTTTTCCCTGCTGATTTTATAGTTTGCCCCGGTCTCTAACTCGATTTCCTAAACTTCAACCTTAACCTATTCTCAGTTCCATAAACCTATAACTGACACTTATATTCTAAACCTAAACTTATAGCCTAAACCTAAACCTAAACCTATAGCCTAAACCTAAACCTAAACCTAAACCTATAACCTAAATGTATTCTTAAATCCCTAAACCTAAACTTACACCTAATCCTAATCTCAACTCCTTGACATAAACCTTAACTTGAAAACCCAACTCTAAACCCGGTCTCGAACCCGATTTCCTAAACCTAAACCTTAACCTATTCTCAGTTCTCTAAACCTTAACCTATAACCGACACTTATAACATAAACCTAGACCTGCAACCTAAACCTAAAACCTAAATGTATTCTCAAATCCCTAAACCTAAACCTACACCTAATCCTATTCTCAACTCCTTAACCTAAACCTTAACTTGAAAACCCAAACCTAAGAATGTTCTCGAACTCGATTTCCTAAAACTAAACCTTAACCTATTCTCAGTTCCCTAAACTTTAATCTCTAACCTAACTTAAACCAAAACCCATAACCGATACTTATAACCTAAACCTAAACCTATAACCTAAATGTATTCTCAAATCCCTAAACCTAAACCTACACCTAATCCTAATCTCAACTCCTTAACCTAAACCTAAACTTAAAAACCTAAACTTAAACCCAGTCCCGAACCCGATTTCCTAAACCTAAACCGTAACCTATAACCTAACTTAAACCTAAACCTATAACCTACACTTAGATGGACCAACATTGAATGTATGTAGTATATCCACGCCGTCCATCCAATTCAAGCGGTCGAGCCCCAAATTGAAGCATATCATAATATCAAGTGAATCATACCACGAGAAACAGTGAGCATAATGATTTCCTACCTTGCCCCACTAATTTCATGTTTTCCCTGCTCAATTTCACGTTTGCCCTGCTGATTTTATAGTTTGTCCTGCTGATTTCATGTTTCCCCCGCTCAATTACATGTTTGCCCCGCTGATTTTCTAGTTTGCCCCGCTCAATTTTATGTTTGCCCCGCTCAATTTCATGCTTGCCCAGCTACTTTCCATGTTTGCCCCGCTCAATTTCATGCTTGCCCCGCTGATTTCATGTTCCCCCCGCTCAATTTCATGTTTGCTTTGCTGATTTAATAGTTTGCCCGGCTCATTTCATGTTTCCCCCGCTCAATTTCATGTTTGTCCCGCTGACTTTTCAGTTTGTCCCGCTCAATTTCATGCTTGCCCTGCTCAATTTCATACCTGCCCCGCTCATTTCCTAGTTTGCCCCGCTCAATTTCATGTTTCCCTCGCTCAATTTCATTTTCAACCCGCTGATTTTCTAGTTTACCCCCACTCAAAACCTAAACCTAAACCTAAACCTATAACTTAAATGTATTCTCAAATCCCTAAACCTAAACCTTAACTTATTCTCAATTCCCTAAACCTTCACCTATAACCTAACTTAAACCTAAACCTGTAACCTACACTTAGATAGGCCCACATTGAATGTATGTAGTATATCCACGCCATCCATCTAATTTTAGCAGTTGAGCCCCAACATATCAAAATAAGATTGTAAATTATACCATGGGAAACAGTGGGCATAATGATTTGTTTTCATGTTTCTCCCGCTCAATTTCATGTTTGCAACAACATTCTCCAAAAACTTGTGCATGAAGCCTTTCTCCCTTGAGACTTTTCAATTCTTCTCTCATTAGCACTGACAAGTGAGCTTTCAAATACGGTTCATCAAGAGGAATTCCATAAAGAATCATTCTTAACGCAAGAAAATCATCCATGTCAAAGGTATTTAATGCTAATACAATTGTAAGGTTTAGAAATTAGTGGAATTTAACATAGGAGGTGTCAAAAATATTTATTAGTGAAATAATTGCCCAAAGAACAGTTTTTTAGGTTATTCAGTTAGAATAAGTGGATGAACAAATGCATTTCATCCCGCTTCCAATGACACATATAAGAAGTCTCAAGTAGAAAACATACTTCTCAATGCAATGTGCGTATTGAAAACAACAGTTCGAGCATCATTCAAAGCATTCCTTGGAAGATCCATAAAATATTCTTTCGAGACAGCTCCATAGTTTAGTAGTGAAGTAAAAGTCTTATTTAGGCACGTTTTTCTTAGCCGGTTGCTAAAAAAGGAAGACAAGTAATTTGGATAAACTCTTCACATCACCTTCGCATAGATACCAAATAACTGTTATATACAAGCACTAAAAGTTTGCCTCAATCAAATTCATCGAGGCTTATTTAATGTTTGCCCAGCTTAATATCATAGTAGATAAGGTCAATTTCATATTTACCCCGCTCAAGACCGTGACAACCTGAGTCAACCTGACTTCATCTGAAGTTGGGCCAGTTGATCCAAACCCGTTCATATTTTTGATATTTCTCGTTCCAGTTTTATTTCCAATTCATATGAAGCTTTGGGAAAATTAATGAAATGCTACTGCAGTTTCAACATACTCTGATTTTGCCCACAACGTTTATCTTCTGAATTTCATGTTTGATATGTTTTTCAATTCATATTTGCAGGCGATGAATATTTTGTAAAGATCCCCAACCCAACAAGTAGGTGTACACTCACATGGTGGTTTGACAAGGTGAAGGGTGGAGTGGAGAAGCATGATAGTCGCCTAAATTTGTTTAGGCAATCTCCTTTCTCGTTTTTATTGCACGTTACATCCTTTAGATTTTTAGGAGCTCTATTTCACCTTCTTTTTGTAAAATACAAAGTATCTAGTATTTGAGATCAACGGTAGGCGAGTGCACTTTATCGAGATGGACTTCGCCCTCATTACCGGACTTAAGTTTGGAGATCTAACTGTACCGAAGATATGTTACACTGCGAGTACATTAAGAGACAAATACTTCAAAGAATATCCAATATTAAAGAAGTAACTAATGAAGGTGTTTGAGAGATTAGTTGACACCGATAATCATGAGGACGTCGTGAAGGTTGTCGTACTTCTGGTTGTGGAGCACTTTCTTAGGGGAACCGAACCGAAAACCATGTGCAATATGGATTATATTTACCTAATGGAGTCGCTAGATGATTTCTACAGGCATCGCTGGGGTAGTTTGAGATACTATACAATGTCACAAGGAATCGAATCTGCTGTTGCAGCATCAAGTTCTCCTCGGTACACAGTATGTGGTTGCGTCTTTCCTCTACAAGTAAGAACACCTTTTACTTTGTAAATGTCTTCTCTCTATAGTCAATTATGGATCTTTAACCTGGTGCAAATTCATTATGACAGGCTTGGGCAGTAGAGATATTACCGGCCCTACAAGACTGTGTTGTTTCGTATGTTCCGCATCATATTCCACGCTTCATTCAATATCGAGGCTGGAAGGGTTGGAGGTATAACAACATACATACTATTTTCGAGAATAAAGCTGTAAGTTTATATATATATATATATATATATATATATATATATATATATATATATATATATATATATATATATATATATATATATCTTCATCATTTACTTTGCCTAACTTGACATATATGCTCAACTCCTTAACATTACTCTTTGTTCTTTTGCAGACCCTAGTAGTAATGAAATTAGAACCAAAGCTACGAGAATGGGAAATGGATGCCGTTCGTTCAGTGCAAGACAGTTTCCAGGTGAGATGTTACGGAAGATGAACTATAATTTCATGTCTACCATTGTAAAGTTATCCTTACTCTTACATATCCATATATGTATTTTGTAGCTTACTGAGACCCAGGAAGATGATGAGGGTAATGAGATTGCTATAACTGGAGGATGACGAGTCAGATGATAGTGATGAGAAGGGCGTGGAGGGATCGGGACTGAGGGGGGGTATACCGAATGTGGTTCTTATGGAGGAGTTTCGGAATGAGCGGGAAGAGTTGAAGAAGGAGAGAGAGGAATTGAAAAATGAGAGGGGCGAATTGAGGAAAGAGAGGGCAGAGATGAGAAGGAAAGAAACAAGGCTCGATGACAGGGAAACGTTACTGAAGAGGGAGAAGGAGTTGTTCTTTGTGGACAAGGAATGGTTCTTCAAGGACAAAAAAAGGTTAGCGAATGAGAGGGAGGAGTTTAATAAGGAGAAGGTCGCTAGTTGTACACAGAGAGGACGTTTTGTGATGGAGGAGGAGGGTGAGGAGTCGAGGAAGGGAGTGGACGTAAATGATATTGGCAATAAAGAACTTGGACATGTGGATATGAATGTGCAATCGTATAATAATGTCAAAGGTAACGTATCGAATGAATCCACTTCTCATGCCGTTTATGAAAGGAGATTCAAAAGGGTACTGAAGCCGTCCTATTACAAGATTTCTCCCTACTTGTCCTTGTCTGCATTCGATATAACACCTGGGGAGGACAAGGAATGGTTCTTCAAGGACAAGGAAAAGTTGGCGAATGAGAAGAATGAGTTTAATACGGAGAAGGAAGGTAGTCCTAAACAGATGAGACATTCTGTTATGGAGGTCGAGGATGAGAAGTTGAGGAATATAGTGGAGGCAAATGATATAGAAGATAAAGAACTTAGACATGCATCCATTTCTCATCCCGTTTCTGAAAGGAAAACCAAAAGGGTACCGAAGCCGTCATTTTACAAAGTTTCTCCATACTTGTCCCTATCTGCATTCGATACAACCCCTGGGGCGGTTTCAAAATCCGAGCAAGTTACAGCTTTTGCTACATCTCCGATACCATTTCTTCATCAGATGAATCCTTTCAGGATATTATCCGCGCAGGAGGTGAAAGAAGCAGAGGACTAGTATGGAGCAAACAAGGACATGCCAGCGGGGAAATGGTTCAGTACGATATGGATGAAGAATGCCTGGGTTGATAGCGAGGTAAGCATTACTAATTTATTCTCTATATGCATCGATTGTCAAGTCCTCATTTTGTTATATGAATCTATGACGAAATTCTACTATCCTATTGATTAGGCCATCGACGCATACATTGAGTTCCTTGAGAAAAGGCATAACGCCTACTCAATAGCATATCCTCAGGATTGCAAGTTTTGTCCTACGTATTTTACGGTAAATGTTTATTACGGCAATCCTTAATTACCTCTCAATCTTATTTTATTACATGCATTCAACTTTAATCATGTTTGTAACAGCAAAGCCTCGAGGGGTGTTTGCCGGTTTTAATCCGATATCGGGCCTCCAATTCGGTGTTAGAACGGTCGTCACTAATAGGCCAGCTAACCATGGCCTACGCAATTGCCAGGCAGCGAGATAAGCCATACGCCAGAGAGGTTTGGTGTTATGAGCGGGTTATGCACTTGTCACATAACCTCATCTCTTATTGTTGTGTGCTCATTCATGTTTTGACAAATATATTATTTTGTAAATCATGGACAGGTCTATGCGCCAATAAATCACGACAATTCACACTGGTTTTTGCTTGTCATATATCCTAGAGAACGAGAAATCGTTGTTGTGGATAACCTATACACATATCTAACGCCGAAGTTCAAGTAAAATATGAAGAATATGATGGATGTACTCTCCGTTCTCTTCCATACCACTGGAGACAGTACTACGCTTGAAGGGAAGGAATGGACCGTCAAATTCAATGAATCCACGCCGAAGCAAGACAATGGCTATGATTGTAGAATATTCGTTATGAAATTCATTGACATTTTGTGTAGCGGTCTCACCTTGGAAGGAATAGACATGCAAAAATTCACCGCCGAATGGAGGAGGACAATAGCATATGATTGCTTGACTGTAGTCAAGAGGTGATATTTGTGTAATGTGCATGGGAGAAAGATTTTGTAAGAATGAATTATTTTGAGGTTTACAGTAATCTTGGAGTGCTGAAAATTTTCAAGTATGTGCATTTCAGTCCGAGTTCCTTCTCTAATCACGATAGCCATGGGAGGGTTGATCCGAATTCTACTCAAGTCTATCGTGATTAGAGCAAGAACTCGGACTGAAATGCATATACTTGGAAAATTTTCTGCATACTCGCCAAAGTACAAGTTTCGATGTATAGCATACTCTATAATTTTAGTCCTATCGAGTTCAATGCCTTGATATTACACATTGTATGGATTCTATGCACAATGATGCAATGCAATTTCTATTTTTCTTTTGAATTTCTCTGCTTAATAACCTAATATGGAATGCTTACGAACCCCTCGATGTTTGGACACCCAGTACACTTCCCCCTCAAAATCACTGTTCGTCATCTCATCTGCCAATGATTGCTGCCCTTTAGTTGGAAAGAAATTAGCATTTTAGTAATTTCCAATGACATTCTCCAAATCCCCGATGTAAGTCGCAGTGACGACATGGATATGAGGACGAACAAGTGTATTTCATTGAACTTTCAGGAACACATCTAATAAGTGTTCACATCACAGTTGGTAGCTGATTGCACCGGTGGTATATAAATTTCACTTTTTAAAAACTTTCAGAAGAGTTAAATTACTCTGCTTGGTTCAAATGTATATTACATGAATCTATAATGCATCTATAATGCGAGTCTTTCATTCGTAAAACAATGACACAAAAAACTACCATTTGGAATCTTTCCACGCGAGAAGGATGCCACCCAAGGATCCGGAGGCATCAAGCGCAACAAAAATGGCGTCCTGTTCGTCCCATATCGAACTGAATAGACACTGTGAGAAAGACGAGACCTTCATGTCCTGGAGATAGATGACGTCCGGTTTCTTCCTGGATATATATGAGGAGGTTAACAATTTTCGATGGAGCATTTTCTTGGCCTAATAAATTGTACATGTTTTTTCCACTTGTGTTTCATTCTTGTGGCTTTATTTTGTGTAAATTAAGATGAAAATTTGTTGCTCGGGTGGTCTATACACAGGCACGCATGGATGCATGATCAGAACCATTTTGCGTGCCTCACCATTGTGACGGTGTGCATCTCTTCCTCACCATCCAAATGGTGGCGCCCAAATTGATGGTTGAGAAACAAAATTCTCAAACACTCACATGCAACATAAAAAAAAGAAAAAGAAAAAAAAATGCATTAATTAGGAAACTAAGATTGTACTGAGTGTCATTGTTTTCATATTAATTGGCTTGTTGTTCATCAGCTAGTTCTTTGTGAGTGCAAGTGATTTTCAATTTCTGAAGATCCACAATTCAGATTCTTGTCCATAACTTTTTGAGGCATTTTCCTTCCAGGAAGATTTGCTACTGGAGCATTTCAATGATCTTATCAAGTTTGTAAAGACCTGTGCCTGTTAGCATTGAAACAAAGCTTTCCTAGTTTAAATCCTGCTCATTCAATTAAAATAGTTGAATAAATAAATAAATAAAACCATAGAGAGAAGCTTATTTACATGATGTTTGTATCAGCCGAAGACCCAAGTTATAGCTTAGAGAAGCATATCACCGTCGTTGATGTTGAACCGCTGGTTAAAGATTTCGCAAGCCAATGGAAAGCAGTGATAGAGCTAATGCACAAAGATGTCATTACTTCTTTTAGCAACTTCTTGTGCGGCATGAAGATTTTATGATCCGCACTGACGGAGCTGCTTCTTTATTACACCAGGCTGACGGATTGCATAGAGAGAATTGTAGGCGGCAATGCGCTGAACAAGAATTGATGAGTCAGCCTCCTTCTGGCAACCCATGCTAAACAATATCAGTGCATTTCACTTGCAAGTATATCAATCTGCACATAGAAGTATCGTCTATTGGCCTATCCATCAGTGAGAAACTTGCAACACTCAGAATAAAATTCGTAAAAAATTCCTCTATTGAAATATGCTAGTTCCATCCTGGAACTTCAGAGAAATCATCACTGTTATTGGTAAAATGGATCCCTGACCGATCAAGAATTTTAGTAAATCCTATTCTCTCCTCACTTTTGAAAGGCCAATAGAGTTCAAACAACACAAGAGAAACAGTGCAACAAAGATGGAAATAATCAATCCATATGCACTTCTTCAACGTGAAAATGGTGGGGGGTTGGGACAAGAAATGCTAACTTCCCACCTTCATGGGGACATAAGCAACATCCCAAAGCTTTTGAGTGACACATGGGATGCCCAATCATCAATTGGGATGGTTCATTCAAAAGTACTATTGGGATCAAGCCATGGTGTAGGAATCATACCATTCAGATGATCCTAACGCTTTGAATGGAGCCAACTTGTTACAACCATCCATTTTTTATGAGCCATAGATCACATCATTAGAATCATCAAGACTAAGTGGTACTTGGGAATTATAAGCACGCTTGAAGTGGGATCTATCGAATAGATGCATCAAGATGATGATTGGACCTATTTTGTTTCTCCTCTCAATCTTGACTGTCCATTTTTTCTATTGATTGGATGTTTAGGATTATCTAATTGCCATGATTTTTGCACCATGACTCGCCCCTAGTTGTATGAATGAATTGATCATTGATTTATACAGTTGGTAATTCCATGCATCATTTAAAAGATTCAGGGACGTTGGTAAACACTCCATGAAGGTGGTTGTGTGTGTGTGTGTGTGTGTGTGTGTGTGTGTGAGAGAGAGAGAGAGAGAGAGAGAGAGAGAGAGAGAGAGAGAGAGAGAGAGAGAGTAATAAACATTTGCTTTGATAGGAATTTCATCATAAACTACTGTATTCCAAGCCGAAGGGGAATTATCAACAATAAAAAGAACATGGATATCATGATTAACTTTTCAATAAGAGCTAAAGAAGTATTTCTGCTTTGAAAATCTGCATACCAATTCTCTGGTGAACTCCTCAATTGAAATAACATTTTTTATGAGCCATAGATCACACCATTTACTCTTTATTCATTTACCTCCAAATTCATTTCCCATTTACTTCCATTTAGATGCTCTCAATTGAGCCCTTAAGGCATTAATGTTTTTGTTTCTATGTTTCTCAAGCAGTTCCTTTTCAAAAGATTCTGGCTTTACCTGTCTAATGGCAAATTGGTAGGTTGGAAGGCTGCATATTTAATACTGCTATAGAAGTTTAGATATAATCCCTGTCTTCAAACAAGATTCGGAGACCCCCATCTTTGCAAAGTAAAAAGTTCTTTTTTTACAACCCTTAACATATGAAATCCCTAGAGCCTAAGATATCGCGCTTCCCTTAGTCTTTTGAAATATCACTTCATCTGGATTGGACTCACTATTAAAAGTCATGTTGTTAAATTCCTTCCACAATGACTATAGCACTGCAAGAGTATTTATAGCTGTCTCCAGTTAGGATGGGATGAGGCTCAAATGATGATGATGATTTGGCCAAATCAGAGTCAAAATTTAGCTATATATCAGCTCATGAAAACAGTTGAGTGCTAGGAAAAAACTTGATCTTGCGATTTGCATCACATCTAAGGCCCACTGAATTGGCAAATTTCACCTCATATCAGATCTTAATATATATTTTTTATAAATGATGGTAATTGCAGGTTGTTATTGGCCCTACTACTGTCAGAGGCGTTCAAGCTGGAGCATTCAAAATTGGTGACATAGCAGGGACGATTGACAATATAATTCCATGCAAGCTCTACAGGCCTGGATCTGTTGGACTTGTGTCCAAATCTGTATGTTCTTGCTCTAAGCCTTTGCTTGATTATATCTGCATTCATGTCAACGGACAGTCTATGTTCAGTGTGATTCTACTGTTTTTATGGACAAAATTATTTTTAGATTAAATTGTGTTATGCCCATTCATGTTTGTTTGTTGTTCTCTTGTCCTGGAAATTGCATTTCTATGTTCCAAAGCAAACTGCACACACTAACAACGTCACTGAAGTGGTAGATGCCCGGCCAGTCCTTCCATCTGGTACGAGACGTTGGTTTTTATTTTTTATTTTTTGTCAAAAGGATCTACGTGAGTCCCATTTAAAGGGCTGACTCGTGGTTATAAGACACCGTGAGTTTGATACAAGTCATCCCATGCCTATGACTGTTATGTATCTAGATCTTTTATTTGCTATAAACAGAAAATTTCCCGTCTTCTGTAGGGTAATTAATCCATGTTATCATTGACATTGTTACCACTACTGCATCAAATGCACAATTTTCTGCTAGAGCTTTGGCATCAGGTTATAGTATAAAAATTCTGGGTGGGGCCTACTGTGATGTTCGTGAGAAATTCAACTTGTCCACCTATTTTTTGAGCTCATCTTAGGGCATGCGACCAAAAATAAGATGAATCCAAAACTCAAATGAGCCACATGACACATGAGAGGAAACTGTGGGAATTTAGTGACCACTGTTGAAATATTTATAGGTCACAGAAGTTTTGTATTAATCTAAGTTGAAGTTGGACTTGAAAGGGATGTAATCACAATTTGAGTGCTGCTTTCCTTTCCATAGCTTGAAAAAAGAGATAAAAAGATTGTTAATGGAGTATTTGGTTTGCTAATGAGGTCTATTATCGAGAAGAGAGAAGGTGATGAAAATGGGAGATGCCAATTGCAATGACTTATTGGGTTTGCTAATGGAGTCCAATTTCAAATACTCTCAAGAACAATGGCATCTCAAGAGCACTGGGATAACGATTGAATATGTGATAGAAGAGTGCAAGCTATTCTACTTGGCAGGGCAGGAGACCACATCAGTTCTGCTGACGTGGACAATGGTGGCACTGAGCATGCACCCAACATGGCAGGTTCATGCAAGGAAAGAGGTTTTACAAGTCTTTGGGAAAGATAAACCAGACTTTGATGGTTTAAGCCACCTAAAGATTGTGAGTATTTGGTTTCTATGGTCCTTTCATGGCTCTTGTGCACAAGTATCAGCATCTTTTTCTTACTAGTTGAAACATTCTTTTTCTTATTTCGGAAGTTGCATTACAAGCATCCATATTGCATTGTTTGGATGCACTAATGATTCGTTTGGATGATTGATTTGACTGAACTGCACTGCACTGCACTGTTTCAACTGAATGAAGCAGAAATGACCAAAATGGAGGTTGGACCATTTTCATTCTCTTCATTCAACTAGATTAAATGCGCTTCCTCGCATCCAACATTTCAATTTAAAGAGCTGAAATTGTTTTTGATATCACCAATTCAGTGTTGGCCGATGGTAGAAAAGAAGATGGTCCATCAGATGATAGATCCTCGATTAGATAGTGACTACATAGCCCAAGAAGTGGAATGTATGATGCATGCAGCTATCTTATGTATCAAGCAAGACCCTGAAAGATGACCCCGAATGTCCAAGGTTGATACTATAATCTCAATTTCCCAGCTAGCTATTCAAATGCAATATTTCTATTTTATTTTTTATTTTTTATATTTTTAATGTCGAAAAATGATGCGAATGTAGGTGCTACGGATATTGGAAGGCGACATGCTTCATGACATTGTGCCTCATGCCCAGCTGCAACATGCACGTACATGGACATATACAGATCTTGCTCCATCCATTCCCCAGAGAAGCCCAATTTCAAATGATTCGATAAATAAAGCAACGGCAGTTAGGCAAAGATCTACGGATATGTATGGCATGGAAAGACCAAGTAATGAATGTTGGATGTCAGGAGAAAATGACAACGTTTTAAGTGAAGAATTCCAAACATATTTACAAGGTTCATTTGTAGAGTTCATGCAAAAGATGAAGTCAGATGAAAAGGCCATGGCTTTAATGCATGGAGATGGTTATCAAAAAAGCCACCCCATTTCCAAAACAAGCATCAAGAGCATGTGAGATTACGAATGAGTTTTCTTTGTAATTTGTATTTTGTAGTGTTGTTTGCAGTTAAATGAGGACTTTGCAAAGGGTTGATTTTTCTTTTAAACTATTTTCTGCAGATTTCAACTTAAGAGAGGGTGTTAAGATTTAAATGTTTTATTTCTTATTTATTTATTGGAAGTTCTAGTCATTGGTAAGTTTGACTGAGTCTTTAAGTATTTGGTTATTTGACCGAGTCTCTAGGTATTTGGTTATTTGATTTTGTGGCTGAGAAAGTGTCTTATGTGTGATCCTATTTTATAAGAGTTGCGGTTAGTGCTAGGTTGAAGCATTCTGATGTAAAGCCTATTTATAGGCCCTTTTCTTTATTAATAAAATAGACAGAGCTTTACCATTCCAACACGTCTCTTTTACTTTTTTGGTTTTGTATCAAGAATTAGGATGAAACATTGAGCAAATTGATGGTTAGTCATGCCGAGAGCATGAATAGGATGATGGCCATCATTGTTGAAAGGATGCCCAGAATCCATCAGCAAACTTTGCCTCAGCCTATTGTACCTCAGAAAATCGTGCCAAAACCTATTACACATCGATAAATTGTGCCCTAGCTTGTTGTGGGAGCAAGCCTTATCGAAAAATTGGCTCCAGCATAGCCAATACTAATAACACCTGCACTACTAGGGAAAATGCCTCCTAATCCAATATAAGAAGTTCGAACGGTTCCTCCTCCTGCTAAGGTCAGACAATTTGAGCAGGAGAAAAGGAATGTTATTTCAGAGACCAGGAATCATTGATGTGATTGGACCCTTGTGATTCCATTGTATGCAATCATTGATGTGATTGGACCCTTGTGCTTCCATTGTATTCCGATATCTTGCTTGTTAAATAAATAGATAGAGAAATGAATTAAAAGATATCAAAATATTTTTATATACTTATATATATATATATTTACATAATTATGTATTATAGAAAAAGGTAAGGGGGAAAAATTTCTCCAAGTAAATAATAAAAAATAATAAGAGAACAAAAGTTCTTGCCTTTTTCCCCCTGACCCGGTTAACCGGGTATACCCGGTCGACCCCATCTAGCTGCCCAAACTTTTTACAGTTTGGTTCAGTAAGTTTTTATCTCTGACCAGGTCAACCGGGTCAACCCGGTCGACCCCAACTCTCTGTCCAAACTTTTTCTAGTTTGGGTCAATGAGTTGGGGTCGACCGGGTCCACCCGGTCGACCCCATTTGGCTTTTTTTATCATTGACCCGGTCGACCCCAACTCTCTGTCCAAACTTTTTTCAGTTTGGGTCAGTTAGTTGGGGTCGACCGGGTGGACCTGTTCGACCCCATTTGGCTTTTTTTAGCACTGACCCGGTCGACCCCATCTCTCTGTCCATCCTTGGGTAGTTTTTGTAATTTTCTCATGCCCCTTCATCTTGCAACAGGCCCGAAGCCCGAGGCCCGAATCCCGGTCGATCCCCACGTTTTGACACCCTAAACCCATTGCCTAAAACCCACTCTCTCTTATTCCACACGCCGTCTCTCCAACAAAACCCTTCCCCTTCTTCCACAATCATAAACCCATCATCATTTTCACTCCATTCTCTACAAATCCAAAAACAAATCATCATTTTCAATTCATTCCACACATCCTCTCCTTCCACAATCCACAAACCCATCATCT
Organism: Magnolia kwangsiensis; assembly: GCA_037074715.1. Lineage (NCBI taxonomy): Eukaryota > Viridiplantae > Streptophyta > Magnoliopsida > Magnoliales > Magnoliaceae > Magnolia > Magnolia kwangsiensis. The sequence goes on from CM073571.1 coordinate 13,360,183, forward strand.
TTCCTTCTATTTTCTAAAATCTCTCTCTACAAATCCTCCATAAATCCATAAATCCTTCCCTATTTTCTTCCATTTGCTCAAAACCTTCTTTACTCTCATACAAATCCCAAAACCCACTTTCATTTCCTACCCTTATCCTCATTTTTCTATCTTATTCCAACGAAATCTACAAAATTCCAAACAAAACCCATTTACCTTTCCAATGGGAGCTTTTAATGTTCTCGTGTCTTTATGGCTATTGCTCCCATTAATGGTGAGCCTTACGGCTAAAAAGCGTGGTGTAGAGGAAGCGGTCGCAGCTACCTGGGAGAAGAGAGTGGTCTCAGGACCTCGAAACGGTCCATCCACGTCTAGGGCGGGTCCGTCAACGACTCGCAGGTAGGGAGTCGAGGCAGCTCAAGCCGTGGATTTGGGAAGATTCGCCCTACGCAAGGTATGCTTTGAGCGGTACGTGGATTAGGACTTGTACGCCGATACCCAAGAGCGCAAGTTGCTTGCCTCAATTGGGTGGAATTCGATCTTGACGCCCTACAACAATGCCGATGTCGATACTGTGCGACATTTATATGCTTCCATTCAAAATCCTTGCCTACAATCATTGACATTCGATGTCTTAATCGGTAAATCCTTGAAAACTTTTAGTGTTAATGACATTGATAAATATTCTGGGGTGCCACGTGGGAAAGTGGTTGTTTCATATAAGGATTCGATAAGGTCTAGGTACAGGGAGGAGAGGACTGTTCTTGTTTGTGGCGAAAATAAGCCTTGGATACAAGATGATAACTGTTTGAAGGTAACAAGGATGCTTCCAGTTTACAGGTTCCTCCACCTTGTCTTCACGTACAATGTGTATCCTAGATCAGGCAATCATACACAACTAACACAGTATATGTTGGAGGTTCTACATTCAATGGGTATGGGCAAGAAGGTTTGCTACCTATCTATTGTAATGCGCCATATCTTGATGGCAGCCACCACCAATTCCAATTTGTCCTTACCCTTCGGTCGGTTGGTTTGTAAGATGGCGAAGGAATGTGAGCTTGTTTTCATCCGCAATCAGAGGCTTGAGCCGCATAAATTCATTGACACTCATTCCATTAAAAGGATGAAATTGATTGAGGAACAAGAGGTTGAAAGAGGAGAAGGATATGAGGAAGAAGAAAGAGAGAAGGAAGAAGAAGTGGAGGAAGAGGAAGACGATGATGAAGACATCGACGAAGATTTTATGGTCCCCCCACTTATACATGAGCGCTTCAGTTGGGTGGAAGAGGAGTTGACATCAGTTCGGTCTGAATTAACTGATTTCAGGGCTGAAATGAAGACCAAAATGACCGAACAAGAACAATGAAACAAGAAGATCTTATGCACCTTGAAGGAAGTGTTATGCTGCGTTCAGAAGGATGGAGCCGCGCCACATCCGACTGCTTCACAGGACCATTAGGTTTCGGGTGAGGCCATGGATGTGGTCATGTGTTTTATTTTTTGTGGGTTGTAAGAAGTGTGAATTTCCATCTAGTAGTTTATTAGTTAGTAGTTGGGTTCTTTTTGTTTTTCTTTATGTTAGGAATGTATGGGAACAATGCATGGATGTAGTTATGTTTCGGGTGATAGTTGCCATTTCCACTTCTGGTAAAGCCTCATCAGCACAGCAGAAAAAAACCATACTTCAGGTATATATGCTTAACGATATAGTTTCCCCAACTGTTCACATGTAGTTTCTTAACATTTCGTGTTATACCGATAATGGTAGTGTGAGGGTTTTAACAACAAATCTTGACTCTGATTTGTCTAGCGTTTAAAGTAGCTGCTGATTATTTTAGTATCTAGAATTCTGTTTGTCAGGAGCCACAACTGTAATATAGTTGTTTGTTTATTTATTTCTTATTTTAAGATGTTTAATTGGGAGGTCATGAGATTGATTTCCCTTGTGGTATGGGTGTGAGTGTGTGTTCTTTAATATGTTGCCGCCGTTGCTGATGGGGATTCTCTTTTTAGAAGGATATAGTGTTGGCTTGAATGATTTTGACATCCTCAAGGCTGTTACTAAAGATATAAAGAAGAAGATTCAGGACATATCACCTTTGCTGCTTCACTTGTGACCAAATTACAATGAACTTGTAGAGTTGTGAGTGGAAAGCTACATGAAAATTGTAAAACTGCAGATCGTGACTTGTATTATAAAGTTATCTACTTTGGGTAATTTGATAGATTCTAAAAATGATTCAGCTATCAGTAAGGTTGTTTAACAACATAGCTTTTTGGGGATTCAACTTTATGATCAAGGGAAGTTTTATTCAAGGCGTTTGGTTGAGGATATGAGTTTCCACTTCCAAAATAAGTATTCTATTAATGGTGTTGACTACCCTTCTGAGGCATTTGGGTTAGTTAAGAGCTCCTTTTTACAAGGTCTAACCCCCTTATGAAGAGTGGGTCCATTCCATATCATCCAGGGAAGTGTTGATTCGTTCTTCCAGAGGACTTACTGAACCAGGAACTTTGTTAAAAAAAATCTAATGGCCACACTGTGAGATGTTGTTATCTGTTATGATGGGACAGTGAGAAACCTGCGCAGCAATTCTATAATTCAATTTGAGTATGGACAAGTGGACGATAATAGTACTGGAAGTTCTCTTGCTGGTGACCTGGTTGGTGTATTAGCTGCTACTGCAGTATCAAATCCTACCATATAAAATAGTTCTTGATTCTTCGCAGAGCAACAACTCTTCATGGGAATCGATGAAGGTTCCATCAATATGATAGTATTTTATTTTCAGTAAGTCCATCTTTCATTTATCTTTGCATTAATTTATTCTTCTTCAGTAACAAAACATGTTTGCTTCTTTTGATTACGTTATATTTTTCTCTTCCAGGAAAGACATTTTGTGCAAAGTTAACTTCAAGAATGATATTATTGATCGGAGAGTTATTCTATATTTGAATGAGTCCATCCGCGGAAAAATGCATTACAAGTTTAGTGCAGCATATTTAGTTAAGAATCGTTTGAAAAGAGTCATGGGTAAGGATGTTGCTTTTGACTTATCCATTGAGTACGTGTCATTTGTAGTTTCGCATTCCCTTTATGTTTATATACTGCATTTCTTAATTATTTACTTGACCTTAGTCCTATCTCTTGCTGTTTTGTTTGAAATTAGCATTTTATAGCACATTTGTGCTGAATTTGTTCATGCAACTCAATCATTGGATTGGTGGTTAAATCTCGGTTTGCTGTCCTGTTCAATCCCCACTATTTCTTATGGTGTGGCCTAGCTGGGTAAGGAATCACACTAAAATTTCTTATCTATTTATTTGGATAAGAAGGAAAGGGAAATGGAGTGGGGTTTGTGTTGAACCAGTCCACCACCTCCAGTAGAACTTGAAAATACCGAATGGAACTAAAAATGAGACTCCCAAGTTCCATTTGAGGTTTTGGTTTTCCTTTTTTTTTTTTCTTTTTGGAAAAAAAATCAGCTCAAACCAGTTCAAGTGCATAAAAATTCGAGTTTTCTAACTACTTCATCATGAGTTTTTCTTGACTTTTAAAGATACCAAGTTAATGGTATAAACTCGACAGGGTCTCGGTTGAATTGACTCTTCTTGTCATGATTTTCAAGTGTGTAATTGGGCCATTGATAGAAAAACTACTCAATTCATTTACGGGCCTAAAACTATGAAGTAGATGGATGGCTAATTTTTTATTTTTTTACAAATCCTCCAATCCATCCATTTGTTTCGTCCACCAAGATCCACTGACAAGTGAACCGCCAAATATTTACTCCAGGGCATCTACAGGCATGTCCCACCGGCATGAATGAATGATCTTGCACATGTGCCATGTTGGCATGTGTGATGACCTTTAGATTGGCAGAGCAGTACACGTATGGGCTTAGTGGACCTTTAATTCTCAATATTCAGGGCAGGCTTTCTAGGCAGCTGTTCCTAAACAAGATTAATTCCGCCCTTGCATGTATTAGACATTTGCAGTTTTATCTGGAGTTCACAGTCTTGTTGTCTGTTTCTTCCAGTGAAGGCAACATCTGATTTGCTTCTCGTTTAGGTTAATGCTTTTCTTGAAGTAGATCTTGGTTACTTGGATGGATCTTAAGCATTCCTAACACATTTTTTTTTATTTTTTTATTTTTTGTTTTGTAGTCAGATCTTTCTACCTTGGCCGATGGCTTTGTAATCAGAAACAGTGCATGAACTAATCCCGTAGACCCTTCCATTGAGTTGGGACCTGAATTAAAAAAGGCGAAATGTTCATATCATATATTTGGATTCTGTCAAATCCTTGGGGTTGTACAGCCCGCCATCTAATTTACAATTAAGTGTCTTTCCTTTTTTTTTTTTTTTTGTAGGTTAGCAAATTTCGCAGTCACTTCGAGTCCATCCCTAGCATGCTTGAGCCACGCAACTAAGAAATTGAAAGGAAATTGAGTGGACTTGCACGCTTGTAATTGAATGAATGAATGATTGTAGTTGAATGAATGAATCCATTAATTGATTGTAATGGAATGAATGAATGGATGATTGTAATGGAATGAATGAATGGATGATTGTAATGGAATGAATGAATGATTTAATTGATTGTAATGGAATGAATGAATGGATGATTGTAATGGAAACCATGAATGATTTAAGAGCTTGTAATGGAATGAATGAATGGATGATTGTAATGGAATGAATGAATGATTATGCAGGTCGTTGAATGAACAGATGACTCATTTTTTTTAACGTACGTAATAGCTATGGACTAAAACCGTAGCTATAGGTCTATTGTTACAGCACCTACGACTACGGTAGTGCACGGACGTGCTACAGATTAAAACCGTAGCCATAGATCTATAGCTAGGAATTTTATCCGTAGCGTTTTGCCATTTTTCTGGTACTGATAAGGCATTCCAGATGTTAGACCTCCATTTTATGGTTTTATGCATTCAATCTTGAGTCTTGAAGTTTCTCATTTGGTAATATGCATTCATAAATGAATTAGAAATGTGACCCCTGACAGGTATTGAATACAGCAGATTTCAGGAGCCACCATGGTTTGATGTATCGTTCAAAAACAGTGTCGCCCATGTATGACGTAACTGTATCAGCCCATATTGACCCCAAACAGCCCAATATAGTGGCGAAAACCCATATTGGTCACCAAAACCGATCTACAATCCTCAGTAGATACAAGCAAACAGTTACCAGCTAGTCCAGGCTTCAGTCCACATCTTGGGTTTATAATCCTTGTTGAGTGAGAAGGAGTCACAATAGAAACCATTGCAAATCTTTATCTGTTGCAAAATACAGAAAGGAAAGAAAATTACAGACACGCCAATAGGAAGAAGCCAAATACACTTGTAGCATCATCAAACGGCACGGGAACATGGGTGTTGAAGTTTGATGTTTCCGATGCGGGATGTCGTTTTCAGAAATTGATGTATCTTTGGGCTTTGGATGATGATGGCAGATTCGCTCTTGTTGCTAGAGGCGGTGCTATGTAATCACAAATGAGGTCAAGGTTACAACCACCTACTCATAATCTCAAATCCTATAACCTAAACCTATAACCAAAACCTAACCTTAACCTAAACCTAAACCTATAACCTATAACCTTAACCAAAACCTATAACCTAAACCTAAACCAAAACCTAAAACCTAAACCGGAACCTATTATCAAATCCCAAAACCTATAGCCTAAACTGAAGCCAAAACCTATAACCTAAACCCGAATCCATTCTCAAATCCCAAAACCTAAACTTAAATCCTTAAACCTAAACCTAAACCTAATCCTATAACCTAAACTCAAATCCCTAAACCTTAACCTATAACCTAACCTAAACTTATACTTATAACGTAAAACTATTCAAAAATCCCAAAACCTATAACCTAAACCTAAACCTAAACTTGAAAACCCAAACCTAAACCTGATCCCGAACCCGAACCTGATTTCCTCAATCTAAACTTTAACCTATTCTCAATTCCCTAAAGCTATTACCTATAACCTACACCTAAAGCTATAACCTTAACCTAAACCTAAAACCTAAACCTAAATTAAAACCTAAATGTATCCTCAAATCCTTAAACCTAAACCTACACCTAATCCTAATCTCAACTCCTTAACCTAAACCTAAACTTGAAAACCTAAACTAAACCCGATCTCAACTCCTCAATTTCTAGTTTGCCCTGCTCAATTTTCAGTTTGCCCCGCTCAATTTCTAGTTTGCCCCGCTCAATTTTCAGTTTGCCCCGCTCAATTTCTAGTTTGCCCCACTCATATATGGACGGTTTGGATATAACACATACATCATGATGGGACCCACAAAAGAAAAAAATAAAATTCAATTTGCCCCGCCCAATTTCTAGTTTGCCCCGCTCAATGGAGCAGGGCAAACTGGAAATTGAGCGGGGCAGAATGGAAATTGAGCGAGGCAAACTAGAAACTGGGCGGGGCAAACTGAAATTTATTTATTTTTTCTTTTGTGGGTCCCATCATGATGTATGTGTTATATCCAAACTGTCCATATATGAGCAGGGCAAACTGGAAATTGAGCGGGGCAAACTGGATATTCAGCGGGGCAAACTATAAATTGAGCGGGGCAAACTGAAATTTATTTATTTCTGCTTTTGTGGGTCCCATCATGATGTATGTGTTATATCCAAACTGTCCATATATGAGCGGGGAAAACTGGAAATTGAGCGGGGTAAACTGAAAATTGAGTGGGGCAAACTGAAATTTATTTATATTTGCTTTTGCTAGTCACATCATGATGTATGTGTTATATCCAAACTGTCCATATATGAGCAGGGCAAACTGAAAATTGAGCGGGGCAAACTAGAAATTGAGTGGGGCAAACTGAAAATTAAGCGAGACAAACATGAAACTCAAGAGCACAATCTATCTTCGTCAAATTGGCATAGGATAAGAAACGGGCCAATCACAGCAGCATCAATAGATCTTGAGCAGGTTCCATTCTCTTTTGGGGAAAAGAAAGATGATTTTAGGATTCTCTTGGTGCCTGATGATCCAAACCTTCATGAATGATTAGGAAGCTGAAACGCTCGCTCGATTTGGAAGCAACTGAAGACAACGCTGCGTGTTTTCTCCCCAAGAAAACCACAAATCTCGGCACCAAGATCTGGAGAACCTGGAGAGCAAACTCATTTTCATTGCCAATGTAAGTCAGGAATAGACCATTTGAATGCATCAGCATGTCAGACCAGGTTGGGATGGAAATCATACCTGTAGATTGACGACCGGCGACGCATTCATCACATGAGTAAATTTGTGAAGATGATAACACAAGCATGTCGACTGTCCCTGCAATAAGGAACAACCAAGTTGGGGTGGATCATGGTGGTCTATCGAACCAAGCAGCAATTTGAATCACATCAAATCCCAATCTTCTCTTTAAGAAGAAAACTACCTTGTAGCGAGATCGGTGACATTGTAGCCTGTGAACATCTCATCTACCGCATCCATTTCTTGCTATGGTAACTATCCTTACATCCAAGTCCTGAAAGAAAACAAGAACTTCATACTATTTCCAGTTGTAGACTCTCTCCTATGAACCATCAGTGCATTTTTGCAACAGCCAGGACAGAGGTGAAATGACTTCCCACCATGCTCGATTCCCATCATTGCATCTTCATGCTATAATCAACATTCATGCTGCTGTCAAAAATCACAACAATGAATTCACTCTACAGAGGTTTCAAAAGTAGCTCATGTTTTAAATGTCAATCAGTTCTGTGAAAAATATCAAACTAATAGAATGTTACAGATATCCGCGCATCCTACAATCTTCAATGATAGAAGAGAAACATAGACATGAGTTTATTTTAATCTGGGTGAAGATCATTAAAATTCCATCCCCCTATCTTCGCATCACAAGGATCCAATCACAGACAACCTCCCGAAGCTCGAAGAGAAAGAAACGAAATGCCAGGAAAACAACCCACGCGAGCAAAAGAACTGCAACCAGAGTAACATCACAAAGTTGGGACAGTTTGATTTCCATGCAACCCCTCTCTCTACTAATGGTATGAGAGTAGTCTCACGAACGTACTATTACGATGTTGAAATTGGAAAAAGAGGGTGTATGCATTGAGAAGAGTGTGTAAATATCAGTTCCCAAAGAAGAAAACCATTGAGGATTGCTTATATAATTCAAGGAATTGAAAGATAATTGAAGAATCAAAGTTTGGAGCTAGAATGAGACACCCAAATGATCAAATCAATGGACAACAATTACTAGAGAATTGCAATCAAAGCTTCCATGAATGTCATCATCAAAGAGTCCAATTGAAAGGAGAAGAATGAAAGATCAAAGAAAGAAATAGCCAGTGAGAAGCAAGGACAAGATGTTGCAGCTATAATTGGCTGCCATTTCATTGTTCATTCAAATTATTTAGCTTTGATAAGAAATGGATATTAGTGGAAGTCCAACAAACACAATGATAAGAAATGGGTATTGGTCTAAGTCCAACAAACACAACACATACTGAATTTCTAGTGAATTTTATCTAAGATATGTACAGCGAATCGAACTATAAAAAAACAAACACGTCATTCACGGTTCATTCAAAACAAAGACAAGCGCTCACAGCTACAACAGGTTGCAATTTCGGTCTTCAATCGAGAAACAAAAGCTCAGATGAGATATGGGCATGGGTAAGGATGTTGCTCAAACACAATGCACATTCAAATTTCTGATGAATTCATTCCGAAACAGTGAATCAAACTACCAAAGATCAACTCTGCTTCAGACCAGCATTCCGTCACAGCCACATGAAACTCACTAGAAAGAAACAGGAAAAAGAACCAGAATTTAGATATCTAGTCATTGACTGTAGCATGGAATTTCACGGATTGCTAAAAATTCAAGCCTCAGCTTTGGAAACGGAACTGTATATATTCAAAACCAGATTATGTTTCGGGAAATGTCGGTCTTTTTCTGATAGATGTTACATGATGCTCCTTATACAATAGCTTAAACCAGTACATAAAACAAAAGGCGAAACCAAACCTATCTATCAAAACCTTCGAAATTTCACGGACGAAAGCTCCATACTACCTTCGTTGAAAGATTCTCTCTCAAGATCCTAATGTATAATGTATTATTCTACTCCTGAGTCCCAACTCCCCCAGTATAGTATCTGCTTCACTCAAGTGATATATGCATCTGCTAAACCATCTCTTGCTGTTTTCGTCAACTGATCTTTGAAGGTGGCCTCTCCAACCATAGCTCTCCGACTTCTCATCTTCATCTTCGCCACTGTCACCCCCTGCAACTGAGATTGCTCGGGTAGCACCGGCTAACTGAAGCAGGCCTTGTGGAGAGTTCGATTGGGAAGTGATTGGCTTTGATGAGTGGTAATTGTTGCAGGGGACCCACACTCCTCCCATCATGGCGACTTGCTGATTCGTCATAATTTCCCTGATTTGTAGGGGGTGACAGGGAAATGAACTGCAAATGACTCTTCACTTCATAATTTTTAGAAACTTGCAACTGAATAAAATAGGAGGAAGAGAAAATTAAAGATCATAATTTTTATTTTTTTTTAAAAAAAAATTGACCTGCAAATGACTCTTCACTTCATCATTGGTCAGTCCGTCCACCTTCATCAATTCCCTGATCTGCTTGGGAGTGGCTACTGTGCCAAAAAACAAATAAAAAATCAGATGCATGGTAAAATCATCACACAATTCACCAATTTAATAATTTCAAATTCTGTAGATTCAAGCAGCCATTCCACAAGACATAAAAGAACCCAAATCAGACATGTCATGCCAAATTCAAGAACAATTATTGTTCTTCTGATCTGATTGGTTTTAGTCACATCCATTTTCTAGAAAATCTAAAACATCCCAATTGACAAAAAGAAACTAAGATTTACAGTTTCACCAATCATTGGAATCCCATTTTTGCAAACTAAAGTAATTACAACAAAAACCCAAATCAAATAAATTAAAACAAAAAATATATAATTTCCATTTTTAGAAAAAAAAAAGAAATTAATTTCTAATTGAGCATTTGTTTTCCATTTCTGAAGATTCACCAATTCAAGAAAAACCCATCTCAAGTATATCAAATCTATAATCCAACAGTAATTAATTTCAAATTTTATTTGATTTTTTAAAATTATATTCTAACCTTGCGAACAGCCTAGCTGCTGCAGCGCACTGACGAACCGGCGGTGTAATTATGGTGACCAGCACCGCTTGGCATTCCTCGGCGGCTACGAGTTTGATTGGGCAGTTGCTGATGGGGACACCATATCCTTGCCATTGAAAATTGAGCGGGGCAAACTAGCATTTTTTTTTTTGGCTTTTGTGGGTCCCATCATGATGTATGTGTTATATCCAAACCGTCCATATATGAGCGGGGCAAACTGAAAATTGAGCGGGGCAAACTGAATTTATATTTTTTTTTTACTTTTGTGGGTCCCGTCATGATGTATGTGTTATATCCAAACCGTCCATATATGAGCAGGGCAAACTGAAAATTGAGGGGGGCAAACTGGAAATTGAGTGGGTCAAACTAGAAATTGAGCGGGGCAAACTGAATTTTATTTTTTTTTGCTTTTGTGGGTCCCGTCATGATGTATGTGTTATATCCAAACCGTCCATATATGAGCGGGGCAAACTGGAAATTGAGCGGGTCAAACTAGAAATTGAGCAGGGCAAACTGAATTTTATTTTATTTTGCTTTTGTTGGTCCCGTCATGATATATGTGTTATATCCAAATCGTCCATATATGAGCGGCAAACTGGAAATTGAGCGGGGCAAACTGAAAATTGAGCAGGGCTTAATATCTAGAATTTATTTTTTTTGCTATGTTGCTTTTGTGGGTCCCATCATGATGTATGTGTTATATCTATTAGGACAACCTGAGGAGTGGCTCCAGTGTGGCATGGGTATGGCTTGCTTCTATGCGCGAGGTACTCGAATTGCTCGAGTGAAGTCATGTAATGGAAATAAGATGAGCTTTGATGGAAAGAGGTAAAGACCACTTTTATTTCATAAAGCATAATACATTATATTAATAAAAGGCATTTGGAACACTCATTAGGATAATAATCTAAAGGTATTATACATGCTTGATGACTTGTTTTCTTAATTTTTAGAAACCTAGAATCGTTTGCTTAAGTCATTTCATGCATTCTCTCCCTCTCTTACATTTCTCTCATCTCCCATCTGTCTCATCCTCTCCCCAGTGGACCCCACACCAAACCAGTGATTGGATCTCCTCAATTGTAATCAATGCACTTCTCCTTTTTCCAATCCATGACTGGATGGTTATGACAATCAACTCTAGCGACTTAGAGTCAAGTCTCCATTTTGTTGGGTTTTGCAAAATTTCAAGTAGTAGCCCCATCAATGGATGTATTTGGTCTAGATTTTAAGCTGGTTTGTTTGGGCTTATCAAGCCTAGTCTATTACAAGGTTTTATTTTGCATGGCCCACATTGAATTAGAGCTGACAATCTTCTTTGACTCTATCAGCCCATGTAGGGATGACCAGTACTCGGCCTCAGGTCATGCATATTATGTTGTGCTTAGTTTTTAGCCTGAAACTATTAAGTAGGTTAGAAGATGTGGCGTGAGAAAGGAAGAGAGAAATTGGGACTGAATGGCCTGAATTGCATAGGCACATGGAAAGGATGACATGTGCCAGCTAACTAATCATTATGGGACAAACATGCATCAGATCCACACTATAAGGAAATCCAAGACTTACATTAGCCGCACCATAGGGATGAGGGTTTTTCACCACAGATCCCCAACGAACTTGATTTGCCTTGGCATATTCTATTTCATCGTGGTTCCTTTCATCATGTCCGTCAGGAGGAGACAGAGGTTGTTGTTGGCTATAGATGTTGTTAAAGGAATATCTCTAATGATGGGGATATTTGATAATTATATTTTAATTTCTATTAAGCCTTTTGTTGTAAATTCTTTTCTGAATCAGTAAAGACCTTTCATTTCAGAACACACCTATTATCATGATATTATGATGGTATTGGTAGCCAGACGAGCGTGGATTGCTAGTTCTATTTAGATGTCATTGTTTCATTGACAGAAGTGCATTCTTGAGAAGTCCAACTCACTGGGTCATTTATCTTTGTGTATTGCACTGGCCATTACATGTGTTGGTACACAACAACCCTTATCCAGGATTGGAGCTGGCTGGCACATTGCTTCCACCTGGAGTTTCCTCTGTAGAGAACTTACAAATGAGGTTTTTAAGAGCTTTGCTGAGCATACACATGCAATAAAGCTCATGTACATACCACACATGTGCCATCAGGGCACATAGGTGTGATATCCAATCCATACATCAGGTTGGTTCAACCTTCTTTAGGTTTTCCCAAAAACAAATCTGGTCCACTCAGCACATGGACCCAATAGTTGAAACAGGTGGAAGGGCCAGAAAACTCCAAAACTCAAATCTAGTCTTTTGCTCTCATGAGAATGCTTGGCATCTTATTTAATGTTTATTTCTGCTCGTCTAGGAACTTGATGGAAAAACAAGACGTGTCAGAGCTCGGGTTTCACAAGGAACATGATGCAGAAGCTTCAGATGAGAGGAACATAAAATTGACGATGGATGGGCCTGCATCATCACAAGGTGGGAAGACCATATATACTTGAATTGGAAAAGCGTGCTGTGAGGCTTTTTTACTGACTTTCGGAGATCTCTTCAACTCTCTCTCCGTCTCTCTCTCTCTCTCTCTCTCTCTCTCTCTCTCTATTACACTAGAAAAATGCATGATAACAAAAATCCTAACATATTGTGAATAACAAAGATTCATGGAACCTAATAAAGGTCCAGTATCTCCAATTGCTTTTGTATTTCTTCTTAGTAACATAGGTTTCATGATGAAGGGAATAAGAGTGATATAACAATGAACATCTGGTAAAATGAGAAATCCATACACTACTACACATGGTACGACGAAGTAGAAACAAGTAGTTTTACAATTTGAGATTGTACATTGATCGCATAGTTACCAAAAAACATGGCTTAAAAAAAAAAACCCAACTACTAACTATTAAACTACTAGGTGGAACTGATCCACTTCTTTCAACCCGGTAAACAGAAAACACATCACCACAAACATCGCTTAACCCGAGACCTAATGGTCCTATGAATCAGTTGGATGCAGTGCTGCTCCATCCTTTCGAACACAACACAACACTTCCTTAAGGGTGCGCAACATCTTCTCGTTCCGGTACATCCGGTCGACTGGGTCCACTGTCCAGTGTGTCGGGGTCGACCTGGTACATCCGGTCGACCGGGTCAGGCTTGATGATCAGCCCACTTTAATGCAATCCGCCTACTTGAAAACCAATCAAGGCAAGAGTGAATATCCAAAAACAAACCAAAACTTAATTGCATAGGACTCTAGGATAGTATATGGGTTCTGTCAAAAGTTAAACAATCACAATATCCTAGACTCTAAATCCTTTGAAGTTCTTGCCCCTTTTGATCCATCAGTTTGATTAAACTATGTTCCATTCACAGTGGATCCAATGTTGAGCAGCATCTAAATTCAAACTCGCATGTGCTTATGCCACGTATACGAAGGATGAGTATAGCCAATGCAGAAGGTACCTGGACTTAATATAGATGGTTGATATACATGTCCAATGTTGTGCACACTTTTTTCTGGCAATCGCATGAAGAAGAAGAAGACCAACATCCATATACAAGAAATTGGATTTACCTGTACTGTCAATCCATATGAATTACTTAGATCATTTTTCATTTTCTTATATAAGAAATTGATTGCTTCTTGTTCTTTGCCTCTCTAAGATTGTTATTTTACAGGAATGATTGTTCAATACGTGTTTAGATTCATAGGTGAATGATTTTGTAATGAAATTTGCCCCATTGTATTTAATGCCCAATTGCAAGACGAATGCATCATGATGCATGATTTTGAATGAAAAGATTCGCAAATTCATTATGTTTTCATCTTGCATTAGAAAAATGCTATTCAAATCGCAACTGTCACTTTTCATATTGCTATAGAAAAATGCTACTGGAATGAACTGAATGGTTATAATGTGAGAATTCATGTTGTCGCAATCCAAACAAATAACATCAATCCAACTGACTGAAGTACATGTGATTGTACCAACCTCACCTAACCTATCGAGAATTCCTAATGTGTTGTGATTGTGAAAGTTGTAACTTACTCATTGTCAAATTGCCCTGGGTTTATTTCTAAATTCAAAGGAGCCATTTGAAACTAGTGAGGTACTAACAACAACTAGGTTACAGTGCTGAGTTGTAGTCGATGAGTAACAGGCAGTGCAGTCATTGAGTACAATGCCAATATTATTGGATGCAGCTTTACATGCAGTTGTTGAGGAGCATGTTGATCTGTTACCTCAATACCTTGAGTGAGGGAACCTACTAATTGAGCAAGGCAACCTAGAAATTCAACGAGGGAACCTAAAAATTAAGCGAGGGAACCTCGAAAATGAGCAAGGGAACCTAGGAATTCAGCAAGGGAATGTAGTAATTGAGCGATACAACCTAGAAAATGAGCGAGGAAACCAAGGAATTGAGAGAGGGAACCTAGAAAATGAGCATTGAAACCTAGAAAATTCAACGAGGGAACCACTCAATTCAGTTAGGGGAACTGGGAATTAAGTGAGGGAACCGATGAATTGAGCAAGGCAACCTAGAAATTAGGCGAGTGAACCTAGAAATTCAGTGAGGGAACTTAGGAATCGAGCGAGACAACCTAGAAATTGAGCAAAGGGAACCTAGTAATTGAGCGAGAGAACAGAGCAATTGAGCAAAACAAAGTAGAAATTAAGTGAGGCAGCATAAGAAATTTAGTACAACAAACTGAAAATGAGCGAGGCAACTTAAAAATTGAGTGAGACAACCAAAAGATTATTACATGAGAGGAATATATTACAACATATATCATACAAAACACTTAATAAAATACAAAGTATGCTATACATTAGGTATAGGAAACTTGCACGTTCGGCGATTATGGCCGGTTTGTTTGCATCGACCACACTTTAATGTTTTCGATTCTTCTCCACGCGAGGAAATTCTTAACTTTTTTGGTCTTTCAGATGGCCTCTTCTATCCCGGGGGTTTAATTTTTGCACAATACTCCTTGAAGCCATCTGTAATCTCCCATTCGCTCTTATCACGTGCTGGGTACACCGATTCGTTATATGTGCTCAAGTAATTTTGCGCTGTGTAGAATGGGGAGCAGTACGAGTAATGATGAAGATTGTAGTTTATACATGCTGACAGGACATGCATAAAAGGGTACCCCTTAACGTCAAACTCACGACATGTACATGAAAGCGAGCTAAGCTTGACTGTATCATTATAATCTCCCACAACATAGTACTCATCTCGAGAAATCGGATGACAGCGAACATCTCACGCCTTCTGTATAAGGTCCTTTAACTGTTGCTCTGCCCATGGTGTCAACGGACCTACAAATGAGGCTACTGATTTTCTTCTCTTGTAAAACAATTCCTGTATCTTACATCTTACTGCCTCTATCAATTTAGTAACCGGGTATTCCTGTGCTTCTTTGAAGAGGGCGTTAACACACTCGGATATGTTTGTGGTGACCAAGTTGAATCTTTTACCTGGAAAGTGTGAAGATGTCCATCTTTCGTAGCCGATTTCTGTCAGCCATGCATGTACTGGGGGGTTGGCCATTTCAATATCATGCATTAATTTTTCAAATTCAGCCCTCCTGCAAGTCTTCACTGCCCACCAGTAGTATATCTCCAATGACTTGTCTTTAAAGGTGTCCACCAAGTTTCTATAAATATGGTACGCACAGTACCCATGAATTGCATGTGGGAATACTTGGGGAACTTCTTTCATTAAACCTTTATGTCGATCAGAGATAATCACAAGACCCTCCAGATACCCTAACGCATCGTTAAGGTAGGTAAGGAACCAATTCCAACTCATGTTGTTCTCTGATTCCCCGATGCCAAACGCAATTGGAAATATATGATTGTCCCCATCTAAGGCTGTGGCGATGAATAGAACACCTTTGTATTTACCCTTTAAGTTTGTCCCGTTAATGGCCAATACCCTCCGCATAGAATTCTGAAAACTTCGAACGCATTGTCCAAGCGCTACAAAACACCTCTCAAACGTCAAAGTCTCTTGGTTAACAAGCACGACAGTCACCGTCCCCGGGTTGACCATCCTCAACTCATGCAAATACAAGGGGAGTTGATTGTAAGAGTCTTCATAAGACCCCATCACCTGATTAATTACAAGCTCCTTAGCTTTCCATGCCTTCCTATAACTGATAAGAACATTATATTTCTCTTGCATATCGAAGATAATATCACGTGGCCTCAAACTTAGCCATTGCTCAATGCGGCTAACAATCAGATCACATGCTAACTTACTGCTTGCTTGCCGGTGATCACTCTTCATCCACGACATGCCGCACGTTTGTTCTGAAGTATATTTTCATATCTTAAATATCCCAGTATCATTCACCCGAGTTGCATGAACACTCCAGTCGCATTTATCTTCAAAGCACACCACGCTAAATTTGTTAGAATTTGAGTACAGTACCCTATACTGAAATTTATTACGAATTACAAATTGGCTTAGAACATACTGGCATCGACTTTTATCCTTAAATGTTTGTTCAATAGCTATATCGATCGGTTCACCCAACGAATCTGTATATTCTAGCAGTGCTGCATTGGTGAATGCAGCATCATCAAATGGCACGGGAACTTGACGAGTGATGAAGTTTCCGCTTTCAGCAAGGTCTGGAAGCGGAATGTCGCTTACACGAATAGCTCGGGTGTTGGATGATGATGGAAGATTTGCTATTGTTGCTAAAGGTGGTGTCTTGTACTCATCAGTGAGGTTAAGGTTATGTGCCCAGTTGACTTGGCTACTCACAAAGTTTGATGTTTGAGGCGGCTTGGGCAGTTGATCGCTGCTCACTACCACTTATAATGGAGATGCCCTATATTGAAATTCCACGCCATGCTCCTCAGGAAAACTGTCTATGTGTGTTGGCCTATTAATGTGTTGCGTTGTCTCGATGACAAAGGGAATGAATTTATCCGAATGCTCCATCTGTGTTGCCAGGAACTCTCGCACGTCATCGTCGTCTGCGATTACAGTTGGAGGGATTGATTCATTTGTGCAAGGATACATTACTTTCATCCTAATATCACAATCTGTTGGTTGACTCTTAATAATCCTGAAAATTCTAGATAGAAGCTCCTCATACGTAGTCTCGACACGTAGCGAAAAAGTTTTCGAAACCCCACCAATGTACGAGTATTGCTTGTTTTCATATTCAATCTCCCCGCCATAACAACAGATGATTCTCGTAGACATTATCTGAAAACCAATACAATGATATTATATTAGTGAATCATTAAGCAATGGAAGCTTGCCATAAGACAAAACTCGATTAAATAATAAAGGAGCGAATACTCACATTCCATAATAGATAACGATGATACATAGCTTAAGGAAATAAAATGTAAGCAATGCGTTAATTTTTTTTTTAAAAAAAATAAATAAGAAGAGCTTATATAGATTACAAATTCAGAGATAGGAATGATTTCATGTGGTGCTTGTTAAATTCAGCGACGCTATCTATAATGGAATATCCATATGGTCTTCTATTTTAACAAGGGACAATTCTATGATGGCCTAGTACACTTTCAAAAAAAATATATACAAACCTAACATTTCTACATACGGATTTGGGTTTAAAATATGTTAAACTTACATAGACTATCAAAGCTAGACTCAACAAGCAGAGTGTAGGGTTGAAATTTCACCTAAAATTTCACTATTAATTATTTCTAATTGTTGGAACATACGAGAGATGTTGTTTTTGATCAACGAGATGTATTTGGGGATTCGAAATACAAAATCCTAGTCTCAATATGCTCCATTTAGAGCTGAAATTTTTTTCTCAAACCTTTATACATTCACTTCTAGTTAGTGCTAATTGCTAAACATTACGAGAAATATCATTTTTAACTAATGAGATTTCTTAGTGAATTTCCATTTTTAACTCCTAGTGCGGGTTTTCAGTGTAGGGAGTGTTTAAATTTGATCTAATGTACAACGTAATGGGTAAGAAACTGCTTACAATGCCTAAACTCGTTTCAACTACTGTTTATTGAGTGTCTTTGTAATGTCATTACAACTAAGGAAAATTATGGTAAAATTCAAATCCTAAGTTGCTAAGAAGTTCATTGGAGGTCAAGTTCAAGGAACATTCTTGTTTAGTATAATATACATCATAGCAGTTTGTTTGTTCTCCCATAATTCCTAAGTTTAGTTATAAGTTCAAACGATCATTCTAAAAGTTTTTAATGGGGACCTACGTTAGGTTTCATGGTTATGCAGGCAAACTCCTAGAGAACTTAAAATATTGAGTCTCTATCTTCTCAAATGTCATAATTCCAATGTGATTCCAACCAAGTTTGAATGGCTATTCTAATGATTTCAAGGGAACCTAAGTTTCATTACTACGTTCAAACAACTAAATCTCAAATTTCCTAAAGGTACTAAACTTCTAAGTCTCTAGGTTCGCAATTTTCCTTCTACTAAGGGAATTCTGTATAGGTTCAAATAGTTATTCTAGTAACTGGTGCAGCATGTGACTTACATTGAGCACCCGGTAAAGCTCGTATGTCATGAGTGGATGTTATGTATCATGGCATCATGATACCCACGTACATCCCTTAAATTTTGGCCAGATTGCTCTTTAAATTGTACATATAATCATATCATGATATTAAACATCAACACATGAATTTAACATGGATTCTTATAATTCCTCTAAGCTCAAATGACGGCCCACAAACATGTCATATCAATCTCAACTATGGTAAAGCAATTTGGAATATTTAAAAGTTCATTCAACATTCAGCAAGTATTCCACATTGTATGGTTTATAAGACAAAACAAAATGTAATTTGATGGTTCATGTCATATCTATTAGAAATATACTTATATTTAGGCAATCACAAATGTACCATAAGGGGATACAAGGCTAAATTCTCTACACATAGTTAATTAGAATTAGAGTAATAGGAATTTAAGCATTACATCATATACATTAATACTAAATATCAAGCACTTGATAAATTTGAGCGAGCTTTGGAAAAAATGGAATAAACTTCAACTAAAATTAAGCACGGCAAACATGGAAATGATTAAGGCAAACATGAAAATTTAGCGACGCAACCTATAAATTGAACGAGGCAAACTAGAAATTCAGCGATGCAACCTATAAATTGAATGAGGCAAACTAGATATTCAAAGAGGGAAAAGTGAAAGTTCAGCAGAACAGGCTAGAAATTGAGTTCGGCGAACATTGAATTGAGTGAGCCTAGCATGAAATTGAGCTGGGCAAACATTAAATTGAGTGAGCCTACCATGAATTTGAGATGGGCAAACAATGAATTGAGCAAACCTAGCATTAAATTGAGCTGGGCAAACAAGAAATTGAGTGACCTTAAAGTCAAATTGAGTGAGCCCTAAGATGAAATTGAGTGAGCTTCAAATGGAATTAAGCGAGTTTCACATGAATTTGAACAATCATACCATAAAATTAACTAAGCCTAACAAATGAAATTGTAAGAGCCTGACATGAAATTCACCAAACTTCACATAAAATTCGACGACTAGTCGATCACTTGTCGTTGAATTCCGCTCGTCTCAATTTCAGCGAGTTCTTTCTTCAAATTAAAGTGTGGAATGGCTAAGTTTGACCAAGCACCTTTGCTGAATTTCTACAGGTACTTAGTTAATCGTTGTTCAGTACTATAAAGGAAAGTATTTATAAACCACACTAGGGTTTTTTTTTAATATCTATACCTCCAGCGACCGTAGCCTCGCTCAATGCAAGTTGAGGACGGATGCTTTCAAGTGAGGGATTAATTTAAACCCTCTCGAAGATTGAAGATGCAACCACTTTGGAGGATTCCACGTAACCCTCACTAAGATTGAAAATGCCAAATGTAGAATAATAATATGGAGATGATAAACTTTGAATTTTAGTAAGATAAATGGTGAGAAAAGTGGCCGTGCGTCGGTTTTCTGTTGCAATGGAACATTGTTGAAAAAAAGCGCATGTGTTTTTTGTAAAGGGAGTCGAAAAGCAACGACAGTAAAAAGTAAAGAAGGAGGGGTAGTTTCGTCCTCAACATCGCTGTCCGCACGTGCTAGTCTAAATTGGTAACTTAAGGGCCTGTTTGGCCAGTTGCATTAGCCTGTATTAGATGGGATGGAATTACAAATAATGTCATCATGGCTACTGTCAGTGGTTGTCGTAGATTTGCAGTGAATTTGGAAAGGCAAGGATATCAGGTATTCTTGTTTAGGAATACATGGATTTACGATGTGTTGGTAAATTTGCATAGTGGGCGTGTTTGGTATACAACCGTACGGGGGCAGATTAGCTACAAAGCAATTAGTCGCAGCACATGCTACGTAAGTGATGTTGCCAAGTTCTGTGGGTCCCATCTTGATGTATGTTTTATATCCACACCCACCATCTATTTGGAAAGATCATTTTAGAACATTAGTTAAAGAATGAGTCCGATCTAAATTTTAAGTGGACCACGCCACAGAGAACAGTGGAGATAGTGATACCCACCATTAAAAAATTTCAAGGGCCACAAAAGTTTTTGATCATGCTGATCTTTGTTTTTTCCCTTTTTTAAGTTTCTGTGTTAACTTATGTACAGGTGGGATCTGCAGATAAATATCATGTTGGACCTTAGGAAGGTTTCAACAGTGGACAAAACTCCAGAGGAGCTTTCACGTGAGGTGTTCTCAACCACCGTCACCTATAGTGTGGTCCACCTGATTGTTGGATCGAACTAATTTTTGAGCTCAAGGGTTAAAATGACTAGGATAAAGAGATAGATGGTTTGGATCTAACAGATATCTCACGATGAATCCCACGAGTAGAAACCCATTCCAAATCTCTACGCATGCAACCGGAAAAGTCGTTGTTGACGCTGGACCTTTCCATTACTTGTACCTCATGGTGTAGCCCACTTGAGATGAGGATTGACTTTATTTTTGGTTTCAAAGGCTAAAATAGCGTGGAAAATCGGATAGACGGCTTGGATGAAAAATATGCATAATGTTAGGACCCACAAGTAGAGGCTCCACCCTTCCGTTGTAACTCCAGGGTGGGATTTGGAAAACAAGGAGACGGATAGCCAAATCCCGCGGTTTAGGCGCGAAACCCAAAGTAATTTTCATCCGGGTATTCGGCGTTCTGCCAAACATGCCAGCACCATTTATCAGATGGTATTGTGAATACAATCCCATCTAATACCATCTAATGCGGCTGGCCAAACAGGCCCTAAGTTTGTATTCCGTGATAAAAACCGCTGGGTAAAAGGTTTTGTCTACAGTGGTCATTTTCTCAAAAAAAAAAAAAAAGAAAAAAGAAAAGAAAAAGAAAAGGAAGCTGATATTTCTGTTTTCCCTTTATCCAAGTGCCCGTGACATTGTCAATAGGTTGAATGGAAAGTACATGTTATTGTGGGTCCTGAGAAGTTTTTAATGATGGGCATTCAATATCCATTGTTTGATACGGTGCGGTCACTGGTGATTTTGGATTTGCTTCATTTATAGGACAGTGCAGTAAAATGATGTATAAAAACTGATGAAATGAGTGGATATGATGCACATACATTAAGTTGGGCCTCATAGTTAGAGAAAGTTCCAATACAGTGCTACCCGAGCAAAATCTAATCCACTCCATTATTCTCGGGAAAGTACACTTTTACCCTAGCTCACATTCGCAGTGCTGTGGGCCACCCTTCATTTTTTAAGTGGCCCACTGTGATGTACAAGTGAGATCCACGGTAATCATTATATATATAATTTTATGCTGGGCTCATAGCCAAAAAAAAAAAAACAACCATGCTGATGTGGTTCAATTGGGCCCTACAAATGAAAACGGTCGGGAGAGACTTCTACCCTTGATTTTTACATGGCCCACCATGATGATCATGTGAAATTCACTCGAATCATTAGATGCCACACCAAAACATTGGCCCAAGACGCCAAATGTAAGCCCATGCATGATTCAAGTGGGGCACACCAAGGGAAACAATTTGGAGGGTGATCTTTTTATATATATTATTTCCAATCGCATGGTCCACTAAAACCATGGATGGGGCTGATTTTCAGGCTATGGATTTATCATGGGGTGACGCACCTGATGGTTGGGTGGTTTTCACATTAATGCCATGGCGGGCCCACGTAAGCCATCTATTCTTTTTCCTCCTTGAAATAATTTTCATTAACTTTCAATTGAGGACATTTACTGAGATTAATTTATCCTCAATTGAGGTAACTAGTTGGACTGTCCAAGCTTGGCTCAGTTCAACTCGGTGTACAGCTCTACTTGCTATTGAAGAACTTGGAAATGTGCAAATAAGCTATAGCGGCACAATAATTGATCCTGAGCCCAGTAAAGGTGGACATTGATACTACACAAGCCCTCAGTCGTCAAATCTTTGCCAAGAAAATTATAAGATTCTTGTTTATTAAGCAATGCTGTTAGGTTTATGTGTTTTTTTTGTATTTATCCTATGTATCAACTAGTGATTTGAATATTGATAATAAAATAGCAAAATGTTATTGGTGCATGCGATGCTTATCAATGATATCGAAATTACGTGTGCAAGATGTATTATAAAAGAAGAAAAAAAAAACTGAAAAAAATTGAAAAACAATTAAAAAAAAAAAAGACTCATTTTTCCTGAATATTTTCAGGGAATGTCTTGGTAGTATACAGTGACCACAAATGTATTTTTGATTCTTCTTCTTCTTCGTTCGGATGTATTGTTTTGGTACTTGTATTGGGTTATTTATGAATTATATAAGAACTTTTTTCTGATATAATTACATTACTTACTGTCAGATGGCAGATAATTTAGAACTCCATACAATGGAAAATTATCATCCATTTTTGTTTTTTTGTTATGTTTTAGTTTTTTGGGTGTAAATCATCTCTCTTTTAACTACTTTTGAAGTTTCATTGAAAAATTACATCATTTTCCCAATGTTTCTCTCAAATAGTGATTCATTCCCTGATACATGCGATATTTACCAATATGTTTTTGTATTCCAAGGGCGACATCTCCGAGGGGCAGGTATTGAATGGACATATACAAATCACAGGTATCAATCTACTATTTATATATATATATTTCTGAATAGATAAGGATTGAATAGATATTTGATTTTTATTTATTTATTGAATTTTTGAATATAATAGCACTTTAATTGATAAATTATCAATTATGGTTTAATTGATGAGTAGATGAGAATATTGCTCAAATAACGACTTCTATCAGTTGGTTTCAAAATACTTAAAGAGCATAAAGATTGCTTCAATGCTTGCATGGATTGACACAAGAACCACCATGAGATCATTCATTCACTTGGCCCACCAACATACCTGAGGCATTAATCTCAACTGTTCATCCAGCGCCCTACCATGGAGATGCCACAGCCCAAATACCACTCTAACCAAATGACGGATTGATGGCCTGCAAAAACAAGAACGAACCCATATTCGACATGCATTTCTGAGTGGTGGGTACTAGAAGGACATGCAAACATCATGTGGATAGCCCAATTACTAAGAATCATGGTCCTATGAAAGAGTGATCATTTGAGTAGCCATTGATGATACCAGCATTGCTGAATACTATAAATGAGAATGCCTCAAAAAATAAATTACAGCATACATGCGGAGAGGGGAAAAACAGAAAACAAAATACAGGCATGGAACAAGCTAAATTTACAGATCTCGAGGTGGTCAATGGGAAAAATGTGTTTTTCCTTTGGATGCCTTCGGCGACCTCATACTGGCTCTACGGGCCACATCCCATGCCTTCTGTGGAGCCAAAACACCAGCTTCTGATGCAAAAAACGACTCATAGCCTGGCGAATCAAAAGCAAAACCAGTGTGCTTTGACGACTCTCTTGGAAGCTGAGAGATGGAGTAGCTCCTCCCCTCATGTGGTGTCAGTTGGTTCCCAATCTCCATCCATTCTGCCCGGCTGCTAACTTCAGGGTCATTCCTGTGAATTTCCTGAATAATCTGGTAGTCGTAGGGGAAAAGGCATCTCTGAATCCTGTAACCAGATTAAGGTTGTCAGGACTTCAACTGAGTACATCCAAGACATGATTGGATTCACTTGATAAAAAGAAAGCGGGAATTGTTTTGGCAGAGCGTGAATTTCCCGATTGGACATGTGATGACAGGTCTGTGATCCAGATTGGTTATCAGGTAGGTCCTAGAAATGATAGGTTGCAGTGGGAAGAACTCACCAAGGGTGATCTTAGCTGTCAAATTGGTTACCTACAGCTGGGTGGTAGAATAGAATATTATTGGGAAAGGGAGGCATTGGACGGAGAGGTTAGGGAATTCAACTGGTTCAATCATCCAATCTAGTGGTGGACCTATCTGATGAATGGCGAGTATGACAGAATTATGTGTCCAAATCTAGTGCAGTGCACCAAATAAGAAAATTGTTGCATAGCACTCAGTTTGAACTTCCCCTCACATGAATTCTGTTTTTACAAATTGATAGTCATTTGAAGTTCTGTCGACTGTTTTGAAAATTGATGGCTAGCATTCTATGACATCGGTTTCTGTATTCTAGGACTAGATTTCCCTGATTAGCAGAACTGAATCCTCTGGCATGGCCTAAATTTGTTTTGGGCCTTCTTTTCTACTCAATAAGAGTTCTGTCCCACTTGAAGACGATGAATTTTTGTTTTTGTTTTTTTAAACAGTATCAGATGCACTGAGCCTTTTCGAACTTGAGGTTATATCTAGGCATTTGTACAGGAGAGCTGCAAGATCTCCCTGCATGCCTTCAACTTTTAAAAGACTGATTTTAGGGCTTTAGATCTGCATGTGCAGGTTCATTTGGTGGCTGAGCTGTGATAGAATCCTGACCAATTAAGGTCTAAGCAATATTTTAAAAACTGAATCAGGTCTCGAACTGTTTTGTTTGGCAGTTAAATCCAGCCACCAGTCCAACCGGGTTGTCCTGTTCCAACCCAGCACACCTGCTTAACTATAAGAAATAAAATAAAGAGAACTGTCACCATGAAAGCCTTTGGCACAGTGGATCTCACCTGCAATATTTGCAGGAGATCACGGATTGAGTTTAAAATCACAATTAAGTGGTGACAACTAGTTGACCCAGAATTGTTAAGTTAGCTGGACTGTGATTGGTTCTGGTCCAACGCGGTCTGACTGGTCTGGTCTCATCTGGTTTTAAAACACTTGTATGGCAGCTAAAATCTAGCCCAAAAATATCAAGCAATTTAGATTTTCAAGCAACCTGGTGGGCATTTGGTGGCAGCTTGGTGCAAACCGGTTATCGAGTAAATGAGCTCTCGATACCCAAATTGCAACGAAATTAAAAAATATGTACTCATAACTCATCTGGTTTTAAAACACTTGTATGGCAGCTAAAATCTAGCCCAAAAATATCAAGCAATTTAGATTTTCAAGCAACCTGGTGGGCATTTGGTGGTAGCTTGGTGCAAACCGGTTATCGAGTAAATGAGCTCTCGATACCCAAATTGCAACGAAATTAAAAAATATGTACTCATAACTCATAAGAACATGGGAGTAGAGATGGAGAGAACTTTTATTGATATCAACTTTCTTCTTGCAAAAGTTAAAGAAAAACCACACTTAGAAAATATGCGAATCTACCAACTCCGACACCACTACCCCCTTTTATAGATCCTAAAGGAATCTTTAATTGAAATCTCTACAACTAAGAGAATCAATCATAATTTATTACAAACTTATCTAATATTTCTTCATATGGCAAAAGTTCAAATAAAAGCAAACATATAAAGCAATCAAATCTCTAAATCTAGCCCATATCTTCAATGATATCAATTATACCCTCATCACATCTTTAAATTAGTTTCTCATATCTCCCAAAAATAGTAAATTATTATAATTGATTTAGGCTCCCAAACTTGCAAACAATTAGCCCAAAAATCAACACAAGTTGGGCCCAGTGTTTTAAATATCGATGATATCGGCCGATATATCCCACGATATATCTTGTATCCTATGTGTGCGATACTAGGCATACAAGTAGTGGGATAAATCCCACATGTTCGATTCGGTGAGCACTTTTTATTTTCAATCCTTTTTTTTTCTTCTTCTATAAATCATGTTAAATCAGTGTCAATTTGTTACAAATCCATGATTTTTCCTGTTTTGCATGAAAAATCATGGATTGAGAGCTTCAATTTCGAGATTTGGAGGAAAATGACAGAGTTGCTGAAAATTGAAAAAAATAATTTTTTTTTCTCCAATTTCTCACAAATTGATTGCAATCTTTATGTCCAAACATAAAATCAAACATGCATGTAACCTGATCTAGTGATTCTTCTTTTATTTTTGAATGTGTTACTTTTGTTTCCACATGTCTTCCTACATTTATATATTATATAAATAGACTTTGAATATAGTTGCATCAATTCAATTAGACAATGCATAGATTAGGACCCCATACAAAGAAAACCTATTATGTGCACTTATTTTTTGCAATATTTTGATTTATAAGTGTATATTGATGTCTTTTTTTTTTCTTTAAAAAAAAAAAAAAAAAAAATTATAAAAATCACCGAAGTTTCATTAAAAAATTCGACCAATTTCCAATGTTTCCCCATGTTTCCAACAACAATGATACATTACGCGATACAACCAATATATATCCCATGCGATAACCGATACGTATCCATATCCCAAGAGTGTGATGCGTAACACGATACTGATATTTCGAACATTGGTTGGGCCTACAGTGAACTATGGGCCTACGTCTTGTTGGGCCATACAATGGACCTATATGAGCCTAAGTGGGCGGGGCTCTACAGTGGGCTTAGGTGGGTTGTGGGCCTGCATCAATTCTCCTTGGCTCTAAAAGAACTCGTCCTCGAGTTGGAAATCAATCTCAACCTTTAGACTTGTACTACGTTTACAGCGAATCTTCTTCTTCTTTGGTGGAAGTTGATGATGTAATCCTAAGCATTGGCTCGGCACAACCTTTGTTGGAGTCCACTATAAATAATGTCTTTTTCGTCTGTGCTTTTGTAGGTGCCAACTTGTTTATTGTAACTTTAAAGTTCTTCGTTGATCTTGAAATATTTGCCTCATTTTTCGTGTCACAATCTTCTTTTGCAAATGTGTTTCAATTTGAGTATTAAGACCTACTTGCATGTCTATCATTACGACTATCACTATCATTTGATCAATCAATTGATCCATTGGTGAATTCAAGCGTAAGTCCAATGTCAATGTATCAATCACTTCAGATGTCAATTTTTCATTGACTCCGTGGATCTTTTCGTCATTTCTGAAATTTCTACTTTAATTCCAAGTTCTTTGTCATGTTTCGACAATCGAAGGATTCGATTGTTGGTGTCTTTATAAGCCGGGGTCGCCCATTTCTGGTTAGGTCCTTGGTGGGGACCTTCCCCTACGTATCCGCATGCTCCAACTTTGGTCTTTGGACTCCCTCCATGCCAAAGCTCCCCCACTTGATTAGTGGGATTGCCTACCGCATGCATGAGTTGATCTACCCGCTTTGCGAGTGTGCGAATCAATTGAGCTACTTGTGCGAACTCTTCCTATGTCACCTCTTCTGATGCCATTAAGAGATGGCGTAGAGTCAAAAATTCCCAAAGACGACCTGCTCTAAGACCAAGATAGTGCACCCCGGTTATCGAGTAAATGAGATCTTGATACCTAAATTGCAACGAAATAAAAAAAAATGTACTCACAAGAACAATGGAATAAAGAGGGAGAGAACTTTTATTGATATCAACAATTATTTTTTTTTTCTTACAAAAGTTAAAGAAAAACCACACTTTGAAAATAGTCGAATCTACCAACTCCTACACCATTACTCCCCTTTTATAGATCCTAAAGGTATCTTTATTTGAAATCCCTACAACTAAGAGAATAAATTACAATTTATTACAAACTTATCTAATATTTCTTCATATGGCAAAAGTCTAAAGAAAAGTAAACGTGGAAAACAATGAAATCTCTAAATCTAGCCCATGTTTTATCAATTATACCCTCGTCACAATTTTAAATCAGCCCCCCATATCTCCTAAAAAAATAGTAAATTATAATAATTGATTTAGGCTCCCAAATATGTAAATAATCAGCTCAACAATCAGCACAAGTTGGGCCTACAGTGAGCTATGGGCCTACGTCTTGTTGGGCCATATAATGGGCCTATATAGGCCTAAGTGGGCAGGGTCCTATAGTGGGTCGTGGGTCTTTATGGTTTGCCATCTTCTTACCAGCAATAACTTAGACACTAACTCGCTTCATTATAAAAAATATTGGATGACTCACAAGGCCAACAAGGTGTTAGTGTACTGATTTGTGCACATTGTCTGTTAATCATGTGCGTCTGTGTGTCAAGAAGTCGGTTGAGCCCTTAGAAGCTGAAGATCGAAGACACATGAAGACCGGAACATCAAGGAAGTGAAAAACATGTATATGAGGTGCCTTGGTGACCCTAACATTGACCCAAAACAATCCTAAATCTCTAGATGATTATGGCGTAATAAGTAAACCTTGTTTTGATAATCCTTTAGCCTTAAGAGCCTTAATTAAACATGATAAGATAGCAAAAGAGGTTCCCGAGCTGCTGGAAATCTAAATTGCCCAAACCAGCATTCTTGGTGGTGTGCTCGAGCAAAGATCGATCGATCGAGTTGATCGACCAAACATGGAAAAAAATGTCCAACAAGCTCTGGCCTAAATATGAATGAAGTTCGAGTGCTCGAAGCACAAGCTCGGTAGATCAGGAATCCTCGCTTCCTCTTGAGTAATCGAGCTTGATCAATCGAATATGGCCAAAACAGTCCAACGAGTTCTTTGGACTATTTTCGGCCTAGCTTAATCGATCGAAGGCTAGACTCGATTAATTAATCCTAGCCGTTGGAGATCTGTTGGAGACGGATCTATCTCATCGATATGCATGCCTTCTTCTTAGTGATTATTCACTCTAATGAGCATTTCATGCTCCTCTACAAGAAGATCATGATTTCAAACCTTCTATAGAGTTTAGACACCATTTCTATTGACAAATCCTAGTGTTTATCAACCTCTAGAGTGTCTATCAAGTAGAATCCCTTAAGAATTCAACTTTCCATTACTTGTAGGAGATTCTACCCACCTCCCACACCTTGGTCACCTCAAAGGAGCACTACATGCAAGGTGTTTGATCTTGGAGCTGAGGCCTTCGTAAAGCATTGACATCATGATCGGGGGAGCAAAGGGAAGCTGATTGAAGTTCCCTGATTGAAGCACGGGAGAGCATCAATCAAGCAACCCAAGTCAACGCATCAACGGGGATCAATTCGATAAGTAAGTATTATCGAGTGAGTCCATGTATACTCCTTCCTTGTGTAGGATTAAGTGTAAGAGTTTGATTGTCAAACTCGATTAGGTTCTTATGTAGGATCTTGGTTCTTGCATAAGACATAAGACTTAAATCAAGTCCTTGTGTATGCCACCAGACATGGGGGTGTACGTGTTAATCCCCATGGGAGCCTCTAGCGGGAATAAACATAGGTCATTGGACTAGGACTGGGGTTTGTGGTGAGCCCATAGGAAACCATGCAAGTCTCCTAGGGAGCTGGTCCTCGTGTAGGATTGTAAATGTTAGAGGTGGGCCTAATTTAAAACCTCCGATAGTGAAATCCAATACACTCATGGGTTGAGTGTGTCCTCCGGGAGTGGAGTAGAGAAACCAAACCACTATGCATGCTTATGTTTGGGATTGCCATTTGAGTACTCATTTAATTATGCTTATGCGATTAATTGATGAATTATATGTATGCATGATTAGATGAATGTTAGGATTTGATAGCATATCCCACACATGTTAAGTGTCAAATATTGCATATTGGACCCCATCTATTACTTGGTTTTATGAACATGATAATGCTTAATATTCTATTTTAATCAAGTTTGTGTTGCAAGGTGAATTTAGGAGCTTGGATTGAAAAGGATGCTAAAAGCTTGGATTTAACGTTCAAGAATCACCAAAGACAAGAATGGATCTTACGAGGACAAGAATGAAGAATGTACATGCAAAAGATCCAAGAAAACCAACTCTAGAATGAAGAAAATCAAGTTTTGAAGTAGAAATTCGGTGATCCTCGACTAGTCCTGGACTCTGCTCGACCAGTCTTGGCTACGCTCGACCAGTCGAAGGTTGACCGATCGAAGGTGTCTCGACTCAAATTCCAGCACGTAAAACTTCTAAAACTTCGTCCTGCTCGACCAGTTGAAGGAGACCCTTGACCGACCTCAAAAGTTACGCGGATTGCGAAAGTTTGAGAGGGTTTCTGGAAATTTCCACTCGGTGCAAATGTTTAAGACCTAAAACTATAAATAGGGGTCTCTAGGACACTCTTAGGCATCATCTAGGGTTTAGGGAATGAAGCAAAAGCGTGGAGAAGCCGTCGCCAAGAGTTTTTCTTCCTCTTCCTTAGTTATTTTTATGCTTTTCTTAAGAGATTTAGTTTTATCATGTCTATGATTGGCTAAACCTCTTAGCTAGGGCCAAGAGGTGAAGCTTGTAGCGTGATGGGATGTTTCTAATGCTTTGATTCAGGTTTATATTGAACTCTCTTTGATTCTAGTTTGATTATAAGGAATACTTTCAGTTTTTAATGGTTTGTTATGACTCAAATTACAAATAGATTTGCGATAGCTTTGAGTATGTTCTTTTCATATATTAAGATTGTGAAATTAGGAAATCTCGTTGTTCTCCATTGTCCCTTGGGCATGGTTGGATGATGGAATCATCCCTAACTTTCACAATTCTCCCAAATTGTTATGGGATTGGTAAATCCTGTTGTTTGCCTTGTCTCCTGCGCATGGTTTTGTGATGGAATCACTTCCAGTTCTCAGACCTCTCATCCATTGAGAATTAGGTCAAAGGAAGTTAAATTTGATTTTACTGAGATATTTTCCAATTTGATAGGATGAGATTCCGATTCCAATCGTGTGACTTGAATCAAGCATAGATCTCCCTGATCTTTACAAGTGGATCCTTGAAAACCCTAGTTTCCCACCTTTGAATTTATTAAGTTTTTCCTTAAATCTCTCACAATTACCCTCAAATATTCCAGGTTTAGGTTTTCATCTTTTTCTAGTTCTAGTCCTTGTAGATTCAACCTCGGTCTCACCGAAATTATTACTACATCGCGACCCTACACTTGGGGTCGTGAACAAGTTTTTGGCGCCGTTGCCGGGGATTAACGGTTGTGTTTTTCTGAGATTAACTAGTTTTAGAATTAGGTTAAGATTAGGGTTTGTTTTCTGTTTTTAGAAACTTTCTAATTCTAGGGTTTTTTTTTTTAGAAACTGAATGACTTTCTTGTTCTAGGTTTAGAAACTTTCCTAATTTGATTTTAGAAACTTCCTTTTTCCTTTTTTAGAAACTTTCTATTTTCTGTTTTTAAACACTTTCCTTTATAGAAACTAGTTTACTTTCCTAAATAGTTTTTAACTTTCTAATTTTAGATTTTTTGTTTTTAGAAACTAACTTGTTTTGTTTTGTTTTGCAGGATTTTAATTAGGAACTTCTAATTTGGTAACTTCTTCCCAATTCCCTCTCTCTTTCTATTTTTATATTCTATTTCCTTTCTCTTTTAGGTTTAGGTTAGAATTTGAAATTAAGGGCTGAGAGTGTTTCATGCCCAAGTGGGTTCATGACAACACTCGACGTCTTTTGAGTAAAGGATTGGTTGAGGGGTTATCTATCTATCATATGATTAGACACCACTCGAGATCCTTAGTGTTAATTGAAGTGATGACTGCAAATCAACCGGTCAATCAACCGGGAGGAGAACCTCAACCTTGTGTTGAGGAAGTCCAGGATGAGAATGAGGTGCATCAAGCACCCCCGCCTCGTACTTTGTGAGACTATGTACAACCGGCAGGGGTGAGCATGCCCTCATGCATGGTTTTTCCAGAAAATAGGGGACACATGGATATCAAGCCAGGAATGATCTAACTCCTTCTAAAATTCCATGGACTTGAATCTGAAAGTCCATATTTGCACCTGAAAGAGTTTGATGAGATCATAGCCACTTTATATTTTCCAAACGTGCCTGAGGACACGGTCAGACTGAAACTCTTTTCCTTTTCTTTGAAAGAAAAGGCTAATACGTGGTTGCATTCACTATATCCAAGATCTATTGGCACATGGAATGACATAATAAGGGAGTTTATAAAGACATTTTTTCCACATCATAAAACGAACACCCTTAGAAAGTCAATCATGAACTTCGCCCAAAAGGAGGATCAAACATTTTTCGAATGTTAGGAGCGGTTCAAGGATCTTGTCAATTCATGCCCACAACACGGTTTTGAAACGTGGCACATTACACACTTTTTCTATGATGGACTAAAATCTTCCATGCGCCAATTGGTTGAGACAATGTGCAACGGGGAATTCATGAATAAAAATGTCAATGATGTGTGGGATTACTTAGACAGACTTGCTGAAAACGCACAATCATGGAACACTTATCCAAAATCAAACACTATTTCTAGGCCCACTCAATCAAAGGAGGGGCGGATTATACCTTCTAAAAGAGGATGATGATATCAATGCTAAAGTGGCTAATCTCATAAGGAAATTCGAAGCCATGAAACTAAAGAAGGATAAGGCTAAGGAAACTGTTTGTGGTATTTGTGCTTGCAACATTCACACAACTGAAAATTGTCCAACAATACCTGCCTTTCAAGAGGTATTGAATGAGCAATCCAATGACGTGAACAATTACCAAAGACCTTTCAATGGACCTACCTCCAACACATACAATCCTAATTGGAGAAATCATCCAAACTTCAGTTGGAGGAATGGACAAATTGCTACTCCTCAAGGTTTCTTTAATCAAATTCCAGATCAAGTGAAACCTCAAGAAGAACCGGTTCAAAATTCCACACAAACTCAAGAGCTTACTCAAGCAATACGAGAACTTACAAAATATATGCAAAAGATGGATTCATGTGTTACGGTTATAGAGAGGGGGATGCTTCCTGCTAAACCTCTCTCCAATTCCAAGCCGCAATATGAAATAAGTGATCCAAACTCTTCAAATCAAATTGAGCAAGTTAAGAGTGGGAAGATAATTGACAAATCTATTCCGGTAAGGGCTGAGAAGTCTAAAGACCTGGAAGAGGACAATGATGATAGACCTAGCACTGCTCCACAAGAATTACAACCGGAACTTCAAGGCAAGCCGATTGCACCATTCCCCCAATGGTTGATAGCACCAAAACCTCTCTCCAACTCTCGGGACATTCTAGAGGTGTTGAAACAAGTGAAGGTCAATATTCTTTTACTAGATGTTGTAAAACAAATACCTTCATATGCCAAATTTCTGAAAGACTTGTGTACGACTAAGAGGCAACAAAGTATCAAAAAGAAAATTTTTCTGATAAAAAAATGAGTGCCATCCTAAAGCAAGATGTGCCACAAAAATACAAAGATCTTGGTATCACAACCGTCACTTGTGTAATTGGGAACTACTGGATTGAGCACGCACTTCTTGACTTCGGAGCGAGTGTAAATCTGATTCCTTATTCGGTCTACAAACAACTAGGTTTGGGTGAATTAAAACCCACCCGAACTACATTATAACTTGTCGATTGCTCAGTTCGTGTACCGAGAAGGATAATCGAGGATGTGTTGATCCAGGTTGACGGATTCTATTACCCGGTAAATTTTATCGTCCTCGATACTCAACCCATCGTAGACATGAGCATTCAAATTCTTGTCATTCTTGGTCGCCCATTCCTTGCCACATCAAATGCAATCATTAATTGTAGCAATGGAGTCATGAGTTTGTCTTTCGAAAATATGACATTGCAGTTAAATATTTTTTTCAATACGGGCAAATAGGTAGAGGATGATGATGATGCCCACGATGTTAACTTGATTGATTCTTTTGTGGAGGATAGAACTTTAATGACCTTATCCTCTGACCCTCTAGAGACGTGCTTGGCCCACTCCTATGATTTAGATGATGATATGATTAGGGAGATGGGTGTCATGCTTGATACTGTGCCGGTACTTAAAGATAACCGGTGGAGGCCACAATTTGAAGAGTTGCCCCAAACTGATGTAGTGCCTCTACTGTTTAACCTCAAGGCCTCGAAGCTTGACCAAAAACCTTTGCCCTCCGATTTGAAATATGTCTATTTAGGTCAAGATGAGATATACCCGGTAGTGATTTATTCCCACCTTGAGTTAGAACAAGAGAGTATGCTCATCTCTACTCTTATTGAGCATAAGGGAGCCCTTGGATAGTCGATTACAGACCTTAAGGGAATTGACCCTTCGATTTGTACTCACCACATTTATCTTGAGGATAATGCGAAGACCTTTCGGCAATCACAACGTAGACTAAATCCAAACATGAAGGAAGTGGTTAAGGCCGAGGTTCTTAAACTATTGGATGTAGGTATCATATACCCAATATCCGATAGCTAATGGGTGAGTCTAACTCAGGTGGTTCCTAAGAAGTCCGGAATCACCATCGTAGCTAATGCCAATAATGAACTCGTGCCAACTAGAGTTACTACAAGTTAGAGAATATGCATTGACTACAGGAAATTGAATACTATCACGAGGAATGACTACTTCCCTTTGCCCTTCATTGATCAAATCATGGAAAGGCTAGCTGGTCACTCGTACTATTGTTTCCTTGATGGGTATTCGGACTACAACTAGATAGAGATAGCCCCTGAAGATCAGGAAAAGACCACATTCACATGTCCCTTTGGCACCTTTGCTTACCAAAGGATACCATTCGGATTATGTAATGCCCCCGCCACTTTTCAGCGATGTATGTTTAGTATTTTTTCTGACATGGTAGGGCAATATCTAGAGGTCTTCAGCGATTGTTTAGAAAATCTTAAATGTGTGCTGAAAAGATGTGAAGAAAAAAATTTGGTACTCAATTGGGATAAGTGTCATTTCATGGTTCGTAAGGGAATTGTCCTTGGACATATCATCTCGTCCAAGGGAATTGAGGTAGATATGGCTAAGATTGATCTTATCTCTAACCTACCTTCACCCAAGAACATACGAGACGTATGATCCTTCTTAGGACACGCCGGTTTTTACAGAAGATTCATAAAGGACTGTAGTAATCTCTCTCGTCCTCTATGTAATCTACTTCAAAAGGTTGCACCATACGAGTGGACTGAGCAATGCCAGGAAGATTTGACTAAGCTCAAGGGCATGTTAACCATTGCACCTATCATGCAGTCACCCGATTGGAGCCTTCCTTTTAAACTTATGTGCGATGCGTCTGACTATGCTCTTGGGGTGTTTTAGGCCAGAGAAAAGACAAGAAGCCCTATGTTATTCATTACGCAAGTAGAACTCTAAATCTTGCCCAAGTGAATTACTCTACTACGAAAAAGGAACTCTTAGCCATAGTGTTCGCTTTGGACAAATTTAGATCCTACTTGATCGGATCCAAGATCATCATTTACATAGATCATGCGACACTCAAGTACTTCTTTCTAAGAACGATGCTAAGCCCTGCCTGATAAGATGGATCCTTCTACTCCAAGAATTTGATTTGGAAATAAAAGAAAAAAAGAGAGTAGAGAACGTAGTGTTTGACCATCTTTCCCATCTTGATTTCTCTGATTCCCTTGAGACGACACATATAAATGACATGTTCCCTGACGAACAATTGTTCAAAGTCTCCCATTCACCTTGGTTTGCTGATATTGCTAATTAGCTTGCCACAGGTTTCACGCCGGCACATTGGACTGTGCAAGATAAGAAAAAAATCTTCGCCGAGGTTCGTAAGTTCTTCTGGGATGATTCGTATTTGTTTAAATATTGCCTAGACCAAATCTTAAGGAGATGCATGCCAGACAATGAAGTGTCATATCCTTTTGTCACTGTCAAGCCTGTGGTGGTCACTTTTCTGCTAAAAAGACCACGACCAAGATTCTACAGTGTGGCTTTTATTGTCCCACTATGTTCAGGGACACTCATGAGTTTTGCAAAGCTTGTGAGCATTGCCACAAGTTGGGAGCATTGTCCCATCGAAATATGATGCCTCTGAACCCCACCTTATCATAGAATCATTTGATTGCTGGTGCATCGATTTCATGGGACCATTCCTCCAATCCTTTGAAAATTTATACATTCTACTAGTAGTAGACTATGTCACTAAATGGGTCGAAGCGATTCCTTGCTAGAACAATGATCATCAAATGGTCATTAAATTCTTAAAAGAGAACATCCTTTCCCGGCTCGGAACGCCTCGAGCCATCATTAGTGATGGGGGCTCACATTTTTGTAATAGGTCATTTACAAACTTAATGAAGAAATATGACATCTCTCACAAGGTGAGCACTCCATATCACCCCCAAACAAGTGGGCAAGCTAAGATTTTCAATAGGAAAATTAAACACATCTTGGAGAAAACGATTAACCCTGATCGAAAGGATTGGTCAATCCGATTGACTGATGCCTCATGGGCTTACCGTGCCACATTTAAGACCCCTACTGGAATGTGTCCCTTTATACTTGTCTATGGGAAGGCTTGCCACTTGCCTGTGGAGTTGGAACATAGAGCCTATTGGGCGATCAAAAATTTGAATTTCAATCTGGACAGCGCTGGCTCGCTATGCAAACTTCAGTTGAATGAACTCGAAGAAATCCAGAATGATGCGTATGAGAACTCAAGAATTTACAAGGATAAGATGAAGGTGTTTCATGACCAACACATTCTTTGGAAATCATTCACACAAAATCAGAAAGTTCTCTTGTATAATTCTCGGTTACATCTATTTCCGGGTAAACTCCGATCTCGTTGGACTGACCCTTTCACTGTTACTAATGTTTATCCTCATGGGGTTGTTGAGATTCGGGATCCAAACAATGACAATGATTTTAAAGTAAATGGACATCGATTAAAGCCATTCGTTGAGAAATTTGATTCAGAGGACATATCCATACCTCTGAATGATCCTGTTTATCAGGATTGATCTCATAGGCTGACGGAGGTGTAGTTAGGTTTATTACTTTCTGCCGTTCTAGGATAGTTTGCTTTCGCTGTTTAAGATAGTTTGCTTTTTGGTTGATTAACTCTTGTGCTAACCCACCTTTACGCTGAGATCCTTTGGAAAAAGGCTCAAAATTTCTTCATCAGGTAATATCTTTCCATCAGTTCTCTTTCAATTACGTTGTCTATTTTGCATATCATGCTTATCTCTCTTACATTGAGGACAATGTAGATTTTAGGTTGGGGATGAGAGATTAGGTAAACTAATCAGTGTTTTCTCAGTTTTGAGAGAATTTTTTGAAAAATTTGAAAATTTTTCAATGTTTATCTATTTGGAAAGTGATAAGTTGTGTATTTAAGATTATTTTGAGTATGACGATAAGATAGGAATTAAATTTTGAATTGTTAGAGTTGGAGCAACTAAGTAACCAATCGCTTATGGTTCTTACATTCTATTGATTAAGAGGAAGTTCGAATATTATGTTATTCAAAGTGTTTTCAGTGAATAGTAGTAGATTTTCTGATTGTTAGTACGATCATCATTGAAAGATATTGAGAACCGAGTTTGGAGAATTTTATCCACTTTAAAGAAGAAAGAACCAGTTAAAAAATAAGAGATCGACAAAAGGTCATGTATGGTGAAAAGATTGAAAAAGAAAGAAAAATATGAAAGAAAAGAGAAAAGATGAAAAGAATGAATGAGTACAAATGACCGTCGATATAAAATCAAAAACTGGAAACAGAAGGAAAAGGGGATAAGTTCGGAATCAGTACTTGTGTTTTCAACCAATCTTGAAGTGGTGAGCATGGCTAACATTATGAAAAGATAGTATTTTCACTGAGCACGTTGAAAAACTTGATATGTGAACTATGCTCTGACCTAATGGATAAAGGACCTATTTGATTGATTGCTTGTGTGATTCAACTCTAGGTTTTCAAAATCTCAATTTCTCATCTTGAGTCTACTCATACATAATTACAAAAAAGATTGCTTTTCGAAAAAGGTTTGAACATTACGCATTAAAGTTCATTTTTTGCATACTTTGCTCAGGACTAACAAAATGCTGGTTGGGGATTGTGTTGAGGGTCAAATATTGCATATTGGACTCTATCTATTACTTGGTTTTATGAACATGATAATGCTTAATGTTCTATTTTAATCATGTTTGTGTTGCAAGGTGAATTTAAGAGCTTAGATTGAAAGGGATGCTAAAAGCATGGATTTAACGTTCAAGAATTACCAAAGACAAGAATGGATCTTATGAGGCCAAGAATGAAGAATGTACATGCAAAAGATTCAAGAAAACTAACTCCAGAAAGAAGAAAATCAAGTTTTGAAGTAGAAATTCGGTGATCCTCGACTAGTCTTGGACTCTGTTCGACCAGTCCTAGCTACGCTCGACTCAAATTCCAGCGCGTAAAACTTCTAAAACTTTGTCCTGCTGGGTGGCCCACGACCAGTTGAAGGTTACATAAAAGTTGCGCGGACTGTATAAGTTTGAGACGGTTTCCGAAAATTTTCACTCGGTGCGAAAGTTTAAGACCTAAAACTATAAATAGGGGTCCCTAGGGCACTCCTAGGCATCATCTAGGGTTTGGGGAGTGGAGCAAAAGTGTGGAGAAGCCGTTGTCAAGAGTTTTTTTTCCTTTTCCTTAGTTGTTTTTATGCTTTTCTTAAGAGATTTTAGTTCAATCATGTCTATGGTTGGCTAAGATGTGAAGCTTGTAGTGTGATGGGATGTTTCTATTGCTTTGATTCATGTTTATATTGAACTCTCTTTGATTCTAGTTTGATTATAAGGAATACTTTCAGTTTTTAATGGTTTGTTGTGACTCAAATTACAATAGATCTGCAATAGCTTTGAGTATGTTCTTTTCATGTATTGAGATTGTGAAATTAGAAAATCCTGTTGTTCTCCATCGTCCCTTGGGCATGGTTGGATGATGGAATCATCCTTAACTTTCACAATTCTCCCAGACTGGTTATGGGATTGGTAAATCCTGTTGTTTGCCTTGTCTCCTGGGCATGGTTTTGTGATGGAATCACTTCCAGTTCTCACACCTCTCATCCATTGAGAATTAGGTCAAAGGAAGTTCAGATTTGATTTTACCGAGATATTTTCCAATTGGATAGAATGGGACTCCGATTCCAATCGTGTGACTTGAATCAAGCATAGATCTCCCTGATCTTTACAAGTGGATCCTTGGAAACCCTAGTTTCCCACTTTTGAATTTATTAAGTTTTTCCTTAAATCTCTCACAATTACTCTCAAATATTCTAGGTTTAGGTTTTCATCTTTTTCTAGTTATTCTTCTAGTTGCTTTTAAAAAATACATGAGATTAGTCCCTGTGGATTCGACATCGGTCTCACCGAGATTATTACTATATCGCGACGCTACACTTGGGGTTGTGAACAACACACACGTGTACACTATTATGTTTATAGACTAATTGCCTCATAGGAATATGATTTGTAGTCTATGTGATCGAACCCTTTATTGGCTTGGAAGCCTTAGAGTTAATTGTCTTACTTAGTTTGATTGGAAATTAGTTTAAGTAAGCAATTTGATTTAATTGGCATATATTTTACTTGGTCCTAAACACCACACCCCCCCACCCCAGTACATAGCCATCACTCTATAGCTTCTATATGCTTCTACATGCATAGTTGTGGTATCCTATTCCACGCAATTTCACAAGGTAACCAAGACGAGCTAAAGGAGTGTCTATGTAGTCTCTCTTTGTTAAGAAAGCTTGATAACTACTTTTGTTTCTTTTGTTTTAATAAATTTGTCGTTTATCCAATAAAAACCCTCACTCAACATCTACCATAATAAAACAACCATCCCAGTCACTATTTCTATAAGTGTTGGTTCCAAACAAAATAAGCTAGTAATTTCATAGACAAATATGTCACAAATAACACAATTTAGGAAACGAACTCCCATGTAAGATTAATTCATCATTATCATTTGAAGTAAGGTCTCAAGTTCGAGCACACAACATTGGGGTCCCAAGTTTGGCCCTAGCTTACCATAAAAAAAAAAAAATCATCATTATCATCAACATCCCGTAAGCCTTATACCAGCTAATTGGGGTCAACTACATGAATCATTTTCCACATTCTACTCTATCAAGGGCCATAACTTTGATTAGACCATAGGTTATCAAGTCTTTTCCTACTGCCTCCACCCACATTCTTTTGGGCCTTTCCATTGCCCTTTTAGAGCCTTCAACTTGCACCAACTCACTGCTTCTAACTAGCGCAGTTCTTGATCTCCGTTGCACATGACTAAACCACCTAAGTCTACTTTCCCTCATCTTGTTACCTATTGGTGCTACTCTTAAGTTCCCTCAAATGCATTCATTTCTAATTCTATCATTCCTTGTCTTTGCACTTATCCACAAGGTATTTCATAACGATAAGTTCTTCTTCTTATTTTTTCAAAAAACCTATTTTGGGCATTTTTTCTGTAATGGCCATCACATGCTCATCCATCTCTACATCCTTACGTCAGCTAATAACCCACAAAAAGGAGAAGTAATTAAAAAAAAAAAAAAAAGGACTAAGAAGATTTCACCAATGGTAACCACGGGATCTCATCTTGGAAATCAATTGGAGGTACTTCAAGGGAATAGGCAATCTTGTTCATGTAACGTATATCTTGCTTCTGGGTTCAATGTCTATGGTTTATCATTTTTTATTTTTTACATAGACTGTCATGATGTAGTATAAAACGTCTGCACTTTGAACAAAAGCACAATAATCTCATGTAAAAGAACTTCAGTAAATAGATATTTTCACCAGTGATTACCCAACCAAAAACAAACAATCAAACAAACAAACAAAAAGAGCACTATGAAGATTTCACCAGTGGTTACCACGAAATCTCATCTTGGAAATCAATTGGAGGTACTTCGTGAGAATAGGCAATCTTGTTAATGTAACATATATCTAGCTTTTGGGTTCAATGTCTATGGTTTATCATTTTTTCTCTTTTACATAGATTGTCATGATGTACTATAAAACTTTTGCAGTTTGAATGAAAGAACAATAATCTCATGGAACAGAACTTCAGTAAATAGAAAGTATCTTTGAAATCTCACCCTTGATAGATGAAGTCACCGAGAAGTGCAGTAACGGGAACAAGAAGAAGGGTCAGATAGAAATAGAATGTGCTCATTAGAATATATATAACAAACAATACGTTCTCCTGCAAGAACATATAAACGATGAAGTAACACACCATGTATATTTGCTCAATCGGAGGAAGAAAAGGCTAAAACAGGTTTGCAATGACTTACATGTCTATCATATGGGGTCATTATTCCAGAATATACAAATATAAAAACAAACCATGCTAAGATGCTTCCTGAAATACTTAGTTGGTGCCACCTTGTGATCGAACTGCAGGCCATAAGAAGGCGCAAGTTGACAGTCACTACAACACAGGTAAAGACCATTGTGCTGATGTCCCAATGCCCAATAATCTTGCCAGAAGAATTGTGACCATTGTGACTGGCTGCAACCGCAAAATGATAGAGGACCAACGACTGGTAAACAGAAAAGAAAGCCCAGACTGCCACAACTCTCCACTTAAAGAATGTATTTCTTATTCCTTCCTTGTATAGTTGTGGGTACTTCTTGGAGAGAGAAGCGCTAACGTCCTAAAAAAAAGTAAGGTTAACCAATGATAATTCACTTCACGTAAACATTAAATATGTAGACAAAACCCAAATAATATGGATGATGAGGATATAATTGATGACATTGTTGTGACAATCAAGATGAATAGTTTTGAACAAATCAAGAGGTAACAATTTCCCTGTTCATTTAAACCTCACAATGATAATTCACTTCACGTAAACATTAAATATGTAGACAAAACCCAAATAATATGGATGATGAGGATATAATTGATGACATTGTTGTCACAATCAAGATGAATAGTTTTGAACAAATCAAGAGGTAGCAATTTCCCTGTTCATTTAAACCTCACAATGACGAGCATGTTACAAGAATGATTAGCTTACCGTTTCAAACAGGCCGACAATAATCACGGGCAAAGCTGTAAAAATGACATTGTACAAGGACTGAAACCAATCATCATAAAATCTCATACCACTAAAGCCAGTGTGAAAGTTAAACC
This sequence comes from Magnolia kwangsiensis, assembly GCA_037074715.1. NCBI lineage: Eukaryota > Viridiplantae > Streptophyta > Magnoliopsida > Magnoliales > Magnoliaceae > Magnolia > Magnolia kwangsiensis. Next base: position 13,402,494 of record CM073571.1, read on the forward strand.
AAAACTGCGTCAATGTGAAAGTAAGATTCTTGTGAAAGAAGTACGTTACAACCTGCAATCAAAGAGAACAAATGAATGTAAAAGAAAAACTTGCTACACGCATGTAGCTAATGGGTTATATCTATGATTATAATGTTAAAAACAAAAAAGAAGAATCAACCTTGCATATTCTGAGATATGAATGTCGCCCGTGGACAAGAAGTAAATCAGTAAGGTAGCAGAACTGAGCAATTGCAAAATCACTAGCCATGACTGCTTGCATTCCTTCCAGTCCACTTATGCCAACACCAACATGAGCAGCTTGAATCATGCTTACATCATTGGCACCATCACCAATACTAAGTGTGATCTTCTGAGCACCTCTCCTAACCATTCTAGTCACCTGCAAAATAACATGCATAATTTATACTGCCCCATAGATCCACAAGGAGTAGCAGTGTATGTAGTCACGCGTGTATGAGAACCATTGGAATAGGGAGATTTTGAGGCTTGGCAATTATGGTGAGAGATTGGCTACTGGAAAAAGACTTTGGTGGAAGAGTCACAAAGTTGATGCTTGAAATTCCAAAGTGGGATCATTGAACCAGCAGAATTGAAGTGATTTTCTCTTTCTTGAAGTTTTTTCATGTAAAAGTGTCTAGAGAGAGTTGTTTGTATGTGACCACAAGGCGGCTATGGTGTGCCTTGGTTGTTGGGTTTAGTTAGCACATGGATTAAGTCATGTGTTAATTTAGGAGTTGAATTAGTTAATTGTAATCATGAGTTAGCACATGGGTGGTACGTGTTTAGACACATGTCACCTCATATTGGTTAGAGATGTTAGTTAGTTGGTGGGAATCCCTATAAATCGGGATTCTTATTATAATTATGTGAGAGAGATTGTTATGAGAGATAGAGATATTATGAGCACTTTGGGCTGGTGGGAATCCATGCCATTGGATTCTAGCAGACACCTTGACAGTGGTGATTTGATTGAGAATTCCAGCAAGGGGGGGCTCTTGGGCTAGACTACTGGACAAAACTGGTGTTGTGATAAAGCCTCCTTTATCTTTGTTTCCTTTTCTATCCCTGAAGTCGGAGAACTTTTTAGGTAGTTAATACATGCAATACTTAAGTAAGTTTACCCTTCATTAGGGTTTTAATTATCAAAGGCCATATGTAAAAGAGGGGGTTTCATCACTGCTATAGAGCTTTTTGACTTGCTTTTCATTTGAGGCTTTCTTTCTTAGGTTGAGACTTGTCCTCTCATTTTTCTCAACATAGATCTTGTTGAGATTAATTCTCCAAGACTCATGTATCACATCTTATCATGCTTCTCACCTAGTGCAAGTTTAGTTACTATCTGAATCTATATTGTTTATTTTTGCTGATTTACTCTTGTGAGATCCTCGATGGTTGGCGAGATAACTTATATTGCTAATCAGAATATTGTTTGTTGAGCGGATAGTTCATTTCATAGAAAGTTCATTTCATATGATGGACAGCTTTTTTATTTTTGCTGATTTACTCTTGTGAGATCCTGGATTGTGGGTGAGATAATTTATATTGCTAATCAGAATATTGTTTTGTTGAGAAGATAGCTCGATACATAAAAAGTTCATTTCATACAATGGACAGCTTGCAGAATATATGGGCAGATTTAAGGAACCATAAACAGGCAGATCAAATGGTTTGAATCGTTATTCAGCCGGATTAATGGTTGTGATCATTGTGCAATGGGTGCAGCCACGCATGATAGACGTAGAGGAAGATGAGGGTGATAGGTTGACTTCCAACATAGCCAACAGCAGATCCACCACATAATGCAACTCCTGGAAATCAAGAAATTCATCCGGAAGCCCAACTACCACCACTGGTCAATTTTTCACCCTGAACCTAATGGTATGATAGTTTCAAGTTCCATTTTATAAAGTTTATGGTTTGCAAAAATAAGAAACAGTAATTATAAGATCCTCAGTCCAAGGAGTCTTCAGGTGGAAGACCTTCTTTGCTGGGCTAATTATTATGGCCGATACCAGATTTTTAGTGTCAAACATGATAGCCAGGTCATCCAATGGAAAACAAGAATGATTACCTTATAGAATTTGTCCAAGTTACAAAAGTTATTAAACTTCATGGAGATAGAACTACAGTTCTCTCTCTCTCTCTCTCTCTCTCTCTCTCTCTATCACTCTCTCTCTCTTAAGCTGCAAGCTACATTTGCAAAAATTTCATGAGAGAGAGAGGTGATATAACTATAGTTAAATTCCAACCCAAAGAAAAGTTCAAGTACAAAATATGAAATAACATCCTAATAAAGAATTTCACCTGTGCCTTCTGTAGTGGAGAAACTCGACAGCAAACTACAGAATTGCAAGTCAAGCTTAACTTGAGGAGAATGACTCGTAAAGATGGGTCCAGTGCATGCATTAAACACCTCCCGTCAATTACAAGGGCCAATTTGGGTTCGGTTACAGTACACAGGTAGTTTTCGGCTTCCTCAAGGCATCTCTTCAGCTCTTTCTTAACTGAATCTCTCATAACACGTGCAGTCTCTACCAGGTCACCCTGATATTAAAATGTAAGGACAATTTAACAAGGAACAATCTGGATGGAACAAAATTTCCCTTTACATACAAATAGACACGTTTTTAGAAAAAAAAAAATTTGCATCTTACCCTACTTTCAGCCTCTCTAATTTCATTGGTTTCTGAACTGATGATAAATTGCTTCATGTCATTATTTATCAAGCTGCAAGCTACATAAGGGATCATGATAGGGCAAGAAAGTTGCTAAAATGGCTAGGGAAGCAAGATAAGTAAACAAAAGATAAAAATAATTGACAATAGAAGCATTCATTAAATGGATCTTCTTACCATAGGCAATATTTATTGCTGTTTCCATCTTATCCCCTGTCAGAATCCAAATCTTAATGCCAGCTCTAGAAAGAGTCTCTATACAAGATGGCACTCCATCTTGAAGTTTGTCTTCTATAGCAGTGCATCCAATCAGTATAAGTTCATTTTCTATTAGATCTGCCACCTGTAAAAATGAACACATCACAAAGAAGGTAAAGCTTCTCGGAAGATTCTATGGTATTGCTACCAGATTGTGGCATGGAAATATGCATGTGTGAAAGCACAAATACTTCCCAACACAAAAAGATGATTTCAAAGTTGAGCTACACAGGACTCCAAATTCAAGATGAGATAAATGGAGGCAAAGATCCAGCGCAGTATGGGTGAAAGAGGGCGATAGGAATGCCAAATTCTTTCATGGTATGGACAATGCTAGAAGAAGGGTTAACTGCATTCATAGCCTCATGGTGAATGATGAGAAAGTGGAAGACAAAGATAAACATGGCATGACTGCTCACTGCTCAGACATGCTAACGGATGAGGGGTGGATGAGGCCACGGCTTGATAATCTTCATTTTGATTAGGTCAGCAATTTGAGGCAGCATGGCAAGAGCGGAATTTTGATGACAGAGAAGTTTTGGAAGCCAGTAATAGACTTGGGAGGGACAAGGCCTCGGGACCTGATGGTTTTCCTATGTGTTTTTTTTTCAAATATTTTGGGAAGACGTTAAAAGGGGCATCATGGAGTTTATGGCAGAATTTCATGAAAGAAGAAGGCTGTCTAAGGAACTTTGTGCTTCATTCATAACACTCATTCCAAAAAGAAATGGTTCAAAAAGCCTACAGACTTCTGTCCCATCGGTCCTATTGGCAGCCCATACAAAATCCTTGCCAAGGTGCTCACATCTAGGCTTCTCAAAGTCTGGGAAATATCATAGCGGAAGCTCAAGGGGCGCTTGCATCTTGTATACAAATCTGGAATGAGGCCCTCAACACCTATGAGTGCATCAATTCAAGATATAAAGCAAGGAAACATGAATCATTTGCAAGCTAGATTTGGAGAAAACTTACTAATTACTATCATGTCAATTAGATTTATACTTAGAAGAATGGAGTTTGGCCAACAGAAGTGTAATTCAACAACAGAGTGCATCAGTTCTGCCCACTTCTCGATTCTAGTGAATGGGTCTCGCAAAAGCTTCTTTAACAGTTCTAGAGGGTTTAGTCACCATGGTAGAGGCTCTTACACAATTGCTGGATTGTGCAAGAGATCACAGCCTCATCGGTGGGTTCACGCTGATTTTCAGATATCACGCTTGCAATTCACTGATCACTCATTAGCTTCAGAAGAGATATCCTTTTCTCTCAAAGAGGGCTCAAGAATCCAGTTCTGATAGGATAGATGGTGTCGAGACAGCACTCAAAATTCCCTAAATTGTTTGGGTTTGCATTGGAGGAGAATGGCCTCATTTCCCAATGTGTCTCTAGTGGGGTAAAATGTAGTTTGGAGAGAGATTCCACAGAAATTTGTCCGATGAAATCAGAATCGAGCCATCTGAGCTGGATAAGTGGTTGTGTAGAGCCGATAAAGCAGGTCAATTATGCGAGGTCTTTCTATCAGTTCTTGCTGATGGTTATCCAAGGCATCCATTCTTCCTCATTTGGAAATATAAAGGGCTCCTAAGTGTATTGGCACTTGCTTGGCCAGCTATAAAAGGTAATGTGCTTACAATTGACAATCGAAGGAAAAGAAGGCAGTCAAGGAACCCAATTACTAATTAGTCTCAGGGATGAGGAATCAATGAATCATCTCTTTATTCATTGCTCTTTTGCGCATGGCGTATGGATAAGGACCCTTTCTATATTGGGTGTTGAGTGGGTGATGCTGTCTTTATGAGGGTGTGGCATGGCAGTGTGAAGGGTTGAAAGAGGAGGCTGACAAGCTGTGTTTATCATGGTGTTCCGTAAAGGCCGTTACGTAAAGGTAACGGTGGCAATTGTTATGCGTTACGGGGTCGTAACAGCCGTAACAACCATTATGGAAAAAAATGACCCGTAATTGCCATTAACGGCACGTTACGTCCCCTATGAAGGCCATAACAGCCCTGTAATTGTCTGTTATGGGGAAAATACAGGTTTTCCATACTTTTTAATCAATATTACGAGGCAAATTCAGGATTATTTTTTTTTGAATAAAACAAGAGATCGTAACCGCCGTTACGATCTGTATTCTAAAGGTAATGGTGGTGGCCGTTATGGCGACCGTTACCATTACAGAACACCTTTGTCTTTATGGTGCATATCTTTGATCACGGTCCTACAGGCCTTGTGGGGTGAGTGTAACAACCGTATGTTCTGGAACAAGAAGTGCCAAGCAGGAGAGGTTGCCTTCAAAAGTTAAGAGGATGATCATGGATTGGGCGGTAACAACAAAGGTTCTTGGGACAATCTAAGGGTTCTTCTTGGATGATGCCTTGTCATCCTCTCGTATAGTTTTAGGGGCCTTTTGGAATCTCTACTAATAAGAAATTATTTGCTTATTCTAAAAATAACAATCTCTTATTTTGAAAATAGACTGTTTGGTAAAGCTCTAATTTTATCACTTAATTTTTTAGAAACTAGCTAAAAAGCTTTTAAAAATAAGTGATGGAGAAGAAGGTGAAGAAGAAGAAGAGAAGCGATAACACCGGCGCGATGACCAACCTGAAGGTTAAGGAGACGTCAGGCACACACAATTGTCCTAGGACAGCGAGATCCCTCTCAATATCGAGAGGGTATTTGGACGCTCAGGTGCGATCATGGATGTAGTGATGCCAAGGGATAAATCCACTAGGATGTATAGGGGATTTGCCCTGGTCCGTATGGCCTCTGAAATGGAACTCGCCAGAGCAGTGGAGATGCTTCACGGTACGAAATATGGAGGAGTCCTGATGCTCATCTAGCGTGCACGATTTGGGCCTAAGACTATTGCTCTTGAGAAAAGAGGAGCTAATCCCGACACCCACTCAGATCACCTCCACTCTAAACCAAAATCACCACCCACAACCATTCTGCATTACCGTTCGGATGATCTTTCGTTTAGGGATGCCGTCCTCAGCAACTCTCGAATGGACCAACCCATGCGGATGCCTACCTGAAACAAAGAGAATGAAGAATCGCTTGCGTCTCCTTCAGTCACTCCCCACTTTGGTCAGCAAGACTATACGCTCTCTGTTAGCCAGGCCAGTTTCGACTGAGCCAGAGCTGAATTACAAGGGTCGGTGGTTATCATCACCAATGAAGGTGCGTCAATCCCTCAGGTCAAGGATTGGATCAAAGACTGCACCGGCTTTCTCCCTGGAAACTAAACCATTAAACCAATCGGTTACAATGATCTATGGGTTAAGGTTTGTCCAGGGATAAACCATGAAATGCTTACTATGGAGGGTCATCTTCATCTGGGTGGACCAGTATCAAAAGTTATGCCACGGGAAGATTATTTCATGTTTGGAATGGAGAATATCTGGATTTTGATTTGGTCCATCCCTCTCGAATGTTGGAATGATGAGTTTTTCATCTCGGCTGCTTCATGTTTTGGTTCCCTGTTGGAACTGGATTCTAAAACTAAACTTGGGGAAGAAGTGGGTATCATCAGAGTTCGCGTCCAACGGAAGAAAGGATCTCCTCTTCCTCAAGCTCTAACAGTTAAGATTGATGGTCGCGAAATTCTACTCCCGGTCCAACGTGAATACCCTTATATGGTCTATCCGCAAATGGGGAGATTTGTGGCGAGCTAAAGAAATTGGGCCTCCCCCTCTAGTTCACACTTTCAGCGTGAGGCGTAGTGAAGGAGCACCAGATCCATTCTCCTGCGGAGCTCCATACCCCGACGCCAGCAGTACTCCACCACCTCTTGCAGCTAGCCCAATCCTCACCGTCAATCGCACACGTGGCGCTTTCGATGCCGAAGCGCCGCAGTCGTCAGAAGGTGTGGAATTTGAACGCCATGATCAACGGATCTCGGCATTGGAGAGAAGGACGTGTGACCCCTCTATTAATATCTCGCCTCTCGTAGACCGTCCCCTACTTAATAACCCTACCAGCCGTCCAACGAATTCTTCTCCAACCTTGCCACGTCGCATGCCCCTCCTGAGGCGGTCCTTTTCTGATGGGCCCTTCTCACTCGGATCAATACACGTGGGATCTGATGGAACCCCTGCCCTTACTCTTGCGCCTGCATCCATATCCAGTCTGGATCCCTCTCCCACGTTGTCTCTCCACCGGGTTGGGTCCGGAGCTTAGTTGGGCACACTTGCCCTCACCTTATCTCACACCTCCCTCATACCCTCTACCCGATACTCATCTCCTTCCCCCCATTCCGAAAACCTTTGACCAGCCTCTCATTTCGTCAAATTTCCATTCGCACAATCTTCAGATCACATCTTTTACGGGCGACGATTCTTATCGAGCAAACGAATCCGATAGCAGACTCTCTGAAACCCAATCATACTCCTCCTTTCCCTCATCCCCGCCAATTCCTCATCTCGATCTCGAGACTGGGCAAAGATGGGCTATCACTTTATTTTAGGAGGACCAACCGGGGGAGGTCCTAGAAGTAGAACCCCTGTAGATGCGATCGGACCTTCAGCTCCCTCAATCTCCCACCATTGGCGTGAAAGAAGGCAAAGAAGATGTCTTTGAATCCCTTCAAAATAAACAACGGATCCGGGATGCTGTTGGTCACATCAGAAGATCTCTTGGTCCGACGTTTGGTGATAGACCGGAAGACTACGTTGCTCTCTTTCAATGTATAGAACATCGCGGAAGGCCTCTCCCCCCCACCAGGGCCCCCAAGAAACAGATCTTTTTTTTCTTTTTTTTTTTCAAAAAATGACTATTTCATTTCACGAGGGAATATACAATCATTCAGGAGGGTCCTAACAAAAGGGCGGACTGCACCCATCGTATAACTCTATCTGCACAATAGCTGTCCAAGAAAAGTAAAAGGAAAAAAGGAAAACTAAAGGGACCCCAAGAAACAGATCTAAAGATCCATAAGCAACAGGGAATTGTAGCGAATCCAACCTAGCCCCGGAGTCCAATCAGATTCCAAATCAAGGCAAGGAAGATAAGGTATTCAGGGAAGATTGGTGCTCCAATGAGGATTCTTTCTTGGAATGTCAGAGGGGTGGGCTCAAAGCAGAAAAGGAGCCTTCTTAAAAACATGATAGACAGGAAAATCCAGACACCCTTTGCCTTCAGGAAACTAGGTCCCCTTATTCAAAGATAGCCTGTTGTCTTCTCTTTCGTCTGCTAAAGACGCGAAGTGGGTCCCTCTTAACGCTTTAAGTAGTTCTGGTGGCATCCTTCTGGCTTGGAAAGCTTCTAGGTGGGAGCTTCAGTCGTTTTCAGTTGGTTCCTTCTCTGTCTTGACTGTTCTAAAAGATAAGTGTTCCTCTCTATGTCGCTCGGTTACTTCGGTTTATGGTCCTAATTCTGACCTTCTCAGAGACGATTTTTGGAATGAGCTGACCAGGATTAGACATTCTTTCCCTGGCCCTTGCTGCTTTGTAGGTGATTTTAATGTCATCAGATTCGTTGAGGAACACTCACGGAAGAGAAGGACGTCTTCAGTAATGGAAGCCTTCTCCGATTGGATTCAATCTCATGCATTGGTCGACCTCCCTTTATCAAGGGCAAGATTTACTTGGTCTAACGGTCATGATAATCCAATTCAATCCAGACTCGACAGATTTCTGTTATCCATTGATTGGTTAGAAGCCTTCCCATCAACTTCTCAATTAGCCCTTCCCAGAACTACTTCCGATCATTGCCCCATTCTGCTTCTTCTGGGTGAAGAAAGTTGTGGTCCCAAACCCTTCAGGTTTAACTCCTCATGGATCAACTTAAAGGACTTCCACAAGCGGGTCTCAGATTGGTGGTCCTCTTTTCAGGTGGACGGTTTCGTGGGCCATAAACTTTTATGTAAACTCAGAATGCTTAAGAAGGTCCTGAAGAATTGGAAATCAGAAGAATTGGGAAAGAGAGACTCGGAAATATAGGCCCTTCTTTAGGAACTTTAGAGTCTGGACTCCAGTTCTACGGATTCTGTGCTGTCTCCCGAAGGCCAAGGAAGACGCATATAGCTTATTCAAGACATATTTACAAGATCGTTGCAGGATGAATTAACTTGGAAAATAAAATCCCGAGTCAGATGGGTAGCCGAAGGTGACAAGAACACTAAGTTCTTCCATAATATAGCCAACGTGCGCAATCAGGTCAAAGCTATACATAGCATCTTGGTGGACGGTGTTAGCATTGATGATAAACAGGAGATTATCAACCAAGCCATTTCCCATTACCAATCCCTCCTAACCTCTGATGGTTGGAACAGATCGGGCCTTGATGACATTCACTTCAACTCGTTAGCTCCCTCGGAAGTGACTCTTCTGGAGGCCCCTTTTTCGGAAGACGAAGTCAAATTAGCTATCGACTCTTTGGGTAAAGATAAATCGCCAGGCCCTGACGGATTCCCTATCGCCTTCTTCCATTCCTTCTGGGACTCCATTAGATCAGATATCATGGAATTCTTTACAGAGTTCTACAACAGAGGGATTCTCTTGAAAGGGCTCGGTGCCTCCTTCATTGCCCTTATTCCTAAAGTGACAGGCACTGCGGGTTTTTCCAATTTCAAACCCATTAGCTTAATTGGGGGTCCTTATAAGATTCTCGCCAAGGTGCTCTCCCAAAGATTGTCCAAGGTGTTAGGCAATCTCATCTCAAGCAACCAATCCGCTTTCATCAGGGGAAGACAGATCGTGGATAGCGCCCTCATAGCCAATGAAATCCTTCACTCCTGTCACAGATCTGGTGAAAAGGCTGTTTTTTGCAAGTTGGATATCGAGAAAGCTTATGACCACGTGGAATGGGACTTCCTTCACTATGTGATGACTTGAATGGGGTTCGGCCCTAAATGGAGAAATTGGAACCGTGCCTATGTTGAATCAGCCCACTTCTCCATCCTTCTGAATGGCTCTCCCTTCGGTTTTTTCAGCTCCTCCAGAGGACTCCGCCAAGGAGATCTCCTGACACCTCTCCTTTTTCTTCTCATTGGTGAAGCCTTGTCGCAAATATTGCATAAAGGCCAAGAATCCGGAGTTCTCGGTGGCATCAAGATGCCAGGGGTCTCCTCCACCATTTCACACAACCAGTTTGTTGACGATACTCTGGTTATATCCCCGGCTGTCTAGTTTTACGTCGACAATTTACACATAGCCCTCAGATGCTTCGAAGCCGTGTCTGGCCTTAGAATCAATCTAGCCAAATCGAAACTTTTGGGAGTGAACATTTTGGACGACGAAATAGCCTCTTTTGTTGACTGTCTTACCACCCACCCCCCCCCCCCCACCCCAAAAAAAAAAAAAAAAACCGTATGTGGAATAGGATCATTGATAAAATCTAGAAACTCGTAGCTCGTTGGAAGTGTCGATTCCTCTCCACAGGAGGTCGCCTTACACTCATCAAAGCAGCTCTCTCCAATCTGCCCATATATTTCTTGTCCCTTTTCCGATGCCCTGCATTTGTCATGACGGCTATTGACAAGCTGCGATGTGATTTCTTGCGGTGTGGTAAGGACAATCAGCATAAGTTTCAGCTTCTCGATTGGCAGGAAGTCTGAACTCACTTCTAGGAGGGAGGGGCGAGCGTTAAAAATCTCAAAATTATGAATAAAGCCCTCCTTAGCAAATGGATATGGTGTCTAGGAAATAAAGAAGGATCCCTTTGGAATGCCATTATCAAAGGCAAGTACGGTCGTTCTCCCTGTGGCTGGTGGACAAAAGATTCATCGGGATACAGAGCTTCCCATATCTAGAAAGGGATTTTGTGCTCGAAAGCTGACATCCTTCAACATATTACTTTCCATCTTGGTAATGGCCACTCCATCAGATTCTGGGAAGACGTGTGGCCTGGAGAAGTGCCCCTCAAAATCCAGTATCCAAACATATATCGGCTAGCTCCTCTCCCTGACGTTAAAGTGGCAGAGTGTTATTCTTTGGTCGTTTCTACTTGTGTATGGAACGTGAGATGCTTCCGAAACCTTTATGATCAGGAAGTCTCAGAATATGTGGACCTCCTCCAATTTATCTACAAAGCAGTGCCAGAGCCTTCGTCTTCCGACAACATTATCTAGTCCAACAATAAAAGAAGCAACTTTACGGTCAGATCTTTCTATTCCATTCTCGCCTCCTCCCTTCGCCCCTCACATCCTTCCATGCCATTCCTTTGGAAATATTCGGCTCCTCCCAAATACATCTGCTTTGGATGGTTGGCAGGAAAAAAGAGAATTCTTACGGTCGATAACCTGAAGAAAAGAGGCATGCAGCTCGTGAACATTTGTCTCTGTTGCATGAACAACGAGGAATCAGTGGATCACCTCTTAATTCACTGCCCCTTTGTTTCGTCCATTTGGGCAGATTTCTGCTTTCGATTTAATCTCAACTGGTGCAATCCTAACTCTTCAAGCAATCTTCTCCTGGCCTAGCATGGAGTGAAAATTGGAAAGCAAAGAACTCCTCTTTGGAGATTATCTATTCTTGCTATTTGGTGGGCAGTTTGGGAAGAAAGAAACAATCGTTGTTTTAATGGCACCTCCACTACTCCGCAGGCTATTGGGTCTAGAGCTAAAATGCTTATTTTTGAATGGGCAGGGCTTGTAAATATTTTCCATGGTTATGATCTTTCCTTTCTAAGTTGTTAGGTTTTCTGTTACCTCAGCAGAGACCTTTTCCCTTTTGTACGTGTTCTCTTTTTTATATTATTCCAGTTATCCTTTTTAAAAATAAAATAATAAGTGATGGAGATGTTACTTATTTTTTAGGAGCTTATTTGGCTTATGTGGGCAGACATTTTTGACAAAATTTTGGACAAGTTTGTCCTTAAACTTTTCAAGTAATTCCCATCTCCCCTCTTCCCTTCTCTTTAGAATCTCTCTAAGGTAGGCCCACATGATGAACGACCCATACTGAAGGTGGGCCCATATGATGAATGGTCCACATCAAGGTGGGCCCACATAATGCATGGTCAAATCAAAGGTGGGCCCCACATGATGGATGGCCCGCATCAAAGTGTGGCCCCACATGATGGATGATCCACATCAAGCGGACCCCACCTAATGCACAGTCCACATAGGTGGGACCCACATGATGGATGGTGGACATTAGATGTGGGACCACATGATGGAAGGTCGACATTAGAGGTGGGCCCGACCCATATTGAAGGATGGGCCCCACTTGATGGACTATCCACATCAAGTGGGCCCCACATGATGGATGGTCCATAACAAAGGTGGGACCCACAAGATGGATGGCCCACATCAAAGGTGGGCCGGCATGATGAACAACTCACATTGAAGGTGGGACCTCACATGATGAATGATCCACATCATGGTGGGCTCACATAATGGACGGTTCACATCAAAGGTGCGGCCCATATGATGGATGGGCCACATCAAAGTGTGGCCCAACATGATGGGCTATCCACATTCAAGTGGGCCCCATTAGATGGCAGTCCATATCAAAGGTGTGACCCGCATGATGAACAGTTGACATCAAAGGTGGGCCCACATGAACCCATATTGAAGGTGTGGCCCACACAAGGAATGGTCCACATCAAGGTCGGCCCACATAACGGATGTAGTGGGTTCACATGATAGATGGCCCACATCAGAGTGTGGCCCATTGTGATGGATGGTCCACTTCAAGTGGGCCCCACCTAATGGACAATTCACGTCCAAGGTCTCACATTATGGATGACCTATATCCAAAGTGGCCCAACATGATGGATAATCCACATAAAAGGTGTGCTCCACACGATGGATGGCGGATATCAAAAGTGGGGGCTCCTCATGATAGATAATCCACTTCAAAGGTAGGGCCCACACTATGGACACATCAAATGTGGACTCCACGTGATGGGTGATGGGTGGTGAACATTGAGGGGCCCCACATAAATGACAATTAGCATTGATGGTGGGCCCCACTTGATGGATGACCAACATCAAGGTGAGCTCTACATAATGGATGGTCCACATCAAGGGTCAGCCCCTAATGATGAATGGTCCACATCCAAGACGGGCCTTGCATGATGGACAACCCACTTTGAAGGTTTTGCTCACACAATGGATGGTCCATATGATGGATGATCCACATCAATGTATGATGTAATGAAGGGCCTAAATGTCTTAAAACGTGAAGACTGTAGCCATCCATTCTTTTTTTAAAAAAAAATTTAAATAAATTTTGGGGCACGATACATCTATGGTGAAAGCCACCAAAACTACCATATGGATTGCTCTTATAATGGAGGTGTAATCTTTAAAAATGACATCAACTACCCTTAAAAAAATCTCTTATTTGAATGTTTTACCAAATGCGTTTATTTTAAATAAGAGTTCTTTTTATTTTTAATTTTTTTAAAAAGTGATTTTACCAAAAGAGCTTATGAGAGTAGCTCTTATTTGAAATCTTATTAGATTAGAGTAGAGATGCCAAACAGGCCCTTAGTTTTTTAATACAATTGCAGTATCACTGTAATCATCATCTAAACCTTATCCCAATTAATTGGGGTTGGCTATAGGAATACTACCATTCCACTCTATTAAGTGCCAGACCTTCAGTTAGACTATAGGTCATCAAGTCTTTTCCTACTACCTCTATCTACATCGTTCTTGGCCTTCCCTTTGCCCTTTTAGAGCCTTCAACTTGTACCAACTCACTCCTAACTACATAGTTTTGGGTCTCCATTGCACATGACCAAACCATCTAAGTTTACTTTCCCTCATCTTATTATCTATTGGTGCTACTCCCACGTTCCCTTAAGTCCATGCATTTCTAATTCTATCCTTCATTGTCTTGCCACTCATCCATCTCAACATCCTCACTTCAGCTACAATCACCTTATGAACATGTTATTCTTTAACTGCCCAACATTCTATCCCATAAAGCACGGTTGGTCTTATAGCTATCTCGTAAAATTTCCCTTTCAGTTTGATTGTACAGACACAAAATAATAATAATTGTGGCATCCCAAATCAATCACATGCATGCAAGAGAGGAGACACCCAATAATATCTTCCTTTTTGAATTATGGCAACACTTGTGCCACTCTTGGAAAAAAAACATAGTTCATCAAGCCACCATCCAATTGATGTTGAATAGCCTCCATCAAATAGACATGCAAGCTCGCAATGCATGAATAAATGGTCCACTAACTCTACTTCCCGATGACAAAATGCACACATTAGGAACAACATTAGAAACCAGAGTATTAGTTCTCTCATGAGCTATTTTTCATCATATTAATAATGAAGACTGGAGCTTTCTTCAAGGACTCCCGTCGAGCACAGAAAAAACAGCCTGGGAAGACTAGAGCATTTTTCATATTTACTTTTTATTGACAAAGACATACTTTATAATGCACACAGGAGAAACAAATAAATCTGATTAAATTGAATGTGATTCTTTCCATTTACAACTTAAGACTTACAACCCACCTCCACTTTAAGGGGCAGATTGCACCAGCTGCACACAAAAACCATTTCGGCTTGTGTCCGACGCATGGCCATTTCATGAGCAAAGAAAATTTTTTGTGATATTGGAACTTCTAGTCTTGGTAGAATTTCCAAAAATTCCGAACTAGAGCTCATTTTTGTTGTATAAGAAAGAGAGAGCTCTTTCATGACCACACAATACCATTTAATGCTTTTTGGGAATTCTACTGAAGGGACATCCAAAAATTCCCAAATTATTTTTCTCATGTCCTGAACCAATCAAACTTCAGGAATTTGACTCTTTTTTTCCCCTGAAAAGTCCTTTCTTATTATAATATAAGAGAAAATTTTGAGAAACTAATATAAGGAACTGTTAAAAGTATGAAAGCATGATGTTGGACAACAATGAAAGGCATTTAGCAAGCACAAACAACTTGTCTTAATAGACCACCTACCTCATCTAACTTCTTTTCACGGTTTCGTAATGAAGATTTGGCTTGGATAAATTTCTCATTCCAACTCTCATAAAACTCACTACTTAAATCCTTGTAGGCAAGGCAAAGAGTACGTAAACCGGCAGACCCAAACTGCTCCATATGTTCCCTTGTCAATTTCTTTATGTTATCATTTTCACCCGCCAATCTTTCATATATGACAGTATCAGCACCCTGTGAAGTACGATCACTTTTTTTTTAGTACATCAAGCTAGATAGAAACATTATCCTTCCAAAACCTTGAAAGCATCAAATTGTCACCTTGCAATACAGGACAAGTCTTCCATTTGGATAACAACAAATGACTGATTGGCGTTTCCTTGTACTATTTGCATAACAAATGGATCATCAGTGGTAGCATCATAAGGATAGAAACTCAAGAATCTAGAAATTGAAAATCAGAGGGACAAGCACCCACCTATTGAACTCCAAAACATTTAGGATCCCATATGAGACATCTTGGATCTTGCCCATGTTTTCAACATGTGATTCACGGACCTTGATCATAGTTGGTGTACGCCTGGGAAAGTAAAAGGTAAATCAGGGGATTCAGACTAGTGATGAATCAATTGCAATTATTACTCAATCTAAGTAACATAGGATGTCTTTCTAAAGAACCTTGCATTTGATAGAGAAGCTTTCATCCAAAGATTCATTCAATCACATGTAGTAATTTTTTGCTAGACTAGGAAGAAAAGACTTTCAGTAGAGAACGACTGCAACTTTCTTTTATTTCAGTATAACATTGGCATTAGTCAACATGAAGTCCAATACAATTGATTCAAGCAGTGGGTGAATCATTATTAACATTAAATTGGAGATTCAAGAAACTTCATACCTATAAAAGAAGAAGCCAAAGTTCTTTGCAGCAGTAACTAATGCAGCCTCATCAGGTGATGCAGCCTGATATACGATCTCTTCTGGGCATTCATCACCTTCAGGAAGCACAGTATGACATATTGCAAGGCATCTGAAGAATTCCTACTCAGAGAATTAAAATTTCACTAAGAACAATGTAGTCAGATAGAAGAACAATAGAGATGACAAATATGAAAGGAAATACTAGATTGGGGTCACCATTTTAAAATTTCAATTAATAAAAAAGGTATAAAATTTTGAAGAGTAGCAGCATCAGTTTATTAGTTCCCCATGATTTTCTTGGCCCTACTCATTGCTTCCTATTTAAGCAAGAGGCATAAATGTGATTGCTCGCATCTAGTTTCGTTGACTATATCTAGATAAAGGCCTCTTGAGTCATATTTTTACATTGTATTTGCTTCTATCTTCAAATGTTAACCAATGCAAATGGAAGATTACTATCAATCTTAGTGATTTGTACAAGTAATTTGTTCAACACAAGTCTCAAGCTTAGCAATTTGATTATTTTTTTGACTGTCGAGAGATATACTTTTTATTATGTGCATGTGTACTTTTCTTTTTGTATTCCTGAGAAGTACCATATCATACTTCTGTATATTTATATAAGTGTTTTAGCCTTTTGGGCTAACACAACAAGGAGCATCACCCTAAAGTCTCTTCATCCTCTTCTCCTCTCTTCTTCTCTCTTCTTCTTTGCCTCTTCTTCTCAATGGACAGGTCAACCCCTTAACCACCATGATTGAAATATTGACAACATGCTAGAGAAACATGTTGACATCTTCATAGTTTTAATAAACCTTTTTTGTCTATATGTGTTTTTGAAGTGTGGAAAAAATTGCCTATTGGGATTTTATCTTTCATAGTTTGTTTAACAGAACATCATTAGCCTTGGAGAGACCATCATGTCCTGAACTTCAGTAATTCTGTTATACCCAGCAAATGCATACAGTTCGAACATCACAGGACCCACTCTGACTTTACCACCTCCAGACATTACATCATGATGCCTCCTCGGGATAAAGACCTCCTCAAGCCTAAATCTAGAAGATCCACTAGACTACCTATCTCCTCCTCCCCTCAAAACCCAGCAGAGAATGAGACAACACTAGTCTTACCCCAACCTTGCTAACAATAACCAACTTTTACTTAACTGAGATGAGGAGAGAGAGGTCCCAGAAACACCTCTAGAACTATAATTCCTAACAAAATTCTTTGCAAATTCTCACACTAATCCCCTGCGCTCCATTATAACTCACCCTTGAACTTAGTGAACCTACAAATTTCCTTCCAACCACCCAGTGCCCTAGTCAAAGAAGCAATCTACATCACAACCTATTGAATCCCATACTTCCCTGAAATAGCCATCCATGAAGACTCCCCATTTTCCTAGCAGCCCCATGAGGACTCCCTATTTTCCTAGCAGCTGGAGCAACCCTGAGAACAAGTATTGTTACAATTGGATAAACGAGCACAAGTAGCCAACTTGGTGCTGAAGGCGTTCCAAGGGCTGAATGTCCCATAGAATCCTCTGCAAGCAATAATCAATGAACTCTCCTCTTCATTAACAAGCAAGAGCACCACACCATGCACAATCCAGAATCATCACTGGAAAGAATCCAAATCTTGAAATATTCAAACCAGCCAGCAACTGAAATAGCCATTGCATTTCCACAGTGAATGACACATATAGACAGATCTGAAATGCTGCAACAAATTACCATGAGGATTGCAATCAGTTGTGGTACTTATCAAGCAAATTTCCCTGTTTCAGATTTTTTGTGGACTGTTCCACTTGGAATATTGTGGCCAACGAAGATTATTTCAAATTATAATCAGGAGACCAAAGATCTGAGGAAAAAAACCATGTTGATTTTTTAAAAAAAGTGCGAAACAGTTTATTAAAAAACAGGCTGCAGCCAAAATATACAAAGATACGCTCCACAGAAAAGCAGGAAAACAATTACAACCCAGCCCAACTATCAGGATCAGCAGCCTTTGATGCTTTTACCTATTCAACCACTAGCATTTTATCCCTACCAAAAATCTCCACCACTCGCCACTCGCCACTCGCCCCTCGTGATTCCTGAAGTAATGACCAAATACCCGCAGCAAGGAGACATAGCTGCAAAACTTTCGAGCCCAATCTACTTGTACCCCCACCGTGTCACATCACGTACAATTGCCCAATAGCCTTTGGCCACACCCACAGAACTCCAAAGAGATTTAGAAAATTTACCCACACTTCCCGAGTTTATTGTTCACCATTTCAGTGAATCATGATGTTCAACTCTTCTTTCCAACAAAGATCAAATGACTACTGATGGGGAAAATATCAAACGACAAACTGACTTTTAATTGCAAGCAAATTTTAAGTTCTGGTCTGATGGTGATGTGTGGCCCAGATGCATTGTGCATCATGGCTGCTTCTAAAACTTGACTTGATGAAAGGAATGATATACCTCTAATGTGCCTTCTAGCAGCAGATTTTTAGCTCACGTATAATGAAAGTTGGAGGAACAATTTATTGGAGAGAGAAAGTATGAGCTCTTCTTTTGCTCATAACTTTAATTCATGGCTCAAATACATGATATGTTTGCCCAAAAGTTACCATAACACACTTATACACAGAACAATAAAAGGAGTAGACTAGGATAAGATTTTATCTGCTTAATGTGCATGATCTACAGAAACACGATATGAATGTGTCTATCATTAGGAATGTTCATGTTTTTACACAGTAAAAATATTAGCCGAAGTGGGGTTTGGGATTTTGAAGCAATCAACTTCCATTACCTACAATGCAAATCCGGATGGTGCCCGAATGTAAAGTAACTGGTTGCTAGAATCCATATATTAGTTAGACCAACAACAGTCCTGAAGTGACAATTCAGTTCTTAATTCCCTTTCAGAAAGCAAACAAGAAAAGGAACCAAACAAAATGGATTATAGAAAATATTTATTCTAATTGATAAAAGAGTGGTCATGAGTATTTATCTGATTATAAAACATATAGAAAAATATTTGATCTAAGGGCCTGTTTGATTTTCCATGATGCAGGGAAATTCCTGGCAAATAAGCAATTATTACTTTTTCACTTGTTTGAAAATGGGTGAGTAATTCCACCTAGAAAATAGGTCCAAAAATATTGACTTAAATCCGTCGGCCCCACCGTAATGTATATGATATATCCATGTCGTCCATCTGTTTTATTAGAATATTTTAGGGGATGAACCGAAAAATGAGGCAGATCCAATGCTCAATTGGTCCACATGAAAGGAAACAATGGACTTAATTTGTCCACCGTTGAAAGTTGGTTCTTTTACTGCGCCCATATTGAGGTTTATTCACCATCTAACCTGTTCATAGGGTCACATAGACATGGATAAGTGAAAAACATAAATACAAGCTTGATCTAAAACTTCTAAGGGTCCCAAGAAGTTTTTTATGGTAGGCATTTGATTCTCACAATTTCGTGTGGTGTGGTCCACTTGAGCTTTGGATTTGCCTAATTTTTGGGCTCATGCCCTAAATTCAGTTGGCATAATGAATGGGCGGTGTGGATAAGTCACACACATTACGGTGGCCCCCATATTTATTTCGCAAATTTCTCGATTTAAGTGTTTAAAAAGTAACCGGTCAAGTCAGCATTGGGAAAGATGCAGTAATTACCTTGGTAAATAATGATTACTCATTTACAAGGTAATTACAGTTGAGCCAGACAATCAAACAGGCCCGACTTCATAAAAGAGTGGTCATGAGTGTTTAGTTGATTATAAAACATAAGGAGAATCTGGTAACTGACCTTTATGAAAACCTGTTTATAGAGTGGAAAGCAAAGATTCAACATATGGGTAATATAATGCTCACTAAGAACTTCAAGTGACCATTCCCATTGTTAAGAAAACAAAATGGGTAATCGCATCATATAGATAATAGAGGAACATT
This sequence comes from Magnolia kwangsiensis, assembly GCA_037074715.1. Taxonomy (NCBI): domain Eukaryota; kingdom Viridiplantae; phylum Streptophyta; class Magnoliopsida; order Magnoliales; family Magnoliaceae; genus Magnolia; species Magnolia kwangsiensis. The sequence continues at coordinate 13,422,176 of CM073571.1, forward strand.
TGATGGAATCTCCTCAACATCACTACCGGCATGAAAGACAAAATTCTAATGTGCCAACTAATAAAACCTAATTACATATCAAACTATACAAAGTTGGTACTTGGTAGTAATAAAACCCCGCCAGGAATTTATATAAGATAAAATAACCACTATGACATGTGCAAAATGACTTTGAAAGGACTGAAGCAATCTTTTTTCCTGGATGGATTGGAATAACAATGCAGTTTTTAACCCAACATGAATGTATTAAGAAATTCCAAAACAAATAAAAAATAACTTTTCATTCTGCTCTATATGAATCCAGTAATCTACCTTGCAAGTATCAGGATCATGCTCACTTCTCCAAGCACCACACATAAGCCTATCATCATCAAAATTGAAACCCTTCTCATGCACTGCTGTAGCTGATTCCCTTACCTATGAAACTAGATAACATGAATAAAATACATACAGTAAAAATTGTGGTCTTGCCAAATGATCTGTGAAGTGAACATGCCTCATCAATTTTCAAACCATTCCGCTCTGCCACTTCTCTTTCTATTTCAGTAAGCCCGGTACCATACGCCACTCCACCAATTGAGCACTTAAAGAACTCCATAAGATTTCTTGTTAAGGTTCCCGTCTTATCGGAGAATATGTACTCCACCTGTTCTAAGAAAGGAATTATTTTCAGATTACAGTTCCTCAAAAGGGAATCATTTGACCCACTGAACATAATGCAAAAGCCAGATATAATTAGCAAATTGATAAAACCTAATGAAGTTGCTTATATACAGAAGAAAGAAATGACATCTGACTACCTGTCCAAGCTCCTCATTCAGGTTAGATGTCCGTGCCAATGCAGGGGAGTTGCTTTCAATATGATACATACGCATGTCCTTATTAATAAACTGAGTGGACTGAATAAATTTGATCATCTGAGATGTTACAGCAAAAGAAGAAGAAGAAGAAGAAGCATTCAGCATAGATTAAATGGAAAAATTGGACAGATATATATCTCCCCACATAATATTTGCTTCCACCCACCTCAATTGAAACGTAAAGAGATATAGGGATAATGGTTGAGTAAAGTGTAACCAGGGTAAACATAGTCAGAATAACAACCTGTAAAAGCAAACAAGAAATGAAATGTACATATTGTATAGCTACTGCCAATTACAAACAAAGTTTATTTTAAAATGTATTTTGAAAGAAAGTTGGTACCACAAATCTGTTGTTAGGGTTAAACTGATCTTCCACACTTTCACCAAGATCTAAGTAATAGTACTTGCGGTTGATGAACACACCACTGAGGAATTCCAATAAACAATAAAGTATCAATCATGGATTTAATAAAAGAAAATCTTTTCAAAAGAATATATATAAAGCACTGACTGAGATTTTAATAGAGAACATTTTCAGCCAAACATATTTTGTGTAAGTAACAAAGTTGTAAATTAACAGCCATAAGCTTTTTCAAGCAATTTGCGTACTTAGTAGGGATTTGTTTCATAGAACGAATAACTGACACTAGATAACTCTAAAAAGATCACCAAATCTTCAAAGAAAATGTCTCCTTGAATCATAAAAGATACTGGAAAATTTTGCAGTAAGAACAGCTCGTAAAGGAGCAATGGCTAGTGATCAGACCTGCCAATTGCTCCAATGAGACACATGAAGAAGAGAATGCCGAATAGGGTGAGTATAAGTTTGTCAAGTTTCCTCTCCAAGGTGCTTCTTTTGGAAGGGACATTCATAGAATTCATCATAACCTACATTTCCAGAGAAAGTCGTAAATAATTTGTGCAATAACAACAATTCCATATCATAGAAGATAAAGGTGTTCCCCAATATGATGAAAAATAACTGCAATTTCTTCATGTAACTTGTGCATAGAAAATGCAATAATTTTTGTGGGGGGGGGGGGGTGGGATGTGTGGAGTGGAACAGGTATGGCAAAGAGGGAACTACAATTTAATCACTTAAAAAGAAAACATACCTTTGTTTCATGCCCAGTAAATACGACAGCCCCAACTATGTACTCTGTATTCCGAAGGCTGCATCCCTATAACAAGATTGATGATGTAGATTACCAATAAACATGACGATGGAGATAAAAACTAATAGTATGGGGTATGAAGTTAAAATAATTAATAATCATTATTCTCCTTACTAGAAAATTCAGAAACGGTATTGTGTATTTGTTGCAAACTGCATCATATCACTAAGCGAGAAAATTAAGATCAATATCCACGCACCTAGAAGAATGTGATTAATGATAAAAGCTATAATGTTGAATTCATATAGGAAGACAACCCTGGAAATGATATATATATATATATATATATTTGAAGACACGGGGTGTCCCCGCCTCTTTTGAAGCGAGACTAATCCCTGTGGATACACGCAATCACCCACAACCACGAGTATCAGGTAATGCCTGGAAATGATATTTAAGCATAGATGTGCCTTGCAAGCAGAGATGAGCCCCCAAAATGTATAAAGGGTTCAGTCTATTTTATTTTTTTTTCTTTTTCTTTTTTTTGGAAGGTATCATCTAGTTAATTATGAAGTCAATATGGAATAAGACGTCAATTTCTTAAATCACTAGCACTCAGATCAATCTATTTAAAGTACAGCAATGCCAAATTTCTAATCCAACAATTGATATGCAAAGATTCTACATGGCATATGGAGCATCAAATGCTAAGATCTGATGGTGGGATCATCGATGATGGACAAGACAGCTTTGGATTTCCAGTGTATTATGCGGTGTGCTTTGGTACACAATCCAATTACTATTCATGTGGCAGTTCCAGTGCTCCGTTTAACAAATTGGTATGGGTCAAACCTATGGCCAAACCACCCATATGACATCTTGCTCATAGAGCAAGAATTGGACATCCATATCTCTCTACATGGTGTGCTGCACAGGGGATCTTTTTCTCATTTTGTGTTTTAAAATAACTACCTATTCTCTAAAACTATTTAAATATTAAAAGGAAGATCAAATCAGGGCAACGTTGGTGGATTGATCGACCAGATCCAATGGCTAGATATGTCTCATTTGAGAAAAATTCAACACAATCTCCAGCCATTTTTATTTTCTTAAATAGTTAAAAAGGACACCGAATTGATGGACCACCTTTTCCTCCATTGCCTCTTTGTGAGGAAGGTGTGGGATTTCTTTCTCAAGACTTTGAACTTTAGTTGGGTAATGCCCGAGTCCATATCTTCCTTTTTAGGATTGAAGCACGAAGGCGGAGTTGAAAAAGAAGGGAAGGTGGTGTGGAGGTCAGCGGCGATGGTTTGTCTATGGGCTTTATAGGGAGAAAGGAATAGACGTTGCTTCAAAAATAGTTCACAGCCAAAAGACTAGGTAATCCATAAGGTGGTATCTTGGGTAATTGAATGGGCCTCCGAATTTAAGGATTTAGATGCTTGTGTCCTAATTTCCATCTTGGGGTTGTAATTTTTCTTTTCGTTTTTTGTATTCTTTTCCACCCCTTCTTAGGCCGGTTTCTTAAGAAAATCGTTATCTTTACCAAAAAAAAAAAAAAAAACAGCTTTCTTCAGAAGGTGGCATTCAAACATGCTACCAAGTCTTGTGTGGCTAGAAATGGGTAGAAATTAAAAATAACGAGTTTTAGATAGCCACTGAACAGGTCCTAATTTGCCAAAGCTCCAAAACCAGCATTAGAATGTTCAGCCACATATCGAATACTAAATCCTCAAGTGCTCTCTCCACTAATCATTTCCAAGTACTATGTTGCCAGCAAATCAAATTCAAGGAATGCCCATGACACAAAATCCTTCTTTGATTTGTGGAGACCTCTGACCATTTTAGGTGGAACTGTATTTGGTCATTCTATTAACCAAAGAAGTCCATCTATCTTCTAAAACCTAACTACCTAAGCATCATTCATCAAGAAATAGAACCAATGGATCACCATTCCGGGATCTAGATTTCACACTCACCTTTTTTTTTGCGGTGATGGTCGTTGTTGTGTGTGTGTGTGTGTGTGAACAAAGATGCAAGAAAGAAATTTATTTATTTTTTTTGTTCATTTAGCAAAGTAATGAGTTTTAAGTTACTTTTTGACCGAGAATGGTAGAGCTCATGCTTGAACATGAAACATAAATCATATGGTCAAAGGAACTAATATTAACAATGTCACAGCACAAATTATGGTGTTGAACTATTGGCAAGGCTCTTCATGAGAAGTAGAAGTTGGTCCAATAGAGAGAACAAGTAAAAGGACATGAACATCAAATATATATTTTCCTAAACAGTTAACCCCAAAATTATGAAAATTGAAATCCTAAATCATATGGTCAAAAGGAACTAATATTGACAATGTCACAGCACAGATTATGGTGTTGAACTATTGGCGAGGCTCTTCATGAGAAGTAGAAGATGGTCCAATAGACAGAAAAAGTTAAAGGACATAAACATCCAATATTTATTTTCTTAACCCAATTCTAAAGCAATAACTAGAAAAGGAATATAAGTATGTTGGATTCCTAATAGAGAGTTACACATAAATAGCGAAAAGAACAAAAGCAAAGGTGCTCTTCGAATTTATGGCAAGCATGCATAATCAGCGACTTAGTGTCTTTACTATAAGGAATTAAAAGGCAAGAACAGGGCATACTCGCAAAAGAATTTGATTTGGAGAAAGAGGCAATGTTTGCTCTTGGATGATGAGATTGCCAGTGAAAGTGTACAGTGAGTTATTTGGTTGTTCACACTGTATTTCCCCTGCAAATGCAGAATACTTTTAAGAAAATTAATAGATGAAAATGCACATGAACAAATTGCAACCAACAGAAAAATGGATACTAGACTAACTAAAATGAACTCCATTAAGATGTGTGATAAATAAGAGGATGGAATTTTGCATCTGATTTAGAATGGAATGTTCTATTACAAGTGCATTCCAATCTGAAATTCCTGTCTTCTCTAGATGTGATGGATTAGAGGAAGTAATAATCACATTATAGACAACAACAAGTGAGAAGTGCACTGGAGGTACCCATTGCAAAATATCCATGATGTACAGTGATGCTAAGTTGCTAATGATGTTTCTGTAAGAGAATGGAAGTGGCTACAAGGAAATAATGGAGGCACCCTCAACATCTTTAGTTGTGCACCATTAAATTTATTGAAGCAATAGCAAGCTGCAAGGATAATCACTTGCCAATAAAAGAATGACTGCATAAGTCACAACTTAGTCCAAAATTGTTAGCGGCTCTCCACAACTAACCAAATTGATGAGGACATCACATCACGTACACCCTTATGTACGTATCAGAGGAGAAGGCGGACCGTGCCGATTTCCCTGTGGCTAGGCGAGTACCCATGATCGTGCTGAGGACCTCATGTGCATGTGCGAGCATTTGGAAGACCCCACACTGGGAAGATGCACATGGGCTGCTTTATGGAGTGATCTAGACCGTTGGATCGGAGGGACGTGATGATCGGGCCATTGATCGTTGATCGTCCACATAAGTTTTAGACTTTATCATATTTTAAGATTTATTTTTTGATTATTTTATATTTGGACACATTATAAGTGCTTTAGTTGATTTTATTTAGAAGATGGCTATTTTCGTTAAAATTCATAAAGCGGGGGAATTTTGTAATTTTTGAAACTTCTTGGATCTATAAAAAGAGGGGGGCGTGTGACCTCTCTCCCATTGGCTTTTGTAGTTTTTTTTTTTTTTTTTTTTTTGTGAAGGAGAGAGAAAAGCTCTTGCTTTATTCTCCCATCTTCATGCAATTTGAAGATACTTCCATGCGCTTTGGAAGGAAGATTGGTGTGAGGCTAATCTTCATCAACGGAGGTGCAGGGTCTCCATCTACCCCACACCATCTTCTCTTTTCTCCCCCGTCCAAGTATTTTCTTCGGGTTTCTTAATTCTCTCATTCCAGATTTTCGTCTTCTTCCAAACCCAACTTTCCCACACCCATTCATGATCCAAATCCTAACCGACTTAAATCCATCATCCCACGCCACACGTGTGACCGTACTATAGAGAATGCTAGTGTTGGTTAGTGGGCCCTTTTAGTGTAAGTGCATGTGCACACTTTCCTATTCTCCTACGGTGTACTATATACTTTATCATAATAAAATATTATGTGTTAGGACAAGCAAGTCTAACACATAATCTCTCCCAAACTCTCCTCCTTCTTCTCTCTCAATATTCTCATCTCTTCTTCACATTATCCTCATTAAATCATTCTCTACTTGGTATCAGAGCAAAGATCCAGGCATTCCGCATCCAACAGGTTGAGAGACGACACGTCACCTTGTTGACGTCAGCAGCCGTACGACTGACGTCAGCGTTGTATGGACGCATGGACTCCGTTTGAGCTAAAAGTTTAGGAGTTTGATAGATCTTAATTTTAGAAGATTTGTCATGATTTTTTCAGAATTTATTGGATCCCATTTCATGGTATTTTGGGCGAAATAGAGAAATTCAAAAATCGGTCCCAGATTCCATTTTTCTTCAATCTACCTCAAATTGGTAAGCTTTCCATTGGTTTCTTTGCTCAAGATGGACCGAAATCTTCCTCCCAAGCTATCCATGGTGGATTTTTTACTTAAGATCAATGTTTGAGAGGTTTTTAACCTCAAACGGGCATGCGGCTGCGCCGTTTTTCACTCGGTCAGGCCTTTTTTTACTGCGTTTCATGGTATTTTGGACGATTGATATTTGTTTGAGGTTTATCTCTTATTATCTTGAAGGATTGAGTGAGATAGAGTTGTTTGAATCACTCTTTCTTGGCATAGGGGGTCTCTTGGCATAGGTTTATTTCTCTTGGACTCTACTATGGCTGACAAAGGGCCCTCATCTCTTAGCATAGGGTCTCTTGAATCCAACCCCTTGCAGATTACCTCCATTAAGTTGAATGGTAACAACTATCTTCAATGGGCACAATCTGTAAAAGTATTTTTAGGAGCCTGTGACAAGTTGTTGTATATTTTGGATGATCCTCCAAGCTCTATAGATGTTACCTACAAGTCTTGGACAAAGGAGAATTATCAAGTTATTGCATGGTTGTTGAATAGCATGGATTCCTCGATTAGCTACTCAGTGATGTTTTTATCCTTGGCTAAAGGCATTTGGGATACGCTTCATAATATGTTTTTAGAATCTCAGAATTTTTCACGGGTATTCTAGCTTATTCAAGAAATTGATCGGTTTCAACAAAACTCCAGATCCTTAAAAGACTACTATTCGACGCTTTTGGGTATGTGGGATGAGTTGGATATGTATCAGCCTCTTCCTTCCAAATGTAAAGAGGATCATGAACATGCTCATAAGCAACAGGATGATACTCGTATCATGCAGTTCTTCGCTGGGTTGAGTTTTCATTATCTTCACGTTTGCGGTCAGATTGTTATGCAGGATCCTCTTCCCCCATTGACAACAGTCTATGCCATGTGTCAGCGTGCTATGGCCTCTACTCTTTCTTCTCATTCATTTGTGCCACCCAAGCGTTCGACACATCTTGCTAGCGATCAGTCCTCCCTTAGTCTTCGGGTACCATCGTTGAGCTCAAGGCGCATTTTTAGTTTTGGTGGTCGTAGTAGAGACCGCGAGGGAGATCGCAGTCGTGGCGACCGTAGTCTTCATGGTTATGGTGGACGTGGACAAGGACGTGATGGTTCCCGCATTTGTTCACATTGCGGTGAAACTAATCACACTGTTGATTATTGCTGGTAGCTACATGGTCGTCATACGTATGCCGCTGCTTCTGTTGCTTCCACTGTTGCTTCTGAGACACAGTCTTCCACCCCGACAGCTGAGCAGTCTACTTCAGGAGAGTCTCTTATCATTTCTCGGGCGGCATATGATGCCCTTATGCGGTTTCACATTTGGGATATTCCTGAGCCTTCTCACGCAGCTTCGGCCCAGTTAGGTATTGCCCTTCTTGCGTCATCCTCTCCTACCGCCTGGGTTATCGACTCTGGAGCTTCCTCCCATACGACTGGTAAGTTGCAATTCTTTACTTCTTTTGCTCCTTCTCCCACTCAGTATGTCACGATCGCATATGGAACCCAATCTCCCATCTCTGGGATTGGTTCCATCCCTCTCTCTTCTTCCTTATCTTTGTCCTCCATATTGCATGTGCCTCATTTTCCATTAAACTTATTGTTTGTTAGCTCTCTTACTAAATCACTCAATTGTTCTATCACCTTCTTTCCTTCTTATTGTTTGTTTCAGGACCTATAGACAAAAAGAGTGATTGGTGGGGGGCATGAGCGAGGAGGCATTTATCTTCTCGATGATACACCTGTTGCCGCTTCTAGTACCCTTTCTCTAAATCGAGAGTCCATGACTCAGTGGCATTACCGCTTAGGCCACCCATCCATTGCTAGATTGAGACTTTTGTTTCCCTCCTTATCTGTCACTAAACCATTATGTTGTGATATTTGTGAATCGTCTAAACATCATCGTGCTATGTTTCCTCCTAGCTCTTCTGGGAGGAAATCTCAACCTTTTTTTCTGGTTCACTCGAATATCTGGGGACCAGCTCCGGTTACCTCGACTTTTGGATTTACATATTTTGTTACCTTTATTGATGATTATTCCCACATGACTTGGATTTATCTTTTGAAATCTAAAAGTGAAGTGTTTGATGCATTTAAAGTGTTTTATTATGAAGTGTGCACTCAATTTCATTGTTCCATCAAATCCCTTCATTCTGGTAATGGGGGAGAATACATGTCTACTGCCTTTCTGTCCTTCTTGCAGGAACATGGTATTTTGTCTAGGACGTCATGTACTCGCACTCCTTAACAAAATGGTATTGCAAAATGAAAGAATCGTCATCTTCTTGAAGTTGCTCGCACCCTTCTGCTTGGTATGCATCTACCCAAACATTTTTGAGGTGATGCTCTTTTAACTGCTACTTTTTTTATTAATCATATACCCTCACGTTTTGTCTTACAAATCTTCATTTACTATATTGTATCCTCATGATAATTCATTTTCTCTACCACCTAAAGTTTTTTGTTGTACATGATTTGTTCAAATTTTAGATGGGAGTAATGATAAACTTAGCCCCAAGGCGATTAAATGTGTCTTTATAGGGTATACTCAGAGTCAGAAAGGGTATAAATGCTTTGAACCATTGACTCGCAAGAAATATGTCTCTACCAATGTCACGTTCTTTGAGGATCTTTCTTTTTTCTCCTCTCCATGCCGATCCCTCTGTGATCCGCTTGCGAGTCAGGGGGAGTATGACTCTTATCCTCTTTCCACTAGTGATCATGGGAAAACTCCTCTCCCCTCTATTCAGCATCATATTGGTGATATGAGTGAGACTAAGCCTCTGCGGGTGTATCATCGTCGAGATAAATCTTCACAAGCTTAGCCATTCACCCTTCCGCTCACTTTGGATGTTGGTTCAGGTGACTCTCCTAACTCGAGTTTAGATCTTCCCATTACCTTGCGTGAAGGATTACGATCTTGTACTCAACACCCCATTAGTAATTTTGTTTCATATGATCATTTTTCACTGTCTTTTCAGTCGTTTGCAGCTTCCCTTTCATCACAGACTATTCCTAGATCTCTCTCACATGCTCTTCAGAGTCCTGACTAGACAAAGGCGATGATGGAAGAAATGTCTGCTCTTGAGAAGAATCATACTTGGGATCTTGTGCCACTTCCTGTAGGCCATAAACCAGTTAGCTGTCGATGGGTTTATACAATCAAGTTTCTTTCGGATGGCTCAATTGATCACTATAAAGCCCGTCTTGTTGCTAAAGGTTACACAGACTCATGGTGTGGATTACTTGGAGACATTCTCTCCGGTGGTTAAGCTTAATTCAATTCGTGTTGTGCTCTCCTTGGCAATTAATTTATCATGGCCCTTGTTTCAGCTTGATGTTAAGAATGCATTTCTCCATGGGGATCTTGCAGAGGAAGTTTACATGCATCAACCTCCTGGCTTTGTTGCTTCTCACAACCCTGCACTTGTATGTCGGTTGAAGAAGGCTCTTTATGGACTCAAACAATCTCCACGTGCATGGTTCGAAAAATTTAGTCAGGCTCTCTTGGAGTTTGGCTTTGTTCGTAGTCATGCCGATCATTCTCTCTTTATATGTCGTCGATCGACGGACATTAGGTTCTCATTGTCTATGTGGATGATATTGTTTTGTCCGGTAGTGATTCTGCTGGAATGAGGTCAAAGATTTTTTGAAGACCAAGTTTGAGATCAAGGATCTTGGTCCTCCTCGCTACTTCCTCAGAATTGAAGTTGCTCGCTCGTCATCCAAATTGGTCTTGTCACAATAAAAATATGCGCTCGATCTTCTCATGGAGACCGGCAGGTTAGGGTGCAAGCCTGCTACCATACTCATGGATACTTCACAGAAGCTTTGACCAGATGATGATGCCCTCCTTACTGATCCCAAGATGTATCGATGACTCGTAGGCTGGCTTATTTACCTGACTATTACTCGCCCAGATCTCTCATTTGTGGTGGGGGTTGTTAGCCAATTCATGCAAGCTCCCCGTACTTCTCATCTCACGGCTGTCTACCGCATACTTCGGTATTTAAAATCAGCCCCAGGTCTTGGCCTCCGCTTTCAGTTGCATGGTCATCTTCATCTTTCTGGCTATTCCGATACTGATTGTGCAGGTAGTACTTTTGATCGCCGCTCTACATCCGGCTTCTGTACCTTCCTAGGTGGCAATCTTATAACCTGGAAGAGCAAAAATCAGCCAGTTATTACCCGGTCCTCGGCTGAAGCAGAATATCATGCTATGGCTCATGCGACATGTGAACTCGTGTGGCTTCGCAATCTTCTTGAAGAACTTGGCTATCCTCCTTCGGATCCTATTCCTCTTCACTGTGACAATCAAGCGGTCATCCATATTGCTCGTAACCCAGTTTTCTACGAGCAAACCAAGCATATTGACGTCGACTGTCACTTTATTTGGGAGAAAGTCACTTCTAAGGAAATCGTCACTCCTTTAATTCGATCTGGGGATTAACTTGCTGATGTTCTTACAAAGTCCTTCAGTCGAGATGCTCTTCATCGTGTTTGTGACAAGTTAGGCATGATCAACATCTATGCTCCAACTTGAGGGGGAGTATAGAGAATGCTAGTGTATTGTATTGTGTATTCTGTGTGGTTAGTGGGCCCTTTTAGTGTAAGTGCATGTGCACACTTCCTTATTCTCCTGCGGTGTACTATATGCTTTATCATAATAAAATATTATGGAGAAATTTTCAACTGTACGACCCATTTAAGGCCCATTTACATTTCTAGGCCCACTTTGTTTTTGCTATCAAAAATACGCCCCATGCGTACGGACGGCTTCCCAAAGGTCCAAAATGCCCCTCCAATATCATTTTCACTGCATTCTTTCCTTTACACGAAACAGATTGCGTGTGGTACGCTGTTATCGTACTGACTAGACTCAGTTGGGCCCACCGTGAATGTATTTGTCTTATCCACTCCATCCATCCGTGTTTTGATATCATTTTAATGGGGGAGCCCAAAATAGAGGTATATCTAAACCTCAAGTGGACCATACCACAGGAAACTATGGGAATGATGATTTTCACCGTTGAAACCTTTCTATGGCCCACCGTGATGTTTATTTGTCATCCAACATGTTCATAATATCAAAAAGACATGGATGAAGTGAAAACACAAATATAGGATTGATCTAAAACTTCTGTGGCCCCACGAAAATTTCAAAGGTAGATTGTCAATTCACACTGTTTCAGTGGTGTGGTCCATTTGAGCCTTGTATATGCTTAATACTTGGGCTAAAGACTTAAAATTATTTTCTAAAATGTATGGATGGAGTGGATAAAATGTATGAATGACTGTGGGACCCACAGAGTTTACTTAGTAGTACGCTAAGCGAACTGAGTTACTCGGTACGTAATCCGTTTCCCCTTTTTACACCCAAATACACGTCCAAACTCACTTGTATCATCCCTATTTCTTAAATTGACCCATTTTCTTCACTAAATCTCCATAAAATCTCCATCATACTGTCACATTACATCTTCCATGTAGCATTCTACTGAAGCCTAAGTGCATTCTTTTTCTAAGAGGATGCCAATGCATTGATAGACGTGAAATCTGGAAGACCTTTCTTCGAAGAACATGTTTCACGTCAACATTTCACACCAATGCATTCTTATTCTCTTTCTCGAACATTGATTTCACTGTGTCAAGGAGTGATTGGAGTTCGCGGTCAATTACCTTGAAGTTTAAATTCTTGGTAAATTCTTAAATGTTAACCTAGAAGTTTGTGGTCAATTTCCAGTGGTCAATTTCATGCATTGCTAAGTCAATTTTACGTGGCTATCCAATAAACCTGAAGAAGTTCGCAGTCAAATCGACGAAGTTTCGCGGTCAATTTCACCTTGTTCCCGGTGAATGTACTCAATTGATCGGTCAACTTCATGTCGTACTTGGTCAATTTCACATATTTTACCAGTCAAATTGACATACTTTTTTGTAATATGACTGTGAATTTGTAGTGCATTTTTTTTGTAACGATTGTGAATGTTATATATTGAATGCATTTGTTGCTTGCTTTAAAATTGCAAATTTCTTACCACTATGATTCAAAATTCCAATAAGGCATTCATTCCACAGTCAATTCTATGCAATTAACGGTGAAATCACTTCATTTCACGGTCAATTCTATGCATTTCACGGTCAATTCACCTCACTTCATGGTTAATTCAATTCACTTCACGGGCATTTCCATGCATTTCACGGTCAATTCCTTTCACTGAACGGTCAGTTCCATGCATTTTACTGTCAATTCTCTTCATTTCACAATCAATTCCATGCATTTCACGGTCAATTCCCTTCACTTCACGGTCATTTCCATGCATTTCACAGTCAATTCCCTTCACTTCACAGTCATTTTCATGCATTTCATGGTCAATTCCGACGATTGCGCCTCACTTCACAGTCAATTCCCTTCACTTCACGGTCATTTCCATGCATTTCACAATCAATTCCCTTCACTTCATGGTCATTTCCATGCATTTCACAATCAATTCCCTTCACTTCACAGTCATTTTCATGTATTTCATGGTCAATTCCGACGATTGTGCCTCACTTCACAGTCAATTCCCTTCACTTCACGGTCATTTCCATGCATTTCACAGTCAATTCCCTTCACTTCATGGACAATTCCATGCATTTCACGGTCAATTCCTTTCATAAAAAAAATGCATGGAATTGAATATGTGGACCCCACTGTAATGTATATGATATATCGACACCCGTCCATCTATTTTATTATAACATTTTGAGGCATCAGACCAAAAATGAGGCTGATCCAACACTCAAATGGCTCACACGAATGGAAACAATGACCTTAATTCTTATACCGTTGAAAGTTATTTCCTTAACTGGGCCCACATTTAGGTGTTTTCATCATCTAACCCGTTCATAGGGTGACATATTCATGGAGAAGGGGAAAACACAAATATTAGCTATATGCAAAACTTTTAAAGGCCCCAAAAAAGTTTTTAATGGTAGGTGTTTGATTCCCGCTGTTTTCAATGGTGTGGTCCACTTGAGGTTTGGATTTGCCCCATTTTTTTGCTCATGCCCTAAACTCAGCTAGCATAACAAATGAGTGGTGTGGATACGTCACATACATCACGGTGGGCCCCACATTGATTTTGTAAATTTCTCAATTTAAATGTCAAAAAAGTAAGTTGTCACATCTACATTGGGAAAGATGTGGTAATTACCTAAGTGAAAAATTGTTACCCATTTACATGGTAATTACAATTGACCCCAAAATTAAGACACACACACTCACTTTACACTCATTTGCAATCACTTCAGGACCGAGAAGTGAGTGAAATTCAATGCGAAGTGAGTGAAGTTGCCCTACAAGTGAGTGAAATTGACTGCAAAGCGAGGGAAAATCATCGCGAACTGAGTGGCATATTTGAGAACTTTGAAAATGTGACTGCTAAGTCGATTATATTTGAGATAGTACAATGGTGGGTTGCATACTAGTCGGCAAATCCACCTTATACATGTGAATACTAATCAAGTTTTATTATTGTGTTTGTTTTCAGAAAATGGCTTTGGTGATGATCATATCCTCATATGGTGGGGAGTTAGTTTACGAAAATAATCGATACATGTACAAGGGTGGTTACTCCAAACCTTCAATGGTGGGAGTTGAGACTACATATGAACAGCTTGTATTGAAAATACACCGAGTTGCGAAGACTATACTTGAGCATTACGATATAAGGTTGAAAGTACTGTACCCTTACACCAACGAATTAGCCCCTCCTGCTATACTTGAAGACGATGAAGATGTGAGAATGTTCTTGGCAGCACAGCTGAAGCATCCGGATCAGTACATCCCTCTATTCATCGAGACAACATAGCGCGTTAATGAGGCATTACTCGAAGACCCGGTGGCTTACAGTGCGTTCGAACATGACGCCCTAGCTATTGTAAGTTTGGGTGAGGAACATGGATGGAAATATCAAGACATGACATCACCTTCAAAGGTTCCTCTAAGCAATATTCCAATACCCGAGCCGGAATTGACCACGAACCTCATGACAAGTCAAGTGAGGGTGTCGGCTGACCTGAATCTCAGAAGCGAATATACGGCATCCCCTTCATTTACAAGAGTAGACTTGCCCTCAACATCCAACGCTCGAAACAAAAGTGAAAACAACATTCCATTGCCCGAACAGGCTCCAACATCAGAATTCACCATCAGGGTTCCCATTGTGCCTTTCGAGGATGCTGGTTGCACCAATGCAGACCTGTCACTGTATTCATATCCACTTGATGACCCGAATGATATAGTCGTTGGCGAAACATTTAAGGATAAGAGCCGGTGTAAGCATGTTTTGAGCCAATATGCAATTCGCAACAACTTTCAATATAAGGTCCAAGCTTCCACATCTAAGAAATTCACCGTGGTGTGTGTGGAAGATAAGTGTGAATGGAGGGTACACGCATCCAGGGTGAATAAAGCGGGCGTATTCAAGATTAAGACAGTTAGGTCCATACATACATGTGGAATGTCATGGATGAAGAGCGATCATCGGCAAGCAACCAGTAAGCTGGCCAGTGAACTGGTTGTCAATCGCATTAAGCAACGCTTGGAGTTAAGGCCGAAGGACATTATATTCGCAATGCAAGAGAAGTATAATATTGTTATTGGCTATCAGAAGGCATGGCGCGCGAGGGAAATTGCAATCGATTGCGTAATGGGGTCTTATGAGGACTCTTACAAAGAACTCCCGATGTACTTGCATGAGTTGAGGATGGAGAACCCGGGGACAGTGACTGTCCTGCTTGTGAATAGACAGACGACGAGGTTCAAGAGATGTTTTGTTGCGCTCGGACAGTGCGTCAAAAGTTTTCAAACATCTCTGCGAAGAGTCTTGGCCGTTGACGGGACACATCTAAAAGGTAAATACAAGGGTGTTCTGTTCGTTGCTACGGCTTTGGATGGCGACAATCATGTCTTTCCAGTAGCTTTTGGTATCGGAGAATCAGAGAACAACAACAGTTGGAACTGGTTCCTTACCTATCTCAGCGATTCGTTAGGAGATTGCCCTGGTCTTGTGATCATATCAGACCGGCATAAAGGTCTAATGAAAGAAGCTCCACAGGTCTTCCAAGCAGCAATCCATGGGTACTGTGTGTACCATATATACCGAAACTTGGTGAATATGTTCAAAGACAAGTCGTTAGAAATGTACTACTGGCAAGCTGTAAAGACATGTAGGAGGGCTGAGTTCGAAAAATTAATGCTTCAAATCGAAAATGGCAACCCCCCGGTACATGCATGGCTGAGGAAAATAGGGTATGAAAAGTGAGCATCTTCACACTTCCCAGGAAAAAGATTCAATTTGGTCTCTACAAATATAGCTGAGTGTGTTAATGCTCTGTTTAAAGAAGCACGAGAATATCCCATTACTATGCTGATAGAGACGGTCAGGATAAAAATTCAGGAGATGTTCTATCAGAGAAGAGAATCAACATCATTATTCGTCGGACCGTTGACACCGTGGGCAGAAAAACAATTAAAGGATCTCATACTGAAGGCACGAGATGTTCGTTGCCATGCAATTTCTTGGGATGAATACTATATTGCGGGAGACTACAATGATACTGTCAAGCTCAATGAGCTTTCATGTGCATGTTGCGAGTTTGAAGTAAAGGGATACCCTTGTTTTCATGTTCTTTCGGCATGTATAAACTATAATCTTCCTCATTATTCGTATTGCTTCCCGTTGTATACGTCCAGGAATTACCAGATCACGTACGCAGAGTCCATGTACCCAGTATGGGATAAGAGTCAATGGGAAATTTTCAATGGATTCAAGGAGTATTGTTCAAGTATCAAACCCCTGCTACAGACGAGGTCAGTTGGAAGACCGAAGAAGGCACGGATCCTTTCCCGTGGAGAGGAACGAACAACAAAAATGTGGACATTGCAGACAAACACTGCATAATCATCCGAGTTGCAAATTTCCAATACCTTCGGAATAATGTCTATTGTAGTGCATTTTTTGTAATACGACTGTGAATGTTATACATTGTTTGTAATACGACTGTAAATGTTATACATTTCTTGTAATACGACTGTGAATGTTATACATTTTTTTGTAATACGACCGTGAATGTTATACATTTTTCGTAACACGACAATGAATGTTTATACATTTCTCGTAATACATATGGCAATGTTATACATTTCTTGTAATACATATGTTGTTTTCCATGCATTTCACGGTCATCGAGCCCTTCGATCAATAGAGATTCTTTACCAGATGATGATCGACAGTCATTCTCAATTGAGTCATACAACAACACGCCCTCCATCCTATCACCATCTCCTCCCCCTTCTTCATTTAAATCGAGCTTCTCGATCAGCGAATGGTGGCCCACCTCCTCCACTTGAAACCCTTCCCCAGGCAATGAGATTCCGGTGAAGTTCCTCACGCCATCTTCAGGACAATTCTCTTCATTTCACGGTCATTTCCATGCATTTCACAGTCAATTCCGACAATTCTGCATCACTTCACGGTCAATTCCATGCATTTCACGGTCAATTCCCTTCACTTCACAATCATTTCCATGCATTTCACGATTGATGAAGGCGATTCCGCTTCACTTCACAGTCATTTCCATGCATTTCACGGTCAATTCCCTTCACTTCACGATCAATTCCCTTCACTTCACGGACAATTCCATGCATTTCACAGTCAATTCCCTTCACTTCACGGTCAATTCTATACATTTCACAGTCAATCCCCTTCAGTTCACGGACATTTCCATGCATTTCATGGACAATTCCATGCATTTCACAGACAATTCCATTTCACGGACAATCCACTGGAGTAAGTTGTCTGCCAATAAGAACACCGCAAGCAGAAAGCATCACATCCTCATCATATCTGTTGTTTCTCAAAGCCTGTGCAAAACCAGGAAATTATGAAAAGAACCATGGAATTGCCAATAACCTACACGTATTTGCATGTGGAGAAGAAGCTGCTGGTCCTAATGACAATGAATTAGCCAATAACCTACACCGATTTCATTAAAAGAAAAAAGGAAAACAACAACTGCCAGGTGGCAGAAAATAGGAAAAGAAAACGAAGAAGAAACAGAAAAGACAAACAGCTAAAGGCCATTTGGATGCAGGTTGATATTTTTTCTTTCAGACGCCCATTTGGATGCAAAACTGGATTGAATTATGAATTGTGAAAGTAGATTGCATGATTAAAAGACTCAGTGACTCTGTCCGACTCATTCGATCTTGAGTTGAATGGGGACTCACCTGAGTTGGGATGTCTCACGGGGTGACTCATGGCATGTTATAGAACTGGATTAGGTCCTACCGGGTCCGTGTCGACTCAAACAAGTCACATTAGAGTCTTAAGGCCATGGTTGATTGCCTTTTAGTGTATTCACACAAGGAAGTAGTCTCAAATTGCTATTATGTTTCTTTCAAGCCTGACTAAAAAGCTTCCAAATTGCGATTTGGAGCCTATTCCACCTTGGTATGAATGTGAAGAAAATTGCAAATTGTCATTTTACACTTCAATAGATTAGTTGTTTCAATTCAAATAGACAGTGCATCCAAACACACCTTTGTTCCTTTCAGTCCACCCACCCATAATGGAGATTCATCCTTGAAAAGAAAAGTTAGCTGAATCCAAAAAAAGAACACGACTCTATATGGGGCTAATACTTTTGCACACTCGATTTTCATAAGATGATATACACTAGGTAATAATCTCATGGCGCCATGAATGTAGATATTTGTAACCATATGCATATGAATGATAGTTATTGTTCTGTTTAGAAATCTGAAACGGTAGATTGATTGATTGATAAGAAAAAAGAAAACGGAAATGGGAATTCAGTGCCTTTAGAAATTTTATTTTGGGTCTGATGAATTGGGTCGGCTGGATACGAATTCTTGCAGATTTTGGCGACAGTGAGCAGCAACAAGGCAATGGTTTTTACAGGTCATTCCATTGGAGGAACAATCACTTCGCTCACCCATATAAGAAGATCACAACAAGAAGACAGAGAAAAGAAAAAAAGGAAAAAAAAAAAACAAATGAAGACACGCCCAATCTTTACTGTGGTGTTGGCATCTCCCAAACAGGAGACTGATTACCAATTTAATTCAGGTGCACTATGAAGTCTGATGGCTTACTAGAACTCTCAGAATAACCAACTGAAATTTCTCAATTGGTTGGGACCCACAAAACATTAGCCTGCCTAGCCTGAACTCTTACTGTATATGAGTTTTGTCATACATTTTCCTGACTTTCACATGCTGCTTCATGGTAAATATGAAAAAACATTGGTGACAGCACCCCAAAAGGGTAAAGGAAAATTGAAATGGATGTCATGCCAATACCACCCAATGCTATAACCAAAACCAACGGGGAACCAGAACCAAACCTCAAAAAATAAAATATGAGAAAGTGACACATCACTGAAAAATGCTACTCACAGAGCCATCATCATGAACCCGCCAAATCGTTTCACCAAGGAGGTTGGCGACTGAGAGTACAGTCAGTTGAGGAAAATAATTTTTCTCTGCTACGAGGATTGTGTTTGTGATGATAACTTCCTGAAATTTTGTTTTGGGTCTGATGAATTGGGTCAGCTGAATTGTTTGCATTGAATGTGTGACAAAAGGATGATTTCGTAACTTCTAATTCAAATATAACCTTGCTAATTATGTACCAATGGGTCCAAGGCATTGCCTATTCAATTCTTTAGCATATTCCACCACCACTTGCAAGTCAAGTGTAAGCAATTTGGTTACTTGCACGTCGTCGTGAAAAAATAATTGTCTTACGAGAAGGCACCCACTGCATTGCAGTGATAGATATACACAATTCATCTACTAAATGTGCCTACTACTGAGACCCAATCCATTGCTTGGTCCAACCAACATTTTCATTTGCTCCCTGTGTGGTGCGGCTGCCTAGCTAGCTAGCCATCTCAAATATCCCAAAATAGTTAAAAACCAAAATTATCATCATTCATTCACTGATTCACCATAGTCACAAGCAAAATTACTACCCCAAGTTTGGGTAGTATGATCATCTTCCAAAAAAAGAATAAGAAGCCCTTTACGGGCATACAAAATCCAAAAAATTTCAATTTACATAATTTTGCAACTACGCATCAGGCTGGGCTGAAGGACCGGCACCATGTGTCACGGTGTCATCTCGTCTACATGTGATCATCGACATCAGGTCATGCAGCTTCTTCTCCACTCGCTCGACAGCTTCTTTCGTCACAATTGCGATCTTCTCGATCTGCGACAATCGTTGATCGTGCTAACGAAGTTGTTCATCTTGCTGGCGAAGATGGTATATAATCGATGTTCGACGGTCTCGATGGCCAGCATGACGACGAGTATGTGGGACTGGTGAGAACGTTGGGTCACTATGTTGGGGCTTCCCATCTCCAGTGTCTGCTGCCTTAGTGTCCATCGCGGCAGTCTCAGCTCCTTCAGCTTCAGTTTCGACCATAGTATCACGTGGAGCGGAAGAGGAAGCTGCTGTGTCAATTCGCGGTCTCATTCTTTGTATGTTTGTTTTGGTAAATTTGCGAGGCTGTCGGGGACGGTCAGTGGTGACAGCAATCCCACATGTCGAGACAATAGACAGAAAAGATGACGGAATGGAATGTACACATCTCTAGAGGATTGGATTGCCACGGCCAGCTGATGCAACATGAGGGTAAGCAGACACAGTTTCACTTTTTGGCTGACGGCATAGAGAATCCCCAACATGAATGGGGTAAGATCAGACCTGTTGGTGCTCCTGGGATAGACGTTTGTGCAAAAAATTGCGTGAAGAATGCGGAATTGTGAAGACATGTGGGATGCACGCAGAGAGTTGCCCTCTGTCCAAGGAATGTCTTCACCATTGCATACATGTTTTGTAATTTCTGAACGTACTTCAATTAAGTCAAAGTTGTAGTTTGCAAAGCCTTGGGATTTACACGGAATTCCAATTAACTGAGCGATAATGGCAGGAGTGATGTGAGTTGTGGTTTGGCCAATGGTGACATCTATTGCCGGGGGGTCCAGATATGGGCGAATGACAGTAAGCTAAAAACCTGTATATTTGTTCATTCCGTGTCACTCCACCAAAGTCAAGCATACAAGACCAGTCAATGGCCTCGAGCATTGGTACAATCCCATATGGAGCTAGACAAGACCTATCAACTTGCCTTTCATAGTCCATCTTCCTTCCCAAAAACTTTTGATATACATCCTCAGGAGGTGGTGGCACATTAAGGATTAGAAGTTCGGGTGGCGGAATGTTTGTAGGTGGTGGAGAGACAATTTGGGTTGCGAGCTAAGCAATTTTTCTCCTGGCAACTATTTTAGCACGTTTTGGACGAGGATTGGATGATTCTCCCTGATCAACCGATTTACTCCTCCCTTTTCCCATGTAGATGAAAAATTGAAGAGGATATCCGAATAAAAGAAGTGGAAATCAAGGAGATTGAAGAAGTGGAGAGCAAGTAGGGATGAACAATGAACAGGAAAAGAATAGGGGGCAGAAAATATAGGGTTTTGTCACATTCACAATTAAAAACGAATTACAAACCTAAAGTGCTCCACCAAAATGGCTCAAATGACGGTGCCCGACTTCTTGGAGAGAATCCGATGCAAAGGAAGAACAGAGGAAGATGAAAATGGAGGGAATGAACTGGAACGTCGGCTATTATTTGAAATAAGCTAACACCTTTGATATATCGACTCAAAAACGATATATCGACCGAGAAACCAACGGTCGAGCAAAGGGCTTGGGCCTTTTCATCTATTTTTTCAATCGAGAGAATGTCGATATATACCGACAAGTTATTCGATATATTGACCGAGCAACGATATATCGATAATTCCTTTAAAAAGACAGTTCGTTGCTGGACAATCTTGTGACAATTTCGATATATCGATATCTACTCGATATAACATTACTTCGATATATCGAACTATCGGAGATATAATCGATAATTCCTTAAAAAAAACCAGTTTCACGCTGGACATTTTCTAAGATTTTCCGATATATCGAAGCCTAGTCGATATATCGATACTCGATATATCGCCATATACTCGATATATCGATAATACAATTTAAATTGAATTTTGTCGCTGGACGATCTTGTGACCATTTACGATCAATCGAACAATATTCGATGTATCGATCTGTTGTAATGGTGACTTACTAATATTATATCGATTAGATGTCGATATAATCGACAACTTAATATACGATTAATCGATTAGTATTCGATTATATCGAAAGGTACTGAAATTCGATATATCGTGCTATATTCGATATATGTACGTGTAGTTTTTCCTTTTTCTTATTCTAATGTGTTTTTTTTATAGATTTTTTTTTGTTTTGATTTTTTAGGTGTTATTCGATATATCGAAGTTTGGTCGATAAATAGTTTTTATATATATCGAAACGTATTCGATACTATCGATAATTCCTTTTTAAAATGACTGTGAAGTGAAGAGAATTGGCTATGAAATGCATGGAATTGACCGTGAAATGCATGAAAATGGCTGTGAAGTGAAGAGAATTGACTGTGACATGCATGGAATTGACCGTGAAGTGAAGGGAATTGACTGTGAAATGCATGGATTTGACCGTGAAATGCATGGAATTGACCGTGAGGTGAAGGGAATTGACCGTGAAATGCATGGAATTGACTGTGAAGTGAAGGGAATTGACTGTGAAATGCATAGAAATGACCGTGAAGTGAAGCGGAATCACCTTCATCAACCGTGAAATGCATAGAATTGACTGTGATGCGAAGGCAATTGACTGTGAAATGCATGGAATTGACCGTGAAGTGAAGGGAATTGACCATGAAATGCTTGGAATTGACTGTGAAGTGAAGGGAATTGACTGTGAAATGCATAGAAATGACCGTGAAGTGAAGCGGAATCGCCTTCATCAACCGTGAAATGCATAGAATTGACTGTGAAGTGAAGGGAATTGACTATGAAGTGCATGGAATTGACCGTGAAGTGAAGGGAACTGACCGTGAAATGCATGGAATTGACCGTGAAGTGAAGCAGAATCGTCGGAATTGACCGTGAAATGCATGGAAATGGCCGTGAAATGAAGAGAATTGTCTTGAAGATGGCGTGAGGAACTTCACCAGAATCTCATTGCTTGGGGAAGGGTTTCAAGTGGAGGAGGTGAGCCACCATTCGCTGATCGAGAAGCTCGATTTAAATGAAGAAGGGGGAGAAGATGGCGATAGGATGGAGGGCGTGTTGTTGTATGGGTCAATTGAGAATGACTGTCGATCATCATCTGGTAAAGAATCTCTATTGATTGAAGGGCTCGAAGAAGGATATGATAATGGACTGAGGAGGTGATATTGCATCGGTCAATAGAGAAAGGGTCTCTGTCATCATCAAGTGAAGGATTTGAAGTGGAGGTGGACCACCATCCACCGTTCAAAAGGCTTAATCTGCATGAACAAGGGGTGGGAGATGATGACAGATGCGAGGATATGTCATTTGATGAGTCAAAAGAGAGAGGGCCAGTTTCATCATCGGGTGAAGGGCTTGAAGTGGAGGAGGTGGGCCACCATCTTAAAATTGAGAATATCTATTTGCATGGAGGGGGAGAAGGAGATGGTAGTGATTTAGAGGATGTGTTATTCCATGGTTCGATAGAGAACGAACCGTTCGAAAAGTATTTGAAGTGGAGGTGGGCCACCATCCACCAATCAAGGGTCTTGATTTACGCGAGGATTCCCCACCATCAACCTAGCAAGGAGCCCGGTTTACATACAGATGGGGGTACAGGAGATGTTAATGGACGAGAGAGTGCAAAATTCAATACATCAAATGGGAAAGGATCCCAACCGTTGCCTAGTATAGGAAGTGAAGTTGACAAGGTGGGCCATCATCAGCAGATCGAAGAACTTGGGTAAAAAACGGTGTGGTAGCACAGCCAAGGAAATGACTGTGAAGTGAAGGGAATTGAAAATGACTGTGAAGTGAAGGGAATTAACCGTGAAATGCATGGAATTGACAAGCTCTCCCACCATTCTCTCACTTTTGTTCAAACTTCCTCATCTTCAAGCAGGCTAGTTCAAATGTCAAGGTTTGGAGCCCCAAGATTCCTCACAAGATTCCAAAATATGATAGGCCTGTGATTAGAAAATGCACGAGCCAGACCACATTGCACAATCCCTGGGAAGCATTCCTCCCGATCGAGAGGCACGAGAAAGTGATCGAGCCCTGGTATAGCTAGCGCCTCTCTCGAAGATTTGACCACGTGAACTTGGCACCAATGATGGGGGAAAATCAAGAAATTGATGATCTTCTATCAAGGTAAAGAACTCCCACATGATTCGTGTGGAATTGCCCCCATGATGGGGAGTCGCCCCCATTAAGCTTTTCAAGAGGGTATCTAAAAAGTACTCAGATCTCCTCCGAGACACCACGGAAGATACCATCTATCTCTGATGCTGCAAAGATATTCCCATGACTGCTGCCTTTTGTCAGGATCGTTTGGACCCATATATAATTGTAAAAACCCAGCTAGTTCCTTTAACCACATTCCTAGAAAGGAATGGAAATAAAAAATTCCCCAAATGTCAATCTTATTCTTCAGCACACACCACTAAAATGCCCTTGATGCTCTAATCGATTCTTTTGCAACCAAATCACAACTACCACCACCCAATACTGATTGAACCAAGGCATTATCCCAAACATTCTTCTTAGTTTCTTAGAAAAACGTAAGTTGAACCTTCTGCAGCTTATAGACTTTTCAAGTTAGGCTTTCCCTTCTTGAGCAACCCATCCCCCTGACATTCCATGAGAACAGCCCCATCTTATACAATTGGTATTTCCCTCCCCTACCGAGATCCCCTCGGGCTTCTGCTGGAGGATCCCATAAGCAACATTCTCCTTGCACGGCCACTCCCTCCGTGCACTGTGCTACAACAAATATCATAATTTATAAGAGGGTATCAAAATTCGGAGTTCCCTTTTAACTTTCCTCTCTCCTTTGTTTAAAAGATGCCTTGATTTTCCCTGAAGATTCTATTTCTTTCCTCTAGGTCTTCCTCACTGTTCCCAAAAGATACTACCAACCCTTTGAATAGTGTTGAGGACCCATTCTCTTATCACCTCCACCTACTAAAACTAGGACCGCCTTTTCCACCTGCAGCACCCACAAATTGGTTTGAAAAGGGGACAAACATTTGTTCTTTGATAATGATGGGATTAACCTCAAGTGGGTTTCTAGCTGATAATATTCCCCTCACAATGTGTACCACCGACACTATTTGCATGCACCCGGTCGAAACGACTCAACAACAAGAAGTTGATATTGAATGACATGTAAATGGGTCCCAAACCCTTTTGCAGTACAATAGCATCTAAGCTTCATCAGTTGACTACACTTGTAAAACAAACCTTTTTTTTATAGTTATATTCACATATCAACTATCCCACTGAACACCTCCTGTACATGTTTTTTTAGGATAGGATATTCATTGAAGTATTTTTCTCTTAATGACTTCTTTGAACGATGGATATTGGGTATGGAGAGGTCACCAGTTCTCAGCCCTATTATTAGGGTGAAGTCCATTTCGGAAAATTTTACACGCTTCCCCTGTATCTTGAATTCAAGATTGCCTATATATCTCTTAATAAGTGAGTGAAAAATGGCTCTTACAAACCTAAATGATGGAATGTGTAATAAAAATGAGAATAGGGACTGCCTAAATATAGTTAATCTAGTGTTATTCTTTTCCAACCCACTCTTCACACTATCAAACCACCAGGTCAAAGAACATCTACATGAGATGGTGCAAGCCGACTCGTCAAATTCCTTATGCAAGGGTTTGCCACCTGCAAGGATGAAATCGAAATTAGTGATTTTTCACAAGTTTTGGACCGGGAAGTGAAGGGAATTGCCCAATTTTTGGGAAATTGCCTTCATTGACCGTGAAGCGAATTGACTGTGAAATGCATGGAATTGTCCGTGAAGTGAAGGGAATTGACTGTGAAGTGTAGGGAATTGACCG
This sequence comes from Magnolia kwangsiensis, assembly GCA_037074715.1. NCBI lineage: Eukaryota > Viridiplantae > Streptophyta > Magnoliopsida > Magnoliales > Magnoliaceae > Magnolia > Magnolia kwangsiensis. The sequence continues at coordinate 13,447,768 of CM073571.1, forward strand.
TGAAATGCATGGAAATAACCGTGAAGTGAAGTGGAATCGCCTTCACCAACCGTATTGTGAACTTCACGGAATTGACCGTGAAATGCATGAAAATGACTGTGAAGTGAAGGAAAATGACCGTGAAGTGAAGCGGAATCGCCTTCATCAACCATGAAATGCATAGAATTGACTGTGAAGTGAAGGGAATTGACTGTGAAATGCATGGAATTGACCGTGAAATGCATGGAATTGACTGTGAAGTGAAGGGAATTGATTGTGAAATGCATAGAAATGACCGTGAAGTGAAGCGGAATCGCCTTCATCAACCGTGAAATGCATAGAATTGACTGTGAAGTGAAGGGAATTGACTGTGAAATGCATGGAATTGACCGTGAAGTGAAGGGAATTGACTGTGATGACTGTGAAATGCATGGAATTGACCGTGAAGTGAAGGGAATTGACCGTGAAATGCATGGAATTGACTGTGAAGTGAAGGGAATTGACTGTGAAATGCATAGAAATGACCGTGAAGTGAAGCGGAATCGCCTTCATCAACCGTGAAATGCATAGAAGTGACTGTGAAGTGAAGGGAATTGACTGTGAAATGCATGGAATTGACCGTGAAGTGAAAGGAATTGACCGTGAAATGCATGGAATTGACTGTGAAGTGAAGGGAATTGACTGTGAAATGCATAGAAATGATCGTGAAGTGAAGCGGAGTCACCTTCATCAACCGTGAAATGCATAGAATTGACTGTGAAGTGAAGGGAATTGACTGTGAAATGCATGGAATTGACCGTGAAGTGAAGGGAACTGACCGTGAAATGCATGGAATTGACTGTGAAGTGAAGGGAATTGACTGTGAAATGCATAGAAATGACCGTGAAGTGAAGCGGAATCGCCTTCATCAACCGTGAAATGCATAGAATTGACTGTGAAGTGAAGGGAATTGACTGTGAATTGCATGGAATTGACCGTGAAGTGAAGGGAACTAACCGTGAAATGCATGGAATTGACCGTGAAGTGAGGCGGAATCGTCGGAATTGACTGCGAAATGCATGAAAATGACTGTGAAGTGAAGGGAATTGACTGTGAAATGCATGGAAATGACCGTGAAGTGAAGGGAACTGACCGTGAAGTGAGGCGGAATCGTCGGAATTGACCGTGAAATGAAGAGAATTGTCTTGAAGATGGCGTGAGGAACTTCACCAGAATCTCATTGCCTAGGGAAGGGTTTCAAGTGGAGGAGGTGGGCCACCATTCGCGGATCGAGAAGCTCAATTTAAATGAAGAAGGGGGAGGAGATGGTGATAGGATGGAGGGCGTGTTGTTGTATGGGTCGATTGAGAATGACTGTCGATCATCATCTGGTAAAGAATCTCTATTGATCAAATGGCTCGAAGAAGGATATGATAATGGACTGGAGGAGGTGATATTGCATCGGTCAATAGAGAAAGGGTCTCTGTCATCATCAGGTGAAGGATTTGAAGTGGAGGTGGACCACCATCCACCGTTCGAAAGGCTTAATCTGCATGAACAAGGGGTAGGAGATGATGACAGACGCGAGGATATGTCATTTGAAGAGTCAAAAGAGAGGGCCGGTTTCATCATCTGGTGGAGGATCTGAAGTGGAGGAGGTAGGCCACCATCTTAAAATTGAGAATATCTATTTGCATGGAGGGGGAGAAGGAGATGGTAGTGATTTAGAGGGTGTGTTATTCCATGGGTTGATATAGAACGAACCGCTATCATCATCTCGAAAAGTATTTGAAGTGGAGGTGGGCCACCATCCACCAATCAAGGGTCTTGATTTACATGAAGGGGCAGAAGGAAATGGTAATGCACTGGAGGGTATGTTACTTCATGGATTCACAAATAAAGGGCCGCCATCATCTTCTGGTGAAGGATTCCCCACCATCAGCCTAGCAAGGAGCCCGGTTTACATACAGATGGGGGTGCAGGATATGTTAATGGACGAGAGAGTGCAAAATTCAATACATCAAATGGAAAAGGATCCCAACCGTTGCCTAGTATAGGAAGTGAAGTTGACAAGGTGGGCCATCATCAGCAGATCGAAGAACTTGGGTCACAAACGGTGTGGTAGCACAGCCAAGAAAATGTTCCCAATCTGGCCAACAAAGGCATTGGATGACAAGGGGTAGTTGATCACGGACACTTTCGATTTGTTTCAAGTGTGGGAAGGTTGGACACTCGAAGTGCACGGAATCGTCGGAATTGACCATGAAATACATGGAAATGACCGTGAAGTGAAGGGAATTGACTGTGAAGTGAGGCGGAATCGTCGAAATTGACCGTGAAATGCATGGAAATGACCGTGAAATGCATAGAATTGACCATGAAGTGAAGGGAATTGACCGTGAAATGCATGAAAATGACCGTGAAGTGAAGCGGAATCGCCTTCATCAACCGTGAAATGCATTGAAATGATTGTGAACTTAAGGGAATTGACCGTGAAATGCATGAAAATGACTGTGAAGTGAAGGGAATTGACCGTGAAATGCATGGAAATGACCGCGAAGTGAAGTGGAATCGTCGGAGTTGACCGTGAAATGCATGAAAATGACTATGAAGTGAAGGGAATTGATCTTGAAATGCATGGAAATGACCGTGAAGTGAAGCGGAATCGCCTTCATCAACCATATTGTGAACTTAAGGGAATTGACCGTGAAATGCATGAAAATGACTGTGAAGTGAAGGGAAATGACCGTGAAGTGAAGCGGAATCGTCGGAATTGACCGTGAAATGCATGAAAATGTCCGTGAAGTGAAGGAAACTGATGGTGAAATGCAAGGAATTGTCCATGAAATGAAGGGAATTGACCGTGAAGTGAAGCGTAATCGTTGGAATTGACCGTGAAATGCATGAAAATGACTGTGAAGTGAAGGGAAATGACCGTGAAATGCATGGAAATGACCGTGAAGTAAAGTGGAATCGTCAGAACTGACCGCGAAATGCATGAAAATGACCGTGAAGTGAAGGGAATTGACTGTGAAATGCATGGAAATGACCGTGAAGTGAAGGGAATTGACTGTAAAATGCATGGAATTGACCGTGAAGTGAGGCGGAATCGTCGGAATTGACCGCGAAATGCATGAAAATGACTGTGAAGTGAAGGGAATTGACTGTGAAATGCATGAATGGATGGGGAATGACCCAATTTAACTCAGTTCACGGTCAATTTAACTCAGTTCACGGTGATTTTAGCTCAATTCACGGTCATTTTAGCTCAGTTCACGGTCCTCATCAATAACTCAGTGGATCCTTAGTCTGTTAAATCAGACGGTGCTCGGTCTCTTTCACGATCTTCTTTTACTTTCACATCTCATTTCATTCTAATTTTAAAAACCCCTCAATGGGGGCCATTTGAGTCCTGATTTTGCTCATTTATTGGGACATGTCATACCATTCAATATTTTTTAAAAATAAAAATGGATTGGGGACCATATGCATATATAGTATAATATACAGTGGGGTCCACGCAAATAAAGCTCGGGGCTTTTTAAATATGAAAATGGATTGTGGACCGTGCGCATATATAGTATAATATAGAGTGGGGTCCACAAAACGAAAGCAGGGATCTGAATATACCTGCCATTCGAAGCTTCTTAGCTGGGGGGACCATTTTCGTCCTATCTTGGGCTCAAAAAAGTCGAAAGGGACATCTGTGGAGTGTGTATTCTCCACCAGATAAAGGGGAAAGAAAAAAACGGTAAAAGGAAGGTTTTACTGCTACGGTGGACAGTCATAGAGGGGGAGAAGTAATCAGAAAATGATAATCTACGGCTACGATGAAGGATGAGGGAGAGGAAAAAAGAAAAAACCAGGTTTTTTTTGGGTGGAGAAGCGTCTAGCAGCGTGAATAAGCGTCTGATATAGGAGGGGCATTTTGGACCTTTGGGAAGCCGTCCGTACGCATGGGGCGTATTTTTGATAGGAAAAACGAAGTGGGCCTAGAAATGTAAATGGGCCTTGTAAGACCCATATCTTGGTCCGTACCTTTCCGTACACTTCCGCGGTCTTACCGGTCGAATTCCGGCAACCTTCGACCCTTAAACGATATCGACGCGCGACCCTGATTCATGTGCCGACAACTCGAGTCGACTCAGCCCGAGACCAATACCATAGCAACCGCGCCTTCGTTGCGGTTCCGATGCCGCGACTCGCGCGCCGAGGCGATACCCTGATCAAGAGATGTGGGCCAACGTTCGGTGCGAGAAAACGCCGCACGTTGCGAAATCCAAGGGAATCTCTACGATGTGTCACATGAATCACATCAATCCCATCCATCAATCCATCACATGTCAAGTACACATCACTTCCATCTCTTTTCCCAAGCAACCACAAAAGTCTTCATCTCCCATACCTCTCTTACACAAAAAGACACAAAAGTCTTCATCTCCCATACCTCTCTTACACAAAAGCCTCAAAAGTCAAGCTTTTCTTACACAACCATCACTCACCCATCCATCCATCACTCTCTCTCTCTCCCTTTACATCGCTCTCTCTCTCTCTCTTTCCCATTTCAAAAATCCCAAGCAACAAAAGATTTTCAAAAAAAAACTCCATACGTATGGAATTTTGCAAGAGCTCCTAAGCTCCAAGTGGCCCACCTTCCTACCCCAAAATCTCCCATCTCAACCCTCCATTCTTCATCTTAACCATTGAAGTTGAAGCTAAGGTGCCAAGGAACCTCTAGGAGCGAGAAGATCGGACGGTGGGTGCCTCTATAGGGTAGTTTTACTTGATTTTATGGTGGACCAAGTGAGGCCCACCGATCCATGGTGTGGATCTCACTTGGGACCCTTATTTGTGGCCGATGGACCACTTGGATCATCATGATCATTCCATGATGGGGCCATTCTCCATAGACCCCATCATGATGTTTATTTCATTTAGAAAGGTCATCTAGACCGTCCATATCGGTGGGGAATGGATCTCCACCGTTGATTTACATTTTTGATGGTCCCATGTTCAACGGGATCCGCATATTGTATGATTCATTGCAAGGGAGGGCCCATAATGTCGGGGTCCCTCCATCACAAGGCGTGTCCCACTCTCCATGTCTCTCTCTCTCTCTCTCTCTTTTATTTCTTTTTATTTTATTTTATTTTATTTTATTTTGTGTTTATGCAATAGGATTGTGTGGCCCACTTGAAGGGATCCCACCTTGATGTATTTATTTTATTCAAGTGGGGCCCACCTTAAATGTTAAACCCATGTCACCCATCATGTGGTGGCCCACTTCATCAGGGCCCACCATTTCAAAAAAAAAATGTGTATAATGAACCGTCCAGCGTCTGGGACGCTGGACGTTGTAAAGGAAAAAAAAAAAAGAAAAAAGAAAAAGGAAGAAAGAAAGGGAGCTTTTGGGTGGCTCCCTTGCATAGGCCCCACCCTGATGTTTATGTTCGATCCAAGCCGTCCATCCTCTTACCCACGGCATTGTAGCCGTTGGGTAGAAGTTTGGAGCTGATCCAATCACCTGGTGGGCCATAGCATCAAATATTACGCCCTTACCATTCAATCTCTATTTTCTTATTTTATTTCTCTTCCAAGCATAAAAAAAATTCAAACTCTGGACTCATTTGGACGGCCTCGAGCCGCTGATCGCAATGGCCGGGACGGATTTTGGCGCAGCGGGCCCCACGTGCGAAAAACCCCAAAAAGTGGATTTTTCCTCTTTTTTGAAATTCACATGGCAGAGGCCTTGCCTCTGCCTTTGTCACCAGGCAGCGCCTGCACGCGCGTGCAGGCCTGGGTGTGGGCGGACGGTCAGTGGTGGCCCACGGCTCTGCACATGGGCCCCACAATAATGTTTATTTTGTCATCCAACTTGTTCATTAGGTGGGCCGTGGGCCCCACAATAATGTTTATTTTGTCATCCAACTTGTTCATTAGGTGGGCCACCCCAGTGGCGGGCCCCCCTCCAAAAATGAAACAGATCCAAAGCTCAGGTGGCCCACACCAAGTGAAACAGTGTGAATTGAATTTTTCCATTAAAATCCTTTTGGGGCCCACTGACGTGTTGGATCAAGCTGAAATTTATGTTTTCCCTTCATCCAGGTCTAAGTGGCCTTATGAATGGGTTGGATTTCAAATAAATATTGCGGTGGGCCACATTTGTGGGACCCACATGGATGTATGTGCCAAGTCCACCGTCCAGCGGACGGTGGCACTCACTGCGGTGGCACCCCCCCCCCCCCCCCCCCCCTTGCTTGTGTGCCTCCACCGTCCAGCGGACGGTGGGGCCCTGTGTAATGTATGTGTTTTTATCCGCACTGTCCATTGGACAGTGGGACCCACCATGATGCATGTAATGCATCCAAACCGTCCATCCACTTAGTGAGATCAATTTAATGCATGAGTTATTAGATGGGTGGGCCACTCATATGGGTTTGGTCCATTTGGTTTGTAACAGGCCTATGGGCTAGGCCCATTTGAATTTCAAAAGGGCTATGGTGTAGGCCCATTTGGTTTATGAAATGCTTATGGGCTAGGCCCATTGGATCCACTTAAGGCCTAAGATCCTAGGCCCATTTGATGTGTTGCAAATCCATGGGACTAGGCCCATTTGATGTACTTCAAGGCCCATGTAATTGGACCTTTTTGTTGAAATTTTAAAAGCCCATGGAAGTAGACCATTTAATATATTGTAAGGCCCATGGGACTAAATCCATTTGATAAAAAAAGGGTCCATGGGATTAGGTCCACTCTGATATGCATGCAAGCTCATGGATTAGGCCCATTTGAATTGTTTAAGGCCTAGGGATTTAGGCCCATTCAACTCATATAAGGCCTCTGGGTTGAGGCCCATTGGATATACATTTGGGGGTCCAATTGGTGTGGCCCATTTGATACATACTAGACTCATGTGACTAGGTCCAATTGATGCAATCTAAGGCTCACGGGTTTTGACCCATTGCAATGCACATAAGACCCATTGATGTGGCCCATTTATGTGGCCCATCTGATGAATAAAAGGCCCATAGGATATGGCCCATTTGATATATATATGTAAGGTCCAAGGGGGACAACCTACGGTCCATTACAATGTGTAAATCCATTACAGACTAAGTATTGATGTTTACAAAGATCGTGCCTTGGGAGCAATGTTGGTTTGACGTCCACATTGCGAGTGTAATGTTGGTTGGATGTCCACATTACGACTCTCCTTAGGGCTCATTACTGGGCCGTACTTATCGTGTATAGGCCGTCCAGGTCCATCTGCATTGTGAGGTAGTTCATTTCATCATGTTTAGTACAGTTTCATGACTCATGATCATACGCATCATATGTATGCTTGACGTGAGAATTGTCTGATCATAGCATTTGCCTTCGGACAGGTTGTTTATGGGCTCCCGGTTAGGCGGTGTTGCCCCACATGAGCGCACGGTATGCGCAGGATTGGTTGCATGACTGGATAGCGTGATTCATGCATTCCGCATTTGTATGACATGGTTATTGTATGCCCTAGTGACATCAGGGCCGTAGCCTCCACAGACGCATCGTGGTTGGCAGGATTGGATACCGAAAAATCTTGTTCTACATGGGGTACTATAGATATCCCTGGGTGAAAGTCCCTAAACCCTTATGGTACCAAGAGGTTGCTCCAACGTCTAGACCGAGTGGGTAGATGAGCGTTGAGTGCCGACTACCAGACGGTTACGCTCTCCACTGTGTCGTGGTCGGTTGGAAGGGGGTGCGGCCTTACCCGCCCGAGTGTAGGGGGCAATGCTAGGCTGAGTTTGACCAGCTCGAGGAATGGGTCCGCTATCGACGAGTCGCGCCCGATATTGGCAGACGGATAGTGAGGTCTCTTCCACTTACCTTATTGCGCGTGATGTGGCGGCAATCTGGTTTAGAGTGTACTAGACCCCGGTGATATTCCATATTGAGCCGTATTGATGTGTGGACATAGATGAGGACCTGTATGCTTGAGTTGCATTGTACATCACATGGCCTTGGGGTGGCCGATACATTCATCTCTAGCATTGTATAGCCTTGGTACGGCTCATGATATCATGGTTCCATTTGCATATTCCGCATCACTCTGACATTGCATGTACATATTACTACCTTGCGCACACACTTTCACCACCCTCTAAGCTTTCTGTAAGCTTATGCACGACCGTTGCGTGCAGGTGACGTTGGTTCGCAGTAGCGCTGAGACAGGAGCACGTTGCAGAGTATTTTGGAGTTTTTGTTCTTTACCATTGTATTTCCCTTTATGCTCATTATACTTGTAAAGTTTTTGATCATAGTGGAAATGTAATGGAGTTCTTGGTTGTTGTTTGTGGGTTATGCCTTTCGTTATGCTTATTACGAATCAAGCTGATATTTAAAATCATCCTCGTAGCATCCCAGGATCGGAACCTGGCGAATGGGAGCTAGGATCCGAGAACGGGGTTCTACGGAGGCTGTCGGCGCCGGATTCGGCGATCGAGAATTTTGTGAGCCCGGTTTCCGAGTTTGGGGCGTGACAGGCCTTAAATGGGTCGTACAACTGTAAAATTCTCAATATTATGTGTTAGGGCAAGCAAGTCTAACACATCATCTCTCCCAAACTCTCCTCCTTCTCTCTCAATATTGTCATCTCTTCTTCACATTATCCTCATCAAATCATTCTCTACTCGTACGGCCACATGTGTGAATACCACATGCCCCTTTTGGTTTCCCACCATTATTATACTAAAACCCCTTTCTTCTATCCCCGAAACCTTAACCCTAAACCTAAATTTACTAATTTTCCTATTTTCTCAAATTACCCAAATCCTAATTTTCACCCTAGGTTGTATTAGGTTTCCTATTTTGAAATAGACTATACCATATGCTAATTGGATGTCCCTATATCCATTAGAACCTAGTTTCTTTTCATTTAATGATCGTGTGTTACGATGTTGGTAGCTTAGGTCAGGATTATGCATGATTTTCTTTTGATTTTCATGAAATTTGTGATGAATATAGCGACGCTTGTGTTTTTTTGTTAAATATCTTAATTTGGTTATTTGATCTCACATGTTACTTAATTCATGCAACGGTCCTCATCACAAGTTGTTGAATTGGTGTCATCAAATTTTCCCTCGAGTTGTAGATGATCGGAAGGCCAATGTTGGTGTCTATAGTTGTAGAATCCATCTCATATAGAGCTTCTTCAGGGAGGAGCTATTTTCTCAAAATCCCATGGTTTTAGCTATCCTTTTTAGGCTCTAATTTTGATGATGGGAGAAGGATTTGACCAAGTTATTTATTATTTATTTCTGTAGTTTAAGTAAATTAAGCATGTACAGATTTTAGCGTAGTTATTTCATTAGTTAATTGTTCTAAGGTGACTTCCTATTGTGGTTTTTTCCTAGCTTGGGATTTCTGTTAGTTTGTATTGATTTGGGATTTCTGTTAGTTTGTATTGATTTGGGATTTCTGTTAAGGCCGGTTTGGTTTTCCAATTTCCTACGAAATTCAAAGTACATGAGTCATCATTATCATTACCAGGTGTTTGTTTTAAACAAGAATTATGGCTCCTAGATCAAGAGTCAAATACACTTGTAAAGGAAGTAAAGTAAATTGTAATCATTACATTTTCACATTATAAAACTAGTATTTTTACAGTGATTTCTGAGTGAAACAAACAATGTTGCAAAATCGTTGTTGCAATCAAATGTAAGTGATGTTACTACACAATTACAAGAGTAAATAATCATTACCCATTTACATCCATTTACCGTTGTGATGCGGACACTAAGCCACTCAAAGTATATCAATGCAGGAGGCGTGCGTTACTCGTGTCAATGTGGTTAGATGAAGGATACAGATCATGTCTCTAGAGGTCGAAGACCTTACACATGTGTTCGTGACATGTGTAAGTTGCTTAGAGGAGACATTTGAACCATGGGATCGCGAGGAGGGTGTGATCGGATCATTGGATCGTCATGACCCACCTTCATTACACCACCTTCACGGCACTATCATCGGGGCCCATTGGGCATCTTAAATTTACATTTAGTTTATGAACATTTGAATTAATTAAGTTTTGAAATAGTTTGTGCACAATTTTGTGCGAATTTCTTTTTTTTGAAACTTTTTTTTAGTATGGGTATTTTGGTAATTTCATGTAATTACAAATTTATAAGGGTTGCCCTAAACCCATATGATGTTATATGATATTTATGAAGAAAAAAGGAGAGCTTTTTGCTTCTGACAATCTCGTCTTCGACTTCCAATGATTGGAAGAGGGCGTGAGGCCCGGGTAAACGATTTTTCATCCCCTACTTCTTTCTCCTTCTCTCTTTCTCAAGGTATTCTTTTCTTTAACCCCATTCTCTCTTTTTTTCTCATAATCTCAAAAGATTTTCATTCTCTTTTCATCCCCACTTAAAACCCATCACCCAAATCTACATTTGAAGAACCACCGTTTTTTTTTTCTTCTGAATTTTCCAGATTTCCAATCCAGGAAATTTCTATTTTTCTGGATTAGAAAATCCACTTGGATCGTTAGACGGACCTATTGCAAGACGAAAGTTCTATCTTTCACCGGATCCAATTAAATTCAGATTTTAAGATTCAACACTTCCTGTTTGTGATGGATGGCCCTAATCAATGCTATATTGACCTTATTTCTTTCTTGTGTTTATGATGTATAAATCAAGTTGATATTTATTTATTTTTTAAGATTGCATGAATCTGCCCCTTTTCAAATACTTAAGGTTAGATTAGGCCGTCCTACATAACGTTGTAATTGGAAAACCAAACAGCCCTTTAGTGTATATGATTCAGTCATTTGATCATGTGAATAGAATTCCGTTCTTTAACTGTTTCTGCATGAAACCCTAGCAATTGAGAATTTTCTCCTACATAGAGGCAGGAGTTGTGAAGGAGAAGACCAGTTAAGTGAAAAATAAATAAAAAGGATCAAATAAAGAGGAGAATGAAACCGCTGTCATAGATTTATAACCAAATAACAGATCGTATAGAACAATTCCAATCACAGGAAACTTTGTTCCAATATTCAAGATTCATTGCTAGAACTACACTCGAAAGGTCAAACCTTTAAATTCAGCAGCTTTATTAGGAAGCAAGTAATCCCAAGTCCTTTCCAGAGCTTTTCTGATCTTTAAATTTGTCTCTCCATCAAGATTTGCAGTCTGCAACCCAAAAGCCTATGATCAGTTAAAAAATAACTCAAATCTCTTTCATTCTTGTTGTCATGCTTTTCAGTATAAATCATTAATTATTTTTAAAGGAATTCTAAAAAAAATTAAAAGTAGTTATGAAAAACCTCGATGTAGCAGACACCATCTGGATTTGAACTAGCAAGGAACAACAGATCTGCAGGAAAAAATCCATCCTGCTTAACCTGCACCAAATGCAATTATCAGAACAACACGTCATAAAGGAGCTAGGCCATCTTCCTCTAAATCCACTTAAGCTGCATCTGGCACAATGAAACTGTGAACTGTCATTCATTTTTCTGGTTGGACAAGATGTTAACAGGCTTAGCCATTTCCCATCGCAACTTTCTGCTCTCTAACATGAAATTCAAGAGATAATAGGTGAACTACGTATATCACCTATCATTGTCTAATGGCTAATACATGCACTAAATATATCGCCTATCATTGTCAAAGGGCTTACTCTAACAAGGTCCCCAACCTGAAGCTTCTTCCAAGAAATACTTTCCCATATCTGGTCTTGCAATACATCAATAGCTGAACTATTTACCACCTTATCATTGTTCAAGCGCTTCTGTATAAGAAGTAGCATTTAAAACATTTCAAAAAATAAAAAAATAAAAAAATCAGTTATGTCCAATCATAAAAAAATTCCATTCTGCAATCTACGAAATATATAAGAGCTTTCTATGATTGTAAACAAATATGAAGACCAAAGCTTCTTCTAACCTGGAGTAAAATGATAAATGGACTTCCAATGACACTGACATCTCAATGTATCAACAAAGATCCAGCTTAAATGCTGGATTAAGGAGGAAAAAATCATATCACTCACCCAGTCCTCAAACGCCTCCTTTGCAAGAGATGCGAAGAGCACTATACCCAATGGGAGCGCATTTGTTATAGGAGATACAGGACTGCACGGGAAAGAAGAAGAAGAAGAACCAACTTCCGTATGAAAACATTGTACGACATAACACGATCCATAGTTATTAAGTATCACTTGTGTGTCCTTCCGTTGCTTTATGATCATTACTAATCCTTTTGACTAGGCAAAGACAACATATGCTACTGTATATAAGCATGGATAAAACAAGAACATACTCAACAAAACACGTTTTGCGGACAATTACCTTATTGGTGTCGTGGATAAGACTGAGATCATGAGAAAGTACAAGTTTGCCACCCGCCTAAACTGTCAGTGTACACATGCTTTTCAGGAGAACATAGAAAACAACATAAAAGGGGATGCTAGGCTAATGAGAAACATGAACAGATTCAGGATTCCCATAAACCACAGGTTAACAACTGAGTTACCTGTTCAAACAATCCTTTTGGTAAAAAGGTGAAAACATTGTACTTTGTCGTTGATATAGAGTTACCCTGAAAAAAAAAATGAAGCTACAGCTGATTAATAAATACACTGGCAAAGGAACAGTAGGAAATTGTGAGAGTATGGGTGTGCATATGTGGTGTGTGTGCATGTGCATGCATGCATTCTAATGGGTGCTCCTGCAAGACACCATGCCTTTTGCTGTACTAGGTTCCAAAACAAGGAGAGAGACTAATCTTAATATCTCTCCATCCTTCCTTCTCTCACACCTTTACCTTCTCTCTTCCCCTTCTTCTCTCTAACATGGATTTTCTTAACATTGAATCAGATCAAGATGAATCAATTATAGTTATTTTGAATCAATCTAATTTACCTAAGATAGTAACAAGCTTAATAATAACACAAGAAAATTTAGGAAATAATCCTCAAAATCTTCAATTACATTTTTAAATCAGCCTGCTCACCTTCAATCACATCCCCCATATATGCATATCTCCAATCACATCTTTAAATCAACCCCCATATCTTCCACAAATAGTAAATTGCAGTTCTTAATATTTAGGCTCCAAATCTTTAAATAAAAAGTCCAAAATCAGCACATGCTGGGTCTAACAGTGAGCCTACATCATTCCCCCTGGGTTGGAAAGAACTCGACTCCAGTAAGTTAAACACTTCATACAAGTAGTAGACTTTTGGATCCAATCATTTCAACTCATCACCCCATGATCCATGTGTATTCAGAATAGAGCTTGTTCTTCCATTTCACCAAGTATTGCTTGTATAGGCCCCCATCAAGTGTCTGTAATCTTCATGCACAACACATGTTCGACATCTTCGTTCTTTTTCTTCGAGAGTTGTTTATCCATATCAATAATGATTTCACTGTGCACATCAAACATCTCACTATGGTACTCGAACAAATCCACCAAGGGCCTGTTTGGATTGGCGGTCCAGATTGTATAGTATTGTATTAAAGGTGGATTTTTCCATTATACAATGTTTGAATTGGAGTTCGCGTCCGTGGGTTACCATGCGTGCAAATACCTCGGTGACTCAAAAAATTCAAAAGGCGGTGATGTGTTTTCAGATGGCACTGCATCGTGCAATGCAGTCTATTCATTGCGGAGTATTCGCTTGCGACAGCGTAGCTATCTGTTTGCAATGTTTTCTATCTATGGAGAATGGAAAATTCCTACTCCGGCATCGCCATAGATCATCTCCCTTCCATTGCAGGTGGAGCCTACTGTCATGTTTGTGAGAAATCCTCCTCGTCTCGTCCATCAGTTCTGTGAGTTCATTTTAGGACATGTTGCCCAAAATGAACCGTATCCAAAGCTCAAGTGAGCCATACTAAGAGGAGGTCAGTGACAGATGCATGTCTTGTTGAGCTTGTTCTCCTTTCTAGGAAGAAAGGTGATTGTCATCCCTTGCTTCCTCTTGCGACAGCGCCTTATTTGGAGGTGGCCCGATAGAGGGCATTTAGGGTATGGGTTTTCTAAAACCCTTTTTGATTTCAATAACTTGTGAGGTCTCGCATCCAGCACCTGCAACAGCATCTCTATCACCGTATGGTCTCCAGATTCTGTTTCCGATTGGCAGAAAGCCATCGCCGACCCCACAGCCCTGTCGTCCATAGAAGCTGCCATGACTGCATCTTCCAATTGCTTTTTTTTTTTTTTGTTTCCAATAATATTAACAGGGACCACAGCCGGCGCTAAGAGCGGCTCATCAATGCCATTACTGGTCAGTATCTTTGATGGTGGCTGACCTAGGAGAAAGAGGGCAGGGCGGTGCAGGGGGTGGGTCATCTTTGATGGTAGCTGACCTAGGAGAAATCCGCGTCCCTCCAGCATCTGTTTGAAAATAGCCACTGTCGTACAAGTGTCGTCAATATTATACGTATTTACAATACGCAGCCTTAATACGTCGTATCCAAACATTCATCAGACCGTGAATTTGTATGCTTGCCCGAACAATACCTCCTATCCAAACATTGATTTATGGCATGCTGATGTGGATGTATTCTGAAATTGATCGAATGTATACATGAACAGTAGTTGGATACAATACAATACACCCTTATACGTGAATCCAAACAGGCCCTAAGTTGAAAGTTGGCAAGATATCTAAGTCATTTGGCAACTCGATCTCATAAGCATTATCTCCCAACTTCCTCTTAACTCGGCATTGACCAATCTTCTTAGACTTGTGCTTATTGTAAGTTTCCTTCAAAAATCTTTCTTTACAAAGATAAACCATAACTAACTTACCTTATTTATATATCTTCTCTTACAATTTATGGAACTATTATAGGCAAACTTGGCTTAGGTAAAGCTAACTCCCACTAAAATATGTTGTCGCGTATGATACTCCTCAAAAAGTTACCAAAGCTCCTGTTGACCACCTCAGGTTGGTTGTCAGGTTGAAGGTGATATGACAAGAGAATTGAAGCTTAGTCCCCAACATCTTCCATAAGGTGCACCAAAAGTGCCCCACAAACTTCGAATCTCAATCTAAAGTTATTGTTTTCGGTACCCCTAAAGTCACCCAAATTCATGAAGAATATGTTAGCGATATGTATAGCGTCCATCGACCATTTAAGTCATATGAAGGCCCTGAATGAAGTCCATAGAAATGTCAACTCATTGCGCGATTGGGATGAGAAGCAGTGATAAATGTCAATATTTTGCACATGACCTCTGGAGATTTGACATTGGTGACATTGTGCTATGAACCGTTACGGGCATACAAGGCCAGTGGTATTTTTCCTCTACCATAGCTAATGTTTATTTCTTCTAAAGTGTCCACCCAATCCTCTTCCATGTATCGTAAATGAGATCTCCTCTCGCGATGATCTTTTGGGAATATATAGTTGGGTTGTGAGGATTTAAGAAGAGAAATGAAGAAGAAAAGGAGAGGAGCAAGAGAAAGGCACGAGAGAAGATAGAGTATTGAGAGAGAAGCTTCTTAGTGTGTTAAGGCAACAATCCCTCAACACCTTTTATTATAAGGCTAAGAATACATAAACCTACTCCACAAGAGCATACAACACTATATATATACAGACACCAAAAAAGACACAAATATATACACTACTATTTCTATACTCCCCCTCAAGTTGGAGCATATATATTGATCATGCCCAATTTGCAAGTGATACAAAGAAGAGTATCCTAACTAAGAGACTTGGTAAGAACATTAGTCAATTGGTCCCTAGTGCAAACAAATGGAGTCATAATTTCCTTTTTAGCAACTTTCTCCCAAATGAATTGATAATCCATCTCAATGTGCTTGATGCACTCAGGGAACCCCGGATTGCTGGCAATATGAATGGCAACTTGATTATCACAATGCAAAGGAATGGGACTTGGGAGATTATAACCGAGTTCCTATAAGTTCAGGGTTCGAAGCCAAATAAGTTCACATGTCGCATAAGCCATCGCCTAATACTCAGCCTCAGCTGAAGATCGCGTCATGATAGATTGTTTCTTACTCTTCTAGGTGACAAGGTTGCCACCTACAAATGTATAATACCCATATGTAAATCTTCAATCATGTAAACTTCCGACACAATCAACGTTAGAGTAACCAGATAGATAAAGATGGCCATGTTGTTAGATGTGTGGTACGAGAGGCATGAATGAATTCACTTACAACACCCGCAACATACGAAAGATCCAGCCAAGTAATAGTGAGATGGATAAGTCGTCTAACTAACTACCAATACATCTCAGGATCAAAGAGGAGTCACCGTCATCAAGACCAATTTTATGCACAACATCCATAGGCGTGGTAGCTGGCTTACATACTAACATTCCGGTCTCTGAGAGAAGATCAAGTGGATATTTCCATTGAGAAAGCACAACTCCAAAATTAGATCGAGCAACTTCAATGCCCAAGAAATAGCAAAGGGCATTAAGATCTTTGATTTCAAATCAAGTCTTAAGAAAGGATTTAATGGCCACAATTCCTGCAGTATCATCTCCCGACAACACAATGTCATCTACATAGACAATCGACACCATGATCTCTATGGACCAATGACAAATGAATGAGGAATGATCGGCTTAACTGCAAATAAATCCAAAGTCCAGAAAAGCCCGATTGAATTTATCGAACCAGGAGCGTGAGGATTGATTAAGACCATAAATATACTTCTTAAGGCGGCACACAATAGGAGTATTAGAAGGCATATAAAAACCTGGAGTTAACCCATATAAACCACCCTAGCAAGATCACCATGTAAAAAGGCATTCTTCACATTGAGTTGAAACAGGGGCCAAGACAAGGTCACCGCCAAAGAGATGACCACGCGAACAGAATTAAGCTCGGCCACACTAGAGAATGTCTGAAAGTAGTCCACGCCATATGTTTGAGTATAGCCCTTTGCAACTAACCATGCTTTACAGTGATCTATCAAACCATCTGGAAGATACTTAACGATGTAAACCCATCGACATCCTATTGTTTGTTTAACTGCAGGTAAGGGACGCCCATGTATTTTTCTTCTCCAGCGCCTACATCTATTCCATCATAGCCTTAATCAAGATTACAAGGGGCAACCGAGGAGAATAAGAAAGCTGCAAAAGATTGGAAAGAAGGTGAAAGATGGTGATATGAAAAAATAAAAATAAAAATTGCTAATGGGATGCTTTGTGCACGGGGAGGTTTGTGCAAGGCAATGGGAAGATCATTGAGAGAGATAGAGTTTATACCTGAACTGCCAGCAGGAGCAGATGAAATGACGGGTTGCTAATCAGTGGAGGATTTAGTCCATCGATGATATACAAGGATAGACTCTAAGACAACTAGAGTGGGAGTATCATCTAGACTAGATAGTGGAAGGGGTATAAAGTTAGACTGCATAGACTCCCCCTGACTAGTAAGATGATTATATAGAGATTTGCCTTCAGTAGAAAAATACATTGTCTTCAAAGAAGATCACATCGGCGGATACATATCTCTTAGCGATCAGAGGATCATAACATTTATACCCCTTTTGTGATTGAGAATAACCTAAGAAGACACACTTAATGACCCTAGGACCTAGCTTGTCATTGTTACCATCAAGGTTTTGAACAAAACATGTACATTCGAAGATCTTAGGGGGTAAAAGAAAGGGTTTATCATGTAGATGCAAAGTTTCGAATGAAGACACGTGTGATAATATTCGAGAGGGAATACAATTAATTAGAAACACAACAGAAAGCAAGCCATCATCCCAAAAATGTTTACGAATATTCATACCAACTGAGAGAGTGCGGGTGACTTCAAGAAGCTGACGGTTCTTTCACTCAGCTACGCCGTTTTGTTGAGGGGTTCGCGGACGTGAAGTATGGGATAAAATCCCATGGTCCTGCAAAAATGATAAAAAGGCATGCGACATATACTCACCTTCATTCTCAAAATGTAAAATTTTAAGGGGACATTGAAATTGAGTAACCACCTCATTATAAAATACATTAAACATATCAAACACTTCATGCTTCGATTTTAGAAGATAAATCCATGTCATCTGAGTGTAATCATCAATAAAGGTAACAAAATATTTGTATCCAAAAGCAGAGATAACAGGAGCGGGTCCCCAAACATCAAGTGGACTAAATCAAACGTATGGGTCTCCTCTTAGATGAACTAGGAGGAAAGACAGATCGGTGATGTTTAGAGAACTCACAAGTGGCACAACATAAAGTTTGAGATATAGAAATTGAAGAAAACAAAAGTTTTAACCTAAACAAGGATGGGTACTCTAAGCGGCAATGACATCAAGACATAGACTCCCTGTCTAAGGACAAGGCAATAGAGTCTATCACAGCTGCATCATCAAGGAATTAAATTCCTTCATGCTCATGGCCCCCACCATTCATCTGCTTTGTCTGGAGGTCCTGAAATACACAACAAGAGGGAAAGAAGGTTACTGAAGAATTCAAGGTTTTCACAAGATAAGAGCTAAACATATGAGACTTACCGGTCATATGGGAAGTGGCTCCAGAATCAATGACCAAAGGAGAACAAGAAGACAACAGGTGGATAGTACCTGATCGGGCTATAGTGGCTATAGAAGGCTCAAGAACCTCTCCAACATGAAGTCGCACCAATGCATTATAAGCCTCACGAGACAAAGGAACAAACTCAGCAATGGAAGACTTCTCTACTTCAGTCAGTTATAGTCTTCTCAGAGCTAGTGGAGGTACTGCTAATGACAGACACGCGACAAAAGATGGACGACCAATGAGATCCCAACATCTCTCAACGAAGTGATTTGTGCCTCCACAATGTGTACAAGTACAGGGTCCAATATCTCCAAGTTCATGCCCACCGCGGTCACGATTATCATGGCTGCCACAATCAGTGTCACGGCCCCTGCCTTGGCTAATTGATCCACTCTCACATCCATGTCCTTGCACACTCCATGTTGGAGCTCTAGAAGTTTGGGTGAAGGAATGTCGGTCCCTAGTAGCATACGTAGATCGATCAGGCGGAACAAATGTAGAGGTGGATGAGGTATTGACCCTCTGACAAATAACATAGATAGTTGTTAGAGGAAGAGTGTCCATGACTATAATCTGCTTCCGAACACTATGATAATCAGAGTTGAGACCAGGGAGAACATGCATTATTCGAGTTTCTTCATGTTGTTTCTACGCATGCTCATAGTCCATTGTACAATGAGAAGGGGGAGAATGATAGAGATCCAACTCACCCCACACACCCCGAAGAGCTAAAAAATACTCCTTCAAGGATCTTGAATCATGTTGAAATTTTTCGATATCTGAGATCAAATGAAAGATTCTGGATAACATTCTAGGCTTTTGAATACATATCAAGAAGGACATCCCATATCCTTTTTGTTGAGTTAAGGAACATGACAAAATTGCTTGCAATAGGTTTCACGTTGTTAAGTAGCCAAGCCATGACTTGGTAGTTCTCCTTGGTCCAAATCTTGAAATTTCCATCCATAGAATCTGGTGCTTCATCCAAGATATAAGAGAGTCAATCTCTTTCTCCCAAAAAACAGGTTCACAGATTGGGCCCATTGCAAGTAGTTATTACCATTCAACTCTATTGTTGTGATCAAGGTGTTCCGTAACGGTAACGGTGGCCGTAACGACTACCACCGTTACCATTATGATATGGGCTGTAATGGCCGTTACAACCCCCGTATCGGCCGTTACAGCCATTTTTTATTTTTTGAAAAATGTTCTTCCCGGACCGTTACGGCGCGTTTTTCTATTACGACCGTTTCGACCCCGTAACGCGTAATGGTTGTAACCGTTACCGTTACGTAACGGCCATTACGTAACCGATTTGGAATACCATGGTTGTGATTGACAAGGGATGTGATTCCGAAGATCCTAAACCAAAGCTCGAACTAATCTTGTCCTCTATAGGGGCCTACAAAGACAAACCCAAAGGGTAGATCACTCAAAGAGAGGCCATAAGAGGCAAAAACACAACAATTTCACAAAAAATTGGGATTCGGATCGTGGCGTGGAGGTCCAAAAGCAGCAAGGACCAAGAGATGGCGGAAATAAGCGTCATAAGCACTTCATAAGAGAAAACTAAGCACCAAAGCATACACCGTAAGCTCTAGTGTATGTTCAGACCCACCAGGGCCCAAAACTGGCACTTCTGGTCCACGTTTTGGCATCATAAAACCACCAAATCCACTCTTCATTCTAAAATAGCACCTTGAGTAGGTAAAGACAATGGATCTGACCCACCATGTGAAGAGAAGCACAAAAAAAAATAAAGCTACCAATTTGAGGAGAATCAACGAAACTCATAAATTTTGGGGTTTTCCACTGAATGCGAAAACTGGCTTAAACATACCTCAAATGATCTCAAAACATCTTGCAAAAATCGCCATAAATCTTCTAAAATTGAGATGTATTAAACCATGTCCTTCTTGATTTTTTTTTATAGGCAAGTCGTACGGACTGTACATATGCTGACATCAGTCGTACGGTTGCTGACGTCAACAGATTCCTATGGAACCAATCAGTTCAAAGTTTTAGGCTCTGATACCAAGTTGGTTTGTGAGGATTTAGGAAGAGAAATGAAGAAGGAAAAGAGCAAGAGAAAGGTGTGAGTGAAGATAGAGTATTGAGAGAGAAGCTTCTTGGTGTGTTATGGCAACAATCCCCCCCACACCTTTTATTATAAGGCTAAGAATAGAGAAACATACTCTGCAGGAGTAAACAACACTATATATGCACACACCCAAAAAGATACAAATATACACACTACTATTTCTATATATATAAAGAGAACTCTTAAATAGATATCCATCGTGCGAAATGATTTAGATCTTGGCCATCCACACATCCATCGAGCACTTTGCAAAAAATGAGGTCCTTGTATTATTCTTTAATGCATCGAATCCCACAACCTCCACGACGAGTGTTTCTAGAGGAACCACCATCCTACTCAAAGCATCTCCAACTTTGTTATGACTTCCAGCTTTGTGATACAAAAGGAAAGTATAGTCTTGTAGGAAAGCTAGCTAACCACTTTAGCATGGCGAACACTCAGCTTCTTTTAGGAGTAGAGATATCTCAATGCCTCATCGTCCGAGTATATAATGAATTCCCAATGACTCAGGTGATGCCCCCAATATCGCCATGCCTAGACCACTGCATAGAACTCAAGATCATATGTAGCGTAGTTCTTTCATGCATCTTTAAGCTTCTCGTTAAAGTAAGTGATTGGCTTTTTTTCCTAACACAACACCACACCAATGCCAACATTTGAAGCATCGCTTTCACTTCAAAGACTTTATGGAAATCTGAAGTGCAGGAACTAGAGTCTTTGTCATCTTCTTTTTAATGGTACTGAAGCTTTCATGCACTGCATTAGTTCATTCAAGCTTTGGAAAGTACGGACCTCGGAAGGGTTTCGTGGGGTGGGCCACTCTGCAATGACCTTGATTTTCTCATGGCCAATCTTGATCCCTTCCATAGATACCATATACTCCAAAAACATTTATTCTCATAACTATATTGACAAGTAAGGAACACTTAAGTTATAAAAATAAAATAAAATATTGACCATAAGTGATCACAGTGAACAGATGAATCACAACTAAGAACTTTTCCATAAAGGGGTGGAGTACCTCTGTCATCTGCCTCATAAAAGTGTTCGGCACATTTGAAAAGCCAAATGATATGATGAGCCACTCGTACAACCCATCTCAAGTCTTAATGCGGCCTCCCACCCGTCCCCGGGCCAGATACATATTTGATGATATCCACTTCTCAAGTAAATAAATCTTTGAAAATACATTTTTCTCCATGCAGCATGTCCGACATATCGTCCAAGCAAGGAAATAGGAAACCAATACTTGATAGTAATTTGGTTGATCGTATAACTGTCCACACAACCTCCAAGATCCATCTTTCTTGTGAGTTAATAATGCAGGACCAACACATGGTAAAATGCTTTCCCAAATTAAACCCTCTATAGTAACTCAGTAACATGTCTGCGAAGCTCATCATGTTTGGCTAAACTCGTTTGGCAATGTGCAAGATTTGGTAGACTCGAACCTAGCCCTAAATCGATGTGGTGTTGAATGTTCCTCATTAGAAGAAATCCAACTTGGAGTTCTTCGAGCACCATCTTCATATTCATGATCTCTTATATAGGAGGCGAAACATATGATCGATTTTGTCTTCTTTAACAACCAAGACATTAAATGATGCCAGTCTCCTAGCTTTTCTCTTCAAACTTTTCTACATTGAGCGATTTCTGACACTTCTTTATCAAATTTGGGTGCGAGGACATTTCAATGGGTGTGATAACATGTTTTAGTTGGAGTAATGTGATATTAGCACCATCCTTGATGCAGGAATAGGTGTTAGCCCAAGTCAAATGCACCATATTTCAGTCCCACAACTACGGTCTCCCTAACAAAATGTGGCACGCATCCATGGGGACCACGTCACACCAAACCTCAATTTGTACTTTAATCAAATAGAGAATGAAACTAAGTACCAAGATTTAATAGAAACTTCTCCCCTTTTTGCAAACCAACAAATCTGGTATGGGTGTAGATGCCTATGTTCTTTGAGTTTTAACTTATCCACCATTTTTTATGAGGCAATGCTCTCACTATCCCACCCCGTCTACCAAAAACATGCATATTTTCCCACCAAAACTGCAAGTGGTGCTTAAGTGCATCACAACCATCACTCCTCATGTAACGTCACGGAAAAATCCGTACAAAGACCCGAGTACCACCTCAGGCAGAAATCGCTAAGGACCAAATCCTTTAAAAATTAAATGAAACTTAATTAGTGTTAAACTAGATTTCCTGTGAAATTAGCACTAAACACTTTAAATACGATTTGTAAGACCCAAAATCTGTAGGATCACTAACGCTACATTACCTTAAAACTTAGGATCCATCTCAAAACCCAGTTGCTCTCGGGAGCATCACGAATCTCCGTATCGGACCTGGACCGCACGTCGAAAGTCCGATGACCGTGAAACTATACGAATATGACCGCCTTACTAGGCTTGACGACCATCTTAGAAATCAAGTCCTAACAATGTCCATAAGCGCACAACTTGAGCCCGGAGTGAAGTGTGTGAGAAACGCGAATACTTTTAGAAAATGAACTGAAACTTAAGTGAATTGAGTCGTCTCACTTGCAAGCCAAATCTAAGGATTTAAACCGTCAGATTCAGACCCAATTACATCCTCGGATCAGGAAAAATTTTCAACACATGTCAGTGCACTTATGGCCCCAATCGAGTACCGGTGACCGTTGAACTGAAATTAGTCCGCCACGTTCGATCTGTAAATCCGATCGGACCGAAAATTTAACTTGACCTAGATCCAATGTCAGAGAGCTTAAGTCCGACCGCATGCAGAAAGGGGGCCTCCAGAAGTGCTTCGTTGGATCGAAACAATCGCTATTTGGTTATAACCTAAGTATACCATGGCCCTGGGGCCATTTCCATCAGTCCTGGGCCCATATAAAGGCCTTAAACCCTCTCTCTCATTGCATAGGAATTTGGAAAACCCTAAGGGAGAGAAGAGATAAAAGAGAAGGAAAGAGAGAGAAAATGAGAGAGTCGGCGTTTGTTCCTGGGATTCAATCCCACCACTCCACGTACTCAACTACCACATTTGTATCGCTATTCCGGCGATTCCGACTCCGTACTTGGGTAAGAAATCCTAACCCTAACCTGATTTAGGAATTCAAATAGAATAGATGATGAAATAGCTAACCTATTTCATGCTATAGGTGGCCGTCGTGCCGTAGACAAAGACTTGACATACAAACTGAGTTCGATACTCATTTATTGGCGAAAGGTGCAGACTATAAACGTTTAGGTTATGGTTTTCAAAGCTTTCAATGTCGGTTAATGATTTATAACCGATTTGGGTGCCATTTCACATGCTAAATGCGAAGATTCCTTCGCTTTACAGATATATATGAACTATGTTGAGTATAGTGTACTCCATGTGTTAGTTGAAATGATTGAATGCGTATAGAATTTGGATTCGTGTTTGACATGATTATCCGTCTTGGATATAGGGTTGTTGTATGTGCGACAACCCCTTGGCGAAAGGATTTGCCCTAATACATGTTATGGCCAGCATACATCACGTATGTTATAGTGTGTAGTCTAAGTGTTTGTTGAAATGACTGAATGAATATGGGATTATGATTTGTGACTGCCGTGTCTATGGAATGCAACTACATGATTGTTGTGTATGTGATAACTCCTTGTTGGAAGGATCTGTCCAATTATATGTTATAATCAACATATGTTATGTATGTTGATATGTGTAGTCTAAGTGTTTGTAAAAATGTCTGTATGAGTAAGTATTTGGTGCATTGTACTTTATATGGGTGTCGAGATAAGATTCTCAACTACCTTAACTGTGGGTATAAATCTCTCCATGTAACCTGCACTATATTGTCGGTTTTACTTATGGAATGCGTATGTGTGAATCCATGTTTATGCTGTATTTCATAAAATGCTTAAATGGTAGTCGGATCTGAATTATTTGTTCAATACTACTTTTATTACTTCATGTGATTACTTGTTGAAATTGAGTGTGGTTGGGACTATGGTATAGTCCAGGCAATCGGTGGCCGAATTGATTTAGCCACGACGGATACATTCAACGAATTTGAGTCGTACGTTGTTTGATGGCAGTGGTTAGGCCACGCGGAATGCTTATGCATTTCACGTCGATTAAGTCGACGTACGCTCGTGCTAGTCGAGCTTGTCAAGTAACCCAATTGGCCCGATGTATGTTCACCATACATGGACGCTACTGCTTGAATCTAAGGTACCAAACTCACCAATGGAAACCCCGTTTAACCTTGGTACCTCGATCCGCTAAGACTCATGAGCCAGGCATGGTAGTATGGGACACCGTGGTCGTGTTGTAGGCTTACGCTGGGGCGACAAACCTCCCCGTAGTGTCTAGTGAGCAACATCGCCTTGAGCCGAATATGGCGGTATGGGACACTGTATTCGAGCTGTCGGCCTACACTGATCAGGTGACGAGCCCTTGTAGTAACCTTGAGTATACTCTAAGACTGCGTTGAGGTGACGAGCCTTTCCGTAGCAACCAGAGCATAAACTAGGCCTACACTGATCAGGTGACGAGCCCTTTGTAGTTGCCTAGTACCGTAACATCGTATGAGATTTACTAGGACTGACAACCCTAGAATGGATCATTGTTTGAAAATTGATATAAGGGAGGTAGCTTAGATTCCCAATCCTGCTGTATGAATATGCTTAATAAAGAACTTGGCTAATCACGCACATGCACAGCATTGCATGTGCCTTTGATGTTGGAGTTTAGCACAGCGGGAGTGCTGCATGCCGTGATCGTGGGATGTTGTCGCAAGAGGGAGTGTAGGCGAGGGCATACATCATTATCGCATATCATCCTTGCATTAACCAGAGTACTTAGGAATGAGTAATGTACTGCTTTATCATTACTGCTTGACTGAATTGATAACATGTTAACCTTTGCTTTATAGCTCCACTGAATTGATCACTCACTCCCACGTTCTGGGACGGTGCTTTAAACACCAACCAGACTCTATTGTAGTTGCAGATGATGGCAATGCTTACGAAGCGGAGCTAGACTTTGATGATGATGAGGTGTTCTCCTACTTACACTCATCAGGCGGGTCTACGTAGACCATGTTCTGATCGATGGGGTTACAGGGATGCTGATTAGACGCTATTACACTTGTCATTTTATACTTTTGGAGCACCCATGTATATTCATTTTGTTCAATTTTTTGAGTATACATGTATATATTTAACCGGGTGACATGTTCACACTCTAGAGACTTACAACAATTTATATATCTTATATATCTATCACAGCCTTCCGCTTGCATAATTTAAATTGTCTGTGGAGTATGATATGCAATTTTGGTATAATCTCATTCATGTTTAAGGCACTAATACAGACAACATTTAATCATCATTATCTATGTTGCATAAGTGATGTGTTGAAACTCGGGAGTTGGGCTCCTGCTCGACCCCCGATTTTCAAGGCGTTACACCTCATCAATCACTTGAAGTGTTGATAGCATAGTCTGTTGGATAATTGATAACTCGCCCCTATCACCATTGGCATCTACTACATCTTCTCCAATATACACCCCATCCTTATATTCATGTTCTTCATATTTTGTGCACTCTTTAACTTTCATTTGCATTAGTCGGGAGTGTCTTCAACATATTCTCATTCCTCGGCCAAATTCACTTTAATTGTGGACTGATGTTCGGGACATCAAAAAGAACAATGTCCTGGTTGCCCACACTTAGGGCCTATTTGTTTTTGCGTGTTATGGGAAATCGCGGCGAAAAGGGTTATGATGACCCTCTCCCACGTTTGACGGATGGGAAGGCGGCGTATCCAGGCGCGCCTGGTAAATGCAGATTAGCTGCTTTTACATTTCACTGAGAAATCCCCAGATGGATGCAGGCGACCTCTCAAAACTTCTCTGTTGCGACAGGACGACAGCGGTTCCATGCTCCGCGAGAGCACTTTGTATTTTCACGAACTCTATATAGTTTATCCTCCTCTCAAACGAACGCCTCCGTGCCTTTCCAGCCTTCCTCGCAGGTACCAGCGTACACCACCCCTATTGTTTCTTCTTAACATAATGTTGAGATTCGCCCTAACCAATGTTTTGTTCTTCCTCTTTGCAGGTATACTGTTCATCTTCTATCCATCACAAAGCTTCATTGGGAACCCAAGTTCGACGTCTAGCCCACGGGTACGAGCGTCCACCATCACCACTTGATTTTATGTAGTCTGTGAGGGATGCGGGTATTGTGAAGGTTGGTTAGCGGTAGGCGAGGAATCCGATGTTGTAGTTATCCCTAGAACCTATCTTTTCACATACTTCTGGGCCACTTGGACGATTGGATGACACCCACCGTAAGGTCTTTCCCTTTTAGTATTTGGGGTTTGTGGGGGACCTCTTGGAAGTTTTAGGATCTCTTTTGGAGAGTAGGAAAAAAAGAAAAAAGAGAAGAAAAATGATGGGAGAATTGTTCTCGTCTTCTTTCTAATCCATTAATTATCACTGAGAAATGATCCAGGGACGTCTCGTGGCTGTAGTGACGTCCCTAGTTACTCGCTGCTGGTTTTGTATATTGTTTTCGGTGTTGTTGTCATGGTTATGTTTTTTCAGTTGATGGTTCTATATCGGTGATGTATATGCGGTGGATATCAGGGTCTTTTGGATTGTTGAACAACTTTTTGTTTTATTTTTTTTTTTGGTAATTTTCTTTTGCAAGGACAACTTGCTGTTTGGAAGTTATTATAATAGCTTCTCTTTCTACTTAATAGTTCATAACTTGGGGTGAGCTATGTTCATCTCCTTTGAACCGTATTTACAGTAGTAGTGTAAGGTACACCCTAACCAATCCGCTTCCTCAAAAGAGATCATAGTTAGGTGGGCCCAAAGTGATGCATTTATTATATCTACACCGTTCATATATCTCTAGAAATAATTTTAAAATATTATAAAAAAATGCATCATAGCCTTAGATCATCTAGACCACACCATAATTAGCTGCAGTGATGGTGATTTTCACCATTAAAAAAGTTCATAGGGCCCATCCTAACATGCAATCCCCCACTGTCTTTTGCAGTGTGGTCTAGTTGATAGGCAATTCTGTCTGATCTTTCGTCTCAAGCTTAAGCCAACATGCGGCAAATGAATGGACCCCACCATGATGCATGTGTTGTATCCATACCGTCCATCCATTAGAGAGATCGTTTTATGTAATCAGACAACTATTGAGATAGATCTCGGTGTTCAAGTGGACCCACCACAGGAATTGGCGGTGTCACGTTGCGGTGGCGGGGTCCACTGCAATGTATGTAAGAAATCCATTCCGTACATCAGTTTTGCGAGATCATTTTATGACGTGTGACCAAGAATGAGGCAGATTAGCTACCAAAGTGGGTCACACGAGGGAATATATACATTTGGAATTTTTTTACCATTGAAATTGATGACCACCGTTGAAACCTTTCCTAAGGCCCACCCTGATGTTTTTTCGAAATCCAACCTGTTCAAAAGTTAAAAAAGACACTGAATAAGGGAAAATACAAATATCAACTTGATCGTAAACTTTTCTGGCACACGTGAGTTTTTAACGGTGTTGTCAGTCTCCCCACTATTTTCTGTGGTGGGGTCCACTAGAACTTTGGATGAGATTCATTTTTTGGATATTACCCATAAAATGATCTCTCCATATGGATGGACGGCATGGATACACAACATACATCAGGAGGTGAGGCCCATAGAACTTGGTAACGTCACATCAGTAAGAGTCAGTAGCCACTGCCGCTGGATTTTTTCAATGTACCGCCACATCCTCGAAAAACAAACGCGGGCAAGGAGATTTGCACTCCCGCCCAACTTTTTCAAACAATGGAAACCGTCACGATGGTCACTGACAAACGCACAACGTTTCCCTGAGCATGTAATACATGCTCAGGGAGACGGTATTTCCCAGTGAAACGAAAAAACAAACACTTCCTTAAAGCATGTGAAATGAGTGTTATCATACCTCGTCTTGGGCATACTAGCCCCCCCTCCATAACCACCTTCCATCAGGTTGGGGTTTGGCTTAATTGTTGGACGTTAGCCCATCGTCCCTCGACCTATGGGAGACCATTGCCTTATATGGAAAGTTAGCATGCTGCCCCAACGTTGATGTTGATCCTCCTAAGGCACCAAATCATCTCCCAAGTTCCTAATCAATTATCCCATCCGGTTTTAATGCAATTGCGTATGCATCGGACATCTTAAATACACCTTTAAAAATGAATTCATTTTTTATGTCCAGGTTAAGACCACTAAGATATCTTGAAATCTTTTGGCCTTCATGCTCACGAAACCCTACTTGCGATGTCAATGTATGGAACCCTTTGGTGTATTCATTTACCAATTTGTTCACTTGAAGCAGATTGTAACATCTTTCATAAAGGTCACGGGCATACGTCGCAAGTAGGAACTTCCTTTTTAACTTCTTTTTCATCTTTTTTCAAGAATTTACTCTCCTTGATGGACTTGTTTGTCTGGAAGATTGTCCCACCATGTTAGCACGTGACCGAAAAACTTCATAGCTATTAACTTAACCTTTCGATTGTCTACAATTTCTTATACTCAATCACTTTTTTCCATCTTGCTTAGCCAATCAATAAAGCCGTTAACATGCAACTGACTATGGAATTTCAAAATTTGTCTTAATTCTAGACTTTTTGTCACGTTCCAACAATCGAAGGATTCAATCATTGGTGACTTCACAAGTTAAGGACACCTTTTGTTGGTTAGGACCTTGATCAGGACCTCTCCCTACGTATCAACATACTCCAACTTCGGTCTCCAGATTCCCTCTACATCGAAGCTCTCCCACCTGATTAGTAAAATTCTCAATTATACGCATGAGTTGATTTACTTGCTTTATGAGTGTGGAGATCACTTGGGTTACTTGTGCAAACTCTTCCTGTGTCACTCCCTTCGAAGCCATTAGGAGATAATGCAGAGTAGAGTTGTACATCAAGCCTAGTCAAGTCGGGCTCTGCCCTGCTCTACTCGGCTTTGTCGTTCCCATGACTACCTCACAGCTCGAGCTCATCTCAACTCGACCTTCGAGCTAAAAACGCTAGCTTAGCTCGACTTGACTGTTCGAACCAAGCGAGTTGTGTCGAGCCAAGGCAAGTCAAGCCAAGCTGTCTTTTTTTTTTTCATTTTTAAAAATGAAAAGATAAGTTAGTGTATTTGTTTATAGTACATAAGTAACTTAATACATCTATCATAATTTTAGTTAGTGTATTTATTTATAGTACATAAGTAGCTTAATACATCTTTCATAATTTTAATATTCTCCATAGGATGAATGCCTTCCTGACATAATTTCATAGCCACCACGTCCATAATACTCATCCCCTCCATCTGAACCGAGACCAAATCCATCGTTTTCGCCATCTGTGCTCGAGTTGGTATCTTCTCCAAGATGCTCGTTAACCTCCCCTGAATCAAAAGGTGGGGAGACTTTTCCATCGTATTCTTGTATAAATTCAACTAGCTTTTCAAACATTTTTTTTGTGAGATGACCTATACAGAGTATAATGAAGCGAGTTTGGAGATAAATTTCGATGGATTCTTACTTCTCGTGCTTGGCCCCGCTTCATTGTCATGTTGTCGAGGAGGACATGGTTGATATCTAGGTGCCTCTACCTCTTCCTTGCTTAACTTCAAGGCAATTTTTAATTGCTCTTCTTCTAAATCTCTCAATCTACCTTCCTTCTCCTCTTCCTCTTCCCGAATAATTCTCTAGAACATGGTTTTACGTCTCCCCCAGACCTAATAAGTGTAACCTAAGCCGATTTGTTTTATTTACAAATCTGGCCCCACACCAATTGCATTAAATCTTCATTCTTCCATAGTCTGGGGAGTAGACTTGGGAACTGTAATGCCAAATGTTGATGGATGGATCATCTTAAGACATTGTTGCACACCCTTTTGTTGTAAGAGAAATATTATAAAAAAATAAAAAAATAAAAAAATAACAGAAATAAACAGAATTATACAAATTACAAAAAATATAAATTTAATGTAACAGCTATAAGACTAAAAACAGGATATGAATGAAAAACATGATATGAATAACACATCACATGGAATTTAAAGAATAGTAAATCCATAAGTGTAATCCATAATATCCATTCATGATTCAACACAACCGCTAATAATAATAAACAAAATGTTAAACTGCTCAACAATACTAATAATAATATGAAAAATTAACCTCCTTTAAACAGGTGAAGGTGCAGTCTCTCCCAAACCCTCGTTATCTTTCTCTTCATCATCCTTAACTTCAAAACTGCTACCGCCCCCAAATCGGTCACAACCAATCTTTTGTACAAACGAACGCTTCAATTGTTTTTAGTGCAAGAGAGTTTCGATGCTTGCTGACGACCTTATTTCCCGTGCTAAATGCAAATTTTGTGAGACCCGTATCTTGGTCCGTACCTTTCCGTACAATTCCGCGGTCTTACCGGTCGAATTTTCGGCAACTTTCGACCCTTAACCGATATCGACGCGCGACCTGGATTCTTGTGCTGACAACCCGAGTCGACTCAACCCGCGAACAATACCATAGCGACCGCGCCGTCGTTGCGGTTCCGGTACCGCGACTCACGCGCCGAGGCGATACCCTGGTCAAGAGTTATGGGCCAACGTTCGGTGCGAGAAAACGCCGCGCGTTGCGAAAACCAAGGGAATCTCAGCGATGTGTCACATCAATCACATCAATCCCATCAATCAATCACCCATCAAGCCATCACATGTCAAGTACACATCACTTCCATCCCTTTTCCCAAGCAACCACAAAAGTCTCCCAAACCCATACCTCTCTTACACAAAAAGCCACAAAAGTCAAATTTCTCTTACACCACCATCACTCACCCATCCATCCATCACTCTCTATCTCTCCCTTTACATCACTCTCTCTTTCTCTCTTTCTCATTTCAAGAATTTCAAGCAACTCCAAGAGCTCCATACGTATGGAAATCTCCAACCTTCCTAAGCTCTAAGTGGCCCACCTTCCTACCCCAAAATCTCCCATCTCAACCCTCCATTCTTCATCTTAGCCATTGAAGTTGAAGACAAGGTGCCAAGGAACCCCTAGGAGCGAGAAGATCGGACGGTGGGTGCTTCTATAGGGTAGATTTTCTTGTTTTTATGGTGGACCAAGTGAGGCCCACCGATCAATGGTGTGGATCTCACTTGGGACCCTTATTTGTGGCCGATGGGCCACTTGGATCATCATGATCGTTCCATGATGGGGCCATTCTCCATGGACCCCATCATGATGTTTATTTCTTTAAGAAAGGTCATCTAGACCGTCCATTTTGGTGGAGAGAGGATCTCCACCGTTGATTCTCGATCTTGATGGTCCCATGTGTTGAGGGACCTTTTTTTTTGTATCATTTGCTTTTAAAGGAGGGCCCATAAGGACGGGGTCCCTCCATCACACGCCGTGTCCCACTCTCCATGTCTCTCTCTCTCTTTCATTCCTCTTATTTTATTTTATTTTTATTTGATTTTTATTTTTTTTATGAAAGGGGTTGTGTGGCCCACTTGAATGGACCTCACCTTGAGGTATTTATTGGGTCTAAGAGTCCTTCAATTGGGGCCCACCTTGCATGTTGAACCCCATCACCCATCAATGGTGGCCCACTTCATCAAGGCCCACTAAAAAAAAAAAAAAAAAAAAGAGAGAGAAGAAAAGAAAACCGTCCAGCGTCAGAGACGCTGGACGTTTCAACCAAAAAAAAAAAAGAAAAGAAACTTTTAAGGTGAGCCCCTTGTGTAGGCCCCACCTTGATGTAGATATTCAATCCAAACCGTCCATCCCCTTGCCCACAACATTTTAACCGTTGAGCCGAAGAATGAGGTGGACGTGATTATCCAATGGGCCATAATATTAGAAACTTGGACGGCTATCCTTAAATACACTTCCTGATGAGACTATACACCCAAAAATCCCGAACCTTAGACTCATTGGGATTGTTTTGAGCCCCTGAACTCAATGGACGGGGTGGATCAACTTGACGTGGGCCCCAGGCGTGAAAAACCGCAGGAAATGAATTTTTTTTCTTTTAAATTGAAATAAGGCAAAGGAGGCATTGCCTCTCTCTGACATGCAGCAGACGTGCAGCAGGCGCTGCACGTCTTGGCGGGCGGGCGTCCAGCAGGGACCCACGGCTTCAGCCGTGGGCCCCACCGTAATGCTTGTTTGCCATCCAATCAGTTCATGAGGTGGGTCCCACCCTCAGATGGGCCCCCTCCAAAAATGAGTCAGATCCAAAACTCAAGTGGCCCACACCATGCAAAACAGTGTGAATTTAATTCTACCGTTGAAAAATTTCTGGGGCCCACGGAAGTTTTGGATCAAGCTGCAATTTGTATTGTCCCTTCATCCAGGCCCGAGGGACTTATTGAATGGATTAGATGTCAAGTAAACACTGCAGAGTGGGCCCCACATGGGACCCACAATGAGGTGCATATTAAAGTCCACCGTCCAGTGGACGGTGGCACCCACCTGATGCATGTATGCCTCCCCGTCCAGCGGACGGTGGGGCCCTGTGTATTTTACGTGCGCCATCCGCACTGTCCACTGGACAGTGGGGCCCACCATGATGCATGAAATGCATCCATACCGTCCATCCACTTTAACAAATAAGGCCTATGGGTTAAAGCCCCTTTGGACTGTAAAAAGGGCTATGGGTTAGGCCCATTTGAATTATAAAATGCTTATGGGCTGGGCCCATTTGATCCATTTAAGGCCTAAGAATTTGGGCCCACTTGATACATAAAGCCTATGGGCTTGGGCTCACTTGTACTTAGGCCCATTTAACGTGTTGCAAGTCCATGGGACTAGGCCCATTTGATGTACTTCAAGGCCCATGTAATTGGACCCTTTTTGTTGAAATTTAAAGCCCATGGAGGTAGGCCATTTGATATATGTAAGGCCTAAGGGTTTAGGCCCACTTTGACATGCATGCAAGCTCATGGTTTAGGCCCATTTGAATTGTTTAGGGCCTAGGGATTTAGGCTCATTTGAGTCATATAAGGCCTCTGGGTTGAGACCCATTGGATATACATTTGGGGGTCCAATTGGTGTGGCCCATTTGATACATATTAGACTCATATGACTAGGTCCAATTGATGCAATCCAAGGCCCACGGGTTTCGACCCATTGCAATGCACATAAGACCCATTGGTGTGGCCCATTTATGTGGCCCATCTGATGAATAAAAGCCCATAGGATATGGCCCATTTGATATATATATGTAAGATCCAATGGGGACAACCTACGGTCCATTGCAATGTGTAAATCCATTATAGACTAAGTACGATGTTCACAACGATCGTGCCTCAGAAGCAATGTTGGTTTGACGTCCACATTGCGAGCGTAATGCTGGTTGGATGTCCACATTACGACTCTCCTTAGGGCCCATCACCAGGCCGTACTTGCTGTGTATTGACCATCCAGGCCCATCTGCATTGTAAGATAAATCATTTTATTATAACCTGTTTAGTATAGTTTCATGACCCATGATCATACGCATCATATGTATGCTTGATATGAGGATTGACTGATCATAGCATTTGCCTTCGGGCAGGTTGTTTATGGGCTTCCGGCTAGGCGGTGTTGCCCTACATGAGCGCACGGTATGCGCAGGATTGGTTGCATGACTGGAGAGCGTGATTCATGCATTCCGCATTTGTGTGATATGGTTATTGTACGCCCTAGCGACATCAGGGCCGTAGCCTCCACAGACGTATCGTGGTTGGCAGGATTGGATACCGGAAATCTTGTTCTACATGGGGTACTATAGATATCCCTGGGTGAAAGTCCCTAAACCCTTATGGTACCAAGAGGTTGCTCCAACGTCTAGACCGAGTGGGTAGATGAGCGTTGAGTGCCGATTACCAGACGGTTACGCTCTCCACTGTGTCGTGGTCGGTTGGAAGGGGGTACGGCCTTACCCGCCCGAGTGTAGGGGGCAATGCTAGGCTGAGTCTGACCAGCTCGAGGAATGGGTCCGCTATCGACGAGTCGCGCCCGATATTGGCAGACGGATAGTGAGGTCTCTTCCACTTACCTTATTGCGCGCGATGTGGTGGCAATCTGGTTTAGAGTGTACTAGACCCCGGTGATATTCCATACTTTGAGCTGTATTGACGTGTGGACATTGATGAGTATCTGTATGCTTGAGTTACATTGTACATTGCATGGCCTTGGGATGGCCGATACCATTCATGTCTTGCATTGCATAGCCTTGGTACGGCTCATGACGTTTTGGTTCCATCTGCATATTCCGCATTACTCTGACATTGCATTCATATTACTACCTTGCGCACACACTTTCACCACCCTCTAAGCTTTCTGTAAGCTTATGCACGACCGTTGCGTGCAGGTGACGTTGCACTGCAGCAGCGCTGAGGCAGGAGCACGTTGCTGATCATTTTGGAGTTTTCGTTATTTGCCATTGTATTTCCCTTTATGCTCATTGTACTTGTAAAGTTTCTGATCATAGTGAAAATGTAATGGATTTCTTGGTTGTTGTTTGTGGGTTATGCCTTTGGTTATGCTTATTACGAATCAGACTGACATTGAAAATCCTCCTCGTAGTATCTCAGGATCAGAACCTGGCGAATGGGAGCTAGGAGCCGAGAATGGGGTTCTACGGAGGCTGTCGGCGCCGGATTCGGCGATTGGGAATTCTATGAGCCCGGTTTCCGAGTTTGGGGCGTGACAAATTTTGATGCCACCGTTGTAATCGAAATTGATAAAATATCACGAGCCATCATCGATAGTGTAGCGTATTTTGTTTCACGAGTTCGTGCCTTCCAACATTCCAACACTTCAAAATTTGCGCTTGCAACTTTCACAATTGGTTCGTTGAAGTATATGTCTATTTCTGACTCGATACTGTCCTCATTTAATTTTTCTTCCTCATAGGCCGAGAAGAGTTCATCGAACACATCATTACTAATTGCCGTCAAACTACAACCACTTTCAAGTTGTTTAACTTTATATGTGTCTTGTCTTTTGGCCAATTTAGCAACATACGAATTATACAATTCTACAATCGCTTCACGGACACTGACGGTTTCTCTTGCTTCCTTTTCATTCAAATAAATGTTCTTGAAAATGTAATTAAGCATCGCCATCTACCTCGCGGATCAAGAACAACAGCCATGGCCATAAAAAAATGGCATTCAGACCAGTACTTTTCGAATTTGACTTACATACCTTCAACCATTATCTGTAGAAAATCTACACCTGTGATGGCACTTCTATGTAGAGTTTCTTTAATCTTCAAAAAGGATGGAAGAAATAAATTTGCGGTAGAGTATTTACTTCTAGAAAAAATCTTCGTGCATTCATAAAAAAATCTTCAAAAACCCGTGAACATGTTCAGCTCGTGTCCAATCATCTTCTGTAGGGCACCGAACATATGATCTATCACACGCCTTATATTCAAGGAATGTAAGTTTTAACTCGATAGCCTAATCTAACATTTCAAATGTTGAATTCCAACACCTACATACATCTAACTCCAACATTTTCTTATACTTAACATTCAAATGATGGAGTATATCATTCCAGACCCTAAATCTTGAAGGTGACCCCCTTATATATTTAATACTCTCTTATATTATCTATTATGGGGTCAATTGATTTAAGCCCTTCTTGTACAATCAAATTTAATATGTAGGCACATCATCAAACTTGGAAAAATTTTCCGTCGAAGAATAACTTGTCGATCGCCTTGAATTGGTTCCACAAGTAAAAATAATGACATTATCATTTGCAGATGCATTGTCTAATGTTATTGTGAAAATTTTATCATTGATGCCCTATTCTAGAAGACAATTGTATATGCAATCTGAAATTACCAAACCAATGGGTGGGGAGGAAAATGGCAGAAATTTAAGATTAACTTGCACATCTTCTATTCTGCATCAATGCAATGTGTAGTCAATGACATGTACCCATTCCTTTGATTGGACACCATCCACAATTCTGAAGTCAAACTTATACATGATACTGATTTCAATACATCTTTCATCTTTGCCTTTTCATTTTAATACATCTTCATGCACTCTCTTTGCATCGTGATACACGACATCTTATCAACCTTAGGATTAAGGTATTTGCATAATTCATTGAACACTTTGCCATCTACGAATCTAAATGGTTTCTCTTCGACTAAAACTAACCTTGCAGTCAACTATTTCACATTCTCTTTCTCAAATTTATGAGTCATGATGCTAGCTTGAGCCCCCTATAGATGTGGAAAACAAAAGCATTTGTTGGCCTCCACTCGCAGTTCTTGGTTGCTTGGGACATTATGAAAGGTGTCTGGAATAATGAATAGTTGTCGACCCTCTATGTTTTTTGAAAGTTGTCTTGCAATGCAAACATATAACCTTCGTCTCACCACTTCTCGTCTCTTCGTATAATTCTTCCCAAATTACCGACCTTTTCTTCCCTTTACCCATAACAGAAGTTCTAATGTTTTCATTTCCATCGTCTGCCTCGACATGTAGAGGAGAAATGGGCCACGTGGCTAACGTACCAGCACCGAGGGTACTCGGAACTTCCTCACTGGTCATCTATAATTACAAGATGGAAAACCCAATTTACGAATTTGAATGGTACCATTCTAATTTTTATGTGGGCATCTCCTAAAGTCCTAATGTCTCAATGAATTTAATTATACTTTTTATCCCATTTAGTAATATATCATGCACTACACACACAATTTACACGCAAGTCGAAAATTCGGCAGCATCTCCCCATAATTCTCTAAATATATGTAAAATTCTATATTGATTTAATGTTATCAATATTACCTATTATTCATAGAGGAGGCATTCAATCAGTATAGAACTATATATTCGGAGAATAAATTGAAAAATGCACCGAATTTCTGACTGCATGTAAATCATGCAAGCAACATTAAGTACATGATATACTACCAAATTGTCCACAATTTTGGACAATTTAAGAATAAATATAAAACAAGCGTTATTAAACCAATAACTATAACAAGATGTACTACGAAATCACATTTTTTTAATCTCACAAAATTGTTATAAACATTAGATAATACAATGTAGTTCTACATAAATTCTTAAAAGGGTAGGTAGATTATTAAATACCATTTAAACACATTAGTCGACGTGAATGTAATTAACCAATAACCACAATTATTTATAAGTCCAAAAATAAAAATATCACAATTAAATTTAAACTCTACAAAATACAAATCTAATCCAATTATACAAATGTAATTATCCATAAATAAAATCATGCACAATTAACTATTGACCCAACCCAGCGCCAACTTGACCCAAACCAACCCCCACCCGATCTAACTGACCTAACCCAGCCCCAACCTGACCAAAACTCGACCCAACCCAGTCCCCACCCGACCCAACTAACCCAACCCGACCCCCAAACCTTCCAATTTGCAAATCAAAACCTGAGATTTGGATTTGTCCTATTTTCAAACAATTATATAAATCAAAAGGAGAAAAAAAAATTAAAGATTAGAGGGTTACTTTGTTGTTGAGTCGAGAGAAAGATTAAAGGGTTACCTTGTTGTTGAGTTAAGAGAGAAATAAGACGAACTTCGAATGGGCGAGTTCCAAGTCGGGTAGGTCGAGCTGAGCAACTCGATCGAGTCGGGCTGGTAAATGGAATAATGGATAATGGGAGAGAGAGACTCAAGCGGGTGTAGGTCGTGCAGCTGAGTCGGGCAGACCTTCCAGAGAGTTGAGTGGGTGCAACTGGGTCGAGTCGGGTGGGTGCAACGAGGATTGGGGAAAAAGGAGAGATAGGGAGAGAGAGAGAGAGAGATTGAGAGAGTGGAGCTCGGGCGGTAGAGAGAGAGAGAGAGAGAGAGAGAGTGGAGCTGAGGTGAGCGCGGCAGGAATGGCTTGTAAAGGAGAAAGGGATGGGTAGGGCTTTGGGGTTATATATATATATATATATATATATATATATATATATATATAGAGAGAGAGAGAGAGAGAGAGAGTCATGCTCCCCTGCGCACCTTTGCACACGTGCCATGGGTGTCTAATCTGAACGGTCCATGTGATGCGGAATCCCATGAAACCCCACGTGACAAATTTTCACCCTAATCTAAAATTTTGGTGGGCCATAGCAAAGAGAAATGCAAATCGAGGAAACTGTTTTCATTTTTCATGGCCCATCAAAGTTTTAGATCAAAGTAAAACTTGGGCTCGGGGGGTTTCACGAGGTGCTGCTTCACATGAACAGTTCAAATTTTGGATCTACATGACGTATGATGGGTTCTCAAAAAAGTTCATACATAGTACGTACGAACTGGTTCGTAGGTGAGCGTTTCCGTGTGTGTGTGTGTATATATATATATATATATATATATATATATATATATATATATAGAGAGAGAGAGAGAGAGAGAGGAATGCTCACATAGGCACCTTTGCACATGTGTCTTAGGCACAGAATCTGAACGGTCCACATGATGCAGCACCCCTTGAAATTCTATGGGCCCATTTTTCAGCCTGATCCAAAACTCTAGTGGGCCATAGCAAAGAGAAATGAAAATCAAGGGAGGAAAATGTTTCCTTTTTCCATCCATCCATCCATCGAAAATCCCCCAAAGATGACATGTTCTCATACCAAAACAGTTCAACCCATTTATCAAGTCAATGAGATCTCGACACCAGAATCGCAAAGAAATGGACAAGAGTACACCCACAAGAATAGTTGAGTAGAGGGAGAAATAACTTTATTGATATTAAACTTATTCACACAATACTAAAGAAAAACTCAGAAAATTGTAGAAGGACTACCCTCCAAGACCCTAAATGAATCATTAATGAGAATTCCCTCAACAAAGTGATTGATTTCAAATCAATTATAGCAGATTCCAAATCGATCTATTTTACCTAAGATGGAAACAAGTTAATAACAATAAAACCAAAATAATCCTCAAAATCTCCAATCACATCTTTAAATCAGCCTTAATATCTTTAATCACATCCCCCCATATCTCCAATCACATCTTTAAATCAGCCCTAATATCTTTAATCACATCCCCCCATATCTCCAATCACATTTTTAAACTAGCCCCTATATCTTCCGCAAATAATAAATTGCAGTTCTTGATATTTAGGCCCCAAATCTTTAAATAAAATCAGCATATGATGGGCCCTACAGTGAGTCGTGGGCTACATCACATAGTGTTACTTTGAGCCGTATAAAACTGGCTACTAGACCCTCTTACAAAGACACTAGGAAATGAGCCTATCAGTTCTCTCTGTCACTGACATTACTTTCAATTATACATGTTCTCTCTTTTCCTTTTAATTTGTTGTCTTTGAGTGCTCTTGTGAAATAATTAAATTGTTCACATAGTTCTCTCTGTCACTGATGTTACCTTCAGTCATACATGTTCTCTCTTTTCCATTTAATTTATTAACTTTGGGTGCTATTGTGAAATAATTAAATTGTTCACACATTTTTTCAGTTGCACCATGTTATTTAGGATCTGACAACCAAGAAGAGGATTGATGGTGGTCGTGAGGCTCATGAGTTGTATATGTTTGATGCAGGGACAAGTAACTCAGCGACAAAGATCTTTAACCACAAGATTTCACATGTAGTATTCGCCATAGCTTGATATTCAGCCTCAGCACTAGATCTTGCAACAACAGTTTGTTTCTTGGTCTTCCATATAATAAGATTTCCTCTAAAAAAGTACAATAACCTATCATGTGGTGATCATCAGGAGATCATGCCCAGTCTACATCTGAATAGCCTTCGATATTCAGATGATTATGACAACTAAATAGATGCCACTTCCTACAGAAG
Organism: Magnolia kwangsiensis; assembly: GCA_037074715.1. Lineage (NCBI taxonomy): Eukaryota > Viridiplantae > Streptophyta > Magnoliopsida > Magnoliales > Magnoliaceae > Magnolia > Magnolia kwangsiensis. Next base: position 13,488,232 of record CM073571.1, read on the forward strand.
ACTTGATGTAGCGAAATACGTGACGAATAGCTTCTAGATAAGTGGAGCATGCATAAAATGGCTTGCTAGACTGACTTCACAAGATAGGTCAGAATGAATGATAGTTAAATATATCAACTGACCAACCAGGGCTGATACATGTAAGGATCATTAAGAAGCTCCCCATCATCAGCCCGAAGTTTCTTATTAAGTTGTAATGGGGGAATCAAAGGGTTTGACACCAAGATTACCAGTTGAAAATCAAAAAATTAAGAGCATATTTTCGCTTAGATAAAACGATACCCTTCTTCGAACAAGAGACTTCAATGCCAAGAAAATATTTGAGTAGTCCCAAATCCTTAATGTCAAAAACGTTGCTCAGAAAGAGCTTCAAGTCAGAAATCTCACTAGCATCATCACTTGTAACAATAATATCATCTACATACACAATGACAATGATAATTGTAAGACCTGTAACCTCGTGAAACCTTCCATATACTTCTACTTAAACAACAGCATCTTCCCGGCGGACCAAATAGACGAGTTTTGATCGTTATCATATTTTTGTGCCGCGATACCCCGAGACTTGTACCCTAGCGTCCGCGCGAGTGTTACGATTTTAATGTCACGCGGCACACCCCATTTCGACCCTTAGATTAGAAGTTGTAATTTTGGCACAATTTGAGATGGGCCGCAAAATGCACGCGGGCCCCACTTGTACAAATCCTCATCTTGTCAAATCAATCAATCCATCAACCCATCCATCAATCAAGTCATCCATCACTCATGTCACTCTCTCCCCATTAGTCAAACAAACCCATGTCATTCTCATGCAACCCATACCCCTACCTATGTTAACCATCATTCTCTTATTCTTTTTCTTCCCATTTTACCCCTTCATCTTCCCCTCATTCCCTCCCTATCCTAAAATCTCTACCACAATAACTCCTTAACTCTCTCTCATTTTTACCATTTCCTAGCAAGAGTAGAGAGGGATTAAGAAAAAGAGAGAAATATTAGAAATATTAGGGAGAAATTAAGAAAGAAAGAGAGAAAAGAAAGAAAGATTAGGGAAAGATTAAGAGAAAAGAAAGAGAGCTTGTGAGAGTATTAGGATAGATCAAGAGAGTAAGAGAATAGAGAAAAGTGAGATTTAAGAAAATTAGGGGTGAAAAGGAGCTTGGTGGGCCATTCGATCGCCGATCTGAGATGATCCAACCGTCGATCCTTCTAAGTGAGTGCATGTGAGGGTTAAAACCCTCCCATTCATTGTGATTTCTCTATTTTGGTGGGCCCATAAGGGTGGGACCCACCTTGATCATATATTGAGTATATGGTGGACCCCATAGTGGCAGGGGACCACCTCGATGGCCAGATCTATTTCCCTTCCTTTCCCTTTCTTTTCTTATTCTCATGGTGTTATGGGACCCACAAGTGGGCCACGCTATTGGAGAGCATGTCTCGCACACTATCATAGCGTGGACCACCTTGTGTGGCCCACCGTGATGCTTAATTTCTATTTAAACCACTTGATTGTGTAAGCACACTTGGATGGTGAAAATACACCAAAAATTGATGTGATTCAAAGCTTCTTGGCCCCACCATGAGTTGGACATTCAAATGGATGGAGTGGATTTCCTAGGTGGGCCCTACCGCACCCTTGAAACACAAAAGAGGGAGAGGGGTAGTGGCACCATGTCCCTGGACACAACAACATCCAGAGACATGTCTCTGTCTCCGCCACCATTCACCTTTTAAAGCCACCATGTGGGCTTATCTTATGGGCCCCATCATGATGTGTGTATGTGTATCATCCACACCGTCCATCCGATTTCCCTTCTCATTTTAGGCATTGAGCTCAAAAATGAAGATAATATGAATCCCGGGTGGGCCATACCACAAATGCTAAGGGGTTGGGTTACCCACGTCATTTCTTATTTGCATGGATGTTAATTCGAAGTGAGTTTTCATTCGTATGACCCATATTGATGTATTTCTTAGATCTACACCATCCATCCATCTATTGGCTCATTTTAGCTATGGAGCCCAAAAATCTAGACGATCCAACCATCAGGTAGACCACACCACAACCGATGGTGGTAGTGGAAGCACCCCCTCACGTCAAACATGCGGACGTGGGGCGGGGGCATCTTAACCATGGACCCACCTTGATGTATTTGTTTAATCCACGCCGTCCACCACCTTCCCCATGTCATTTTAGGCTATGAGACTAAAAATGAGATAAATCTGAATTCCTAGTGGACCGTACCGAGGGAAACAAGGTCCCACTGTTGGAACTTTCTAAGGCCGCCTGTTGTGTGTGTATGTAGTTTACCTACCCATCACTAGACTTCTTTGGTCCATAGAGATCTGGCCAATATAATGGACAGAATGGATTATCCACTAGTGGACCCCACATAGTAGAAAACAAATATATATATATATATATATATATATAAAGGAAGAAAGAAAAACAACAAAAACATGTAATTAGACGTTATTGCCAGTGACGTCAGGAGCGGAAGACCATTTGGGCTGCCCCCACATGTGGACCCCACCATGATGAATTTGTTTAATCCACATAATTTTAGGCCATGTGCTAAATTTTGAGGCAAATCTGAGTCACGAGTGGGTTATACTAAGGGGAACAGTGCCCATCCGTCGAAACCTTCTAGGGCCTACTTTGGAATCCCTGATCATCCAAACCAATCCTATTCAAAGTCTATTTGACTTCATTCGAGGTGGCCAAGACGGGGAACGAATTAGATCATCCACTTGGGGCCCACATTAATAGTGTATGCAAAACATACAACGAACATACTAATAACATGAAAAATGCATGAATGCCATGCACGTGGGCGGTTACCCATTCTTAGTCAATTTTGGGTCTCACAAGTGGGACCCTGTTATAATGTTTATATTGAATCCACACCATCCACCGTCTTTTCAAGATCATTTTAGGCCTTAGGCCAAAAGATGAGACAGATTCGGGTCTCAAGTGGGCTGCAATGAAGGAAACGAACCATTGCTATTGAAATCTTCCAAGGCCCACTATGGAGTCCCTGTTTGTCCAAATCAACCCAAATCAGAGCCCATTAGACACAATCGAGATGGACTACGCGGTGAATGGAGTAGAAAATCCATATGGGGCCTGCACTGATAGTGTATTTTTTTTAAAAAAAGAAACAACAAAGAAAAAGAAATGTGTTATTGGGCAGTTTTGCCCAGTGACGTGAGGGCCTAAGCCACCTTGGGCTACTACCCCCACACATGGGACCCTACATGATGTATGCATCATATCCACTCCATTCATCCATCTTATCAGACCATGTTAGGCCATGGGCCCAAAACTCAAGTTGATCCAAATCTCAGGTGGGTCATACCATATGGTAATGTGGGGGTAGAAACCCAGTGGAGCCCGCCTTGTTTTATATATATATATATATATATATATATATATATATATATATATATATATATATATATATATATATATATATATATATATATATATATAATTCATGCCTTGCAGGCTACACGAGAAGCTAATGTTAGTCTAACGTGGGCCATACAACATAGACTTCTATATTTCTAGTAGGGCATGTCGTTCAATTCCTACTCTCTGTATATGATGTGCCGATTAAGGCCGATTATTGTCTGATATATCTGATAACATGCTAGTGTACTTGGCCTAGTAGGACACACTAAGAACATGCTTAGTATAATGACATCATGTCCAGACATATGCCCATACGCATTATTTGCATGCATGTTGTGGGTGGTGATTGATCATAGCATATGCCATTGGGCTGAGATACTTAAGGGACTCCATATGAGATAGGGTTGCCCCACATGATCGCGCTATAAGCATAGGTTTGATGCATGACTTGAATGGCATGACTTATGCATTTTGCATCTTGTATGTCACGATCACTTTACGCCCTAACGACATCAAGGTTATGGCCTCCACAAGCATATCGCGGATGAGCAGATTGGATACCAGAAATATCTGTTCTAGTATTAGGGCGCTATGGATGTCCTTGGGTGAAAGTTCCTAAACCCTTATGATACTAATAAGGTGCTTCAACGTCGAGACCGAGTGGATAACATGAGCGCCCAAGTGTCAAATACCAGTATGTCACGTCTCTCACTATGTCGCGGTCAGTTGAAAAGGGGTGTGACCTTATCCGCCCGAAGGTAGGAAGTTGTAAGCTAGGTTGAGTTTGACCAGCTCATAAATGGGTCCGTTATCGACGAGTCGGGTGGGCATTGGCATACCACTGGCAAGGCGGATAGTGAGTTCTCTTACACTCAATTAGTCATGCGCGCGATGGGCTGTCAGCCAGTGTTGGAGTGTACTAGACCCCGGTGATGTTTCCAATGATGAACCGTACTGATATGTGGACTAGTTGAGGATTGGCATGCTTGCATTGCATCTATAGCATATGACATTTGGCCATGTAGGCCTTGCATTGCATAGCCTTGGTATGGCTAACATCATTTATGGACTTACCAGTTTAGCCTTCCATCATTTCCGCTTACTCTGACATTTATATGCTTAACACATGCATTGTGCACACACGCACGCACTCTCTAAGCTTCGTAGTAAGCTTATGCACGTTCGTTACATGCACGATATGCTAGAACGCAGTAGCATTAAGGCAAGAGCATGTGCCCGATCTTTTACGATGTATTTCCCTTTCAACATTGTACCCAAATATTATATTAGTGGATATATAGTAATGATGTTTTGTGACTTGGGTACACTTGTGGTTATGCTCCTTTATTTTAAAAAAAAAAAAATCACACCGAAAATCCTCCTTGTAGGATCTCAGGATCGAAACCTGGCACATGGGAGCTAGGAGCCGAGAATGGGATACTACAGAGGCTGTCAACACCGGATTCGGCGGCCAGAAATTTTGTGAGCTCGGTTTCGGAGTTTAGAGCGTGACAATAATGTCTTGCACCGACTGCTTATTGAACACTGAGTGGTATGATTGAGTATGAGTAAATGCAATACCAATAAGGCCCCACTAAATTTGTCAAACTAAGCTTGAGGGGCCTACTTCAAACCATATATCCAAGAGTGAACTATTGACAATCTTGTGACTCTTGTCCCATGCGACATTAATATGCATTTAAATTTGCTTACTCTCGGACAATAGATCCAAGTAAGGTAAATAGTGTACACCAAGAATCAACGCATGCCTCTCGCCCACCATCGAAAGACAGTGCATGCTAATCCAATTGGTATTTAGAAACAAGTGAGATTTTGAAACATGATGGGTACCCAACAACCAACAGTACAAGAGATGCATGCACCAACTCATGGTGTGCAATGTCTAGGGGCATTTTCACCCCAGACTCGAGTGGTGTGGCCTGTGGGATGCAGGGCACACTCAGGGTGGGCAGCCAGTGTGAGGCGGGTGGCTAGTGTGAGGTGGGCCCCACGTGTGAGGCAGAACCCGTGTGATGTAGGGGCCATGAGTGGGTTCGGCCGAGGACCTAACCCATGGAATGTGGGACCTGGGCATTGAGATAAAAGGATTTATACGCCACACACTCTATCAATTCCAACTTTTAGAGCAAGTGGTTAGTTGTCCTGCGTCAAAGTGCTATTAGAGTGGGAGGTCTCATGTTCGAGACTCCTCACTGAGGTGATTAATGTAGGGGTATTTTTACACCGAGCACGAGTGGGGTGGCCTGTGGGATGCAGGGGCAAACTCGTGGTGGGCAGCCCGTGTGAGGCGGGCCCCATTTGTGTGAGGTAGACCCCATCCGTGTGAGGTAGACCCCATCCGTGTGAGGTAAGTGGCTCGGCCGAGGACCTAACCAATGGGATGTGGGGCCTAGGCTATAAAATAAAGGGATTAATTCGCCACGCTCTATCAATTTGAGTTTTTAGAGCAAGTGGTTAGTTGTCTTGCATCATCAAGCCTTGGCATAAATCTTCTAACGTCTCGAAGAGATAAACAACTCAAAGAAACAAATAATTGATGTTTTGAGGTCAGATTCCAAATTTGAAGGTATAATGCTAGATAATGAAAAACTAGGGGGAACAACCATCTTAAACCCATACAATTCATATCAAATGATGTTAGATAATGAAAAACCACCATGAACAACCATCCAAACCCAAACAATTCGTATCAATTTCCAGAAATTTGAAGGAGATGATCCTACAAGATGGGTTTTCAAGGTGGAGCAATTGAAAAACAAATTAATCATGTTCCTGGAACCAAATGGTCTCACTAGCCTTGGCTTGTTTAACGGGGGATGCCATCCATGGTTCTAGTGGATGAAGCAAATGGTCAGCAAAATGAGTTGGTTGCAATTTGCATGTGCAATTGTGCACAATTAGGATCGTGCAACTATGCAAACCCAGGAGGATCATTGTCCAAACTTCGTCAATAAGGTTTTGTATGCAATTATCAAGCAAAGTTGAAACATTTAGCCTACCACATTGTTGGATTATCATAGCACTTCTTAGTGAGTTGTTTTATCTCGGGATTGAAGGACAAAATATGATGGGGGTGCAAATATCGCAACCCTTGTCGTTGATTTAGGGCTTTGAAGTAGCTACAATATAGGAGGAAACGGTAGCTATAATGCAATTTGAATATCGGACAGCACCAAGCCACCAACTAAGGCGACAAAAGAGATAGAAGAAACTCAAATTTGTTTGAACTTGCCACGAATCAAAATACTCACACTGGTTGAAATGAAAGACAGGGGTTAGGGTCCTTATGCTACAATTGCAATGAGAAATTCGCACTCGTGCATAAATGCAAGGCATGGTTAGCTATGATTATTGGAGTGGATGATAGTGATCAAGAAGATGAGCCCACATGGGAAACAAGGCTCTAACCCAAGCTTAACCCTTGAGGACAAGGATTTTCTTAAGGGAAGGAGAATGATACCTTCTCTCTTTATCTTCCTATTTTAGATTATATTTAATTTTTCCATTTATAATCTTTATTTTCACAAATATTAGATTAGGGGATTTGGTTGGGTTGTCTAGAGTTATTGTAACTTGTGGGTCAAATTTCTTCTCCAATTTATGTAGATTCCATATGACTATTTGCATAAGGAATGAATAACTGAATTAGGAAGTATGATTTCCCTCAAAGAAATTGAATCAAGCCATTCAAGAGATGCTAGGAGCTATCACCTACATAATGTTTGCGATATCAATATTGGCTGATATCATTGTTATCGCATCTCAACAATATGAATCTCACAAGAAGTTGTGGGATTTTTTTATATCGATGATATTATCGCAATGTATCGCAATGTATCGATGATGTATCAATGACAGTATCATCGATACATCCATACCGACACCAACATTTAGATTTTCTCACAAAAATTGAAAGATTCAAAAAAAGGAAAAAAAAATCCCTTTTTTTGTCAAATCTTCCACTTCTAATCTATTTCTTAGATTTATAAATGATATGAATTGATTTCAAATACAGTTGCGTCACTTTTGTCATAAAAGTGCATAGTTTAAGAACTTATAGGAAACTTATTGTATGCACTTGTTTTTTATGATCTTTTGATTTCTAAGTGTGTAATGATATCTTTTTTAACATCACGTGAAGTTTCATTGAAAAATTCGACTAATTTCCCAGACGCAGATTGGGTACTATCCCTACCCGTCCCTAGCTAGGAACAGACAGGGGCTCTGAGGGGCCACCGTGATGTACGGGTTTATCCACACTGTCCATCCATTTTGCCATATTATTTTAGGGTACAAGTCCAAAAATGAGGTAGATCCAAGGCTCAAGTGGATCACATTGTGGGGATGAAACACCTACTGTTGAAAACTTTTTGGGGGCCAGAGAAGCTTTGGATCAAGTTGATATTTATGTTTTCCCTTCATCTAGGTCTATGTGACCATATGAACAGGTTGGATGGCAATTAACCATCACGGTGGGCCTTAGTAAGGTTTCAACAGTGGGTGCCGTTATCCCCGCTGCTTCCTGCAGTGTGGTCCACTTGAGCATTGGATCTGCCTCATTTTTGGGTTTATACCCTAAAATGAATGGCAAAATGGATGGATGGGGTGGATAAAAGCCATACATCACAGCGGCCTCTGAGTCCCTGTCCGTTCCTAGCTAAGGACAAGTGGGGAGAGTACCAAATCCATGTCCCAATTTCCCAATGTTTCCCAAAAATATGTTTCCATATCCCAAGGATGCAATACACCAATAGATACCGATATTGAAAACATTGCACCTACATTACATACCCAATTCCTGAGTATTAGGCTGGGACCCAAAACCCGACAGGTCGACCTGGCCCACAGCCAAAGGCCCTAACATTCCATAGCCTATGGATTTAACTATTAAGAAGCCCTATTTTCGATCGTAGCATTCTTTAAAATCATCAACTAGGACAAAAATCCAAGAAAATCCATCAACCATTGGATTGTTGTGTGAAAATCAAGATGCAACTGAATCAAGCCGCTCGCAAGATTCAATTCAAGACAAACCTTGAATTGCATCAAATAGAAAATCGGCATTGAATCCTACAACGCTTAAATAAGGAAATCTGCTAGGGATGTAACAGACCTTGAATTTGGCAAGGTAATTGGCCTCCCGATCGTTGCAGTAGACTGTGCGGTGGCTGGGCGGCTGGGGCTGGACCTGGCCGAGACGGACAGACGAGGACAGTCGGTCGCTGGCCTGGAAATTCCTGGAGCCAGTGCCGCTGCCCCAAAGGCCTGGCGGCAGGTGCCTAAGCATCTCCCATCCGGGCATTTTAGAATCGGGGAGAAAGAAAGGACAATCTCTCTCTCTCTCTCTCTCTCTCTCTCTCTCTCTCTCTCTCTCTCTCTCTCTCTCTCTCCGGCAGAGGAGGTGGCGCATTCAACACCCCAGCGTCTTTTTGCCTCCTTACGCACGGAGTCGCTCCTCTTCCTTGTTGTGAGAAAATATTCTAAAAAATACCCGGTAAAATGGTGAGAAACGATGCCTTCTCTCCCCTCGGTTTTTTCGGAGCTAACGTGCGCCGGCGTGAGCTCGTTTTGGTAACCGGCGCCGGGGTGGTTGTGGAAGCTAATATAGGACGGTTACTCAACGGCCAAACGGGCCCCACGCCTCACGTTAGTTTGCGAAAGAAGAATGAACTCCACGCTGACCATCTTCAAGCGCCAAATACAGACGCATCACGCGTGCCACGTGGAGTGCGTGTACTGGATCTGAGATGTTCGAAAGGTGAATCGCGCTGTATATGTATTGGTACAAGTGTCTTGTTAGCCCGTTTATCAGGTGGGTCTATTTCTTAAATTAGAGTCGTCGAATAGTGGGACCCACTGTAAGAGAGCCCCAGCACCGCTGTTCTGGTACAGTGCCCAGCCCAGTGTCATTGTTTTGGTCCCTACCATTGAACCGTGTTCACGGAATTCTCGCTGTTTGATAACGCATGTGATTGGTCTTTTGAGCCACGGTGTGGATGGGATGCTACAAAAAGTCACTGATGGGATGATCCCAACGGTCAGAATTGGGGGTTAGAACATCTTGGTGGGACACAACCGATCAATGGTCTAGATTACCTTATAATTTCCCCAAGGACGGGATAAATAATGTGACCCGTTGCCCTCATCTTTGCAAGGTACACATGATTTTCAACTTTCACGAGTGAGGCTGATGCTTCGGTTATCGAGACCATTAGTTTATTGAGTGGGACGCGAATTAGGTGTTGCACGGTAACAGCCTAGTGGGTATTACCCTTACCCTGGTCATATGTTATATATTCACTCTGTCCGTCCATTTTAACAGCCCAATTCAGGATACGGTCCAAAAAATTACGTATATATAACTCTAAAGTGGATGACCACACCGGAAAAAACAGTGATGATGATTCATGTTCATCATTAAAACTTCTTAAGGCCCACCCTAAGCATATTCATAATGTTAATTGGACATCTAACCCCTTCATAAAGTCAACCAAGAATGGATGAAGGGAAAGGGTAAAAATTAGTTTGATACAAAACTTCGGTGGCCTGAAAAAACTTTTAATAGTCATTCACCATCTTTTCCAGTGGTGTGGTCCACCGGAGATTTGGATCTGCTTAATTTTTGGAATAAGTACTAAAATGATATCAAAAAATTGATGGGCAGAATGGATATGAAACAAATTCATCAAGGTGAGCCCCTGAGATAACTGTAACCTAATTCCATCAGTCTTTAATGACACTGCGTGAAGAACATCGCAAAAGCCTACATGAAGATCCCACTCATCGATGTTGCGAGTCTTTTTAAATTGAACGTGTGTTTCATGCTCAGTTTGTTTTCCAGCATGCGTGTCCCAAAAATGACACAATGGCCCAAATTGGACTGAGCACTAAAATAAATATATATGCCAAATATAATATGATTAGATTTTAAGAACATGGATTATTTAATTAGCCTCTCGTAGAAGTTTATAATGATCATTCGATAATCATCGGGCAAGGTTATTCTTTTGAAGACAGATTACCTTATGCTTTTAAAAGAAAAAAAAAAAAAAGAAAATCCTTTCAAAATGCTAATGTAAATAATAATAATAAAAATAATAAAAACAAAAAACTTACAATTAATCACTAAGAGTTATTATAATATTGTATGTGCCTTGAAGAACTATTTGATATTGGATATATAATAAATCTATAGTATAAGTGTAGAATTGAATTATAACTAAATATTATATCCAAGAATTGCCTCCATTGGATTATTGCTATTACGAGGATAAATTGAGATAAAGGAAATTGATAAATGAGTTTAATTGTTGATTTGTTAATTTTGACATTTGACGTGTTTTCTCTATTAGATCTCTCTTATATTTATAAAATTATATTGCTGCTTGTTATTTCATACAATTTTATCATTACTCTAATGGTTATAGCAATTGAACAGCATTTCTTTATATCATTTTTTCTTTTACGTTTATTCTTCACGACTGTTCCTCTTCCAAGCTCTACTTTGATTGATAATCATTCATCATCTGCACTACTTTCATTGGTTGTCTAATGACGTGTAATATTAATTTTTTTTAGATGTTTTTCTTTTTAATATAACAGTTCAACCATTACTGCTTACTCTTTCAAATCGTTGTGTTTTTTGATATGTTTCTCCCTATTCATTCCATTTTTAAACACCTCTCAACCGCTCGTTTTGCTTTTGTACGCCTCTCGGTAGCACATCCTGGATGCCTCTTGGTCAATCGTTCCACTTTAGAACATGTCTCGGCTGCTTACTTCACCTTTTGTCAGTCAAGGTTTTGTTTTGGTTGCCTTGAGTCACCTTTTATATATTAAATAACTTGATCATGTGTCTTGCGTATTGACCACGACACTCTATCGATCATCCATTGACGTAAAAAATTAAAATTACATCAGTTGTAAGTCTGTAAAAAATACTCCCAATTTCCTTCTCCAAATATTCTTGAAGATTGCATGCCATGTATTTCCTTTGCTATAACACATCATTTCTAATTGTGTTTCCCAAGAACAGTAAAAAACAAGGTACAAAATGTGAACCCCATCTTGCATTCCGTCTGTAACAGCATCTTAAAAATGACTCAAGGAGATTATATTTCCCAACATAATCAAAATCCACATTGGGATAAACACCATAATCAATATAATTTGCATAATCAAGATCCATGTTGGGTGAAACAACAAAATTATTGTGATTTTAACCATGTTTAAGCGACCACTTAAGGGATATTTTTAATATTTCATTTATAAAAAGAGACTTTTTGGGAATAAGTTTTATCATAAAAAGGTAGAGTTGGGAATTTCAAAAGATGGTTTTTTCATGCACAAGAGGATTTTAAGATGGGAGTTGAGGCTTTCACAAAAGGGTCCTATAAGATCTTTTTATCAAGGTGTTCAGTTTTAAAAAATAAATAAATGAGTTTATCAGCATATGCAATGGTAGATGATTTTTCTTTTTGAGCTTTAATCAAAAGAAGTTTCATTGTATTCTTAGAAAATGTACTATATATCTCTTTCTATATTAGCTTATTTCTTTAACCAATTGCACATGAATGTAGCCCAAGTGATGAATTTTATATATATATATAAAATTTTTTTAAATAATTTTTGGTTAGCTTTTTTTTCATTATCTTTATTTACATTTCTTGCACCTAATTCTTATATATTACTTGTGCCATTGGATTTTAATGGTGAGGTATTTAGATTAGTCAAGCCGCATAAAAAACAGATCAGTTACCAAACTATGGGCCCTGGTTGTCTGAATGAACCCATTTAGATAGTTGGATGATGCTACCAACTGTCATATAATTCACTGGTGATGGAAGACGATGATCCAATAGGTGGACCACATGACCCAATGGTCAGTCCCAAGGCGGACCAGAGGTTCACAACCGTAAAGTTCTATTGCCCACTTCTCTTATGGCGGTCTATAGTATCTAGTAACCCTGCAGTTTTTGGAGCAGGTCATATTCCTCCTCCCGGTTATGGTCAAATGGAAAGGTGGGGCCACATTTGGGCAATCCTGACTGTTGGCATGGTGAGACCCGCTTAGAATGGATCATCATCCACAACATGATTTTATCCATCCCATCCACAACTATTAGGGGTTTGTGTTTTCTCCCAGGAAGATCATTCCATTTCATCGATCAATTGTGATCGTTGAATCTTTTGTTCCTTCCGTGCAATAGAGATAACCACATAATGGGTAGAACAATACGACCTTTACGATCATCGGTTTAGATCATACCATTAGATTTATTTGATTAAGCAATATCAATGAATTCCACGATGGTTGTGATCTTTGAAATAGCCATGGTTGTAACTATATTTCTTATCTACAATATTCACATGAATTTTGAGGGAGACTCTTATGAGGAGAAGTTATCATGCCTCACGTTCTTCAAACGCTTTTGCTATGAGTTTCGTGAAAGATTTAAGAATGTCCTTGTGTATCTACATTAAAAATTGGATGGTATGTGTCTTTTGTTTCCATTGAATCACTATTATTATTACATAAGTGGGATTCATTATTTCGCAATTAAGTCTAACATGATCATGTACAAGTACGGATGGCAATGGGCCAATAGGCCCAATGGCACCCAGCAGGTACGGCTATGGTTACAGCTTAGTGGGTGTTGGTGTACCATGTGGATGCAATTCAGTTGAGAATCTATGGCATGGCTGTCGTGATAAACTGCTTAAATGCTACCAAGTGTGCAACGACTAGCATGTACGGGGGCATGAAGCATGGAATGGTGTGTATGATAGTGGATTTAGCAAACCTCTCAATCAATCTTTTAGAAAATAAAACCTATTTAAATCCTAATTCTATTTTTAATCAAAACCTCTTAATTGCATCTTGCCTTTTAGTTACGGAAGCGGATTGTGTCCCACTGGATGATAATCCATCCGGGGTGAGTTCTATGGGGCCCATTGTGATGTTTGGGCTTCATCCACTTCGTCCATCAATTTTAATGGATCATTTTAATGTATGAACCCAAAAATGAGGCACATCCACATAAGAAGCAGCGATGGTAATGGCACTCACTGTTGAAACCTTCCTTTGACAACTATGAGGTTTTTTTGCCATCTAACTTGTTCATAAGATGTCAGACTTGAATGAAAGTAAGACACACTACTAGCTTGATCCAAAACTTCTATGGTTCTCAAGATATATATATATATATATTGTGTGTGTATGTGCGCGCGCGTGCACGTGCGTGTGGTGGGCATTCAATACCATACCGTGCGGTCTACATAAACCTTGAATTAGCCTCGATTTGTGTTCATACACTAAAATCATTGGGCAAAATGGATGCATTGTGCGTAGGGGTGTACACGAACCGAGCTAGCTCGGTTAGCTTGCTCAACTTGACTCGAAAAAGCTCAATTTAACTCGGTTTGAAGCTGAGTTCGAACTGATTTTTTTAGCTCGAAAATGAGTTCGAGCCGAGTTCGAGCAGGCCCCAGCTCGACTCAAATCGAATCTAGCTCGAATTGAACTCGGATCGATCTAGTTCAGTGACTCGATTACTTTGCCATTGATGGTGCTCACCAAGTGTTTGATAAAATGTCCCAACGAAGTGTGCCTGGTGGCAGTGCCATCAATATGGGCCATCAAGTGCTTTCATGTATGTTAGCTAGTGACAGTGCCATCAACGAAGGTGTGGTCATTATCTCCACCTTCCTTTCATGTATGTTACTCACCAAGTACTTTACATATGCTAATAGTGCCATCAACGAAGGTGTGATCATTATCTCCACCTTCCTTTCATGTATGTTGCTCACCAAGTACTTTACATATGCTGACAATGCCATCAATACATGCCCTAGGAAGGTATGTACAAACAAATACCCTTTTTTCCTGGTTTTTCTTGGTTTTTCTGTTCTATAAAAGGTGTTTGATAAAATACATGTAAAACTATTACTTCTGTTTACATTAAGATGGGTTTTGAAGGTGCAGTTCAGGTGTTTGTGAAAATGCCTAAATGGCGAACTTGACTCGATCTTGGCTCGAACTCAGCTTGAGCTGCTGACCGAACAGAGCCAAGCTGGCCAGTCAGGCTCGAGGACCGAGCCGAGCCGAGTTCGAGCTAAGGTTAGCCAATGGCTTAGCCGAGTTCAAGCTGAGGTCAGCCAATGGCTGAGCCGAGTCGAGTAGAGGCCAGACTCAGTTCGACTCGATGTACACCCCTAATTGTGCGAATAAAACTCGTAAATCAAACGTGTGCTCGACAGAGCCCTGCCTAGTTGGATCATCGCATAAGATGCAATCCGCATCCTTCAAGTACAACTTACCTATTAGAATAGATTTTTCTTTTTTCTTTTTTGAAAATTGGAAACTATTAATTACAACCTCTTAATCACGTAGCTCCAACCATAGCGACATATCTCATTCCAATAAATCTCTCAAGATGTTCCGGGGAAAACTTTGCCAGAAGTAAAAATTATTTATTTATTCTAAATTAATTAATAATTAAGTTTACGATTTACATATATATTTATATTACAAATTACTCTAAGTTCTTACTATTTTCTTGATAAAATGCGATATATTAAAATTTACTGATATTTTCAAACTGTGGCGACAGTGTCATGATAATATCATGTTTTTCTAAACGATATTATCACGAGATTTTAAAAATCTTAGAGATATTTAGCACACTAGTTTAGACCTCATGGACAAGTGCAGTCAATAAATCATAATTATTATTTATAATCAGGTACGTGTTGGATACCTAACACCCCAACCCAACCCAACCCAATCTGATTTTAAATGGATATGTTGTTCTAAACCTTAAACCCTAGACCCATGCTGGCCTAATTTCTCGAACCAATGCTAAAATCACCATCAAATATTTTCCAACATGGATTGGCCTCCTTGGATACCCATAGGCAGCATAGTTTCAATTTGGAGCCAAAAATTCAAACTAATTCAGAACTCAAGCTTGCTACTCTCGTTGCAAAAATAATGCATAATCTTAGGGAAATTTATTTGTCTACCCAAGGTATGGATTAGGTCGCTCTTTAAGACTAACTAGAACTATTTTGAATTATTTCTACGAGTGTAACGAGTACCGACATGTTCACCTATAAGATATAATAACTGGGTGGAAGATCGACAATTGATTCTCCGTGCACGCCGAGGGTTTGTTTGGTTTTTTCAATTCCACTATAAATGCATGCAAATGGGTAATTATTATTACTTACAAGCAAATACCAGTGTGGTTTGACTAGGTGTTGGTTTGCAAGACTAGTAGGCTGTAATTAAATATGGTGTTTCAATGGTGAACATGTGCTTGGACAAGAAGAGTCTCATCAATGTTCATTAGTAGATATAGCGGTCTTACGATTTCGAAATACAAGAAATGTTGTTATTTTCGGTGGACCATGGATCTAATGTTGTAGGGTCAAACCTAGCCATGGGGTCCACTTCAATGTGTGCTTTGCAAATTTGCATAATCAAAGAGCTTTCCCCACTCAAAGTCTCTCATCCACCCAACAATCAAGCCTATATGAATCTTAGGTGAACCATAACGAAGTGAAAAGTTGTCACTAAATGGTACTCAAGACGGGAGAAAACTAAGGGCCCACTAATTTCGTGACTTGCCATCCAACCTGGAGAAAATGCACGCATACTCGGACGAAGGTCTAGCACAGAGACAATATGAATGACATCGATGTATAAGACATTGGCTTTTTTTTTTTTTCACAAATGAAACCAAATCATGGCTTTTTTTCTTTTTTTTTTACATGCACACACACCCCCAGACACTCACACCACACGCACACACACCCCAAACACGCATGCCGTGGGATTTCACCACCATGGGTATTCAAACCCTTGACCCAGTGTTGAAACTCCAGGAAGTCACTTCTATGGTGGCTTCTAATCAGAGTTTCTTAGTATCTGTAGTCGGCATTCTTATACTCGCATGTTTGCTAGAACGTCTACTTGATTTGAGACAAATCGATGCGTTCGAGAAGCAAAGTGCCCCCCTTAGAGGAACGCGAGTTTGAGAAAAATTAAAATAAAAAGAAATATCCTTTTGGTGTCAAATGATTAATTTCAGCTATGTAGGAGGCATCCTTTATTCAGATTTCCAACACCATTGTATATTTACGCACCTGTATCTCATACTTAGAAATCAAATCAAGGCTTAACAAATGACTTATGCAACAGTCAAACATATGTTTTCCTTGCACCAAAACTTATCTAGAACACAGGCTATCAGATAAAATCATCAGGCAGAAAAATATATGTTGGAAGGTACAGTTGTCGACGATAATCCTAATATTGTAGATCCACATTGTACGGTGGTCAGAGGCAGTCAGTCGAAGCGTCGATTGGAAGATAGGATCCGTGCCATGTCCTAAAGGAGAAGTCTCAAAGCTTTATAGTCACTACTACTCGTAACAAAACCTCTAACGGCTTACCATTACAGGCAGTATGCAAGATGTAGATTGAGGGATTTGGGAAATCCTCTCTCAATTGTGTCGATTGGAGGGAAATTCCTTGTGGCAAATATTTGTATTTTGATTAATGGAGTCCATGGGCCTTTACACTATCTAACAAATAAATGGTGTAGGTCAACAAATAAATGGTGTAGGTAACAACGACAAGTTTACATGTGTTTTCATGGAAAATATGAAAAAGAATCAGCTCTAAGTGTAACGCCCCTGATTTCAGGGGCCGAGTAGATACTCAACTCCCTGTATCCCGAGTGCCACTTTTGTTTTGCAAAAGCAGGATTTTATAATTCGTTTCACTTGGCATTTGAGCATTTGAGAAATTAAAGTGGATCATGCAACATACACTGAAATGATTGTAACTTGAACTCGAAATATGACTAATAAGAATGTACAAATCCAGTATACGGGACCGTATACCAGTGAAATACATACGGTTCTAAAATATAAACTGTCTCGGCCCTAAAGTCTTATTGCTGGCCCTAAGGCAACCTATAATGGTCCACCTGGGATCTGACGCATCATACTCCATAGTTTCTGCATCTACAAAAAGCGTTTGGTTGGATTTTTAAAGCACTGTTCTAGAGTGGGAGTGAGTGATTAACTTAGTAAGTTCCATTAATAATAAGTTACACATGTTATCAATTCCATAGACGCAATTAATGAAAAGCATCAACACATACAATCTCTAACTACTCTTATTAATGCGTATGCATATTATTATGATATGATGCATGCCATCACCATCCAACACTCCCTCAAGCGACACTATCTTATGTTCGCAATGCACAACACTCCCTTAATGCGACCTTGACTGCCAAGTCAACATCCTAACTAATGCAATGCTATAAATATTCATGTTAGCCGAGTATTTAATTATGTTCATCCAACAAGATTAGGGAGGCTAAAACACCTCCATTTTATCAATGACCGTATACAGATCAGTTGGTCCAAGGCGGGCGTAACGGCTTTGAGCCTGCAATCCACAATCCAAATTTAGGTATCATCCATCTGTCTCACAAATGTATAATTCCAAAGGTAAGACAGGATACCTAAAGGTTTAAGGATCAACTCGATATTGGTCATCACTCAAACACCGAGTATGACCACTGTAACGCCCCGCATTTTCAATACTTGAGTGTTAGCACATAATCCCACTTAGCACAAACACAAATCTAGCCGACTAAACATTCACACGATCTAAACTATACTAGACCATTAGGTGAATCCTCATCTATAGATCGGCCCACCCACTATTGAACTCTAAGTTAGACCATCACATCAACCAAAGATTCACACTAAACCGTTAAAGACTTACTCTTAGGAACTTAACCATTAGATGGCGCCCTAATGGATAACCAAACCATACTAAGATCAGTTTAGAGATCTAAAATTCATGTGGCCCACCTACACAACATGACATCAAGGTGGCCTGAGTGGCTCACCAGTCAGAACGAACAATGTAGACCAAGGAATTGGACCACAGACGTTAAGAACAGCCCATCTGACCTTTAGATCGGCCACATTCTTATAATCATGGCCATTCATGCACGAGATGATCGGGTGGATGGAGTGGATCCATGAAGATCATCTAGGTGTGCCCCACAGCGCTTTGAGTGTGCACTACAAGGCCCACACCCACAGTGCACCGGACCAAGGGCTCGGGTCAAAACCCCTTGACCTAATAAATTCCAAGAAAAGGAAAGAATTCCTTCCTTTTTGGTTTCCCACCCGCAACGGATTCAAACGAGTGGATGATCGAACGACCTAGTGGCCCACCTAGGTGGCCTGACCCCTAATCTAAACCATTAATCGGGTAGAGAGGCCCTGGACGACCAAAACCTCGCTGACCATTCAAGCCCATGCAATTGTGCACGTGCACAAGCTGGGGCCCAAACAGAAGCGTGTGACAGTTTCCACACAAAACAGGAAATACGAGGCTACCATGCTGGCGATCCTCGTGTGCCTTCTCCTACAAATCTTAGTCATCCATCCAACGTGAATCCCAGCCCTTCTCTCGGCACTGAGAAAGAAGAGGCATCTTGTAAGTAACAAAAGGTGGTCGGCTACTTTCCTTCTGCCTAAACTCCAAGGGCAATCCCGAGTGTCCGCACTAGGGCGACAACAACCCTAACAACTTCCCCGAAAACATCGTTTGTCGGTATGAGAAGAGAGCTGTGAAAGGAGAAATTCATGAGATGTTTAAGCATGAGACCAGGAATGAGATTAGTGGACCCCACTTCTAGAGCAGAGGTGTTGTTTCAGTGGGCCATGATGATGTGAAACCTACCCCAACGGTGGATCACTTCCATGCAAGACAAGAAGAGAGAGAAAGAGAGCCCGAAACGGACCCACTATTTGGACCATTCGTTGGGAGGATAGGTGCGGTCGTAGGATGACCCTAGCCCTATAAATAGGGCCATGTATCCTCGGGATTCTCACCAAGAAACTCGGGGGAGAGAGAGAGAGACAGAGAGAGGCCGAGTGCAGGTGAAACCTGGTGCCACACTGCGCCAAGTCGACCGTCCAAATCACGTCGAGTTGGATCAGTGTAGCCCATAGACACCAGAGAAAGAGAGATTTAGGGAGAGACACACAGAGAGAGTGAGAGGAAAGAGGAGGAATAGAAGGGAGTGTGGACAGACAGTTGCCGAACTCGGTGCTACACTGCACCAAGTTGATCGTTTAAACCGGAAGGAGTTGGGTCAGTGCAGGCCAGAGGTAGCATTGTAGGAGAAAGAGAAAAGGAATGAGAGAAAATGAGAGAGGAAATAGGAGAGAAAGGAGGATTGGTGCGGACCGTGTACACGCCCTCCTTTCCAGCGACGATAGTCCTAGACCGAGTCCGATCTGATCCGAACGAGTCCTGACTCATTCTGGTCGGACTTAGCTCTGTCCAAATGCTACTGAGTTCGAGCAGCTCCTCTCGCCCCACGCTAAAAAGATCTCAGGCCAGGCCAGCTCCATTTACGACCAAACAGAGGTGGGTTGTGCTATTAGAACTAACCGAGTCAACTCATCTCGAGTCGCATAGGCTAACATAAGTTTACGGTTATTTCGGCGGTGTATTCGGCCATTAACACGACACAACGTATCTCTTTCGACTAGATCTTGAGTCCAGTAACCACCAGTGGAAAGAAGGAAGAAGGCTAGGGGCTTGGCTCGATCCCAATCAAGTCAACTCAGTCGGATTGACTCGGTTGCACCAACCCGGCCCAACTCGGGTTTCAGTAACACCTCCAACAGCAAGGATCCGACTTCTCAACCCTTAAACTGAGTAAAAATTTTAGGTAGACCTCCTTATAAGGCCCTTTGTTCCATTGGATAACTTGTGAATACATGAAATGACAAATAGGACGAATATGGCTAGGTTCATATGGACAACAGTATTTAGGAGAGATGGCAAGCTAGATCTCTAGCCAAGTGGGGACAGATCCATCGTCTCTTTATAACAGCCTTGGATACAGTAAGTTGTCTCCTCAAAAATACCTCACCTATTAAGGATTTCCGAGTTTAAATTGGTTCCTAAAACATGATTGTGTCTTTGTCTAAATAAACAATTCCCTTCAAAGTCGATTTAAATCAACTACCTCACTCCAAACATAGGAAGAGTAGATACGGCTCAACCTTAAGAAGCACGCACACTAAACAACACCGTTGAGAGCAACAACTCCCAAGGTGAGGATTCTAGCCCCTGAGCTTTCCTCTTTCTCGTTAACTCATGTGTCAGTTCAACTCTAATTTTACCTAATAATTGATGACTCTGTTTTCAAAACTATTTGCATTAGTTATTGAATTTAATTACATGCTCAATACTTATTTTGTGGAAACATATGTGGTGTGTCAATTTATGCTTAAAGGGTATTATGAAATGCATGCTTGTAAACCTTGAACCATTACACTTATTTAAATGTCTATTTAAATTGGTTGCTTGCAAATTGAAATAATAATGACTGGGATTAATCATACATTCATGACACTTCTATTTTTGAATGGATTGAATATTTGAAAGGTTCATTTTCTTAGGGATGAGTGGACCGTTTGAAAGGCCCATCCTCTATCATGAATGAACTATTTTGTACCGCTTGATTTTTGATCGGCCCTCTTTTCAGGCTCATGTACTCACGTGAGCTGGGAAACTGATGGACGGTAAAGCGGATTGCGTGGTGTGCCACGCATCACCTACCTCTATGGTGTGTTAAGGTCATTAAATAATGTGGCCCACTATGGATTTATGTGTTATATCTAAACTGTCCGTCCATTTAGTGAGGTGGGTTTTTGACTAAGCCTATTAATCAGACACATCCAAAACTTAAGAGAAACACACAAAAAATAGTGGAGATTGAACCTCTGCCATTAAATACTAGCTGGGGTCAAACGAGTCTCGTATGAATTTCATATTTGGTTTTTTTTTTTTTTTTTTGGTTTGGTGTATGACCTGTGTGTGACCTTTTAAACAGGTTTGATGCAAAATAACCATCATGCTCGGCCCTAGGAAGGTTTCAGCGGTGGTAATTATCATCTCCACCTCCTTCCGTGGTACGCTCACTTTAAATTGGCCTTATTTTTCGTTCATGTAGTAAGTTAATCTCGAAAAATGGACGTTTGGTGTGGATATAAAACATACATCACGGTGGCCCAACGGAGCCTAAGTGATAATCCACTTCCGATGGACGGAGGACATCACGGTCTACCCTACAGAGCTTCAGCTTACAGCGGGCCCTTAAGCAGGAGACAAAAAGTCGCGTCCGCTCAGTTGTAACAGCGCCGGAGAAGTGGACGGTTCTAATCATCCGAAAATATGGGCTGGAAACGGCGACGCATGATAGAGTTACTGAGTCGCGACACAGGCAAAACAAAGGCAAACCTTGTACTTATCAGAGAAGAGGACGAGTAAAAGGTTGTATTACAATAAAAAAAGAAAATTTTCTATTGCAGCGGTGCCATCTATCCATGGTGGCCATCTCTTTCTACAGAGGAAACCTACACAGGGTTCCTGATCGTCCTCGCCAATGGCCCATGCCCACTCACAGCATCTCCCTCCGAGATTTCAAGCTCCTCACCCGCAGACGATCCAAAGCCCTATCTCTTCTTCGAACCGTCCCGAATCCCAGCGACCACCCTAAACAAGATTCCCAACCAGTAATAGAAGATGGCTCTGCAGACATCAAACCACAACCACAACAACAAGAAGAACAAAAACAGATCCATGCTCAGGATTCCCAACCTCAACCCAGCATAACCCCCAACATTGTTGATAATTATGATAACGCCACGCAGCCCCAGCACCTGGCTAATACGCCAGGAACGATGGAAGGGACCCGAGCGGGAGTTGCGCCTCTGGATTCCGGTTCCTCTCCTCCTCCAAAGCCCACGCTGCCCAATGGCAGGAACGGGCAGGAGGATTGCGGTGGCAGCGGTTCGAAAGACTCGCAGGGGAAGGAGGCTGCAGTGGACTCAGGCAAGGCTGAAATGGAGGTGACATAATTCTTTTTTCTTTTTCTTTTTTGCAGCCAATCGAGTTTCGGATGTTGTTTCCATTGTATCTGTTTAAACTTTAAACAGACGTGTTGAACATTTTGATTCATTTCTTTATTCTTCTTATGTAGCGAATTCAAAGATCACGGTAAATCCAGTATCTTTGTGATTGTGTATTGTGATACTGGGATTTCTAGAATATGTTGATGGAGGATCTTGAAGTGTTTGGCTTGGAAGGTTGTTAACTAACACATGTTGATGATACTCTAGGGTTTCTTGTGGCAACATAATTGGATATGAACTTGAGAAGTTTACAAAAAAATGGGAAATTGTGTTTTCCGTTGTCCAATTTGTGAGCTTTTTGATGATGGAGGGGGTGGAGGTTCATGACAGCAATGCTAACCTAAGTCATGGAATGAGGAATGCCATTGTTGCGGAATTATTGGTTAAGGATCCATATGGGGCCCATTCTTGAATTCCCTGTATCACTGGAGTCCCCCTGCAGGTGGATAGCATTATCATCATCGCCGTCATTGTCATCATCATCATCATCATCCTTGTACTAGCTGTTTGGAGTCTGTTTTAGGAATCTTATTTCAGAAATCGTTCCGGCCCATATAAGTTTACAGGCCTTCATTATCCATTCCACCAATTTGAGCCAAGTCCTCTCATATCTCCATTCATCCCCCCTAGACAAAGGTTTGCGCCTTTTGAGGGCTGTCTTTAGCTTATGTAGCACATGGCCAAACCATCTCAATTGGCTCTCCACCATTTTATCTCCTATTGAGCCTACTCTTAGGTTGCTTCAGAAACTCATGTTGTGGTTAAAAAAGGGAAGGGGGGAATTAGAATTGTTGATACCAGAGAAAGCACCTTAGCCTTATTATGCAAATGGCTATGGAAGGTTGAAACTGTACAAAGTGGTAGGGGCAAAATATGGACTTGGAGACAGAGGATGGGTTAGTGGTTAGTGCGAGGATTTGGTTAGGTTTTGGAAGGATATTTGGTGGGGAGGTGAAGCTCTGTAGACCACACTTCCTGGTCTCTTTAAGGGATACTTGTGGGCAGTGTTATTACAAATGTTGGGTGGTAGGTACCATAGGATTGTGTAGACGATCATTTATAGAAGAAATCTTAAGGAGAGCTTGTGGATATCCACATTCTTTGTAATGGTGTGGACCATTGTTTTAAATGGCAAAGGCATGAGGTGAGGCATCTGACACCATCTTGACACCTTCTTTTAATAAAATTCAGTTGTCTTTCCAAAAAGAAGAAGAAGTTGTTTGTCTTTTTATTTAAGGATAAAATAATGTTAGAGAAATGCCTTCCTAGTTCACTTCTTTTTATTTGACTAAGGGGATGGCACATGTGATGCATTTAGAGTGAGGAGGGGATATAGAGACAAGGGAAAGAGATTGGGAGGGGAGAGATAAAGGAGAGAGAAGCAAAGGGAAAGGTGGAGGCTACATGCAGTTGCATGCTACATTGGAAGAGAGAGAGAGAGAGAGAGAGAGAGAGAGAGAGAGAGAGAGAGAGAGAGGAACAATGGACGCCTCATCCTTCTTGCTTCCCTTGCTATGGCCCACTATAGTCTTCAATCCGCCTAATTTTGGGTTCATGTCCTTAGATGAGTTAACATAACAAATATATGGAGTGGATGCTGCACAATCATCAAGGTGGCCCCTATGGAGTAATGCATGGGCATTTTCACACTAGGCTCGAGTGAGGTGGCCTATGGGATGCAGGGGCGCACTCGGGGTGGTGGCCCGTGTGAAGCGGAACCCATGCGATATGGGGCCTAGGTTATGAGATAAAAGGATTGATTCACGATGCTCTATGAGTTCGAGCTTTTAGAGCAAGTGGTTAATTGTCCTGCATCAAAGTGGTATCAGAGCGGGAGGTCTCGTGTTCGAGACTCCTCACCGGGAGTGATTAATGCAGGAACATTTTTACACTGGGCTCGAGTTGGGTGGCCTGTGGGATGCAGGTGCACACTTGGGGTGGGCGGCCTGTGTGAGGTGGGTGGCTCATATGAAGCGAAACCCATGTGAAGTGGGGCGCACAAGGGGGGTTCGGCTGAGATCCTAACCCATGTGATGTGGAACCTTGGCTATTAGATAAAGAGATTGATTCGCCATGCTCTATCAGTTCGAGCTTTTAGAGCCATGGAGCCTTTGCCTCACAGTCTCCCTAATTAGACACTTAGTGCAGGCAACACGTTGAGAAGATGAGAAGTGGGCTAGCGGCATTAAAAGAAATGAAAAGAAGTGGGTTTGATTTAGGACGTTGATGGTACCTTGTGTGTTAAAATCTGCACTTATTCTCATAAATAAATAAATAAATAATCTACACTTTCCCTTGCCAAGCAGCTGCATTTTTAGTGACAGATTTACCATCCAATAACCAAGGTTCTTAACATTAGTTGCAAGGGTGAAAAACTCCAAATCTATTGGCGATTTATATAGTATAAATTGTTTTCATTTAAATATGAAAATATGGAAAATAGAGAAAATTTAGATAAATTTTGTAAATTATATACAAATATCTACTTCAATATTTCATATGAATTATTTATTTGCTTTCTGTTCAGTTAACATTACATTTAAATATTAAAATAATTATAACACAATTATTTAAAAGAAATGCATAACCACAAGATGAATAACAAAAAAGAAGAGGAAAATCTTATGGATACTTTAAACTGAAAATATCAAACATTTAGGAAAAGAAAAAATCCATTTTGCTCATTCCTCCGTTACTTGAAAGAGGTGGCACTGTAAGAATGGTGTTAAAATTACCTCTAAACTATTGTAGAGGGACAAAAAGCTAGAAGTAAATATTTTTTTTATGATTTCCGGCCTTGAAAAAACAAATTGAGAGATGCAAGGCTCTTAATAAAGGTGTAAAGCGTATTAGATGTGTACACCTCCCATATGCCTTCAACTATTTGTCACAAGTCTTGTGTACCTTAAGCCTCAAGGTCCATGCCTTGGGGTCCTCTACGAGAGCATCTCCTTGAGGGCAGCCTCAATGCATAGGCCTTTGATGCCTTCTAAACATTGTTGATGAAAAAGTGTGGGTCTTGGACCAACTAGATCATTTTTTGGTTAAACCTTTCCTTCTTGTTCACTTGTCTCTTGGGCGTGCTGAAAGCCTAAAACTAAGGTTGAGGACCCCCCTACCACATGGAGTGAAAGTTTTTTGTTAGATGGTGACAGCGACGAAGATCTTAGTGTACAATTGGTCTATTAAAAGAACATTGATGAGTGGAAAAGTCAGGGAACCCACCGTCGAAGCGAAGGAGGTAGGGAGGGAAATAATAAGGATGAGCCTTTGTCATTGTCAAAGTTAATCGTGAGAATCAATTAAACTATCCACTGTCCTTTATGCAGTTAAAGAATTGAATTTAGTGAATCGGGAAGAGGTTTGTAAGCCCAATTTTGAAGATTGAAAACAATGTACAAAGGATTATTGGGAAATGGCTTTGGAGATTTGGGGAAGAGGAAAACAACCTTTGGAAAGTAGTCATCATGGCAAAGTAGAGGTGTTTCTTGAGAATGTCAGTAAGGCATAGGGCTTCTAATATTTGGAAAGGGGTGGTTAGAATCATAGCGAGATTTTCTGAACATGTATCGCTTGGCCCCGAATCGGTCTATCACGGTTGCTGGCAATTACTACATCCTTGGGAATGACATAGTGTGGGACCCTTCCTGTAGAAGAAATCTTCATGACTGGGAGATCGGAGAATTTGCAGCTCTTCTCAGTCGCATCAACAGTGGCAAGCCAGATCAGCTCGGTATGGATAGGTCGGTGTGGAGATTCGACAAATATGGTATCCTCTCAGTCAAGTCCTTGTACAGCTTCATCTGTAGGAAAGCTGATGCTATAAAAGAGACAATGACTGATAAAGTGTGGAAATACAAGCTTCCTCCAAAGACTGGGGCATTCGGCTGGTTGGTTGGTAAGAGGAAGGTATTGACAGTTGATAACTTGAGGAAAAAGGGAATGATAATCACCAATATCTGTCTTTGTTGGATGGCTGGTGCAGAATCGGTGGATCATCTATTCATTCACTGCCCTTTCATTAATCAGGTCTGGTCAGCAATTTTATCTTGGTTCGATATGTCATGGTCCTTCCCAGATTCGATGGTTCGGCTGCTTAAAGCCTGGCATGGTGTTATCCTTGGTAAGCAAACAACTATGGTCTGGAGAATGGCCCTTCTGGCCGTTTGGTGGTTGGTGTGGGAAGAAAGGAATGGGAGGTGTTTTAATGGCGTATCCAACTCAGAGGGATCCATAGTGTTAAGAGTCCATCATTATATTATCGAGTGGGCCTCTAATGTGGTGCATTTAAAGGATTGTAATCTGTTTTTGTATGGAGGGTAATCGATTCGCTATCTCAGCGGGTTGGTTCTCTCTTTGTTCTCTCTCTCTCTCTCTCTCTCTCTCTCTCTCTCTCTCTCTTTTTAATACAAGTTACTGTTATCCTTCAAAAAAAAAAAAAAAGAATCATAGCAAGATTTTGTAGTGGAGTCACTTTCCTCCCCAGAGAAGGAACTTGCATAAGATTCTGTCTCGACAGATGGTGCATGGACATTACATTAAAAAATAGATTTCTGAACCCGTTCCAATTGTCTGTTAATGTATTCAGCCCACCCAATCTCCAGGTGCTTATCTTTTGAAGGAAACAAGTAGTTCAGGAGACACATGACTGAGGAAGAGATTGTTGGGTCTGATACCTGCTAGGGATGCAGGTATGAGATCAAGGGATAGGTGCTGGTTACCAGAGAAATCAGGCTACCTTACAGTCATGTTCTTTTATTCATCTTTATCCTCCAGTTTGCATCATGTCGTCAAGACAACCCTTGGTGAAGAGAAATATGATAATCCTGAATGGATATCCCAACACCATGTGCCTAAGGAATGGGGAATGAGTTCTTGCATTGCGCCTTTGTTCAGCAGATATGGTGGTTTGTTTTGAGTGAATTTGAGGGAGAATGGGTAATGCATCATTCTATGAAGTGATTTCTTTATGGTTAGGTGTGGCGTGTGCTGAGGAAGCAGGTCTAGGAAGATGCTTTGGAGAATTGAAAGCATTGCTGTGCTGTGTGAAGTTTGGAAGGAACACAACAGCTGATCTTTTTGTGATAAATCGAATACATCACAAGCAATATTCACATAGTTAACCATT
The DNA here is from genome assembly GCA_037074715.1 of Magnolia kwangsiensis. Taxonomy (NCBI): domain Eukaryota; kingdom Viridiplantae; phylum Streptophyta; class Magnoliopsida; order Magnoliales; family Magnoliaceae; genus Magnolia; species Magnolia kwangsiensis. Next base: position 13,515,831 of record CM073571.1, read on the forward strand.
CGATCAAGTGGGCCAATGCAGCAAATATCCTAGGGGGGGAATATGAGGGATAATACAAGGGATTTATTTATTTATGTTTTTGCTTGTTTCGTTGGGATGACGGCTTGTCATCCTTTTGCTGATTTCTTGGCTTTTTGAATAAAATCCTGAATCCTACAGATAAAAGCAATGATAAAAGGGGTTAGACTTGGTGGTCAGTCTTTAAGTTTGATTCTGATGGGAGCTTTATTGGTAAACAACAATAACAAATAAAATAAAATTGTATGATTCATATTGTGCAATTCAAATCGTACACCCAAAATATCAAATCTTAAATAATCATACGAGTATCATATTGAATCCTACATTTATCTTATTTAATCGTTCAATAATCATAGAATCGCATAAATGGGCAAAAAGTTACATAAAAAATAAAACAATTTAATTCTTTTTTTTGCTTCTTCTTTCTTTTTATCCTGATTGCTTATAAAACATGAAAAATGCCCTCCCCTATACTTATTCATTGTCCCCTATGGGCTATGGGTCTTCAAATTGTGGAAGGAACTTGACTGATGCAATGTCTTGAGCAATAGAAAAATATCGTGCCTTGGAGACCAAAAGTTGTAATTGATGAAATTTGGGGGTTGTGTACTCGTTTAGACTTTAACTGTGTTCTCAATGATGAGAGTGATGTAGCCAATGGATTGGTGGAGGAACATGTTCTTAGAACTTATTTATGTACTGGACAATCTCTGCCCTTTTTTTATGTAATTTTTTTCTCTTGTGAAATAGAGTCATGGTTTATTAGAGAAAAAAAAAAATCTTAGTGTGTCATTTGTAGATCCTTTCTACGCTGCCCTCATCATGTTTAAATGTGTGCAATTGAATGTTCTTATTGTGTTTTCCTGTTTATAGATACATGGAAATGAAGTTTTCTTTGCACTTGGACTGATTTGAGTTGATTTGGCTTGTAATTTGGTGGAATCACTCCTAGAAGAGACTTGGAAATATGGATCAGTCTTGCTTGGACTCTGCAGTTTTTTCTGTTGAATAAGTCAGTGCTTGTTGAGATCTGTGTGAAACCAAAGTTGGGCCGATGCTTTTGCTTTTCCATTCTCCCTCTCAGTGCGCCCCTTGTAACCACGCCTAATGTTTTTCTTCCCTCAAAATGTGTTGTGGCCTGGCCTTTACTAGCGGCAGCAACAGGTAAGGTCGGTTTATGAAATGGGCCACAAGAAACCAGGCTTGAGCCTGACCTATGAAATGGATGTAAATGACCAGGCCTAGTCCATGAGCAGATACTTAAGACCTGGCCTGGCCCAACCTGACCCATTCCAGAAAGGAATATGTAAATGAAGGACTCGAAACCGAGAACTCTTGCATCTAACCACACCTCTAACACTAAAGCAAGCAAATACCCATTTAATCTACTTTCTTCATTGATATGTAACTAACATATATGGGCATGTTAGATTGGGCAAGAGTCAATCCGAGGCCAATCTGGCCCATTTTCTGGTCCAAGCCTTGCTTTGGAGCAGGTGTGGTCGGTAGTCCTGCTGATCAATCCAACCCATTTCCACCCCTAACCTTTTACAAAACCACACCCGTAAAGTCTTGTTGTAATTTTTTTATTTTTTTTTCTTGTCTTTCAAGTTTGCTGTTCAATCTCTACAAAATCCAATAGGTTCGGTGTCATGCTCCTATATGAGAGAACATAGACATCGAAGAGACTGATTTTAGGCTATTTGGCCTAAGGTCAAAAGGGTTTACTCTTTCCATGATTGAGATAGTTGGGGGATTTGGATCATGTTGGACTTGGTTGATTTTAGGGCCATTTGGCTTGTTACAGCGGACAATTTTTTATTTTTTATTTCATATCAATGTCAAATTAGTATTAAAGGTAAGTTGTACTTTGATTATTTATGTACTCTTTAGTTCATTCTTTTTATGCATGAAAGACTGATGATTTACTACTGCCACTTTTTCTATTAAAATTTACTGCTCACACCCTGGTTAGCACTTATTTAAATATAAATTGAAGAGCCCATATTGAAAGTTCTAGTATCTATAAAAAGATATCAAAGGCGAGAGAAAGTTCGATTCTTTGCATATCATGTTTATTCATAAGCATGCAAATTCACTATTGGCTTTGTTGGAATTGATATGTTGTTCTCTTTAACAGTTGATGCCTAACAAGAAAACTTGCCATGGTTTCTGAAGGCTGCTGCCATGACTTTGATGCATCAACTATTCTAATGCCTGGAATTAACTGCCTTGCTGGGCGAAGTCCCACCGTGTCTTTACTCCAACATAGCCAATTCCATAGTATCATGTGTCAAATTAATCGGTATCACAGTGCTTGCAATTCATTAACTGATTGAGTATTTGATTTATTTATCTCTCTTTCATATGAACCATTCATTGTCTTAAAGCCACTTCTGGCATTTTTATCATCACCAATTCTTTAAAGAAACTTCTCAGGATTCTAATTTCCATCCTTTTAGACTTCTAGGGACCGATATAACTACATGTAAATGTCCTAAAATCCTGTTTGAGGTTCAATTGATCGTATTTTGAACTTCAATATTGATGCAAGAAAGTTTGATTATCCAATGGGATACCATGTGTGGTCCCTTAGCTGATAGATTGAAGAGCACGAGGATCCTGCTTTAAGATCCAGCCATCTATGTTGAAGATTTGGACTATCCAGTTGTCCGGATTGGATATCTGGGCCATATCAGGGATGCAGATTGATTTGATGAAAGGTCGGGACCTTCTCAATGCACTGGTTCAATGGTCCAATTGACTTATGGGTACCACAGTCAATCAGATTGCCTTAAAACCCAACCCATTGGACCTTGGGGCCCACAAGTCCAACCAGTACCCACTTATGGATGGGGCATGTTTTTTCAGTGAGGGCAGAGTTATGTGATAGCACGCCTAATGGGCACTTTGGATCATGCATGGGCAGGTTGGCAGTAAAACACTGCCTCCCCAACTCATTTTTTGCTCAAGAGCCTTTCAACTGTTTTTCAGAGAGTGTTAGCCATGCGGGCAGAAATGATTAAAAGAATGAGAAAAGGGCATTGTCCAAACAGTCCCAAAGTCATTTTTATTTGGTTAGTTTATTTATAATAAATCAAGAGTCATGACTATTGAGAATTATTGTTAAATTAGGAATGTGAATATCAAGTAGAATTCTGTCCCTATGCCAACCTTTGGTTGGACACGCAACTGTCACATACATAGTTAAAGTAGGACTTAAGTCTCATGGTTTTAGTAGTTGCATTTAGGAGTGACAATGGCTTGGGCTGAGGCTGGGCCTGAGTTGGCCCTAGTCTTCGGCCCAAATTCGGCTAAAAATCCTAACCCTGCCTGTAGGGCCGAGTTAGGCTGAGGCCGGCCCTCTAAGAATGATAGTTAAGTAATCAAAGGTTTGAAATAAGTCAAATTTAAGAATTTTTCGAAGGATCCTCTATCCACAATGAGTCTCACAATCAAAGTTCTGAAATAAGTGACTACACACTTAGAAATCAAAACATTACAAAAAACAAGTGCGCATAATAGGTTTCCTTTGTATGGGTACTAATTTATGCAATGTGTAACTGAACTGATGCAAGTATATTCGAAGTCTATTCATATAATTTATAAATATAAAAAGACATGTATGGAAACACAAACAACACATTCAAAAGCAAAAGAGGAATCACTAGGTCAGGTTACATACATATTTGATTTGGAGTTTGGACACAGACTACAACCGATTTTCGAGAAATTGGAAAATTTTGATTTTTCCAATTTTCCACAACTCGGCCCATCTCTCCCAAATCTTGAAAATTGAAGCTCGAAATCCATGATTTTCATGCAAAACATGAAGAATCATGGATTTATAACCATTTAACATTGATTTAACACAAGCAATACATTCAAAAGCAAGAGAAGAAACACTGGATCAGGTTACATACATGTTTGATTTTGTGTTTGGACACAAAGATTGCAACCAATATGTGAGAAATTGGGAAATTTCGATTCTCCCAATTTTCTGCAACAAGGTCCATCTCCCCCAAATCTCGAAATTGAAGCTTCAAATCCATGATTTTCATGCAAAACATGAAGAATCATGGATTTGTAACCAATTTAACACTGATTTAACATGATTTATAGGAAAAAATTGCTCACTGGATTGAATGGGTGGGTTATATCGGCACTACTTATGCTTTTCATATCGCATAAGTGGGATATAAGATATAACGGCTGATATCGTTGATACTGAAAACATTGAGCAGATGGGTGTCAAAATGCATTCCTGCGTGCGGACATCGACAGGAAAATCTACATTGGGTTTGAAGATCAAGAAATGCCAGTGTGCCTGCAAATTAAGAAGGCATGATTCAGGCTGTAATAGGCACCATGAGCTTGGTATGGGAAGATCGCCGTGTTTCTTGTTTTCAGCACATGGTAGCACTGAGAGATTGTACCTAGTTTGTGAAACAGAAAGCTAGGAAGATCATAGTGGTGCTTATCTACATCATTGACCTGACTGTTACCAGGAATTATGCACTGGAAATTAGATTGATCCGCAAAAGTCTTGCAGTAAGATATGAGATGGAGCTGAGGAAGCTTCAACACTTCCTAGGTTTAGAAGTAGACTTACGTGACCAGGGAGTGTTGTGCCAGAGGAAGTAGGTGGCTATGGAAGCTCCAGATGGACTGCAAGCCAATGCCAATGCCTGCAGAGGTAAATGCAAATTGAAAAATGATGTGGGGGATGAGCTAGAGGATGGCGTCATATACTGGCGGTTAGGAGTCTGATCTATCTGACTCTTACATGGTTAGTTATTGTGCAAGCCAATGCCAATGCCTGCAGAGGTAAATGCAAATTGAAAAGTGATGTGGGGGATGAGCTAGAGGATGGCGTCATGTACTGGCAGTTAGGAGTCTGATCTATCTGACTTTTACATGGTTAGTTATTGTGCACACAGTGTTGCGAGCAAGTTCATGCAAGGCCCAAGAAAGCCTCATCTGGAAGCAGTTGGAGCATCTTGAGGTACATCAAGGCCACAGTGGATTTTGGGATTCTCTATGAGAAGGAACTTGCATGTGAGGTAGTTGGGTTCTGTGATGCAAATTACGTAGGTGATCCAATGACTCACAGATTGATTACTACTACTAGGCACGTATTCAGTCTTGGTTGAGGTGGTTTCTTGGTGTAGCCAGAATTAGTGTGTTTGTTGATGACTGGGGCCAAGTACAGGGCAGCAGTTAATGGTAGCACAGGAGTGAGGAGTGTCAATGGCTTATTCTACTGACGAGTAACATCACGCAGCATGGTGATTACTCTGTCGGGCTATTGTGATAATGAGAGTGCAATTTGGATGGCAGGGAATCCAGCATTTCATGCATGCATAGAACATATATAACTGCATCATCACTTCATACATAAAAAAATGTTGCAAGGTGACATTGATCTTCAACCAATGAACATGGAAGAGCAGCGGGCGCTAAGGGGTTACCTTTCCTGAGAGGGAGTGTTAGAGTGGCAGCATCTATTGTAGCATGGTGGAGCCAGGCCGGCGAGATGCGGGAATTGACGTGATAGTGGTGACTACTGCGACGATGACGGCTATAACTGAACTGAGACCCTTTAACAATAAGGGGGAGGTAGTGTTGATAATTATTACTAAATTAGGAATGTCAAATAGAATTCTTTTGGAATGTCAAACTTTGTTCGAACAGTAGGACTTAAGTCCCACAGCTTTATTGGTTGCATTGTGAACATGAGTTGTAGGTAGAAGTCCTTGTAAATTTTGGTTTTCATCAAGGTCCGTGTGTATGCAAGGCTTGAGGCTTTTAGTGATAGTTGCAACATATGCACGGTAACCTACTTCAGTATATTCTTTTATTTTTTGCGAATGCCTGCCTTCCCTCTTCATCTTGCTTCTTCTATGTCAGTATATTCTTGTGATTGTAGAGCTGTGATCTCCGCGCATCATGGTAAGGTCGTGATTGTTGTGTGTTCAGTTGCACAACAAGGATTGTGAACATTGTGAATGCGGGCTGATCATAATGGGGACAAGATAGGCATTCTAATTGTGGGAGCCAATAGGCTACAAGAATAGGCCTCTTTTATTCATGACAGGAGACTTGATAACGATGTATATGGCTATAAATCCATACATATGGAGTGTTATGGGGGAGATTATGATGATGATCTTGAATAAATAATTCATCTAGCTGTTCAAAAAGAAGAAGATGAAGAAGAAGAAGAAGAAGAAGACGACAATAAATAAAGTTTGTTTTTCTTTGTTTCCTTTAATGGGATTCAAAACAATAGGAGCGTGATTCTTCTACAACCCTTTGGTGCGCCTCCTTAGGGCTTGTGTTGAGCAATTCTGCATACTTATCCATATTTGCTGTTGTTTTTTTTTTTTCTTGTTGATTCTTGGGTTGATTGGAGATGGCGGAGTATCAAGAGGTGAAATTTATTCTGCACATTGGTATCTATTTGTAATTGCGCTTAGTTTGATTTCACCTCTATTGCTACATTTAAGTATCCAGAATAGCTCGTTATTGATCACTTGAGCTTTTGCAATGTTCTTGTGGATAGTATTTCCATTGGACAAAGGATTTTCAGACAAGATTTCTTTTCTGCACCAATCATATCTGACAGTTTTGATTTGTTTCATTTGCCAGGTAGCCAATGGTTTGGATGTTCCAAGCGACAAAGAGAAAAGGAAGAAGGAATTGGAGAAGAAGTTGCAAATTTTAAATGAAAGAAAACATGAATTGGTACAAGCACTAAAGCAGGTTACCTTTGTTTCCTTTTCTATTTCCTGATCGTCTGACAGCAGAATTTGTTTATTTTATTTATTATTTTTTTAATGTTAACCGCTTTCTCACGTAGCTGCTCCTTTTGAATTTTCTATTCTATTCTTTGTGGCATATGTTTGGCTCTAGTGTTGAAAGCTAGGGCGGCCAATAGGCTGCATACTGAGGAGTCTATTTTGAGCTCAGGCTAGGCCTGTTGAGCTGGCTCTACTCAATTTTTAATTTTGCAGACGTGACTTGCCTGTAATTCTGGTTACAGGAATCCCTGTAACCACAAGCTCTGTGGGGCCCACTGTGATGTTTTTGTTACATCCACTCTGCTAGTCATGTTCATCAGCTCATTTTAAGACATGATTGTGATAAAAAAAAAAAAAAAAAAACTCAAGTGGCCCCACCACAGGAAACAGTGAGGATGGAAACACAAATATCAGGGGCCTACCACTGGAAACAGTGAGGATGGAAACCTTCTAGGGGCCCACCATGATGTTTATATGGCATCAACCAATTCATAAGGTGATTACCAACCAGATAAAGGAAAGACACAAATATCAGCCTGATCAAAACCTTCTGATTTGTGCGTCCCAGGCCAGGCCTGGCCTGTTAACAGGCCAATTAGAAATAGTTAGCTGATTTGAAGATTCCTTTTTCTTGTTGCCACCAATGTACTCTGATTACCTTTCCTCAGAACTTTATGGCATCTGCTATTGTTCTTGCTTGAGCAATTGCCACAAGATGGCCACTAAGTCTCTCTTATCAGGTTATGCTGATGTGTAGCACATGTAGAAGCATGAATAAACACAGATAGTAGAAGCAGGGCATCATCTTTTGACTATGGTGGCCTTTAACTGGGAAGGTTTGGTTGTGTCCAACAGATATTAAATGCCGAGGAGGAAATGACGAGAAGAAATAACATCCAGATATCAGGTGGTCGTGCTGCTGTTCCTCTGCAAGCAGAAGCTCAGGCCGTTCCCAAGATGAGCTCAGAGGCAAATCTTGGCGATGATCTAGAAGGAGAATCAGAAGATGCTTCTAATCACAATACTCATGCTCGCCATTTGCAGCAAACACAGTGCACATCTCCATCCACAGCTTCTCCCCTCAGAAGGCCTGTATATGGTTCCCTTCAACATAATACGGTAATATTACAAAATCCATGCATCAAAAGATTGTAGTGTTCAAGGTGCCTTCTAGGCAAAAAAGATTGTAACACACAGGAATTGCATATACCCTATGAAGCAGCATATTCTTGGTTTCTTGCAATGAAGGATTATATGATCATTGAACTGAGGTTTTTCACAGTATGCTTGGGTTTTCATTTCTCGGACTAGTGGGCTCACGGTTCAATGATCCAGACTACTGGTCTGTTGGGCCCACTGGAAAATAGCTTCGATGACAATCTTCACCTTTCGGTTTGTGGCCTACAAATAGATGATTAAGAAAAGGAATATAGCAGTGGTCTGTGTTCAACTAAAAAGATGACCACAATTCGGTGGCCAGTATCTTCTAGTCAGGGAGATTTTCGGGGGCTGGTGCATCCATGGTGGGGCACAATAGGCAATATTGTCTGGATTACTGGACCATGGGCCCACACTTATTCGAAATGAACCCAAATAAATATTACTGTGCAAAGCCTGTGGATAGAGGCTCATATAATTGCTCGTTTGCAATTGCTGGTGTGTTATGAAGCTGTTGGATGATCATGTGGGTAATTGGCTGAACCTTCTGACTCTACTAGATGTTTCTTTTAGGCAGCCATGTTAATGGCTGCTGCCAGAGGTTTGCTGGAGCCTGTTCTTGAAAAAGAGAGTGCTTGGAAATTGGAACAATCGATTTAGTTGGAAGTGGACCTGACCGTCTAGACGGTATCTTTGGTTATGGGATCACCAATAGTTGTCCAACAACAATTCAGGTAAAATGGTTAAGATTCACTCCTGGCCTCTGTGGAGATGAACTTGCTGAACAGATCTGCAGAGCAATTGTAGGCTATGGTGCCTCAACACTTCAACATTATAGTGCCATATCACTCGTCTACGTGTATTGGCACGAATTCCTTGCCTTCTTTGAAAATGGTTTCCCCCCAAAAGTGAATACCCAGTCAGGGGAAAATGATACTTTCTTGGAAAGTATTTTGCACCCAAATACTTTCCAAGCCTCCTAACAGGCCCTAATGGAAATTTGATTCTGTTTCTTTTTTGGAACCCACCACTACCCAAGTGGGGTATCTTTCATATCCTCTGCCCTACAAACAGTTGCTAATGGCAGTGAAAGTAGGGTTCATTTACTTGAAGCAATGATAGTCATATCCAGGGTTTGACACACAGGAATCATGTGTTTTTGTAGCGGGGGAAAAAACCACGGGCTGTTTACAATCCTCCTTTTAATGTGCATATGGCTGTGTATATTAAGAATGTTACAAACAATCAATGAAAAAAAATGATGCATATATGCAGGTCCCGTACCCCAGTCGAGGGAGTTTGTTAGCTGCCGGGCATACGCAGACCACAACCAACGTGTTGACAGGTGTCACAGCCAGTCCATCCCGCTTTGCTCCCTCTGGACATCAAGGCCATGCAGCAAGTTTGCCCCCAGTATCTGTTTCGGGATCCCATTTTATTGCGTCGTCACCATCACCTGCCGCATCTGGAGGGACTTCGGCATTTAGAGACGGACGTTTGACCAGTCCTACATGGAATTAGAGAGCTGACACTGATTACTTGTGTACTTGGCCTGCATTCTAAGCTGACATGTAGAGGTAGTTTTTGCTTTTGAGCAGCCAGCCATTGAATTGTGTTGATGTTGTAGAAGGTTTGGGGAATCCTTTAAAAATCTAATTTGTAACTCAACATGTAGAGGTAAGGTAGTTCTGGCTTTTGAGCAGCCAGCCATTGAATTGTGTTGATGACATTGTAAAAGGTTTGAAGAATCCTTTCAAAATCTAGTTTGGAACTCAATTGAAAGGGGGAAAAAATATCTTCCTATAGTTTTCGGGCTTCCCAAGGACTATTATGTTACACTTTTCTGTTCCGTATACTCGGGATGAGAAGAAGTCTTGCAGAGCCAGCTCAAGATATTCTGCCTGCGAGACCAAAGGAAGCTGAGGTGGAAGTCTTGAAATCTTAATTGCTACTAGTTGAGATGAGCTGCCCCAACCGCCAGTCAAAACCGGCAGTCAGTTTCATGACTATGTTCTAGGACCCACAGTGATTTATGTTCCATGGGGTTGGTTGATCTTCACAGAAATCGAACGAGCACATGCTAGGACCATAGGGATTCATAGTCGCCATCATCATAAATGTGAAATTGTCTTTGTTCGTGCAGTAGAAGCCCCAATATTTGAATGGGTTTGAAGCAGGGCCCATGCATTAGCCTCCCATCTACATCTTGGGCAGCCGACCTGCGGCCTTTAGTAGTCCATCCAAACAGCCGCCTTACCTTGTCTGCTGGAGTTTAGCATAAATGATACTTTTGAGTGTTTGGGAAGTTGTGGAGTGTTGAGAGTGAAAAGTATCCATCCATTTTAGGCCCCACATAACACATTTCCAAGCGGAGTTCGCTCGCTTCGGACTTCTGGTTGTTGAAACTGACATATTTCAATGGTCCAAACCGTTCTTATTATGGGCCCCACCTTGGATAGTAGCTATCAAAATAAATAAATACTCTTAGAATGGAATATTTCAACCCTTTGATCATTTGACTCTCTTTGAATATGAACGGTTACATTAAACCTTTGAAAATCAAAGAATAGAAATGCTTTGAACCTTGACCTTACCAATTTATGAACAACAGTGAAGCCTAGAGTATCAATGGTTTGCGTCACTGAAAAGGACCCTGATCCAATGGCTGTCATCCGAACGTATTTCCTTCCCTATTGAGTTTGGGATGTGTTTCTGGCAAATCTTGAGAGTTGATTGTATGCTTTTCAAAATGTTACATCAATTGATTAAGTTAGCAAAGCAACACCCCAAGATGCCACATCATGAGATTTACTAATTGATTGCATGGGTACTCGGCAGATTGGGAAATCCATGCAACGGTCTAGATCAACTGCATGGCTAGTTCCCAGATTCAGAAATCAGTGCAGTGGAAGCTGTGGATTGATGGATTAGCTTTCTTTCCCTTGTTCCTTAATCTGCAACCTGATTTGCATGCACATTCAAAGTAAATTGGAATCTGAAGAAGAACATCTATACTCGCACATGTGAGAACATGCAACCAATCTATAATCTTATATGTGAGAACATGCAACCATTTGAGGAACATGGGCTCCACAACAAGGTTCATCCTACCACAACAACCTAAATACATTGACATGATACAGACTTTCGCATCAGGATGTGAATTGTATTGAAGAGCATTGTTTGTATGAAACAACAATATCTAAATATATCTTCAATACATTCAACCCATATAATTTCTATGGAGTTTGATACCGAACAAAGTGGTTAACACCAGACGATATCATATGTTGCAATGAATTCATGCACTGATACAATACACTTGAGCAATGTTTTGAACCATGGTTGAGATCTTACCACAGCGGTAGAACCCAAATGGTGGAAAGTTGAGTATCATTGCTCAAGTTTAAGCTTACATACAACAGGGAAGATTATTAATGGGGGAGGCTGCATCTAATCCACCAGCTAATGCCTTTGTAACCCACTTAAAAAAGGGCCACTTACAAAGATCAAACAAAGGAGGTGGAAAAAAGAAAGATAAGTAGAAATGTCACAGTGCTTTGCAAAACTTCATTGATTGAAGAAGAGCAGCTCCCCAACAATAATGTCATGTTTCTTTCACTCAGCCCTCTGTACAGCTGTTTTGAATAAGAGGATATGCAGTTTGTCCATGGAAAAGTAGATGAATCCTCCTACGGAGTGCGTCACGAAAGATCCAAAGCTAGTGCCAACAATGCAATGCCACGCTGGGCCGTACACCCCATCAAATTCCTGAAAACATCACGAAAGCATCTTAATGACTGCCACATACTCTAATAAACATGGAAAAAATATTAATCTTTTGGTAACCCTCTATGCATAAAGTGTGCGTGTGTGTGTGTATGTGTGTGTGTGTGTAGTAATTCCAGACTTGTGTGGACGCATTTGTCACAATGTCACACTTGTGTGTGACTACACTATTTAGATCTTCAGGTGGGCCACAGCATATCAAAACAAATGATTGACTAGAAGAAAATTTTAACCATCAATTTACTTTGTATGGTGTGCCCCCCAATCATCTGAATTTTTAGGCAGAAGATCTAAAAACTATTTCCAACATTATAGAAAGGTCAGATGCCACACATGTGTTTCATATTTGGACATGCGTCCACGTGCAGTTGTGTATGGCTCTGCATGTGTGTGGAATTATCAAAGCGCTTAGATCATAGGATAAGAATACATCAAAGAAGACCCCATACAAAGAGATGATCTACAAACACTTTCATGACGTTATATCCGCTCACTAGGAATGTCTTGAAATGAAACATCTAAATCACAAAGGCCAGTTCTGGCATAGTCAGAAATGCATGCGGACTCGCGCTTCCATCACCCATAACGAGGACACGTCGAAAACAGGCCTGGGCCATGATCATTAAATTCTCAATTTGGGGTGGATTTTGAGATGGGGATACCTAACGCATCCTGCAATCCACATTTTGCAGGATGTGATAAACGAATCCAGCTCTGTGTTATGCACATGGTTCAGACCTTATTCGATTCAATTCTCATTCTGGGGTGTGTCTAAATAGCCCCATAAGTCTAAGATTTCATTGATGATAACAACCAACCTCAACGGACGCAGACTTCCCGAAGACCATGAGATGGTACTTAAAGGAAATAAACAATCACTTTTTATAAATGAGAACTTTATTAAAGAACTTGCGAGTACAAAGCTCCTTCAATAGGGAAAGGACGAAATCTAAATCCAGAAACCAGGCTGCTTAATAAATCGATGAGTCAAGTACAAAATCAAACAACAGGCCACCTCATACAATAAAAGATTTCAAAACCCTTGTAAAGATCCTCATAAATCCAACAAACCAACAAACATTTCCGTGCAAATCTAATTGATCGGGTACCCAAGATGACAACAGCAGAAGCCCCACAGCCTCCACCCGAAGCATATCTAAGTCTTCCTTTGAAAAATAACCCTAAGGGCTTGTTTGGGTGCTTCTGATAATGACTTTTAGCCCATTTTCCTCCCAACAGGCGCTGATACAGTCGTCCACCTGTAATAAGCATACAAACGGCTGGATTTGAGCTTAACATTGTTGCCCAATCAGGTGTCCAATAGGCCTGAAATTTCAGCAGACTGGGTTGTCCATGATGCCAAGCTTGATGAACAGTCCAGATTTTCGAACATATGGCACATACAAACACGTGTGAGAGACAGATAATCCTCGCCTTACCAACCTCATTTTTTTTAGGGGGAACAGCCTTCCTGTAAATGACAACCATGGGGTAATGCAACATTCTTTCTGTGCTAACAGTACTTGATCAATGACCTCAACACTTCTAAGCTTGGATCAGAACCATTACGGTATTAAGCTCAACCTCATCGAAGAACTATTGAAACATTTTGCAAATGGGATTCTTGTGCACTAACACAAAAACCATTTACACGAACAATGTCTCAGATTTGGGCATTCTGTCCCAACCTCTTCAATCTCAAACCATGTATATTTCCAAAAGTCATCTTTAGATGATGTATACATGATGGAAACCGTCGCTGGAGCAGCAACCATGCTATAGTGTGGCAATGCCATTAATGTCCTTAAGTTAACACCCCATATGAGTTTTCTCACACTACAGGGGCATCTGGTGTTAGAGATATCAGCACTTAGCTCAGTACACGGCCTGTACCTCACATCCATGTGCTACTTCAAGTACAAGTATACATTTCATAACTAAATTGCACCGTTAAGATTCATAAAGGATGTACTGTTTGGATGCTCAATAGCATTAAATTGCAATTTGCAACTAATCAACAGGAAATTATGATAGTGCAAGTGCACACAATACATTTCATAACTAAATTGAATCAATAAGATTCATAAAGGATGTAATGTGTTTGGATGCTCAATTGCATTGAATTGCAATTTGCAACCAATCAACATTAAATTACCAAAGACGACAAAAACCATTCTAATTCATAAAGACAATCAAACCGCAAATTGAGAATCAATACGTTTATAATCTGAGGCCAGTCCCACGTTGTGAATTAGGCGGGGGCTAACAAGTTACTGAAATCAGTTTCCATGGATCATCCAAACATGCATACAAATTCCATGACATTGCACCCAACAACGGAAATACCATTACGAAGATCACCACTATAGTGGAACCTTTCTATAGTGAGGCATGGCCATTCTAATTCATAAAGAACATCGAACCCCAAATTGCAAATCATTACATTTATAATCCGGACGCCAGCCCCACATTGCGAATTAGGTGGGAGTTATTGAAATCATTTTCCATGGATCATCCAAACACACAAACAAATTCCACAACATTGCACCCAATAATGAAATACCATTACGGCGATCACCACTATAATCGAACCTTTTTATAGTGAGGTGTGGCCACTACAACGGCTGCCGCCGCAGGCCAAAGACCATCGACCAAGTGAAAATTAAAATTTAAAAAAAAAAAAAAAAAAAACAAAAAACAAAAAACAATAGAAGAAGAAGAGATTGCTACCTTCTTGAGAGTAAAGGCCAAGGCCTTGGAGCTGAACTTTTCCAGACTATCATAAGTCTTCCTTGCACAAGTTACAGCATGGATCTGCATAAAGGGAGGCATGTCTTTGGCCACAATCTTAGCACCTACACTTGATAAGATGTGGCCCACCTCCATCTGTGGCCCATCAAAAGACCTCCTTCTACCATCAGTCAACAAAACCAACTTCTTCTCTTCCTCTTCTTCCTTCTTCTTACCTTCCATGGGCTTGGTGGGCCTGTTGGCCTTGATTGCTGTAATGGGTTTGTTGGGTTGTGGGTGTTGTTGCTTTTTAGAGGATTTGGAGGGGCCGGCGTTGGTGGAGAGTGTCATGGCTTTAACCTGCAAGGTGGTGTCCACCCAAGGTGGATTTGCACCCTTTATGGGTGCAAATGGTTTGTGATGTGCATGGTGGGCTTTTGGGCGTTGGGAAGTGGGCCTTTGGAGTGACGATGAAGGGATTGGATCTGGCTTTGATGAACGGCTATGGTGTTTTTTGTATGTGGGATCCATGGAGACGATGGAGATGGTGATTGTGATGGTGGTGGAGGTGGTGTTCTTGGGGGGGCTGCTGCACCACCCCCTTCTTTTTCTGTCATGTGAGGGTCGTCCATGTGTGTGGATAAAAGACCGGGGGGACTGGATCCTGTGTTGTGGAGGCATTAGAGATACCGTGTACCTCCATGGTATCTATGCACACGTGGCATACATTGATTAGATCGAAACCGTTCATTTTATGGTAGAAATAGTTAATGACCCATATATTAAAATTAATACTTTTTTCCTTTCATTCTAATCTAAAAGAGAGAAGTCAGAAAATGATTCCATTCAGTGAAAATGTCCATTTTAAAATGGTAGGATGGTCCAATCAAAATTACTTTTGTTTAATGATCAATCAGTGAAATATAAAGAAGGATGCACGGTTTGGATCATCATAAACATGTGCCACGTATGTGCTACAAGCAAGACACCGCTAGAGGCAATGGATCGGCTGCCAATAGAAGGTTCTTGAGTAGAAAGTATGAATAAAGAGAAACTTTGATACGCGTGCACTCAGAATCGTACACGTATCTGGATAATCTACTAAAATTAAACTGTCAACGTTGTGGATACAAGTTTAGATGGACCACATAAAAAAATTTATAATAAAATTGGGTTTAAAATGACCGATTGTTGGACATTCATTGGACGGTTAAAAATGGTTTCGAGTCCAGATTCGAAGAAATGCATAATAATGAGAGGTTAGGATGGTTCGATCAATCTGATTTTGGGTTCGATACCTATTTACAGTTGGTACATATGGGGAAGTTTTGATGAATTTTTACGATCACACGTGTACAATCCCCAAATGCGTGCGTACGAAACACCATACTCCGCCGGAGGATCAAATAACTCCCTGTGAATTAATGAGGATGGGAGGCGCTGGGATTGTTGTCTCATTGAGGTTGGTGCTAACATGCGCTGTGGGGACCAATCTTAGCTTGGTCAAACGTTGGATTGGACCCGGATTAGAAAATGAAAATAGACGATGCTCGGGCCAATGGTTCGTATATTACGTTCGGCTTTCAGTTTGCATTAGTGGGTCCTGTATTTAAAAGATCCAAACCGTTGATCTGGTGAAAATCACAGTGAAGGAACTAAAAATATCTTCTGCAAGGTATTCGAACTTCTTTTGGTTGGATGGAAACGGTTGAAATATTTCATTTCAATCGATTCTTTCTTGGTAGCCGATTCAAATTTTTAGGACTTTTCAATAGGGATTTTTTATATATAAAAAATTGACTGTGGGACATAATATCAACGGTTCAGATCATTGAACAATGAACCCCATCAGCATGAACTGAAAACCAGAATGGTACATGGCGGAGCATTCGAGAAGAATGCTAATTGCACACGGAAGCGCGTACTGAGTAACTCAGTACCCTAAGCGTACTGAGTAAACTCTGTGGTGCCCACCTTATTTCATACATTTTATCCAACCCGTTCATCCATTTTATCAGATAATTTTAGGTTATGCTCAAAAAATGAAGCCTATAAAAATATCGAGCGGACCACACCAACGTAAACATTTTGAATTGAGCTTCTATCGTTGAAAAGTTCTTAGGGGCCAAAGAAGTTTTAGATAAAGCTGATATTTGTTTTTTTCCCTATATCCATTTCTGTTTGATCTTATGAACAGGTTGGATGAAAAATAAACATTACTGCGTGCCTCAGAAAGGTTTCAACGGTGGAAACCAATACTTCCACTGTTTCATGTGGTATGGTCCAGTTGAGGTGTGGATATACTTCAATTTTTATTTCAACGCCTAAAATGATCTCTAAAGTTGGATGGACAGCATGGATAAACTACATGCATTAACGGTTGTCCCAAAAGAGTTTACTAAGTACGATAAGGGCGTACTGAGAGTAAACTCAGTACGCAATCCGATTTCAATGCACACTACCTCACAGGTTGCTGACGTGTAGGAGATGGGAAAGGAACGGGAATTGACTGTGTCGCCGTCGTTCACGGAAAATTTGAGGGGCTAAATAGATGGCCCATGAAAAATCTAGTCCGTCCATCAGTTTCTTAAGCTCGCGATAGAATAGGATTCAAAAGATCAGTCATATCAAAAACTCACGTTGGACAACGTAATGAAAATGTGAGAACGGAAACGTCCACCATTGAATCCTTCCAAGCCGACTATGATTTTATATCTCATCCAAACCGTTCATAAGATTGGTGCCACTCGGATAAACTGTAGGCACAAATACAATCCTGATCCAAAACATCTGTGGCCCCCACAGTTTTCAATGCTGGTCATTTAATCCCAACTGTTTCGTGTAGGGCGGTCCACCTGAGTTTTGGACTCCTTGGATGCAGTTGATTTTTCACTGGCATCTGTGGGCCCGACAGCTTCCGAACACAGGAACCTCCCGTGGGCCGCGGGCACGGGCCGAGCAATTCGCGTCCGGAACTACTCGACCGTGGACCCACAACACATGGGTCATTGCCGATTTCAGCGGCTTGATTTCAGGTAACGAGAAAAAATAAATACCAAAACTGCCAGTTTTGGGGCCATTTCTAATCCAATGGTCAGGTCATCCGAGCGACCGAATTTTTAAAAAGTTTATATTCCAGAATAGGGTGACAATTGATACACATGCACTTAAAAGTTGCATACTTGGCATATAAGTAATTCCAATTAAACTTTCTAAAACATGTTTCTCAGAAAACTGACGTATTATATCATCTGAAGATCAGATTGATGAACATGTACTGGACGGTCTAAAATGAAAAATATCCGATTATCCTATTTCAACAAACAAATGTCCAGGAATCAGAGCTCATGACCACAAGATCTGATTTTGGGATCATAACTAAGCGAGAGTGGATCCCACAGTTTAGCCGGTTTGATTTGAGTTAATGTATGGTACAAGTACAGTTTATGAGTGCTTGCGTATCAAGCATCAGGTACAATTTATGGTGTATTATAATGTTTCAGTTGGGGCACTTCGACACATTTCAGCACATTCAAGTTCGTGTAAAATGACGTTGGCGAAACATCGGCAACTGGAACGGGGATCCAACGAGGCCGTGACCGTGAGCTCACCTTTTCATATGTTTTGGTATATCGAGGCCGTTCAACTGTTTTTTCGGCTCATTTTAGGGAATGAGTGCAAAAATGATGCAGATCCAAACCTCAGGTGGACCACACCTCTGGAAAAGTAGTGATTGAACGCCAACCATTAAAAACTTCTTAGGGCCCACCGTAATGTTTATTTGTCATCCAACTTGTTAATAAGGCAACACATATGTAAACGAAGGAAAACACAAGTATCAGCTTGATGTGGGCTATTAACGGTGGCCTTCCTCGTTGGGGTGTACTCGGGCGGGGTACGATGGTCCATATGCGTGCGCCCAGAAGCGGACGGCAAATTTCGTACCACAGGCGTTGCAAGTTGAAGTAGCCCGTGAAGAAACAGATATGAGGGGTGGCATCCACACTGTCCATCATTAGCATCAGCTCCTGGTAGGAAATAAGCCCAAAAATCATGCTGATCCAAAAATCAGGTGGGCCACACCACAGGGAAAAGATCCACATTCAAGAAACAAGTCTGACGGTTAATTTGATGCTATGAGTACAGCCGCTTCGGAGTGCATGAGTATGCGACGCTCCTTTTTATCCGGCAAAACATCTCCTGGAGTACCTCCAATTTGACGTCGGAGGACTAGGCATAGCATTTGGAACCGCTCATTCTGTGGATGGGCCATGACTCAAAGATTCTACCGACTAAACAATGCATCGAGCCCAACAATGGCCTGCAAACAAATGATCAATACAAAACCATTGACTGAACGGTTAGGATTGTCTGATGGATGCAATCCTTGTGCTGTTGGGAACCGAGGAGCTCCATAGCTACACAGACTTCACTGTCAAACCAGTGATCTGGGCCGTCCGTATTATTTGCCGCATTATAAATGGGCATCACGCCATAATATCCTTTCATTGGTTGATCATAAATGTCTGGTTAGTGGCCAGCAAACAATCCACATTCAACAGGTAAAAGCAACCACTCATATGGCTATGATTTTTCAATAATAGAATTTTGTGGCTTGGTCAACTGATGACAGGACCCACCAAACTAAAAGCTGTTATCTTGCTCGACCATATATACTTAAAGATGATTATGTACATAATCCCAGGTTGGTTAAGCCCACACGCATATAAAGTCCAGCCCATCCTCTCAAGTACATGCCACTGCCACACTTGTGTGAGATCCGAGCTTTCCATCACGTTGGCTACACCGTTTGATCTTCTGGCCTAAAAATTTGTTTAAATCCCCTAAGTGGGCCATTGTGTGGAAACAAATGAATGGCTAGAAATATGATCATTTTAAATTTCCTTGGTTTTATACATTGTGGCCCAGCTCAGCAAGACAGCTTTTTTTTTCTTTTTTTTTTTTTTTTTTGAGCCGGAACATTTAATCAGTGCGGCCCGGGTCCATACTCATGGCTCATTAGTAGAACCTATGGGTTTCAACACTGAGGTCATAGGTTCAAGTACACGTTGTGTGTGTGGGGTTAAAAAAAAAAAAGTGCAGCCCACCTGCCACCTGATGGAAAGACTGGGTCTCACAAACGTTCACCATATTGCTAGTTGCAGGTCCATGTGCAAGCTTCTACACTTGCATGGGCTTGGAGGTTTACTGATCCACCCCAAGGCCTGTTGTATTGAATTTGAAACTGAGGAATGCTAAAATACAGTTTTGAGGCATGGGACAAATCAAACCAAGTGCACTCTGATTAGTCCACCATAGCCTAGGCGGGTCCTCTCTTAGGTGGGCCAAGTAGCATATGCTTGGGTTGCGTTTGTTTTCCAAACCCAAAAACATGGTTCGGAGTCATGTGAATGCAAGTGAAGTTGTGCGCTGCACTAGTTGTCTTGGTCATGCTGTTTTTGAATAGGTTATTTAGGTTATGTTGAATTAGATTAGCCATTCTGTTCCTATTTGTCAAGCACCCTCAATTAGAGAGTAAAGATGAACCATGGCACATGTGGGCCTATTTGAAGATCGATAGTAGCACATGACATGTGGGGCACTTGAACATACACAACAACACATGAGAATCATGTGGTGCCTGTGATGCATGTCCATGAATATTCTACGTGCACAAGACATTATATTCTTGCATGCACTGAATTTGGGACAAGCTTTCATCATCTTTATGCCACTCTTTTTCAAAGAGAGATTCTATCCGTAGTTTGCACCATTGTGTAAGACAACTTTGCTTGAATCCAAACAACCCCTCCACTTCTTTGCTGCAGCCTTCACAAAGGAAAGATGTGAATCAACAAGTAATGAGCTGCAGTCCATGGTCTGGCAACCCAGACCAATGCCTCTGTTCTGTCATGGATGGACCATGTGCAACACAACAATGGTCCGGGTTACTAAACCATGGGCCCCCTTTTGCAGAACCTGGGTTCATGGACCCCATGATTCCTCTTCCAAATGTCTTCTTGTGCATTCCATAATGTTGTAATCTGTATCATTAACTCCTGATTGTAGGTGATCATCTATGAACAATTTCTTAATCAAAGACAATTTGTATGCTGATGAATATAATGCAGTTCCAGAAGTGAGATCTCAAAGAAAATGTTGCAGTACTACAAACAAGAAACAGGAAAATGCTTTAGCTGCTTGATTCCACAAGAGCGATACTACTGCATTTCACCTTATTGGACTGCCAAACGGACTCCCAATGCAGCATCATACTTTGCAGCTGAAGATCAAAAGAGAGCCTTCTGATTATTTCTTGTAAGACCAACCATGCAACAACCATCTAATACTAATGATAAACCAACTGGGGCATACAGCTAGCATGAATGTGGGGCATCCAACTTGGGGCCCACGTTGCATGGACGGATGGTCCTAAAATGGGCCGGTCAAGTCATCAGGTCAGCCACACATGAGCAGAAACATTCGATGGCTTGAAATATGGCATATGGTCCATCCATTCAGCATATATGCAGCCTGTCTGATGAGTGTACTAGCCTGACTCTTGGGCCTGATCATCAAGAGTCTATACATTGGGCCACCTGATCCACAGATTGGATGGCCCACATATTTACCAGGTTGGCATGTGCAGTTGTGTGTATAGGTGCATGTGCCCATTGGTGAATGTCTGATGTTGAATAACCCTTCTATTTATACCTTCTGAAGCTTCTGCATTGGTGGTTGAGCTTTCAGAATCTAGCTGGTGAACTGATGAAGTGCAGCTACCCTGTACAATTTTTAAAGAAAGAGAAATATATTCAGATAGGAAGAATCCAAAATGTGGATATGGAAAGCCATGGAAATGAATCAATGTTCAACTGTTTGTTTTGCAACTAAAATTTTCCTGGAGATGGATTTGTTTTTCCTTTGCTATTGTTTGGTTGGATAGAAGTTATTTTTAGTGGAAACCCAAAAAGAAACCTCAATGGTCTGTTGCAGTCCCCAATAAAGGGAGGAAATTCCCATGATTAGCTTTTTTGCTGAGCCATCAATTCACTCATTTTCAGAGGAAAAAACGTAATAATTATAATCGATTTCCATGGCTACTTTTTGTAATACAAGCAGTGGAAAACACCATCTCCATGGAAATTGATGTCATTTCCAACCATTTCAGCTTCCCAAACAGCCTAGGATCAAGCACTGAGAGTTCAAAGTGAGGAGACCTTGCACATTACTACAAACAAATAGCATAAGGGCAAAATATACAGTATTGGAGGGCTGTGTACTGCAGTATGGTTGAAATCCTGATACCTTCTTTCCATCTTCAGAGATGTTGAGAATGTGAGCCGTTGATTGATGATCTGAGCATACCGATTGTGGGGGAGAATGAGCAAACTGCTGCATGGCATTGCAGAAGACAATCACGTTATTCTTCCAGCCTGCAGTCGAACAATTGCACATTTGTCTTTCAAACTTATACTTGCCTCAGACATGGATGGTTCAAAAATAAGCCTCTCGGGCGAATGGTTGTTTACAGAACTGTTTTCCTGATATGAAGGCAAAGCTGCACCGAAAATATGTTAGAATCCATGCAGAGTTTCACACAGAGGATTTGGAAGTTAGTGAATGTGCTCTCCTGCTAGAATAATGTCATGCACCTTCCTCTTTTAGATGTGAACATCGGTTCCCATGTATGATAGCTTTATTTATTTGAGGAAGGTTTCTCTATTTGTATGAGTTGCTTAAGAGGTAAGGCTGATGTAAGGGATGGTTAGGATTACTGGGTTATCAAAGAAGTCTTGAGCATTCTATTCTAGTAGATAGTATTTTCTTTTGTTGGTTAATGAAATGTTGTTAAGCTTTTTGGGGGTAGATCCCATTGAAGCTATCAAATGGTATGGATGATACAAGTAGAATCATATCATAAAGAGTCGAGAAGCACGATCAACCCAACTGAGCTATGAATTGACCTAGACTCAAAGACATTCTAGACATGACCAAGATTCGATTCTTTAAACCTTGTTGTGCAGGGGCCTATTTGCAATGTAGTGTATGCATATGCTGATCAGGCATGATGTACATCTGACAAAAGCAGAATTATATTGTCCTCCACCTCAGCATATATACAGTTTCTTGATGCTAGGAATATGTAAATGTTGGGCCCATGTTTTGGTGATTCAGGCTGCTGATGGGCCAACCATGGATGGGTGTCCCAGGAAGATCCAATGGCCGACAAAGAGACAGTTTAGGGGGGAAAATGAAAAAGAAAAGGAAACACAGCGAGATTGGACACTCAAGGGAAAAAGAATACCAGAAGTCAAAGGGTGGAGATCTTTCAATGTGGGAGATTTTCAGGACATCCCAAGACAAGATGGGATCCATCAGATCAACGGTCTGGATCATAGATCACATGTATGGAATCTTGCACATCAGAAAATTATACATTTTCTGAGCAGGACGTCATAGTTCATCTTGACCAAAAAAAAATTCTACATAGTGATTACTGTGTTTTCCTCAGTTACAACCTGGTTTCCTGCAAGAGTTTGAGCAGCCTGTGGTATCAAGATCAGCCGATGAAGCAGGATACTCAGCAATCGCACACTGCTAGTGAGCTTATAGTGAAAAGGTTTAGGATTATATTCTCCCGGATTCCCACAACAACTATGACACTATTCTAATAAACATAGGGCTCATTCATATAGCATCCAACCTAGTTTCTCATGAGGATCAAACAGATTGAAGTTGACTGAGGGAAAATGGGAGCACGATAACTTCGGCATCTCTGGTAGACAAGGATGCAGAGTTCAGATATTTTCACCACATGAATTGGATAATGCAGTATTCAGCATCTGATTAAAAAGCAAAGAGGATAGTGTTTAGGAATTCCAAAATTCATCTTATACTTTCCTATTCAAAAGCAAAAAGGATAGCTGATGGTGTTTAGGAATTCTTCTAAATTATCTTATTGGGTGTCTACAATGTTCGCAGTGTTGAACAAATTATTTCTTGTACAGGAAATGATCACTTTTATTCTCTGTTGTATATTAGTGAACTCTTGATAGGATTAAGTGAAAGAATGCATTTTATTCAGCTTGTTCTCTTCTTGCCGCTTACATATTTCAGCTCATGTTCATGAGAGCTGAGCCAGAGCCCCAGAGGAAGCGGAGTAACTGTATTTGTGTCCTGTGCCTCAACTTCATTTACGATATACATGGCATATGTGAACATGATCCAGACCACTAATCGAGCAGGTCCAATAGTAAATGGTTCATTAAAAATAAAAATAAAAGCGCTGATCAGATGATTCTGGCCCTTATAAAGTTTTAATAACTGCCATTGAATTGATATAAACCTTCACTGATTAGATGGTCCAAATCTATCAACACAGTTTTTGGCTAGTGGTGAATGAATGGTGTAGCAGCCCCAGCCCCCCCCCCCCCCCAACAATGTGGTATATGGTAAACAACATGAAGGCACAGTGACTCCCTGTGCCTCTGGATGCCATTTTATGGTAAACAGACTGTTCCTCTCAACATTGACATTTCAGGTTCGACCCAGCTTACCTATCAAGAATATGGAGTAAAAAAGTATGTGCATTTTGAATGTGTTTTTTTTTTTTTTCCTTACCCTCTCTAAACATCTCATCTATCACATTGATTATGGATGAGTAGACAAGACATTTGCAGAAAAAGATCCCATGGTGTATGTTGTTTGCAAACGACATAGTTTTGATTGATAAGACGAGGGAGGGAATAAACACAAAGCTAGATTTATGGAGAGGTGCATTAGAATCTAAAGGATTTAAAATTGGTCGAACTAAAACAGAGTATCAAGAGTGCAATTTAGTCACAATACGAGCAAGAACAAGGAATTAGAAAATAATCCTGACCAAGAAGTTTCCCAAAATGACCACTTTCGATATCTTGGGTTGATAATTCACGAGCGTAGAGAACATACTTGTGAAGGAAATGATCTTTACATGGAAATGAAAGAATCTAGAGCAGGATGTCGCACATAGAATTCAAGTGGGATGAAAGAAATGGAGATGTGCCTCTGGAGTTCCATGTGATTGTCGTGAACCATTCAAACCAAAAGGGAAATTTTATACAACGGATAAAAGAGTAGCCATGCTTTATGAGACAGAATGTTAGGCAGTTAAGGAACAATATGTCCATAAGATGAGTGTGGTTGGAATGAGGATGTTGAGATGGATCAGTGGCAAGACAAGGATAGAATTATAAATGAATGTGTTTGGGGAATTTAGGAGTAGCACTAATAGGTAACAAGATGAAGGAAAGTAGACTTAGTTTGGTCGTGTTCAATGAAGACCAAGAACTACACTGGTTAGGAGTGAGATGGGTTTTTCTCTTCTTCTTTTTTTTTGAAAAGTGATGATATTAAAAATGTCGAAAGGCGAGAAACAAGCTACAAGGACAAAACCTAGCTCAAAACAAGGAGATACAAATACAATCGACCGGATATTTAAGGAAGAAGGCCCAATCTAACACATCAAATTTCACCCTCCAAAACACTTCCAAGACCAAGCCACCTTTATCATGGAAGCACATATAGTTTTTCTCCCATGTAGCCCAAAGACTTGCTAGCTTCCACAGAGCCTTCCCATCTTTCCCAAAATTACCACCATGGTAAGCCAAAAACAAGCCCTCAATGGTCCCTGCATCACCCAAGAAGCCTTGATGCAAGACATGAAATTAAATATGACATGTAAGATTTCAAGCTTTAGATTATACCAATTTTAAACAATCACAAAATTCCACGTTCCACATACGATCAAACATTCAACAAGAAGAATCTACGGGAGTCCAAGCCTACACAAGTTTAGGACTGGATCAAATAAAATTATAAACCAAACAATGCCCAAAGGAGTGTAAGATTCATCTATTCTTGCAAAGGATTGTTCCCCAATTCAAGAGATTCACCATGTTTCAATTCGGAAGAAAATCTAGGGTTTGCAAATTTGAGAATACTTGGGATTTGGGATTATCTAGGGTTAAGGCCTTGGATTTAAGGCGAGAGGAGAGAAATTGAGGAAAGATGGAACCTCAAGTGATCCACACATGTGGACAGCAACCGGGCCTGGGCGCACATGCATGATTCCTTATCCGCATGTGTATGGGGCCCACGAAATCAAAAAACGATTCCCAGGGTAGGATCGGTCAAGGGAGGTCCACTTCCATACCAAATTTTGTGTCGATCCATTGCCCGATTTGTGTGTGGTGCTCCGCCGAAGTTTCAGCCTCTTTGATAGGCCAGAATCAAAAATACGTTGTGGAGGAGAACTTGGGTACAAGAAAGGGTGAATCTGAAGATGGGAGGGTTGTGGAAGACGATGGATGTGGGGTGTAGGAAGTGAGGATGATTTGGGATGGTTGTAGTTTCGCACCACGGTAGTTAGCCCTTCGAGGAATGAAGGGTTTTGCACCCAATTCGATTATTCAACTCAGAGAGATAGAGACGAAGGAAAAAAACACATAATTTTTATTCATAAACTTCATTGAAAAATACTTACGTGGGGTTGCTTATTTATAAGAAAACCCTAAACCCCAAAAGCCAATTTTATCCTTGCACCATGGGCGCACACTAATACTTAAAGATGAAGTAACTAAAATAATAACTAATCTACACAATCAAAACCGTTCATGATGTTTCTAATAACGATAATAGTCAAAACTCAAAATCCTAGATCATCTAGGGTCGTGGGCTATGATCATGAGATCCAATGATAGAATTCGTATGATGATCGGGTCTACTCCAATACTCCATAGTACAGCCTCCTAATTAAGAGGTCCTCCATAGATGCCTTCATCCATCCAGATCGATAGTGGGGCCATCTTCCTTCTTGAGTGCATGCATAGGGTGGGGGGGCGTGCGCGTGTGCATGATGTCCCCATCAAACCTTGAATAGACTGAGGAACCTCTACAACACCAATCTTGAGAGCAAACAATGAATAAACAAGTGGTTTACCTACTCCGCATCTCGCAAACATGTGAGGGCACATATAAAGAATGACTATAGCCCTCTTTTGAATATTAGCAATAGTGAGCACCCTATTCCTCCCCACCAACCAAGCAAAGGCCACTACCTTTTGTAACAGCACTGTTACGCCAACGAAAGCCATGAACATTAGACATGAATTCGGCAACAACTGGGTGAGCAACCCATAGAAGGACCGAAAGGAAAACCGGGCCGACTTTTCTAACCTCCACACCATGGTGTATCCTTCTCTCCAACCGAATGATGAATGCCATGAAGCCAAGCTAAAATTCGAGTGAACTCTTCTGTTTCCTCGTCTAACAGACTCCTACACAGGAGAGACCACCATTTTCACACCCAATATGGAAAAACAAGGCAAAGTGAATATTTCCATTCATAGCAATCCTAACAAGCCTTGGGAATTCAGTGTGAAAAATGCCCCTCACCAAGCCACACATCTTCCAAGAAGCAAATCCCGTCCCCATCTCCAACTGAGAAACTTACTCCCTGCTTAAACTTGCTACACCCTCAATCACCTTCCAAATCCCAGAAGCCCTATATAAACATGAGTCCCTAACCCACCATCCCCCTTAACTCCATACTTGGAAGCCACCACATTCCCCCCACCCCCTCCAGAAGCACATGTACTTCACCCCACTTAAACAAGGCACCAGAAGGACAAGGGGAAGGCCCAAAAGTATGTAGGTGGAGGTAGTAAGAAAATACTTGATGACCTCAGATCTCAATGGAGTGGAATGGCAGAAAAGGATTCATGTGGCAGACCCCAACTAGTTGGGATAAGGCTTAGATGATGATGATGATCTTTTCCTCCTACTAGCGGACCCCAATAGGTTGGAATAAGGCTTAGATGATGGTGACAATGATGATGATCTTTTGCCCCTATCATTGGAGCCTAGCTTATTGCAATCTAGATCAGAAATGAAAAAACTTTTACAATGTTTGGCTGTGTTCCATCTTCTTAATATGGTATCGGTGCATGTTTAATTTCTTCCTCATCAAGCACACTTAAGATTTATCAAGTCCTTTAAGTGTGCAGTATTTGTAATTTCTAGCGAACATATGTGACTGAGAAAATGGGAATTTATTGGTAACATCAGACATAAAAGACATGAATTTGAATATCTGTGCTTCATACTGCAACAGGTAGGTTCAATGAAAAACTAATTCAGCTTTTATAAGGAACACAAAACTTGCAGTGAGGACCGAATAAACCAGTAGTCTCTGCAGCTCCTCCCTCAAGATCCTTATGTTGTGAAACTTCATTATCTGCTTCAATCATATCATCTGCTCTGATATACAACAATATTGAATATAAACATAAATATGCTAACAAATAAATGCTATATCTACACAGGTTGCATTGAGTTGAGGTAAAGCACAGGTTTGAGAAACTCAAATTGATGTTAGTAAAAGAATCGATTATACCTGTTATTTTCTTCTTTGCTAATCACGGCACATGCTTCTTGACCCTCCTGCAGTGACGGCACTGCCTTTTGATCCTGAATCATAAGCAATAATGTTTTATGCAGAGAAAACTCCCAATATAATTAACCACATTTGCATCAGTATTTATAAGGTTGAAAAGTTTTTTGAGGATGAGCAACCTTATATGCCTGGTGTAGTTAAAAAAAAAAAAAAAAAAAAAAAAGAACCATCAGTTTTGACGAATCCATACAGCCCCATCCACATGTGGCCAAGCACATGTTTGTGACATCCGAATCATGAAGCAGGATGCGTCTTACCATGTAGACATTATGGCCCAAAAATTAGGCCCATGCACTCATCGGTGGCTTAGAAATCTCCATCGAATGTGGATTACTGCCATGATCTTTTCACACATCTGAAGGTCCACCTAGTGAGTTGACTGGCCTGTTTTGGGCCAAGTCATCAACACGGTGAGGCCAACCTGATCCATGGCTTGGATGTCCAACGCAAGTACCATATTGGCACATCTGGAGGCATGCACAATGAGGTGCTTAGGGGCTTAAAAAATCTCTATAAACCAAGGTATTCCATAATGGTAGTGGTGGCCGTAACGGCCACCACCGCTACCTTTACAATATGGGCTGTAACGGCTGCTATGGGTCATTTTTTCTGTAATGGTTGTTACAGCCTTTACAACCCTATAACATGTAACGGTTGCCAAAGTTATCTGTACGTAACAGCCTTTACAACCCCATAACAGCTGTTGCGGCACACCATGCAATAAATCATGTAGTTAATAAGTAAAAAGCTCCCCCTTTTCTCTGACCTCAGTGCTTGCGCCAATAATGGTTTCTTGAATCCTTCCTAAGGTAAGTGCCAAGCTCTGGGCCTCAAACCGCAACACCTATTTCCAAGAAATTTATTATTCTCTACAAATTATCTAGAGAGAGGTTAAGGTCAAATTACAATTTAAAATTCTACCTGTTTTTCTGCAGTTAAATGCTGTATAGCCTCTTCCTTCATCACTAAAGCTTTCTGAAGGTGATACAGTAAATCCAAAAGAATTGAGTCCAAACATTTCTACTGGAAATGGGTATGTCCTCTCTAGAAACCAATATCTAAAATCTATTCTCATCAACATTTGAATGGATATCTCTTCTATTTGTGGCTGAAGATTGCTATCAGTTTTTGCTGCCTCAAGCTGTTCTTTCAGTTCTGAAACAATGATGTCCTTTCTCCGAATTTCGTTCTGGTTATTTCTGAGATTACTTTCCAGGAAACAAATCTTTTCTGCATGGAAAAAGAAGTCAGGTATTGCAAACAAAGGTTGACATAACAAACTGCACATCAAACTTTATGGAGATGCTGACCAATATCCAGATACAGTAAAGTGCCAGAAGTTCTCATATCTACAGCCAAAAAGCAATGGGTGAGAACTTCCCAACAAGCTACTATGCCAGCCAGTCCCCTCCATACAACACCATCTATCTGAGGCCACTAGCATAACAGGTGAAAACGTGAAGTGGCAGCCTGGCAGGTGGTTTACTATTAGTGATTGACAGTTAAAACAGGATTTCATAATTAAATGCTCCACAAAGTCATTCTAGATTGAATTAGAACAAAACAATTAAAAGTTGTGTAACAAGGACTTCTTAAGTTTTTGGTGGCACCATGGTGAGCAAGAGTATATATATGATGTTGTATTCATAGAAGGGTATATATTCAATGTTTTATTCAAGATTGCCAATTAACAATGTTGAGCTAAGTCACATTTTATCTGTCTTGGTTTGATTGTTTCTCCTTTGGGGAAGATCAGAGAATTTTTTTTCAAATAAGAGTATGTGATGCATGAAAGTCAGCCCAGAAGAGTGGGCCCACAGGATCCGACGGTCTACACTATATTGGAGTCAATGATGAACAACCCAAGTCCAGCGGTCCGCCTAACCACTACAGAATTAAGAGGTCAGATCACCCCTCTGATTCTACGGTAAGGATAGCCTCAGATTACGATCAATGGTTTACATCGAATAAGCGATGGACAAGATAGACAGTATTAGCCTCTCTATTTTTCTCTTTGGACTCTCGGAGTTACGAGATGATTTTAACGAGAGAACCTCTTCCCATTTTATTATAGGGAAGCATCGGGAGTTTGAACGAGGCTAGAGGTTATCCGGTATCATCCGATCTCCTTATCCAATCCGAAGTTCAAAGTAAAATTCGAAATTTGACTTTAAACGACCGAGAGAGAAAACATTAATGGATAACGCAAGAAAACTCTCGTTGGACCCATCCACTAGTGGTTGCCCACAAATGGGCCCCAAAGGCCCATGTCCAACAATGCAGTGATTATAGCCTCATACACTATCTTCCATATATAAATATTCTCCAAACACCACATTGAAAAGGGTAGTGTATGATGGGTTAAGGTAACTTAAGAGATCACCAGTTGGCACTCCACCCCCTTCAACCTTAAGATGGTGCAGTTACTTGCCTTGGTTTTGGCATTGTGAACTAAGATGATATGGTCATGTAAAAATAAGGATACAAAATGAAATGAATGAAAAAATATGCCAACCAATGGAGCAGAGAAGAGATTCGATGAGCACTCTCAAACTTACCCCAAAGTTGGGTTTCATACTGTGAGTGTTAGTCATGCTTAATGGTTCCACCACGTGAGAATGGAATGAGAAGGGCATGGATTTGAAGAAAGGTGGAAGAATAGGCAATCCGAAGTGTTTATAGGAAACCCAAGGGACGTGGATAATGAAGATAGGGATTGTAACTCTCACGTCAGAATCCATTTCCCCACATGACGAAGATGTGAAATTTATGGGTAGTGGCTGCATAAGTGGCTTTTCCCACTAATGCATGTGTAAAAAAGAAAAAATAAATAAAAATACAAAAGAATATGGGGACTTCATAATTTCCCCATATTGAACATTTAAAAGCTTAGGCGACTCCTGAAAAGTCACGATGAGAGAGTGGTTTGAAGTAAATAGGTGGTAAGAGGGTAGTGGAAGGTTTAAATGGGTCAGTTCTTAATCCCTACCTAAAAGATACGTTGGTTCACTATTTTGTAAACTATTGCAATACTTGCCAAAACTGTCAACTCGAAAATGCAACACATCCAATACGCAGCACATACTGCTTATGCGTGGGTGTTGTTTATGGTAATATGCAGAATATTGTGAATTCATGTGCTGTTTTCACATATGAGGGTGTTCAATGAAATGTAAAAAAACACATGACACCATGAGGACCACCAGTCATATTAGAAATGCATCTAACAAGCTTTGATGTCTGTCAAACTGCACAACAAGCATCAAAAGTTGAATCAGTGGAAATACCAAAAGCCAGGTAAGATGAGAGAGAGATGAATATTTATTAGAGGACCAATTGTGTTTAATTTCCTCAGCTTCTTTGATCTTGGAAGTATTAGGGTTTCTTCAAATCAACAGTCAGCACTAATATCCATAAACTTTTCATTTTACTGACAGGATGTCTTAATATAATTTCATAGATAGAATCTGTTATAACTTATGTATCATAATTTATATACAAACAGATGATGGGGATTGACAATGACGTTCTCTGGGTTATAAAAATATGTAGACACCCATTTTGCCCCCATAATCTGTGACACTGCCAATATTAGATATGATTACATACATGGGATGCGTGAGAACTTTCACATGCATCAACGCCTTTACCAGCCAACGTGTCATGAGCATTGGATACCATGTTGTGCAAAAGATGGGGCAATGAGCCACATGAAGATCACCTGGCAAGAAAATCAGGTCAATCCACCCAGTAGGTGGGTCACACCCTTACCATGAATCAAATCATCAGCTGTTCATTGATTTCGATGGTGGAGCCAGGCCAATGAGGGAACCAACCTGATTTTAGCACCAATTCATCTTTCTGGTGTAGCCCACCTCTTACATGGCGTAGATGTCCAACAAACATCACACATTGGCAGGAAATATGGGGCTGCATATGGAGCCTAATGCACCCACCTTATTACAAGTGTGATGTGTTCCGTTTCATGTTTAAGCGCCACAAGTGATTTTGGATTCAAATCTGCCAAGAAGATGTGGTTTCCAATGTTGAATCAATGCTTTCTTGTGATGCAGAAATAGAGGAACTGGAAAGGGACTGTTCCATAAATGTGTACTAGTTTCAGACTTTCAGAACTCCTGGTGCTCTGTAAAGTTCCAGTCTGTCTTAGACTCTAAAACAAAATTGCCAAATGAAGAACATAAAAAAGGAACCCATAAATTCCTTTTTTATAATGATAAGAGAAATAGCAAGAACTTGAGCTTACCCATAAATTCCTTCTCGAATGTTGAAATCTTGTCCATTTTCTTCTTTAATCCAGCAACTGAATATTGCAAGCAAATCCAAGTAACAATACTGAGTTTTCATCAAACAATCATTACAAGCATAGCCACAAGGGCTTTAATAGGACCATGAGCTAAAGGTTGAGGCGAAGAGAACTCTAGTATTGAGCAATGGGCCTCACCAATAAAACCAAAGGAAACAAATGCTACAGAACTTTGGCCATTCATTAGAGTAAACAGGGCAACCCTTTATTCCCAATCACTTGATCTTTTCTTTTGGTTATGATGGTATTTTGGTTCTCAAAGAACATAAAAATATTATGAACACTTTACATAACTTTACCTAATTCAACATCAACAAAGAACCATCAAAAGTTGTAGTTTAGTGAAATACATGCCTACTTGCTCTTTTTCACTCATAAGACGCTGCACATCATCCACAACTTGCTTCACAATAAAAGCTTCCTTTTCTATTGAGGAAAACAATAACAAGTGTGCATGCAGCTTCTCTGAAAGAACAGCAAGCTTTTTGTCTCGAATTTCAATGGAATGCTTCATCTCACATGTAGACTCCTGCATGTCAACATCACATCAGGGGACAATATATAGATTGACTTCACATCCAGAGAGCAACCTGTCAATGACTTAAAATAATGAAGAAGAAGAGGATAGAGAGAGGAGAAGAGGAAGAGGAAGAGGAAGGGAAAACATGAGAGAGAGAGAGAGAGAGAGAGAGTTTAATGCAGTATTTTTTACTAATAGAAATAATGCAAAAAACCAAATTACCTCTAAAGATTAGTATAAAAGGACAAAATATTCCAATGATGCACAATAATTTCAACACAACTCATTATAAAGTAAAGTCGTCATATAACTTGAAGATTCCTGGAATTCTTGCAAGATACTTTTGTTACCATAATATTTGTTAATTTAAAGGATTACATACAACTAAGTAGCTAACACAGGTTAGCCTTGTACGGGAAAATTCACCAATTTGGTGTCATTGAAGCTGGAGGATAGAAAGAGGAAATGCAAATTCAAGTTCAGTGAAGAAAATGCTAACTACCAAAACATTGGAAACACTTTAAAGAGGCAATTAAATGAATGTAGACGGATTACAGCATATCTGAAACTCGTCATAGCACCATATTTCCCTAAACCATATTTCTAAGTATGAGATGCAAGTGCATAAATATACAATGGTGTTGGAAATCTAAATAAAGGATGCCTCCTACATAGCTGAAATTAATCATTTGACACCAAAAGGATATTTCTTTTTATTTTAATTTTTCTCAAACTCGTGTTCCTCTGAGGGGGGCACTTTGCTTCTCGTACGCATCAATTTGTATCAAATCAAGGAGACGTTCAAGCAGGCATGCGAGTATAGGAATGCCGACTACAAAGACTAAGAAACTATGATTAGAAGCCACGATAGAAGTGACTCTCACTTCTATTCTTGTTAGTATTGGATAGAGATGAGAAACCTGTGTTATGGAGAGGAGCCTTCTCGCCAGCTAGCCCGTGTTACAACGGATCCCTCCATCAGGCTATTGTTGAAGGGGTGTGGGTGGAAGGGCTAGTATTTGTCATTCCACCACCTTAGGCTGAGAAGACAAACTGTTGTAAGTCAAACTCTTGGAGCCCAGAAACAAGAAATGCATGAATGAAATAAGTTGGGAAATCCACAAATGAAGAGAGCAATGAAGCAAGATTTCATGAATGAAGACTAGAAAGAGAACCTCAGCTAATCTAAGGGTCATTCTTCCATCCAATCCCAAGCCATGCTCAACCCAACTTTATTGCAAAGGAGATTGCAGGTTTTAAAAAGCAAGACACCAGAAGGTATTGCTAGAAATAGGCTATACTTTTTTAAATTGCTGGTTTTTTTATTTTGCTAATTTAGAAGTTGTAAATGAGGAATTGTAATGAAATGATGAAAACTAAGAGTAGGGATCATGTTCAAATACAAGTCAAATGAGATAACTTGGTGAAACCAAAATACTGCTGATTGGAACTGAGAATACATAGGAAAACCAGAAAATCACTGGATTGTCCAAGTTCATAGACGATCATGATGCCTGTTCTCATAGCCACTAAGTCATAGATTTGTACCCCACTTCAGTAGCATTCTTGTACTAAACATCTCTAGGATAAGCAAAAGTGACCTCATCTTCAGTTCTTTGCTCAAGAAAACACAACTTGATATTTTTAGCTACATTGGCAATTTATTGATGGTTTTTATTGATATTTAATCTGTTCAATGTGTTAGGCACACGCCCCATTCTTATACTTTTTTCACAGAAAATATGCATCAGGACAGCGAATGCATGTATTGATGTCCAAATAAGCAAGCTATTCTCAACATCGAAAAGCACACTGATGAAAACAAGTACCATATGTGTCCAAACAAAGAAGAATACCAACCTCATAATGGCTTATAAAAGCTTCTCTTGATTGAAGCAAATTATCAATGGTTTCCTTTAACTCCTTTTGCTTTTTCTCAAGCAACATATTATCATTTTCAAGGTATTTCACCTGCATAAGATGACATGTGTTGTCATTTTGAAGGTACCATTTATCAACCGCCGAAACAGAAAAGTGCGTTTTATATTGAGAATGTCCGCCTTGAACCTAATGCATGATGGCTTGCCATGGATATTAAACTCTGACGGTCTGGGGCTGATAGGCAAGTCATGGATATCAACCCTAGACCATCAGATGTATTTCTTTTCTTATCGAACCATCTACATTCCGGCCACCAATTGAAACATCGAGATTGTACCATTACGGTATTTTTGGGGCATGGTGCATGGTCCATCAACACCAGATCACTAAATGGTGGTCCGATTTGCAGGAACTCAAACAGTGAGGATACCGTACATACTAATTCCTCATGATCGAACCATAAATCGTGTAGAATCACAACCTCATATTTCGGTTTCACCCAGAATTTTTCTTGATCCAATTGAAAGAAAACAAAACAGTGGAAGAAAATCTATGAAACCAAATAGCAGGCGACAGATCCAACCGACCTTGCTCGCCAGCTTACACCGCGATTCTTCAGACGAAGCTAACTCCAATTGCAATTCCTGGATCTTCCTACCAAATTCCAACTCCGTTTGCTTTTGCCTCTAAATACACCGTCCAAATAAAGGATCAGATCATTTGGAGAAGCCAT
This sequence comes from Magnolia kwangsiensis, assembly GCA_037074715.1. Taxonomy (NCBI): domain Eukaryota; kingdom Viridiplantae; phylum Streptophyta; class Magnoliopsida; order Magnoliales; family Magnoliaceae; genus Magnolia; species Magnolia kwangsiensis. The sequence continues at coordinate 13,551,288 of CM073571.1, forward strand.
GGAGAAATTACGCAGAAGGGAATGAGGAAGAGAGACCTGGATCGAACGGTGGAGATCTTCTCTGGCGCTCTGTTCCGTTTCCTGCAATTCAAGAGACGGTTGAGAGAGAGAGAGAGAGAGAGAGAGAGAGAGAGAGAGAGAGAGACGCACTCTGAGATGTCGGACTTCGGAAACGAGAGCGAGTAGCTGGAGCTTGAATTTGGAGAGTGGCAGCAGCTCCATGTTTGGATTTGGATTTTGGAGAGGAATGGAGATTTTCCCGCCCTACCGGTTTTTATATAGGTCTGGTGATGGGTCCGGCCGCAGACTGCCCGACCAGTTTAAAAACGGGGCGGCATGGACCCATAGGCCCGCCGTTCGCACAGCACCATTTAAAGAAGGGGGCCTATCTTACAAATTGTTGATTAATAGACATGGAAATGAATCTGGACCGTTCATCATTTGACCATTTCTTGGATAAGCTGTGGCTCAAAATCCATCCAATTAAAATATACATAGCTAACCTATCCTGCACATATTTATGGAGGACCATAAAAAAGACATTAATGATATAAAGGTTAAAGAAATCCAATTTCTACTCTTCTCTTTTCATAGCTAATCATGAGAGGGGGTGGGCATGAACTGGTCGGTGCGGATTCATTGAAAGATGATCTGAAGTTACGATTTGTCTAGCCTATGTGCAATTCAGTAAATGGCAAGGCGTGGCAATGGGCCCCGCCAAGTTAGACCCAACACAGAAGACACAACTCGTAGAGGTGTACACGAGTCGAGCTGCCCCGGCTCGGCTCGGCCACTAGCTGCCCATAGCTCGAACTCAACTCAACACGGTCTTTAAGCCCGACTAACCAGCTCGGCTCAAGCCAATTCAAGCCGAGTTCAAATCAAGATTGAGCCAAGTTCACTTATGCAGCATTTTCATAAACACATGAAGTGCACGTTAAAATTCTCATTATACGTGAAACAACAGTAATGGTTTTATAGGTATTTCATCAAACACCTTATATGCAACAGTAAAATCATGAAAAAATAGTATTTATTTGATAAAACATATCTTCCTTACACTAGTCGACACTTCATTGAGTCGTTTCATCAAATATTTGGTTAGCAATAACAATATCAAAGTACCTTGGTCATTGAAGTAGTTTGATCCGAGTTCAATTAACGTTGGGTTTGATCCGAGTTGAGTCAAAAGCTCAGGCAAGCTTAAAATCAATTTGAATTTTTTTCGTGCTAAAAAAATCAGCACGACTTAGCTTGAACGAAGTTTCAAAACAAGTCAAATTAAGCTTTTTCGAGTGGAGTCGAGCGAGCTAACTAAGCTAACTTTGTTCTGTGTACCGCCCTAGACGCAAGGCCAGAGCCCGGATCAAGCCTACAATGGACCCAGCATGGCAGACCCTACCTAAGCCTGAAAAATTGGTTGGCCCGGATCCTAGCCCAACCAACCCGACCCGGCCCAAAAATTAATACGATCCATATTTCATTCTTGAATTTTTCTAATCTATCCATTGACCAAGTGGACCATACATGCCATCTTTACCGTCAATGAACCGGCATGGTCCTAGCAAATGAAAATTTTCAAATAGGCCCAACCAAACCATTCCAAAATCCGGGCCTCAAATAACCCTACTCCAGGCTGGGTGACGGCTTACGTGTACACGCAGGTTTCTAGTTCGGGCGTGTGGGGGTCATGAACCATTGATATGGACTCGACCAAGGATTGTACAAGCCCAGTATAGTGTCCAATGTGGGCCCATGCCCACACGGGCGAGCCACTAATCAAGCATCCTGGGCAGCCCTACCTCTGACCGTTTTATATTGGGCGTTTTTCCCATCTCGGGTCCAAAAAATCTGCGGTACGTTCATGTCTTGGTTTGTCCAGGTGGGATCCCATGGTTCAATGTCCAAACCTACAATATGGTGGTGTTGGGCTTCAAATATGGACATGTGGCAATTGGTGTGAGCGATCTGATTTTAATTGCATATGTATGAGTATTTATGTGAAGGGCATGCAAGAGTTCTTTTTGGCTTGAGTTGAACAAAACGCCTTATAGCTCAAGGTGTTGTAATAGGATTCTATCAATTAACAAGGGATTATTGTCTTAAAGTCAACAATAATAGCTTGGTTGTATTCATTAGTAAAATAGACATTTAAAAATAAAAGAGAAAATAAAAACCTAAGTGCCAATTTTATTATTCTAAATGTAAATACGGTGCAATACAATCATCACAAAAATATATAAGAAAAAAAATTACTAACAACATTTTGAGAAGGCAAAATGGATGTGGACAATTGTCATGAAATAGTGGTGGTTTAGCCCGTAGAGTGTGACTGAGGAAATCAATAAAAGACATATAGATGTAAAATGGGTTGTGGACACTTTCATGTCTAAGATGGACCAGAGAAGGTTCAATTGAATGCAGAAGTGATGAAGATTGTCGTAACCTTAAAATAAGCATACCTCATAAATTGGCATGAGTTACTCGACATATTATATATGATTTTGAAAGGGATAAGCTACTTCAGTTAACCAACACGGTAATGTCAACTTGCCAACGCCGAATTTGTAAGATTCCATCAAATCAACATTTGAATTTTCTATTTTTTTCATTTTTACTATTTTTAATAAGTTTTAGTTTGATTGTAACTCTTCATCTATTATGCTCTAGGAGTAATGTACAATATAAAAAGTGTTGAGAAAAAATTAAGAGAATGGTATAGTTTAGCTACATATGACACTATAAATAGTAAATTTACTATTTATAGTAAATTACAAATTTTGTGGAGTTTTAGTTGTAGTTTAATTCCAAAACTTATTACAAGGTTTGGTACCTCTATTTAAATTGTTATAGACTTGTTTATTTTAATTAACAATCAATCCATGTACAAATTTTTTACAATATTATATCATATATTCTTGCTTTTTTCTCGTGAATTCGAAAAGTCTATCTAAAGAGTCCAAAGAAACTTCATAGACTCGAAATACTTATCATTGAAAAAGACAGTAATCAACGTCATCACATTCATCCTTGCATCACTTTGGGATTTAGGAGTATCCAACAACTAGGTCATGGACAATTAACTAAATCAAATCTAATTGGCCAATGAACTAGACAAAAGTGGAGAGCTTAAATTAAACTACCCTAATCAATTCGAATTTACTGAAAGAATGGTACTCGATAGAGGTAGAGAGGTTAAAGTATGTTAAGTTAAATAGAGGCTGAGAGGTTAAAGTATGCTGAGTTAAAATAAAAATAAACATCCATGTAGGATAGAAGATTGATAGTCACCATTAAATTTAAAAGAGTTGCTGCATTTGGATTGGCCAGGACCTTATTACTATAACCAGATGTAGTTTAGCATAGCAGTATATGTATATTATTTAGTATGTCATAGGCGTGGCGTGTATTAAGCGTAGCCATTGGCATAATTTGGATGTTGAGACCGGAGCATCGATCTCATACAAATTTTATTTTGTTTTTTTTTATCATCCATATAAGTATTTCACATTTAATCATGTACACAAGAAAAAGTGTTTCTAATCATTACTATTGCCAGGATTATTCCAGTATTTGCACTGTATAGATGAAGACTTGTTGGAAAGATTTATTATTGGACTCTTGACCTTAATGTCCGGTGAGAGAGTTGCTTTCGTTGGAAGGAGGATTGCACCGGACCCTGACCTCGCAACGTTCAACCAAATCCATGCAGGCCCATGTATCTATTTATCCATGTGGTACATCCCTTTTCTCGTATTAAGGTATGGGCCCAATAATGAGGTAGATCCAACACTTTGATGGACCACACCACAGATGACTCTTGCATAGTATAACCTAAGCTGAGCGTTGGATCTGCTTTTATTTTGGGCTCATACCTGAACATGATATGAGAAAAAGAATGTATGGCGTGGATGAATAAATACATCACAATGGCTCCCTCATAGTTTTGGTCAGACATTTGGTCGGATGCAATCCACTTCCCCTTTTTCCAGCTTTTGCATCAAATGCTTTCCAATATGGCAAACCTCTAGCTTACTAGTTTTGAAACTCATCTTGACCGCATGTAGAATATTGTCATCACGGCACATTTTCTGAACTGATTGCTCGGATTGTACATGAGTATAAATAGATGGATCCTACACCCTGGTACATAGCTCAAGCGGTAGACTGAGTGAAAGCAGTTGACTCGGAGTTGACTGTGATTGGTATGACCAGTACCATAAGTGAACCCATTCACACCTGATTCGGCAAGCTCATTGCTCAACTCGAACCCGAATAGTCAGGATGAATCCCGAGTAAAAAAAGACATGGCCCACAATGGACGCATTGGATCACTGAACAGTGGACCCCACTTACACAAGTGGGCCCAACGAGTTACTGGAGAAACCCTGCAGCCGAGCATTGCGTAATACTACCTCTTTTGATTCTTGTTGTTCACTTAGAATATCACAGATCTGTGAGCTAGGATTGGTAATCGGTGTGATTTCCTACCATGGGCCATCCACCATTAGGCCCAGCAGGTGGACCGTCTTGATTCATTGACCATCAGTCATGCATGCAGTGAATTACTATTCTTTCAATTCTGCCTTAGATACAAGCACATGCGCTACGGGTGCTGCATCCAGGGCGTTGCTCAGGTGGTTCGGGCGTGGAAGTTGGCTGGCCCAAAAATCTGACCCGACCCGTTTTTCAGGCTGAGCACGCAAATTCGAATAGATGGGCTGTTAGAAAAGGAACCAAAAAAAAAGAGAAAAAAAAAGAAAGAAGCCCACATCCGTCCCTTGCCTGATGAGTGGACTGACCTGGTTTTAGCATAGAACACATGCACTGAGGGGCCATCTGATGGACACTAATCTCAAGACGGAGTGAGTGGAGGGATAAGATCAAGGATTTCCTTTCGTAGCTTCTGTTTTGTCAGCATCAGTTGGGTCCATCAGATCATCTTATCCCTTCCATCGTGGGAATCAACGGGTTCTGATCATCAATGGTGGCCCCACGTACGGTAGGGATTGGAGTGGAGCAAAACACAGAGAATTGCACACATACAACAGCGCCTTCTTTCCCGCCACGACGACCCTTGTTTATGGGAACGGATTGGCGACTCCCCCTGCCACCAGCCAATGGCTGCTGGTCGGTGCTCTGTGGGCCCCACCATGATGTATTTGTTATATCCATGACGTCCATTTATTTTTATAGATCAGTTTATGTCGTGAGACCAAAAATGAGATATATCTCACTCTCAAGTGGACCACATTACAGGAAACAGTGTTGAATGAACATAGATCATTAAAAACCTTTTGGGGACCATAAAAGTTTGGGATCAAACTGATCTTTGTTTTTTCCCTTCATCTGGGTCTGTATGAACTAATCAACAGATTGGATGTTAAATAAACAGTACAGTGGGCCTTAGGAGGATTTTAATGGTGGATATCCAATTACTATTATTTTCCTGTGGTGTGGACCACGTGAGATTTATATCCTTCTAATTTTTGGAATAAAGCCATAAAATGATCTTTAAAAATGGATGAACGGAATGGATGAAACACATGCATCATGGTGGGGTCCACAGAGAAGCAAACATCAGCCACGGGGCTAGTGGCAGGGGGAGTAGCCACTCCGTTTCCCTTGTTTATAACATGTCAGCCGAGAGCTGATTAAGTGAGATCCCGGCGTCACCCAAGACAGTGCGGCCCTTACCGTGGGGCCCACTTTGATGTATGTATTATGTATCCACACCGTCTGTCTTTTATCATTTTAAAAATTATTCCAAAAATGAAGCATATCAAATTATCAGACGGATTGTACCAAAGGAAACAGTGGTCACTGACCATTAATGGGCCACACAAATTTTGGATCAAGGTTATATTTGTTTTTTCACTACATCCATGCTTATGTGATCTTATCAACACGTGTGATGGTAAATAAACACTATATAAACATTATTGTGCGACCTAAGAAGTTTTTAATGATAGGACACTCACTTCCCATTGTTTCTTATAAAATAGTCCACTTGATAAATGGATCGCTTAATTATAAAAAATGGATGGACATTGTGAATATAATATAGTCCACCCGGTAATTGGATCCCCTTCAATTTTCAAATAATGCCCTAAAATGATACGAAAAAACTGATGGTCATTGTGAATACATGATACATACATCAGGGTGGGCCCCATGGTAACCCAGAAGCCGCACCGTCTTGGGTGAGGCCGGGGTCTCACGTAAACCGCTCCCGTGTCAGCCGTGCAAAAGGAGAGGTGGGTTGCGTGGTGACCCAACATCAAGTAGCTACGTTGTGTCGGGATTCTATAGACCTACTCTAATGCATGTGTTCTATTTTGCCATAACATTTCAGGAAATGCATAAATATCAACTTGATCCAAAAGTTTTACGGCCTTCAAAATGTTTTCAATGATAGCCATACAACCTTACTATATACTGTGGCGTGGTCGACTTAAGTTTTGGATATACTTCGTGCATGGAAATGAGTTGCCAAAACCGATGGATAACATGGATAAAACGCGTGAAACATGGTGGGCACTATAAGGGATTGATGGTGAAGTCCATGCAATCTAGTCTTCCAAGAGAGAGTAAATTGCAGGTGGATATGAGGTCATGCGCTGCTGCCATATATAAATAAATAATTAAATATGATATAACTGTACTCAACCAAACAGGACGCGGATTGCGTCCTACCCTGCCGGGATGGTAATCCATCCGGGCAGGGCTTTGTGGGGCCTACCGTGATGTAAATGTTTTATCCATGCTGCTCATCTCTTTTCTTATATCAATTTAAGTTAACGATCCTAAAATTGAGGCAGGTCCACAAATCCAATGGATCACAAAGTAGGGATTGAACGTCCACCATTAAAAAGTTCTTGGGAACTAGAGAAGTTTCGGAACAAGTTTATATTTTTGTTTTTACTTCATCCACGTCTACATGAACTTATTAATAGGTTGAATGGTAAAACAACATTACAGTGACCCTTAGAAAGGCGTCAACGGTGGGTGTCATTATCACTGCATCTTCCTTTGGTATGGTCCACTGGAGCCGTGGACCTGCCTCAATTTTAAGATGATAACTTAAAACAGTATGATAGAAGAGATGAACTGTGTGGATAAAATACTTACATCTCGATGGGCCCCACAAAGCTCTTCCCAGACAAATTACCGGGCGGGGGTAGGACGCAATCCACGTCCCAACCAAACAAGTTAAAATATGACTAGGTCCAGCACCTTTTAACCATGCAAATTCAATGGATAAAGGAATTACTGTAGATCCATGATTGTGGGGCCACCATGATGTATATGTTTTATATTCATAGTGTTTGTTTGTTTTGCCAACTTAATTTAGGGCATGTTTGATTTTTTAAGCTTATGTAAATACCCTTGAAATGGGTAATCATTAGTATCTCACCAATTTAAAAATCATTTGAAAATCCACCCTATTTACTATATTGGAACTAGTTTAAAAGAATTCTTTTATATTTGTATATCCCAAGGTGATGTATATAATATATCCACTTTGTCTAACCGTTTTAACATGATATTTTAATGCATGAGTCAAAAAATGAAGTACATCGAATACTCAAATGGCTCACACCACAAGAAACAGTGGCCCTAAGAAGATTTTAGTGATAAGTATTCGATTCCCTTTTTCCCATAGTGTGGTCCACTTGAACTTTGGATATGTCTCATTTTCTGGCTCATGCTATAGATACATTAGGCATAATAGATCACGATGGGACCCACAAATATGTTGTGGTATTTTCAATTTTTGAGTCAAAAAAGCATGCGGTCAAATCTAACATTGGAAAGAGTGAGGTAAATAAGGAAAAATAATCCGTATATATTCACATGGTATTTTTAGGTGAAATGAAAAATCAAACACACCCTTAATGCATGAGCCCAAAAAATCGAGCAGATCTAAATTGGCAGCAGATTGGGTGGTGATACACCACCCACTTTAGTGGTGTTGTTGGCATGGAAAAGTTGGATGGACCCCACCATGAAGTACGTGTTGTATCCACAATGTCTATTTATTTGGTGAGATCATTTTAAGAAATGAGCCCAAAAATGAAGTAAATCCAAACCTCAAGTAGACCACGTCATAGAAATAGGGATTGAATGCCTACCCTCGAAAACTTCTTGATGGTACAAAGGTACTGTATCAAGTTAATATTTGTATTTTCCCGTTATTCACGTCCATGTGACCTTTATGAACAGATTAAATGGCAAATAAATATCACAAGAGGCCCTAGGGAGGTTTCAATCGTGGGCATCATTGTCTCCACCGCTTTCTATGGTGTGGTCCACCTTAGGTTTGGATCAATCTCATTTTTGAGCTCATGACCTCAAAATGATCTTACAAAATGGATAGATCATATGTTGATATAACACATACATTAAGAATGGCCCACAAAACTTTGCCACATCAATACACTGCCAAGGTGGGTGGGGCATGGCACACCACACAGTGCACTTCCATCCAAATCTTAGGTGAATCACATTACAAGAAAACAATGGTGATTGAATGCCCAATATAATTTTTTTTTTAAAGATGAGCAAAGTCACGTTGACAGAGATGGACAAAGCTAAAACACAAATATTAGCTTGAAGCTTTGTGGCCTCAAAGAAGTTTTTAGTGGTAGGTGTTCAATCACACTGGGCGAGATTTGAGTCTTTCACTGTGTGATGTAGAGCGGGTTGTGGATAAGATGGATCAGAAAAGGCACGGTCGACGACAGAAGTGATCCGGACCATAAGACCTTAAATCGGGCGTATCTCGCAATCCGGAATGAGTTATCCGACATAAAATATATGAATTTGGAGTAGAACGAGCTACTTTATCCAACCAACCCGCTATGCCGGGTTGCGCAGGCCGGATTTGCAAGAAACCCCCTGATCGACGGTCATTTTTTCATTTTATTTTTGTTTTTACTATAAATAGTAAGTTTTAGTTTGAGCATAACTCTTCATCCGTTGGACTTTAGGAGTTGTGTCCAACATGAAAAGTGCTTAGGATAATTAGGAGAACGGTTTGGTGAAGCCAAATAGGACACTTACTATTTTTGGCCGAAAACCTTGTGCACTAGTAGACATCACGACCGTCTAGTTTACTATTTATAGTAAGTTGTGGATTCTAAGAGTTTTAGTTGTAGTTTGAATCTAATTTCTTTCCTATTGCTTAGTTTTCTTATTTAAAGGGGTGTAAACTCGTTTTTATTCATTCATTAATCAATTTTGAATTTATTAGAAATTATTTTTATTTTCTGCTTTCTTTCATCGTGGATTCAAGAAGTCTCCGTGAGGAGTCCATAGAAGTTCCGTGGATTTAAAATATTTATCATCTTGAGGAAGACGGTGCTCGACCTCACGCCCTTCCCTGCGTCACTGTGGGCGTTTTATCATTACACAGTTCACGAGATTTTGAGTCTGCTTTATGTTAGGCAACCCATAAATGTGCTAGCAAAACGGATGGATACCATGCACATAAAACACATAAATCACGGTGGACCCTACAGTCATGGATCCACCGTAGGCATCCTTTCAACGCACGAGGCCACAGACCTCCACAGTAACACAATGGGGTGGGCTTTGATTGGGTCATGTGCCACCAAAGACAGGTACGTAGTCAAACATGGGAGTAAGTACTAGACCTAACAACTACAGAACATGTTTTGTAGGTAAATCTTTAATAGCCCCACATGAATCAATTAATCCCGCCGTGTTGAGTAAACATGAAGGTCCTTGGTGGTAAGGTCGCCATACAATCTCTCTTTCAAACATGCTTTGCATCACCTTCATGGATCATCTTTGATAACAACAACACATGGCCAATTAATTCCCGTCGTGATCAAGTCACCAGGCGACCTATATAATGCCGGCTGCATTCGATACAAATTGTCAGGTGACCTAACATAGTGGGATTTGACTGGACCATGTTTTCACAAATAGAACTGGTCCATAGCTTTCAAACATGCTTTTGGTGTGCCCCATCTTAGTTGACCGAACAACTTTCAAACGTACTTTTAGTGGGCCTCATCTCACACAGCGGCACCTGGCCAACAAAATCCCGCCACCTCATGCCACCAGGACTGGGTCACTAGGTGAACCACCTCTTGCACCTGGGGCCATTCATCCACCGGAATATACCATTGAAATCAATTGCAGCCATTGGTCTGACTCAATAAATGCCCGTGGCCCACCTAATGGGTGGATCTGGTTTTTGCTCCAAGTAATCTCCATCAAATGATCCACCTTGTTCACGACACTGATTTCCCACTGAAGTGACACATTACCCAAAATTGAAAACATTGTATGTAAAGGTTACCATACAACATTCTGTGTGAACATTCGTCAAACAGATATTGGTTTACAGTCTCCTGTCATAGAGACCGTTAATGAGCCACACCAGGACGAAAGAGTTGGGAGGGGACGCTCACTGTTCATTTTTTATGATGATCATTGTTATGTTCATGTGAATCCACTCCAACCATCGGATGCTTTTTAAATATTATACTTGGGGCTATTGTGTTTAGGACCATATGTTATTTATGTTAATCAACTAATGGAAAACAGCTTGGAGGGTAGGGTTGGGTATAGGCATCCATGAACACTGTTTCCACTGATATGGTCCACTTGAATCATGTATATAACTGATTTTTTTGGACTTAGGCCTAACATGGGTTGATGCATGCAATGGTTGGAGTGGATTCCACACATGCATGTGGAGCCAGTCTATTTCCTCGAAGAAAACCTGTTTACGGTTTGGCTCCTACCAAAACTTAACCATAAGGAATGTACCATGACTTGTGGTACCATAAGATCTTTTTGGCCAATATGCCACTTGTGTAAGACATCAGTATCATTAAAATGGTAGGGCCCACCATGAAGATCGCTTGGCATAAAAAACCAGGCCGGTCCAATAATTAGGCAGCCCATGGATGTAGATTGCTTGGAAGTGACTAAACTCTACGGGCCCACAATGATGTGTGTGTTGTATCCATTCTATCCATCCATTATTCCAAAATATTAGAAGACATGAGCACAAAAACGAGGTATATCCAAAGCTAAAGCGGACCAAACCAAACAAAGATATTGACACCTGTGGTTGAAACCGTCGTGGGGTGTATGATATATATTTGCCATCCAACAAGTTTGTAAGGTAACACAAATACGAATAAAAGGGAAAACACGAATACCAGCTTAGATCGGAACTTCTGTCATCCCTAAGAAGTTTTCAATTATAGGCATTTAATCCCCATTGTCTCCTCCAATGTGCTCCACTTAAGTTTGTATTTGCAAATTGATCTGATAGAATTGATGAATGGCATAGGTAAAACACATTCATCATAGTGGGCCTCATATGGTTAAGTCATTATGGACAATCGTCATATGCATGCACCATTGGTAGAGTCAATATGATAGCAGGATTACCTACTAATTAGATAAACTAAAATTTTTAAATAATACTTGTATTGTATTTTTTTTATAACATGGAGTAGGTATTATCTTTGCTTGCGACATTGTTAAGATGAGGGGATTTGGTTGGATGTCAGACTATTGTCAGAGATAAAGTCACGGCACTTGAGTATACTCACCTTCACGTAGTGCAGTTTAATTGATTATTAGACTATTGTAAGATACCGGGCCATAATTTTTATATTCGAAAGTTGTTACTCCACCGAGCCTATTTTCACATAGAGGATCAGGATCACTTTAGCAGTGGTCTACTGAAATTAAATCCTACAAAAACATGTGGTACCGCATGCCTGTCATAGTTTTGGGAGGGGATTAGATGTTACTCGCGGAACAGCTTAGTGGGGTGTTACCTTAAATGTGTGGGGCCATTGTAATATGTTTTTTGTATATCCATGCTATCCCTACATTTTTTTCATCCCATTTTAGGACACGATCCAAAGTCAAAAGAACCAATTCTCAAGGTAGACCATACCAATGGAAACCGGGATGAATAATAATTAAAAATGTTTTGTGGGCCAAAAGTTTTCGATCAATTTGATCCGTATATTTTCCCTTCATCCATAGCTTCTTTCCATTATCAACAGGTTGGATTGCAAATAAACATTAAGAGAACCTTGTAATGGGCCGTTTGATTCACTCAATCATAATTTTTTATAACCCTTTTGAAAATTAGCTAGAGAAACAGATGAACAGCACCGATATACAACACATCATCAAAGTCAGCCCTGTGGTGGAGGTAACACCTAATCCGCTCCCCATCCTTTTCCTTAACGTGCCATTATTGCGGAGACTGGATTGGGTAGTGACCCCTCTACTACCCACTTGGTGGAAAAGCCACGTGGCCTACTCTGATATATGCATCTTATCGAAGCTAGATCTAAGGCTTAAGTGACTATACCTAGGGCTGTACACGAACCGGGCTAGCCCGGTTAACTCGCTCGACTCGGCCCAACTTGGAATTGAGTTCGGGCCGGGACGGGCCATTTTCTTCAGCTCGAGACTAAGTTCGGGCTGAATTCAAATATGTCCCAATTCGGCCCAACTCGTCTCGAAACCCAACTCGACCGTGTGTGTATATATATATATATATATATATATATATATATATATATATATATATATATATATATATATATATATATATATATATATATATATATATATATATATATATATCCTAATTATTTGAGACAGAGAAGTGAAAACGCCGTCCATCCTTTTGTAGATGGAGTAGACTTGAAATTAGCTCGAAGTTGCCTGATTGCTAATCAGGCCGAGTTTGGGTTGGACATGTTGGCCCGGTGACCGGGCCGGGCTGGGTTCGAGCTGAGTTTGACAGGTGACCGGGCCGGACCAGCTTGAGACCAGTTCGACTCGGTTCAGCCCGATGTACACCTCTAACTACATCATAGAAAATAGTGAGAATTAAATGTGTATTAGTCAAAATTTTTAGAGAGTTATATAAGGTTTGCATCGAGATAGCTAATATTTGCCTTCTCCTCTCTTCTCAATTTATATGACCTTATCAACAGGTTTGGACGACAAATAAACATTACTTGGGCTGTCAATAAATTTTCAATGGTGAGCTTTCAATCTTCACTATTTCATGCATGTGGTGTGGTCTACTTGAACTTTTGATCATTCTCATTTTGGGTTCATGAGCGGGGTGGCTTATGCACTGAAATAAGCTGACAAAATAGCTGGGAAGTCTGGATAGAACATATACGATGGTGGGCCCGTGGAGTTTTCCCATTTGGGTAGTGGAGGGGTCACTATCCAGTCCCACTCATTAGGACATCCAACGCCAATGGGATAGTAACCATGGGCTCTGTGGGACCACTATGATGTATGTGCTTCATCCACACCATTTATTCATGTTTTGCCTATCGATTTACAGTAGGAGCTAAAAAATGAGGTGGATCTAATCTCAACTGGACCAATCACAAGGAACAGTGTTGATTGAATGCCCACCATGAAAAATTTCTCTTAGGTCCACCTGAGATTTAGATCTGCTATCCGGAAAAATGGATGGACGTTAGGATAAAACATATACATGGCAGAGTCACTAGCCACCTGGCTAGCTAGGGCAGACTCACTAGCCAAACGGCGTCCAGGCTGACTGTTGGAATCATGTTCATACGTCATGACATGATCGTTATACATGTGAAGCTGGAAATTAGGAACCCTTTTCTCGGATGGGCATGTATCACGTGATTATGGCGATGTTGTTGATGACTCCTTCCTTGCATGCTTTCATCCCATTTATGATAATGAAATTCAAGTCGGATGAATGATTATTTTTTGGTGTTTTTGCACCAAATCACGTCTTTTATTCAGTGGGCCGCCGCTCGTAGACATCCGTGTGGTGTAACGCACTTATAAACGTACCGATCGATGATATCCGCATTCACAGTACTATGTTGACATCTACCTTACACGTGGCATACATGTAAGTCAATCCAGGCCATCCAAATTGTAAGGCATGTTGTGGATTGAACCTGGCCTAAAATTCGCACGAATCGTCATATCATATCAATCAAACAGGTGGCTATCGGATGCATGGCTAAAATCAAATTTGAGTGGGATTCTTTAGGGAGCGATCCACCCACTATGGAGCCATGTTTTGGACTGTACAGTTGCTGTCTATGCATGCCACGTGTCCTGTGGATTTGCGTTTGGTGGTGGTAGACCATCACAGCTACCCCGCCCTTCAATAATTTTGAGAGATTAATTATTCTACGCGTGTTGTTACGATTTATAATTGCCCAAACACGTCCGCTGCTTTACACGTGGCAGGTGGGGCCGTTTAACTCAAACAGCTGTCATGTCATTGTATAGCCTACCGCTGAAACAATGTAATCTGTTGCTGGTTTCCCAGCCATCCGAATCTTGGGCTTTGAAATATTCGTGAAGAAAATGAAACCCTTTGACGGTCAACATTCAAAGTTGAAAGTGGCGAGGATCTTGAAATCGGTGCGATTTGGGCCATCCACGGACTGACCCTCTAGATGGATGGTCCGGATATGGTCTGCCTGTGCAGGACCATCCACCGGTTAATCAACATTGTTCTTCTAGTGAGTTTGTTAGATGTAAGCCCATGAGAAATGCAAACCCACCCAAGTGCAGTTCTGTGGCATTCATCCCTTTGCATGGCCCACTTGTATGTCCATCTTGTCTCTGATTATCCGATCATCGGCCACGATAACCTCCAACAGGTTCCTGTAAATCATTACACTGGCCTTGGTCTTTCAGACAATCGCATGATCTGATTTGTTTTATGACCCACTCACTGATCATGAATGGACGGCTATTAAGTGCGCAATCAGTAACGATGCATGCATGAGTTAAAACATACTAAAAAGCTTTTTTATTCAAGTTCACGTCAGTCGCTTTTCCGTCGTGTTTTGCATGCTCTGCGTCGTGTATGGAAAACGAAAAGCTGCATATGCATATCAAATTGGAATTTACCACATGCAGGCTCCAAAGCTAGTTATCCTATAGTCAAGCTCTGTGGGGCCATCGCGACGTGTGCATGACATCGAAACCATGCATCAGCTGCGCTACGCTGTCGATGATCACAACACGGCGGATTCCCATGATTAGAAATTGTGTAAAGTCGTATCCAAAATCTCCAAATTCACGTGGTATGGCCCACCTTACTTTCGTATTGGCTATATTTTCGGAATATCCATTTATCCCTGTAATCCAGCAGGTTGGGTGGCATGCATGAACATGACATGGTGACCTGCGTACATACAAGTTGGAAAGATGGTATGCTTTATGTTTTTACTCTTGTTTACTGAAGGCCTAACATTATCAAACATGGGATGGTGTAAGCAAAGTCATTAAATATATATATCGATTTTCAAGTTTCCGAGAATGCAGTTATTTAGAATGAAATTTCTTAATTATCTTCTTTACTATATACAAACACATATAAGATGAAAAAGATAACCAATAAGAAATATAGATTCTCAATCATTAGGGATGGAAATATTTATACATTATGAGATTTTTAGATTTTATTGACTAAGATTTTTAAAAGGGACTAATTTTTTTAAAGACTAGGGCTAAATAGGAGAGGGAAGTATTTTAAATTAAAGTTAAATAACTATTTCTATTGACTTTTATTTAAAATAATAATAATTAAAAACTAATTCTAAAATTTTTAAAGTTATAGTGGTAATGATGTGTATCCCAAGTACTATGCTGCTGTGAAAGTTGAAAAACCAATCTAGAACCTTAAATTAAGTACATTCAATATAAAGCCTCTAGAAGTACATAACCATCAGTAAGAAAATGACATCACACCAAATTTATAAGTGAATTAGAAATGATTTATCCTGAGCTCCAACCTCTTATCTTAAACTAAATTACACTTGATTAAGCATTTTCATTTCACATGTACACACAAATCTTAATGCTCTAAACATAATGCACACTTATCCACTCTTGAAATTAAATGATTTTATCTCAACAAACTTGATTCAGACACTTTTCTTGCGTATTTTTGACCTAGATGAATTTGTGCGCACAAGCTTGAAAATGCACACTGGCGTAGTATCACATCATTGCGATATTGCCATGCAATGTATTAATAAGGACATAAAAACTACCTACTAGGCAAGAGTACTCATACAATGACGGTATTAGGACGATCTGTCACTTGTAGGTAATTGGTATGGCTACACGTGTAACTCAGTTTATGCATCGTGAATATTCAAGCATTTGCCATCTATACATTAACTATCACATAATTTTTATTCGATTAACCAATAATCCATTTCCACTACTATAAATAAGCTTATATAATCTAATATTTATTAGGTATAGAGCTGTCATGCCAAATATCAATAGGGATCTTATCCTAATCATCTTAGCTATGTAAAAATTAAATAAAGGCTTTTAGTCAATGGATATTAGTCATGCTTCTCATTGTGAGGACCAATCTAAATATTTATAAATATGCATAGTCATGAAACAATCACATCCGTGCTTATAAATTCAAACATTGAAAAATCTTAATATAATTCAATTAATGAATATGTATATCCATCGATGCTAATCCAATGGGCCAAACAATACATGATAAATAATATAAATGTCATGCACATTACAATGAACCATGCCAGCTCAGATCCATGATAATTAACCATGGGACATGAATTGTTTTCAACACCAATTTTATGTAGGGTGCAGAACACCAAAGCTCTTTTGGGACCCATCATATTTTACACAAGAAATAAACTCCACCCAATATTTGATAACCCTTATGCTCACAGTACCCCAATAAAAAACTTAAATGGTCCACACAAATCAATACGTAGATATTTGCCTAAAATATCTAAGTACGGGCTTTGTATTATATTAGGTTTATATACACACTCAGAGAGAGAGAGAGTCATGCTCACCTACACACGTGTGCACCTTTGCACATGTGTTATGGGCGTCTAATCCAAACGGTCCATATGATGTGGAATCCCATGAAACTCAAGGGACAAATTTTCACCTTGATTTTGGTGGGCCATACCAAAGAGAAATGCAAAACAAGGGAGGAAAATGTTTTCATTTTTCATGGCCCACCAAAGTTTTGGATCAAAGTAAAAATTGGGCCCTAAGGTTTCATAAGGTGTTGCTTCAAGTGGACCATTCAGATGCTTCACATGGACTGTTCAGATTTTGGAGTCCCATCCCGTATGATGAGTTCTCCAAAAAATTCGCACGTGTTCGATATATAAGCCCCACATGACACTCTTATAGTTTACACTTACCCGTTGTTCCGTATGACGTGGCCCACCTGAGCTGTGGATACAGCTGATTTTTGGCCTTGGGCCTAGCATAAGAAGAACCCACTTGATGAACCGAGACAATTTTATATATAAAAAAAATGGTGTGCCATAAAGAGCTTGGGTGTTGCAGAGGATCCTAATTCTTTACAAGGGAATCAGACTCCACCTACTGTGCTGATATAAACCTCTATGAAAATTTCTTCAATCTAGTCTTTTGCTCACTTGTAAAAGACACGGAACTTCTGTTCACAGGCAAAAAGGATTAAAATATCGCCAATCAATCATAGTCCTCTGGGACATGCTGCATGTGAGGGGGTTGAGTGGGTCCCACAATTATTGTAAGGGGTGTGCTTTCACGCTGGAATGCATTTCAGATGATGATATATATATATATGTGTGTGTGTGTGTGTGTGTGTGTGTCATATCCATACCATTCATCCATCTTTCAGATCATTTTACCTGATATTCAAAGCTTAAGTGAACTACACTACAAAAAGAAATGTGAATTGAGTGGGTATACCTTTTAAAACCTCTTCGGTCCACAAAAGTTTTGGATGAAGGTGATACTTGTGTTTTCCCTTCATCCATATCTTTGTAACCTCATGAGCAGGTTAGATGACAAATAAACATCATTGTGATCCATAAGAAAGTCTCTACTATTTCATGTGGTATGGTTCACTTAAGCTCTTTTTATGCCTCAATTTTGAGGCTCAACCCCTAAAATGACATGAAAATTTGAATGGACCGTATAGATAAACCATGTACATCCACAATGGGCCTAAATGAGTTTACTTAGTATGATAAAAACACACTGAGTTATTGAATCCTTACTCTTGCTCTGGTGGGATACTCTCAGAAGTTTCAACACCCGGTCAAGAGTTTGGATATCCATAGGTGGTGAAATTCACTAGTGTGAGTGTGTGGGGGTGTGTGTGTTTATAAATAAATAAATAAATAAAGCGCACTGAGTTATTGCATACCGAGTTAGTACACAATGACACCCAACTCCTTAGCTCAATTGGCAGACTGAGTGGAGATACCTCGTTTCAACACTTGAAGTCTTGACGCCGATCCCTAGTGGGGTTGGCTAACGTACTAACCCCAAAAAGAAGAAAAAAGAGTGAGATGGTACACAATGCTTTCCAAACAAAGCATGGGTAAGGAGAGATAATGTTCCGGTGCTGTCATTCTAACTTTTTTCATAATTGTCGCTGACGTTAGCTTTGGATGTAAATTTATTTAGGGTACAATCCGGATTAGCTTCTGACAGGTTGAGTTGCGAGAGGGCTATTGAAGTGACGTCAATAAGTTTTGTGGGCCCCACCATGATGTATGTTTTGTATCCACACCGTCCATCCATTTGGAGAGATCATTTTAAGGCATTGTCTAAAGAATTATTCAGATCCAAAGCTTCTATGATCCCCACCACAGAAAAAAGTGGTGAGAGTGACGCCTACCATTAAAAACTTCTAAATACCACCAAAGTTTTCAATCAAGCTTATATTTTTGTTTTCACTTCCTTCATGTATGTTTTAACTTATGAATAGGTTGGATCTCAAATAGACATCACGGTGGACCTTAAGAAGGTTTCGACTGTGGCCGTCACTCTTCCCAATGTTTTCTGTGGTGGGGTCCACTACTGCTCTGGTTCTGCCTCATTCTTTGTCTCTTTCCCTGAGATGATCTCTCCAAATGGATGGATGGTGTGGATACAACACATATCTCATGGTGGGGCCCATCGAACTTGGTGACGTCACTTCAGTAGGGAGTCTCAACCTATCATAATCGGCGTCCAATGCAATGAGACGTGGATTAGATACTGACAGATAGTTTCAACGGTGGAAACCACTCTCCCCCACTTTTTTATGTGGTGGGTCCACTGGAGGTTTGGATTTAACTCATTCTTTTGATATTATTGCCGTAAAATGATATCTCCGAATGGATAGAACGTAGGACACAAAACCTACATCATGGTGGGTCCACGGAGCTTGGTGACTTCGCCTCTACTCAACCTCTCAGTGGCCAATCCGCATCCAATGCACTGGATGTTACACAGATATCAAGGTAGGCCTCACGATTACTCTCATGAAAAATAAAATGAAAGAAATACTCTATGGCTGCCCACATTCAGTACACTTTTGTTTTAAAATCCTTTGCCGACTGATTGAAAGATTAAAATTTCCACAGCTAGTCACGTTATACACAACAGAGATGGTGACTGGCCGATGGCCATTTCAACGATGGAGAATAATAAATTGCAATTTTCGAATACCTGACCTTGGATAAGCTTGCCAAGCCAACATGTCTGTTAGAGAGCCCGTATAGACATGCACCAACCCACATGTAAATGTGAAACACGTGTAAGATATGAACTTTCCGTAAGGTGGGTCCTACTGCGTCGATAACATTGCAAAATAATCAGTGGCGTTCACTCGCTGGATGGGCAAAATGTAAGGGAAAAAATTGCCAAGTATCGTTTTATCCATCCATTGTACCAGCCTAATTTTGCGCATGAGCATCTACATGGCGGGACACATCTGATGGCTGGCTTGGATCTGAAACACGTTTCACTTTGGGTGTTTGGGTGTTGATGGGTCAGTTGAACGTACGTGTGAATGTAGCAAACCAGCTTGCTGTTATTACAAAGATACATAAAACCAAAAAAAGAATTATTTTGTCGTGGGATGGAAGGGCTATTGTAATTTTCTGATTAGGAAGGGATTGCTAGAACTTCTAAGACTAGAAATCTTAAAAATCATAAATTATTTTCATTGTAGCCCAAGCAAGAGGCTGCCTTTGCATGGCCCACCTAATGGAGGGTTCTACTAGATCGCTGGAATGGATCTCTCGAATAATGCATTTAACGCTTAAATGCTATTTTAATCCAAATTACATGTCATTCTGCATTTGTATGCACTTTCACAAACCTCTTTGATTCCTCCGTGAAACATGCATGAAAATTGAAAAACCACTTTATGCACCAACAGTCAAACATCGATTTAACTTTATTGTTTGGGTGCACTTTTACAAGCCTCATCTAATAGTTAGAGTTGATTGTTTTTCAATTTACATCATAAAATGAATAATTATTAGTACACGCTTATTGAAAGGGTGAAATTTATCCTGTAATTTGGCCTTCAAGAACCGTGGGATGAAGACATGCATTGAAATTGGATTGAAATTGCGGCAATAAATTTTGTAGGGCTTACTGATATATGTGTTGATCCGTCCATTTGTTCTACCTACTCATTTAGGGCATGAGCCTAAAAATGTAGATTCAAATCTAGTGGACCATACTACATGATATGAGAATTGAATGTCTACTGTTGAAAGTTAAGATGGGCCTATAGCCCACTAGGATGCGTACTGGTCATCCAACTTGTTTATAACAGCATGCAAACATGAAAGAAGGTAAAACACAAATATCAGCTTCATCATAAACTTCTATAGCCTCCGCAAAGAATTCACCGGTAAGCATTTATTTTTCTCTATTTCCTATTGTATAGTTCACTTGCACTTTAGATGTACTTCATTTTAGGGCCCATCCACTAAATTGAGGGAAAAATAAATAAACTACGCAGATCAGAAGCATATATATAACAGTGGCCCACATTGATTCTAGTAAAATAAATGTAAAAACTTTCCAAACAAACTTTGAGCCAACTTTGATGGTATGGTTTAATGTAAAATATACAAGGGTGTGCAAGAACCAAGCTAGCTAGCTTAGCTTGCCCGACTCGACTCGTAAAAGCTCGATTCGTCTCCGTTTAAAGTTGAGTTTAAGCTGAGTCGAGTTTATTTTTTGAGCTCAAAAATGAGTTCAAGCAGGCCCCAACTCAACTTGACTTGAATTGAATCAGTTTGGTGACTCAGTTACTTTGTCACTGATGTTGCTTATCGATTGTTTGATAAAATAATTTAATGAGATGTGGTTGGTGGTAAGGAAGGTGTGCATTAAATAAATATCTTTTTTCTTTTTTCTTTTATTTTTATCTTTATATTCCTTAGAATATGTTTGATAAATTACTGCAAAATTATTATTTCTATTTGTAAAATAACATATTTTTGAAGTTGTAGTTTAAGCGTATGTTGAAATGCCTCAATAGTGAACTTAGTTCAACCTTAGCTCGAACGTGGTCTGAGCTGGCCCGAGCTACCAGCCGAGCCGAGTAGAGTTCCAGTTAAGGTCAACAGTAATCGAGTTGAGTTGAGTTGAGCTGATAAATAATAATTATTCATTTACATTTTATTTAGATTGTAAATTGAAAAACAAACAAATCCTGATGAAAATCAGTACTATAAAGCATGCTAGTGATTCGTATTCTGCGGGTGGACCCACATAAATACCTAACATGGTCCAGCCAATGGGAAGCTGGCATCTCGCACTTGGTTTCCACGCGCCCGCCGACCTCTCAAAAACAGTAAGATTCTGAGTTTTTGGACTTCTGACTTTGAAGCGTCTCCAGGCAATGACATTTTGGTACTATAGCTGGGGTGTAATCCCGCACCATACGTCCACATCCAAATGTAATAGCTAAAGCATGGCCACGTGGCGGATTCAATGTAAATTCATATAGTGAGGCCCACCTGAGTTTTGGATGAGGATGATTTTTGGAGTCTCAGTTCATCCTCGTAAGGCACACCTGGCGAACGGGTTGAATGTTAGAAACACACCACTGCATCCTTTCCCCATTGTTCTCTGTAGTATGGGCCACCTGAGATGTGGATTGGATTAATTTTTGGCCACGGGGACTGAAATCGAGGGACGGACCTGATGGACGGAACTGATGTCACACGCACAACATGGCAGACCCCATGAGGCATGCGTGTTGTACCTGGTACGGTGCAACATGTGTTTTGGAGGAATTTTCTAACGTTTGATTCAATTCAATCTAAACCATTGCTACATTTTTTTTTTAATGGTCTGTTTTCATGTCATTTTGGATCTAAGGGTCAGCAATGCCTCATATGGATATTTGTATTTTGGTCCATCCACGGCCGACAACAATGAGATCAACGTCTTGTGACAATAATGGAGATGATATTCACGTCTTTTGTTTATATATGATGCTAGCACGTGGTATGCTCTGCATGAAATCCTGTAAAGTTCTTTGAAAGCGCAGGTGAGAAACATCCGGTAATTCGAACCGTTGATCCGGTCTGGTGCTATATGAACGGGAGGTAAGCCAAAACTCACTGTGATTGCGCAACTCTCAACTCCCAGACGTGGATTGCCTACTTACACCGGCTATTGGACAGTACTATGTGGGCCCTCCATGATGTATGTGTTTTATCTATGCCCTTCATCCATTTTGGATAATTATTTTACTTCATGAACCCAAAAGTACGTGAGATCCAAATATCAAGTGGACCACACACGATAGGAAAACAGTAGTGATTGAACGCCTACCATTGAAAACTTCCTATTGGCCACTGCAATGTTTATTTGCCATCCAACCTTTTTAGGTCACACGGACCAGGATGAAAGGAAAACACAAACATGAGCTTCATCAAAAATTTATGTAGTCCAAAGAAGTTTTTAATGATGATCATTCAATCACTACTGTTTCCTGTGGTGTAGTCCACTTGAGATCTAGATCTGCCTCATTTTTTGTTTCATGCCATGAAATAACCTGCAAAAATGGATGGACGGCGTGGATAAAACATACACATCAATATGGGTCCCACAGAACAAGGTGCAGTAGCTACTGCCTACCGGCAGCCTCAGTAGGCAATCCGCGTCCCAGCGTCTAGCTTTTGCAGTTCCTATCCATACGAAGTGGAGTTCTGCTCAACCGTTCCTTTTGTGGGTCACTTATCAGCTAGCTACCGCAGTCCAGTCCCGTTGATTTTTGGGCAATGGCCCATCCCTATAATGCCTACCAGAAAAAGCTCCGATCACCACAAGTTCGCCGCGTGCACTTCATCGAAGAGGGTGATGGATGGACGTTCTGTGCAACGGATTTGGAATCGCGGCGGCGATTTAGGACTGGGGCTGTTCGTGGTTTGGTTATCTAGGCCGTTGATATGATATGGTCGATGAAATCTCGGACCAAACCAACCTGTCCCGTTATTTTTCCATTGAATATGGACCACTTGGGTGTTGGACACAGCAACGACCAAGCTCTGTGGGGCCCATCTTTTTGTGCGTGTGACATCCGCTCAGTCCATCAAGATTGCCTTCTCATGATTACTCATCCATGCAGAGGCCATCACATCTACGCTGTGGATAACTGGGCCATAAGAATCATCTCATTCTGGGACTTTTCAGTTGGTGAACCATTGCCATAGTTCTCTTAAGAACCGTCCATTTGCAGAACACAACTTGCACTGGAACAATGGCCTGGACCACCCATTCATTTCAAGCAGGGCCCACGTACTTGGCTAGCCCATTTCGGCACGTGGCTCAATCACTCTCCGCCACGCCTGTTGACCACAGGATGAGTGGTTTCAGGGTCACCACGCAATCCGCTTACGTGCATTTGATTTTATGACCTGACATCATCATAGAGGCTGGCAGATGAACAGTCTGGATGACGTACGTGTTGGTGCATCAGGACACCACAAGGTTACTGCGTATAAGATCCTCGGCCCGAGGTTTTTCATTTCGCCCGGATGCCAGAATCCACCTTCGATGGACGTGACTGAATGTAGCTTGGATACGATAATCCTAAAAAGTTGTTTAGATTTGTGGCCCACCAATGGACGGATGAAATGAGACAGACAGCAGTGGCCCAAACTTATTGAAAAAGCCCCGAGATAGGGCATCGTTCATCTGCTCTGAGACGCAACAAAGCAATGGTCTGGATTGCTTACCCATGGGCCTCCCTTATTCTTCTCTGTGTGAGTTTTGCATGATTTCAAAAATAGTGTTGACTCTTCGAATGCACACATTGCATAGTTGTAAGCAATCAGACCGTCCAGATTTCTCACCCATCCGTGGATAGAACAGCCACTGAGAAGATAGTATTAAATATCTTACATTTCCTCGAATTTGGACCACTCAATATTTCACCTTTAACCATCCATTTGATAGCTATTAATCCAATGGTTGAAATTGCTTGATCAGTGCTATTTTAGAGAATCTCTCCATCCATGTGGTAGTTGGTACTCACAATTCGAATGGTAAGGATAACTGTACACATGCGCCACATGTGAGGAGCACGAGTCACCACCATTTCCTCCGCCAATAAGGGCCTGTTTGGATGCGGGGATAAGATGAGAGTAGAGTGGATGTAACATCCCAGAAAATCGGGAGTCGAGCAAAAACTCAACTCTCGAGTTTCAAAACGTCACTTATGCAACATAGATAATGATGAATGCATGTTGTCTGCAGAATGACATTAAACAAGATTAGGATTAAGCCCAAACAACATATCATACTCCAGAGACAGTTAAATTTGCAAGCGGAAGACTATGATAAATATATAAAATATATAATTGATTGTAAGTCTCCAAAGTGTGAACATGTTACCAGGTTAACCATATACATGTATACACCAAAAATGAGCAAAAAGAATATACATGGGTTTTTGAATAAAAGGAAAATACCAAGTGTATTGACATCTAATCAGTAACCTTGTAAACCCCGTCGATCAGAACCTGCATATAGGAGAAATCCTCCTCATAATCATAAAGTTTGGCTCTACTTCGCAAGCATCGCCATAATCTGAAACTAAAATAGGGACCGTTGGTGTTGCAACACCGTCCCGTAACGTGAGAGTGAGTAATTAACTCTATGGAAACTATACAGCAAAGGTTAACATGTTATCAATTTAAACAAGCAGTAATGATAAAGCAGTACAATCAAACAGGTCCTAGATACTCTTGTTAATGCAATGATGATATGAAGAATAATGTATGCCCTCACCACAAACCCCTCTGCGACATCCTCTAACGATCGCGGCATGACTCACTTTCTCAGTGCTCTCACCAACGCTATTGGCACATGCAATGCATGTTATGAATTTGCTTACCAAGTTCTTATTAGTCCTTTTCATACAGCAAGATTGGGAAGCTAAGACACCTTCCTTGTATCATTTCCCAACATTGATCCATTATAGGGTTGTCAATCCTACGATATCTCATACGATAGTATAGTTCTAGGTCGCTGCAAGGGCTGTTGCGTGCAATCGTTGCTCCTCTCCCCCATCACCTTATCAATACATGCCTATTTATCCTTAAGACTACATCAGGACTCGTCGCCCCCACGCGGTGTCAAGATAAACTCAAGGTCACTACAAAGGGCTCGTCACCTGATCAGTGTAGGCCGACAGCAAGAATATAGTGTCTCATTCCACCATAATCTGCTCAGAGTAGGGTATTCACTGGTCACTACGGAGAGGTTTGTGGCCCCAGCGTAGGCCGACAGCACGACCACGGTGTCTCATACCACCATGCCCGACTCATGAGTCTTAGGGGATCTTGGTACCATGGTTACGGGAGTTTCACTGGTAAGCTCAGTGTCTTAGATTCAAACAGTAGTGACCAAATATGGTGAACAAGCATCGGTCAATCGGCTTAGTTGATAAGCTCAACTAGGCCAAGCGTACGTTGAGTTGAATGACATGGAATGCATAAGCACTCCGTGTAGCCTAACCACTGCCGAACATCCCAAGCACGACTCAGATTCACTAAACTTATCTTGTGTGGCGAAAGCAACCTCAACCACTAATTACGGAACAGTTTCCGATTACCTGGACTGTAACACAGCCCCAATCACATACAAATCTAGTAATTAGCATATGATTCATATCCTATATTCATATGAATATTCATGAAATGTAACTTGAACTAAAATACAGTATGTGGAGGAAATCATACACTACGGTAACATGATTTAACAATCCATGGAGGAAATCATATACGCAGTTAATACAAATAATCTAAGTTACACAATGCATGGAGAAAATCATACAGTCAAATATTGTGATTGAGATTTATATCTCAACAACCTTAGCAATCACATTTTTACTAATTACTAACTCACTTAGGCATTTTATACAAACATTTAGATTACACATTATATCATATATCTTATGCATTCAATAGAATACGTATTAGGGCGAATCTTTTCGTCAAAGGGTTACCGCTTATACAACAACCATACATCCATGACGGTTAGTCATGGCAAGCACGAATACAAAGTCTATACTCATTCAGTCATTTATACAAATACTCAGAATACATACATTATCATACATGTGTATGTTGATTATACATGTATTAGACCAAATCCTTTCACTAGGGAATTGCCCCATATACCACCTGCGTATTCCTACGATGGATAATCATGGCATGCATGAATCCAGGTTTCGTATTCATTTAGACATTTTCATAAACACGTGGGCTACACATTTTAACCTATATAGCGTACATTGGCCGAGGCGTGATCTAGGGCAAGTCCTTTCGCTAAGGAGTTGTCATACATGTAACAAGCATATGTTCACGGCAAATAATCATGTTAAGTACAAATCTAAATTTTATACGTATACGGTATTTTCTACAAATACAAGGAATACAGTATATTCAACATAGTTAACGTATAACTGAAAAACGAAACGGATGACACTTTGTACATGTGCAATGGCATGCTAGGCAAGAATAAATCATTACTTAACATTGAAAGTCTTGAAGACCATAACCTAAACGTACATACTCCGCACCTTAAACCAGAAATTGCGAAACGGAGTTCATTCAGACGATAAGTCTTCGTCAACGGCTCAACGACAGCCTAAACTATAAAATAGGTTAGCTACAACATCACTACAGCTACCCTAGGCTATAAAATAGGTTAGGGTTAGGGTTTCTTATCCAAGAATGACGCTGGAATCACCGAAAAAGCAATACAGAAGGGTGGATGAGGCACGTAGAGAAACTGGGAAGAATCCTAGGATGTAGCACCAACTTCTCCCTCACTTCCTCTCTCTTTTCTCTCTTTTCTCTCCTAGGTTTTGGGAATTCGTATGGGATTTGTGAGAGAGGGCTTAAGGCCTTTTTATAAGCCCAAAAGCGACGAAAATAGACTTGGGGCCAAGGTATACTTATGTTATAACCAAATCGGGTCTGTTCCGTCTCAACGGAGCATTTCTGGAGGTCCTGTTACTAAATACGGTCGGACTTAAGCTCTCTATTATTGGATCTATGTTAAGCTAAGTTTTCAGTCCGGTCGGGTTTCTATATCGACCGTGGCGAACCGGTTTCAGTTCAACGGTTACGGGAACTCGATCAGAGCTACAATTATTATGACGTGTAAGAGTCACCTATCCTGATCTGAGAGTGAAATTTGGTCGAATTCTAACGGTCAGAACGCTTAGAAAATGTCGCGCAAGTGACACATGCCAGATTTCATAAATTATATTTAATTTCTAACATTTCTCACACTATTCACTCTGGACTCAAGGAAATAGTCACAGGACATCGTTTGGCCTTGATTTTCGAGATGATTGTCAAGTCCAACTAGGCGGTCATATTCGTCTAAGATTATAGATATCGAACTTTCGACGTACGGTATACATCTGATATGGAGTTTCAAAGTGCTCCCGAGAGCAAACGGGTTTAGAGTTGGATCCTAGATTTCAGGGTAAGATAGCGTCACTGATTCTATAGGTTTTGGGTCTTACAGATCATATTTAAAGTGGTTGGTGCTAATTTCACAGGTAATCTAGTGTAGCGCTAGTTAAAACACGTTAAATTTCTAAAGAATTTAGTTCTAAATGATTTCTTTGGCTTTGGAATTGGGTTTTGAGAGGTTACTAAGGTGTTATGGTTGACCCATTGCCTAAGGATGCCTAACTCCAGGTTGGAAAAAATTCGGAGTGTTACAGTGGAGTAGGTGGGATAGGGTTTTGAAATCTCACCTCATACTCCTCGACTTCTGTTTGGGCGGCGCGTGTAAGACCCGTATCTTGGTCCGTACCTTTCCGTAGACTTTCGCGATCTTACCGATCGAATTTCGACGACCTTCGACCCTTAATCGATATCGACGCGCGACCTTGATTCATACGCTGACAACCCGAGTCGACTCAACCCGAGACCAATACCATAGCGATCGCGCCGTCGTTGCGGTTCCGATACCGCGACTTGCGCGCCGAGGCGATACCCTGGTCAAGAGATATGGGCCAACGTTCGGTGCGAGAAAACGCCGCGCGTTGCGAAAACTAAGGAAATCTCTACGATGTGTCACATCAATCACATCAATCCCATCAATCAATTACTCATCAATCCATCACATGTCAAGTACACATCACTTCCATCCCTTTTCCCAAGCAACCACAAAAGTCTCCTAAACCCATACCTCTCTTACACAAAAAGCCACAAAAGTCTTCACCACCCATACCTCTCTTACACAAAAGCCTCAAAAGTCAAGTTTTTCTTACACAAACATCACTCACCACATCCATCCATCACTCTCTCTCTCCCTTACATCACTCTCTCTCTTTCTCTCTTCTCATTTCAAATCTCCAAGCAACTTCCAAGCTCCATACGTATGGAGTTTTGCAAAGCCTCCTAAGCTCCAAGTGGCCCACCTTCCTACCCCAAAATCTCTCATCTCAGCCCTCCATTCTTCATCTTAACCATTGAAGTTGAAGCTAAGGTGCCAAGGAACCTCTAGGAGCGAGAAGATCGGACAGTGGGTGCCTCTATAGGGTAGATTTACTTATTTTTATGGTGGACCAAGTGAGGCCCACCGATCAATGGTGTGGATCTCACTTGAGACCCTAAAATAAGGCCGATGGCCTACTTGGATCATCATGATCATTCCATGATGGGGCCATTCTCCATGGACCCCATCATGATGTTTATTTTCTTTCGAAAGGTCATCTAGACCATCCATATTGGTGGGGAAAGGATCCCCACCGTTGATCTTTAGTTTTGATGGTCACATATGCAAAATGACTCATTTGATGTATGATTTCATGTATGGGAGGGCCCATAATGACGGGGTCCTCCATCACAAGCCGTGTCCCACTCTCCATGTCTCTCTCTCTCTCTCTCTTTTATTTTATTTTATTTTATTTTATTTTATTTTTTTAGGATTGTGTGGCCCACTTGAATGGATCCCACCTTGATGCAATTATTTTTATTCAAGTGGGGCCCACCTTAGACGTTGAACCCATGGCACCCGTCAGTGGTGGCCCACTCCATCAGGGCCCACACTCAAAAAATAATAATAATTTAAGACCGTCCAGCGTCTGGGACGCTGGACATTTCAACAGAAAGGAGAAAAAGGAAGAAAGAAAAAAAAAAAAAAGAAGAGGAGCTTTTGGGTGGTCCCCTTGCATAGGCACCACCCTGATGTTTATGTTCGATCCAAGCCGTCCATCCTCTTACCCACGGCATTTTAGCCGTTGGGTAGAAGTTTGGAACTGATCCAATCACCTGGTGGGTCATAGCGCCAAATATTGCGTCCTCACCATTCAAATACTATTTTCCTATTTTATTCCACTTCTTTAGCTTATAAAAATTCAAACTCTGGAGTCATTTCGACTGTTGCGGGCCACTGAACGCAATGGCCGGAGCGGATTTCATTTTAGCGGGACCCATGCGTAAAAAACTATAGGAAGACCAATTTTCCTGATTTTTGGAAAGAGGCATAGCCTCTGCCTTTACGTCAGCAGCGGGAGGGCTGCACGCGCCTGCGTGCAGCCAGTGAAGCGGGCGGGCGGCCGCTGGCCACCCATGGCCCTGCACGTGGGCCCCACAGCGATGTTTATTTGCATTCCAACCCGTTCATCGGATGGGCCACCCCCTAAAGTGGCCCCCCTCCAAAAATTAGGCCGATCCGACGCTCGGGTGGCCCACACCATAGGAAACAGTGTGAATGGATAGCTACCATTGAAATCTATTTTTGGGCCCACAGAAATTTCAGATCAATTTGAAATTTATATCCTCGCTTCATACAGGTCTGGATGACCTTATGAGCGGGTTGGATTTCAAATAAATATTACGGTGGGCCACATTTGTGGGACCCACGTTAATGTATATATTTCATTTTCACCGTCCACAACCCGTGGACGGTGAGACTCACCCTGTTGCATGTGTTTTACACACGCTGTCCATCTGTCTTTGATGATGGGGCCCACTGCCAGCTACCCATATTGTTTTCTGTGGGACCCACCATTATATATATTTATGTATGTTATATAGTTTAAATGTATATTTTATAATATGAAAATTGTAGTGGGCCCTAGACCATGTGTCCCTATGAATAGTTTGGATGGAAATAAATGTTTTGTAAGGCCCATGAGTCGGGACCCATTTAATTTCAAAAGGGCTATGGGCTAGGCCCATTTGTTTTATAAAATGCTTATGGGCTGCGCCCATTTGATTCATTTATGGCCTAAGAATTTGGGCCCACTTGATATGTAAAGCCTATGGGCTTAGGCTTACTTGATATTTAAGGCCTACGGGCTAGGCTCATTTGAATTTAAAAAGGGCATGGGCTAGGCCCACTTGATTTATAAAATGCTTATGGGCTAGGCCCATTTGATTCATTTTTGGCCTAAGAGCTTAGGCCCATTTGATGTACTTCAAGGCCCATAAAATTGGACCCATTTGTTGCATTCTTAAAGCCCATGGAAGTGGACCTATTTGTTATATTGTAAGACCCATGGGACTACACCCATTTGATTATAAAAGGGTTCATGGGATTAGGCCCACTTTGATATGCATGCAAGCTCATGGATTAGGCCCATTTGAATTGTTTAAGGCCTAGGGATTTAGGCCCATTCGACTCATATAAGGCCTCTGGGTTGAGGCCCATTTGATATACATTTGGGGGCCCAATTGGTGTGGCCCATTTGATACATATTAGACTCATGTGACTAGGTCCAATTGATGCAATCCAAGGCCCACGGGTTTTGACCCATTGCAATGCACATAAGACTCATTGTTGTGGCCCATTTATGTGGCCCATCTGATGATTAAAAGGCCCATAGGATATGGCCCATTTGATATATATATGAAAAGCCCAATGGGATGAACCTAAGGTCCATTGCAATGTGTAATCCCAATACCGATTATGTAGCGATATTTAAGAAGATTGTACCTGAGATGCAATGTTGGTTTGACGTCCACATTGCGAGTGTAATGTTGGTTGGATGTCCACATTACTACTCTCTATAGGGCCCATTACTGGGCAGTACTTGCTGTGTTTCGGCTGTCCAGGCGTATCTGCGTTGTAAGAATGGTTCATCACTCATTTACATGTTTAGTATAGTTTCATGACCCATGATCATACGCATCATATGTATGCTTGATATGAGATTGACTGATCATAGCATTTGCCTTCGGGTAGGTTGTTTGTGGGCTCCCGGTTAGACGGTGTTGCCTTACATGAGCGCACGATATGCGCAGGATTGGTTGCATGACTGGATAGCGTGATTCATGCATTCCACATTTGTGTGACATGGTTATTGTACGCCCTAGCGACATCAGGGCCGTAGCCTCCACAGACGCATCGTGGTTGGCAGGATTGGATATTGGAAATTATGTTGTACATGGGATGCTATTGATATTCCTGGGTGAAAGTCCCTAAACCCTTATGGTACCAAGAGGTTGCTCCAACGTCTAGACCGAGTGGATAGATGAGCGCTGAGTGCCGAATAGCAGTTGGCTGTGCTCTCCACTGTGTCGTGGTCGGTTGGAAGGGGGTGCGGCCTTACCCGCCCGATAGTCGGGGACAATGCTAGGCTGAGTCTGACCAGCTCGAGGAATGGGTCCGCTATCGACGAGTCGCGCCCGATATTGGCAGACGGATAGTGTGGTCTCTTCCACTTACCTTATTGCGCGCGATGTGACGACAATCTGGTTTAGAGTGTACTAGACCCCGGTGATATTCCATACTTTGAGCTGTATTGATATGTGGACATAGATGAGGATCTGTATGCTTGAGTTGCATTATACATTGCATGGCCTTGGGATGGCTGATACCATTCATGTCTTGCATCGCATAAGCCTTGGTACGGCTCATGATATTATGGTTTCATCTGCGTATTCCGTATTACTCTGTCATTGCATGTTCATATTACTACCTTGCATACACACTTTCACTACCCTCTAAGCTTTCTGTAAGCTTATGCACGACCGTTGCGTGCAGGTGACGTTGGATCGCAGCAGCGCTGAGGCAGGAGCACGTTGCTGATCATTTTAGAGTTTTTATTATTATTTACCATTGTATTTCCCTTTATGCTCATTGTACTTGTAAAGTTTTTGATCATAGTGGAAATGTAATGGAGTTCTTGGTTGTTGTTTGTGGGTTATGTCTTTGGTTATGTTTATTACGAATCAAACCGACATTGAAAATCCTCGTAGCATTCCAGGATCGGAATCTGGTGAATGGGAGCTAGGAGCCGAGAATGGGGTTCTACGGAGGCTGTCGGCGCCGGATTCGGTGATCGGGAATTTTGTGAGCCCAGTTTCCGAGTTTGGGGCGTGACAGCGCGGTATTACTGATGGATGGGAGTAGTCTCTGGATTCGGAGAACGATCCAGTGGATTGCAAATCCCACATACTTCATTCTCGCCTCATCTTTATCCTATGCTCCATCTCATCCATAGCCCGTCTGCAGTCCAGCGTACGGACGGATGGATTGGGAGTTGTCATGCTTTCGATTTGGCGGGAGAGAGGCTGTGGTTGGTTTTCGTTTTGGCACGAAAAGGGGTTTATAACAACCACCTGAGGTTCGTGATGGTCGTCTTCATCGATTTGCTACCATCGCGAGCTGAGGGTCTGCTCATCCTGAGTTAGGTCTTCTTCCACTCACGATCTGCATGAGACTCTGTTCAGGTCTGTGCATATGTCTTACATGTTCTAGATATTGATGATTTTTGTAGCATTGGAAGCTGCCATGAAGGGTTTTCATTAGAGTTGGGCAAAATTGATCCGATCCGGTGGATCCGACCCGATCAGACCCGATCCTAACTGAACCGACGGCCTGGATCGGTGAGGATCGGGTTAGACATTTTAGTTCCGAATGGTTTTCGGATCTGGCTCGGATTGTGGTCAATCCGTATAGATCCGATCCAAAACCCGATTCGGATGGACCCGATCCGATCAGATTTGACCCGATCCGGAGCATGGGGAGGATTTTAATAGAGGATATCCAATCATTATTGTTTTCCTATGGTGTGGTCCACCTGAGATTTTTACCCCTCTAATATTTTTTATCAAACCTTAAAATGATCCGTAATAATGGATGAACGACATCAATGAAAGACATACATCATGGTGGGGCTCACATATCACGAACACAGTGAGTAGTCCATCCATTTCCGTCAGCACCACAAACATTGTTTTATGGCATAGATGATGTATTCAATATGCTTTTATGTCATTGAGTAAACTCAGTGGGGCCTACCATGAATGTGTGTGGGTCATCCACGTTGTACATTTGTTTTTCAAGCTAAATTTAATGGTTGAGTCGAAAATTGAAGAATGGAAAAAGCTCAAGTGGACCACACCACGGGTAACAGTGGGAATAATGACTTCCACCGTTGAAACCTTGGTAGGCCCCATGGTGATGTTTATTTGTCATCCAACCTATTCATAAGATCACAGATGCATGGATGAAAGGATAACACAAATAAAAGATTGACCCAAAACTGCTGTGGTCCCTAAGAAATTTTCAACGGTATAACTTCAATTCACACTGTTTTTAGTGGTGTGGCCCACTTGAAATTTGGATATATTTTATTTTTGTTCTAAGGTACTCAAATTATCTTTTAAAATGGATAGACGGAGTGGATAAATTAATTAAATCATGGTGGACCCCACAGAGGCTGGCGTTACTCGGTAAGCAGTCCGTGTCCCAGACTACCAGCACAAGCACTACTGCACTAGCCACCAGCTGTGCCGTGGGCAGTAGCCTAGGCCAGCTGGCTGTGGCGTGCGAAGACGAGCGGACGCTCCTCGAGCTTCGAGTTGTACGAACAGTTCAAAGGAGATTAAGTTATATGGGCCCAAAGTGATGTATTTATTACATCTACATCGTTCATGTATTTTTAGAGATCATGTTAGATCATTATTCAAAAAATAAATAATATCCAAAGATCATCTAGACCACACCACAAATAGTAGCAGAGAATGATTTTTACTGTTAAATCATTCGTGTGGTCCACTTAATAGTTAGATCTGCCTTATTTTTCGTCTCAGGCCTTAAGACAAGCTTTCCAAATGGATGAATGGTTTGGATATAACACCTACCCCATCATCAGATGTACAAACCTCGCTAACGTGAATACACAATTCACTCGGGCGTGCTTGCGTGAAAAGCAAGCAAACAGTTTAACTTTAAAAGTTAAATAAAACCCAATACACGGAGATTATAAGTTCTTTCAGCCGTATGTGGGGCCCACCTTGATGTATATATTTCATCTAAGCTGTTTTTTCATTTTTAAATATTATTTTAGTCATTGAGCACAAAAAAGAGATATATTAAAAGTTAAATTAGACCACACTATATGAAATAATTTGATTTAATTTATATTGTTTGATTCGTACCTAATCCGATCCGGCTCGATTTTCCTGACTGAGGCAAACTCGGTTCGAGTAAAGTCAACCAGGTATCGGGTCTGTCCGAATCAGGTGGCTCGAATCCGGCCTTGGATCGGGTCGAGTTCGGATCTGACCATTAAAAATTCGGATTTGATCGGGTTATACCTAATCCAATCCGATCAGGACCTTTGCCCAGCTCTAGTTTTCATGCATCTAGTGCATATATGTGGTTTCCAGCAAAATAGGCCCTCCGATATGGAGTTCACCTATTTAGCTGGCTGCGATGGGTTCTAAACCAGGTCTGATATTGGATGTGCAGTAAGATTTCTTCTCCGTCCGTCCAATCTCTCCTGTATTTATTCCCCCTTCTCCAATCTTTTTTACATAACTTTATGGGGTGGTTCATTCTGTTGTGTTCCTCCCTTCAAAATTGTAGTGCATTTTTTTTTTTGAAAATTGGCTTGGTTCCCACTACAATGTCCTTTACGGTCTGTTCCACCATCTCTACGGCCAAATCTTTGTTCCCTTGAATACCTGTAACACCTTCTCAGTTTATCTTTGATAGACTTGAGTCTCAAAATTTCTTGGACATTATTATCTGACTGTATCGATGGGTGTCTGAAAGTGACCTCAACATCAACCTAGAGGTCTGTACAGTTATCTATACTTACCATTGTAATGGGGCATTCAGATCATAGGCCAACCCAACTAGGTCTGAGTTTGAAAACAGTGGGCCCCACCGTGGACATTACCATTCTTCAAAATCAGGCTAATCTGCACAGTTGTTGGCCCTCACGTGTATATTGAGCCAGACCGTAGGTTGTCCTCTGTTTCAATAGTGTGGCCCACCTGATGAGAAGGTAGGTACCATTTTCACGGTACTGATATCCTACTTAACTGGAAACGTCACTAGCCAATGGCTAGTGGTCAGTGCTATGTGGGCCCCACCATGATGTGTGTGTTTCATCCATGCTGTCTACCTATTCTTCAAGATTATTTTATGGTATGATCCCAAAATTGAGGTTGATCCAGATCTCAAGTGGACCACACAGTGTTGATTAAACACCCACCGTTAAAAACTTATTGAGGGCCACAAGTTTTGGATCAAACCTATATATTTTTTCCCTTCATCCCAGTTTGTATGACCTAATCAACAGGTTAGATGCCAAATAACTATTATAGTGGGCCTTAGGAGGTGTTTAATGGTGGACATTCAATCATTACTTTTTTCCCATGGTGTGGTCCACCTTAAATTTAGATCTATCTCATTTTTTGGGATTAAGCTTTAGATTATCTTTCAAAATGGATGGATGGTGTGGATAAAACACATACATCATGGTGGGTGCACCGTCCACATAGCACCGACCACTAGCCATGGTTGATGGCACCGTCCTCAACCAGGAAATGGATTGGTTACTCCTCCTGCCACTAGCCGATGGTTGGTGGTCAGTGCTATGTACATCCTACCATGATGTATGTGTTTAATCTATGTTGTCCATATATTTTTCTAGATTATTTTATTGCATGAGACAAAAAATGAGGTATATCCGAATCTCAACTGGACTACATTATAGGAAACGGTGTTGAATGAATGTTGATAATTAAATTTATTTTGAGGGTCATAAAAGTTTTGGATCAAGCTGATCTTCCTTTCATCTATGTCTGTATGACCTAATCAATAGATTAAATGTCAACTAACCAGTATAGTGGTCCTTAGGACAATTTTAATGGTCAATATTCGATCACTTTTTCATTTTTTGTTTGTGGTGTGATTTACATTATATTTATATACCTCGCATTTTTAATATCAAGTCTTAAAATGATATTTAAAAATGGATGAATTGAAGGGATGAAAGATATATATATTATTGTAGGGTTCCTGGAGCATCGTACAATAACCACTGGGCTAGTGGCAGAGAGAGTAGCCAATCCGTTTCCCACTGATTGGCTACTTCCTCGCAACCATCTCCTGGCAGGTGGCCGGTGCTTTGGGGCCCTACCACGATGCATGTGTTTCGTTCACTTCGTTCGTTCATTTTTTAATATTATTCATGACTTGGTTCTTACAAATATCAGGTGTACGCGTCATAAGAATACAACAGTGATTGAATATCCACCGTTAAAATCTTCCTCAGATTTATTAAACGGTTTATTTGACATCTAATATACTTATTAGGCCATACAGGTCCGAATGAAGAGTAAAGGCAAAGATGAGCTTGATTCAAAACTTTTATAGCCTCGTAAATGTTTTTAATGGTTAACCTTCATTCAACACCGTTTCCTGTAATGTAGTTCACTTGATATTAGATATATTTCATTTTTAGAATCACACCATAAAATGATTTGTAAAAATAGATGAACGGCATGGATGAAACAAATACATCATGGTGGGGCCCACATAACACTGACCATCAGCCATTGGCTGGTGTCACGGGGAGTAGCCAATCCGTTCCCCAACCAAACCGCGTCCAACATGTATGATGGCGCGAAAGAAGGTACGGCATCGCAGGCTCTGGAACCTTTCCTGCCGGTGATCAGTTATGAAAGAGGGGTTATCAGATACTCAGGCTGCGTATGACGCTTGATGCGCGGGCACTCAAAAATTATACACGTGTGATGTACTAACTGAAATGAAACCTACTAGGCTGTACATCCTATATCGTGAAGTTACAAAACCAAGATTAGATTGATCGAATAATCCTAACCTCTGATTCGTGGCTTGTTTGTTGAAATAGGACCGTTGGATGCCAGTTTTTAACCTTCCAATAAATGTACACCAATCCGATAGATGAGTAGAAAATCTCCATTTTTTTCAATGATAAATCAAGAATAATTACCATAATTTTAACGGTTTAATTTGGGTAATTTTACGCCACATGTGCAATGTCGAAGTGCCTACGTATATCATCCATCACACTCTGCCGGAGTATCAAAGAATTTCTCCCTTTGAAGTGGTGCAAAACCAGCTGGTAGTCGGACGCCAG
Source organism: Magnolia kwangsiensis (assembly GCA_037074715.1). NCBI lineage: Eukaryota > Viridiplantae > Streptophyta > Magnoliopsida > Magnoliales > Magnoliaceae > Magnolia > Magnolia kwangsiensis. The sequence continues at coordinate 13,589,041 of CM073571.1, forward strand.
CTCCCATCCTGCCGGTGTGAAAAACACAACAAGAGGCGATTTCCGGTACGTCTTAGCGAACCGTCTTGGTTTGTCGCCAACTCGAGACCATACACGTGGCATCGAGGTTGGCTAATGTGGAACATTGAAGATTTCCGTTCTGACAGTTCAAATTACCACGATTTCCCGCTCACAGTGGTCCAATCTAATAAGGCCCACGGAATGGACGATCTGGATCCACCAATCTTACAGCCAAAGTGCAACGACCGGATCCTTTTCTTTCGCCGCTCATATTCACTCAAAATGGTATTTCATAAGCTCCGTTACTCGTGAGTCGTGATTGACTGTCGCTCGAAGCACTGCACCCTCCCAAACCCTCCCATATTCTTCTCCCCTCCCGAGGTTTCTCTCGGCAGTGCGCAGTACGCACCTCTGCGCACTGGAGCGTGTGCATTAATCGCCAGACGCGCTATCTTCAAGCGCACAACACAAACGCCTTAAAAATGTCCACGTGGTACGCGTAAGGTAGATCCGGACCGTTGATATGGTGGAACCCAACGTTATATTATATTTACCTTATATGTGAGACGTATATTGATCCGATGCTGTGTATGGAGAATTAAAATTTGAAATATACAATCTACTTCGCTCATCTGAAGAATTTTTTGGCCTATTTTAGAGGATATAATGCATAATCTAAGAGGAACGTCTGATGAGCGTACCAGATTTCTCACACATATACGACGTTGGCATGTGCAAGGCGCTTGCTTTTGGTGCTTGAAGATGGAGGGTCCGGACTAGCATTTTGGCTTACATTTGCTATGCCACACGCACCCTGACACACACCATCCATGCCAACCTAGCACGTGTGCGGGGCATCTGAGGCGAGCATAACGTCGGGTCCACCATGAATAAAAATCAAGGCCGTTCACTGATCATGTGGGCTACCGAACGCATCCATCCAACATGAACCGTTAACAAATTCTTCTAGACCGTCAATTGTTTTCATATAAGTCTGGCCCGTCTGTTCCGTGGCATTGTCCCCATTGCACTGCCAGGTCATCTACACGATGGAACCCACCTTACGGACGTCTCAAAAAGCCCACACGCATGCCAAGGAGGCACGAGTGTGCCTGTGTGGCTTGATCTCCGTTTCCTATTTAAGACCCCTTGTTTGCCGTTCCAAACCCTTTTCAACGGCTTTCATCTCTCCCTGACTTCTCGATTCCCTCTCCCTTTACCTTGAACAAATATAAAAAAATAAAAATAAAAATATTACTGAAATACCCTTACTTGAAAAGCAATATTACTAAAACCGCAACAACCTTCCCTCGGAAATCCAGGCGAATGCTGAGCCCTTTTCGGTAATTTCACGCCGTTCGGATATGGATCCTCCTCTCCTCCCCGAGAGCTCATTTCCGTCATTGGTTGCAGCGTCGTCTCCGCCGTCGTACGGCCTGACAGAGATCTGGCCGTTGGATTCCGGCAGCATCCTTAGGCGGGGGCATTACGGGCAGAATCTGGGGTTCCCGGAGGCGCCGGCGGCTACCGGGAATGCGTCCGTCGAGGAATCGACGGTCACGGAGCAGAGCGTGAGCCGCGGTGGTCGGAAGAAGAGGCGGGACCCAGCAGCGTCGGAAGACGAGTCGTCGAAGCTGGGGTCGACCAGCAGCGGCAATGACGTGGTCAGTACTCACTCGATTGCTCTGTTCTTCTTTGTAATTCATTCGGCTTCGAGTGACATCTCAGTAAATTCCCCTTATTCGTTGGTTAGTTAGGATGGATCTCGTTCACCAAACCGATAATTCGACTTCAGTGCTTTTTTATTTTTGTGGTATTTTTAAGTAACTAATTGTCTGATGGAGCTAAGAAGAATGACATTATAATAAAATTTGCGCCTTTCTTTGATTATTACTGAGTGATTTTGGAAGAATTTTAACATATTTTAAATGATTTTGAGATTTTTTTTTTTCTTCTTATTTTTATATTAGCTTGGGAATTCAGTATGATGTTGCATTCCTAGTGATTGAAAGTTGGATTTGTTGATAGATATGATATAGGAAGACTGTTGAATTTCTTATTATGATTAATGGTCACATACACCTCAATTGATTGCAGTAAGTTACTGGGCATGCGGGGTGTATATACCGTCATTTTATGTGCGTTCGGCATCGATTTGTTAAAAGGACGGGCCCCACCATGAAGGTCGCCTGGCAAAAACATCAGGACAATCCATTCATCAGGTGGTCCAACGTGCATGTTGAATTAGACTATTGGCCATTTGTTTTCCGCCTGGTGAGTAAAAGGCCTGCTTTTTGTACTGTGTGATGAGTGGACTGTCCATTGTTTCCATATTCTGTGGCCTGATTGATTAATGGCACGGGCCACCTATTGGATGGTTTGGATGTTGTATGGTAACAAGCTGGCATCACTGCCCCAGGGGGATTGTAACGGTCGGTTGAGGTATGTGAACATTATTATTCTATTGTTGTTGTAGTGGCTATTGTTATTACTGCTGCTGATGTTGTTACTATCATCATCAGCATCATTATTGTTATTACTGACCCACTCGGCACCTGGGAGGTTTGAGTGCATGAAAAATAAAATTAAAAAATATATAAATTTATACTATTGCTCTGGTTTAATATGGAAATTTAAATTGAACATCATGCTCTGATTTAATATTGTTCCTCACCCTCAAATTGGACATGACTCAGATACCCTATGCTCTGAACAATTCATCCATTAGTTATTACCGTGAACATTCGTTTCTGTGGTATCACTAAAAAACAGTTATCATTCAATTAGGGAGACTTTAAGCATTTCTCCATATGTGGTGGGCCCCTGTTCAAGAGAAAAGGCCATAATACAAGTGGTTGACATTCAACTTGAGAAAGGCCAAGATTGTTTGCCTAGATATTCCAATTCAGGAGATTTTGGGAGGTGGGTCCTGTTCAAGACAAGGCTGTGATAAAAGTGGTTGACATTCAATTTGAGAAATTCCAAGATAATTTGCCTAGATATTCTAATTCAGGAGATTTTGGGGCATAGTCCATTGTGGGCTGATCATTGAACCATAGGACAAATCAAAGTATGCTGTGCATATCCTTGGTCTGGGTCTGGGTCTATATCTATTTAAAAATGGTGGAGATTTTAATTAACTTGAAAAGCGATCAATTTTGGTGAATTCTATGTCAAAATACAAATGCTCATTAAATGCATAAAAAATAAATAAATAAAACTTCATAATGAATATATATCCTTAAAAAACAGCTTAAATCCAATCTATACATGAAATAGCATTCAATTGATTTCCAATCTACCTCTCTCTAGATTCTATGAGTTTCTAATGTTCTTTGTTTTGATATCTTCTTTAGGAACCGAATTGAAAAATACTCGAGAAGAAATGTTGAAAATTAGTTAAGGGAGCTAGTCTAATAAGTCTTACTATGATTTGAATCACTGGGTAACTTGGTTGTAATTATAACTTGCAACTACTAATCTCTCTCTCTCTCTCTCTCTCATGAGCCAAGGAGTATGCAAATGAGCAGAATCCCTTCTCCTCATGCAATTCTAATGGATGCATATACATACACAGACCCTAAGGGGCCTTTATTAAATCTGAGATTGCTGCTCAAACAACTGGCATGTGGGTGACATTGAGCTGTTCCACAGGTTGGTCCCACCGCTTACGCTCTGCTGGCCCAAATATCAGGCCAGTTTAGTCATTAGGTGGGCAACAAATGTCTGTTAAATGGAATCAGTGGTCAAATTTATTTATTTATTTATTTTAATAATTATGACTGACTCATACATGTGTAATCACTGATTTTCAGGCCATGTTACACTATATAAACATATATAGGGGGATTTAATTATTTTCTTTTTCCTCCCTGATATACTTGGTCATTATTGCTGGGTTTCTAAAATGGACTTGAAAGCCGGATTACAACTACCACATATGAAGATGATGTTTTACACTTTGTTACTTTGGTGGAATTTGATGGTTTATAATCATGGCTTGAAAACTGTAAATGTGGTGCGCATGTGACTCTGATTAGACCATTCAGTTCACGGGCCCCACTTTAGATGGTTTATAATCCAGAAATTTCATGGACTTACTGATTGGTATTCATATAGGGCTGTTTGGGGTGGGGAATTTGGGGCAGGGATTTGTTAGATCCACATATTTCAAATCTCCCCTGTTTGTTATTCTTAGAGGACATGCCAAATCTTTGGATTTCCCAAATCCACACACCCATAAATCCATGGATTTGGGGCAGATCTTAAATCCTAGTTCCCCCAAAATTAAAAACTTGCCAAATCCACAAAATGAGAGACTCATTTCAAAAGCAATAAAAGTTATTCTCTTGCAATAAATGCATTGTTATTGCCTCAAATGCTCTCCAAATACATGGATTTGCAGCTTGATCCCCAAACTATAGACTTTGGATTTTGCCAAATCCAAATCCAATGCAAATCCATGAATTTGACTAGTTTGTGGATTTATCAAATCCTCATTCTCATTTCCCTGATGCCAAACAAGTCCCCAATGGACGGTTGAATATAGTTAAGAGGTCTGAATTTCAACAAGAAATATATCCACTAATCAGAGGCTAGGATCCTTCAATCTACATGATTATTGGTATGCAACCTATCTATATGGTGTCCCATGATTTTGATGGTTTAACCTGAATTATATGTATGCCACATGGTACAATTATGAGTGCACGTGTAACCAAACATTACACTTCATGGTATCAAATAACTCCATTATGATGAGACGTGGGTTGTAGAATTTGCAAACCTCAGGACACCATATTCAAAGGAATGTCTTAAGTGAAGGTTTGCTAGCCCAAAATAGACTATCTCCACATGCCCTTCGACAGGCAAGAAATATGCCAACCAATAAGTGTGTTGCCCAGGTGGTGCCCACTGTGGAATTGATCATGAGAAAAAATTGGGCAGTTTTTGCCAACAAGGATGCCCAATCTTGCACACCATTATACAATGGTTTTCAGTTTTTACTGGTGGGCCCCCCTTCTGTGATCTATTTTGTTTATATCACCCACCCTGGGTGGGTCACTACACAAAAGCTTCCCATGGAGAATATACTAACCAATAATCTTAGGGCCATTTTCAATTAAATGCGGAGGATTGTTGCATCTCTTCTTAACTGTATGATTGCAGGACCAAAAAGAAAGGTTAGGATTGTCTCATGAAGGATATCTTTGGGGCATTGCTCATCTGTGATGGAGCCCAACTGCCTGACAGAATAGTAGAACTTCTACCAATACTTTTTTTAAAGCAACTTTATAGTTTTCTGTCCATTTAATGCCCCACCAATTGGTTGGTTAAGATTATCTGATAATTTTCATTTTTGACACATGCTCCACCCATCACAGGGGTCATAGCTTGGACATCATGGGTACCATTGGGCTTGCAAATTGGATTTTTAGGTCGTGTCAAATACAAAAAAATAAAAATAAATGCATGATTTAAAAATTTTAAATATGGAAAATTATTCTTCTCTTTTATAGTAATCTATAGATCTGGGAATCAACTTGGATGGTGGTTGGTTTGGATTGTTTCTTGTAGTGATATTGGTTTCCATTTAAGCAGATCGATTGCAATGGTAGGCGACTCAAAGTGGCGGGATCTGGAGATGAAAATAGGGACTTGAAAGCAGATGTGGAAGCGAGTTCAGGCAATGGCAACAAGATAGCCGAACAGAGCGCTCAACCTTTTGAAGCACCAAAGCAAGACTACATCCATGTGAGAGCAAGAAGGGGCCAAGCTACCGACAGTCACAGCCTGGCAGAAAGGGTATCTTTCTCTCCCTCTCACCCATCGACCCCCCCTCTCTCCCTCTTCCCTTTTTAATTTTTTTTTTTTTTTTTTTTAAATTTATTATTTATTCCCGTCAAGTTTGTGGATTGGAACTGCAAGTTTTAATGGATCCATTTAAATGGGAAAAATCCGCACCGACTTGGAACCGACTTCAATTTACGCACTTTGGATACGCTTCGGCTGCAACCGACTGTGAGCTTCAGTCGCACTGAATTAACTATCGGTTGCAGCTGAATTTCTTCTATTTGCATATGAAGTCTCTGTCTTCCTTAGGTCGCACTGAACATGCCTTCGGTGGCATTGAACTTAGCTTCGGTTGGATTGAATGTCGAGCCGAATTATCTTCGAAAATCACTGTTTGTTGCTGGACTGTTTTGTGCACATTCAGTCAGACCGAACCAACCTTAGGTGGGACCGAACAGTCTGTTTATTCTGTTATAGGACTTTGTGATTCAACTAGTCTTCTCTCTCATTTGCACTTGGTTTTTTTGGATCTTTGACACTTGAATTCTTCATTAAACACATTCAAATCTTCAAATCTTCTTTTGATCAATCTTTGAGCATTAAATCTTCTCTTTAATCATTCTTTTCTCCGTAATTCTCCAAATCATATCTCATATTAAAACATACGTAATTGGATCAATTAAGCGCATCTATGCTTACAAAACCAATGCATAATAAGGGAGAAATATACAATATTTCACACTTAACAGAATCTTGATGACTTGAATATGTCTGGTGGCTAGGCTAGGAGAGAGAAGATCAGCGAGCGTATGAAGATTCTCCAAGATTTGGTCCCTGGGTGTAATAAGGTGCAATACTTTATCATTGTTTCTTTTGACTGTGGTTGATTTGGTTAGTCTCTCTAATTGGCAGCATGATGTGCATGACTTATATTTTTAAATATCTGAAGAAACCTAAGGGAAAAGTTGCATTTTCCATAGTTTTCTTTTATCCAATACAGTTATCCAATGTGGGTGGGACACCCATGCCAGGTAAGGTTCTAACTGCCATGCATTTTAGCTTGCTGAAGGACATTCTGACAGAAGCCTTACTTTTATCAGGTGATTGGCAAAGCATTGGTCCTTGATGAGATAATTAACTACATCCAATCACTACAGCGTCAGGTTGAGGTATGCATCTTTCTGGTGTTTTAAAAGTTGCTTGAATCTACTACCACTCCACCATTGAATTTGATTTATGTTTAATTACTGTATTTTCTAGTTTCTGTCAATGAAACTTGAAGCAGTCAATTCAAGAATGAACTCAAGCATGGAGACGTTTCCGGCAAAAGATGTAAGTTGAATGTTATTGTCGTGAATTAATTTAAATTTCCTACTTCAATGTCTCAAAAGATGATGAACAATCTCCAGAAACAATCTGATTTTAGTCTATATGTACCATATTTTCCTTAAATCATGTGAAAGATCAACTTGAATCAAGACAAAAAGAGAGAACATGAGGGGACCAATCAAACAGACAGTAGATTTCCACTTATGCACTTAATGCACACAGCACACCTAATGCATGCCTTCATATCATCATCATCATCTAAGCATTATCCCAACTAATTAGGGCCAGCTACACAAATCTTATTCCGCCATTCCACTCTATCAAGGGCCTTATCCCACAGGTGCTATGTAATGTAATAGTCTATTACATAGGTTGAACATTGACTCTCTCTTTTAATTCAAGTTGTTGGGTATGAAAGTCCATGAGGTGCCAAAGGACCAAGGTTTCAGCTCTGCTCACACTTGACTTGTCTGCTGAGTAACTGAGTTTGTTTACATGAAGATAGCTTCTTCCTTTGTGTGTGTGTGTTGGGGGGGGGGGGGAGTGGGTTTGGGATGATACCACAGAAACCAGCATGCCTCACCACACCATTCTGTAATGGCCCATGACACCATTCTGGCTTGCCACTTGTTTTCTAGTTGACAAAACCCTTGAAATTGGATTTATCCATTTGAAAGGAAGGGGTGAATCTTCAGTCAAATGGTCAATGCCAGTGGCAAAAGACTAAGTCTTGTGGAAATTTGCCTTTGTTATAGGCTTTACAGCCCATGCATTCTGTCCTAACCAAGGAAAATGGTGAGTGATAAGATCAAAGATGCATAAAGGCCTGATAACTTTTAATAGATCATTGATCCTACATCATCCAGATTCTGATGGAAGAGCCAAACCCTCAGTTGCAGGAACCTTCTTGCACAGGTGCTGCTAGTAACAGTCGAAGATGTGAACCCTTAGTAAAGCTTTTGAAAATTGGGCAAAAGCATTGTCAAATGGCATATGCGATCATATGCAATCCAAGGGGGCTGTGTGCATAGGCGATTGCACAATTGCATATGCATCACACAGCCCTGAAAAATTATTTTTTAAAAATGAAAAAAAAAATGGAAAAATCAAGGAAAGTGGAAAAAAATAATGTCAAAATATTACAAATGTAGGGATTTTTTTTTATTTTTTATTTTTTATTTATTATTATTATTTTTATTTTTATAAATAGTTTTGTTACCAATTTTGATAAAATTTTGTTATATTTATTACATCCATTAGACTATTAGACTGTATCAAGTCAACTAACTAGTACTCAAATGAATGCATATACTTAAAAACATGAAAAAAAACAACATAGAAATTTTATCAATGTGAATTTAAATAGAGAAAATTTAAACTAGAAAATTTATTTCTGTGCTTTTATGGGAGATTATGCCATTGCATACTTTTTATTGATGTGGTTTTGATGGGTATGCGATGGCATAATCACATACTTATGGCATATGTGATTGCATAATGCCTAATGGTCATAAAACCATATATGCCACTATGGCATATGCGGCTTATGCTGTCAAAATGGCATATGCGATTGCACCTACAACACTGGGCAAAAGTAATTCCTTTCGGGTCAGAAAAAAGCAGGATCCTTGTTACTCTGGTAACTGTCAAAAGTGGGGAAGCAACCATCATTGTCCCATATGTATGTGGTCTCCCAGTGGCCACTTAAACTAGCCTCCAACGGTGAAGTGGTGGAGAGTCCAGCAATAAGAAGAAACGTTGGTGGTCAGAGATCCTTAGTGTTGTTGAAACGAAGAACAGAATCCATAATGCCATCTTCAACAACTAATGTACTGTTTTTCTTGACCATCTCTATGAGATCTCTGCTGATTAGGAAATAATGTTGCAGTTGCGCGGCAACACAAAAAGGATGCTTCATCTGCCTCTGGTTTGAATGACCCAAAGACGATTTGCAAACTCTCCTCCTCCAACCCTTGGCTTTTAGCAGACCATGGCTTTCTGTTTTGGAACGAAACCAATTTTGGAACGAAACCAATGACTGAACCTTGAACCCATTAAAAAAGAAAAGAAAAGAAAAGAACAGAAAAAAATCCAGAACATTGCCCCGATACCCTCATTTTTGCGAAACATGAATTCCTACTGCAGCATATGCAGCTGCAATACCTTGCCTTCTGAATTTATCCATCACTTCTATTGCTATTTGTTCTTGAAGGATAGAGGGCCAAGCAAGATACGAACAAGCTATTTATCGTGGACTCTTCATGTGAGATGCCACTTTCAGTGCTGCGGCAAAACTGCTCAATGGCTCCACTTGATGGCCCTCAAAACTGAGCTTCCATGCTGCCAAATTCAGTTCACGAAGTCCCTCATTCCCCTTAGGCACCTTCAATGCTTTAAATGTCGACGATATCCGCTGATATATCCCACACATTGTTGTCATGTGCGATCACATATTCGCATATCCATATGCGATTGCATATGTGGCATATGCGAAAATATGTGATCGCTAGGGGTGCACGTGGGTCGGTTCGGTCCGGTTCTGGGGTGAAACCGGGACTGAACCGTTCCTAATAGTTCTAGGAGAATCGGAACCGGAACCGGACCGTTAGCACCCTAGAACTGAACTGGAACCGCAACCGGACCGTTAAAACTGGTTCGGTTCCGGATCAGATCCACGGTTCTAGGATCTTTCCAGAGAGAGAGAGAGATTGGGGGCAGCCGCAACATGGGCGGCGTGAAGAGTGAAGTGAAAATGAACTTGGGGGGTTTTTTTTTTTTTGAAATATATGGTTCGGTTCCAGGTTCGGTTCCACAGTTCTACTGGTTCGATGTGCACCCCTAGTGATCGCATATGCCAACATATGCGATTGCATATTGGCCAACGGTTGGCACTTTTTTGTGGTAAAAAAATAACTTTTTGTCTTTAAAAAGGCTTCCAAGCCTCCCCTATTTACAATATTCTCACTCCAAAACTCTCTTATTCTCTTCTTCTCTTACATTTCTAAATTCCAAGTGGTCTTAATCTCTCTCTCTCTCTCTCCCCCCCCCCTACATTCCCCTCTTGGAAGTTGGAAGATCAATATTCAAGCAATTGATATTTAATTCATTGTTTAATTGATTTTATTTCTCTCAAATATATTTTAAATATGTAAAATTAGTTATTTATTAACTTAGGAAAGTTACCCTTAATTTCTCTCTGTTTTTTTTTTTTTTTTTTTTACATTTTGTTTTTCATTTTCTGTACTTATTATTATTATTTTTTTAAAAAATTTCTACGAAAAAATGCGGTCGCATATGCGCATAGGTATATGTGATCACACATGATTGCATATGCAATTTGACAACACTGATCCTACACATCTTATATCTCACCTATGCGATACGAAACACATAGATAGTGCTAATATATCTCACGTGTTCGATTCGATCTATTTTTTTATATATATTGAAATTATGTTAGTGTCAAATGGTTACAAATCCATTGGTTCTTCATGTTTTGCATGAAAAATCATAGAGTTGGAGCTTTGATTTCAATATCCATTGGTTTTTCATGTTCTCCATATTTTTTTTTCTAAAATTTCCTTCAACCAGTTGTCAATTGAGGCTAATTTTGAAGTATTTAGGAGTATTTGATGAAATGATTATCACATACACTCTAGTTTCGAAATTTGAGTGTAGGTGGTTCGATATAGGGAAAATTTAAAATTTTCCACATTTCTCCCAAATTGCTTGCAATGTTGCACTGCAAACATGAAATTAAGCATTTATGAGGGCTGATCTATTGATTTGTTAAGTCATTGTCAATTTTTTTTTTTATAAATAATTTTAAATTAAAAATTAATAAAAATTGGAGCTTCGATTTCAATATCCATTGGTTTTTCATGTTCTCCATATTTTTTTTTTTCTAAAATTTCCTTCAACCAGTTGTCAATTGAGGCTAATTTTGAAGTATTTAGGAGTATTTGATGAAATGATCATCACATACACTCTAATTTCGAAATTTGAGTGTAGGTGGTTCGATATAGGGAAAATTTAAAAATTTCCAAGTTTCTCCCAAATTGCTTGCAATGTCGCACTCCAAATATGAAATTAAGCATTTATGAGGCTGATCTATTGATTTGTTAAGTCATTGCCAATTTTTTTTTAAATAAAAATAATTTTAAATTTAAAATTAATAAAAAATTATTATTATTTTTTTTGAAAATTTCCTTCAACCAACTGTCAATTAAGACTAATTTTGAAGTATTTAGGAGTATTTGATGAAATGATCATCACATACACTCAAATGTTATGCATTCAATTTGAATATAGTTGTATTAGTTCAGTTGGACAATGCATAGCTTAAAACCCTACGCAAAGGAAACCTACTATGCGCACTTCTTTTCTGAGATGTCATGATTTAAAAGTGTGTATTAAGGTTTATATTTATATATATATATATATATATATATATATATATATATATATATATATATATATATATATATATATATATATATATAAAACAATTCCTGAAGTTTCATTGAAAATTTAACCATTTTCCTAATGTTTCCCTATGTTTCCCAAAAAGTGTGATAAATTACCCGATACAAACGATATATCCCGTGCGATGACTGATACATATATGTATCCCAAGGATTTGATATGTAATGCGATACTGATATTTTGAACACTGGGCATCTTCACTTTCCGATAACACTAAAAATTCTGCCAACTCAATCCCATATAATTTTTATAATTCAACGTGTAGCTTATCATTATTCCTTTAATCCTCCTGAAAGTGTCACTGTTTGAGCTGAATTTATCCTGAAATATCCTATTACCTTTCTTTCTCCTAATTCCTCGTAAATAGCAAATGGAGCAAGGCCCATAGGCATTTCCCACCTACTACTGAATGGAGGGTCTCCCTAGCCTTTAAACACCTTGACCAATTCACCTTGCAGGTTCCATGTCACGTTAAATAGTTTGAGAAGTTTTAACACCACCATGTTCGTGGTTCAACTGCATCTGTTTATGAATAGGGTTGTCAACAGGTCGGGTCCTGTGGTAACAATACCTGAGTAGCCGGTTGCAGGTTTGGCTGAGTGCAGGTCCTTTTGGTTCCTGGTCTCTTTTGTGAAGACCCAAACCTATGACTAATCGGGTACTTGGCGGATACCCATTGGGTCTTCTGATCTAGGCTTCAAGCTGGATTAGGGATGAATAAGAGCATTTACATGGCTGGGCCCATACATATGCTAATTTGACACATGCATGGTGTATAAATAGGCCCTCTTACATGTGTGTGGCTTAGGAAACCTCGTTTTGTTGTGCATGCACTCGTGTAGTAGGTTTGAAGTCCAACTGGTTGACTTCCAACCGTTAGGGCTTGTTTGGGAGCGTGGATCCTTGGATTCGGAATCCCCTGGATTTGAAACCCCTTGGATATGAAATCCTCCTATTGTGTTTGGTACCTTGGATTCAGAATTCCCTGTAATCCAAAAGTAGCTATGCATAGTATATTTACAAGGGTTTGAATTTAATACCTAAATCAACTTCAATATCTCTAATTAGTGTACGTATGTAATGTTTGACACGTTGGTTGTAATAAGCCTGTTGAAATATATACTTTGCCCGAAAATGATGAAATTCCAAGTCTCGGATGGGCCACAAGCACAAGATCACATCCGAGTGACTAACCAACAATTTTTAACCGTTGATTTACATGGACAATGTTTGGACGGCACATATCATCGTATTAAAGTGATTATAGTGATGCAATTGATAATCTAATTGTTTTGGGATATCATCAGTGGGTCATGTGACCAATAGAGTAATTGTCTAGTGACACGCATGTCACACATGCAACTCTCGAAAGGATTCTAGATGTAATCCAAGCTTTCGCCTTGGATTTCAAATGAAACCCCCAATTGTTTTGCGAAATCATCAGTGGGCCATGTGCCCAATAGATTAATAGTCTAGTGACACACATGTTTACACATGCAACTCTTTTTTTTTTAAAGCAACGGGATTAAATAAAAAACGGAAGAAGAGAACAAGGGGGGCTGCTGAGATGGCAGAACCAAAGCCAAAAAAAAAAAAAAACACTACAAGCCTAAAAAGAGAGTTAAAATCTCTAAGAAAAGACACATTAGAAGCTCATTCTATAAAAAGTTTTTTCGCTATCAATCTCAAAACTTGAGCTGAAGCTTGCGCATTGTTGAAGCATCTATCGTTTCTTTCCTTCCAGACCGCCCACTAGATAGCCATGATTGCCATTTTTCAAACCTTAGATCTGATTTTACCCAACTTGAAGCCATGCTAGTAAGCGAGCAAAGAGGAGGCAGAAGCTGACACACAACCGCTAACGTTGAAGCTTGAAAGAAAGTCTTGCTGGATCTGAGATATGAAAGGGCAGTGCACGAGGAGGTGATCAACCGATTCATCATAGCCCATGCAACATAGACAGATGTTGGCAAGCTGCATATATTTCGTTATGAGATTGTCTAAGGTAAGAATTCGATTCCTAGAGGCCAGCCAAGCAAAACAGATATATTTTGGGGGGACGAGATATTTCCAGATAAATGGAGAAGCCAACGTTGCAGGGGGAGAGGAGGGAAGAAGAGTAGTGTGGAGGGACTTCACCGAGAAATGGGTGGATTTTTCTTTGGTCTAGATAATTTTATCCGGTTCGGACTGGGTCGGGCTAACCCTGGATAAACAATTAAGAAGCTCAGCATAATGAACTACTTCCCAGTCGTAAAGATTTCTATAGCAGCTAATATCCCAAACTAAACCAGACTCCGTTTGAGAGAAAAAGCTGTCAACAGGCCTATCCTTCTTGACAACGAGGCGATAAATAGATGAGAAGCTATCCCTCAAACTCTTTTCCCCTAACCAGTGGTCCTCCCAAAACCGAATCGCCAACCCGTTCCCCAAATGAAAAGCAATATTCTCAATTATCAGATTTTTGGAACGAAGGATTCCTTTCCAAATGCGAGAAGCTTTGTAGGCTGAAGAATCCTTGGTCCACCAACATCCCGAGGATGACCCATATTTCCCTTTGATGACATTGTTCCATAAAGCTTCCGGCTCCGATCCGAGTTTCCAGGTCCACTTGCCCAGGAGAGCCTTGTTCATCACCTTTAGGTTTTTGACGCTTGCGCCTCCGTCTTGGAAGTGTCTGCAGACCTCTTGCTAGTCCAGGAGATGGAATTTCTTCTGATTTTCCTAACTGCTCCACAAAAAATCTCTTCTCAGCTTGTCGATCCGGCACAGAATAGCTGACGGACAGATAAAGAGGGACATGAAATATATGAGAATATTCAACAATGCAGCTTTAATAAGCGTGAGCTTGCCCCCTATAGACAAGTACTTACATTTCCATCTGGCCAATGTCTTTTGGAATTTCTCCACCACCTTGTCCCACATAGATAACGGAGGGGTACCAATGACAAGTGGTAGGCCCACGAAGATCGTCGGGAGTGGGGCAGTCGAGCAATCCAAAATCTGAGCAAAAGAATTTGGATCTAGCTCGGATACATTGATCCCAAAGACTTTGGATTTGGCCATGTTAATGTGCAGATCAGACACAGCCTCAAAACATCTAATAGACGTGTGGAGATTTATGATGGCTTCAGAATCCGCTTCGAATGTGATCAGCGTATCGTCAGCGAATTGAATATGAGATATCGGTGTCTCTACCCTTGGCATCGAGATGCCTTTAAATAGCCCAACACTTTGGCCATTTAGCAGCATCTAGGAGAGCCTCAACTATCATAAGGAATAGAAGAGGGGAGAGAGGGTCACCCTGGCGTAAGCCCCTCGAGCTGGGGAAAAAACCTTTCGGGACACCGTCGAGAAGGACCGAAAAGTGAGGAGATTCAACATAGGCCTTCATCCAATTCCTCCGTTTCTCACCAAAACCCATGCAGATAAGCATGTATTGAAGAAATTCTCAGTCCACATTGTCGTAAGCCTTCTCCATGTCGAGCTTACAAAAGACAAATTTAATCCCAGTCCTATGATAGGAGTGAAGAATTTCATTAGCTATTAGCGCACCATCAACGATCTGTCTTCCCTTAATAAAAGCATTTTGATACTTGGATATCAGCTTTTCCATAATTGAAGCTAGCCTTATGGATAGGATTTTTGCTAGAATTTTATACGGGCTGCCAATCAAACGGATAGGCCTGAATTCGGAAAAAGAGTTTGCCCCAAGAACTTTGGGGATGAGAGCGATGAAAGAAGCTCCGATACCCTTGGAGAGCTTTCCCCTGGCGTGGAATTCGTTGAGGAAGTTCATGACGTCAGGGCGCATAGTGTCCCAGAATGAGTGGAAGAAACTCATAGGGAATCCATCAGGCCCAAGAGACTTATCTCCATCCATCGCATCGATGGCGGCTTTAACCTCCGCTTACGAGAAAGGAGCCTCCCGATCTGCTTCCGAACTTAAGAGCGAGAGGAAATGGATCCCATCCAACCGAGGCCTGGACCAACCTTCAGAAGAGAGAACTGATCTAAAATGGAGCACCGCTGCTTCCGAAATCTCGTCTCTATCATCAACCTGTCTGTCGTCCACTGAAATGCTGTGAATAGCTTTAGCCCGAGCTCATGTTAGCTAAGCTGTGGAAATACTTAGTATTCTTGTTGCCCTCAGAGATCCATGTAGCTCTCGATTCAACCTTCCAAGTTAATTCATCTTCCAGGGTTCTGGAGGAAATGAATTAAATAATCTGAATGCGTCTGGATAACACCTCCAGTGGGAGGACATTGCCTTCCATCCCAGAATCAATCTGTTGCAGCTCTGTGAATAAAGCCTCAGTTTTGCAGTCTCTCTTCCGAAGCTCATCTTTCTTCCTATCTTTTAATTTTTCCTTTAGCAGACAAAGCTTGCACATCAGCCTGTGACTAGCGAAACTGTCGGCTTGAAAGGAGGCCCACCACTCCACTACTTTCTGATTAAAACCCTCAATGCTGAGCCAAGTAGTGTTGAATTTGAATGATTTGGGGCCTTAATCGTCGTCGATAACCGAGAGGAGGATAAGGCAGTGATCAGAAGTCGTTCTAGGAAGAGCAATCTGAGCCGCAGACGGGAACTCCTCAATCCAGTCCGTAGATAGGAGTAACTTGTCTAATCTCAACTGAATCTGGGATCTACGGCCATTGGACCAAGTGAATTTGGCTCCTATGAGGGTCAGATCCACCAGTTCCTGGGCTTGAATCCAATCGGAGAACGAGTGCATGACGATACTTGATCTCCTTTTGCGAGAGTGCTCCTCAGCAAAACGGATCACGTGGAAATCACCCACATAACAGCAAGGCCCTGAATAGGACTGTCTCATGGCAGTTAGCTCATCCCATAAGTTGGACCTTAAAGAATCTCCATTAGGACCATAAACAGAAATGACAATGCATTGGAAATTAGTGTACTTATCTTAGAGAATGACTGCTTTAGAGAAGACCCCAGACAACAAATACTGTAAATCCCACTTAGAAGATTTCCAAGCAATCAGGATACCTCCTGAGGATCCAGTAGCGTCCAAAGTAATGAAATTTGCGTCCTGAGCTCCCCATAACGTATCCAGAAGACTCTTTGAGAACAACGAAACTTTAGTTTCCTGTAAACAAATAACGTTTGGGTTTTTTCTCCTGATAGAACCTTTGATGAAGCTTCACTTCTGCTTGGAGCTGACTCCCCTAACGTTCCAAGAAAGAACTATCATTGGGGCACCGAGCTGCCCCGAGTACCCTTCCTTCCGCGTCTTGCCGTAGACGTGGATGTTATAGCCGGAGAAGATTGAAGCCTGAGAAGCTCTGTGTTACTAGTGGATTGAGAAACTTGTTTGATGGGGGTCTTGGGAGGGGGTAAGGGCTTACCCCTGTCTCGATGTATTGGAATAGACCAATATAGTCTTCTACCTTGTTGTCAAAGGAGAGGCCCAATGATTGGCCACGTTCCCCACTGTGTCTCTGATCCATTTTTTGTCGTGACTCTTGGAAGGATTCTAGATGTAATCCAAGTTTTCACCTTGGATTTCAAATGAAACCCCTAGTTACTTTCTGGTGCTAAACATACTAGGGGATTTGAAATCCCCTCCCACCCCCACCACATCCAACTTGTACAATATGTTGGCCGTATCATGAGGATCACCTTGTAAAAAAATAAAAAATATCTACTCATCGAGTGTGCCCCACTTCTTTTTTGCTATTTATTAATGGCTAGAAATTGTTCTATATGGTGTGACCCACTTGCTCAATAGAGAGGAATGATTTTTGCATTAGATGATCCTCATGGTGGGACTAACCTATTGGAAGGGTTGGATGTCGTAGGCACTTAATAGGTTAGATGTTATTTGTTGGTTGGATTGTACTCTGTGGTCCAACCAGTTAAACTTGTATGTAGATATTTATACCTGGACCGGACCCAACCCAACTCAATTTAACCTGGTCCAAGTTGTTGGACCTGACATGATTTCTTAGTGGATCAAAATAATGGGACCTTGATGGGGACATCATGTGCACGCGCGCATGCACGCCACCCCCTATGCACGTACGTAAGCAAAAAGAGGGCCCCACCATCGATCTTGCTCAATGGAAACGTCCAGGGAGGGCCTCTTAGCTAGAAGACGAAGTTTTGATTCAAAAGGGTGAGCCCGATAGTCAAGAAAAGCCAATCATGGGATCTTATGATTGTGGCCCACTCGTCGGATTGATTTCATATTTTAGGTTTTGCTTATTGTTATTATTTAAAACATTGTGAACACTTTAGATTTCTCTGTTTGATTTTTATTTTAATTTACTTCATCGTCAATTAATAGGTTGCGCACATGGTGCGAATTTTGGGGTGTAGGGTTTTTCCTATAAATAGGCACCCCTTGTAGTCTTTTTAATTCATTGAAGATTAATAAAAATTTTACGTTTTCTTACTCTCTAAGTTGTGAAGCCTAAGTGGGTGTGAAGTCCTCCCTTTTCGAAGGGCTAACTACCGTGGTGCGAAGCCACATCGACCCCGATTTACCCCCATCCTCCATTATCTTCTTTTTCATCTTCCCCCACCATCCATACTGTGAATTCGTCCCTTTTGTTGCATCAAATTTCTTCATTACAGCAGGTTTCTAGATTTCGGCTCACAGGCGAGTTGAAACTTCGGCAGATCGAGCTGAGATCTGGGGGTTTT
The DNA here is from genome assembly GCA_037074715.1 of Magnolia kwangsiensis. NCBI lineage: Eukaryota > Viridiplantae > Streptophyta > Magnoliopsida > Magnoliales > Magnoliaceae > Magnolia > Magnolia kwangsiensis. Next base: position 13,607,321 of record CM073571.1, read on the forward strand.
GGAGTCCATCCCTGGCCGATCAGGGCCAAGGTGGCTTTTTTCTGAATAGTGGGCCCCACACACGTGCGGCCGGGATCACATGCATGTGCGTCTGGGCCATTGTTGTTGTCCACGCGTGCGGTACTTCTCTGGTTCGTCTCTCTCCTCTCTTTCGCTCCGCTTTTACTCAAAATTCCTAAACCTAACTCTAAATTACTCAAATCTCCAATTTTATACCCCTTTTCTTACCCTAGGGTTCCTTGATTTGAAATTGGTGAATCCCTTGGATTAGAGACCAATTATTACGCATGTGTGGATGATTATTTCTTATTTTTGAGTATCGTTTGGTTCATAATTTTTATTGATCCAGCCCTATCATGTGTAGGCTTGGACCCGCATAAATTTCCCTTAATTGAATGTTTGGACTTTCATGTGGGATATGGAATTTGTGTAATTGTTTCTGAACTAACGTAATCTTAAGCCCAAAATCTTGCATATCATATTTAATTTTCATGTCCTGCATCAGACCTGGACCTAGGCCCATTAAAATCGGGTTGGGTCCATTGGGTACCCATTGACAGCCCTATTTATGAACGGGCAGCACAATAACATTTTTATTTTCATTAGTTGACACTATTATTCTTCTAGGATATTTAGCTAAGTCTGTGTTTGAATATGCTATTGAATTAAACCGTTAGAACTGGTTCGATTCTGTGGATATGACCAGATTGTGTATTACCTTAGGGCCTGTTTGTTTAGCCAATTACCCCAGTAATATAAATGAAATGTGTCATCATTACGATTTTACCACCACCCAACCAAACATGGGAATCGTTGGTCAAATGCAGATGTATTTAGGAGACGGGTAAAGAAATTTGTAATCATTATACTTTTTCATGGCATTACCATGAAAATCTCGAATCCAAACAGTAACATCAATGTATTTTAGTGATGATTTGACCTTAAAGAAATGTAAAAATGCCATCATTATGATTTTACCACCAATAAACCAGGCACATGAATCGGCGGTCAAATGCAGATGTTGTTTGTAGATAGGCAAGTAATTTGTAATTTGGGAGCATTTTTTAGCTATTATCAAGAAGCATTGGGTTATGCCAAGTTTGGTTAGGGATCTTCTTTGGGAGTGGCATGGTGGAGCCAGGAGTGAGAGAGACAAATCTTGTGGCATATTACATTACTGGCTATATGGTGGGTCATTTGGGGTGAAAGAAACAGAAGGTGGTTTCGTAATTCTTCTTCTTTTGACATATTGTGGAATCTATTAGATTGTTGGTCTTGGAGTGGCTTGCCACTTCCACAGCTCTGTTTAATGTCGTTGCCTTTTTAGTGCTGTTAGCAGCTTTTGGCTTTTGTATTCTTTCCTCGTCAAGTTGTTGCTTGTGTTTCTTAATAAATTCCATCACTCAAAAAAAATTGTAATAATTGTTTATTTCCTTTACATTACCATCATAATTGGTGAAACAAACAGGTCCTTAGTGTCATAATAATGGAGTAGCTCTTGAATTGCAGTCACTTTCCTTGCAAGGCCAACTTGAAAACAAATAGCTGCAATTTAGGCTCTACACCTCAATATGAATTTGAATGCAATTTTGTTCTGCATCCAAATGCAGCCTAAAGTATTCCTTATCCATTTGCCAGATTGGGCCATTTCAAATTGTACAAATACTCTGTTTTGGTAGTTTATCACGTCTTGCATGAAACTCTTGAAATGTAATCACTAATATTACCAGGAGAGCGGGGAAAAAAGGCATGATTCACACAAGATATCCCCTTCATGACTAGATTCTACTCCCTGTTTTCACAATCACAAAATTAGAAAATATAGATTTTCTTTAGCATTGGATTGATCAGATTCTCTACTTTGTTGTATAACCCACGCAACATGTTATTCTGTTGTTTCAGTTTGGTGTCCAAACATTTGATACTTCCGGAATTGCATTCAGCTTGCAAGCACCAAGGGAATATGGGCAGGGATCGCCACCAGAATGGCTGCATATGCAGGTCGGTGGTGGCTTCGAAAGGGAAACATAGATCCAGAAATCCTCAGCAACCAGCAATAACAACATGAACGGTTATGCTTCCTCAGTAATAACTGTAAGAAGGTACCTTCCCCCACCGTAGTCCAGAGAGTATGGATTCATTCCTTATATTACTTTCGACATCGAATATGGAGTTCCGTTTCTGTTGATATGTCAAGCTTAAGATTAAAAAAGATGGAACAGTCTCCATCTCCTTCAGTGTTTGCAGAAAATCCATTCTTTTCATCTTCATATGTCATTGAACAGGATTTCTGATCCTTGAATGTAATTCTAAACATAAGCAGGACCTTTTATAAAGCATATTCATGTACACTTAGTCTTTGATTTTATTAGGGAATGGCGATTTTCCAGATCTTTTGATTTTTATCATCCCATAGAAATCTTGTGGGCCCAAGAAACGTAAGTCTTGTTAGTGCTACAGAATGGTTGTTGTTTATGCTTCTTATATATATATATATATATATATATATATATATATATATGGTGAAGGTGGTTTCCTTCTTAATCAAGGTTTAAAGAATCATCCAAAACAGGTAAGCATTGCCCGATATGTACTGGTTTTGTCAGCCCGATATAGGGCGATACAATCCAGTTCCATTGGTGAATGTTGACCGATTCAGTACACTGAAACTGACCTCCAACCCTTGTTCTTAATGCTGCCATTGATCAAATGAGTGATGATTGGTTTGTTCTTGATAACAGATGTATTTGACTGCACATTTGCATATGCTCCTGCCATATAATAAAATTCATAGTGATTGATGCAAACTTTAAACTACTAATCCAAGTTCTAACTTCAAACTAGCATGAGTAAAAAAGAAGGGTCATGATTAGTCTCCCATGGGCCTTTGTTATAAAGGTCCATGCCATTAAACCATGTCAATTCCTCCCATAGGCTTTTTTATCAAGATCCTTCCCATTGGTTTCATGAAGTAGGCAATATAATTTCTAATTTTCTAACACCCAAGTCCTACTACAAGATGGTCCTGTAAGATGATGATCATGCGTGATTGAGAAATACAAGATGGTCACGTGTATGTTACCCATTCATCTTTAGCTTGATTATGTATATTTCCATGGGATTCTTCATTGAGAACCAATCACCTACAGGTGCATGCACCATTAATAGTGATTCAAGTCTTTTTTAGCCATTGGATGCATCACCATCATCACTATCATTTGAGCCTTATCCTAACTAATTGGGTCACCTAAGATATTGTAAATGGTTATTTTGGAGCACTTGGTCAACAGTATTCATTAATTGCCCATTTTCACTTTTTTTTTTTTTTTTTTTTGTTTTACACACATTCACCCACCCACCACACTACTATAAGCACTCGATCCCATGATCTCAATGTTGAAACAGAGTCCATTTACCATTGAGCCATGCAGCTGGGCCCACTCCACATATATTCTGTTTTGGACCCACCCCATATATTATGTTCCAGTCCGACTGGTTTTATAACCTTAAGATTCTAAATAAGTCATCTCTCAATATCTAGTTTTGTGTTAACCTGCTTTCATGTCTCATCAATCAAAACAATGCCATCTGCAAGCAGCATACACCGCAAGATCTCTTCCTATAAACGCCTTATTAACACTACCTTATACATATCCATTCATGTCAATCCATCTTCTGACTCTTCTGCAACACCCACCAAATTATTTCTCCAAGGACTTGTCATATGCTTTTTCTAAGTCAACAAAGATCATGTGAAGTTTCATTCTCTACTCCCTGTATTCTCCATCAGTTCTCTAAGAAGGAAGATAGCCTCCTAGTACACTCGGTTCATGCCTTTTTATCTTTTTTAAGTAATACTGGTACATGGGTCTGTAGGTGATCGATTCTCTTTTGCATCTACATTCCACATGCGAACTAGCATTTTAAGTTTGCGCTTGCATTTCATGGTCTTTTATTTTTATTTTTATTTTTATGTTGGTCTTTATGTCCAAGTGGAGCCCATGGTCCACTCATCCAGATTGTTGGTCTGATGGGCTTGGCTTCACCAACCATACACCGGAACCCAAAATAACTCCCAGAATAGAAGATCCTACCCATCAATTCTTTAGCCGATTTCCTAGTAAACATTAGACATTGCTGCACTTTTTTTTTTTTTTTTTTTTGTGAACCACCTAACTTTTGAGGAATGGTCCAGTCTCATTTTTAGGGTAGTTGTGTCCACAGTGATTCATACCTGATGAATAGCTCAGATCTCTCAAACGTGTGCCATGTTGGCATATGTTCCCAGTCCATCGCATGCAAAGCTGAATTCTCTTAACAATCCTGAATCATCTGTATTTGCAGGCCATGGATCCAAGGCCTGGGACTTTTCCCATTGAGGGTTCTTCGGAACATGGTTGGTCCATCCAGTGGGGACTCCTCAGATCAATGGTCACTAAACCATGAGCCCGTTAGCGCAAATTCAAGGCCCTTAGCTCATCATTTTTGTAAGAAAATCTCTTGCTTGCTCGGGTTTCCACATAAGGTTTGCTATCTGTGTGGCCTCAGGTGGTGATGGGTGTGTTCTGGTTGGGTACAACGTACAAGGCTGGCTACCCATACCCTTACCTGCCAATGGGTATTACACTTGTATGCGTGCTGCTAGATATGGGCACTCCTTCATGCCTTTTAAAGTTGTTGGTACATGCTACTAAAGCTTAAAAACTCAAGGAGGACATTTATTTATGATATTTTTTATCCACCATATCTAAGCTAAAAATACATTAACTTTGTGTGTGGGCCAGCTGTGTGTGTATGCCATCCAACCCACACATCAAATAAGTCCCACCATGATGATGGATTATCTTAAAATCAGGACTATCCTATCATAAGGTGGGCCACACGATGAAAGCCATGCACAACCAAGTAAAAACCTGCAAATTCACGTGCTAGTTCACATAATGATTATTTATTATTTTAACTTTTAAGCGTCCTAATTTTTGGTGTGGCAACCTATTAGGTGCATCGGATGGCATACACACCACATCTAGTGAGCCCCACTTGCCAAGTGTACTATATCGTAAAATATTGCAAAACAACACACACACACACACACACACACGTATATATATAAGAACCATTAAAAAGGAGTTTTTGCAGATTCCCATAATAAGAATAGGTTATTTACAAATACACTTACAAATATATGGGTTGCGAATAACTTACATTATTAATTTACCCTTGTTGCAAATACCTATGTTCCAATTATCTTCCATACAACAGGTACCCTTCTGCATTGGGTAGCGTCAACCCCCATACATGGTCTTATGACTTTGTCCAGACTTGTGTTTTTGGTAAACAGTCACCTAGGTCCGCAAAATATTTTTAATTGAGGATAACGGTAGTTTCATCACTTTTTTCACACTATGTTAAAAAAACTAACTACTGCAAACGTATTATTTTTATGTGGACATTTACATATCCCTTATTATTATTATTATTATTTTTATATAAAAAAAAACACTAACTCATATAATTGGGTTTGGAAAAGGATACCACACCTAGCCCAATTATTAATTAGGTTCAAATTAATAGCAAACCTGCACCTACACCGATACCCTGCCCATGTTAGCCCAGGCTCGGGTATTTGTTGGCCCTTGCCACCCCTAGCGTGATCGATTTGCAAAAATAAAGGTTGATGGTTGCAAGTGTGAGATTTTGCCTACTCATTAGGTGAGCCCTGACATCAATATCTGTTGGCTTGAAAATCAAGATCATCAACCAGTTGGTAAACCATTTTATCAACGTTTCCTCTTATTCTCAACCATTTTCTCACTTTCCCTATTAATCCCCCACGGCTAGAATGGTCATGTGGCTGGACTTCTCAGCCATCAATCATCCACCGTGGCCCCTCGAGTAGGAAGAACCATTGTGTTTTTGCGATTTCGCCACTCAAATGGGCTTAGTCTTAGTCTTTGGGCAGTATATGCCACTGTCATTATGACAAATATCAGATTTTGAAAATCAGGCAACGTCATTGATGAAATTTGATTAAATGATATTATGGCAAAAAAACAATATTGTGAGATGTTCAAAATCTCAGTTGTTTTTAATTTTATCACAATTTTAACAGAAAATTCATTTAGAAGTTAAAAATAATTCAGTTTTATCAATTTATATTCATTTTAAAAAAATATTAAGTAATTTATAATAAATTGTTTTTTTTTTTTCAATGACATCCCGAGAAAAAAAAAATAAAAATAATCTGCAAATCTCCAGACAAATTCTCGGCCGAGATATTGCCGAGAACAAGATTTGTCAGTGTGGCAACTCTGGGGCCCAACCACCAGTAGGTGAAATTTCAACCACTCGTTTTCCCCAAAACTGGCAGTCCTCATTTTCATGGTTACAGAGCTGACAATGAGCAGATGCAGATATGTAGAAAACCACAGGGCTCCATTAGGTCGATGTCCTTACAATCCAAATCGTTCATCTGTTGGTCTGGTCATTCTAGCATATGATTGGAGGACTCTTAGGGGATTACAGATGGCCACTTGCAAAGAAGTCACAATTAACGGTTGATGTACAATGGGTAAAAACAAATCCTCCAAGCAATGGTCAGGATCGTTGGTAATGTAACGGCACGATGGAAAGAATGCAGTTGAATTGCCGCGTTCCGAGCCAGAAGAATAGAGTAGAACAGAGGAAATGATAAATACAGTAGTCCAGAACAAAGTTTATGAACTGGGGCAGCCAACTGGATTTGTGGGCCCCGAATCCAACAGGTCATTCAATCCGGATGGTTGAATGGTCCACAAATATTCAACCTAGACAGCTAAACCAGCCAGACTTGTAAACCTTGGATGAACCTGATCTGGGCCCGATCTTCAAATGACCAGCAGTGGTACCACTCTTTGGTGGTCCAGCATCAATTGGACTGCTGAGATTTCTGATTGTGTGGTACAAGAATACATGAATGGTCCGGGTCTTCCACATGTATGGCAAGTGCATGAATATTGAGGGCTGAAAAGCAATTGCTGTAAAAAGATGTGAAAGCATTGCTCTCATGGCATTATACACAATAATACCGAGGATGATCACATGTTGGGATGAATGGTAATTACTATATATTCGAGCAGTGTGTGCAGCCCACTACTGATGTGTATGTGGAATCCAAACCGTACATATGGTCTGCCTCCTCCCGTTGGCCTTAATCCCTAGAATCATCCTCATCCAAAACCGAGGCAAGTCAGGCGGGACACACCACAGGGATCAATGTACAATCGTGCCCAAAACTTATATATTCACGTGGTGTAGTCCACCTGAGCTTTGGAATGGCCTCAATATGACTGAGCTGGATGGCATATACATAATGCAGTGGTCTGGAAGTTTCGACGGTGGGCATCACCGTTCCCAATTTCCCCATTTCCCGTGTCATGGATCAGGCTAGATTTTGGGATCTAGGCCTAACATGGGACGGGTCACATCATGGTGGGCCCCACAGCTTGAAAGTATGGTAATTACTGCAGCATGTTCGAATGTATGTAGACCCTACGCCGATAAAATCAGGCTTTCCTACAGAGCCAACTAGAAACTTACAGTAGCTTGCTCAAGGAGTTCCTGGGGTGAACTTAAAGCTATAGCTGTGATTGGTGGAAGCTTTATGTATTGTAGGACTCACTGCCATTGAAACTATTCGCACCTGATTGGAAATGCGAAACTGTTGCCCAGATCAGACGGAGGAGAAGGATTACAATAAAGACGGTGCCCCCAAGGGTGCAGACTACCTGTAAATAGAATTGGGTGCCATGGTTACTTCATTTTTCACAACCATTTCCAACTTTGAGAAGTGATCTTAGTGGTCTTGGTGTATGGAAACTTTTGCCATGCAACTACTTGCATTTGGACCCTTGGGATCCAAGTCACCTATCTGGACCATCCATTAGGTTCGGTCCATTCTTCATAGATTACTGTGCAAAAATCACAGCATTGTGATGGTCCTACATGTCCCTGACTGGACATATGTCCAACGAACAATCTTGCCCATCCTTTTTTCCTTCCTACTGACTTTACGGTTTAGATCATCCAATCAGTATGATTTATTCATTGCAGCTTGTGAAGAATAGGATGGATCAAATGGTTCTATGCCAACAAGTCGGAATGCACAGCTAGGGGCATTTTAAAGGTTTCCATACACGTTGCCCGCTGGATTATTTCTCTCTATCTTGAACCAACAAGAGTCATCGAACATAATATTGCATTGACGAACTGATGAAATGGAAGTAGTTGAGGTTTATAAACACAAATCAATGCAGGAAGAACTTGGTAAATTTACATGGCTCAATCAAAACATGGTTTGAGTTATACTTGTAACTAGGTATTTGAAAAGGTGTGGATTTTCCATGTAAAACAGAAAAAAAAGGTTAAATGGTTGGGATTGGTCTAACTGAAGGTCTGGCCCTTGACAGGGTGGAATGGCAGAATAGGATTCATGTAGCTGAGCCCAATTAAGTGGGATAAGGCTTAGATGATGGTGGTTAGGATTGTCTGATAAGTTACTAATAGGCCATTACATAAATAATTGGGCATGCAGTTTGGATGGTCAGGATTGACATAGGTGTTTGATCAACCATACTCAGGCCGGGTATTAAATCCTCCTGTCAATACGGCTTTAATCAAAACCAAGAAGGTGTGTTTGAGATTTCATTATGCCCCATGTAAAATAGGAAAAGTTAAAAGGCTAGTATCTTCTTATCAGTTACCTTTGGGCCATTACTTAGATAGCCCACAGTTTGGATGCTCTGGATTGGCATACGTGTTTGATCAACCATACTCAGACGTGGTATTGTATAAATCCTCTTTTATCAATACCTTTAAGCAAAACCAACAATGTTTGTTTGAAATTTCATTGTGCCCCACGTAAAATAGGAGAAGTTAAATAGTTAGAATCATCCGATCAGTTACGTTTGGGCAGTCACATAAATAAAGGGGCCCACAGTTTGGATGCTCTGGATTGACATTAGGTGTTTGATCAATCATACTTGGACTGGGTATTGTATAAACCCTCCTCTCATTACCTTCAAGAAAAACTGACAAGGTGTGTTTGAGATTTCATTGTGCCCCATTTAAAATGGGAAAAGTTAAATGGTTAAAATTGTCATATCAGTTAGTTTTTGGGCCCTCACCTAAATAAAGTGGCCAACAGTTTGGATGATCTGGATTGACATTAGGTGTTTGATTGACCATACTCAGACAGGTATCTTATAAATCCTCGTGTCGATATTCTTTAAGTAAAACAACAAGGTGTCCTTGAGATTTCATTTACCCCCAACAGGTTTCTCACAAACTAGCAAATTGGTTTGTTGATGCTTAAGGTAGGTGACCAGCATCTTTGGCAATTCATTACTAATTCTATAATCTATGGAGCAGGGTCCATTGATAACAGATGAAAAGACTGCAATTAACTTTAGGTCTTAGGATTTTGATAGAAGAGACCATCAAGCATCTTATTGATTGATGTTGAGATGGATTATCAAGTCCATCATATAGCTGCACAAAGCATGAAGTGAAGTGCCCACATATTCGGGCAGAGGGAGTAGGGGAGTGTCTCTTTCAAAATGTTTTCAAATACAAATGGGTAGGAATCGGGAGCAGGACGCATGATTCGAAGTTAGTTAGAAAGATCATGCAGCTAATCCTTCATGATTTAATCAGACATCTCCCTCTTCTTGGCATCCAAATCATTTCCTAGATGAAACATTCGAACTTCAAAGAGCCCATGATTGCGACATGAGTTGCAGGCAATTGGTTTGGCAAACGAAGGGGTAGAGGGAGTGGATTTAGTTGCATGGAATTTTATTTATTTATTTATTTTTATTTTAATTTTTTGGTGGGGGTGGGGGGTGGGTTGGGGGGTTGGGTTTCTTTGCCCATGATTTCTTTACTTTGAATATTCTTCTGTATGACTACTGCATTTTGGTCCGCTTGACAAGAGTTGATAAAAGTTAAGAGATTGATCAATGATTTGTATTGATTTAGAAAAGAGGGTCCCTCTTAATATATTCACTTGAGAGGAATTATAAAATCCTGGACCCGAGGCTTTGAGGCCATGGCTCAGCACTCAAACATTACTCTGCTGGCCCACCATGGATGGACCATGCCCTAAAACTTTCCCAGATTGGAAGATCCTAGCCACCAATTACTATCTTTCAGTAATCACAGACCATTTCTCTTTAAACTGTCTATTTGTTGGCCACTACACGAAATGTCAGGACTATCGTATGCAGGAAATTTCCGGCCATAGTAATCCATGGTGGGGCCCAACAAACCCATGGTCTAGATTATTGAACCATGGGGCCCCACTTGTCAGAACTCACAACCCAAGTATGCTGTGTAAATCCTCATGTCAAGGATTTTATAATTCTTCTTCACAATAATACAATTTCAAAGAAATCGGAACATGAAAAACTCCTCAACATGCTAACTAATTTTAGTAAACTATACCTCAAGAAGTGCTTTAGCAGTAGAAAGTGCAGTCAAAAGAAGAACCCCATCAACTGCAAAGGATACCTGAACTTGCTCATACAAAAAAAAAGAAGAAGAAGAAGAAGAAGAAGGATTAGAAACTAATTTAAAATTTTAAAAACAATATTAAATTAATATTAAAAATCTAAAACTATTCACGGCATCTATTTACCTCAAAAAGATACAAAAACCCGGCCCATTATGTTGACGATGTAGAAAATAATCATCAACATCATCGTCTAAGCATTATCCCAGTTAATTGGGGTTGGCTATGCGAATCATGTTCTGCCATTCCACTCTATCAAGGGCCAACAATGTAGAAGACAATACATACCAAAATCAGTTAAAGCTAGACATTACAACATAAGGGTAAACGTTATGTGTGCCAATGGGCAAACATGGCGTGGAAACCATCCCCTGCGGTAAGTTGGAATTGTAGGGGAATTTCTGCCTGTTTTTTGAAAAGTGGGCGGGACCTATGCATAGAGGTTCCCCCACTCGACCAATTTATGGTGGGAGATGTTTTCCACATGTTGTAAGCATGTGCCCGCTCGCACACATGAGTTGCGCTCCACAACAACATGTGCAGATGCTTTTATTGTTTAATGAGAATGCCTTATGTAGATTCCCCATCTCCTGTAGGAAATCTAGACCATTAGATCTAGTTGAGGCAGGGATCCTTTAATGAGAATGTCTTTTATTAGAATTATGCGGGGTTTTTAGGAGGTAGATAGGATCAGCATCCATAACCTCAGGAATCCAACATTTTGCAACATCCAACTTGTAGGAAAACCTCCTTAAGAACCCATACTTGACTTGAAACTAATCTCAATGAGTTGCAGGACTCAGCCTCTCCAACCTTGGGGCCTATACCCTTTTTTATCATTAAAATCTCTAAGGTGCAGAAATCCCCTAGAATGTGGAAATCCCATTTCCACGGCCCAAGGGAACAATCAGTTGGGTCCCGATGTCCCAAACCTTCACAAACCAATTTTCAATATTCCCTCATACCAGTGTTTAGACCATCGAGTTACATTTCTAACAAGCCCAAAATGTGCCCAATCCAATTCCCAGGCATCAAAATGTGATTAAAATTACCAGAAGATACTTGGAAGCACTAGGTCTAAAATTTTAGAAAAATGGCATGTCTTCCATCCTTCACATCTTCAAATCCACCTTTGAGTTTCAAATCCAAACAAAAACTTCAAGTTAGGGCCATGGTTTCTTGCTAACAAACCAAAAATCACTCAAAACTGATGCCTTGGCATTGAGATATGGTCAAAATACCAAGGGGTATCATCATCACCATCATCACCAAAGGGTGTGCAATTTGGAGATGAAGCAAGTTCAAATGGGAAACAAATTGGAAAAATGACATCTACATCTAGCATGAACATTTAAGACCAATTCTCGATTATTTTGATTAATTTGACCCAACTTTGACCAAAATGACCCAACACCACTTAATTAAACCCCAATCTCCTTCCATTAAAGAAATAAAAATAATAATAATAATAAAAAACCTACACTAATTTATCCGTTGGATTGTGAAATTATAATCCTACCCTTCAGAAGCCACCTGATTTTGACAATGGGCAAAACTTATTAGGCAAACCATGTGGGAGACTTTCTAGAAAGCCTCAATTTACTCTAATTACTGATGTGGGGGCATCTTGGCATGGACATCCAAGGATGCACTGTATCTCCACACAAGGGTGGGGTGGCCCACAAGGTGGAGTTTATGAGATGCGGAATAGCCACAAGGTGGGGCTCACTGTGAGACCATGTGATTCGAGGACCTATGTGATATAAAGGTTGCCCACGGGGAGGGCTCAACTGGGTTTTCCTGGGAGAACCTGCATATAGGGATAAATCGATTCTTCCTCATCAGCTCTGGAGCTTTTAGTACACTGGTCAGTTGTCCGTATCAAGATAGTATCAAAGTGGGAGCCCATGGATCAAGTCTCCTCACCGGTGTAGGTAGATGATGTAGGAGCATCTTGGTGTGAGCATCTAAAGATGCACCGTATCTTCACACTGGGGTGGGGTGGCCCATGAGGTGGGGTCTGTGAGATGGAGAATGGTCACAAGGTGGGGGTGGGGTGGCCCATGAGGAGGGGTCTGTGAGATGCAGAATGGTCACAAGGTGGGGTTGGGGTGGCCTATTAGGTGGGGTCCCATGTGATTCGGAGACTTGTGTGATATAGGGGTTGCCCATTGGGGTTGCCCATTGGGAGGGCTCGACTGGGTTTGCTTGGGAGGGTCTGCATATAGGGATAAACTAGTCCTTCCCCATCAGTTGTGGGGTCCCATGTGATTCGGAGACCTGTGTGATACAAGGTTATCCATTGGGAGGGCTTGACTGGGTTTGTCAGGGAGGGTCTGCATATAGGGATAAACTGGTCCTTCCCCATCAGCTTTGGAGCTTTTGGTGTGTTGGTCGGTTGTCCGCTATCAATTACCCTTCTTAGAACCCCAATTCACCTTCCTACCGTCAATCAACAATCCAGGTTATGTCACTTGTTATCAATTTTAAACCCATCCTACCTCTAGAAAGACATCTAAATTCCCATTAATTACTACGCAATTCATCTTTAATTCTAAAAGTGAAGATTCCCTCCTTCAAGATAAGGGTCATGACCTTAAGATTTTAGCCCACAACTACAAAGTTTTCAACTTAGGAGATGTTCGCAATCCTTTATACTAGAAACTATCAACAGCAAGGAAATAAAATTAGGCATGACTCTAGTTTGGAAGAAGAAAGGAATTTCTTTTTGAAATATGGCCCCACCTTCTAGTATCGAGCACCAGCTTCACAACCTTTTGGGGATCATGATTCTCTTAATTTCTTATCCTAGCCAATTTCCTCTATTGAACTCACCATAAACTATACAAAGACAAGATCCTCTTGTAAAGAGCAAAAGGTTTCTAGAAGATGGAGCTTCCAGTAGTGACCTGGCTACATCCTTGCATCCTTATCTTTCTTTCGGTTTATCAATTGTCTTATGTTTTTTTTTTTTTAAATTTAAATTTTATTTTTTATTTTTTTAATCCCTATAGACTAAGGGGTGGTTTGGATGCATGAATTTAGTTGTAATCTGAAACCTGTCAAAAAGCCATGTTTCATACTACAAGTAAAGTCTTTACAGTTAAAAAGGCATTATACATAGTAGAACACAATGTTTGACATACGCTCATGATATATGGGGCCCACCATAATGTGTATGGTACATCTAATCTATCCGTTATGTGCTTCCCATGATGCTCTCCCGTGGCCCTAAAAAATAGGTCGTAGATTATCAAATGGACCACACGAGAAGGATGGGACGTCCACCATTAAAAACTTCCAGATTGCATTTGCGGCCCACTGTGATGGGTGGATGACATACAATCGCTCTAGTGTGTGCATGTTTTAATGCTCTCTTAGCGCCCCCCGCCCCCCCCCCCCCCCCCCCCCCCCCCAAAAAAAAAAAATAAAAAAAAATAAAATAATAATAATAATAATAAATAAAAAATAAAAAATCAAGTCATTATGTGATTTGCAGATTTTGCAAGGTTCACCGCCCAAGCTCTAGGGTATGAATACCTACTTTATCCATTGTAAACATTTACAGGCTAGCCAAACACACAATCTGTTTACTTGTAAACAGATTTCCACTTAAAAGGCAAACGGAATGGCATGTAAACCATTTACACCTGAAACTCTTTTCAGGTGTAATGTGTTTACAACTAAAAACTTCAGAGGCATCCCAATGACCCCTAAATCTAAATTGTCTCTATGAAATTATCTTAATTTCTTATCCTAGCAAATTCCCTCTTTCAAGAAAGTACATTAATCAAGAAGTTCCACAAATTCCTTCCACAAAATTGAAACGGGATGACCATAAACTCAGTATGAAATCAAGTTGGGAATGAATCTACATACACGGATCGATTTCCAGACACCCATTTTCCATTATTATTATTTTTTAAAATAGTGGATTCACTGTGGCAAATTCACACCTGCAAACTGAATTCGAAGAAGTACAGAGAATCCAATGCTTCAAATGAGAGAGAGAGAGAGAGAGAGAGGAGGAGGAGGAGGAGGAGGAGGAGGAGGAGAAATTGAGTAATACCAGCTGTGGAGAAATCGCGGGAGGCAAGACGGAACGTGTAGCCTTCTTCGCCTGCTTTGAGGCCTTCCTGAACATGTTCTGAAGGAATCTGAAAAGCAAATCGATGCTGCTCTCTTCATCATCGTCATCGATTTCGGACTCATCAGCATAAAATGCTTCTTCGATCTCCTCTGCCACTTCCTCAGAACTTCCATTCAGCTGCAAACAGAAAAATCCGACATTTCAGAGAGAGAGAAAGAGAAAGAGAAGAGAGAGAGAAAGAGAAGAGAGAGAGACGTTGGAATGAGGAGAGAAGATTCTAGGGTTTGTTGTGAGAGAGGTATTTCTAGACGGAAGGAGAGGAGATGGGTACTGAAGGAATCCGAGCTTTGAAGAAGCGAGTTTGGGAGAGAGAGGGAGGGCTTTTAGCAGATTTGAAGAAGAAGAAGAGAGAGCTGTGGCTACTCCCGCCATTGAAATAAGAGATAAGGTCCCCTGTAGTTTTTATACGTAGGGATGACAGTCTGTCTGCAGTACACGTGGCAAACATGACAATCAATCGGTACCGTTGATCTGTTGGGATACCGTGTCGATGGCCGTTAGATTAACCCACGTAGCAATTGGACACCTCTGACAATCCAGCTGACGTGGGTTTCACAGGTTGAATATGGACCGTTTATCTAAAACATTCTTCTTTTGGTGGCAGCTTATTGGATGGCATGGAACCGTCTGATCTCCCTGTCTCTTAGGACAACGATCCCGATCACCAGACCTGTTTTCCTCGTTTGGTGTGACTTATGAGTGGGGATCGTCTATCAACTTGTCCCTACTTACAAGTGATTTAAAATCGACGTTGCTGGGAAGATCCTGACCATCTAATCAAGATCTCTCTAAATCAACGGCAGAAAATAAAACAAATGTGGTTAAAGGCCGACATCCTCTCAACGATCGTCTGCCACGTCGTCTCAACGATCCTTGCTTGGTAAGACACAGGGACTGCCTGGGAAAGGCCCGTGACGGTTGGCTCACTATGATGCTTACGAGAAATCCATCCGTCCATCCGGTCAAAAAATGAGATAGATCTGAAGCTCAAAATGTCGGCAAACAGGAAAATCCATCCGTCCATCCGGCATATATACCACACAAAATGTCGGATGGACGGATGGTATGTATGCCGGCATATATACCATCCGTCCTTCCCTGAGGTCGACTGTGGTATATATGCCGTCGATACCGTTCGATGAACTGAAAATACAAAAATATTAGCCTGAACCAAAACTTCTATGGCCCACTAATGTTTCAATAGTAGACATTTAATCCTCGTTGTTTCCTGTAACGTGGCCCACTTGACTTTTGGATCTGCTTCACTTTTAGGCTTATGTCTTAAGATGATCTAATAAAACGGATGGACGTTGTAGATTTTTTACAAACATCATGGTGTCCCACCTAACTTCCCATCGCTGTAAGAACCTGTTAAAGCCGGCAAACCGCGTCCCGCCCCCGTTAAGTGGCACAGATCCTTTATACGTATCCTAAGTTGTCACGTGTCAGCACAAATGGCTTCGGATTCGAGGAGGTGAGTTTTATTTTGGTGATCCAGTCCGTTGGTCCGTTGCATCCCACCATGGATTGACAATGCCCGTAAGCCTAGCCGCCTATCACGAACCTTTTTCAGTTGAATGTAAGCCTCGTGTTGAAAGGTTGACATTGTCGTATTGCTGAGATTTTTAAGGCACTAACAACCATGGCTGACATCACCTGCCAGATCTGAGAACCTCGGTATCCAGCTTATAACATTCCTTCGTCCACGGACGCGGATTGCGTCCTACCCCCGCCCGGACAGTAATCCGTCCGGGCAGGGCTCTGTGGGGCCCACCGTGATGTAAGTGTTTTATCAACCCCGTTAAACGATTTTCTCGTATAATTTCAATGTATAAACCAAAAAACGATGTAGATACAAGGCTTAAGTGGACCACTAAGTAGAGATTGAACGTCCACCATTAAAAACTTCCTGTGAGCCGGAGAAGTTTCCGACCAAGATGATATTCTTTTGCTCACTTCATCCACGTCTACGTTTACATGACCTTATGAGTAGTTTGGATGGTAAAAAAATATCACTTTGGCCCGTGGAAAGGTTTCAACCGTGGGTGTCATTATTAGTGCAGCTTCCTTTGGTGCGTTCTACTTACCTGTCTCTTTTTTAGCATGAGAAATTTAGGACTCTAGGCCCCACCTTTTAGCCAGCTGTTTTTACTAAAGAAGATAAACTTTCTTTTGCAACTTAGACCAGCATGTGCGGATTACAAATTTTAGGATGAAAATACCCCTTCTGTTCAAATACTCTTTTCACACATGCTGCTTTTCAGTGTTGCTTTCACTCCCCTAAACGGGAAAAAAACAGGTGCTTCCCCCGCACTCTCTTCCAACAAAGAACTGAAGTACGAAGGATTTTTTCCTCATTTGCCTGATTGAAATCTTTGTGAATTATCTAGATATCCATCCAGATGTCGTTATTCTACATTTTCCATATTTCATCTTGGCGAGGATTACGTGAAACCCAACGAATTGGTTACATCTCCTTGAAAAGGTTCAAAATATTCTCTCACTCCAAAGCATCTCTCTTCAACCTGCATTTTACCGGTATTACAGCAGTTAGAGGTATAGATCTTGAAAAAAAAAGCTAGACTCGTACAATGGCATTGCATGCGAAGTTAGGTCAGTTCCATGTGTTAGGCTTAGTCAATTTCATGCGTTAGGCTTAGTTAAATTTATGTGCTGATTGATTGAATTCATGTCAAACTTGCTCAATTCAATGTTAAGGCTCACTTGATCTAATGCTACGCTTGTTGAATTCCATGTTTACCCTACTCAACTTCATGCTAGGATCGCTCGACTTAATGTTTGCCCAGCTTAATTTCATGGTAGATAAGGTCAATTTAATGTTTGCCCAGCTCAATATTATCCTATGCTCACTCAATTTACAGTTTGCCTATTCAACCATGCAATGCTCGCTTGATTTAATGTTTTCCCCGCTCGATATCATGTTATGCTTGCTCAAAGAAATGTCTGGCCAACTCAATATCAACGATGCTCGCTCGAAATATTGTTCGCCCACATCAATATCATAATATGCTCGCTTGATTTATCGTTTGCCCAGCTCAATATCATGCTATGCGCTCTCGATTTAATGCTTGCTTGTATAGCTGAATTTATAGTTTGTCCCGCTCAATTTTCAGTCTGCACCATTCAATTTCATGCTTGCTGCGCAAATGTATCGGATTTTTCTGCTGAATTTTCTAGTTTGTCTCGCTCAATTTCATGTTTGCCTCGCTCAATTTCATGCTTGCCCCGCTCAATTCCTAGTTTGCCCAGCTCAATTTCATGTTTGCCCCGCTCAATTTCTTAGTCTAACCCGCTCAATTGCAAGTTTGCCCCGCTCATTTGCTAGTTTGTCCCGCTCAAATTCATGCTTACCCCACTTAATTCCTAGTCTAACCCGCTCATTTGCTAGTTTGCCCTGCTCAATTTCATTTTTATCCCGCTCAATTTTCTAGTCTAACCCGCTCAATTGCTAGTTTGCCCCGCTCATTTGCTAGTTTGCCCCGCTCAAATTCATGCTTCTCCCGCTCATTTCCTAGTCTAATCCGCTCATTTGCTAGTTTGCCGCGCTTAATTTCATATTTGTCAGCTCAATTTCCTAGTCTAACCCGCTCAATTGCTAGTTTGCCCCGCTCATTTGCTAGTTTGCCCCGCTCAAATTCATGCTTCCCCCGCTCATTTCTTAGTTTAACCCGCTCATTTGCTAGTTTGCCCCGCTCAATTTTCTAGTCTAACCCGCTCAATTGCTAGTTTGCCCCACTCATTTGTTAGTTTGCCCCACTCAAATTCATGCTTCTCCCACCCATTTCCTAGTCTAACCCGCTCATTTGCTAGTTTGCCCCGCTCAATTTCATGTTTGCCCCGCTCAATTTCCTAGTCTAACCCGCTCAATTGCTAGTTTGCCCCGCTCAATTGCTAGTTTGCCCCGCTCAAATTCATGCTTCCACTACTCATTTCCTAGTCTAACCCACTCATTTGCTAGTTTGCCCCGCTCAATTTCCTAGTATAACCCGCTCAATTGCTAGTTTGACCCGCTCATTTGCTAGTTTGCCCCGCTCAAATTCATGATTCCCCCACTCATTTCCTAGTCTAACCCGTTCATTTGCTAGTTTGCCCCGCTCAATTTTCTAGTCTAACCCGCTCATTTGCTAGTTTGCCCTGCTCAAATTTATGCTTCCCCCACTCAATTCCTAGTCTAACCCGCTCATCTGCTAGTTTGCCCCGCTCAAATTCATGCTTACCCTGCTCAATTGCTAGTTTGTCCCGCTCATTTGCTAGTTTGCCCCGCTCAAATTCATGCTTCCCCCGCTCATTTCCTAGTCTAACCCGCTCATTTCCTAGTTTACCCCGCTCAATTTCATGTTTGCCCCACTCAATTTCCTAGTCTAACCCACTCAATTGCTAGTTTGCCCCGCTCAAATTCATGCTTCCCCCACTCATTTCTTATTCTAACCCGCTCATTTGCTAATTTGTCCCGCTCAATTTCATGTTTGCCCCACTCAATTTTCTAGTCTAACCCGCTCAATTGGTAGTTTGACCCGCTCATTTGCTAGTTTGCCCCGCTCAATTTCTTAGTCTAACCCGCTCAATTGCTAGTTTGCCCCGCTCAAATTCATGCTTCCCCCACTCAATTCCTAGTCTAACCCGCTCATCTGCTAGTTTGCCCCGCTCAAATTCATGCTTGCCCTGCTCAATTGCTAGTTTGCCCCGCTCATTTGCTAGTTTGCCCCGCTCAAATTCATGCTTCCCCCGCTCATTTCCTAGTCTAACCCGTTCATTTGCTATTTTGCCCTGCTCAATTTCATGTTTGCCCCGCTTAATTTCCTAGTCTAACCCGCTCATTTGCTAGTTTACCCCGATTAAATTCATGCTTCCCCTACTCATTTCCTAGTCTAACCCGCTCATTTGCTAGTTTGCCCCGCTCAATTTCCTAGTCTAACCCGCTCAATTGCTAGTTTGTCCCGCTCATTTGCTAGTTTGCCCCACTCAAATTCATGCTTCCCCCACTTAATTCCTAGTCTAACCCGCTCATCTGCTAGTTTGCCCCGCTCAAATTCATGCTTTCCCTGCTCAATTGGTAGTTTGCTCCGCTCATTTGCTAGTTTGCCCCGCTCAAATTCATGCTTCCCCCGCTCATTTCCTAGTCTAACCCGCTCATTTGCTAGTTTTCCCCGCTCAATTTCATATATGCCCCGCTTAATTTCCTAGTCTAACCCTCTCAATTGCTAGTTTGCCCCGCTCATTTGCTAGTTTGCCCAGCTCAATTTCATGTTTTCCCCGCTCAATTTCCTAGTCTAACCCGCTCATTTGCTAGTTTGCCCCGCTCATTTGCTAGTTTGCTCCGCTCAAATTCATGCTTCCCCCACTCATTTCCTAGTCTAACCCGCTCATTTGCTAGTTTTCTCCGCTCAATTTCCTAGCCTAACCCGCTCAATTGCTAGTTTACCCCGCTCATTTGCTAGTTTGCCCCGCTCAAATTTATGCTTCCCCCACTTAATTCCTAGTCTAACCCGCTCATCTGCTAGTTTGCCCCGCTCAATTTCATGCTTGCCCTACTCAATTGCTAGTTTGCCTCGCTCATTTGTTACTTTGCCCCGCTCAAATTTATGCTTCCCCCACTCAATTCCTAGTCTAACCCGCTCATTTGCTAGTTTTCCCCGCTCAAATTCATGCTTGCCCTGCTCATTTGCTAGTTTGGCCCGCTCAATTTCATCTTACTCGCGCTGAATTTCTTGTTTGTCCCACTGAATTTTTATTTTTTCCTGCTCAATTTTCAACTTGTCCTACTGAATTTCATGTGTGCCCTGCTCAAACTGATAAGCTTTCGCTTGTTCAATGGCATGATAGATAGCGTCATAAAATTAAACAAGCATCACTTATTTTTCATTCGTTAACAATGAAGGTCGTTCATTATTTAATCAAGTTTTGTCATATAGCATGGTTCCATTGATTTACAATTAACTGATAATGTGTCATTGTATTGGTTTTTAGATAATGGCTGCAAGAATCATGTGCTCTTTTGGCGGGGAGTTAGAATTTGAAAACAAGCGATACTCGTACATGGGTGGAACATCAAAACAAATGACGCTATGTCTAGAGACTACGTATGAGGAGCCTCGATCTAGAATTTACAAGATTATTAAGAGCAGACCAGAAGATTGTGATATTAGGATGAAAGTATTGAATCCTTGCACTAACGAATTAATGCCTCCAATTGAAATCGAAGACGACGATGATGTCAAAGAGTTCTTATCTTACCAGTTCGAGCATTTGGAAAAATTCATCCCATTAGTCATTGAAACGATCCAACACATCAATACCACAACATATGTAGACAGTGTGGCTGATGAGTATGCCGTGGAATTCAAATACAATCATTCTCCATTACAAGTAGTAGTAAGCAATGAGCAATTACCTGAGCCGCTGCAAACAGTAAACTTCGTGATTAGGCAAGTCAGTGGTGCAATTGACATTAACAGTAATTATGAATCCAAGACACCGCCGTTAGCATCAACAGCAGATCTGCCATCATCATCAACCATCTCATTTGTGCGTGTAAGCGACATTCCGCTTCGAGACCTCCCCGAAACATCATACCTCATGACTCGTCAAGTTCTCGCGCCATTTGATGATGATGCACTCACGAATGCAAAAATGCTGGAATATACTGATTTGTTATGTGAACCGACCGATATATTTGAAGGGCAAACGTTTAAGGACAAGAGTTATTGTCAGTATGTTTTGAGTCAATTTGCAATTCGGAATAATTTTCAGTATAGAGTACTATACTCAAATACGAGCAGATTTGCTGTGCTGTGCTTTGAAGATCCATGCGAATGGAGGGTTCATGCATCTCGGGTGAATCATACGAGTTTATTCAAAATACGAACTTATACATCAAAACACACGTGCGGCATGTCATGGATGAAAAGCGATCACCGGCAAGCCAACAGTAAGCTAGCGTGTGATCTGGTTATTGGCCGCATTGAACAACGCTTAGGGTTGAGGTCACGTGACATTATCTTCGCCATGCAAGAGAAATATAATGTTCGTATCAGTTATTGGAAGGCATGGAAAGCTAGGGAGCTTGCAATTAATCACGTGATGGGGTCCTACAAAGACTCCTACAATCAACTCCCTTTGTATTTGCATGAGTTGAGGAGGGCCAACCCAGGGACATTTACTGCCGTTTCTGTTAACCAACAGACTTGGAGGTTCGAGAGATGTTTTCTTGCTCTTGGACAATGCATTTAAAGTTTTCAAAAATCTTTGCAGAGGGTATTGGCTATTGATGAGACACACTTAAAGGGGAAATATAAGGGTGTGCTATTCATTGCCACGGCCTTAGATGGGGACAATCATATATTTTCACTTGCGTTTGGCATTGGGAAATCAGAGAACAAAAGTAGTTGGAATTGGTTCCTTACCCACCTTAACAATGTGTTAGGGTCTGTAGAGGGTCTTGTCATTATATCCGACCGACATAAAGATCTAATGAAAGAGGTTCCCCAAGTCTTCCCACGTGCAATCCATGGGTATTGTGTGTACCACATCTATAGAAACTTGGTGAACACTTTTAAGGACAAGTTGTTGGAGATGTATTACTGGATGGCTGTGAAGACTTGCAGGAGGGCCGAATTTGAAAAATAATGCATTATATCGAAATGGCCAATCCCCCAGTACATGCATGGTTGACAGAAATTGGGTACGAGAGGTGGGCATCTTCGCACTTCACAGGAAGAAGATTTAACTTGGTCACGACGAACATTTCTGAGTGCGTTAATGCCCTTTTCAAAGAAGCATGCGAATACCCCGTTACGAAATTGATAGAGGCTGTAATATTGAAGATACATGAATTATTTTACAAGAAACGAGAATCTACAGCATCATTTGTGGGTCCATTGACACCATGGGCGGAGAAATAGTTAAAGGATATTGTGCAGAAGGCACGAGATGTTCGCTGCCATGCTATTTCTCGAGATGAGTACTATTTTGTTGGAGATTATAACGATACGGTGAAGCTCAGTGAGTTTTCATGTACATGTCGTGAGTTTGGCGTAAAGGGGTACCCTTGCATACATGTCCTGTCAGCCTGCATAAATTACAATCTAGATCACTATTTATACTGCTCCCCATTCTACACGTCGCACAATTACCTGGCCACGTATAGTGAATTGGTGTATTCAATACGCGACAATAGCGAGTGGGAAATTTCAGCGGGGATGAAGGAGTATTGTGCACAGATTAAACCTCCAAGACAGCGGAGATCAGCTGGAAGACCTAAAAAGCTTAGAATTTCATCCGTGGAGAGGAATCGAAAATAGTAAAGTGTGGGCGATGCAAACAAACCGGGCATAATCGCCGGTCGTGCAAGTTTCCGATACCCGGTATATAGCATATCGTGTAATTTATGTATTTTGTATGATGCATACAATTGAAAGTTATATATTGCTCCTAGTCGATCTTCATGTATAGCATATAGTGTAAAAATGTACCAACTGTCAGCCCTATCCATACATGCATTCGATAATGACATCCAGATATTGTAAAAAGAAATTATTCAGATGTTAAAGGAAAAGAACAAAATTCATTTAAAAATTTTCAAGTTTCAACCTTTAATGCATTCCATGCATGTATGCTAACATATATGGAGTGACTGTTGGGAACTTTCACAAATTCCCTGAACATAGATTACAAAGGAATGAGTGCAGGGAGCATTAAAAGCATGCAAAGAGTAAATGAACCGGTCGTCTGATGCCAGAACTGAACTGTGCATTACCTTTAGAACCTCTGAAGGACGAAACCCTCCTATCCACAGGAAGAAACGTTCAGCAGCAGTCTTCCACATGCCAAACATCAAATAGAAGACATCTGACTTTGCAACAATTGCTTTCATACGGAAAAGATTGTCATAGTGACTCATTCCACTTTCTACAAGCATGTCAAGCTCTATATCAGTTATATGAGCTTGTAACGCAGTTCTTAGCTCAAGAACCTGTCTATTTTGCTCTTCAACCCAATGTCCATACTCCATCTGAAATGCAGCAACTCCTACAAGATCCCCATTAGGATGGTATCAGAAACACAAGCAAAAGATGGTATAAGGAAACAATTTGATGCTCCTCATTTTAGTTAACATTATTTATGTATTACAGAGCAATATCTCTAATACATAATTACCTATACTCATTTTTAGGCGTCTACCAAACAGGGCCTAAATTTTTTCGAATGCTAGATAAAGAAAATCGACAACTTTTCTACAAACAACTTGGTGTTTGTGTCATTTAAAGAATACCAAAATTAGCATACCCTTGAGAGCATTATTGTTACTTTACTACACTTGGAAGTAGTATAAGCTAGAAAGCATTTCAGTCACCTCATTATAACTGCACTTCAAACATTTTTACATATTAAGGCATAAAACATAAAATGAGAACTCACTAAAAAACAATCAATTCTTCATTCCTCCTCATAAATGATTAAACTGGTACAAAAGCCACTCCAATAGAATATGCAGACCATATGAATCCTGGTGCAAGGCCACAAAGAATGCAGAGGGATTTATTATTGTTTGTGCCAGATATGAGGATCCTTTGGGAATCTTATAATCTTTTCCATTGACAGGTCTGCCCCTAAATAGTGCCAGTATTGACCACTTTAAGCCCTCCAACCTTTGGTATCTTCCATCTATTCATCCATATTAGGCTCACGTTGACAACACTCACATGCCAACAATGGTCCCACCTGGATCAGAATTTTTAATGTTTTGAGCAAATATATGGCCAAACCAACATGACCTAGACCAACATTTTAGTATCAATTTCATTAAAAAACCCTCACTTGTGCTAGTATAAATCTAGTAGCCACCATAAATTCAGAGACAAATATAGAAAAAAGAAAACATGCTTTAATTCAGCAATGCATACCCCGCAGGAGTTTTCAATACATATCTCTCGGGTGGACATTAGTCAAAAGGGCCAAATGAGCTGAAAACCATCTATGAGATGGCTGTGGGTTAGGAAGAGGCTCACAGGCAAATATCTAACAAGTGCAATGAATCCAAACCGTGCACCTCGTCAGTCATATCCATGGATGGACATTAGTTGAAATTGTGCAAAATAGACTCTACTAGCCACCAATTTTTCCTGATTGGATGTTGACTGCTCAGCATTTTCATTTCTCCATCCTTGTCAAGATTATTATTTGTGGGGCTAGGATGCTTCATGTGATTATTAACCCAGGGCAATCCAAGGCTAGGACTGAAAGGTTTTTGGTGTTTGGATCCATCAGCGAACCTGCCATATGTAAGGTGTTTAGTGCCCTTTCATGATCCAATGCCAAAGGCAAACTGACTAATGGAGAATAAAATGCTATAATCGGCATTCATATACCACGAACAATGAATTCTGTGAAAAAGGTGGATGGCAAGGTTGGGATTCTTGAGTCCATTTACAGTCCAGAGGAAGTGCATAAATTAATTTCATGGAAACAGTAAATATTGTAATCAAAATAACTACCCCAAGTTTAGGCACCAAAATCATAGTCTTGTGCATCAGTCAAAGTAAAAT
Organism: Magnolia kwangsiensis; assembly: GCA_037074715.1. Taxonomy (NCBI): domain Eukaryota; kingdom Viridiplantae; phylum Streptophyta; class Magnoliopsida; order Magnoliales; family Magnoliaceae; genus Magnolia; species Magnolia kwangsiensis. The sequence goes on from CM073571.1 coordinate 13,632,585, forward strand.
TAACGTCACTATTTAAAAAGATAATATCCTATAGGCTTAGCATCCCAAAAAGATACTTGATGCACAAGCCAACAGACGAGACTAAACCGCTATCTAGCTGGACGGACCGCCATCCGGTGGAGCGACATCATCACGGCAGCAGGTGATTGTGGCAATAAGGGAGTCAATCTTACACTCGACCCATTCCATACCCTTCTGAATGGCCTCAGAAAGCCGCTCCAGTCGCGTGAGTCGTCTGTCTTGCTCATCCATGTGCTTGACAATGAATGCCCTGCGGTTACGATATTCCATCCTTCGACTAGTATAACCATACGAGGTTTGTGGCACCCCAGGCTGCTCTCCCTTCGTAGGATAGTCGGTGTCGGCTGCCTCTGTCTCAACCGCATCCGTCTCTGCAGCCTCTGCTTCTGTCTCTCCGATAAAATCTTCACTGTGCCTTTCTGAAGTCGATTTATCTTTTTTAGACCCCAGATTCATGCGCTTGATGTTGTTTTATGTAAGCATTTTCACGGGTCTGGGTCGGTCAGTGGTTAGTAGCAGGCTAACATGATGGGAGAGTAAACATAATAGGTGTGGGAATGGAATGACATCCTTTTTAGTGGTCGCTGTGTTGTCGGCAAGTATTTGAGTAATGATGGTGGGCAAACACAGAGGAATACCGTGACAGATGCTGTATAGAATATCTAACATATACGAAGTAATGTCAGACTTATTCGTCTCCCTTGGATATACATTCCAGGTGAAGATATGGTGTAGCACCTTGTACTTGTCTTCCAGGTGCATTGGTCTCAGTGCATTACCCCGATTCCATAGAACATTCTGTCCATTACAAACATACTTCGTCATTTTTATCCGCACAGCTGGGTCATCAATGTCGTGATCTGTTAAGCCTCAACCTGTGGCTGGAATGCCTAAAAGTTGTACAACTATCCCAGTATCAATGGTGGTGGTGATCTCTCCAATGGTCACCTGAAATGAAGGGGGGTGCAGTACCGGCGAGTGACATTATGATAGAAATATGATCACTTGCTCATTTCTAACTGTCCCTCCAAAATCTAACAGGTTACTCCACCTAACCTTCTCCAGAATCTGGGGAATCCCAAATTGCTGGATACATGCTCGATCGACCCTTTTCTCATATACAATTTTTCGGTCGCGATATTTTTCATACATGTTCGTAGGGGGGGAGGAACTTGTGGTATCAATTGTTCTGGTTGTATTGGTGGAGGAGGATCCTGAATTGGAGTACCCCTTTGAGTATGAGCTCGCCTAGCCGGTAATTCGGTCGGGGAAGTTCGTTCCTTTGCCCGTTCTGATGTACGTCTTGAACAGAGTTTTGTACGACCTCCCTTGGATGACTCTCCGACAATATCCTTTTTTCCTTTATCCTTATGCATTATGAATGTTGAGATACAAGTGTCTGTTACAAACATTAAAAGATATGATAAAATAAGGCAAATAAGGTAATTAATGAAATAAAACTTACTCAAAATCAGTAATTGGTTCATACTAAAGCTGAGGAAAATTCAGTAAACATTATTCAATTTGTAGGCAGTTAAACTCATGTAAATTACTATACTAAAGCTGAGAAAAATTCAGTAAACATTATTCAGGGTAATTATTTTCTTGACCCACTTGTTTGGCCCAATGAGCACTCTCTGCCAATCAATCAAGCTATTCTGTCATTTAAGACTCATTCAAGTGAATGTAAATAATCACGACTGCATTCAAATAAAAATAGAATTAAAAAAATAAATGATGTGACTTTTGTAATCCTTCAAAATAGCATAGTTGTCCATACAGTGTATTTAGCATTCATGTATATTGAAGGATCACTAATAGTTCTGAATTCTGTAGTATATGCGATTGTGAAGAACTTGATTGAAAAAAGAAAAACACCAGCTGCTAAAAAAGTCAACATGAATCCAAACTATACCAGTGATGCTATGAATTTAAATCTACTAAAAATTTCGTCAATTTGTTTGTGAAAGAAACAAATGTAAACTTTATTCACAATAAAAAGTCAGCATGAGTTCTCTGCTTGTTCATGAGCAAAAATTCCAGCCTTGGAGATGTGATTCAAGAGTTATTAGTAAAGGGTGAATGAGCTCAGAATGCACATTAAGCGACGGACTTGAGTAAAATGAATGTACACCTATTTTTGAAAAATCAGAAATGCTATGAATAAGTATATTAATGAGATATGAACTTCACCACCATTTCAAAAATTATAACCACGACATTAAGATGAAGACCTTATCCCCCATCAATGCTTCATCAACCTGTAGAACACAAACACAACATTTCATATCGATTGCAATGAACACAAACATATCGAGATCGTCAAAAACTGAAATCCCTCGAAGAGCCCTTTGCTAATATGGAAAAATCCGGTTGAGATGAAGTGGAGGGGATGTTTTGGAAGAAGGGGACTACGATTTTGGGTATTTGAGGGAAATAAATTATGGTTGGTGAAAGCAGTTAATGCATTTTTATTTTTAAAAACCGTCCGTCGTCGATATATCGACATATCGTCGATAAATCCACACTGTACTACAAAGCAATGCAGATTTGAGATCTATACCGTACTCGATACATCGACTGCATGTGGATCTATCGGCAATATGCTGTCCATATATCGATGACGTGTGGATATATCGAGTAAAATGGAGTGGTTGAGGATTCGTTGCTGGACATATTCAGGCATAATTCGATATATCGGCAGACTGGACGATCTATCAACAACTTATGTCGATCATATCTATGACATGTAGATTATATCGACAACTTACTCGAACTATATCGATGATTTGCCGATACAATCGATGAAACAATTCTGAAAGTAAATTTTGAAGGTATTATCGACATATCGTCGATGTACCTTTACCATCGTCGATATAACCGATAAGATGTCGTTAAATCGATATGTTGTGGAATTTTTTAGTTTTGCTGCTGGACAAAAGAGGACTGAATTCGATATTATCGACCATATGTCGATATATCTCTATATCGATATATCGACTATATGTCGATATATCGACATTATATACATTTTCGCGGTTTAGTCTCTGGACAATTCAGGACTGAAATTGATAATATCGATAATATGTCGATATATCTACATATCGATATATCGACTATATGTCGATATATCTATATTATATGAAATTTTTATCTTTAGTCGCTGGACAATTTAGGACTGACATAGATATATCGAGATATGTGATGATATATCGATAACTTACGTCGATCATATCTGTGATATGTAGATTATATCGACGACTTACTCATATCATATCGACGATGTGCCGATACAATCGACATTACAATTCTCAAAGTTTGTTTCGAAGATATTATCGACGTATTGTCGATGTATCCTTATCCTCATCGATATAATCAAGGATATGTCGATATATCAACATTTTGTAAAAAATTTTACTTTTGCATCTGGACAAAAGAGGTGTGATTTCGATATTATCGAGAATAGGTCGATATATCGCTGTATCGATACATCGACGAGATGTCGATATATCGACATTATATGCATTTATTGAGTTTAGTCGCTGGACAATTCAGGACTGAAATCGATATTATCGATCATATGTCGATATATCGACCATATGTCGATATATCCACATTATATGGAATTTTCATCTTTAGTCTCTGGACAAATGAGGATTAAGTTCGATAGTATCGACAATATGTCGATATATCGATGGTACGTAAAATTATTCAAAAGCTCTGTTACTTACGTGAATGTCTAGTTTATTCATTTATTAGTGTGCATGGTGCATTTATATGAAGGTGTTTCTTTCATTGGCAAACATGCATGTAGTGTGTCTATCCTGTATAATTCTCAACCTAATGTAGCATTTGCGATAAGTGTGTGGTGAGTCAGCTTATCACTTGAAGGTTGTAGAAAGGATCTTGAGATAAGGAAATAGGCTATAGAGGCCACAAAAATTGTTTTGCCAGTTTTGAATTATTTGTTTGCAACTTTAAGGGTTCCTCTAGAAATGAAGTAAACCTTTTCCAATTCAAATGGGTACAGCTTGTATTTGCGATAAGTGTGTGGTGAGTCACTTGTATTTGGGTACCCTACATCAGAGATTTGAATTTTTTTTTCAAATGTCATTTTACAATAGCCATTGTATGATTTTGTGCTACTGAAGTAACATTTGATGTCAAAACAAGAAGGCTTTAGTCTATTAAAAGCCCGATGTGTGAGCTGGATTTTCTTACATCTTCATCTGTAAACTCTACATTGAAGACTTGGCCTTCACCTCTCGCATTCTAGGCATGAATAGACAAGAATTAGATCATAATCTATTAGATTTAGTCTCAAAGGCTAACAATTACAAACAACCAAACACATGAAAGAATTTTACAAATAAAAACATTGTAGGGCAAGAGATCGGACTGTCTTAAAGTCTTGATCTCCATTTCAGGAATAGGGGAATCTCGATGGAACCATGCAGGAATAGGGACTCCTGCTCACAACAGGAGCCAAATGATTCAGCATATAGTATCTGGGTGATTATGAGAAATGCTTATTTATTACTAGGATGCAAATCTCATGTACTCGTTTGTGAGATGCGGCTTACATGTATGAGATCTAGACTGCTCACTCTTCAGACCCAGGCAGGCCATTGTCCAAAAATCACACTCACCAAACAAGCACATCTATGAGTTCACTTTTCAATTTTAAGCATTCGATTTTCCCTCAAAACTCCAATTGGGAATATTCAGCAACTGAGATTTTTTGGCCTACAACCATCCATGATTGGTTCCGCTAAATAAGCATTCCAACATTTTGTGTCTGATTTGCATGCAATATTAGCATTTCTCGTCTACTACTATTTTAAATTGAAAATATTGGTGCAAGTTCCATGAATGAACCCCTACTTTTGTTAGGATCAAGTCCGGCTAACCATGTTGAGTAGAGGCCACATCGCTTGCGCTTGAAAGGAGACATCCATGAAACCACGCTCACAGTTAGGTGCACTTGATTGGGATGAGCTGAAGGGGAAGAAGATATGGAAAAGGCCATTTTTTTCAATGGAGGAACAAGCTGCACCAGCCATTCAAATGGCATTTGCACAGATGGGAAATCCTCTAGTACCTATACCAAAGGCTTATCCCGTAAAGATGATGTATCTAATACCAGGTAATATATGTGTGCTCTGTCTCAATCACGAATTATACAATGAAGATCGGTTTTCAGTTTTATGGTTGGTCTGCTCGTTTGTAGATCAATCAATGGAAGCTTTTCTGATTATGAAACTTTTATAGGTCCTGCAGATATTCAGACTTCAATTGAAACTTTTATGAGTAACCTGCATATCTGATTTGTTGACTACCTTGAACTTGAGAATGCATACAATATTTTCATTTTGAATCCCAAGCATGACATAAAATCACCTAAATATGGTTACCGGTGAGTGCATGATTTTGTTTTTAGATCTTAGCTAATAAGTTGTTTTGATTTTTACAACCAATGTGGCTATTTCGAACACAATGAAAACGGCCTTTTGGTAATATTCTGCATATCTAGTATTGGTTTACAAGGGAGAGATCAAAACGGTCATTTCAAAAGGAATTAACTCTTCTGAAAGTTTTAAAAAAGTGAAATTTATATGCCACCGGTGCAATCAACTGCCAACAGTGATGTGAACACTTATTAGATGTGTTCTCGAAAGTTCAATGAAATGCACTTGTTCATCCTCATATCCATATGAAAAACAGAAATTGCATTGCATCGTTGTGCATAGAATCCATACAATGTGTAATATCGAGACATCTACTAAAATTATAGAGTATGCTATACATCAAAACTTGTACTTCGGCGAGTGTGTAGAAAATTTCTAATTATATGCATTTCAGTCCGAGCTCTTTCTCTATTCACGATAGACTTAAGAGGAATTCGGATCAACCCTCCCACGGCTATCGTGATTAGAGAAGGAACTCGGACCGAAATGCACATACTTGGAAATTTTCAGCACTCCAAGGTTACTGTAAACCTCCGAATAATACATTCATATAAAATCTTTCTCCCATGCACTGCACAAAATCACCTACTGACTACAGACAAGCAATCATATGCTATTGACTTCCTCCAATCAGCGGTGTATTTTTGCATGTCTACCATGAAATTAAGCTGGGCAAACATTAAATAAGCCTCAATGAATATCAAAAATATGAACAGGGTAAATATGAGCGGAGCAAATATGAAATTGACCTTATCTACCATGAAATTAAGCTGGGCAAACATTAAATAAGCCTCGATGAATATGATCGAGACAAACTTTTAGTGCTTGTATATAACGGTTATTTGTTATCTACGAAGGTGATATGAAAACTTTATCCAAATTATTTGTTATCTAAAAGCTATTGAAGTTTGTGTTAATCTGTTTGTAATTTTGTTACTATATTACTCTGTTTATGTGATTCCTCTGATTGTTTTAGACCAGTGTGATATGTTTGCATTTGTTACCTAATTAACATTTCCATGCTTTATTTCTCACTAAAATGCCGAGAGAATGGGTAAATCTCGAGAAATATATTAGTATACAAGGCTCCTGGACTACACTTTGGAGCTATCCATGTTGTCACTACGACTTACATTGGGGATTTGATAAATGTTGTTGGAAATTCTAAATATGCTATTTTCTTTCCAACCAAATGGCCGCGATCATTGGCAGATGAGATGATGAATAGTGATTCTGATGAGGACATGTACTAGGTGTCAAGAAATCTAAAGGTTCTCACAAGAATTAAGACAAGATCTCGGCTAACATAAAGGAGGGGGGCAAACATGAAATTGAGAGGGGTAAACATGAAATTGAGCGGGGCAAACTGAGAATTGAGTGGGGCAAACATGAAATTGAGCGGGGCAAGCATGAAATTGAGCGGGGCAAACTGGAAATTGAACGGGGCAAACATGAAATTAAGCAGGGCAAACTGGAAATTGAGTGGGGTAAATATGAAATTGAGCGGGGCAGGCATGAAATTGAGTGGGGTAAACTGAAAATTGAGCGGGGCAAACATGAAATTCAGCGGGGAAAACATGAAATTGAACGGGACAATCACGGAAATGAACGGGGCAAACATGAAATTGAGTGGGACAAACATGAAATTGAGCGGGGCAAGCATGAAATTGAGCGGGGCAAACTGGAAATTGAGCGGGGCAAGCATAAAATTGAGCGGGGCAAGTATGAAATTGAGTGTGGCAAACTGAAAATTGAGCTAGGCAAACATGAAATTGACGGGGCAAACTGAAAATTGAGCGGGACAAACATTGTATGCACCATTGTTGTATATTTTGTTGATTTCTTGGTGATGGGAAGCTGTACACCTAACTATTAATGTTATTTTTGAAGACCATGGAGTCCAGGAGTTACTGGCCAACTTTACCAAAAAGGTATTTTTTAGCACCTCATGTCATCCATTCATATATAATACAATTCAGAAAAACTTGTCTTTATTACGATTTTTTCTTTACTTTTTTTATATTCTTCTTAGGTGTCGACATGGATTTGTGAATGGTAGAAAAGTACGGTCTTAACTCAGGCCTACTGCAGATTCAATGGAGTGCCTGAGAAGCACTTCCCTTGCAGCCAAACAACATTTAACAAAGGCTATGTACTATCATGAAGTTGATAGCAGTAGAGGATTTCTAAAGAGGTCTTCTCTCCTGAAGTTCCAACCGAGCATGCCCTAGTACGATTTCATGCTTGCCCTGCTCAATTTTATGCTTGTCCCGCTCATTTTAAGCAATGAAAAAGCATTACCTTATGGTTAAGATGTTTTCAAAAATGCAACACTGATTCCATAGCTCACAATATCTGATTTCATGGTGTTGGGTACAAAAGAGATTTTAGGAATCAGTAGTCTCAGCTGACTGATATCATACACCAAAGATATATATATGCACTTCAGTAATGCAGATTGGGTTGTCTAGAATCCACTCAACCGCATCTAAAGAAAAGACAATCTTGATAATTCCCCAATTCAATTATGTTGTGTCAATGTGAATCATGGCCATGAATGGGATGATTCTACCACAACTCTTGAGGTTTTGTCCAAAGAACACTTTTTAGGTTATTCACCCACACAAGATCTAAAATTTTAAGAAATCTATGATGATAGAAACTTATGGCAGTTGCATGTGCATTTAAACTCGCTTTCAACAACACAACTAATAGGTCTTAAGTACAAAACATACCTCTCAATGTAATGTGCTTATTAGAACGAACATTTCGAGCATCATTCAAAGCATTCCTCAGAAGATCCATAAATTATTCTTTTGGGACACCTACATAGTTTAGTAGTGAAATTAAAGTCTTATTTATGTACGTTTTCCTTAGCTGGTTGCTAAAAAATACAAGCACTAAAAGCAAACAAGGTATTGTATTATTATTCACACAGCAAATTCAAGAACACATAATCCTAACTTCTCACCCTAATAAAATTTCAATTACTCCCAACAAGGATGAAATTTATTCATCTTCGTAACGATCCCTAGTGGGGATGGCTAACATGGACGGTGTGTACTGACTTAGGTGTGTACAACAAGCTAACCCAAATAGATATATCATCGATATAATCTACGTAAGTCATCGATATATCTACAACATGTCGATATATCGATATGTCGATATATCCATAAGTTGTCGATATATCGACATTATGGCTGTTAGTGTCCAGCAAGCAACACCAAAAATTTCTTATTTTATCGATATATCGACAAGTTATAGATAATATCGACAAAGACGATGGATACATCAACAGCATGTCGATGATATCTACGTATAAAACAAGCATATATGTAAAGTCGATTATATCGACGTAAGTTATGGATATTATCGACATATCTTCGATATAATCTACGTAAGTCACCGATATATCGACAACATGTCGATAATATCGAATCTGGGTGACAATCGTCCAGCAAGGTTTGCTGCATTTCCCATATAATGTTGATTTATCGACAACTTATCTATTACTGTGCATATAAAGTATAAGTGAATCAAATATCTATTACTTTATCAACTTTCTTCTTCACACCTGATACAAAAATAACTAAATAAATAAAGCAAAACAAAACCAAAAAAAAAAAGGAAAAAAGAAACAAAGAAACAAAGCATTAGGACACCATAGAGAATGTAACCTGGACAGATGCAAGAAGCATGGATTTTTGTCCCGACTAACTCATTCTCACTCAAATCCCTGGACTAACCTGGAATTGTCCCGACTAACTCATTCTCACTCAAATCCCTGGACAGATGCAAGAAGCATGGATTTTTGTGTTGTTTGATTTCAAACCTGAACTAATGATGAATAGGACTTGCACAATAAACAATATATTAAGCAATATAAGGAAAATAAAACATATAGCTTTGAAATGAGGCCAAGAGATTGGTTAGGAATCACTGGTTCAAAGATAAGCTAACACAACTCATAAACATGACCAAAAATACCACTGTTTGTATCATCCAATAGATCCTTGAGCATGGAAAACGTACTTAAATAGGACTTTTATTTCACTACTAAACTATGGAGGTGTCCCAAAAGAATATTTTATGGATCTTCTGAGGAATGCTTTGAATGATACTAGAAATGTTCGTTCTAATAAACACATTGCTCAAAATTTTCGTTCTCATAAGCACATTGCATTTGAAAGCTCACTTGTCAGTGCTAATGAGAGAAGAATTGAAAAGTCTCAAGGGAGGAAGGCTTCATGCACAAGTCTTTGGAGAATGCTATTGGAAATTCTAAATATGCACAAGTCTTTCTCAATATCATTGATTTTGGCATTTGATTTTTTCATGTCATTTAATTGGTGGACATGAACATGTTATATCATTAACAAGTACATGAGTTCCTCACTATATTAGTAAAATATTAAGTTTCCTCATATGTCTTAGCTAAAAAATGCCCAATAGTTCTTTTTCTCAAGTGTTTTATTTAGGAATCTTTTTTCTTTGAAAGGATTTTCACAAGAATTGAATGGGACAAACTAGAAATTGAGCAGGGCAAGCATGAAATTGAGTGAGGCAAACTGAAAATTGAGCGGGTCAAGCATGAAGTTGAGCGGTGTAAACTAAAAATTGAGCGGGGCAAGCATGAAATTGAGCAGGGCAAACATGAAATCGAGCGGGGCAAACATGAAATTGAGAGGGGCAAACTGGAAATTGAGTGGGGCAAGCATGAAATTCAGCGGTGCAAGCATAAAATTGAGCGGGGCAAACTGGAAATTGAACGGGGCAAGCATGAAATTGAGCGAGGCAAACTGAAAATTGAACAGGTCAAGCATGAAGTTGAGCGGTGCAAACTATAGAAATTGAACGGGGCAAGCATGAAATTGAGCGGGGCAAACTGGATATTGAGCGGGGATAACATGAAATTGAGCGGGGCAAACATGAAATTGAGCGGGGCAAACTGAAAATTCAGTGGGGCAAGCATAAAATTCAGTGGTGCAAGCATGAAATTGAGTGAGACAAACTGAAAATTGAGCGGGGCAAGCATGAAATTGAGCGGGGCAAACTAGAAATTGAGTGGGGCAAACTAGAAAATTATCGGGGGAAACATGAAAATGAGAGGGGTGAACTAGCAATTCAGCAGGGGAAACATGAAATTGAGCAGGGCAAACTAGCAATTCAGCGGGGGAAACTAGCAATTCAGTAGAGCAAACTTGAATTTTAGCGAGGAAAGTTTTGGATCATTTCTCATTTTGATAATTTCTTTGGGGCCAAATAAGTTTTGGATCAAGCTTATAATTGTATTTTCTATTAATCTGTGTCTATATGATGTTATGAACAATTATGATAACAAGCAAGCATCACTGTTGGGCCCACTGTTTCCGGCGGTATGATCCACTTGATCTTTTGATATGCTTCAGTTTGGGGCTAACCCGCTAAAGTTAGATGGAAGAACGGATGGACGCCGTGGATACACTATATACATTCAATGTGGGCTCATATGACTTTACTTAGTACAATAGCTGCGGACTGACTGTCACGCCCCAAACCCAGAAATCGGATTCATAGGAATCCCGATCGCCAAATCCGGTGCCGACAGCCTCGTAGTACCCCATTCTCGGCTCCTGGCATTCATATGCCAGATTTTCGATCCTGGGATCTTACAAGGAGGATTTTTTTTAAAAAATATACATTCAACTAGTAATAAGGATAACCACAAGACTAACCAATTCACAAAGACAACATCATCATCACATATCCACTAATATAATCATTTGAGTACAATACTAAAAGGGAAATACATAAGTAAAAATCAAGCTTCTAGAAGACCACTGCACGCTCCAAGCTCAACACTGCTGCAACCTAACATCACCTGCACGCATCTATCGTGCATAAGCTTATGGAAAGCTTAGAGGGTTGTGTAAGTGTGTGCACAAGGTAAGTGCCAAGTATTCAATACAATGCTATAATCATACAATACCGAAAAATTGGTAATCTATAAACCATACAATGTCTGAATAAGCAGAAAGACTGACAAGAGCAGGAATTATCAGAGTAAGCAGGAATACTGACAAGATATAAATCATACGATAACAGAGTAAGCGAAAGTATGGACAAGTCTATAAGTCAATCAATATCAGAATACGTGATATAGAACAGCTATGCGATGAGGGGTCATAAAGAGCCAAATATCAGATGCTGAAGATGCAATGAAATATACAAATCCTGCTAAATTTGTCTAGGTCATGTAAGTGTAGAAATAGCAACCCAAGATGTCATATGCTTGCGGATGTAATGCAACATGCAATGCGAATGAAATAACCATGCTGGAGTGTGAAGTCGGGGTGATAGTACGTAGTATCGCAGGCTATGGGGTCCACCACAAGGAACTCCTATTCAAACCAGTCCCATACCTAAATTTGGATAGTCAGACTCAACGTGGTAAACTCCTGATCTCAGGTTAGTCACGCGCCTAACCAAAATCCATGCCATAACGAAAGTACACAATAATTAGTTACGCACCATCAGCCCGAGTGGATAGTGAATGGATGAATGAATGAGCATGCATTTCCTACTCAATAAGTCCACATATCAGTACGGTTCCTCCCTGGAAAATCACCGGGGTCTATTACACTCCAAACCAGATTGCCGCCCCATCGCGCGCAACAAGGCGAGTGGAAGAGACCTCACTATCCGCCTGCCAATATCGGGCCCGGCTCGTCGATAGTGGATCCATTCCTCGAGCTGGTCAAACTCAGCCTAGCTTTGCCCCCTCCTCTCGGGCAGGTAAGGTCGCACCTCCTTCCAACCGACCACGACACAGTAGAGAGCGCAGCCATCTGGTAATCGGCACTCGGCGCTCATCTATCCACTCGATCTAGACGTTGGAGCAACCTCTGGAACCAAGAGGGTTTAGGGACTTTCACCCAGGGATATCTATAGCACCCCATGTAGAACAGATTTCTGGTGTCCCACCTGGCCATCCACGATATGCCTATGGAGGCTACGACCCTGATGTCGCTAGGGCATACAGTAATCACAACACACAATGTAAGATGCATGAGTCATACAATCCAGTCATGCATCAATCCTGTGCATACCGTGTACTCATATGAGATAATCTCTGTCTATCAGGGAGTCTCATAACAACATGCCCAATGATATATGCAATGGTCAACCACATCTCATAACAAACATGCAGATGATGCGTATGGGCATGTATCGTGATGCTATGCTGTCACATACTCATAATCGGTATCAATAACTAGCACCGACAATCGGCATCGACAATTGCCCTCGATAATGTAGACATTTAACCAACGTTGTCCCTAAGAAGTGGTTCATATAAAACTTAACTCATAGTGGTCTCATGGCCTCACACAAGGGCCTAATATACAACACAGCAGGCCTTGCCCAAGGACCATAGATACATCACAAATGGCCTCAACTACGTGTCACATATACATCATATAGGTCTCATCAATCGGCCCTGACAATCGAAATCGGAATCAGATTAGGACTCAGTAATTGGAATCGGCCACGACAATCAGAATCGTCAATCGGCCACGGCAATCGGAATTGATCGATAATCGGCCTCAATACTCGGAATCGACAACAGTCACGATAATTGGAATCAATCGGTACTAAGAATCAGTAAATCGGTCACGTCGATCGGAATCGGCAATCGGTCATGATGAACAGCCTCGATCGCTAATCGAAATCAACAAATCTGTCACGACAATTGGCATCAATACTCAGTCTCGATAATCGGCACCGATAATCGGGGTCGATAATCGGCGTTGACCTCGATAATCGGCACCGATAACATTAGATAAACAAAGTGGAGTCCATAAATGATCAGCCGATCAACCATAGTATAAAGATCGGCACTCGGCCGTGGTTATATCAAATCCGATAGCACGGAGCCATCCGTCTACGGTAAATGGAGCCCACTTATTTGGATTAACCCACTAAGGGACTGATGAGAATGAGCCTAACAAGGCCTAAGGGAAGGTCACAATGTAGACATCTAACCAACATTGCTCCCAAGGAGTGACCTACATAGGGCCAAACATATAATGGGCCGATGGCCTCACACAAAGGCCCAATACGCATCGCAATGGGCCTCATACAAGGGCTAAATACATATCACTATGGGCCACATCACATGGGCCCAATACACATCGCTATAGGCCACTCACACGGGCCAAACACACATCACTAAGGGTCGTATCACATGGGCCACAAATACATCCAGGTGGATCGCATCCACGACCCGCACCAATGGGCCTCATATATATCAAGTCGGCCATATCACATGGGTCACTCCAGTGGGCCTCATATACATCAAAGGGACCACGCGTCATGGGCCTAATATATATATCACAATGGCCTTGCCCATAAGCCACGAATACATCACAATGGCCTTGCCCATAGGCCTCATATTCAAGCAGGTGGGCCCCATCATATGGGCCCCATGAATGGGCTGCAACAATGGGCTTTTTGTATATCAAATAGGGTCGCGCCAATAGGCCTCACGTATATCAAGTGGGCTGCATAAGTGGACAGCAAGAACATACATAACATGGTGGGTTCCCTATGATGTGGGTCGTGGAGGTTTTGCATTTCACAGTGAGAACCTGGATTACATCTAAAATTATTTCATTAATTGCAAGTACAACATGTGTATCACTACACACTATCATTCTATGGGACACGTGGCTCACTAATGATGATCAGCACTATCCAAACATTGGACATGTAAATTAGCACTGTCCAATCATTACCCAGAACCATGGACGGTGCGGATATGCAACAAATCATTAAGGTGGACCCCATGGCTTGCTGACATTGATACAACAACCATATAGCTGGTGTGACCTGCTGGCCCACCATCCAGATGGACGGTTTGGACATAACACATGTCATGGTGGGCCACAGATGATCGGTAGGATGAAACGCATATATCACAGTGGCCCTACATGGATAGATGGTGAGATCTAACGCACTCCTCATGATCCAGACCCACAGAACTTGTGACTTTGAGCTGTATTGATATGTGGACATAGATGAGGACCTGTATGCTTGAGTTGCATTGCACATCGCATGGCCTTGGGATGGCCGATACCATTCATGTCTTGCATCGCATAAGCCTTGGTATGGCTCATGATATCATAGATCCATCTGCATATTCCGCTTTACTCTGACATTGCATGTTCATATTACTACCTTGCGCACACACTTTCACCACCCTCTAAGCTTTCTGTAAGCTTATGCACGACCGTTGCGTGCAGGTGACGTTGGATCGCAGCAGCGCTGAGGCAGGAGCACGTTGCTGAGCGTTTTGGAGTTTTTGTGCTTTACCATTGTATTTTCCTTTATGCTCATTGTACTGGTAAAGTTTTTGATCATAGTGGAAATGTAATGGAGTTTTTGGTTGTTGTTTGTGGGTTATGCCTTTGGTTATGCTTATTACGAATCAAACTGACATTGAAAATCCTCCTCGTAGCATCCTAGGATCAGAACCTGGCGAATGGGAGCTAGGAGCCGAGAATGGGGTTCTACGGAGGCTGTCGGCGCCGGATTCGGCGATCGAAAATTTTGTGAGCCCGGTTTTCGAGTTTGGGGCGTGACAGTGAGTAACTCAGTACGCAATCCAATTACGCTTGCTATGATGTTTTATTTGTAATACATCATGTTCATCGAATTTTGTATACACTAAAACCCTACATGTGGGAGGGAACCTAGACATTGAGGGATAGAACCTAGATATTGAACGGGGCAAACATGATATTTGGCGGGGTAAACTAAAAAAATCAGCGGGGGAAACATGAATTTGAGCGGGGTAAACTAGAAATTCAGCGGAGGAAACTAGAAATTCAACGGGGAAAACATGACATTCAGCGGGACAAATTAGAAATTCAGCGGGGTAAACATGAATTTGAACGGGGAAAACTAGAAATTCAGTGGGGGAAACATGACATTCAGCGGGGCAAACTAGAAATTCAGCGGGGGAAACTAGAAATTCAGCGAGGGAAACATAAATTTGAGTGGGACAAACTACAAATTCAACGGGGGAAACATGAATTTGAGCAGGGTAAACTATAAATTCAGCGAGAGAAACATGACATTCAGCGAGGCAAACTACAAATTCAGCGGGGCAAACATGAATTTGAGCAGGCCGAACTACAAATTCAGCGGGGGAAACATGACATTCAGTGGGGGAAATATGAATTTGAGCGGGGAAAACTAGAATTTCAATAGGGGAAACATGAATTTGAACGGGGGAAACTAGAAATTCAGCGGGAAAAATATGACATTCAGCGGGGCAAACTAGAAATTCAGCTGGGAAAACATTATTTTGAGCGGGGCAAACTACAAATTCAACGGGAAAAATATGAATTTGAGCGGGGTAAACTACAAATTCAACGGGAGAAACATGAATTTGAGCGGGGCAAACTACAAATTCAGCGAGGGAAACATGACATTCAGCGGGGGAAACATGAATTTGAGCGGGTGAAACATGAATTTGAGCGGGACAAACTACAAATTCAGCGGGGGAAACATGACATTCAACGGGACAAACTACAAATTCAGCGGGGCAAACATGAATTTGAACGGGGCAAACTATAAATTCAGTGGGGGAAACATGACATTTAGCGAGGCAAACTAGAAATTCAGCGGGGGAAACATGAATTTGAGCGGGGAAAACATGAATTTGAGTGGGGGAAACTAAAAATTCAGCGGGGGAAACATGACATTCAGAGGGGGAAACATGAATTTCAGCGGGACATTTATTTTTATAGATCATTTTATGATATTATACAAAAAATGAGGTATATCCTAATCTCAATTGGACCACATTACACAAAACAGTGTTTAATGAACATCGACCATTAAAAACTTTTTGGGGGTCATAAAAGTGTGGATCAAGATGATCTTTGTTTTTAGACTCCATCTGGGTCTTTATGACCTAATAAACAGATTGGATTTCAGATAAACAGTCCAGTGGGCCTCAGGAGGATTTAAATGATGGATATCCAATCACTATTGTTTTCCTGTAGTGTGGCACATCAAAGATTTATATCCCTCTTATTTTTAGGATGAAGCCCTCAAATGATCTTTATGAATGGATGAACGGAATGGATGAAACATATACATCATGGTGGGGCCCACGGAGCACCGATCACCAGCCCCATTTTCTATACTACATACATTCAATGTGGGCTTAACTGAGTTTAAAATATACATGTGGTGCGTGATTTGTTCTCTGCACTGACCATTTTTAGAAAAAAAAGATGAAATGCTAATAAGGGGGGCCTACAAAATGAGATTTTTTCATCTTTATCGTAGAGTCGGAGTGTGGAAACGGGGGTGAAAGCAATGTGAGAGCAGGAGCAGCAGTGAAAAGGGAGATTAAAAAACAGACATTGAAAGGGGAAGGGAAGACAGCGGCAGTGAAAAGCGTATGCAAAGAGGAGTATTTTCGTCCAGAAATTCGTAATCCGCACGTACAGGTCCAGTTTGCAAAAGAAGGTTTGTCTTCTTTCATATAAACAGCTGGGTAAAAGGTGGGGTCCACAGTCCTAAATTTCTCTTTTAGCATCGTACCTTAGATTGGTCTGAGAAGAGCGGTGAACAGAGTGGATAAAAAACTTTCATCACGGTGGGCCCCACAGAGCCCCGCCCGGACGATGGGTAGGACGTAATCCGTGTCCCTTCGACCACTGCATGCTCGCCCAATTTCTGCGGTTGGGATTGTCTGTTTTCGGGAGGCTATTTTTTTTAGCGGAGGCCCAGGCATATCGGAGGCGGATTTCTGTGTGGAGCTCACTGTAATGTTTGTGAGAAAGCCGACCCGTCCATCCATTTTTCTAGCTCATTTTAGGATTTAGATCAAAAAATGGGTGGATCTAAAACTCAAATGAGCCACATGAGAGGAAACAGTGGGAATTTAGTGACCACCGTTGAAATATGTATATGGCAACAAAAGTTTTGTATCAATCGAAGAATTCAGTGCTTTCTATTCATCCAGTGAAAATGACCTTATAAACGGTTTGGATGGCATATAAACATTAAGTGGAGCCTAGGAAGGTTTCAATGGTAGGAATTCCTTTCCCCACTGTATGCATACTCCTCATTTTTTGTCTCATGTCTTAAAACGAGTTCAAAAAATGGATGGGCAGATTTGATTTCTTATAAATATTGTTATGGGGAGATCCGAGCCCATGATGAAACACCCGTCCGAGCATTAGTCCGAGCCGACTCACTGCCATGACGTCCAGGGCACTCCCGGTCCGACCAGGTCCGAACATCACCCGACAATAACGAGCAGGAGGCATGACCTGTCTGAGTCGACCGACTCGGCTAAGGTACAGCTCGGAACGGTTCTCACACTCCAATTGGATGACCTATAATCAGCTAGCTGTATTATGCTCGAAACGGCAAGCCTCGCTGACCACAATAGATACAACTTGATGTTTGGGTCGGATACCGCTCGACTTAGAAGCCGCATCCTTTGTTCCATAGTCGGATGAGCCGAGCCGAGTAGACTTGTGGTGGCATACGTCATATGCGGAAGTTATCATTACTGGTCGTGGCCGATAACTTCGCTCGCAGATACCCACTACTTGCCTGATATGCTGTGTGATCGGCAGATTACGGGCAGTATCTCCATGATCCGAGAATCCCCTAGATCGTGCCGAGATTATCGGATGCAAGCCATTCTACAGGCAAGTATAAATAGCACACGACACCATGTCTACAGGTACGCAATAGCAAGTGTTCTCTCCTCTACTCTCTACTTAGACCCCGATTCTCTTGTCGTGACTTAGGCATCGGAGGGTCTCTCGGCTTAGCTAGGGTCATCTTTGCCCGTTCTCTTGGTGCAAGTTCCAGGGGTGATACATTGAGACGAAGACGACGTGGGGAGGGAGAGCCGACCAGATTTTGACATCAATAAATATCACTGTGACCCCACCCAGCATTCCACTGCAGGAACTTCCGGGAAAGGCTTCGGCAGGAAATCGGCATCCAGGAATTTTGGCTTAGAAATTGTATTGTATTATATTTGGGTATTGTTCATGTATACATGATATGGTTTTCAAAATATATCCAAATCAATTCGATGCTAATCAATGTTTGGATAGGAGGTATTGTTTGGCATAGTATACAATACGTTATACAGATCAATGTTTGGATAAGACGTATTATGTCTGTGTATTGTACAATCTTAATTGAGTCGGGTGGCCTGTTTTACATATGGAAGTTTTTGATTTCTAGCTCAGATGATTTTCACGTTGAAATGTACCAAATGAACGGTCCTAATCTTACACCACATAGATACCAGATATCTTGTAATCGTACAAATTTCAAACTTTCATCCACTATCGAATATAGCATAATGAATACGAAGTATTGACGGTAACAAAACCCACTGACAAGATTCTATCATCGGTTCGAAAAATTGGTTAGAGTTTGTATTCGTACGCATGAGATTTAACTCCTATTCACTCCAATCCAAACACGGTAATGTCAAATCATAACTTCTAATACGATACAATACATCCTAAAACGCACATCCAAACAGGCCCTTAGAGTATTATCCCAAAAAAAAATTATTCAAAGATCATCTGCACCTCACTATAAATAGCAGCTGAGATAATGATTTTCATTGTTAAATAATTTGTAGGGCCCACCATAACATTTACTTTCCATCGAATCTATTCATAAGGTCACAAAGACCTAAATTAAGAGGAAAAACAAATTTTATATTGATCCAAAACTTCCGTGACCCCAAAAAGAGTTTCAATGGTAGACGTTGAACTCACACTGCTTTTTACAGTGTGGTCCACTTGATAGTTATATGTCTTATTTTTTGTTTCAAGCCTTAAGATAATCTCGCCAAATGAATGGAGGGTTTAGATATATCACAAATCTCATGATCAAACCCACGAAACTTGCTGATGTCAATATAGCAGTTATATAGTTGGTGTGAGGTACACCAGCCATCCGCTACCCTTTTCTTGGACCCTGCTGCACACGCCCGTGCAGCAAAGAAAAAGTGGGCGCGGGTTGCGTGGTGACCCTGTCACCACTAACCTCTGCTATGGCAAGACCTTGTGGGGCCCACCATTATGTATATGTTTTATCCATTTCGTTCATTTTTCCCAGTTCATTTTAGCTCATGAGTCCAAAATTGCAGCATATCAAGATATGAAGGGGGGCCACATTACAAGAAAGAGGGGGAATAATGATGTCCACTATTGAAACCTTCCAAGGGCCATGATAATGTTTACTTGTCATTCAACCTGTTTATAAGGTTACACACACCTGGAAAATGCATATGTCAGCTTGATGAAAAAACTTTTATGGTCTCCTAGGAAGTTCTCGACCTTAATTTTGTCTGTTTCTTTTGTTGTAATGTAGTTGAGCTTTAGATACGCTTCAATTTTACGCTCATGCCCTTAAATGATCTAGCAAAATGGATTACCGGTACTAATGAATCACATATATCATAGTAGGCCCTACAGTGTGGTCGCAGGGGATGTAGAGTGCCAGAAGAACCTTGCCTAGACATCCATGGTGACACTACTGCCGACCACAATAATGCATGTGATTTATTCATGGCATCTATCCAATGTTGTCAAATTATTTTAGAAATTGAGCTAAAAAAAAAGTAGATTCAAAGCGCAAGGTGAGTGTTCTAGGAAAACAATGGAGATTAAATGCCTATTATTGAAAACTTCTTAAAACCACAAAATTTTTGGATCAAGCCAATATTTGTATTTGCCCTTCATTGAAGTCTACATGACCTTATTAACATGTTGGATGACAAATTAGTATTATGGTGAGCTTTAGGAAGATTTCAACCATAGGTGTTATTATTCTCATTGTTTTCTATGGTATCAAATTACCACTTTCTTTAAAAGCTTGAACTGTTAGAAAAGGCGTATTAAGGAGTTTTAAGACTCTTCCTTACGTGCAGGGTGAAACTCTGCACACAAACATATTGAGCAAGGGTGAAAGGACATTCACAGCTCACACCCATATAGAAGGACATTCACAACTCACACTATAAATAACCCTTTGTGAGAGAATATATTAGGAGGCTATCTGCTACTTCCTAAATTCGAACACTTTACCATCCGCTTTAATACCATGTTAGATCACCACTTGTTCAAGCTTTTAGAGTAAGTGGTAATTTGACGTGGTATCAAAGCAAATGATAATGTGTTTGAATCTTATAAGTAGTAAATATGTCACCAGAATATATTCTCTTACGTATGGCCGTTTATGGTGTGAGTTGAGTGTTCCTCTACTATAGTGTGAATCGAGTGTTCCTCCACCTTTGCCTAGTATGTTTCCATACAAAGATCTATCTCCACACATGCGAGACAGTATTAGACTGTCAAGGTCCCTTGATATACATTGATATACCATCCTTAAATGACTCGAGCTTTTAGAGAAAGAGGTTGCTTGACATATGGTGTGTGTTATCCATTTGAGTATTGGATTTGACCTTTTTTTTTTTTTTTCTTTTTTGGAAGCATGTCTTAAAATGACCTGCAAAATAAATAGATAGTGTGGATAAAACACATACATCATGGTAAGCCCTCACATAGTTGGGTCACTAGGGATCTAGGTCTCCAAGCAATTCACCTCCTAAAAACACTGATTGATATGCACATAATGAAAAGTACATGTTCCTACATAAAATGATAATTTTACCATTTCCATCATGGGACACATGCCACATTTTATTCAGCAACATGTCATTGATGTTCGAAACCTTTGGTAGAGTTTGGGATACATTAGGATTTATAAAATACCAAAATCTATCATCTACATAAAGATTTAATTTCTAATAATAATAATGATAATAATAATAATAATAATAATAAATCTTCAACGAATGTATAACGGTTACCTTCGATCAATTAAGTGATATTTTGATTAATCGAACTTGATATGTCGATTAATCGAATATCAATTCGAAATATGATAGAAAGCTTGTTGGACATTTTGGTGCACTTTCGATTGATCGATACCGATTGAAGGTTCCTTTGATTGTGCATTTTAAATTTTTAAATTTCCACATACTTTGTACATTATCTAACCGACACAAATCTAATGACTAAGGGTTTTTCTATATAAAATAAATCACATAAGATAGGCTGTTTTAGACCTAGAAGGGTCTAGGGCAAGGATTATCAAGGCACCTTATAATTTACTTCTTGTATTTGGCATCGATGTTGCAAGCCTTTGAGTCTTCAGTCTTCAACATCTTCTTATGAAGGCTCAATCGACTCAAGACACCCTAATTGATCAATTCACCGACAAAACTGAGGTACTAACATCATTTGCTAGGGTAGAGTTTGAGAGTTTTGAGATAATTGTCCATTATTTGTGTGGGACCATCAAGTTTTGTATATGCTAGAGAGACACTTCATGATGATAGGTTTTTTCCAAAAACTATGTCTATACAATTGTTAGGTGGGCCATAATATAAAAAAGAATAGACCATCATTCAAAATCTTCCTAATTCATATAATGGCTCACATAATGGGTAGGACGCCTTGGGCCTGCCTAAATGACAGGCTTGACTTCATATACATACCATGATGTGGTACTAACGGCTCTTGTTTGTAGATTAATTTATTTCACAAAAACTACTAGAGAAGGTGCTTTAAGACTAAAGTAAGTTTTCAAGGGTCATCATCATCATCATCATCATCTAAGTATTATTACAACTAATTGGGGTTGGCTATATTAATCATATTTTGTCATTCCACTCTATAAGAGCCGTTCAAGGGTGATTTCATCATTTTGTAATAAAGTAATTGCTTAATAAATATAACTTTTAAGAAATTTAAAAGAATGTACTGGAATATTCCATTCTAAAAAATCCTAAGGTAGCTTTAAGATAATAGTCCATGAAATGCAATAACAGAATTATTAAGCGAGTCATATGTAAAATCCCTTTCGAGACATGTTTGCTTGAATGCATCCTTTGTATTGCAATATGATATGAGAGGACTTCAGCCTGTAAATCTTAGTCATCTTAGAATGACCCAAACCGTTTATACACCGAGTTTCACTCTACATAGAGGAGCAGTAATAAACAAAGGCTTTGCTTAGAACATGAAGAATCACCGTAACCTTTGTTCGATCGAAGGGTTGGAATATTTAATTCAAGTGTTTTTGGGCAGTCCCCAAATAAATAATTCTTTGAGTCATTTTTTTTTTTTTTTTATAAAAAAAAACAAACAAATCCAACGGCTACAAACTCAACATATCTTATACCTCTGGATGTGTTTGGGTAAGTAGACCACCGGATATCCACTGATATCTATGGTGTGGCCTACCTCATGAGTGGATCAGCCTAATTTTCACTCAAATTTGATTTTCGTGGTGGGGCCCACCGTTTATACAGAGTGGATGTCCTCAAACAAGATGGGGCTGCATGCTAAGTCATGGTACAGCTAGTGGCAGGTGTTTAGAAATTTTATTTTATTTTTTTAAAAGATTTATAGACAACTTGCGATGAGTTGGGTGGAGAGAAAAACTCCGAGATGACAAGAACAAAGCCCCGATAAAGGACAGGAATAGCCTACAACACGTGTTTTATGCAGTGCGTAAAGCACCTAAGCCATGTGGGGTCCATCATGATGTGTTCTTAAAATCCACTCCATCCATCGGGTGATAATAATTATTTTTAATTGTTATACCAAATATAAGCCCAATTCAAAACTCATATGGACCACACTAATGGAAAAAAAAATATAAAATGTTTTCCATAACGGCTAAGTTCACATAGGGTGGTCCGCATGAGTTTTATATGAGGCTGATTTTTGTATTTTCTATTGATAATGATGAATCAAACCTGATTAACGTGTTTGATGAAAGATAAACACCATGGTGGACCCACACACAAACCTACCGTTGGCATCTCATTCCCATTTTATCATTTAGTGTGACCAAATGGAGTTGTGGTTCTAGCTGATTTTTTATATTAACATCTAAGATCGAAGATAGGATATGATAAACGGAATGGATTTTACATATACAAACTGGTGGACCCACAAACGTGGGTGCGTAAAACAGTGCCGGAGAAGATTCTAGTCTCCCAAAAGCTAGCCAAACGTGTATTCAGAGAATTCTTTGGAATTATACAAATGAAGGTGAGAAGGCCAGAGCCGCAAGACCAAATCCAAAACAAACGCCAACAAAGCTAGCAAGGTACAATGCATTGTTTTATTTCTTTTAACACGTGTGGCCCATCAGGACCGCACACATTATTCATTTGTGATGATTGTTATTCTTAATCTGGACTGTATCATTGGTGGGCCACCTCTTAACAATCATAAGTTGCTACTTTTATTGGGAGTTGGTAAACACGTGATTCCCGCTGCTTAAAGACAATTGATAGGAATGTATAGACATTTTAGCATTTGAAGTTTTAAAAATTCATTTTAAAATTATAAAAAAATATTAATACTCTGGTTAAGCGAGATAGATGATAAACAGTCACTTAGACATTACTTAGAAGTTACAGGTGTGTGTGGAGTATAATTCAAATCAAACTGTACGTCGAAGTCATGGGTTTTAGTTGAGATGTATCATGAACCAAAAATTACGGTTATTTGGTTATATGACTATCCGATTGTTGGACATTCAATCGACGGTTGCAAATAAAAGTCTTATTTCAACAGACAAGTGTCCACAAATCAGAGCGTAGGATTGCTCAGCTAATCAGATTTTGAAATAATGACTCAGTGATGGTGAGATCCACAACTTAATTAGTTTAGTTTGTGTCACGTGTGTAATTTCTGAGTCCCTGTGTGTATCAAGTGCCATACGGTTTCAGAGTATCAAATGACTGTCCTTTGAATTTCGGGATATCATTGTTGAATTTTCCCTTTGAAGACTGAATTCTGTGTGCTAGGAAAATTATGGGGTGCGGAATGCATGCGTCTAATTTAGTCATTACAGACCGTCTATCTTTAGGGCCCTGCCATGGACGGTTCAAGACGCAAAGATCACAACCGTTGGACGATCGCAGCGCCTCCGATGGGATGATTTTGCCCACTTACTGTCTCGGTCAATCGGACTTATTTTTTTTCCAGCTTCTATCACTACAAGTCTTCCAAATGGTTGGCTAAGATCATCCAACGGGTATGATTTTTAGGTGTGGCCCATCCACAGTAGCAGGCCATACGTGGATTCTCTGCATGTTTTTTTTTTTTTTCTTTCTTCTTTTTCTTTTGAATTTCACGATGGTTAGATAGACGAAATATTTGAAAAGGTAGGACGAACCATAATTCTCCATAATTCACGGCATAATTATATATAGGGAGAATTGGGCCTTGATTTTGTACTAGTGCGGCTCATCGTCCATTGATCCGAACCGTTGATCTGATGGCCAACCATGGATGGACCATGCCTCCCATCCTAACCCTTCAAAAATAGCCTCCAAATAGACTGTTGCAAAGAGCATAATGACAACCTTCTTGGCAATTTTTCGTTTGGGAATTTTCAGGGAGAATTTCAGATTTTGAGGGTTATGTTTTTCAGAATATTATAGGAAAAATCTCACTTAAAAATATATTTTTTTAATTATAAAATATAAATCACCATAAAATTTTAAAATAAATTCATGTTAATATCACTGTAATTTTACGATATATTTGTGGAAAATTAAAAAAAGTGAGGAAATTGTGAAAATCTCATGATATTAGGATAATGATATTATCTGATGAATATTTCATGCAAATGCTAGGCGAAGAGAATAAAGCAACCGCCCATTTTCCATTCAAAAAGTACCAAGGATTGGACGGCTGACATTCTCTAATTAGTAGTATTTTGTGACATGGTCCACCCACGGTAGTGCGGTGCTTGGATCACTAAACCATGGACCCCACCCACCTATACAACTTAAAGCCCGAGGTACTTTTGGGGAGAATATAATTCTCTCATATCATATGAGATAAATGGTCACAATTAAACTAGTTGGACGGTTTCCGTCCACCCAGCAAATAACTTTCAACATGTCGTGTGCGTGCGGCATCCCACCTATCAAATGGGTTGGCCCCACCAAGCGATCACCTCTGCAAAAAAAATCAGTTCCCTCTGCTTATCTGGTGGACTAACTTGTATTTTGTTATTCATTAGTAGCTATACATTATTTTCTAATCGTGGGCCACTTGATGAGTGGATGGGATAATCTTTACACAAGGCAATCCTCATGGTAGGCCAACCTATTGAATGGGTGGAATTTACATGTATATGATAGATTATAAGTTATCAAAGGGGTGGATGAAAACTTATCATCCAACTAGTTGGACCTGAGCATATTTCTCATTGTATGATTCTCGTTCTAAAAGGATGGTTGAAATAGAAAGCAAGTTAAGAATAGCTTATTGGAAAATATATATTGAAAATCAAAAATAAAATTATTTAAATTAACACCGACCTTAATCACGTATAAATGCACGGTCTTTAAAGCTTGATTCGTACTCTTTTTAATTGTTGATGGGTTACAGGTTAATTACTTTTACGATAAGATATGCATTTTTTCTAAGATCCTATGTGCTGCATTTGTGGAGGAATATTTTTTTTAAGAACTCGATTAACTCAGTTGATCTTCTGACAAATTTGATGGTGTAGTCGAAGTCTTTGACTTAAACAATGTTTGAACTACTTAACGATTTTCCTAAAAGGAAAAAACATTTGGAAGATCGGATCGAATTAAGTGTTGATCGTTGTTATGTGGTTATCAATGATTCAAAATGTTCGTAAAACATTTTTGACCATTGACACTAATTTGTACTATTTTGTGACGGTTTATGTAAGATCGGAAGAGAGTGATATGATCATGAGCACGTGTAAAGTTTAAAGTGCACCATCTAACGCTTCTACAATTACACTCCCAACGTCCAAGCCTAAGCTTGAGTGCATGTGCATGCATGCTTGTATTCCCATTTATAATTTGTAAAAACACTACCCACTTAATCACTTATAAACATAACTTTTCTCTCATGGTATTTTTAGGACTAAAGAAAATATATTTTCTTTTGATTTTTCAAAACTATTTAGGATAGAAAACAAAACTTTTTAAATTTTTTAAATTTATTTTAAAACCAAATTTCAACTTAATCTAAATGACAAACAAACCTCATTCTCCAAAAAATTTTGTCACGAGATTTTCAAGATTTGAGGATATTTTTAGATATCATCAGAAAAATCCTGTTGAAATAAAAATATTTAAAGATATTTTTAGATATCATCAGAAAAATCCTGTTTAAAATCTAAAAAAATATATTTATATAACAAATTCTATGAGGTTTCACAATTTTCGCAACAAGGTTATTATAAAACAGCGATATTTTAAATCCTGCCGAGATTTTGAAAATCTCACACCCGATATTTTCAAATTCTTTGATATATTGGTCACAGGTTACATTCCATATGAACGCCCAAATGATAAAAACTTTGATACTCTGTCTAAGTGTGATGGATGATACGCAGGCACTTGAAATTTACTTAGATTTGCACATGTGGCGTATGAATTGTTAAACCATCTAAATTATGGAACACAGTGCGGATATAAAAGGAATCAAAAGTTAAGCTTGTTTTTTTTTTTCATTATCTAATTATCGAATCGGTGGATATTATTGGACGGTTAAAACTGAAAATATCCAATGATCCTGTTTTCACAAACAAGTGTCCACAAAAGCAGATGTTAGAATTGTTCAACCAATTTTATCTCGGTGCAACTTGGCGACACTGGGGCTGCACAATCTATTCAGTTTATTTGTATTAATCTATGCCACTTTGACAATTTCTAAGTGCCTGTGCATCAAGCATCATATGTAATCGGAGTATCATATAACATATAACTCCTTAGATAATAATAAAATAACAATTCAGAGGGCCGGTGAGAAGGTACGGTTGGTTGGAAGGACAGTGCTTAGAAAGAGAGGGGAAAAAAATCAAACATGATAGTATGGTACAACCGAAATCTGATTATTGCGCTGCCATCCACACGTGCCAAAACGGGTCACGTGTGAATATCCGATCTTTCCTTCTGGTTGGAGGCAATGGTTTAGTCGTCTGCCTCGAAAATCAGGCCGTCCATTTTCAGGTGGGCCGCAAACTTCACGGTTAAAACATTTTTTTTTTCTGGCCGTCCGCTTCTGTAGATGCACAAGATGTTCTATTCTCGGGTGGGAGATCTAAACAGTGTACCCATCTCATGGAAAGTTCAGATGTTTGACAGTTATTCAATATTGGCACGTGTATCTGTATGCAGATGGCCAGGGCTCAAACATGCGGGTCGTATTGTTAGCCAACCTTGATCTAACAGGACAAGAGCATTGGGCCCACACGCACCTTTACACGCAGCAGTGCATGTGCCGGCGTGGAGTGTATGTGAGACATGTGAGAGGTGTATGAGGTGAATATATATATAAATCAGGCCATTCCTCCATTAATCAGGTGGGCCACGTATGTAGTTAAAGAATGGACGGTTTAAAAATGTTCAATTCAAAGTTGTTTTGGTACTCCTAACCCACTGCAACGCTTATCTATAAACAGATTCCAGTTTTCTAAAAGAACCCTTATCAAACAGCTACAGTTCCAAATGCAGCCAGCCTATGGCAATATATGGAGATGTATTCTAGCAAGATATATTTTTTTTTTATTGATTATATATATGTATATATTTATATATTCTGAGTATGAAACGTAACATCTAAGTTCTAAGAATTCAAAGCTCGCATCTACCACGGGTGTGATCAGGTGCGGCGCCGGCCTAACCCAAAACGGTGCGGAGCTGACTATGGGGCTCACATTCATGTTTTTTAAGGATATCTACGCCGTCCATCTGTTTTTTCAGATCATTTTATATAAGAGGACCAAAAACGAAGTACAATCAAGTGTCAGGTGGACCACACTATAAGAAACAGTGGTGATTTACCATTAAAAACTTCTTGTGTTATACAAAAGTTTCGTTTCAAGCTGATATTTGTTTTTTTTTTCTATTAATCCATGTCTTTGTGACCTTATCAACAGGTTGGATGGAAAATAAGCAGTCTGGTGGGCCATAGGAAGTTTTTAATGGGGGCGTTCAATCACCAATGTTTCTCTGTAGTGGGGTCCACCTAAGATTTTTACCCCTTCGACGCTGGGATCAAGCACTAATATATGATCTGTAAAAATGGATGGACGGCGTGGATATACTACACATGCATCAAAGTGGGCCGACGGTCAGGGCCGCACTGTGTTGGGCGATGCTGGGGCCGCACCTAATCCGCTGCCATCTACTGCCTTCTCCCGATGTCCATCCGGAAGCTGCTCTATCCTACACGTGCCAATGCTCCGTGTTTGCTGATGTGTCACACGTGCACTCGTCAAGTGAGCCACACATGGATGTTAGAATTATTTACTGTTGATTTTATTTTTATTTTTATTTGTGACATTGGTTTGATATGACTGATCATCGGACCCGCATTATTTTTAATACATGGCATGCTAACGGTCTACCCTACCGGATGAACGGCACAGATCTCTAGCACACGATCCATACACATGAATCTGTGGCACGTATTCCCGCCACTCACACGAGTGCCCGCATACCGAATCACGACTCCATGGTTGTACCATCAAAGATTGCTCCAGTATTCGCAGGGCTACTCATTTATTGTGACAGTTGACAGTAAAATCCATTGATCTAGACCGTTCGTTAGGTCCATCGAACATGTCATGACAAATATGCCAGCATCATACCGATCTGATCAGTATTAACCCTTTGATCAACGGTGTTTAATATGGACGGTCAATAACTTTTACACAAATAGGTTCTATAACAATTTGATCCCTTTAGTTTTTAGGCCCCATCATGGATTGCTTATGACCCTGAAGAATTACATTGTTAGGCAATCGTAACTGTCCCATCCATGGCTTGGAAAAATGATGGACGAAGAAAATAAGACCAAATCAAGATGGTATGGACAATCAGATCGGTGAGATCATTTCATAGTAGCCTGATAAAACGTGTTTTTGATTTAATCAACAGTTCAGATCAATTGATTGGAATTTTTAAATGAACCGTTGCAAACTAAGAGCGCTATCACTTACAGTGCGATGAGAGCACGTGAGCACTTATCGATAGAGATTAGAGACTACAGGCAGCACTTATCGATAGAGATTAGAGACCACAGGCCACAGGATAACAAGAGTATCCTCGGGCGGAGGACCCTACCCAAATTCGCGCTTTGTAATCGTAGAAAGGGCCGTCCGCACAAGCTGCAGCTGCAATCTCCCATCTTTTTCTGTTTGCAGCGCGTTTCAGAACACGCCATCTCGCGTAGGACACGCACACGAAGAACCCAATGTCAGATCCGCGTTTTGGTATGGTACAGCTATATGCATTCTAGTCATAGTACAGGTGAGTTCTTCAACCAAACGCCTTGCATTAATATAAAATCTGAACCATAAAAATATATCATATTATTTATTTAATTAAAATAATTCTGATTAAATGATTTAATTCTATTAATGATGGGATTTCATTCGTATAATTTGAACGGTTTAATCGTTTCACTTTTAACGGTTTATTAGATATCGACTGAATAAAAAAATAATTCTTCTTAATGTTTGTTTACGATCTGAAATATATCGACCCCACTATTTGGTTGGTTTAGATTTGAGGTGAATGACATGTATACATAAGAGGTCTCACCTGTATCGCAGCTAAGGCTCAAACGGCTGCAATGTATCAAAACCATGTCAGATCCGTCGCTCGCTTCTCGCCGCGAGCTCGCTCACTCGCTCAGTTTACAAGGGCAATGGCACTTAAATCTACTCGCGGCTC
The DNA here is from genome assembly GCA_037074715.1 of Magnolia kwangsiensis. Lineage (NCBI taxonomy): Eukaryota > Viridiplantae > Streptophyta > Magnoliopsida > Magnoliales > Magnoliaceae > Magnolia > Magnolia kwangsiensis. The sequence continues at coordinate 13,662,939 of CM073571.1, forward strand.
AGCATGTCATATTAGAATATATATATAAATAGATCTAAACCGTTCATCTGTCTTATCAAGCATCATGAATGCTCGGTGCGACAAATTGAGCTAGTCAGATCACCAAAAATCCGGCATTTCTTTGAAAGAAATGGACGGACAAAAATAGTTGACTCAACAAACCACATTCACATACATGTGTGGACCACACTACCAGCGTGACAGCCTGAATCATCGCAAAGGACATCGACACGCTCCACCTGATTAGCGATTTAGATATTAGACACGTGTGGTATAACGGCAGCTCGGATCGGCATCTTCAGTAAAGTGCACTCGCATATTCTACCGGCTCCAGCTCCCCATTCCTACCAGGGTTCTGATACAGCGCACTCCACTGCTCTGCAGATAGGATACAGTGAGGATCCGTGCCGTAGATCTCTACCGACATCGAATCCGAACGAACCAAACAGTGGGACCCACATTCGATGTACAATGACTCAAAATTTACAACTAAAGGCACGATCCCAACCGGTCGTCTGGTGTTCGTCCAACGAACTGCGGAAACGAAAACTAATAAACGGTCCAAACTACACCAACAGAAACCCACTAATCAGAGGAAAAGATTCTCAATCAATACGATTTCGACCGCAAAAGCCGATCCACAACGCGCCCCACTCTCTGGGCGGTTTGGATTTGAAGTTAATGCCACGTGTACTACAGCGACCGTGACCTGCATACTGAGTACCGGCCGAGTCGGCTGCCATCTATCAAATCCGCACCAACCGCTCATTTCTGACGAAAAGTAAATGCAACATGTGTCGGCTGACCAGATCACGAAATGTGGCCCACCTTCCGACTCCAAGATGCCGTATGTAGGCAACTCCCGTTTTATTGACTTTCTTGGGACTTGCTGAGGTCTGAAAACAATACTCGCAGCAGACCGTTTGAAGCGCTTCGTCTCTTGCCACTCGACGTACGTATTTATATCGTATATATATACGCCCCTCCTCTTCATTACCTCTCTCACTCTGTCTTCCTTTCATTTTCATATTTTTTCTTTTCCACTTTTGGGGTTCTCTGTGGGACGGGAGAGGGAAGGAGGGATGGGCAGTTTGGGGATTTTGAATTTCGCATGCTAGAACGGAGAATTCCCCAAACGAGGGAGGAGGAAGAGAGAGGAGATGGGGGCGTGTGCGTCGAGGCCGGAGCAGTGCATCGGCGGGAGATCGGAGTCTTTCAAGCAGGCTAGAAAGCAACGGAAGAGAAACAAGAAGCGGATTTTGGCTGCGGCTGCCGCCGCTGGGCTGTCCGGCAGGCCGGGAGCCGACTCCGGCCCGCATGATCGGTCTGGCAGGGTTCCTGCTTTCCAAGGTCGTAATTCGTAATTCGGATCTTTCCTGCATCTTTTTTCTTTTTCGTTATTGGTTTTCGTTGGTTGATCTTGTTTAGGAATTGATAAATTTTGGTGAATTTCGATCCTGATGTTGTGTTTTTATGCAGAATTTTCTTCGGTTGCATTGTTAAGTAAATTGGAATTTTTTTTTTTTTGGTTAGCTTAGGACTGGTGTGTATGTTATAGAGGGGTATTATCATCTGTTGGTTGAGCTGATCGTAAGGCGGACCCCACCTCGATGTGGCCACATTCAAACACAGGGCAATTGGAAAATCGTAACCGCTGAAATGATTATTGGCCGTGAACTATTGGTCTACCTTTTTCACCCTCCCTTCTCTTGTTCTGCTTATCTCCTTCAAATTCAGCTGTGGTTATGATCGATCGGACTGTCCTGACTTTTGGACATGGCTACATCATTGATGGGACACACCTCACGAACAGCTCAGATCTCACGCACGTGTTTGCACAGAATCAGGTATGTGAGATTAGTGTTCGTCTTGTGTTATGTAATTGCTCCTAGTGCTGCTAGCTGTTATATGTGTATTATGTAGCGAATGAACCTTCAAAATAGAGAATAAACCGCTAATTAACACCGAAATTTGAGAATCGATTTCGATTAAGTAACAATAGATGTTGTTTTCTTACTTTGGTTTTGGGGAATTGGGGTCGAAAGCATGGCAATGTAGCTTTTATACAGTTGCATAAATAACACAATGTGCATTGGCCTGTATAACTTTTTTCGTTAATTTGTTGAAAATTTTCTTTTTTTTTGATAAAGAATTATTGTTTTTGATAAAAGATTGAAACCTTGAAAATCTTTTAGCGAGCAGTTGCACGTTGCCATGATTGCTAGAAACAATTTCAATAAATGGTTGGATTTGTGGACCATCATTTAAAGGAATCAGAAACAAAAAGTAATCTTGCTTGCATGAACACATTTATGCCATACAAATTAGAGTTGATGAGCAAGAGTTACTGAGGTATTGAAGGAAATCTTTTTCATCATAGCTTCATTGAATGCTTCCAATTGAAAAAAAGGTAGGAGAAGACTGCCTTTTATTACTTAGTTTTCCTGTTTGAAATATCTATCTATTTCAATGTGCTTGTTTTGCTCTTGCTAGCTTGAGTTCGGGTAGTAGGTGACAATCTCATTTTCTTGAAGGTCAAGTGGTGCTACTTGCTAGATGACCTCAAGACCATGTTTGGATACATGTATTCCAAGGGAAAAGAAAAGAAAAGGCAATGATTAGGCACTGATTATTTCTATGGGCACTATTAATAGAGTCCATTGTTAGGGGTCTTGTTTGGATAGCAAGCAGAAATCTCATATTCTTGTGACAATGGTTATCTAGTTTTTGGTGCTAGAGAATCGAAACTATGAAAACGTGAAATGATTGCTTTGTGGAATCTGCCTTTTTCGTTGCTATCCGAACATCTCAAACTGTCACATCAATGGAAAACCTTTCCCATTTCCTTCCTGAAACATGGATTCCATTTCTGGGGTTCTTGTTTAGATAGCAAGTGGGATCTTATATTTGTGAGATAGCTGTCACCTAGTTTCTTGTGCCAAAGAATCCAAATTATGGAAAAGTGGAATAATTGTTTTGTTTAATCTCCGTTTTCTTTATTATCCAAACACCTCAAACCGTCACATCAATGACAACCTTTTCCATTTCCATCTATTTCCATGGAATTGATGATATCCAAACAGGCAAGTTCCTTGAACCGGAGGAACCCTATGGAAGGCAGAATGTGGGTGGAATTTGGTTCTTTGTTTTTCCTTTCGTGTAACTTGTTTCTGCTACTCACGTATTTTACATGTATGATTTGTTTATAGGTGTTGCTATTGTTGTGTGAAATCCAACAAGTTAGGCCATCTCTTTGCAAGGACTGCTCTTCTAATTCCTTCACTAATTTCATCAATCTTAACTCATGTTGGTGCTGCATCTTTTCTCATTTTTCATACATATTCAAGCTGATACTACCATATTTTACTGATATATATAAATCCTGTGTTTAGACATCCTCCCCCGGATTTCTTCACCATGGCACTGGATGTTTCTTTAAGAACTTATGGTGATTGTTTCCAAAATGGTTTTTTTTTTAAAAAAAAAAACTTTTAGTGAAAGTTCTTGATTTATTTTCTTTTGTAATATGATATCAGTCGCTGGAAGTACTGAGGAGGCCTGGTATGATTCTTTTACATTATTGGAGTCTGACTGCGACGACGAATTCCTGAGTGTTCAGGAAGGTACATGGCACAGACCATCTTTACCTTTGAATTTTACGATGCATAAACAATCATGATCTATTGTTCAAAATGTTAGGTGTTTGGGAAATAAAATATGTCTTTAAACTGTGCATAAAATCTGTATTTCTGCAGATGCCTTATCCATACCCAGATTCAGTATTTCTTCTTTGAAAGATATTAGCCATGAAGACATCGATGGAAACATTCCATTCACCCCCATCTCCGACCGGCGGCACAAACATGGGGAGCTGTCCATAGGAAGTTCAGCACGTGATCATGTCTGTGGGTCTGCCAATGGTTCAAGCTTGCTGATCCCACGCACTAGTGATACTGATTTTCAGTCAAAACCTGACAGTGCTTTGAACAATGGGATAACCCCTGTGTTCGTTGATGAAATCCATGGCCTTTCTGTGGATGAAGGTGCTAACAAGGAGGAAGGGGGAGTACTGGATCACTGTGGCATTGTGCCAAATGCCTGCTTGCCCTGTCTTGTTCCTACCGACTCCGTGATTGACAAGAGAAGCCCCGGCACACCGAGTTTGAGGAAAAAGGGTGCCCTGAAGCTTTCCTTCAAATGGAGGTCCATGGACGGACATTCCGCTCCAACCTTATGTGAGTGCTTCCTTTGCTTATTCTGAAGTTTGATGTTTTTGTCTTATTCAAGCATAAATCAGAGCTATCGTTACATTCTTTGGCAAACTTGACTGTTATATTCATCAGGAAACTGCTCTTAGAAACAAGGATTTATAGCATTCCATTATCTGAAGATGCCTGAACATAGGGCTGTAATGTCAACTGGCTGGGTTTGGGCTGGGCCGAAGTTTGTCTAAGCCCAATGTGTGATGATTATGCATGGCCTGGGTCTGAGTATGTCCCGAGCCCGCCACCCTCTTTCGTGCAAGATCTAGGCTGTTCATTCGGTGTGCTCAATCATGCATGATATTGACAAAAATGCCCTTGAAACCTTAGATGGGCCGGGGCCGATCATATTCATGTAGGCTTATAAGCTATATGTAGCCCAAGCCCATGCAATTGAGAAATGGGCTTAAATTTTAGGTCCAGGTGTAGCCCTCGGGCCTATATTTAATTTCAACCCAACCCAAGCCCAGCACAAAGCAGGCCAAGAGCAAAAGCCTGATGGGCCACTCCAGCCTACTGACATCCCTTTCTAGACTATCATCCCTCGGTTTGAAGGACCATGCCATTGTTAGAATCCATGCCTTCTGGAATTTTCAAGTATTTGCACCCTCTCTCAATCTCTCTCTCTCTCTCTCTGTTTTTTTTTTTGTTTTTTTTTGTTTTTTTTTTAAAAGTTTATTCAATAAACATTCATTGCATTTTCTGCTTAAATATTAAATTACCCACTCTCATACAGAGATCAGCACAATTCTTTGAAATTCCACTATCAAGTCAAAGTTCATAAAAGCATGAGGAGAATATGTGTACAATATTCTTCGAAGCATTTTGATCAAATGGAACAATTTTCCATTAAGCTTAGCTGCTATGATTTAGCAAATTTGGACTCAATAATGAGATGTAATTTGTAATTGAGAAGCAAACCAAGAATTAATGTATTATTAACAGATAGAGATCATTATTCCTGATTGTAAGGTTATGGAAAGAATAATCTCCTTTTGAGTCAACTGCTGAAATTCCTAATTTGTGGATGTGGTCCATTAGTTTTACACAGAACAGGTTACACTAACAACTTCCCTTTAATTACTGAATATAAATGATCTTGAGGACCGGAATGTTCACACCTGAGTAGCCAAACAGCTTTGTTTTTTTGTTTTGTTTTGTTTTTTTTTTTTTTTTTCCCAAACATTTTGCTTCATGACAAACGATACTATACCCACTCGTAATTTTCTAAGGAAGTTGCATGAAATGCCTTTTATTTGACATCATGTATTAGTTTTTAGCTTGTCTCAGTTTCACCAGCTTCTGCATTGGAGCTTCAGCTTGGGTGGAGGTTTTCCTCATCAATGGATGTGCAAGAAACTTCTGAGATTTGGAAAGAGAGACATTTTACCATCCCCCCAAATCAAGTGGACTGCTAGAGTAGCAATGTTTTTTTTTTTTTTTTTTGAAAGATAGTAGTGATGTTGTTGTAATGGATATTTTGACCAAGAGAGCATAATGTGTAGATCCATCCAGTAGTGACTTGTTATGCTGTGATTGCATAAATGTATAGTATGGTCTCTTGTGCTTGCGCTAATAGTTGCAATATATATGCCTCTAAATATACATTGGGAAGTTCAACCTGCCTGATGAATGAATCTTGCTGCCAATATGCATTCGTTGAATTTTGGGGGTTATCATTACGCTTTATGTTGTGGATTCTTTCATGTTTCTTCTAACAGACGGTAGAATTTAGCATTTTTGAAATCACAGGCATAATTCAGATCAGATACACATTAGAGCACTAACCATCCTCCTTTTATTTTTCTCAGTTTCTGCAAAGAGTTATCTAGAGAGACCAATAGCAGGTTCCCAAGTTCCATTCTGTCCAATAGAGAAACAAATGTTTGATTGCTGGTCCCAAATCAAGCCCAGTACGTTCAAGGTTCGGGGGGAGAATTATTTTAGGTATGGAAGAATATCCAGTTTATCAGTTCCACTTTAAACATATTTGTTGCATGGGTATGGTTGCACCATGCATTTGATTGTACAATAAAATCTAGTGTGGATGTGCATTGCTTATATTTTTCTACCTGAAAGTTGACATCTCATCTTAGTTAGTGTCCATTTTGGATTTTGAATGGCAGGGATAAAAAGAAAGAGTTTGCTCCTAGTTATGCTGCATATTATCCATTTGGTGTTGACGTCTTCTTATGTCAACGAAAAATCAACCATATTGCTCAGTTTGTGGAACTGCCCATCATGAATTCATCTGGCCAGCTTCCACCCATTCTTGTAGTTAATGTTCAGGTACTGCTATTTGATGCTTTTGATGGCTTTCATTCACACCTTTGTTTCATCTTTTTTGTTAATTTTGCACTGCCTCGTTAACTTGATTCATCATCACCATGACCACCTTGACTGTGACCTGCATCATCGTCTAGCCCCATCCCAGCTATTTGGGATCAGCTTTATGAATTGTCATAATTTCCTTCGTAAAGGTTTGATGACCTGCAGCCCGGCTGGTATGAATGCACTAAAAGGGATTTGATAATGGAAATTACTCTAGCTTGGCTTCATTGGACTATTTTTGTTGCCTTCCGTGACCGTTATATGGGTTTTAGGCACAGCTAATTGTTCTCCTTATTATTTTAATATTGCCCACATTGTAATATAGCTGGTACATTCTTCAATTTCTGCTATCCTTCTCTTTTCTCAAAATTTACAATTTGAATGGTGGTTTGATGAATTATAATCTCACTGGCATTTAATACAAACAAGATTAGCTGGACGTACTTGTGAAAAGAGATAAGAATTCATTGGACTGTGGCCCAATTTCCTTTCCCCCCCCCCCCCCCCCCCCCCAACCTTACAGGGTAGGGATGACGGTGACATGGTTGTGATGTGGGAGTGGACGAGAATTGATGTGGAGAGCTTGACAGGAGGTGGTTCTTGTATGAGGGTCTGTAATGCTGTAATGAATATTGATAATGGGGATGCGAATATGCCCAGTGTATCTGTCCCTGCTGTTTGCATTTTCATTTGTAATGATGGGGGCAACCAAGGCACGTGGATTGTGGGTTGTTTTGGTATGTGGCACACGAATGGGTGCACAGTATCGTACACCCTCAAATACGGGTACACTAGGGGTAGAATTGGGTGGTCTTGGTCAGTGGTGATTATCAAAGGTCGGAATGTCATCATAAAACAACTGGGGGTAGCCATTTATGCAATTCGACACTGGATATTCTAGGAATGCCTTTTCAAAAATTGGTTAGGCTTTGGTACAAGACGAAATGTTCATCATTAATGCAGACAACAAATCTCCCATTTTTTATTTTAATTTTTGCACTGGCCTTGATTTTTGTGTATGGACACTATGCATATCATCAGGCTGAGGATCATATAATTGCTCTGAAATAAAACCATTAAAATTTTTTCCCCAGAAAATCTATGTTTATATACATGATAGCTTTCAAATTCACCTAGTACTACTTCTGGGGTTTGTAATATTAAAATTCGAAAATGCATAAATCAGGCAATAGGAGAGCTCTGTAATGTATTTGTCTTTTCATCACCTGGTAATTGCAAGGTTCCTTTTTTTGTTGTTCCTCGTAGTAGTTGAACTGCAAATCTTTGTTTCATTCCCTGTTAAGATGGTATCTTTTCTTACCATGACAGTTTCGTGGATTTTGCAGGTTCCATTATACCCCACAACGATCTTTCAGAATGAAATTGATGGGGAGGGTATGAGCTTTGTTTTGTACTTTAGACTTTCCGAGAGTTACGCAAAAGAACTTCCACCTCATTTCCAGGACAACATCAAAGTAAGTTGGGAGTCACTTTTAGTTCCATATTTTTAGGTTTCTTCATATTTGTGCTGCTTTTTTTTTTTAAAGGTATTATGTCATGGTTCCTAGCCATGGTACTTGTGGGACCCGCATTTCAATTATCTAATCCATTCATGTGGTGATCTGTTACCCCTAGCATGGGATGGGTTATATTCCACTGTCTTTCTTATCAGATTATCCTAGCCATTCAATGTGTCTTGCAATTTTCAGTTAAATCTGATGGTTCACATTCAATGAGGACCCACACACACACATGCGCGCGCGCGCCAGTTATTTTTGTGAGTTTGCTAATCCTGCATGTGCCTTCTCACGCAGGTGAACATGGCACAACATGTGCCTTGTATGCAAGATCCAAGCAGCTCATCAGTTGGGCCCCACCATGTAGATAACAAGGTGGTTCACATGTGCAAGAAAACCATGAACAGTTAAAAGCGGTGCATGATCACATTCAGAGTACATGTGTGGCCCTCATCTGACGAGTGGAGTGACCTGACTCTTGGGACAGGGCTAGGGGCCACCCCATCATTGGCTTGGATCTTGCACGTGCAGAACATGTTGGCAAGTTGTTTCTCTAACATCCATCAGAAGTACTTCCTGGCCTGTTACATATTCACAAGTTTGTGTCCATGTTTCTATTGAAACAGAGGTTAATGGATGATGAAGTAGAGAAGGTTAAAGGTTTTCCTGTTGATACAGTCATACCCTTCCGTGAAAGGTTAAAGATATTAGGTCGCGTGGCTAATATAGATGAACTTCAATTAAGTGCTGCAGAGAGAAAGCTCATGCATGCTTACAACGAAAAGCCTGTTCTTTCCCGTCCCCAACATGAATTCTACAAGGTATGTTTATGTTTGAGTTTTAAACCAACTGCACGTCTACTTTTTTTTTTTTTTTTTTTTTTTTCCTGTTTGAGTTTTATGGCTCACATTATTTCATCCTTTTAAATCATGTCTGGGTTTGTGACCGTTAGTTTGTTGAGCCACCGGACCATAGGCCTTGTGATTGAGCAAGTACGACCATCTGACTAACGTGAAATTTGCCCATTCATTATTGGATTCTTGATCACCATGTGACCCCGTTTTCAGGTGTATATGTGTTAATTGATCTCTTTTTTCAGGCCATTGATTGAATGACCATCAGTCTGATTGCTACATGTGGCCCACCAAATCAATGGTCCTGATCACCATTCACAATGCCATATGTACAATAGAAATGTGGTGGTCCACACTTCAGGGAACACCATGAAGCAGGCACATTGTCATAGGAGCATCCTCAGTGGATAAAAGGATGAAATAATGTGTGAGCCACAAATTTATGGCTTTTTTTGGTTTGATTAAAAAATATTATTATCACATTGCATCTTTGTTACTCTCCCCACAATTTTACAGGGTGAAAACTATTTCGAGATCGATCTGGATATGCATAGATTCAGTTACATATCGAGGAAAGGGTTCGAAGCATTTCAAGACAGGTTGAAGCTCTGCATTTTAGACATCGGCTTGACAATTCAGGTACTAATCTGCTATTTATTGATTTTATGGGCATGTCTTCGTTGCGCACTGTGCACTGAAGAGTCGGAGTGCACGTAGCTTCTACCATCTAAAAACTGTTGGTGGGAGTATAGGAAGTGTTTTGAAATGCTATTTTTCAAAACCCCATTTTGGAATGTGTGTTAAGATTCCCACCCACCATCATTCGACACTGGGAGATGTTGTGTTCTTTGGCCCTACAACGGACTTAATCCCTTGATTTATTATCCGCTGTGGATCACATGCATGGAATGAATTGTTTTGGTGAATTAGGGAAACAAAGCAGAAGAGTTGCCAGAGCAGATCCTGTGCTGTGTGCGGTTGAGTGGGATCGACCACACCAATTACCACCAATTGGCGACGGCTTCGATGTGAGTTTAAAAAGAGATTGTTAGCCGAATAAACGGAACGGATGTTGTAGCTAATCGGTCGCAGCTGCAGTTGAATGTCTCATCCATATTCTGAAATGCAACATGGTCATTAATCCCTAGATGGAATGAAAAGTGGGCCCCACTTGCTCTGTTCTTCTATGAGGGGATGGGATCAGGGGGTGCGCTTGCATCATGTAATTCTAGACCGTTCATCCAGCAGGGCCGCATTGTGGAGACGTAGTTGGCGGAAAAATTGCACACTTTGGGGATCCGCCGCTGTCTGATGGAGGATTTGAATGTAGCTTATTGCCGGCATTTTTATTTTTTTTTTGTTTATACTCTCTTTATAGGTAACCGATTTGATGGTAATGATCATCCAACACTTGCGAGATTTTGGCCATGGCATTCCCATGTGGTGATGATCTGGATGAATGGTCCAGATCGTGTTGATCACGTAAATAGGCCCACATGAGTGTCTTTAGAATTCTGTGTGTCATACTATCATCTCTCGTTATTCTCAGCAATTATTGATGAAAGAGGCCATCTCTTACCAATGAAAGAAAATGAGTGGATGTCGGTGCTGTGGGGTCTACCAATGTAAAATCATTTGCCTTAGGTGCCTGCGGGTGGCTCTGTAGCTAACCAGCGGCGCTGATCTTGTGATCCAGTGGGAAGCTCGTTCCCTGTATCATTCCCCTTCCCTTATTTAATGGAGAAAGCCGTTCGTGGTTCTATAATCCAGACCATTGGTCTGTTGCATCTGCCATGGATGGACCATGCCTAAGATATCTCCCTGGAAGGATGATCTTAATCTCTTGATTTATGGCCAACGAACGGTTAATAATGAAGTATAGCACGAGTCCACATTCAACCAACAGAGTCTAGATATGGGTGTCAAGGGTTTTCAAGTGGCGCCGCAGGTTAATGGTCCGGATTACCGAGCCATGGACCCACTTGTTAGAACTGAAAATCCGTCCAAACGCAAGGCACTAGGAACTTGTACCCTGGCGTTTGTTGGATATCATATTTGATTGATTTGTGGACATTTGTTTGTTAGATAAGTGCATCAAACTATTTTTAGTTCCAGCCGTCCATTAAATGCCCCCTTAATCAGCCCGTTAGGAAATCTAATCCGTCTAATGTTTTGTTTGTGATCCAGCTAATGTGGGGCCCACAATAAGGCGGTCTAATTTCAATAGCATCTATGTCACGTGTGCAGACAGCCCATGAAAACGTTTCCAGGAAAAAAGGAACTCTGATCATTCATTTTCCAGGACTTCATCAAACATATGTTTTGTTGATCTGCAGGATTCCGTGCCCTGGCACATATTTCTATAATCTAGACCACTGATCTGATGGGCCCCACTGTGGATGGGAAATTTCTCAAATTTCTCCCAAATCAAAAGGTCTTAACCCTTCAACGAATGGCCTAGTCTGGCAACGGTCCGCATTCAATCTAAAATAGGCCACCAATAGGGTCAGGAGCTTCCAATCTGGAAGGTTGCTGTAGCCCATTATATCAACGGCCCCACTTGTATAGAATCCTGCCCAACAGCCAACGGTATGTTTGCTAATTTCAGCACCCTAGGATTCCTCCGAAATCAAAGGCAAGTACATCCAAACACCATAATTTTCGCTCGAAGAGTCCTCAAATCTCAAAAAAATAAAAATAAATAAATAAATAAATAAAATGTTCTTTAATTGATTGTTTTGGATGGCATCCAAATAGATCTACTCCAAATTCCAATCTGCATGACAGCCAAACACCACCCAAATTGTGATATCTTCCCAGTTAAAACCGTTGACGGACTAGAAGATTAAAAAATTCAAATCAATCTCTACAGGGAGAGAGAGGCTTCCCACACAACCCTTTATTGCCAGAGTAACAGCTCTGAGGAAAATCGGTCAAAGGCTTCCCATCTGGTATTTTCCCAACAAGAAGATTATCCGACAAATCCAATTCTCTCAGATCTCTCAGCTTCAGAAACCCATCTGGTATCTGCCCAGTCAGCCGGTTGTGCTGCAGTTTCAGTCTCTTCAACGAGCTTACATTTGCCAGAGATTCCGGCAGGCTGGAGCTCAACTCGTTGTAGCTCAGATCAAGATCTTGCATTGATCTCAATCTCCCTATTGATCCCGGCAATGGCCCGGTCAGGAGATTGCCTGACAGATTGAGATGTTGAATCCCGCGTTGCGCCCCTTCGCCAATTCCCTCGATCCCACCAGAGAAACGGTTGCCGGAGAGATCCATGTATGTCAGTGAGCCTACCGGAAACCTGCTCCCAATCTGGAAGACGTGATTGATGGGCCCCACAAGCCGGTTTGAGTGAAGATCAAGCACACCCAGATCATGCAAATTTGAGATCGTGCTGGGGATCTCTGAGACGAGCGAATTCGCCGAGAGATTGAGTGAGTAAAGCTCAGTCAAGCTCCCCAGCCACGCCGGGATCGTCCCAATCATACGATTCATTGATAAATCCAATTCGAGTATCGGGCTATTCATATTTCGTAAGAGTTCCGGCAATTCACCTTTGATTCCGCACCCTGCGAGATAAATCCGGCAAAGAGACGGCATCTGGGCCAGCCATTGAGGAATGGAAGAGAGATTCAGATTATTGAAGGAGAGATCAAGCGATTGAAGGTTTCGGAGGGAAGACATCTCATGGGGCAGGAGTCCTTCGAGCAGATTCTTCCCGGCATTCAGGGTCATAAGCTGGGAGAGGCGGCCTATCGATTTCGGAATCTGGCCCGATAACCGGTTCCCATCAAGATAGATCTCAGTCACCACCTTTAGATTTCCAATCGAGGTAGGGATCGGCCCATCGAGGTTGTTATTTGAGAGTGAAATTCTTTGGAGGGAAACGAGATTTCCAAAATCAGGCGGGATTCGTCCGCTCAGACGGTTGTCGTGGAGACGGAGAAATCTCAACGACGACATTTGGTCAGATCTCGAAGGAAATGGAATCTCCCCTTGAAGGAAGTTGAAATCCAAATACATAACAGAAATAACTGTCAGGTTTCCCAATGAAGACGGCAATTTCCCGCTTAAAAGATTGTTTGATAGAATGAGTTCTTGCAGAGATTGCAACTCGCCAATCTTCGCCGGTATGAATCCAGTCAGTGAATTTTCATGAAGATCCAAACTCCGTAATCGGGTCAGGTTGGTAATTGAACTTGGGATCGGACCCGAAAACTCATTTGAGTAGAGGTGAAGTGAAATGAGATTAGACAGCCTTCCAATGCTCCATGGAAGATGCCCAGATAAGCGATTTTCATTCAAGTGAAACTCTTCTAGTATCGAAAGCTTACCGATGCTTTCCGGTATCGGGCCGGTGAGATTGTTGCGATAGAGAGAGAGCTTGCGAAGGCTCCGAAGGCGGAATCCAATCCGTTGGGGGATCGTTCCGGAAAGACCAGAGAGTTCGCTGAGGTCGATGACTTGAAGAGAGGTGAGATGGGTTATGGATGGTGATAGATAGCCCTCCATTTTGGTCTGGCCGAAGAATTCGATGGTGGAGATGAAGCCAGGGAGTTGAAGGTGGGTCACCCTTCCTGTTTCGTTGTCGCAGGTGACGCCTTGCCATTTGCAGCAGGTGGTGCCGGTCCATGTCGATAAGCGACCGGAAGTGTCGGTGTGGATCTGGGCCTTGAAGCCCAATAAACCCATGAGGTCTTGTGGGTTGCAGCTTCGTGTGGGGATTTTGCTCTCTGTAATGGTAATGAATACAAAAAAGAGTAAAACCAACTTCATGTTTGCAGGCATTTTGAAGGGAGTAGGGTTATAGAAGTGAATAAAGAAGTAGGATTCTTAGTTTAGAGTTTCAAAAGGAGAGAGAGAGAGAGTTATGGAAGAATACAAAATAGAAACATGAAAGAAAAGGTGAAGAATGTAAGTGTGCGTGTTTGGAATGGAGTGAAATGATGCTTTTCTAACGGGGAAGAAAAGAGAAATATTTCGATACTCTGGCGGAGTCTGGCGTATGATACTCAGGTTGTTAGAAATTACTGAGAAATTGAACACATGGCATATAATTAATTCAAACTATACGGCCCAAATTATATATGCTAGTTTAGATGTGCAATTAACCAAAAAATTACTCTTATTTGGTTATCTACATATTAGATTGGTGGACATTTATTGAACGGTTACAAATGAAAAATATCCGATGGTCATACTTCAAAAAACAAGTGTCCACGAATTAAAGGATAAGATTGCTCAGCAAATCTGATTTTTATACCGTAACTTAGCATTGTGGGTTCACAATTTAGTCGGTTTGATTGAATTAATATATGACATGTGTGCCATATCTAAGTGGCTGCGTACCAAGCGTTACAAGCAGCCAGAGTATCAAATGACTCGAGGGATAGAATCATGCTTTTTGTATCGATCAAAAGTGGTCAAGCATCTCTTTTTAGCTCTTTGGAAAGTGACATCAACACCCACCTCATTGATAGATACCCTCCATGCCGTTGATCGAAACCCACTTTCTCTTTCCAGACTCCTAATACGTTCCGCCAATAGGACGGCAATTCCCCAGAGAAATTTACAACTGTACGACCCATTTATGACCCATCTACATTTGTAAACCCACTTCTTTTTTCCTTTTAAGAATAAGCCCCATACGTACGGACGGCTCCTCAAAGGTCGAAAATGCCCCCCTGCTTTTCCTTCCGCAAGAGATCGGCTGGTGCTCGAAGACGAGCGCTGACGCTCCTCGATCTCCTGAGCTGTACGAACGGTTCATAAGATATCAAGGTTACATGGCCCCACAGTTATGTATTTATTATATCCACAGCGTTCATCCATATTTCGAGATCATTTCGGAGCATTATTAAAAAACAAAAAATCATACCCAAAGATCAACTAGACCACGTGATTTCCACTTTTAAAAATTTTGTACGGCCTACCATAACATTTATTTTCCATCCAAGATATTCATAAGGTCACAAAGACCGGGATGCAGAGGAAAAACAAATTTCATAATGATCCAAAACTTTTGTTATCCCTGAAAGGGTTTCAATGATAGATGTTTAATCCTCCATTGCCTTTTATAGTGTGGTCTACTTGATAACTAAATTTGTCTTATTTTTTGTCTCAAAACTTAATACGAGTTCGCCAAATAGATGAACAGTCTGGATATAACACATATCGCATAAAAAGACTCACAAAAAGTAGTGGGGATTATAACAGGAAAAAAAAAGAAGAAAAAAGCCTGGAACCTATAGCTACGGATTAAAACCGTAGCTATAACCAAAGCCCGTGCCTTTTCAATTGCCTTTGCTATGTATCAAAGGTCTTTTGGCATGTACTTTGATATGTATAGATGATCTTTCGATATGATCAAAAAAAGGTCTAAAACCGTTTAGCAAGTTTACCTAAAAAATGCAACAAATTTCGATATATGTTGAAGTGTATTTAATATGTATCGAAGCTATACCTACGGATTATAGCCGTAGCCATAACTGTAGTCCATAAAGGTCTATGCAAAATTTTTTATTTTTTATTTTTTACATGGAGAACATTATTTTACCTATAATTTTCTCTAATACATATTTATATCAATATGTATATATAAGCATGTAAAAATTTTTTCTCTCTTTTTTTAATTCTTTCTTTATTCATTTAACAAGAATATCTTTTCAACCAAAATTAGTTACTTGACATACCATAGGTGATTTTGGGGTAGAAGAAGCTACTTTAGCCAACTAACCTTGTTATTTTCCAAGATTCTATCAGGTCGATGGTCAAAAATTCATTTCATTCACTTCGCGTACAATTTGAATCAGTATGCAGTCAATTTCATTTATTTCATTTACTTCGTGATTAATTTCATGCATTTCATGGCCAATCCCGGCGATTCCCCTTCACTTCACAGTCAATTCCATGCATTTAATGGTCATTTTTGGCGATTCCGTTTAGATTTACAGTCAATTCCATGCACTTCACGGTCAATTCCCTTCACTTTGTGGTCATTTCCGTGCATTTTACAGTCAATTCACTTCACTTTAGTGACTTTTTTATGTATTTCATGATCATTTTCGGTGACTCCGTTTAGATTCACGATTATTTCCACGCACTTCACGGTCAATTCCCTTCACTTCATGGTCATTTCCATGCATTTCACGGTTAATTCGCTTCACTGCATGGTCATTTCCATGTATTTCACGGTCATTTTTGGTGATTCCGTTTACATTCATGGTCATTTCCATGCACTTTACGGTCAATTCCCTTCACTTCACAGTCATTTCCATGCGTTTCACGGTCATTTGGCTTCACTTCACGGTTGTTTCCATGCATTTTAGGGTCATTTCGCTTCACTTTAGTGTCATTTCCAAGCATTTTATAGTCATTTTTGGCGATCCGTTTAGATTCACGGTTATTTCCATGCACTTCACAGTCAATTCCCTTCACTTCACGGTAATTTCCACACATTTCACGGTCAATTCATATTACTTCATGGTCATTTCCATTTATTTCACGGTCATTTCCATGCACTTCACGGTCAATTCCCTTCACTTCACGGTCATTTCCACGCAATTCATGGTTAATTTGCTTGACTTCTCGATTATTTCCATGCATTTTACGGTCATTTTCGGTGATTCTGTTTAGATTTCACGGTCAATGATCGTGAAGTGAAGCGAATTGACCGTGAAATGCATGGAAATGACCGTAAAGTGAAGGCAATTGACCATGACGTGCATGAAAAAGACCGTGAATCTAAACAAAATCGCCTGAAATGACCGTAAAATGCATGGAAATGACCGTGCAACGAAGTGAATTGACCATGAAATGCATGAAAATGACCGTGAAGTGCATGCAAAATGACCGTCAATCTAAACGAAATCACCGAAAATGACCGTGAAATGCATGGAAATGACCTTGAAGTGAAGCGAATTGACTGTGAAATGCGTGGAAATGACCATGAAGTAAAGGCAATTGACTGTGAAGTACATGAAAATGACCGTAAATCTAAACGGAATCGCCGGAAATGATCGTGAAATGCATGAAAATGACTGTGAAGTGAAGCGAAATGACCGTGAAATACATGAAAATGATCGTGAAGTGAAGCGAAATGACCGTGAAATACATGAATATAAACGAAATTGCCAGAAATGATTGTGAAATGCATGGAAATGACCCTAAAGTGAAGCGAATTGACCGTGAAATGCGTGGAAATGATCGTGAAGTGAAGGCAATTAATTGTGAAGTGCATGGAAATGATTGTGAATCTAAACGGAATCGCCGGAAATGAACATGAAATGCATGGAAATGGCCGTGCAGTGAAGCGAAATGACCGTGAAATGCATGGAAATGACCGTGAAGTGAAGGGAATTGACCGTGAAGTGCATGGAAATGACCCTGAATCTAAACGGAATCGCCGAAAATGACCGTGAAATGCATGAAATGACCCTAAAGTGAAGCGAATTGACCGTGAAATGCGTGGAAATGACCGTGACGTGAAGGCAATTGACCGTGAAGTGCATGGAAATGACCGTGAATCTAAACGGAATCACCGAAAATGACCATGAAATGCATGAAAATGACCGTAAAATGCATGAAAATGACCATGAAGTACATGAAAATGACCATGAATCTAAACAGAATCACTGGAAATGACCATGAAATGTATGGAAATGATCGTGCAGTGAAGCGAATTGACTGTGAAATGCGTGAAAATGATCGTGAAGTGAAGGGAATTGACCGTGAGGTGCATGGAAATGACCATGAATCTAAATAGAATCGCCGAAAATGACCGTAAAATGCATAGAAATGACACTGAAGTGAAGCGAATTGACTGTGAAATGCATGGAAATGACTGTGAAGTGAAGGGAATTGACTGTGAAGTGCATGGAAATGATCGTGAATCTAAACGGAATTGCCAAAAATGATAGTGAAATGCATGGAAATGACCCTGAAGTGAAGCGAATTGACCGTGAAATGCGTGGAAATGACCGTGAAGTGAAGGCAATTGACCTTGAAGTAAATGAAAATGATCGTGAATCTAAAGGGAATCGCCGAAAATGACCGTGAAATGAATGGAAATGACCGTGAAGTGAAGCGATTTGATCGTGAAATGCATGGAAATGACCATGCAGTGAAGCGAATTGACCATCAAATGCGTGAAAATGACCGTGAAGTGTATAGAAATGATCGTGAATCTAAACGGAATCGCCGAAAATGACAATGAAATGCATGAAAATAACCGTACAGTGAAGCGAATTGACCGTGAAATGCATGAAAATGACCGTGAAGTGAAGGGAATTAACCTTAAAGTGCATGGAAATAATCGTGAATCTAAATAGAATCGTCGAAAATGACCGTGAAATACATAGAAATGACACTAAAGTGAAGCGAATTGACTGTGAAATGCATGAAAATGACTGTGAAGTGAAGGGAATTGACCATAAAGTGCACAAAAATGACCGTGAATTTAAACGCAATGACTAGAAATGACCGTGAAATGTATGGAATTGACTATGAAGTGAATGAGAATCATCGGGATTGACAGTGAAATACATGGAATTGATAGCGAAGTAAATGAAATTACTTGCAAACTGATTGAAATTTTCTACGAAGTGAATGAAATGGATTTTCGACCATCGACCTGATGGAATCTTGGAAAATAACAAGGTTAGTTGGCTAAAGTAGCTTCTCTTACTCTAAAATCATATATGGTACGTCAAGTAACTAATTTTGGTTTAGAAGATATTCTTGTTAAATGAATAAAGAAAGAAATGAAAAAAGAGTAAAAAAAAATTTACATGCTTATATATATATATTTATATAAGTATGTATTGGAGAAAATTTTAGGTAGAATAAAGTTCTCCATGTAAAAAATAAAAATATTCACATAAGTTTTTACAGACTACAGTTATGGCTACGGCTATAATCCGTAGCGATAGCTTCGAATGTATTGAAAATTGCAGAATTTTTTAGGCAAACTCGTTGGACACATCTGAACCTTTTTCGATTATATCAAAAGACCTTTGTTACATAGCAAAGGATATATATTAAAAAAGCATGGGCTGTGGTTATGGCTATAGTAATAATCCGTAGATATAAGTTCTTAGTTTTTTTTCTCCTGTTGTAATCTCTACCCCTTTTTGTGGATCTGTTTATAAGGTATGTGTTATATCCAAACCATCCATCTATTTGGAGAACTCGTATTAAGTCTTGAGATGAAAAATAAGACAAATTTAGTTATCAAGTGGACCACACTATAAAAGGCAATGGAGAATTGAACGTCCATCATTGAAACCCTTTTAAGTGCGGCAGAAGTTTTGGATCATTATAAAATTTATTTTTCCTTTGCATCTAGGTCTTTGTGACCTTATGAATAAATTGAATGGAAAATAAATGTTATGGTGGGCCGTACAAGATTTTTAACAGTGAAAATTAAGTTTTCCGCTGCTCTTTGTGGTGTGGTACAGTTGATCTTTGGGTATGAAATATATATATATTTTTTGATAATGATTTCAAATGATCTTGAAATATGGATGAACGTTGTGGATATAATAAATACATAATGTAACTTTGATATCTTTTGAACCGTTCGTACAACTTGGAGTTCGAGGAGCGTCCGCGCTCGTCTTCGAGCACCAGCCGGAAGGAAAGGCAGGGGCATTTTTGACCTTTAGAAAACCACCCGCACGTATGGGGCGTATTCTTGAAAGATGAAAAGAAGTGTGTTTACAAATGTAAATGAACATAAATGGGTCGAACAGTTGTAAATTTCTCAATTCCCCACGACAAAAACCTCAGGGGCCCACCGTGATGTCTGTGTGACATCCAATCCGTTCATGCGTTGTGACAGCTCATGTTAGATGTTAAAAAAAAAAACATGCAGATCCAATGCTCAATTGGGCCACACCACTATAAATATTCAAATGGGGTTGCTTATTATTAGAACCTTGGGTCACAGTCATTTTGGATCAGTATTATATTTTCATTTTCCGTTCATCCTGATGGGACCCACCTTATGAACGGCTTGGATGGCACATAAACATAACGGTGGTCCTCAGGAAGATTTCAATGGTGGCCGTCACCATCTTTACTGTTTCCTATGGTGTGGTCCATTTTGAGCTTTTTTACAGGCTCATTTTCCTATTTGCATCCAAACATGATCTGGCGAAAGTAATGGACGGAATGGATTTTAGAATAACATCTTGGTGGGCCCGTCACACGGACTTCCTGTAACAGTTATAGTAGGAATCCCGCGTCCCTATTAATCTACCAGTTATATCTACCAGTTATGAGCTGATCGCCTTGGTTCTGCACAATTTAAAGAATGGAGTATTTTCAACAATACACCTGGCGCGTCAGTGCAGAGTGTCCGAATCTCTGGCACAAGTAGTCAATGCGGAGTGTCCGAATCTCTGACCCAACTGTGGGGAGGATGGGGCACAATGGAAAATATTCACTAAGGAAATAATACCAACCATTTGACTTTTCCATTCCAATTTGGACCGTCACTATTTCATTTTAACCATCAAATTGACAGCCACTAATTAGATGGTTATGATTACTCGATCTCTGTGATCTTAGATTTGTGTTCAATCCAAAATGGGACCCACAATTTGAATGGTCTGGATAGCTGTACATTGGTGCCACATGTGAGGATATGAGCTGCCACCATTTTTTAAATTATGAAAAGCTAATATAGGTGTGCGCCCACTAATTGAGTAGAAAGGTGGGTGCATCCATCAATCGCGGTTGTGAAGTGTACAAATCCAACGGACAAATGTCAACTAATCTGAGATCAGGACTCTCAACTCAATCTGGTTTTCAGGCTATGGTCCAATCTACGTTGGGCCCCACTACTTATGCGGTTCACATTGAGATAGATATATGCCACCTGTAAAATTTCTTTGTGCATGTGTATGGAGCATCATAATATTCCAGAGCATCAAATGACTCCTCTTCCTCTTTTTTCCTTTGACAGGTTGTGGAATGTGATTGAATGATTACTCATAAGAGCGGTAGAGGTTAACGAGTACAAGGTTTTTATGAGGTGGCACGTACGGATGGCAAGTGATGTTTACGTTCCAAAGGAACGGCTTCAAATGCATGGCCCACAGAGCTTGGCAGAGATTGAAATTTGAAATGCCTAAAAAAGCTATAGGCTGGGCCTAAACTGTGATTGTGGGATGGCCCACCTTGTACTGGGCTTGGGTTTTGGCTCAGATTGATCACTTTTCCGCTGATGTCGATCCAGGCCCATTTATTATTACACGCACAAGGCCCAGATGTGATATTCAGGCCCATATTTTGGGCCCACCACTAACTGGATCATACAAAATGTAAATGGTCTCAGCCCATCAATAGCCCAGGTTCTTTCATTCTCCAAAGAGCTATCATCATATCAGGCACGAACCGGGCTGAGGTCTTTTAAAGCCCGGCCTGCTTATTAAAGCTAGCCCTAGTGGGGCCCAATCTTGAGCCCAACCACCTACTTTTTGGTACGATCTGGGCTGTTCATTAGATCTGCTTCATCATGCATGATATAGGATAAAGATTTCCTTGACAACCTAAACGGCCAGGTGGGTCCCACGATCACTTAGATGCAGCAATAACCTAGCCCAATAAATAAATGGTCTTAAATTATTCACAGGCCCGACTCAAGCCCACCATTCCAGACCCATCCAGGTCCGAAACCCCACAGGCCAGCCTGGCCCATTGATTTTGTAAATATGGCCTTTGTGTTTCCCAACCAGAAAGACGTTCTTTTTCTTTTTCTATTTTCGACACTTAAAAAGAATCTGATCTGATAGACGTGCATCAGCTTTAAAAATTCCCACTCTCTTCAAGGTGAAATATGTGGTAAAAGGATAGGTCTGATGCAATCTCAACCGTAAACATATGCTAGGATTGTTCATCTAGCACTATCATCCGTTGGGCCCCACTGTGAATGAGATACGTTGAGAAAATTACTTGAATTGGACGGTCCAATTGGTAGGCCGTAAACAAAAAAATCACTCTTTTAGCTATGTATTTGCCGAGATCGAATTGCGTAATGAGTTACTCAGTACGCTCTTATTGTACTGAGTAAACTCAGCTGGGCCTACTTTAAATGTATGTATTTTATCCACACCGTCCATCAGTTTTTCCACCTAATTTAAGGGGTTGAGCCCAAAATTGAAGCATATCCAAAAATCAAGTGGATCATACCACAGGTAACGGTAGAGATAATGATTTCCACTGTTGAAACCTTTCTAGGCCCTACAGTGATGTTTATTTGTCATCCAACCTGTTCATAAGATCATACAGACATGGTTGAAGGGAAAACACAAATACAAGCTTCATCCAAAAGTTCTGTGGCTCCCAAGAATTTTTCAACGGTAGACGTTCAATTCAACTATTTCCTGTCGTGTGGTCCAGTTGATCATTATATATGCTTCATTTTTTGTCTCAAGCTCTAAAAGTATCTGTTAAAATAAATGGATGGATTAGATTTCTACTTTAAAATTAATATAACCTATACTGCTTAGGATTTTAAAATGTTTGAACAAAGAAACCAATACGACTCGGATTTGGTAGTACCCCATGTCGGGTTGAGTCGGGCCACTTCCTTGTGCTTCAACTCAGGAGTCATCGAGTCCTTTAATCATGTGTACAATCCATCGTGGCCTATCATACATGAGTGCCTGACACGTGTCCTAATGGTCTGGGAATCTGGGCGGTCAATTAGGTGGGCCCTATCATGGCACAGCTCTCGGATGATTCCAACCATCCTCTAATGGCTCCAGGGCTCAGTCAACAAGAGATTAAAAAAAAAATAAAAATAAAAAATCCACATTCAATGAAAAAGTTACTCAGCTGGACCGTCAGATATCCGTTGTCATTCCACAACCATATCCATAATAATAGGGCCCACCAGATATCCGTTTAAATACGGACACAAAATCTAAGCTGATTCTACAACACTTTGCATGTGGGCCCCACCATGGTGTAGAGCGCACATCCAATAAGTCCACAAGGTACGCCTCTTCGAGTTCACACCTATATCCCAAAAATCAGCTCGATCCAAACCATAGGTGGGTCACACCATAAGGAACAGCTCGGATGGGTCCGGATTTTATGTGTGGCCTACCGTTCTCTATATGCTATCCAATCCATTCAAAAGATGTTATCCAAGAGGATGAACGGATAAACCTAACATCAGGAAATTCCAAAACTCATTTGGGCCACACAACATGATTTAAGAGGTTCTGTGCATGATTTACATGGTATGGCCCAACTAAGTTTTGGGTGGGCCCCATTTTTTGGATCCAAGGAAGACACAAAGAACCAGACAAGATGGATGGATTAGATGTAAGATCTACACCATAGTAGGTCTCACGCTCAAAGTGTCATTAACAAGCTTATTCTATAAATTAATGAAAGTTATACCATAAAAATGGTGTGGTCTTGGGAAAAAGAAGTTTTATCGGAAGAAGGATTTTGAGAAATGATGACACATAGGGTTGTACGGGGCTTTGACATGCACACGTATCTTTGCCTCCAACATTTTCACACGTGTAGAATATCTAATCTATTCGCCACACCACAAGTCAAACCTAATATGAATATCATGCTAATCCACACGTTGGGTGGGCCACACCAGTATAATGAATCTAACCATTGTTTTTCAATTGAATTTGATATTTTATCCTAATCATCCATTGCTTTTTATCATGTGTTAGTCAGTCTTTCTCAATTTGAATATGCCATTTCTAGCAGCGGAATTTAAATCCCTGATGAATAAGGAAGGTTGAGAAAAATACCTCTGAGAAGGTTATGAGATTGAAATCTATATGCGGAATAGGCCCAGTCTGTGCATGAGATATGACGATCAGGGGTTTAGATAGCGTACCTAGATTAGATGCCGCCATGGAAGCCGGATAGAAATTTCAGAAATTCTGATAGAGCTGGGATCTTCCTCTCCTTCCACCGTTTTTGCAAAACTATAGATAGGACTAGACTTCTGCCGTGTGGTTGTGGATCGGGGACCCAGCTCTCTTTTATAGAGACTGTGGAGAGAGTTTGAAACCCATCAAAACTCTCCCTTCCCTGCTCCACATTGTAGTATCCTAGTTCAACTCAAATTGCTGTCTGTGTAAGACAGCTATAACATTCCAGCCTTAGTACGCGGAGCTGCGCAGATTGACTGCGCAGCGTATCACCTGAAGTGGGGCCCACTGGTCTACTCAATCATCCAGTCCAACTGTATGACAATCCAGACCGTTGATCAGTGAGGCCCACTAAATAGAGTTCTTACATTCTCCCACTTGAGCTTCATTGAGCAACATCAATGATAGTCATATAGATTTATTTTGAAAATAAGTTTTGATCTTTTAAGAAAATATCCAAATGGTTAACCAATGAAAACAGTTGGACAATATGAGTAATACTATTCAATCTGTTCCATCAAGACAGTCAGTATCGAAACGCGGTAGTCATCATAACATTTAATTTAGGCGAAGTGAGTCTAAGCACGATCACAAATACTTTCAATCTCAATGACATATATCATGAACTAGGAAATGTGGTATAAGGATTACACATTTTAGTGTGAAGATATGTGTCAATCCTTAAGAGGTCCTGAAGCTTTTACATGTCTCCAATGAGACACGACTGTAGTTCTACTTACTTAAAATTTACGCATATATATAGAGAAGTAGAAATAAATCTTTATATCAAAATCATCCAAAAATAAACTGCATAAAATGAGATATCTAAATGTCTATGAAAATCAAAATACGCTCAACTCCCACTAACTGAAAACATCTGTGGGATTAATGACTTCCATAGATGTCACATGCTCCTGAAATAGCGTGATACAGAGCCCTTTAGTGAGCGGATCTGCAATCATCTGCTTAGTGCCGATGAATTCCACGGACACTTGATGATTTTGAACTCTTTCCTTTACAACAAGGTACTTGATGTCGATATGCCTCGACCTTGACGAATGCTTGTTGTTACTAGAGAAGGAAATAACAGCCGAATTACCGCAAAATATTCTTAATGGTTTCAGAATATGCTCCAGTACTTGTAAACCTGAGAAAAAACTTTGTAATCATAGTGCCTGATTAGATGCCTCATGACCGGCAATAAATTCAGCTTCCATAGTGGATGGGGCTGTGGTAGACTGTTTCACGCTTTTCCACGACACAGCTCCTCCCACCATCATGAATATGTATCTTGAAGTAGACTTCTTAGTATCAACGCAGCCTGTAAAGTCTGCGTCTGAATATCCGATCAACTCCAACTAATCAGATCTTCTGTATGTGAGTCTGAAGTCTTTTGTTCTCTGAAGATACCGTAATACTTTCTTCGCAACTTTTCAATGTTTCATTCCTGGATTAGATAGATATCTTCCCAACATTCCAGTGACAGAGGCAATGTCCGGTCGCGTACAAACTTGAGGATCATGATACTCCCTACTACTGATGCGTATGAAAATTCTTTCATTCGATTCTTTTCTAAATCATTCTTTGGACATTGAAATAGACCAAATTTGTCGCCCTTCACAATGGGCAACTTTCCTGAAGCACAATTTTGCATGCCATATCTTTCGAGTACCCTAGTAATATAGGCCCTCTGTGATAGGCTGAGCAGTCTAAGTGTTCTGTCACGGCGAATCTCAATGCCGATGATGCAAGAAGCTTCACCAAGGTTCTTTCATTTCAAACCTTTGAGATAAGAATTTTTGGTTGTCGCTTAACATCCCGGTATCACTGCTAGCCAACAGAATGTCATCAACATACAAAATTATTATAACGAATTTACTCCCACTGGTTTTAATGTAGATGCATTCATCTGCAGTGTTTTCTACAAATCCATATGAGGAAATTACTTCATGAAACTTAAGGTACCACTGTCGCGATGCCTGTTTCAACCCATAGATGGACTTCTTAAGTTTGCAAACCAAATGTTCTGAGCCAGTAGCTACAAAACCTTCAGGCTGCAATATGTATACATTCTCATTTAGATCCCCATTGAGAAATACAGTCTTTACATCCATCTGATGTAACTCTAAATCCATATGAGCTACAAGAGCCATTATGATCATGAATGAGTCTTTCTTGGATACTGGTGAGAAAGTCTCCTTAAAATTAATAACCTCACGTTGGTTAAAATCCTTGGCAACAAGTTAGACTTTATACCTTTCGACATTACCCTTGGAGTACCTTTTGGTTTTAAATATCCATTTAGAACCAATCGGCCTTATTCCAGTAGGTAACTCCACAAGATCCTATACTTTATTGTCCAGCATGGATTTCAACTTATCTTTCATGACATCAAACCAATAAGAAGAATCAACACTTTGTTTGACTTGTGTAAAGGATTCAGGATTGTTTTCCATCCCTATGTCAAAGTCGTGCTCTTATAAATATACGATATAATCGTCTCAATTTACAGGCCTTTTCTCTTTTCAGATCTTCTTAATGGTTTAGTTTATTGGGTTTGATCTTGATTTTCCTCATCAGTGGTTTGTATATGGGGTTCTACGTGGCACTCTGTAGTGACTGCAGAATCAACTGCATCATTAATGTCCACGTGATCTAGATTGACTATGACAGGAGTCACAGTCCCTTGTTCCTCAAATACAAAATTTCTTATGTTCATGCTCCCACTGTTTTCAATGTCCTCAATGAATCTGGCATTCTCTATCTCAACAATCCTGATAGAGTGAGAAGGACAGTAAAATCGATAGCCTTTAGATCTTTCTGGGTATCCAATGAAGAAACAACTTATGGTTCTAAGATCAAGCTTCTTTTCATGCGTGTTATAAACTTTAGCCTCAACAGGACAACCCCAAATATGTAGATATCGGAGACTTAGTTTTCTCCCATTCCACAACTCAAAAGGAGTTTTACTTACTGCTTTGCTGAGAACCCTGTTTAGTATATGAACTACGGTTTTGATCGCATCACCCCACAGAGATTCTGGTAATGTTGAATTGCTAACCATGCTTCGCACTATATCCATAAGGGTGCGATTACGTATTTCAGCCACACCATTTTGCTCTGGAGTACCAGGCATAGTGTATTGAGTGACAATGTCACAATCCTGTAGGTATTTAGCGAATGGCCCTGGATTTTGTCATGATTCGTCATATCTATCATAGTATTCACCACCACGGTCAGATCTGACAGCTTTAACTCTCTTATCGAGTTGATTTTCAACCTCGGCCTTATAGATTTTAAAAGCATTCAGGGCATCTGATTTCTCACTGATAAGGTATAGGTACCCGAAGCGAGAGTAGTCATCTATAAAGATAATAAAATATTTGTGGCCACTTCATGAGGCTGTAGGGAATGATCCACAGATATCTGTATGTATAACTTCTAACAGACCTACACTCCTAGTTGCACCTTTCTTTCTCGTTATAGTTTGTTTTCCTTTTATGCAATCAATGCATACTTTATAGTCAGAGAAGTCTAGAGAATGTAAAATTTCTTCTCGCACAAGCTTGTCTAATCTCTCATGAGATATATGGCATAGTCTCCTGTGCTACAACATAGAGGAATTCTCATAGTCTAGTCTTCGCTTGGATCCCACTTTATTTCATGCAAGGAATTAATATTGTAAACGTGAGAGGCAATCAAGTCTAATTGGTATACGTTATTTACTATAGAGCTAGTTCCAACTTTAATCGAATTAAAGTAAATACTAACACTTTTATTTTCAAAGTGGAATGAATATCCCAACTTATCCAAACAGGAAATTGAAATTAGATTGCGCTTTATAGACGGCACACAGAATGTATCTACTAAATCCCAAAATGACCAGACTTCAACTTAAGCCTATAGACTCCTATTGCCTCCACATCAACCTTGACACCATTGCCTACGTATACTGAGCGCTCCGCATCAGTTGGTGGCCTGACCTGTACTAATTCCTGCATAGAAGTGCATATGTGAATAGTAGTTCCTGAATCTATTCACCAGGAATCCGCTGACACATCAGTTAGATTAGATTCAAAACAGACAAGAACATAATGTTATCTTTCTTTATGAGCCAATTCTTAAAGCCTTCGCAGTCTTTCTTTAAATGACCCGTCTTATTGCAAAAGAAGCACGGTTTACTCTTAACCCGTTCTCGTTTAGATATATTTCTAAATTGATTCTCAGGTTTTCCAGATGGAGGACCAGAGAATCCATTATTAGAACCTTGTTTCCTTTTCCTTTTACCTTTATTCCCTTGCCCTTGCCCATGACCTGAGGTCACCATATTAACATTTTGAACTTTAACCGTCTGTCTGATTCTGTCTTCTTCTTGGACACACTGAGTGATAAGTTCATCCAATGTCTATATGTCCTTTAGAGTGTTATAGTTTACCAGGAACGTGCCGAATTGGGGAGATAGGTTATTCATGATCAAATGAACTAGCTGATCATCAGTAAGTACAAGCCCTATAGCACGAATCTTAGAAACAACCTCGATCTGCTCCACAATGTATTAACGGATGTTGCCTTTTCCATTGTAGGACGAGCGAGTCAACTTATTCAGAAGAATGCTCACCTCAGACTTATTAGATTTCTTGAACCTTTTTCCCATTTCAGTCAGGAAAACTTTGGCCTTATCTGTTTCAGGCATGACGCCCTTCATATATTCAGAAATCGAATACTTAATGACTTTCGGGCATGTAACATTTGATGTAAACCATGCAACCCATTGATTATATTCAGCTTCAGTGGCATTATCAGATAGTTCTGGCGGTTCTAGTGTTATCAGGGTAAGATCTAATTGTAGACACCCCAATACAACTTCAATGACGTTCTTCCATTGAGCGTAATTAGATCCATTGAGGGCAAGGACTTGATGTGTATTAGTGAGAATTGAGACTGAAAAATAAGAGATACACATAAACTCACATTAGTGCATTATTTCACAAAGCAATTTCGTGAATGTAAATAAAATATCAGGCAAAGCAATTCAGTCGTTAAGAGAAGCATCAACTGAATCATCCAGGATGAAGATGAGCCCAACCATCACATCTTGGTGAGAATTTGTTACATCATCATCATTCTGCTTGTGGGCGGAAATATTTACATGCTAGTGATCCTCCTGAACATTAAGCTAAGTGATGTCAGTTATGTAAATCTGAGACACCCAACACCTGTGGGTGAGATGAGTCTTTCAAATTTACATTACCTACACCATTTACTCCACCCATTCATGTGTATGCCAAACGGTAAACATCTGTGTTTTCGTTACCGTACGCATGAAAATGTAAACGCAACTCTATGAAATCATCCTTATCCCAATGTTACAAGTCTGTACTTGTAATATTTTCATTGATTGAGGTCACTATGGTGGCTAACACAACGAGATTGAAAACTACAAATATAGACTTAAGATTGAGATTATAATCCTGCTTCAATGGATTATGTCTTAATTAGTCTTGATATGGCTCACAAGGTCATTGGTATTGATTATTGAAAAATAAAGTAATCTCAGATGAATATGCATCATTCTCTATGTTCCACCAGTATATATTAATTCCTTAAAGATGGGTAATGGGCCTATAATGAAACCAAATCAAGACTGCATGATAAATGAACATTACAAGTCTAACGCTTGACATTCAGAGATAGAATGTTGGTCATAAGAACATTACAAGATTGTATCTGAATGTTTATCTAGTGGAATTGTGTACGTTTAATAGTTTGGACTTAAAATAGGATCTCTATATGTACAATCACCTTTCCTTGATTGGGCCCAAAGATTGCTGGAGTGTGCCCAGGAATTTGATCTGAAATTGATTGGCCCTCAAAAGTTTGGGCCCAGTTAAAGATTTATACCATAAGGTGATAAGACCCAAGATCCTATACAGGTCCAAAGTCTAAGGCCATGAATACCCGAATAAGCCATAATTGAAAAATAAAAATTGTGCAACTGAGGAGCACATGTATGGCCTTCAGATGAGGGCCACTGCGTTTATGAAGGACATTGTGGAATGGGCCATAGAGTTCTAAACGTGGCCATAACATCAGGCCCATCAGTCCAATGGAACAGGGCAGGAATTACGTTATCGGGTCCAGAAGCGGACCCGAATGAATTTCAATTGGTCCTCTTACCCGTCAGTTAAAACGGGAGAGAGCCCGTCTATTTCTTTTCAACAGGGCAGAAAGCCCTAGGCTCAAGCTCGTCTCCGAAAAACTCTCTCACTGCAGGAGAGGGAGAGAGAGATAAGATTCTCTCCCTGTCCGCCCGACGCATCTCGAAGGAGATCAAATCCCTTTGATCTGTTGTGTGTCTTGCAGTCGTAGGAATGGAAGACGACACCGGAAGCATCGGCTGCGACCAAGGCTGTGGCTGCCATTGATGAGTGCAAAGGCTCAAGACGCTGATGATGGTTCCGGATAGAGGAAGAAAGAGGTGGTGAGCCATCACCTTTGTCTGCTGTACAAGGTTCGTCAATGGCCGCCGATACGAATGACCAAGGTAAGAGGCTGGTAAGGAGTTCTTAAGTCCCTGATGATGAATGGGATTTTCAGGGATCTCTAGCAATGGATTCGAGAATGGAAATCTCCAATTGTGCAACTAGATTTGGGGTTTTCAAAATCCCCGATGAATGACCGGATTTAGGGCTATTGGAACTGAAATCCCTAATCTGGATTTGGGTTCGAAATCCCTAATCTGTTGTGCTGGATTTGGATTCGAGAATCCCTAATTAACGGATTTGGGGATTCCAAATATGAAATCCCTAATTTCCTGATTTGGGGATTCAGATCTAAAAACCCTAATTTCTTAATTTGGGGATTTCGAATTGAAAATCCCCAATTGATATCTGGATTTGGGGATTCCAATTCGAAATCCTAATTCTAAATTGAAATTCCCAATTTGAATAACTGTTTTTTAGGGTTTTCGCAATTTAAATCACTAATTCGAATATCTCTGGATTCAGTGATTCAGAAATCCCTGATCACAACTATTTCAGGAATTCGAAAATTCCTGATGTGATCAGATGTAGCTGGATGTGATCATCTATACTTATGCATAGATAGCTCTGATACCAAGTGTGGGATTGAAATCTATATGCGGAATAGGCCCATGGATTTGTCTGTGCATGGGACATGGCGATCAGGGGTTTAGATAGCGTACCTAGATTAGATGCCGCCATGGAAGCCGGAAAAGAATTTCAGAAATTTCGATAGAGCTGGGATCTTCCTCTCCTTCTATCCTTTTAGCAAAACTATAGATGAGACTAGACTTCTACCGTGTGGTGGTGGATCAGGGACCCAACTCTCTTTTATAGAGACTATGGAGAGAGAGTTTGAAACCCATCAAAACTCTCCCTCCCCTGCTCCACATTGTAGTATCCCAGTTCAAATCAAATTGCTGTCTGTGTAAGACAGCTATAGCATTCTAGCCCTAGTACATAGAGCTGCGCAGCGTATCACCTGAAGTGGGGCCCACAGGTCTACTCAATCATCCAGTCCAACTGTATGACAATCCACACCGTTGATCAGTGAGACCCACTAAATAGAGTTCTTACAAAGGTATTATTGTCATTTTCACCTTATGATTTCTTGTCCAAGGTTATTTAAATAAAAACATTAAAAATGAGTTAATTCCAAATGTATCATGGAATTGCATTTGGCCCTATGCAAAATTCATCCAATGTTTGGAAACTACAAATAGGATTGAATTAATATGATATACAAGTAATAGATACTGTATGATTTCTAGTGGGTTTTGAAATCCATTATATTTGTGGACCTACATTGATGCATGCATTTTATTGCCTCATTTTGGGACCCACCATTTTCACAGGACGGATGTCTTATTAAGGCAGCGTGTTAGCAAAACAACAGGAGTGTATCAAACGTTAGCATACAGCCCATTGCATGTTATCAACTATTGTATGAAACAGGTTTTGGCAAGTCGCACGTGCGTATAGGATAATGGAGCCCATTTACTCGTGCCATCGTGGTCTAAGTTAAGAAGATTCAATCAATTCATCATATGTGCCATGTGTCTCTCAAATCTCAGGTTGAATCGGACGTGTGGCCCATTTGATGAAATTAATGGCTTGAATTTTTTGTTTCATCTGATCTTCATATGGGTTCTACCATTTGCATGGTGGAAGCAGATTAGGAGGTAACCCGGCCTAATACCACCAATATCCTGATGACCGGGCTTGGTGGGGCTCACCATGATCTCTGTGGTTTATCCATGTTGTCTGTCTATTTTTGTTAAATCATTTTAGAGCATTAATCTAAAATTGAAGTATATCTAAAACCCAACTAGACCACGTACAAAAAAAGAAAAAAAGAAAAAAAAAAGTGGAGTAGTGTTGAAACCTTTCTAATGCCCACCTTAGCATTTATTTGCCATCCTACCTATGCATAAGGTCACACGGCCTGGATAAAAGAAAAACACAGATATCAACTTAGTCCAAAACCCATACAGCACTCGAGAAGTTTTCAACGGTATGCATTCAACTCTCACAATTTCCTTTTGTGTGGTTCACTTTAAGTCTTAGATATGCTTTAATTTTAGGCTAATGCTCTAAAATGAGTAGGCAAA
Source organism: Magnolia kwangsiensis (assembly GCA_037074715.1). Taxonomy (NCBI): domain Eukaryota; kingdom Viridiplantae; phylum Streptophyta; class Magnoliopsida; order Magnoliales; family Magnoliaceae; genus Magnolia; species Magnolia kwangsiensis. The sequence continues at coordinate 13,695,453 of CM073571.1, forward strand.
ATAGATTGACACTGCTGATAAAACAGATACACCACAATGGCCCAACCGTGCTTGGTCACCGAAGATAACACATGGGTGGTGTTATGGAGAGATCCGAGCCCGTGGCGAAACGTTAACCGGACTTGAAGTCTGAGCTGAGGCGCCCAAGGCATGATCCATCTGATTAAGACTACGGCATTGCAACAACAACACGCGAACGTCTTCGAGACAAAGCGAGCTCGGAGTTGGTCCTAATTGTCAGATCAGATGACCCGCTAATCCCAACTCCGAGGCGCTTAAGTCAGTCGGATCGGATTTGGTATGACTGGTCGGATGGCGTCCTACTCGGAGTGTTCTTCGATATGGCCTGACAAGCCGAGCTGAGCATACCTTCTGACGTGCGTGTCCCACTCGCTTTACATGGAAACTGCTATAACCAAACGTGGCCGATAACTTCACTCGCAGATATGTACGATCCGCCAGATACGCAGCGCAATCAATAGATTGTGGGCAGTATCTCCATGATCCCAGAATCCCTCTGATCGTGCCGAGATCATCGGATCCGGACCGTCCCACAGGCAAGTATAAATAGCCCGCAGTGTTATGTCTACAGGTACGCGAAATCGAGCTCTCTTCTACTCTACCTAGACCCTGATTCCCTTGTCCTGACTTAGGCATCGGAGGGTCCCCTGGCTTAGCCAGGGTCACCTTTGCCTTTCCCCTTGGTGCAGGTTTTAGGGACGATACGCAGAGGGTGAAGTGGAGAGGGGGCCGACCAGATTTTGTCATCAACAGGTGGTGTACGAATCACCACCCAATCCGCTTCCTTGTATACTCCCGGCATCAGGTAATGTATGTGTGATATATCCACTCATGTGCTCTCGGGCTGATTTTAAGGCATGATCCAAAAAAAATAGATTCAAATCCCAAGTGAACTACACCGTTGGAAAAAGTACTGTGATTGAATGCCCAACATTAAAAGTTCCCAGAGCCCACATTATATTTATTTGCCATCCAACCTATTGATTAGACCGTACAACTGAATGAAGGAAAAATATAAATAACAACTTGATCTAGAACTTTTATGGCCCACAAGAAATTTTCTTTTATAGTACATGACCATTGCTTGATCATATATGGTCGACTTAAAATTTAGATTAGCTTCATTTTTGAAAACATGCTCTAGCATGATGGACATAGTGAATATACAACACATACATCAAGGTGGGATCTATGGGATCTACGGTCAGACATACATCAAGGTGGGATCTACGGGATCTACGGTCAGAGAATTGTTGTTGATGTCTCAAATATGTCAGAAACAACAACAATAGGGTCTCTCAATGCCCGTTCGATGCCAGCCACACCTGCTCAATGCCATTGAGAAAATTTAGACATCTCATGTTGGTTGCTAGACACTTCTTAGTGTTCTACTCGATGCCATCGATTGGTCATCAATGCCGTTGAAGTCCCATTGAGTTGCCATCAGGAGAATCGAAAAAAGTTATGTTTTATCGTTGGAACAATTTGGTGTTATACTTGATGACATCGAAGGCCTTCAATGCCATCGACGATCTATCAATGCCATCCAAGTGATATTGAAGGTGTTATCAAACATACAAGTTATATAAATAGGTGTAATTGAGAATAAGAATATCTCAGGGCTTTATAATTTGTTTCAAAAAGGTTTGAAGGGCTTGTAAGAGAGATTGAAGGCGTATTCAAGTAATCTCTATCTTTTGTAATTATGCTTTCATAGGGTATTATTATATCTTTGTGCCATAGTTTTTTTTGTTTTTTTTTAATAATTTTTTCATGTTAAATTTAAAGTATTTGTGATTGGACTTAGTTATGCAATTGAGATACTTTACTCAATCATCTCTTCGTGATTCGATTGTCTCCCAATAAGACTCCTCACTAAGTTGTCATTCATAATTCAACTAAACCGCACCTCTTGCTATCTCAACACAAGTGGCATCCCTAGAAAAGAAAATTGCTGTTGCTTGATGTAACAATCTATACTCTTCTAAAATAAGAGTAGCGGGCCGATTGGTACTACCCACACCAGAACGTTTACCAGAGAAAGAAGGTCCTGTCAGGTGCTCTTCCTTGTCCTCTGTTATTTATCTCTTCTAATCCCCACGTCCATCCATTTTAATAGATCATTTTAGAGCATGATCCTTAAGGGGAGATGATTCAAGGGTCCAGTGGCCCACATCACAGGAAGTACGAAGGATTGAAAACTTACCAGGGGCACATAAGTTTTGGATCAAACTGGGCCTCCCGTCATTTTAAGTTCATGGCCCGAATAATCTTTCAAAATGGATGGACAACATGGTAATATATATATATATATATTTTCAAGGTAGGCCCCAAGGATACTGACAGGACTATCCATGCCTAGCTACGACGGGGTAGCACCCAATCTGCGCCCTACACAAGCATTTAAAAATTAATTAAAATTTCGTATTAAAAAATGCATAATTATGGATCTTAGTTGAGATGTATGGTTAACAAACAAGTGCGCTTGTTTAACAATCTGACGTTTGGATAATGATTGGACGGTTAATAATGAAAGATATCTGATGATCCTATTCCTAAAAATCAATTGCCTACGAATCTGAGGTTATAATTGTTCAACCAATCTGATTTTTGGGCTGTGACTTACCAACAGTTGATTCCACGATTTAAACGGTTTCCTTTGTGTTATCGTATGCCACGTGTACTATCTCTGGTTGCCCGAGTATAAAGCATGGTTCGATGCCAGAGTAATATCAGTACCCATGCCATTGTCGATGCGAAAAAGTGGAACGCGCATTGCATAACAGCCTGTCTACTGGACGGTGCTATATCGGCCCATCATGATGTATGCATTTTATCCACTCCATTCATCCTTTTTAATCATTATTTAGGATATAAGTTTAAAAATGAGACAGATCCAAATCTCAGGTGAACCACATCACAGGAAAACAGTGGTAATTGACCATTCACCGGTAAAAACTTCCCAGGCCCACTATAATGTTCATCTAAGATCCAACCTATTGATTACGCCACACAGACCTAAATGAAGGGAAAACATAAATATCAGCCTGATTCAAAACTTTTGTGGCCTCAATGAAATTTTTAGTGGTGGACATTCAATCTCCATCGTTTCCTGTTGTGTGGTCCACCCGAGATTTGGATCTGCCCAATTTTTGGGCTCATGCACTGAAATGGATGGAAACGCGTACATTACGGGAAAGTCCTCGGAGCACCGTCCAGTGGAGAATCTCACTACGCGTCGACCGTGGATAGACCATGCACAGTAATTCTACTTATGTTATGTTGATCCCGACCACCGAAAAGATGGAAACATGAATGTGACCAGTTGATCATTGTCTAATCTTACGTGTCCACAGATTGAATTTCTAGTATCTCGTGGAAACGGATACTCTGCCCATCGCCTATCCACGTTGGAACCTACCTTTTGAACAGATCAGATCATCCATACGGTTCAATCAGCAATCTATGAGATTTACTTTAGTTAACGGCACCACAACTTGCGGTTCCATAACATCTTTTCCGCCAACATGGCACTTGTTTATGAAATCAGTTCCATGGAAACGATTTGCCCCACCATTGGGACTACCTTGTCTATGAAATACACTCTTTAGGTGGGCCACACCATTATATTTAGTCAAATGTAGGTTGTCCATTGATTCTAATGATGTAACCCACCTCATGAACGAACCGGCCTGATTTTTTAGTCAGGTGGTCATTGTGGTGGGCCTACAAATTTAACGGTGCCGACATCTTATGGCTCTCCATTAAAATATTCAGGTGTGGTTTGAATCGAACCTGCTTTAAAGACAAAGGAAGTTTCAAGAAAAATAGATTTCTTAATGGGAAGAAACCATCCTTATTTATAACTTATCTTTGTACCATACAATTAAAAACAGTGTACACTGTATATTTGTATTTTGATGTAGCATCCAATGGGCATATTTTTATTTTGATGTACTCCCACCAGTGATCGATGCTAAGACCTTAGTGTTGAAAGGAGGTATTCTTTCACCCAGTCTACCACTTGATTTATGGAACAAGGTGTTTGCAGTAGGCATTTAAAAAAATTAAGGGTGGACATCTCATTTAGCTTCCTTTCACGTGGCTTGCTTGAATTTTATTTTATTTTTCTTTAAGCCTAACATATGATTACACATCTAATGGCTGGCAAGGGATACATGAAATTCTCATTGAATATAACAGCCGCGGGAAGTATCCCACACTTGACTTTTTCCTTGAGCCTACCATGACCTCTATGATGTTTGCACTTTATCTACTCCATTCATCCTTTTTAATCATTATTCAGGATATATGTTTAAAATAAAAATTATTACTATTATTATTTACACACGCTCCTAACACCCAGGTAGGCGGTAGTGGGATTTCACAACCTATGGGTATCAACCCAAGACCTCGTGTTGAAACAAAGCAGAGTCTACCAATGAGGCAAGGTCTCGAACCCAGCATAACTGGACCTTAAGAGAAAAACTTCGATGCTCTTGAAGAGTGTGAGTTATGATGTGCGTGCACTGAAAAATTCTTAGATATTGCATAGGTGCTCAAAGATAGTTCAAATTAAACTAAGTTATTTCTTTCAAAGTTAGATGTACCTTTAACCAAAACTTATGCTTGTTTGATTAGCTGGCCACCGGATTAGTAGTCATTTATTGGACGGTTAAAAATGAAAAGAATTACAATGGTCCTAGCTATTTCAACAACCGAGTTTCTACCAATTAGAGGTAAATGATTTTTCAACCAATCTGATTTTCGATGGTTGACTTAGTGTGGATCCTCTGTTTCGTGGAAACAATGAGTAGCTGAATCCAATATTAATATTGGTTCATGTCGCTATTGGTGCCATGACACCAACTTTTTTAATATATTTAAAAAATTTACATTTCTCGAAAAGCCTAACGATGTTAGATGATTTTTGAAAATTGGATTGCATACCGATTAATGTATGCTCTGGCTCTTACCGTACTAAGTAAACTTAGGTGGTCGTGCACCTTATATGTATGTGGTCTATTCAAGCTGTCCATCACCTTTTTCATCTAATTCAAGAAGTTGAGCCCAAAATTGAAGTATATCCAAATATCAAGTGGATCATACTACTATAAACAGTGGATAATAATTTTCACAGTTGAAACCTTACTAGGCCCTACACTAATGTTTATTTGTCATCCAACTTGTTTATAAGATCATACAAGCATGGATGAAGAGAAAACATAAATATAAGCTTGATCCAAAACTTTTGTAGCCCCATGAAAATTTCAACAGTAAATGTTCAATTCAAATGCTTCCTATGGTGTGGTCTATTTGACCATTGTATATACTTCATTTTTGGTCTTAAGCTCTAAAATTATCTGGTAAAATTGTTGGATGGACCGGATAAAATACATAAATCATGGTGAACCCCACAGATTTCACTCAGTATGCTAACATAGTGACCAGTGAGTTACTAGGCAATCCGCCTCCTTCCATTTAAGGATTCAGTGCACGGCCCACCATAATGTATGTTTTCTATCCACACCGTCCATCCATTTGGAGAGATCATTTTAGGTCATAAGCCATAGAACAAATCATATCCAAAACTCGAATGGACCCACCACAGAAAATAGTGGAGAGAGTCACGCCCACCGTTAAAAGCTTCTCAGGGTGAAAAGTTTTCCATCAAGCTGATATTTGTGTTTTCCCAACCGAGTTTACTACTACGATAAGAGCCTACTGTAAACAGAAAACAGTACGCAATCCGATTTGCAGATGGAAACCGTCTACCGTTTCCAATAAATGTAATTTTTTTAAAACATTTAATAAAATTAGTGACGTAGCACTTACAGTGACGTGGACCAATAATAAATCTGGATTCAGCGGCTCACTGTTTTCACGAAACAGAGGATCCGCACTCCTCATTTTATTCGATTGATTACGTGCCACGCGTATAATTTATAAGCGCCTGCGTATCAAGCGTCATACGCATGCAGAGTATTAAACAACTCCCAGCTGCAAAACATGTGACGTTGGATAAGGAACCTTCCTCCGCGCTTCCTATGTCCATGATAAATTATATGGTCCTGAACCAACAGGGACCATGGTCCAGCGATCTAGAGCATTAATGTGAATGTGGATGGTTGATACGTGACTTAAACGCCAAAAAATTTAAGATTTCCCAAGCGTGTAAAAACTTTGGAGAATGGTCCACCAAAAGGATGAACAGATCAACGGTCTTGATCACGGAGCTATTAGCCCCACTTGTACAAACAGAAATTCCGAGTACGCTATGCATGGCCTGGGGAGTAGTAACCTATAAAAGGAAAGGAAAGAGTTCGAGAGAAGCAGAAATGCGCCTACCATAACATAGAAGAGAGTACAAAGAAAATGAAGTATGAGTTGGCAAGCGTGGTGGGCCCAACCCTGGCAAGTCTCATGTTCGTGTGGGCCATGGCCCACCGATACTTCCCCTATAATCTCAAATCCTACGTATCAAAATACGCCATTAGGATCTTCACCGCCATCTACCCCTTCATCGAGATCAAAATCCACGAGTACGGTGGGGATCGGCTCAATCGGAGCGAGGCTTATGTGGCGATCCAGGCCTACCTGATGGCGACCACAGCTCAGCGAGGAAGGAGGCTTAAAGCTGAGGTTGGCAAAGACAGTACTAATATGGTTCTCAGCATGGACGATCACGAGCAAGTCACTGACGAATTCCATGGGGCCAATCTATGGTGGACGTCCATCATGACAGCTACAAGGACCCAAACCATATCTTTCAATCCAACACAGGAAGAGAGGAGGTATTACAAGCTCGCGTTCCACCGGCGTCACCGCCAGCTGATCTTGGACCATTACTTACGCCACGTCATGGAAGAAGGTAAGACGATCAACGTCCAGAGCCGGCAGCGGAAGCTGTACATGAACAACCGTGGGAGGGCGTGGAGCCACGTCGTGTTCGAGCACCCGGCGACGTTCGATACGCTGGCTATGGACCCAGATAAGAAGAAGGCGATCATCGAAGATCTAGTCATGTTTAGCAAGGCAAAGGAGTACTACGCGAAGATTGGGAAGGCGTGGAAGCGAGGTTATCTTCTCTACGGTCCGCCTGGGACTGGGAAATCTACGATGATTGCAGCCATGGCTAATTTCTTGGATTACGACGTTTACAACCTCGATTTGACGGCTGTGAAGGATAATACAGAGCTGCGGAAGCTCTTGATAGATACCACTAACAAGTCGATTATCGCCATCGAAGATATCGACTGTTCTTTGGATCTGTCTGGGAAAAGAGAGAAGAAATTCAAGAAGCCAAAGGACGATGAACAAGACGTGAAGAAACTTGTACCTGAAGCGAATAAGGAAGATAGCACTAGCAGTAGCAAAGTTACTCTTCCTGGGCTTCTCAATTTCATCGATGGGCTATGGTCGGCCTGCGGAGGAGAACGGGTCATTGTCTTCACAACTAACCATGTCGAAAAGCTGGATCATGCATTAATACGAAGAGGCCGGATGGATAAGCACATCGAGTTGTCCTACTGTAGCTTTGAAGGTTTTAAAGTGCTTGCCAAGAACTACCTTGATCTTGATTCGCACCCTCTATTCGAGGACATCCGTCCATTGCTGAAAGATGCCAAAATCAGTCCTGCGGATGTCGCTGAGAATCTGATGCCCAAGTCCTCAATCTTCACGGTAGATGAAAACACTGAAGCTTGCCTTGAAAACCTGATAGAAGATCTCCAGAAAGCCAAGGAAGAATCGGTTCAAAAGGCCAAGAAAAAAAATGGTTCGGCTACAAAACAGCAGCAGCCAAGATTCAACGGCAACGGCAACGGCAATGGCAACGGCAACGGGTTTATTCCCATTCGACAATAGCCACCCATGCACAACTTTATTTCATAATACATAAAATAGAATCTAAAAGAAAATAACAATGTTGTTGATCGTGTGATGGAAACTCACGTTACTCTAATTTTTATGTTATTTGATTATGTAGCTACTTTATCTTTTGTTACTTTATTGTTAGTATCTCAATTAAGATTGAAGTTAGGAGTTCGTGATAAGCAAATTTCAGTAAAATCTCTCACAAGCAAGTCTATTATTTTGGATAGAATATGTATAAGCAGTACTCTTATATTAATTAATTTAGTAGAAATGAACATACCAAGTCATGATGTTATTCTCGAAATGGATTGGCTTATTCTAAATCATGCAATGCTAGATTGTTATGCGAAGATAGTTACTTTCGTAGCACTAGGAAGAGAACCACTTATGATTCAAGAAAAAATGAAGAATGAGAAGATCACGTATTATAATATTGATAGGTGATGAGAAACAAGAAAAGACAATGAATTTGATTCCACTTGCACAATAATATCCTAAAGTTTTCTAAGATAGATCAGGATTACTACCTAGACGAGAAGTGAATTTTGGTATCGATTTCCTGACAGGGTCTATACCAATATCTATGTCTCCATATCGAATGATGTCTGTTGAACTTTAAAAGAGCAACTTGAAGAATTGAGGTCTCGAGAATTTATATGACTAAGTACCTTTTCATAGGGTACGCCAGTACTTTTTGTAAAGAAAAAGGATGACGCTTGACGTTTGTGTATTGATTATCGCTTATTAAATTAGATAACGATTAAAAATAAGTACCCATTATTTCATATAGATGATTCGTTTGATTAGTTGAAAGGAGCTCACTATTTTTCTAAAATCGATTTGAGATCAGGTTACCACTAGTTACGTATTAAGGAAGATGATATCTAAAAAATTGCTTTCAGAACGCGTAATGGTTATTATGAATCCATTTACAATTATACCCTACTAAATAGGAAAATCTCCCTTCACGCTACAGTCTTTTCTTACCTATAAATAGGAACATCCCTAATGGTGAAAGGTACACACAATCTAAGCTTAAAAACTCTACTCTCCACCAGACTCAGATTCCCTACTTGACTTAGGCATCGGAGGGTCTCCTGCTGCAGCCAAGGTCTCTAATGATCGAATGCCTAACACTATAAACATCCTAGTGATCATTTCATATTTTAGCATTCTAGAGCATCAGCCACACCATATGAAACTAGTAATTGAATACTCAAAATTAAAAACTTTCTAGGGTAAACTGTGATATTTATTTGCCATCCAACCTACTGACAATGTCAGGTAAACATGGATGAAAGAAAAATACACATATTAGCTTGAACCAAAATTTATCCCCTAAGAAATTTGTGGGTGTTCGTTCAATCACCACTATTTCATATAGTGCGGTCCATTTGAGATCTCTACGTGCTTCATTTTTTTAGCTAAAGCCCTAAAATTAGCCATGAAAATGGACAATTGACACTGATAGCACATACATCAAGGTGGTCCCCATGGTCACGGATCCACCAAATCCACTTTTCAAAAAATGGAGTACCAATGGTTTAAGTCGTTCGTCATGGACATTCGGGTTAATGTACGACCCAATTCAAGTGTGCCTCATTGGCAGTGGATTAATTCGGTCATGTTGGGGTAATATCAATTTTTGTTAGTCTATAGCATGATGCCATTTCATTGGTCTGCCATACACTTGTTAGAGGGGAGCTGATAAGATATTATCCTGGTGTGTTACTTGTAGTGGGTGTTTCCTTGCCATTGGGTTTTAGCTTGATGTATTTGTTATATATTCACTGTCCGTCAGTTCTTCCAGCTCATTTTAGGGCATAATTCAAAAAATGAGGGGATCAAAATCTCAAATGGACCATACCACAGGAAACAACAGTGATTATGGGCGACAAAAGTTTGGAATCAAGCAGATATTTGTGTTCTCCCTTCATCTAGGTTTGTGTGACCTTATCAATAGGTTGGATGGCAAATAAACATTACAATTAGTCTTAGGAAGTTTTTAATGGTTGGTGTTAAATGATCACTGTTTCCTATGGCGTGGTCCACTTGAAATTTGGATGTGATAATTAATTTTTGGAAATCATGCTCCAAAATGATTTGGAAAAACTGATAGACAGCATGGATATACAACACATACATCTAGGTGGGCCCACAGTCAGGGAAACATCCAGCACGTTGTTACCCTGATCCATAGAGGGGATGCCGATTGTGTCTTGCCCGCACTGGTCTAAGGCCACGAACGGGCAATTCTGTCGGTAAGCCCCACCGTGATGTATCTGTTTATCCACACTGTCTATCCATTCTCTCAGATCATTTTAAGATATGTGCACAAAAATGAGGTAGATACAATGATCAAGTGGGCCACACCAAATAATAATCTTGGGTTGCATTGAATGCACACAACCAACCATGTCGAAAAGCTGGATCCTGCATTAATACGAAGAGGCTAGATGGATAAGCACATCGAGTTGTCGTACTGTAGCTTTGAAGGTTTTAAAGTGCTTGCGAAGAACTACTTGGATCTTGATTCGCACCCTCTATTAGAGGACATCCGTCAATTGCTGGAAGATGCCAAAATCACTCCTGCGGATGTCGCTGAGAATCTGATGCCCAAGTCCTCAATCTTCACGGTTGATGAAAACGCCAAAGCTTACCTTGAAAACCTGATTCAAGATCTTCAGAAAGCCAAGGAAGAATCGATTCAAAAGGCCAAGAAAAAAAATGGTTATGTTACAAGACAACAACAACCAAGATTCAACGACAACGGTAATGGCAACGGGTTTATTCCTATTCGGCAATAGCCATGCATGCATAGCTTTATTTCATAATACATGATGAGAATCTAAAAGAAAATAATAATGTTGTTGATGGTATGATTGAAACGCATAGTACTACAATTTGTGTTATTTGATTATGTAGCTACTTTATCTTTTATTGCTTTATTGTTAGTATCTCAATTAAAGTTAGGAGTTCTCGATATGCAAATTTCAGTAGAATCCCTCACAAGCAAGTCGATTATTTTGGATAGAATATGTATAGGCAGTACTCTTATATTAATTTATTTAGTAGAAATGAACATATCAGGTCACGATGTTATTCTCGGAATAGATTGGCTTACTCCAAATCATGCTATGCTAGAGATTGTTATGCGAAAATAGTTACTTTCGTAGCACTAGGAAGAGAACTACATATGATTCAAAGAAAATGAAGAATGAGAAGATCACGTATTATGATATTGATTGGTGATGAGAAATAAGAAAAGACAATGGATTTGATTTCACTTGCACAATAATATCCTAAAGTTTTCTAAGACATATCAGGATTACTACCTCGACGAGATGTGAATTTCAATATCAATCTCTTGCAAGGGTCTACACCAATATCTATGTCCCCATATCGAATGATGTCTGTTGAACTGAATGAGTTAAAAGAGCAAATAGAAGAATTGAGGTCCCGAGAATTTATTTGACTAAGTAACTTTCCATAGGGTGCACCGGTACTTTTTGTAAAGAAGAAGGATGACACTTGACATTTGTGTATTGATTATATCATCTATTAAATTAGATAACGATTAAAAACAAGTACCAATTATCTCATATAGATGATTTGCTTAATTAGTTGAAAGGAGCTCACTATTTTTTTAAGATTGATTTGAGATCAGGTTACCACCAACTACATATTAAGGAAGATGATATCTACAAAATTACTTTCAGAACGCGTAACGATCATTATAAATCCATTTACAATATGTCCCTATTAAATAGGAAAATCTCCCTTCATGCCACCGCTTTCTCTTACCTATAAATAGGAGCATTTCTAATGGTGAAAGGTGCACACAATTTAAGCTTAAAAATCCTACTATCTACCAGACTCAGATTCCCTACCTGACTTAGGCATCGGAGGGTCCCTTGCTACAGCCAGGGTCTCTAATGATTGAATGCCTACCACTATGAACTTCCTAGTGAACATTTCATATTTTTACATTTTAAAGCATCAGCGCAAAATTCTAGGAATCCGAATATCAAGTGAACCACACCATATGAAACTAGTAATTGAATACCCAAAATTTAAAACTTCCTAGGGCAAACTGTGATATTTATTTGCCATCCAACCTACCGACAATACCAAGTAATTAAACATGGATGGAGGAAAAATACACATATTAATTAGCTTGAACCAAAATTTATCCCCTAAGAAATTTATGGGTGTTCGTTCAATCACCACTATTTCATATAGTGCAGTCCATTCGAGATCTCTATGTGCTTCATTTTTTTTAGCTAAAGCCCTAAAATTAGCCACGAAAATGGACAACCACTGATAGCACATACATCAAGGTGGTCCCCATGGTCACGGATCCACCAAATCCATTTCTTAAAAAATGGAGTACCAAAAGTTTAAGTCGTTCGCCATGGACATTCGGGTTAATGTACGACCCAATTCAAGTGTGCCCCATTGGCGGTGGATTCGGTCGTGCTGGGGTAATATCAATTTTTGTTAGTCTATAGCATGATGCCATTTCACTGGTTTACCAGACACTTGTTAGAGGGGAGCTGATTAGATATTATCCTGGTGTGTTCCTTGTATTGGGTGTTTCCTTGCCATTGGGTTTCACCTTGATGTGTTTGTTATACATTCACTGTCGGTCAGTTCTTCCAGCTTATTTTAGGCCATAATTCAAAAACGGAAGGGATCAAAATTTCAAATGGACCATACCACGGGAAACAACAGTGATTATGGGCCACAAAAGTTTGAAATCAAGCAGATATTTGTGTTCTCCCATCATCTAGGTTTGTGTGACCTTATTAATAGGTTGGATGACAGATAAACATTACAATTGGCCTTGGGATGTTTTTAAGGTGGGTGTTAAATGATCACTGTTTCTTATGGTGTGGTCCACTTGAAATATGGATGTGATTAATTTTTGAAAATCATGCTCCAAAATGATCTGTAAAAACTGATAGACGGTATGGATATACAACACATACATCTAGGTGGGCCCACAGTCAGGGAAACACCCAGCACGTTGTTACCCTGATCCATAGAGGGGACGCAGATTGCGTCCTGCTCCCGCTTGTCTCAGGCCACGAACGGGCAGTTCTGTGGGTAGGCCCCACCGTGATGTATCTGTTTATCCATGCCGTCCATCCATTCTCTCAGGTCATTTTAAGCTACGTGCACAAAAATGAGGCAGATACAATGTTCAAGTGGGCCACACCAAATAATAATCTTGGTTTGCATTAAATGCACACATCATTAAATTCAAGGGTCTTCTATGGTGTGGTCCACTTGATCATTGGATCTACCTCATTTTTGTGCACATACCTTAAAATGATCTGAGAGAACAGATGGACGGCGTGGATAAACAGACACATCACAGTGGACCCACCGGATGTCTGGCCCGCCAATGAAATGACACCATGTCATGGCTTGACAGTACTCGGTGTTACCCAACATGACCCAATCTGCTCTCCTTGGCTCACCTTGTATTAGGACTATCAATGGGCTGGGCTGGGCTGGCCGGCCTCACGCTGGACTTGGGTTGAGTATTAGGCCCAAGAGCAATTAAGGCCGCTTATTAATTGACCAAGCTTGCACCACATGCAAGCCTTTAAGCCCGGCCCAATAGGGTTTTGATGGATAACCATTCTTAAAACCAATGGATAATCACCAGCTCAGGTAGGCCCATTGTAATGTTAACGCGAAATCCACCAGGAGGGTTATCCCATGTTAGTTCCCAGGACAAAATTAGTCCTGTGAGTGATTCATAATCATGGTGGGCTTTATAAATATCAAGGGTCCAAACTCTCTCATTCATTTCCTTCGGTGTCGCCCACATGAATTTAATGTCGCCTTCAGGCCTAAAGTAGGATTACATATTTAATAGGCAGAGTAAATTTCAAATATACGCAACGTGGGCTATACAAAAAAATTTAGGAGTTGTCATTCTCCCAACCCTTTCAAATATGAAAATTCAAATTTATAGACGCCGTCCTTGACTTTTGATGGGCTAATCCCACTTTAGGACTACAGCAGGATAAAAAGTGAGAGAGAGAGAGATGTAGACATGTGATTCATGTGAACCACACCAAGGGAAATAGCTGGGAAAGAGACTTCCACCTTTTAACTTTTATGGGCCAACCACGATAGTTATATGAAATCCATTCCAATCATGTGGTCCATTTGAATTATGGATGGGGCTGATATTTGGAATCTGGTACTAAAATTAGGTACAACACTAGATGGTCGGGTTGGATTTGAAATAAGATTATAGGGGCCCACCTAAGCCTTTAAAAGGTCCCCCTTTCTCTCCTTAAGCTGGACGGAGGTTGCCCGGACCTAACCTGACCCGTTGACACCCGTACCATGGATAGGATACGTACCCTTCTTTTTCTTCAGTAGAGTTGATCCTGACTTTCTGAAAAGATGGAACATGAATCTGAACCGTTGATCATTGTCTGATCTTAACCGTCCACAGATTAAACCTCTAGAATATTGCGGCAACTCCGTACTCTGCCCATGCCCTACCTACGGTGAGAACTACCTCTTGAACAACTCAGATCATCCATGAACTATGAGATTAACTTTAGTAGCTCCCGGACTACATGCAAAGGGTACAACGGCTTGCCGTACCATAACATTTTCTTCCGCGCGTGGCACTTGTTTAGAAATCAGTACCATGAAAACGATAATGTCCCCACCATGGAGACCGCCTTGTAAAAAATCAGGCCGATCCGCAGGCTAGGTGGGCCACACCTGTATGTTGAGTCAAGTATCAGTTGTCCATTGATTCCAATTGTGTGGCCCACCTGATGAACGGATAACCTTATTTTTGTGCCAGGAGGTCATTATGGTGGGCCTACATCTTTAATGTACCAACATCAATTAGGATTTGAAGCAAACGAAACTAGGCCATGGGGGAAGACTTAGTTCGGTGTGGCCCCCTGATGTGGAGTGCACCCATGGGTCCCGGTCCACCTACGGTAGTGACGACCGAACAACCTTCTAACGGATACGGATTGTGTAACGAGGAATTCACCACACCTTGATGCATGTGTTTTATCTTGGTCGTCCATTTGTATTTCCAGCTCATTTTAAGGCATGAGCCCAACACAAAGCTTATCGAAAGCTTAATTGCACCACACAGCATAAAAATAATGAGGATAATAATGTCCATTTGAAACCTTCTTAGGAGCTACAATGATGTTTATTTATCATCACAAAGTCATAGACGAAGGGAAAACATAAATAGTGGCCTGATGTAAAACTTTTATAGCCAAAGTTTTGAAAATTTGAAATGTAGGCATTCAATTCCCATTGACTTACATTTATAGGAATTAAAATGAAATTGATTGTTGTATTGATTTATTGATTTACTTATATATGTACTTTGATTAATGTATTATCAACTTAAAGTATTATTTTGACTAATGATGATATGTATGAAACTCTATCACATGTTAATTTATATTATCATATTTAAATTCTAGAAATATTATTTGAAATCGCATACTTGAATTTTGATTTAAATAAATGTATATGAATAACTATGAATATGATAAATTTATACATCATTCATTACATTCGCATAATGCATAATCGATCCCGGAAGCCTTCCCTAAAAGAAATGTTGATCCTAGTAGAGTGTTATCGGATGTGGGTCATGCCAATGCATATTGAAAGATGGAAGCCTATCCAACAGATGGAAGCGGGTTGACGATCTCTAACCTCATCAGATGGATGATCACTCCATCTGCGCGCATTCATACATCATGTGCATGTATTTTTGCATTTAGTGCTTTGTACAAATTTAATTGTTATATTTATGAACCATGTTGGGTTATTTCATTAAGCCTGTCCAGTTTACCTTTTTATTGATGTAAAAATAATTCAGATAAGCCATTAGTTGATGATCTAGCACCGGAATCAAAATGGGTCATTGAACCTGAACACGACCTAAGTAAAACATGACTAGTCTAAAGATAAATTGGTAGCAATAGACCATTCCTGAATATCTGATTTATTTGTTAGGATAGTTTGATTGACGTATAATGCATATTGACATTGATTATAGAATTTTAATCAATTGTTTAAATTTATTTAATTGAGATATTGTGAGCCCATAATAAATATTTTTATATTAAGATGTTATAATAAATGAATTATGTTTGATATTTATGTTATTCGAATGGTCATGAAATTTTATTTATGTATGGTTGATTGGTGCCAAGTATTATGTATGCATGATTGGAATTTGACAAACCTACACGGAATGTAGAATGAACATAATTCCCACTCCTAATTAAATTGATTAACAGATAAAGTTAGTACTCTTTGTATACGAGTTATAAACCGAAACTCGAGTCTACGAGTGCACATTTTTTACCCGAATTTTAGGGTGTGACACCTACTCTCTCAACTAACTAAATATGATCTCTATTGAAACGCCATCTAGATGCATCAGTCCGTCGAATAATAATGACTTAATAACTTCAGTGATAGTACCCTTTGTAAGTACATCACCTCATAATAATAGCACCCATCTACCCAAGTGAGACTCATCAGTATTCACACCTACCATACTTAGTATGTAAGACCCGTATCCTATTCTGCACTGTTCCGTTGACTCTCGCGATCCTTCTCGTCAAAGTCCGGCAACCTACGACGTATAATTGATGTTTGCGTGCGACCCTAAGTCTTATCCTGAAGATTTAAGTCGACTTAATCCGAGACTTATATCATTGCGACCGCACAGTCGCCGCGGTTCCAACTCCACAACTCGCATACCGATCCGATACCCTGGCAGGGAAATGTGGACCCGCGTTCAGTTTAAGGAAAAACACAGCGCGTTGTAAATCCCAAAAAGAATCTCTACAATATGTCCCATCAATCAATCAATCAATCCATCCATCAATCATCTCATGTCAAGTACAAGCAACCATTCCCCTCTTATATCACCCTTACCTAAAGTCAACTCTCTCCCTCTGTAACACCCCAGATTTTTGCCAACTTGGGGTTAGATGTCTGTAACACCATAAAAATTGGGGGTCGTGTATAAACCCAACTCCCGAGTTTCAGACCGTCACTTATGCAACAAAAATGATTATGATTCAATGTTGTCTAAGTTAAAGCATTCACATGAATAAAAGTATACCAAAACTGCAATTCATACTCCAAATCCAGTGATAAAAGCAAGCGAAAGACTAAAGAATATATATATCAGTGTATGGAAAACAAAGTATCTCTAAACTGTCTCCAAAGTATGAATACATCTCTGAGTCTCATATACATGTAAATAAACAGAAATCAAATGTCCAAAAAGAGTCCCACTGAGAAGTCCCGCCAATCCAGGCCACCTAAGCAAAGCCGTCGTGGTACTGCATATATGAGAACTCGTCCTGGTCCTCATTATAGTCCGGCTCTACCTCCTGAATCGCTACCTCACCTGCATCTAAGATAGGATCTGATGGCTGTTGCAAACACCATCCCGTAACGTGGGAGTGAGTAGCTAACTCAGTGGAATAATAGAGCAAGGATTAACATGTTCTCAAATCAATCATGCGGTAATAGTAAAGCAGTAAATCAAACAATCCTAATACTGTTGTTAATGCAATATGACATAACATGATGGATGCCCTCACCGACATTCTCTCTCATACGGCACCATCTGCGTCTGCGGCATGCTTGCGTACCGCTCAGTGCTCCACATCTTCCAGGCACACGCAATGTGATGGTGATATGATTATCGAGTTATTATTAGTCCATTCAAACAGCAGGATTGGGAAACTAAGGTACTTCCCTTATATCAATCCCAACACAGATCCTGTCTAGGGTCGTCACTCATAGTAATCTTATACGATGTATATTTTTGTAGGTCGCTGCAAGGGCTGCCAGGGCTGTTGCTCACACTCGTTGCACCGCTCCCCCATCACCTTATCAATACAGGCCTACTGTACTCTCACTGCTACGGAAGGGTCGTCGCCTCCCGTACACTCAGAATACGCTCGCGGTCACTACAAAGGACTCGTCGCCTGATCAGTGTAGGCCGACAGTAAGAATACAGTGTCACATACTACCATAATCTGCTCACGAGTCATAGGTGCTTACTGGTCACTACGGGGAGGTTTGTAGCCCCAGCATAGGCCGACAGCTCGACCACGGTGTCCCATACCACCATGCCCGGCTCATGAGTCTTTGTGGATCAAGGTACCATGGTTAACAGGGTTTACAATGGTAAGTTCAGTACCCTAGGTTCAAGCAGTTGTGACTCATACAGGGTGAACATACAACGGCCAGTCGGGTTATTTGACAGGTTCGACTAGCACGAGCGCATCTCGAGTCGAACGACATGAAGTGCGTAAAACACCTCGTGTGGCCTAACTACTGCCGCCAACTCCAAAACACGACTCGCATTCATCGACGCGTCGTTCGTGACAAAGATGATTCAACCACGACTTTACTCGGTTGCCGACTGCCTGGACTAGGTATAGTCCCAAACAATTATGAATCCACATCAGCAATCATATAAGAGTAATGGAAATGAAATACAACAATATGAGCATGTTAACACATGTTATAACATACAACTTAAATAAATCATCTAACACATGCATTTCATACATATAATGAAATCATGCATATAGCCAACATGTAGAAAATCATTTACATCAGCATATTATTTGAGAATTCAATCTCAAACTAATTCATAACACCATTTGATTCAATACATACTAATACAAGCATTTATACAAACACTTAAACTACACACTTAAGTCTACATATAGTATGTTGACTCAAAGTTCATGCACGTATCGGCATATAGTAAGTCTACATATAGTATGTCGACTCAATGTTTACTTGATACCTAACTAAATCGGGGCTGTTTCTGGTGGTCCCCTGGCCGAACGCGATCGGACTTAAGTTCATGCACGTCGGATGTCGCTCACATCCCATTTTCAGACCAGTAGTGTTCGTAGATCGCACGTGGTGGTCCAGTTTCAGTTCAGCGGTCACCGCACGTAGATCAGGCCTACAAGTCTCATGATATGAAATAGAAATTTTTCCTGATCCAAGGGTATAATTTGGCTGAATTCTGAAGGTCAGAACGCTTAATACTGATGCGTTAAGTCGTGTGCCAGATTTGAATTTCAAATTCCGAATCTAACCTTATTCTCACTCTCTTCACTTCAGGCTCAATGAAATAGCCTGTGAATGTCGGTTGGACTTGATTTTCGAAATGATTGCCAAGTCCAGCTAGGCAGTTATAACGGTCTAAGATTGTAGGTATCGGACTTTCGACGCGCGGTATAGATCCAATACAAAGTTTCAAAGAGGTCCTGAGAACAAACCGGTTTAGAGTTTGATCCGAGGTTTTAGAATATTATAGCGTCATTGGTTCTACTCGCTTTGGGTCTTGTAGAACGTATTTAAAGTGATCAGGGACTATTTTCCAGCTACTCTAGCGTTGCGATAGCTATCTTACACTTATTTTCTAAAGGAATTAATCCTACGCGATTTCTGGTCGAGTTGGTACTTAAGCCCAAGTACTGATTTTTCCAGGGCGTTACAATCTACCCCCCTTAACAAAAAATTTTTATCCTCGAAATTTGTACCTTTTCGTACTCCTCGAGAAACTGTGGGTAGTTCTTTCTGATCTCGGCTTCTGTCTCCTAGGTAGCCTCTTCCTCAGAGTGATGCGTCCACAATACCTTCACAAGAGGAATCACCTTGCTACGCAGTACCTGCTCCTTCCTGTCTAGGATACGTGTCGGTCGCAGGATATATGTAATATCCTCTCCTAACTGCACCTGCTCCCATCTGATGATATGGGAAGGATCAGAAACGTATTTCTTCAGCATAGAAACATGAAATACGTTGTGAACGCTCGCGAGAGGCGTGGGTAAAGGCAAACGGTATGCCACTGCTCCCACATGATCGAGGATCTGGAATGGACCAATGAATCGCGGTGCCAGCTTCCCCTTCTTCCCGAACCGAATGACTCCCTTCATAGGGGAAACTCGTAAAAATACATGATCCCCAACTGTGAACTCTAGCGGCCGCCGTCTCGTATCGGCATAACTCTTCTGTCTGCTCTGCGCTGTGAGAAGCCGACGTCTAATAATATCAATTTTCTCCGACGTCGCTTGCACTAACTCTGGGCCAATCAAGCTACGCTCACCGACCTCTGCCCAGCAATGTGGTGCGCGACAAGGTCGCCCATACAACGCCTCGTAAGGTGCCATACCGATACTCATCTGAAAACTGTTGTTGTACGAGAACTCTGCATATGTAAGACAATCATCCCAACTGTCCTTGAAGTCCAATGCGCAAGCTCGCAACATGTCCTCTAAGATCTGGTTCACCCGCTCTGTCCGTCTGTCTGTGGGTGGAAGGCAGTACTGAACTTCAACTTCACACCCATAGCCTCCTGAATGCGAGTCCAGAAAATAGAAGTGAACCGCGTGTCTCTGTCCGACACGATCTCCAACGAAATTCCATGCAGACGCACAATCTCCCTAATATATAGTCTAGCCAGCTCGTCTGCAGAGTTCGTGATTCTGATCGGTAGGAAGTGCGATGACTTCGTCAGACGGTCGACGATCACCCATATGGAATCATGTCCCTTCCTCGTCTTCGGCAGCCCTGAAACGAAATCTATGGAAATGAAGTCCCACTTCCACTCTACGATCGGCATAGGCTGCAAGAGTCCAGGTGGTCGGCGATGCTCTGCCTTCACCTGCTGGCAAGTAAAACAATGGGACACTAACTCTGCTATGTGGGTCTTCATACCTTCCCACCAATAGGACCTCTTTACGTCGCGATACATCTTCGTACTGCCTGGATGCATCGCGAGTCTGGTACAATGCGCAGCCTCGAGAATCTCTCGTCTCAAGTCAGGGATATCTGGGAGGCATAGGCGGCCACGATAACGTAAGTCCCCATCCGTGCCAACTCGCCACTCGGCGTCCGCATCATCACTAGCCTGCTCTCGAAGCTCAGTCAGATGCGCATCATCCCTCTGTGCCTCGATGACCAGGTCATCGATCTGAGATCGCACCTGCACATGTGCGATGAACTCATACGGCTCCTCTACAGTGAGTTTCTGCTCAAAGTCTCGCAAAAACTCAACCATATCCCACTTAGCAACTATCAGCGGAGCCGCAAACTCTATCGCCTTCTTGCGGCTCAACGCATCAGCCACAAGGTTCGCCTTCCCAGGATGGTAAGAGACTTCGAACTTGAAGTCCTTCAAGGTCTCCATCCATCGCTGCTGCCTCATATTCAAGTCTCGCTGCGTGAATATGTACTTGAGGCTCTTGTGGTCGCAAAAGATCTCGAACTCCTCTCCATAGAGGTAATGTCTCTAGAGTCTCAGTGCGAATATGACGGCTGCCAACTTCAGGTCGTGTGTAGGGTAATTCTCCTCGTGCTTCCTTAATTGTCTCGAGGCATACGAAATTACCCTATCCTTCTGCATAAGGACACAACCCAGACCAACGCTAGACGCGTCAGTGTATATAGTGTACCTAACCCCTTGCTCTGGCAATACTAGCACAAGGGCGGACGTAAGTCTGTCCTTCAGCTCCTAAAAAGATGACTCTGCCTTGTCATTCCAGGCGAACTTCACGTCCTTCCGTGTCAACCGAGATAGAGGTCTCGCGATCTTCGAGAAATTCTGAATGAAGCGTCGATAATAGCCAGCGAGACCCAAGAAACTTCTCACCTCTGTGACAGAACCAGGCTGCTCCCAGTCCTGAACTGCAGCTACCTTAGACAGGTCAACTGCCATGCCATCCTTGGACACCACGTGTCTCATGAACTTCACTTCCTGCTTCCAGAAGTCGCACTTCTTGTACTGTGCGAACAACTGATGCTGTCTGAGTGTATCCAGGACCAAGCGCAAGTGCTCCTCATGCTCCTCTCGACTCCTAGAGTATACCAAAATGTCGTCAATGAACACAACGACGAATCGATAGAGGAAAGACCAAAATACCCTGTTCATCAGATCCATGAACACGGATGGTGCGTTCGTGAGACCGAACGACATCACAAGGAACTCGTAGTTGCCAAAGCTGGTCCTGAATGTTGTCTTCTGCACGTCCTCATCCCTGACGCGCAACTGATGATATCCTGACCGAAGATCAATCTTCGAGAAGTACTGCGCTCCTCTCGACTGATCAAACAAGTCATCGATGCTGGGTAAAGGGTACTTGTTCTTCACCGTGATCAGGTTCAGTCTGCGATAATCAATACACAATCGCATCGAACCATCCTTCTTCCTTACGAACAGGACTGGTGCTCCCCAAGGAGACACACTAGGCCGTATAAGGCCAAGCTCCAGCAAACCATCAATCTGCATCCTCAACTCCTCCATCTCACACGGTGCCATGCGATACGTCGACAGTGAGACGGGCATGGAACCAGGTACCAGATCGATAGTGAAATCAATCTCTCGTCGAGGTGGCAAACCAGGGATCTTCCTGAACAGAGCCCTAAAATCACAAACGACTGGCGTATGCTCAAGCATCTAGGCACCAGCGTCCCGTAGTAAAGTAGCATAGCTAAGTATGCGAAAGGGGAGATTTATCCGCACTGAGAATGTAAAGGATGCGCCCTCTGGCTCGTAGGCAGTCACTATACGAGTCTCGTAGTCAATCTCGGCCCTCGCTGCAGTCAACCAGTCCATGCCAATAATGACGTCGAGATAAACAAGAGAGGGGTCGACGACAAGATCAAGAGCCATCGTCCTGTCCCCAGATCCACCAAACAGCCCTCACACATCAGGGTGGCATCTGTAAAGGATCTGTGAGCTGTATAAACTCGCACCTCATCCATCCTAATAGTCGGTAGCCCAATGCACCTGACTATGACATGTGATATCAATGAAATCGTGGATCATGTGTCCACCATCACAAGAATAGGAATACCTCCGATGTAGGCAGTGACCTCAAACGCCGAATGCTGAGAAGTCTCTGTCGCAGCTGCCTTAACTGTCAATGCATACACCCGCGCCTGCTGTGGCCGGTTCGGCCGCTGTGCCGTGGGCCTAGAGGCGGCCTAAACTGAGATACCGGAGGTCTGAAGGAAGGGTACGCAGGAGCTAACTGTAAAGGCGGTGCTGATATAGCCTGTGGGCGTGTACGGTCGATCTTCTGCGGTGGTGAAAACCTACTGTCCGGCATCCGAGCGAAACAACTCTGTGCTGAATGGCCCGATCTCCCACAATAAGTACATGATAAATCGGGACACCGCATCGGGGGTACTGGCACTGTAGCCCTAGGAGGAGGGTCGACGCGAGACCTCTTGCCCGCAAAGGGCCTGTCCTGCAACTCCGGTCATGGCCTAGGAGCAATAGGGCCACGAGATCGCGTAAGTCGATCCACATCCTCCTCTGCCCGCAAGGACATGTGGATCAGCTCAGCGTAGAAGGGAATGCTCACGCAACACATCTTCGACCGAATATCCGATCGCAAACCCTCATACTCAGTCACTGTCATGCCTATGCTCATACTCAGTCACTGTCATGCCTCCCTGTCTGAGGCGCAGAAACTCGTTCTCCCGATTATGCCTATACGTCTGGGGATAGTATTTCTCGTGGAAGCGGAACTCGAACGCTGCCCAGGTCCATATGTAGTCAGCGGCAACGGTCCGCAACACACTATCCCACCATAAGCTGGCCTCCCGCTCAAACAAGAACGTAGCCAACTAGACCTGCTCAGTCTCTGAACAATGAAGCATCCGTAGTATCTTCGACACACGGTCGAGCCAATACTCGGCCTCCTCGGGTCTATGAGAACTCGTAAAAGTGGGAGGCCGTAAAAGCTAGAATCGCTCTAGTAAGCCCCGTGTGTCTGCGGCATTCCCCGCAGGGTAAGCAGGTAGGACAGGATGAGTCATGCCCTCATCCTGATCATATGTATCGACATCCTCAGCTGGATGCGCAGGTGGTGCAGGTGGAGGCACACTCTCACCCTGGGCTAGAGCCCCCACTATAGTAGTCAGGAGCTGCTGCTGCTGCTGCATCATAGCCATCATCTGCTCAAATCTATCTGGAGGTGGAGCAGGCTGTGGCATGTACTACGTCGAAGAAGACGCACGGTACTGCTCTCTGACGGGCGGTGTGAAAGGCGGTGATGGTCCAACTGCAGGACCAGTAGCAGGCTAAGACGCACGTGCTGTCTCAGGAATCGGGCCCACAGCAGGGTCTGCATGAGCATCAGACTAAAAAGGAACCTGATCCATAGGCTCATCTAATGTAAGCCGAGCTGTGCTCCGTGTAGCCTTCGGCAGCATTCCCTATATTTAAAATAGGACGCAACCTTGTCAGTCTCAATAGCACAAACACACCGCAATCATTCACACAAAGAGTCAAGGGTATTCCATGCATTTCATTTAATCAAAATTATCACAATACAAGGGATATCTCCTTACAGGCATCATGACAGGAAGTACATGGGAACTAAGACAGTTAAAACTACAACAGCAACACAAGTAAACTACTAGCCTTAATAGGCTTACACAACATAAAGCAGGAAACGACTAACTGCTACCAACAACATCTAAAATCTCATCGCTAGTATGAGTCGGGTGACGGAGGAGGAGCACCCTTATCCTACAAGCAGCACAGGATCGCCTTTAAGGTGCGAGTCACCTTGCCGAATTTTCTCTTCATAACGGCCTTGGTATCCTCGACCTTAGACCGAAGTTCCTGAACTTCCCTTCGTAAGGCGACCTGGCTCTCCTCAATTCGGGCAATGCGATCATCACTAGAAGCCTGAGCAGAAGGAGGAGGGCTCTCATCTGTATCCTGAGCCTCCTCTTCTACCTCTTCCTGGACTTCTTCCTCAACTTCTGCTCTAGGTTCTCCCTCACTTGGATCCTCTTCATCATCAAAATCATCCTTGCTATCCTCCTCAAGCTGAGTCTCACGGTACTGAAACCCGATCTTCATCTTGACCATGGTAGACTCATCAATGCAGTGAATCGAAACTGGCAACTCCGGCCCAAGTCTGTAAGCAAACTCAAGCGCGATCTTGCATATAAGTTGGCCAAAAGGAAGCGACTCAGACGTTCTTCTTGATTTCGCTATGAGGATAATCTGTCGTAACACGAAAGTGGCCATACATACATTTTCTCCCTGGGCCACCTGATACAAGAAATCAACCATAAGGCGCGTACACTCAATGCGATTTCTCGACCTAGGATACACGTTCAACGTGCAAATGTGGTGCAGCAGGCGCAAATCATTAGACATATGAGACGCCTTGTAACACCCTGAAAATCGAGAGTCGTGTATAAACCCAACACCCGAGTTTCAGACCGTCACTTATGTAACAAAAATGATTATGATTCAATGTTGCCTGAGTTAAAGCATTCACATGAGTAAAAGTATACCAAAACTGTAATTCATACTCCAGATTCAGTGATAAAAGCAAGCGGAAGACTAAAAGATATACATATCACTGTATGCAAAATAAAATATATCTCAACTGTCTCCAAAGTATGAATACATATCTGAGTCTCATATACATGTAAATAAACAGAAATCAAACGTCAAAATAGTCCCACTGAGAAGTCCCGTCAATCCAGGCCACCTAAGCAAAGCCGTCGTGGTACTGCATATATGAGAACTCGTCCTGGTCCTCATCATAGTCCGGCTCTGCCTCCTGAATCGCTGCCTCACCTGCATCTAAGACAGGGTCTGATGGCTGTTACAAACACCATCCCGTAACGTGGGAGTGAGTAGCTAACTCAGTGGAATAATAGAGCAAAGATTAGCATGTTCTCAAATCAATCATGCGATAATAGTAAAGCAGTAAATCAAACATTTTTAATACTGTAGTTAATGCAATATGACATGACATGATGGATGCCCTCACCGACATTCTCCCTCATACGGCACCATTTGCGTCCGCGGCATGCTTGCGTACTGCTCAGTGCTCCACATCTTTCAGGTACACGCAATGTGATGGTAATATGATTACCGAGTTATTATTAGTCCATTCAAACAGCAGGATTAGGAAACTAAGGTACTTTCCTTATATCAATCCCAACACAAATCCTGTCTAGGGTCGTCACTTCTAGTAATCTCATACGATGTATATTTAGTAGGTCGCTGCAAGGGCTGCCAGGGCAGTTGCTCGCACTCATTGCACCGCTCCCCCATCACCTTATCAATACAGGCCTACTGTACTCTCATTGCTACGGAAGGGTCATCGCCTCCCTTAGACTTAGAATACGCTCGCGGTCACTATAAAGGACTCGTCGCCTGATCAGTGTAAGCCGACAGCAAGAATATAGTGTCTCATACCACCATAATCTACTCATGAGTCATAGGTGCTCACTAGTCACTACGGGGAGGTTTGTGGCCCCAGCGTAGGCCGACAGCTCGACCACGGTGTCCCATACCACCATACCCAGCTCATGAGTCTTTGTGGATCAAGGTACTATGGTTGACAGGGTTTACAATGGTAAGTTCAATACCCTAGGTTCAAACAATTATGACTCATACAGGGTGAACATACAATGGCCAGTCGGGTTACTTGACGGGCTCGACTAGGACGAGCGCATCTCAAGTCGAACAACATGAAGTGCATAAAATACCTCGCGTGGCCTAACCACTGCCGCCAACTCCAAAACGCGACTCGCGTTCATCGACGCGTCGCTCGTGGCAAAGATAAGCCAACCACGGATTTATTCGGTTACCGACTGCCTGGACTAGGTATAGTCCCAAACATTTATGAATTCACATCAGCAATCATGTAAGAGTAATGAAAATGAAATACAACAATGTGAGCATGTTAACACATGTTATAATATATAACTTAAGTAAATCTTCCAACACGTGCATTTCATACATATAAAGAAATCATGCATATAGCCAACATGTAGGAAATCATTTACATCAGCATATTAATGGAGAATTCAATCTCAAACTAATTCATAACACCATTTAATTCAATACATACTAATACAAACATTTATACAAACACTTATACTACACCCTTAAGTCTACATATAGTATGTCGACTCAAAGTGCGCATTTAGGCGAATCTCTTCGCCAAACTGATTATGCACGCATTCCTAATATCCTAATACGACAAGAAGCTATGTCAATTACATCAGCAAAATATGAATGAAAACAGTATTTCCTACAAATGACTAAAATGCCCTAAATCTCATATTTTTCGTCTGCTTACGAAACAGGAAATGGATAGCATGTTGTACATGTCAAACGGCGTTGTCGTCGATAATCTACTATTAAACAACATTGAAAGCGTTGAAAACAGTCAATCAAAGCATCTAAAATCCGCACCTTTTCTCATATAGGTGTGTTGATTCGAACGGAGCGTGTACGCTTCGTCTACGGTGAACCGGGAACCTATTTTATAAGATGCATCAGCTATCGTGCTAAAGAACCAAAGGAACCTAAAATCAGCAAGTATTTGGGGTATTTGTTTACTTAGATTCGTGGCGAAATCACCGAGAAAGTGATTGAGGTGCATTGCTTAAGCACGTGCAACACGTGGAGCAAGCAGTAGGAAATTCTCTCCCACTTTCTCTCACAATCTCTCACCTTTTCTCTCACACCAGCTAGGGTTTCTAGCAAATTTGGATGGGTGAGAGAAGTGAGGGTTTAAGCCCCTTTTATAACCTAAAACTTGCCCAAAACAGGCTTGGGAACAATGTTTACTTGATGCCAAACCAAATCGGGGCTGTTTCGGTCCAAAAAGGCATTTCTGAAGGTCCCCTGGCCGAACGCGATCGGACTTAAGTTCATGCATGTCGGATGTCGCTCACATCCCATTTTCAGACCAGTAGTGTTCGTAAATCGCACGTGGCAGTCCAGTTTCAGTTCAGCAGTTACCGCACGTAGATCAGGCATACAAGTCTCATGATATGAAATAGAAATTTTTCCTGATCCGAGGGTGCAATTTGGTTGAATTCTGACGGTCAGAACGCTTAATAATAACGCGTCAAGTCGTGTGTCAGATTTGAATTTTAAATTCCAAATCTAACCCTATTCTCACTCTCTTCACTCCAGGCTCAATGAAATAGCCTGTGAATGTCGGTTGGACTTGATTTTTGAAATGATTGTCAAGTCCAGCTAGGCAGTTATAATGGTCTAATATTGTAGGTATCGGACTTTCGACGCACTGTCTAGATCCAATACAAAGTTTCAAAGAGGTCCTGAGAATAAACCGGTTTAGAGTTTGATCCGAGGTTTTAGAATATTATAGCGTCATTGGTTCTACTCGCTTTAGGTCTTTTAGAACGTATTTAAAGTGATCAGGGACTATTTCCCAGCTACTCTAGCGTTATGCTAGCTAACTTATACATAATTTCCAAAGGAATTAATCCTACGCGATTTCTGGTCGAGTTGGTACTCGAGTCCAAGTACAGATTTTTTCAGGGCATTACACGCCTTGAAGCTATTGTTAGACTGTCATGGAACTAGTCTACCACATAGGAACCTGGTACGGCGATCTCTCTCACGCTTACTCCTCAAATTCTTTGCACTGGGATGAACATCACCAAGGGGCACATTTAGAAGTCGCGCTATCAACCGAACATCAATCGTAGCCATCCGGTCTCTACCAAAAGGAATCTTGAACTGCAATGGCTCCAATGTAGGATTCTGGATACGAGCGTAGAAGGCACGAACGGTGCTCACATTAGCACGAGAACGAGCTTCAAATAGCGGACCCCAATGTGCAGCTTTAATGCGCTCGAACAATAGGAATTCACCGAAGAGTCGCCCTTCCACGTCCGCCTCAAACAACATCTTACGGTCAGTATATTCGCCGTGAGGCATATCTGCTAATATCACTCGCCCAAGTTGAGCATGGGGATCCAAATCTCGCTTTGTATGGAACTCTCGGGCTGTGCTTGGACTTGCGGTGGCGCTTGAGCTAGCGGCGCCACCCCTCGGTCTTCTTGATTGCGCAGGGCGACTAGGCCCAGCCTCATCCGCTGCGGTCTTTCTCTTTCCCATCAAAGAGAGGATGATGGAGAGAGAGAAAAAACCCAAAATAGCTTCAACAAAAGCTATAAAAAATATGAGAAATGTAGAGAAATGGTTGTCCAAAAAGAAAAAAAAAATCTAGGTGTTGTACAGGGATGCTTCAAGCTCCCCTAGGGTGAATTTTCAAAAAGAAAAGAGAAGAAAAAAGGGGAATGGAACTCTACACGATTTCAGCACATTTTGGGGGTTGTAGGAGCTCCAACGGAAGAGATCGGAGAGGGAGAGGGTTGCTAATCATGTTGGAGGTATGGGATAGGGTCGTTTTTAGCAATGCGAGGAATTAAGAGTGATTTGGGGTCGCGGTTTTGAGATGGGCAGCAGAAAAATGAACAAGGGAGCTTGGGAGGGGGCTGTTTGTGAAGGAAGTACTCGTTTTAGGAGTTTTTTACGGACGGACCGCATGTGGTAGGGGTGCCCTGCCCCAAAAACCACACGCGCCCAAGTTTCAGCCCTAACAGGGCCCACCGGACAGCGATGCATCGCCGGAACGACGATGCCATCGCCGGCCATCTCACAAGCTGGCCAGTGGGACCACATGGGTTGGGTCCCCCCTACCTCAGGGACCCCAAATATGTATGGGCCCTAGGGAGGCCCAAACATCCATTCAGAGATTTTCAGGGTCAATTTGTAAACCTAAATGCAATCCCCTATCATGCAGTATATGATTTTGGGGTAGAAGGAGCTAATACATCCATATAGCCCATTAATTGCTAAAGATTACAAACTTAGAATGGCCTAATGGCCAGTTTTCATGAAATTTTACTATTCACTGTAACATTTTTTCGAAGTATAATTTTATATCATTTTCACATTAGGATCAATGCCTAACATGAAAAGTCAGAGAAATAATTGAAGAATGGAGCGGTGAGAGGAAGAATTTTGAAGAAATTAGGTGAAACGGAGTTTTTAAGCCCTAGCGATTGAATGTAAGGGTTGTAATTGTCCCACAGCCCAAGGATTCACATTTACAGGTTTAGAACCGTTCAAAGAACGTCTCAACCTACCTACCTACAACCTAAGAGCTACTTAGGTCGCTTCACGCGACCCTATATGCGTTACGGACTCGATCGCGCGATCGATACGAATAGACCTCGCCTATTGGCGAATCTGCGATCCTATCAGTGTTTCTAGACCTTTCTCGCACCCACCTAAGTCAAAGGAAGTGACAGTGTACTTCGCGTGACCATAACCCAGGCCCGGTATAATCTCATTCATGCTC
The DNA here is from genome assembly GCA_037074715.1 of Magnolia kwangsiensis. Lineage (NCBI taxonomy): Eukaryota > Viridiplantae > Streptophyta > Magnoliopsida > Magnoliales > Magnoliaceae > Magnolia > Magnolia kwangsiensis. The sequence continues at coordinate 13,725,596 of CM073571.1, forward strand.
AGATACCAACTTGTAACACCCTGAAAATCGGGGGTCGTGTATAAACCCAACTCCCGAGTTCCAGACCGTCACTTATGCAACAAAAATGATTATGATTCAGTGTTGTCTGAGTTAAAGCATTCACATGAGTAAAAGTATACCAAAATTGTAATTTATACTCCAGATCCAGTGATAAAAGTAAGCGGAAGACTAAAGAATATATATATCAGTGTATGGAAAACAAAGTATATCTCGACTGTCTCCAAAGTATGAATACATCTGAGTCTCATATACATGTAAATAAACAGAAATCAAATGTCCAAAAAGAGTCCCACTGAGAAGTCCCACCAATCCAGGCCACCTAAGCAAAGCCGTCGTGGTACTACATATATGAGAACTCATCCTGGTCCTCATCATAGTCCGGCTCTGCCTCCTGAATCGCTGCCTCACCTACATCTAAGATAGGGTCTGGTGGGTTGCAAACACCATCCCGTAACATGGGAGTGAGTAGCTAACTCAGTGAAATAATAGAGCAAGGATTAGCATGTTCTCAAATCAATCATGCGGTAATAGTAAAGCAGTAAATCAAACAATCCTAATACTGTTGTTAATGCAATATGACATGATATGATGGATGCCCTCACCGACATTCTCCCTCATACGGCACCATCTGCGTCCGCATGATTTGACGGTGTGATTCATGCATCTCACATATATGTGACTTGATCACTGCACGCCCTAGTGACATCAGGGCCGTGACTCCACAAGTACATCGTGGATGGTCGTATCGGATACCGAAAATACTTTATTCTAGCAATGTGGGCACTTAGGATGTCTTTGGGTAAAAGTTTCAGAACTTTTTTGGTACCAGGGTTGCTCCAACGTCTAGACCGAGTGGATACACGAGCGCCCAAGTGCTAAATACCAGTAGGCCGCGTATCCCACTATATCGTGGTCGGTTGAAAGGGGATGTGGCCTTATCCACCTGAGTGAGGGGGCTATAATCTAGGCTGAGTTTAACCAGTTCGTAAATGAGTTCACTATCGACGAGCCGGGTAGGTATTGGCAGACTACTGGTCAGGCAGATAGTGAGGTCTATTCCGCTTGCTTGATTGTACAGCTAGGGAGGTGGCAATCACTGCAAAGTTATTAGACCCCGGTGATATCCAGAGAGGAACTGTACTGATATGTGTACTTGATGAGTACCGACTTGCTTGGATTACATTTCGCATACGACATTCGGCTATGTAAGCCTCACATTTACATCGGTGTGGCCGATAGCATTCATGTCTTGCATCACATAGCATTGGTATTGTTGATTTTATTCATAGACTTACCGCATACTTCCGCATTACCCTGATATTGTACACTGGACATTTGCCTTACGCACACACTTACACCACCCTCTAAGCTTTTGTAAGCTTATGCATGACAGTTGTGTGCAGATAGCGTTGGACAATAGCAGCGCTGAGGCAGGAGCTCGTATCAGGCCCTTTTGGAGCTTTTTGATTATCTTATATTTCTCTTTCCGCATTGTACTTAAAGTTTTTGATATAGTGGATATATGGTGTTATTATTTTGTGACTTGGTTATGCTTCATTACAAAAAAAAAATTCATTTTGAAAATCCTCATTGTAGGATCGCAGGATCGGAATCTGGTATATGATTGCCAGGAGTCGAGAATGGGGCACTACGGAGGCTGTCGGCACCTGATTCGGTGATCGGGATTCTTGTGAATTCGATTTTCAGATTTGGGGCGTGACAGAAGTTGGTATCAGAACATAACTTGGGAATACCTGAGGACCACATTACATATCTACTATAAATAGGTTCCGAGTCCGAATGATGTAACAATTTTTCGACATAGACCCTTAACGTTTATACCTTCAAGAATTCTCAAGGCTTATAAGCCCTTGTTCCTTCCTGTAGGACGTAATGGCTAGAAGAGCGACTCGAGTGAATCCCGCTCCACCACTTGCGACTCCCACACCACCACCTGCGACTCCCGCTCTACCACCTGCTACTCCTGCTCTACCACAGATATTCCTGCCTTCCAGCCTGAGGATGCCACTCCTTTACCTGAGACCGGTGTGAATCTGACCATACCTGTGAGTGCTACTCAGTTGTAGCAGATGTTACAGGCGATGACTGCTATTCTTCAAGGGCAGAGCAGGCGTCCCACTGTTACACCAGCCGAGGCCGAGCAGAAGAGTGCGAGCGCTCTTCTTAAGGATTTTCGACAGTACGATCCTTCGCATTTTCGGGGTGAGCCAGACCCTACTGCTGCAGAGATATGGTGCTCCAAGGTGAAGAAGATATTCGATATCATGAGATGTACGACCCAGCAGCGAGTTTCATTAGCTGTATTCCTACTCCAGGGTGAGGCTCAGCATTGGTGGGCATCTATGGCCCGATCAGTAGCGGCTGATTTTGAGTGGACCTGGGAGGACTTTGTAGACCGATTTGACTGAAAGTTCTTTCCCGAGCATGTGTGACAGCAGCGAGCACTAGAGTTTAAGACTGGTCCAGGGAGACATGACAGTGTCCCAGTACGAGGCATGTTTCGTCGTGCTATCGAGGTTCGCGACGTATCTTGTTGATGATGAGGGGCGGAAGGCCCGTCATTTTAAGAATGGCTTACGTCCTGCCCTCCGGAGTCGTGTGATCGGACACATGCTTTCAAAATTTGAACAAATAGTTTAAAGCCCTGATATATGAGACTGATTAGGCTAGTGTGCAAAGAGCCTGTGATCAGAGGAGAGATCAGAAGTGGAAGGCACCCTTTTGCTAGTTCCCATCAGCAGCGTCGTTTACAGCAACGACGCCCTAACCACCCAGCATTCCAAGCACCAGGGGCACCCCCAGCACCACCTTCCGGACCGTTCACAGGCACCTGCTTTAGATGCGGCAGGTCAGGACATCGTGTACAGGAGTGTCCCCATCCTCAGCAACAACAGCCGAGGGCACCGCATCCACCTCCGTGACAGCCACTACAGCAGTAGCGACCGCAGCACTAGCCTCCTATACCTCCCCTGCAGCAGCAGAGGCAGCAGGTTAGGCTCCCACAATGACCACAGCAGCATCAGAGACCTCAGAAGGGACCTACACCTCCCCAGTAGGCTCAGGGCAGATTTTATGCCACCCAACAGGACCCTCAGTCATCAGGAGGGGTCGTCAAGGGTATTCTTCCTGTTTCTGTATGCATTGCACGTGTATTATTTGATTCTGGTGCATCGCATTCATTTGTCGTCGATGATTTCTGTCGATCGACCGGTTTACCGACGGAGTCTGCCTGCAAGGGTTTGTCAGTATCAATGCCCTTGGGGAAGACTGTAGTATTAGACTAAATTTGCCTGTCTTCCCCTGTTCTGATTGGGGATATCTTCTTGCCTGCCGACCTATTCGTATTTCTGATGTCCGATTTTAATGTCATTCTGGACATAGACTGGCTCACCGAGTACCACGCCATATTAGACTGCTTCATGAGGACAGTCACGTTCTGTATACCCGACGTACCAGAGTTTCAGTTGTTGTCGAGCCTAGAGGAGAGCTACTTTCTTGCCTGTTATCGTGTGTCGTTGAAGAGTCAGCTGCTTTGAGTATCGACCAGCTGCCTGTCGTTTGTGATTTTTTCGATGTGTTCCAGGAGATTCCGAGGTTACCACCTCGTCGGCACATCGAGTTTCAGATCGATCTTGTATCCGGTACCGCCCCTATCTCGAAGGCCCCGTATCGTATGATACCATTGGAGTTACAGAACTGTAGAAGCAGTTGGACGAGTTACGTGAGCTAGGCTTTATTCGTCCGAGCAGTTCACCATGGGGAGCACCTGTACTCTTTGTGAAGAAGAAGGATGGCTCGTTGAGGCTTTGCGTAGATTACCGCGAGCTCAACAAGGTCACGATCAAGAACAAGTACCGCCTTCCGAGGATCGATGATTTGTTTGATCAGCTGCAGGAGGCGCAGTTCTTTTCGAAGATAGACTTGCGGTCCGGTTATCATCAAATTCGGGTTAGAGATGAAGATATCAAGAAGACAGCCTTCACGACGCGCTACGGTCATTTTGAGTTCCAGGTCATGTCCTTCGGACTGACCAATGTGCCCACAGTATTCATGCAGTTGATGAACGAGGTCTTCTGTCCGTATCTCGATCAGTTTTTTGTGGTGTTCATCGACGATATTCTGATATATTCGAGGACCCGTGAGGTGCATGAGCGGCATCTTGAGATTACATTGCAAACCCTCCGTTCACACCAGCTTTATGCGAAGCTGGAGAAGTGCGAGTTCTGGCAAGAGGAGGTGAAGCTCCTCGGTCATGTGGTGACGAGGCAGGGTGTCGCTGTAGACCCCTCAAAGATTGATGCTGTCCGTCAGTGGGACCAGCCTACGAACTCATCCAAGATCTACAATTTTCTTGGTTTGGCGGGCTACTATCGACGTTTTATTGAGGGATTCTCTCGTATCGCAGCCCCGTTGACCAGGTTGACCCGATAGGGTGCTGAGTTAGTTTGGAGCGACGCTTGTGAGCAGGCATTTATGGAGCTAAAGGACCGCCTCATGTCTGCTCCTGTCCTCACTCTTCCCTTTGGGAGTGATGAATTTGTTGTATTTACCGATACCTCACGAGTTGGCTTAGGTGCTGTCCTGATGCAGCACGGGAAGCCGGTGGCTTATACGTCCCGTCAGCTCAAGGTCCATGAGCTGAACTACCCCACACATGATCTGGAGCTGACAACGGTTGTCTTTGTACTGAAAGTGTGGAGGCACTATCTTTATGGGGTGAGATTCGAGCTCTTCTCTAACCATAAGAGTTTGAAGTATTTGTTCTCTCAGTCCGAGCTGATCATGCGGCAGAGGTGTTGGATGGAGCTCCTGAAAGATTACGATTTTGATCTTCAGTACCACCCGGGCAAGGCGAACGTGGTGGCGGATACCCTCAGCCATCAGCCACGAGGCCTGGTGGTGCATACGATGATTCAGGAGTGGAGGATGCTCGAGAATATAGCAGAGTATGACTTTGAGTTTGGTCTGCAGTCATCTATCGTTCAGCTATCGAGCTTGTCGATTTAACCCTCTCTTGTTACAAGGATGATCGAGGCTTAGCAGACAGACGACTCGTTACAGGATTACCGAGTAGAGGCAGCATCTGAGAGTTAGACGGATTGACAGATTGGTTATAATGGTGGACTTCGCTTTAGAGGTCGATTATGTGTCCCGGATATTCCTGAGTTACGCCGAGATCTTATGACAGAGGCACATTGATCGCGGTTCTCTATCCACCCTGGCTCGACGAAGATGTATCGCGATATAAGGTGTCAGTATTTTTGGTCAGGGATGAAGCGCCAGATAGCCAGTTTTATGGCTGAGTGTGACACCTGCCAGCGTGTCAAGCCGACCATCAGAGACCCCCTGGTCTATTGCAGCCGCTGAGTGTCCCAATGTGAAAGTTGGAGCACAAATCAATCGATTTTATCATGGGTTTGCCGAGGACTCAGCGCGTTCATGACACCATCTGGGTTATTGTGGACCATCTGACGAAGTCGGCACATTTTCTTGCGATTCGTGAGACTTGGCATACTAATCGGCTCGCCAAGATGTTTGTTGATGAGATCGTGAGATTGCACGGTGTTCCTGTCTCGATTGTTTCAGACCGAGATTCGAGGTTTATATCTCAGTTTTGGAGGAGCTTCCAGACAGCGATGGGCACTGATTTGCAGCTCAGTACCACGTATCATCCGCAGACCGATGGACAGACTGAAAGGGTCAACCAGATTCTTAAGGATATGCTTCGGGCTTGCGTGATTGATTTCTCGGGTAGTTGGGACGAGCACCTGCGATTGGCTGAGTTCGTATACAACAACAGCTATCAAGCGATCATTGGTATGGCTCCTTTTGAGGCATTATACGGCAGACCGTGTAGATCTTCGAGTTGTTGGACCGAGGTTGGAGAGCAACGTCTCCTAGGTCCCGAGCTTGTGCTACAGACGTCAGAGGCTATCGACATCATCAAGCAGAGGATGCGCACAGCTCAGAGTCGGCAGAAGAGTTTTGCTAATAGTCAGCGTTATCCTTTGGAGTTTGTTGTTAGGGACTATGTGTATCTCAAGGTCTCACCCATGAAGGGTGTGGTTCGTTTTGGAGCGAAGGGCAAACTTGCCCCGAGATTCATAAGACCTTTCGAGATCACTGGGCGCATTGGCGCCGTGGCTTATTGACTTGCCTTGCCATTGCAGTTGTCTGGCGTCCACAATATTTTTCACGTCTCTATGTTGAGGAAGTGTGGGTCAGACATCGTGCCTGTTATTGATTGGCAGTCGTTGGAGGTTCATGAGGACGCTTCTTATATTGAGTAGTCATTTCGTATCCTCGATCGGAAGGAGCAGGTCCTACGGACCAAGGTCATCCCCTTGGTAAAGGTGCAGTGGGGACATCTTAGTGTGGATGAGGCGTCTTGGGAGCACGAGGCAGAGATCTGTGAGCGTTATCCCCATCCTTTCGACGTTTGATTGTATGATGTATGGTGTTATGATTATATATGATGTTATGTTTTCTATTCTCTCATGAGTTATGTCTTAGCTGTGATGGTAGTATAAATTTTGAGGATGAAATTTTTATTAGGTGGGGAGAGCTGTAAGACCCGTATCCTAGTCTGCACTGTTCCGTCGACTCCCACTATCCTTCTCGTCAAAGTCCGACAACCTGCGACGTATAATCGATGTTTGCGTGTGACTTTAAGTCGTATCTTGTAGATTTAAGTTTACTTAATCCGAGACTTATACCATTGCGACCGCACAGTCGCCGCGGTTCCAACGCCACAACTCGCATACCGATCCGATACCCTAGCAGGGAGATGTGGACCCGCGTTCAGTTCAGGAAAAAACACCACGCGTTGTAAATCTCAAAAAGAATCTCTACAATATGTCCCATCAATCAATCAATCAATCAATCCATCTATCAATCATCTCATGTCAAGTATAAGCAACCATTTCCCTCTTACATCACCCTTACCTAAAGTCAACTCTCTCCCTCTCTCTCTTACACACGCATACATGTCAAGTACATGTCCATCACCCCATCACTCACTTCCCATCACTCCATCACTCCTTACATCCCATCTCTCTCTCATTGCTCAACACATCCCAAACAAGAGAAAGAGCATCACACGTCCAAGGTTTTCCCAAGAGAAAGTGTAATTTTGGTGGCCCACTTTCCATCCCAAATCTCTCATCCTAGCCATCCATTCTTTATCTTCCACCATCAAAGTGAAGCACAAGGAGACCGGCTCTCCAACGGACCAAGAAGATCAAGTGGTGGGTGCTTCCATAGCTTAGTTTTTTCATATTTTTAAGATGGGTCAGGTGAAGCCTACCGATCAATGGTATGGATCTCACTTTGGACCCTAGGATGTGGCCGATGGCCCATCTTGATCATCAATATCATTCCATGATGGAGTCATTCTCCTTGGACCCCATCATGATGTTTACCTTCCTAGCTTGTAATGGGTCATCTAGACCGTTGATTTTCGTGAAGAAGGGATCTCCACCATTGGATTTCAATTTTTATAGGTCCACATATTATGGGACCCACTTGATTTATGTTGTAGATCATGGAAGGGAGGGCCCATAGTGTCGAGGTCCCTCTATGCACGTGTGTCCCTCGATCTCTATTTCTCTCTCTCACATAGGCCCCACCTTGATGTATGTATTCAATCTACGCCATCCATTCCATTCTCCAGATTATTTTAGCCGATGAACCAAAAAAATGAAGGTGATCCGAGTATCTGGTGGGTCACAGTATAGAAAATGGTGGTTTTCACCATTAAAATGCACTCTGATATTTCTATACCTCCAAAATATACTCAATATTGGATTCATTGGATTTGTTATGAGCTGTGGAATCCAGTGGCTGGAGTAGATTCTCTTGAAGTGGGCCCTACATAGGAAAAACCGTGGAAAAATCGCTTTTCAAAAAAAAAAAAAAAGAAGCAGCAGGGCTACTGCTGGCCAGAGGCGCAAGCAGCGCTTGCGCTCAGAGGGCGGACGGACACCAGGGTCCACGACTCCTCATGTGGGCCCCACTTCGATGTTTATTTGCCAATCCAACCCGTCCATATGGTGGGTCCCTACCTTAAGTAGGCCCCACCCAAAAATCAGTTTGATCCAGATCTCAGGTGGCCCACACCACAAGAAACGGCGATAATTGAACTCTACCATTGAAACTGTTTTTGGGCCCACAAAAGTTTTGAGTTAATCCGATATTTGTTTTTCCTATTCATCCAGGTCTTTGTGACCTTATCAACAGGTTGGATGGTAAATAAACATTATGGTGGGCCCCACGTGGGACTCACTGTCCACGTCCAGTCCAGCCGCTGGACTGGCGGACGGAGTGGAGATACCTCGTTTCAATACTTGAGGTCTTGGCACCGATCCCTGGTGGAGGTGACTTGCATGGAGCGTGTGTACTGACAGGGTGGGACCCACCACGATGTATGTGTTCTCTCCACACGGTCCATCTTTTTGGGACCCACCATGATGCATATGTTGCATCCAAACCGTCTATCCATTTTGGAAAGATCATTTTTTTGGCATGAGCTTGAGAATAAGACAGATCTAGAGTCATGTGGACCACACTATAGAAACAATGTTGGATTGAATGTCCACCATTAAAACCTTTGGATTGCAAGGTTGGACTAGTATGATATTTGCTTTCCCTCTAAATCTAGGTCCTTGTGACCTTATGAATAGATTGGTTAGGAAATAAATGTTATGGCAGGCCTTGGAAATTTTAATGGTGGAAATCATTGCCACCACCGTTATTTGGGATGCGGTCCAGTTGATCTTTTGATATGACTCGAGGCCCATTTGAGAAGGCCTATCTTGATTTACTTATGGCCGTCCATTGAGGCCCACCTTGGTATATATCTAGGGCCCATATGATTAGGCCCATTTGGTATGCATAAGGCCCATGAGATTAGACCCATTTTGATGCATTTAAAGGCCCATGGGATATGGCCCATTACAATGAACATAAGGCCCATTGAAGCGGCCCACTTGATTTATATAAGGCTCATATAAGGTGGCCCATTTGATGTATCTAAGGCCCATCGGTCGAGGCCCAATGGGATGTCCTTAAAGTCCATTGCAATGTGTGATTTCTCATGGTTCATGTAATAATATTTATGGCAATCCGAGCCTCGGGAACAATGCTAGTTTGACGTCCACATTGTAAGAGTAATGTCGGTTAGATGTCGGCATTATAACTCTCCCTAGGGCCCATTGATAGGCCCATACTTGTTACGTGTAGACCGTCTAGGCCCATCGTCGTTGTGAGGATAGTCCATCACTTTATAACATGCTTTGTATAATTTCATGACTCATGCCCATACGCATCATATGTATGCTTGATTTGAGCAGTGACTGATCATAGCATACGCTATTGGGCAGACCATTTATGGGACTCGTTATGAGACAGAGTGCCCCACATGATCGCGTAGTATGCACTGGATTGCTGCATGATTTGACGGTGTGATTCATGCATCTCGTATATGTGTGACTTGATCACTGCACGCCCTAGCGACATCAGGGTCGTGGCTCCACAGGTACATCGTGGATGGTCATATCGGATACCGAAAATACTTTATTCTAGCAATGTGGGCACTTAGGATGTCCTTGGGTGAAAGTTTCAGAACTTTTTTGATACCAGGAGTTGCTCCAACGTGTAGACCGAGTGGATACACGAGCGCCCAAGTGTTAAATACCAGTAAGCCGCGTCTCCCACTGTATCGTGGTCGGTTGAAAGGGGGTGTGGCCTTATCCGCCTGAGTGAGGGTGCTATAATTTAGGCTGAGTTTAACCAGTTCGTTATCGACGAGCCGGGTAGGTATTGGCAGACTACTGGTCAGGCAGATAGTGAGGTCTATTCCGCTTGCTTGACTGTGCAGCTAGAGAGGTGGTAGTCACTGCGAAGTTATTAAACCCCGGTGATATCCAGAGAGGAACTGTACTGATATGTGTACTTGATGAGTACCGACTTGCTTGGATTACATTTCGCATACGACATTCGGCTATGTAAGCCTCACATTTACATCGGTGTAGCCGATAGCATTCATGCCTTGCATCATATAGCATTAGTATGGTTGGTTTTATTCATGGACTTACTGCATAATTCTGCATTACCCTGATATTGTACACTCGGTGTTTGCCTTGCACACACACTTACACCACCCTCTAAGCTTTTGTAAGCTTATGCACGACAGTTGCGTGTAGGTAGCGTTGAGCAGCAGCAGCGCTGAGGCAGGAGCGCGTATCAGGCCCTTTTGGAGCTTTTTGATCATCTTGTATTTCTCTTTCCACATTGTACTTAACGTTTTTGATATAGTGGATATATGGTGTTATTGTTTTGTGACTTGGTTATGCTTGTGGTTATGCTCCATTACAAAAAAAAAAATCATTCTGAAAATCCTCCTTGTAGGATCGCAGGATCGAAATCTGGCATATGATTGCCATGAGCCGAGTATTGGGCACTACGGAGGCTGTCAGCACCGGATTCGGCGATCGGGATACCTGTGAATCCGATTTTCAGATTTGGGGCGTGACATAGTACTATATACTTGAGGGAAAAGAAGTGAGTAAATCGAGTAGCACGTGTTGAAAGTAGTGAGCTTAACTTTGTTGTGCTTTGTTAGCTTGGTCTCTATCTTTGGTAATCGCTCCTCTGTATAATAAATCATAGCTATTTTAGCTCAAAAATTGAGATAGACAGAAATCTTGTGTGGACCACACCATAACAAATAATGGTGATTGAACAGCCATCGTTACAAACTTCATAGTATTATGAAAGTTTAGGATGAAGTTGATATGCATGTTTTACCTTCATCCAAGTCTGTGTCACCTAATGAGCCGTTTGGATGACAAATAAACATTACGGTGGGCCCTAGAAAGTTTTTAAGGGCGGGTGTTCAATCAACATTGTTTTCCCATGCTATGGTGTACTTTAAATTTGGATCTACCTCAATTTTAGAATTATAACTTAAAATGAGCTAGAAAATGGATGGAGGACATGAATACAACACAGAGATTATAATGGGCTCACAGAGCTTTTCTAGTAACACACGGTTCCTACTATGTGCTGTGTGCAACACCATTAAAGAGAAATTGGCTGGTGTATCACACCACCGACCTAGCTGGCGTGGGTACATGTCGTGGGAAGAGGGGACGCGGATTTCCTGCCAAAGGAAGTTCCTGAATAGGGAACCTAGGTGGGGCCACTGTGATGTTTGTAAGAAATCCTCTCCGTCCATCCATTTTGTGAGCTCATTTTAAGATATAAAGCCAAAAATGAACCATATTAAATACTCAAGTGGGCTGAAAACATGATAATTGTAGAGTAAGTCCACAGTTGAAATATTTGTGGGCCAATAAAAGTTTTGAATCATTCTAATATTCATGTTTACAGTTCATCCCATTAGGAATGACATTATTAACAGTATGGCATGTAAACATCACTGTCGAACCTAAAAAGGTTTCAACAGTAGGAATTTCCCTAACCACCTTTTCCTTTAGTATGGCCTATTTGAGTCTTAAATCCTGTTCAATTTTGGTCTACTCTCTTAAAAAGAGCTCACGAAAAGGATGGACGGAGCGGATTCTTGACAAAAATTACAGTGGGCTCACCTAAGTTTATAGCGTAGGAACTTCCTGCGAAAGGCTTTCCAAGGAGATCCGTGTCCGGGAAGAGAAGCGTGACGGCCCTCGAGCCCCAGTTGTACGAACGGTTCAAAGGCGTTCACAGCTATATGGCCTTTCAATGGTGTATTTATTATATTCACTTCATTTATTCATTTGGTGAGATAATTTTAGAGCACGATTCCAAAAATGAGTCATCTCCAAAGCTCAAGTGAACCACACCACAAATAGCAGTGGGACAGTGATTCTCACCACTCAAACATTCATGTACCCATAGTAATGTTCATTTATTTTCCATAAATTTAGTCATAAGGTCATGCTGACCTGGACGAAGAGGAAAAACAAATATCATATTGATCCAAAACTTCTATGACCTCCAAAAATGTTTCAATGGTAGACTTTTTATCCTCAACTGCTTTTTGCCGTGTGGTTCACTTGATCTTTGGATCTATCTTATTTTTCAGCTCAAGCCTTAATACTAACTCCCTAAATGGACGGGCAGTTTGAATATAACACATATCTTTTGATGGGACCTGTAGAACTTAGGGACATCAACACACCAACCACATTGGTGGTGTGTGGTACACCAACCAATCCGCTTCCCTACTCAGGGCCTCCCCAGATCAAATCTAGTGACATTAGGGTTTCACCAGCCTCACCAAATCCGTTTCCAAATTGAATCTAGGAAAGGGACACGGATTGGGTGATTTGATTGATTGATGGGGCCACATGCAGCCAGAGATGGGCCAGGCCTTTTAAGGTTTTCAGCCGAGTACCTACCCGGCCTTTTTCGCTAGCAGCCCACCTTGGTGAATGTATTTTGTATCCACACTGGACATTCATTTTTCCAAATGATTTTAGGCGATTATCTAACAAATAAGTAGATTTAATTATAAGGCGAACCATATCATGGGAAATAGTTGTGATTGACTGTCCTACCATTAAAAACTTCTATGGTGAACTTCAATGCTTATGTAGTGTTTACCCTCCATTTTGTTAATAAGGTTACATAAGTTTGGATGAGGGAGAAAAAAACAAATATAAGCTTGATACAAAACTTTTGTAGCTCATTAGTGGTCAATCACCGCTCTTTCTGATGGAATGGTCCACCCAATAATTGGATCTACTTCATTTTTGGATAATTTGGAGAAAAACTTTACTACTATTGAAACCTTCCTACGATCTACCTTAATGTGTATATATTATCCAAACCATAAGTTCATTCTCACTGGGATAAGTGAAAACACAAAACTTTTGCAGCCACATAAATATTTCAAGCAATGGTTACCATATCTCCCCTGTTTTCTCGTGTAGCTCATTTAAGTTTTATATACACCTCATTTTTCATGGCATGTCTTAAAATGAGCTCTCAATTAGCTCTCAAAATGGATCGACAGTGGGAATTCTCACAAATATCATGGCTGGCCCACCTGCCATCCAAGTTCGCCAACTTTATGCAAAAAGTTACGCGGGAAATCAGCTTCGGAAAAAATAAAATAAAGCATATATGAAAGGTCAAGACTCACCTGCTCACGAGCAAGACAACAATTTCAATGCTCTAACAGAGTATGAGGGTTGATGCACATGCACTTCAAAATCCTTAAATATTGCATATGTACCATGACCATACTTCAAATTGAATATTCCATGTTATATGTTTCATTCTAGATATACTGTGAACCAAAACTAATGCTTATTTCACTATCTGGCTGCTGGATTATTGGACATTTATTGGAAAGTTATAAATGGAAAAAATTCCAATAGCTATATTCCAACAAACAAGCGTCCACCACGAATCAGAGAGAGGATTTCTTAACAACACTAACTTTCAGTTGTTGACATAACGACAGTGGGTTCAACAATTTGGTCAGTTAAATTTGATTTATTATGTGCCACGTGTACTATTTCTAAGCAACTGCTTATCAAGCGTCTTACGCTTGCAGCGTATCAGACAACACGCAGCAGACAAAGATGTGACATAAGAACATGTGACGTAGTATAACGAAACCTTCCCCGGTCGTTCCTATGTCCATGAGGAATTATATGGTCCTGGTCCCACAGCGGCCATGGTCCATCGATCCAGACCAGTGATGTGATGTGGTCGGTCACGCCATGGACAGAACATGCTCCAAAAATCTCTGAGATTGGAGGATCATTGTCACATATGTGGCACCTGCTTCTATTAAATGTGGATGGTTGACGGGCGATCTAAATGCCACAGAATCTAGGGTTAGGATTTCCCAAGCGAGAAGAAGTTTGGGAAAATAGTCCATCAACATGATGAACAAATCAACGATCTTGATCGCCGGAACCATTTAAGGTATGAGCCCAAAATTGAAGCAAATCCAAACCTCAAGTTGACTACATCATAGGAAACTGTGGCAATTGGACGCCCTATTAAAAACTCCTTGGTAGCTATTGGAATGCTTATTTTCTATCCAACCGGTTGAGAATGTCATAAAGCCCGGGATAAAAAGAGTACACAAATATCAGCTTGATCTAAAACGTATGAACCTTGATAAGCTTTTAATTGTCAATGAATATGGTCCACCTGGGACTTAAATATGATGCATTTTTGGGCTCAAAACCTATATTAACATGGTAAGATGAATCGAATAACACACAAAATACGATGTATACATGGGAAATAACCTCACAATCAAAACTCACAAAGTTTCTTTTAAACTTACTTTATTTAATTTCATTTTTAACCGTGGCATATAATGTTGGGATTTTGGCCCGTGGAATCACATAAATCTAGATCTGGGATAACAATCCAATAGCAATAAGCAATCACAAGAGAACACAAAGATTTAACGTGGAAAACTCTTGCGGAAAAAAATCACAGCATAAAGCGATAGATCTCTATTATGAAAATAGAAATTACAAAGAGAGAGGACTTATCTGATTCGAACAACCTTGAAACTCACCTTTGCTACACCCTTTGATAACCCTAGAACCCTTTAGAAACCCTTGGAATCTCTTAGAATAATATCTCCTAATCCTGTTTACACCCATATATATAGTTTTAGGAAGAACCCCAAACAAAATCAGAAAGAATCATAAACGAAATCGGAAACAAATCCTGCCCTTTTACAGTTACGCGAAAAATCTGCGCAGAATCTGATTAGATTTAAGGCATTAAATATAACAACCTCCATCATATCTTCAATCTTCAAACGTGTAGCTCTTTGTCCTCTTCTCTTATATCTGCATCACAATATAGCTTCTCGTACATACTTTGTCCTTCTTTTTCGCCATCGTCAAACCCAGAAAAGTTATACAGAACTTGAACTTCTCTGTAGGACGACCTTGGTGGGCATGTCTGCTGGATCTAAATCCACACGCCCAACCACTTTTGCTCATGTCTTCCCAAAAATAAAGACGTAGTCTTCTTACCATCTCACCGCTACCCAATATTGCTTGCAGGGTATTTACTCACAACATTGATAGCCTGTGAAATAACAGGTCTAATACATGCCACGATACAGACCGTGGCATACACTGCCAACCGCATTCGAATAAGGCTCATGAGATATATTCAGTTTTTTCTCATTTGTTTTGGGACATGTCTTGAGGAAAACTTAAGGAGAGATGCGTACTGAACGCTCTCCGGCTTTGCCTGGTCCATCACATCCTTGATCAATACCTACCCAAGGTATTTTGCCTGAAGTAACCAAAGCTTACTCATCTTTCAGTCTCAATGCCGAGAACCATCTTTGCAGCCCCCCGATCCTTCATCCTGAATGTCTCACTTAACCGAGTCTTTAGTATATTGATTTCAGACATGTCATAATTGACGATCTACATGTCATCAATTCCTGACTCACCATGAAGGAATCAAACCACTGCCTAGGCGACAGGTCAAACCACAACCTCCCGCAAACTTTTTTCTTAGCTCCTTTAACTTCGAACCGCTCTGGTTGCTTCATGCATATCTACTCTTCACTTTCTCTTGCAGAAGTGCAGACTCCACATCCATCCTTCCATCTTAAGATCACATTGGCCAATCAACACCAATCACGGATCTAATAGACACTTGTTATATTGTCGGCGTGAATATATCTAAGAAGCCAATCCCTTCTCTCTGAGCATAACCCTTCGCCACTAACCTCACCCTGTATTTATGTTGTATCCTCCTGAAGATCCACCTGCATCCAATCACTTTTTGACCTACTGGAAGCTCCCCCAGCTCCCATATGTCGGTCTGGTACAACGAGTCCATTACATCGCTCATAGTCACCTTTCACTTCTCAACACCAGGCGCACCTAGAACCGTCTGAATAAAAGATGAATCCCCTGCTATATTAGAGTCGTCCATGTACCTCGTCGATATCCTGCGATCATACTGTGTGATTCTTTTCACAGATGGCTGCTCCACCTGCTCTGTATCCCTGTCCGCACATCTCAACCTTCCTACCCTGCTCGCTCATGTGGCAATACCCAACATGCCACACACGTGCAGAGGTGAAATCCACTACATCCACTGCAACTCCACCTTTTGAAGTGCTCCCGATCAACCTGTACATGTTACCGAGTCGTTGCTTTCATAATTATCCGTGCCCCCTTAGATACCTTAAGGGCATCATCAATACCTGTGAACTTGTAGCCTTTTGCCTAAAGTACACCAAGAGAAATTAAATTCTTCTTCAAATTAGGAACGTGCTTGACATCAATCAAGGTACGCTTCACCCCATCAAACATCTTGATGCGTACCGTACTAACAACCACAACATTACAGGCAATGCCATTGCCCATAAATTTCTGTCCACCATTGTACTCCCTATAGTTGGTGAACCAACTTCGATGAGGAGTCATATGAAAGGATGCTCCTGTGTCTAAAATCCACTCGTCCTCATGATCATCGTATGACTATCTGATTGTAGACACATAAAACATCATCATCACATCCGCTTGATCCATCTGACGTGACAACATTGACTTCCTTGTATAAAGCCTTAGAATCTTTTCTCTTTGATTTAAGATTTTCACAATCCTTCTTCACATATCCTTCTTTTTCACAGTTCCAGTACTTTACCTTTCCTTTGCCCTTACCCTTGGATTTGGATCTACAACCTGACGAACCTATATCTTGTTCAGAATTTCTACCCCTTGTAACTAGTGCATCAGAAGATATCACAATGTCAACATTAATCTTTCTCATAGCCTTCCCTTGAAGGGCTGAGATAACAGTGTCGACACTCAGGGTTTTATTCGTGGAGCACATTGTGTCCTTAAATAACTTATAAGATGCCGGAAGAGAATTCAGCAAAATACATGCTTGTTCTTTATCTTTCATCACTTCCTTCATATCCAGCAAATTGCAAACTAATTTATTAAAGTTGCTAATGTGAGCCTCCAAATCTTCACCCATGCCATCTTGAAGTTATATCACTGTAGCTTCAAGTGTAGGCAATTTTTAAAGAATTTTTTCACATAGACATTCTTTAACTTCACCCATAATTTAGGTTCAGTTTTCTTCCTCATGACATTGTAGAGAACTTTATCCATGAGATATAAACGAATTGATAATAAAGCCTTCTTATTAAGAGTATTCCATTCATCATCAGTCATAGTAGACTTTCGCTCCTCAAGAGCATCATATTTTCCTTACTTGATTAAGGAACTCATCATCTTGATCTTTCATAACTCAAAATTATTTTTTCCTGAGTACTTCTCAATATCGTACATAGTGCTTCTCATTGTTACTAATCTCTCAGATTCAGATCTGTGGCTTAACGATTGCTCTGGTACCATTTGTTGGGATTTTGGCCTGCAGAATCACACAAATATAGATATAGGATAACAATCCAATTACAACAAGCAATCACAAGAGAACACAAAGAGTTAACATGAAAAATCATTATTGGAAAAAACCACGACACAAAGCAACAGATCTCAACTATGAAAATAGAAATTACAAAGAGAGAGAGGACTTTTCCGATTCAAACAACCTCAAATCTCACATTTGCTACACCCTTTGATGACCCTAGAACCTTTTAAGAAACCTTTGAAATCCCTTAAAATAATATCTTCTAATCTAGTTTACACCCATATATATAGTTTTAAGAAAAATCTCAAACAAATCGGAAAGAATTATAAAAGAAATTGGAAACAAATCCCACCCTTTCGTAGTTACATGAAAAACCTGCACAAAATCTGATTAGATTTAAGGCATCAAATATAACATATAATTTAATCAAAATCCATCCATCACTAACAATAGAATGCAAAGAGATCAGAGTTTTTTTAAACTTTTTCTGAATCTAATTTTAAAAAAATGAAATGAATTAGATAGTAAAAACTTATATCTATGATGAAATGACATGGTAGGATTTGGTTGGTGGGGCTGAACACCATCCAATATGAGATCCGGTGTATAAAGATTTTTCCGTCGGTATGTGCTCAGGTTCGGTAGTGTACAACCTCACAAATCAAATCTTGCTACTACGGTCACTGTGAGTTGGTGGTTAGCTCCTGGGCACTCACTCCGTGTCCAGAAAAGACAAAATGCGTCCTGACCGCCCAATGCGCGTACAGTAAGCTACTGTTGACTAACAAGTCACGGGGAAGACCGATCAACTTTGATGCTCTGGCAGAGTGTGAGGGATAATGCACATGCATTTCCAAATCCTTAGATATTGCATACGTGGCATGTTGATAGTTTAGATTAAACGGTTCAAGTTATGTGTCCCAATTAAGATATATCGAGAACCAGAATTTATGGTTTTTTTCATTATTTGGCTACATGATTATTGGACATTTATTGGATGGTTAAACAAAAAAGAAGTCATATTCCAACAAACAAGTGCTCACAAATCAGATATAAAGCATTTCGTAGAAAATCTGATTTTCAGTTGTTTACTTAACTACATTGGGTTTTACAATTTGGTCATTTTAATTCCATTTATTATTAACCACGCGTATAATTCTTAAGGGCATGCTTACCATGCATCATATACCTTCAGAGTATCTAATAACTCATAATATCAAGAATTCTGTACGTGTCAAGTAGTAAAATGGTAATTGTTGCAATTTAATTGAACCGTGTGATTATATAAAACATAGGACAATGCATCGCTAACTGAGACGGACAAATCATTATACAGCAAAGGAGGAAAAAAAGCAGGAAAACCGTGGTTCTGGTAGACAAGAGGATCCGGACTCATTTCGAACATGGCACGTTGGATCCTCCGTCTTTCCTATTGCCAAGAGGAATTATTCGTTTAAGGAACCTTCCTCCGTCGTTCCTCTTCCCCCGAGGAATTATATGGTCCTCAACCCAATGGTAGATACGGTATGGAGCCATGGTCCAGAGATCCAGACCATTGATTTTTTCAATTACGCCTTGGATGGGATATGCTCCAAAAATTTCTGAGATCGGGAGATCCTTGTAACCAATCTTCCACCTGCTTCTATTAAATGTGGATGGTTGAAAGATGACTTAAACGCCAAAAAATACAAGGTTTGTGTTTGCCACACGACGGGATGAACAAATCAACGGTCTTGATCACCGAGATATGGGCCGCACTTGTACCAACTGAAAAACCGAGTATACTGTGCACGACCTAGGATGAGGACGCCTATAAAAGGGAAAGCAAAGGGACGCTTACAAGCAGCGGCAGAAATGCAAGTTTGGTAACTGGAAGGAAAGTAGGAAGAAAATGGAGCATATGTGGGCCAGCGTGGTGGGCCCAACCCTGGCCAGTATCATGTTCGTGTGGGTCATGGCCCACAGGTACCTCCCGCCCAATCTCGAATCCTACGTGTCGAAATACGCCACGAGGATCTTCACCGCCATCTACCCATTCATCGAGATCAAAATCCACGAGTACGGCGGGGATCGGCTGAAGCGGAGCGAGGCCTATGTGGCGATCCAGGCATACCTGATGGCAACAACGGCGGAGCGAGCAAGGAGGCTTAAAGCTGAGGTGGGCAAAGACAGTACGAATCTGGTCCTCAGCATGGACGATGACGAGCGAGTCACCGATGAATTCTGTGGGGCTAAGCTGTGGTGGACGTCTAGCAAGACAGTCACAAGGACCCAAAATATATCCGTGTTCTATCCGACGGAGGATGAGCGGAGATATTACCGGCTCACGTTCCACCGTCGCCACCGTCAGCTGATCTTGGATCACTACCTACGCCACGTCATGGAAGAGGGCAAGACGATCACCGTCCGTAGCCGGCAGAGGAAGCTGTACATGAATAGCCGCGGGAACGAGAGGGGATATGGAAGGGCGTGGAGCCACGTGGTGTTCGAGCACCCGGCGACTTTCCATACACTGGCCATGGATCCAGACAAGAAGAAGGGGATCATCCAAGATCTAGTCATGTTCAGCAAGGCAAAGGACTACTACGCCAAGATCGGGAAGGCGTGGAAGCGGGGTTATCTCCTCCACGGCCCGCCTGGTACTGGGAAATCCACGATGATTGCGGCCATGGCTAATTACTTGGACTATGACGTGTACGACCTCGAGCTGACTGCTGTGAAGGACAACACAGAGCTGCGGAAGCTACTGATAGAGATCACCAGCAAGTCGATCGTCGTCATCGAAGATATCGACTGTTCTTTGGATCTGTCCGGTAGACGGGAGAAGAATGCGGAGAAGCCAAAGGACGATGAACAAGACGTGAAGAAACTTCTACCAGAAGCGAGCAAGGAAGATAGCAGTAGCAAAGTTACTCTTTCTGGGCTTCTCAATTTCATCGATGGGCTATGGTCTGCCTGTGGAGGAGAACGGCTCATTGTCTTCACTACCAATTACCTGGAAAAGCTAGATCCTGCCCTAATACGAAGAGGCCGGATGGATAAACACATCGAGCTGTCGTACTGCAACTTTGAAGGTTTTAAAGTGCTTGCCAAGAACTACCTGGATCTTGATTCTCACCTTCTATTTGACGATATCCATCGATTGATGGAAGAAGCCAAAATCACCCCTGCGGACGTAGCTGAGAACCTGATGCCCAAGTCTGAAATCCTCACTGCTGATGAAAACGCCAAAGCTTGCCTTGAAAGCCTGATTCAAGATCTCCAAAACGCCAAGGAAGAAGCAGTTTGAAAGGCCAAGGAAGAAGCGCTTCTGTTAGAAGATAGCAGCAAAAAAGAACCAACAGCAACGGCAACGGAGAAGAGTGATGAGATTCAAGATAGCAGCAAGCAAGAGCCAACAGCGACGGCAGCGGAGAATGGTGATGCTGTAAGAGAAGATAAGTAAAGATTCGTAAGAAATATCTGTACTGTAAGATCGATAACTACAACCACGCTGCAGGCAGAAAAGAAGATTCAAGAAGAGAGTGTTTGGAGAAGTAGGTTCACCGAACATTCATACATGGAGGTGATGTATTGTGACGGGTTTGGTGGAATAAAATATAGAGTATTTCAAAATGTTGTCTTCTACTGTATTTTATAATCTTTGTTTTGTAATTAACTATGTCTATTATTCTAGACAAATTATATTTAAAAAAATCAAGGTTTATATTCAATAGCTAAACTTTCCCATGCAAGCACCTAATACGGGTCCTCTCTTGCTGTAAAACAAAAATTATATATTTTCATTTCTTACCTTCTGATTGTGCCATGTCAGCACTGATGCATTAGATGCAGAATGATGCCATCACTAACGACATGGATTAATAACACCGGACCAATAACATTGAAAGTAATTCCCTAAGTAGTGGATTCTTAATATTTACTTAATTGCCATTGGATATCCACATACTGGGCAAGGCCAGAGGCACACTCACAATAGGTGGGGGACTCGTATTTATAAAAAAATTTGATTTCAATACATTTGTTATTAGTAATGTATTTCTCACTTTTAGTTACTAAATTATTTTTATAATAATTATTTTTTTTCATAATTCATTATTAAGTTGAATTTTATTTTATAAAATTTCATTTCATTTAAACTTCCATAAAAATTATAAAAAATCTAGAAGTACCGGCTGTCTAAAACCATTGATTTTCTATACGATTCCAAAATATCTATATTTGATATAATATTTCTTATACTTTTAATTATTGAATTGTTTTTAAAATTTTTATAATGGTTTATTGTCACCCCCCAAACTCGAAAATCGGGCTCACAAAATTTTCGATCGCCGAATCCGGCGCCGACAACCTCCGTAGAACCTCATTCTCGGCTCCCAACTCCCATTTGCCAGGTTCCGATCCTGGGATGCTACGAGGAGGATTTTCAACGTCAGTTTGATTCGTAATAAGTATAACCAAAGGCATAACCCACAAACAACAACCAAAAACTCCATTACATTTCCACTATGATCAAAAACTTTACAAGTACAATGAGCATAAAGGAAAATACAATGGTAAGGAACAAAAACTCCAAAAATGATCTACAAGTACTCCAGCATCAGCACTGCTGCGCTCCAACGTCACCTGCACGCAACGGTCGTGCATAAGCTTATAGAAAGCTTAGAGGGTGGTAAAAGTGTGTGCACAAGGTAGTAATATGATCATGCAATATCAGAGTAATGCGGAATATGCAGATGGATCCATAATATCATGAGCCGTACCAAGGCTATGCGATATAAGATGCAGGTCAAGCATACAATCTTCATCTAAGTCCACATGTCAATACAGCTCAACTCTGGAATATTACCGGGGTCTAGTATACTCTAAACCAGATTACCGCCTCATCACGCACAATAAGGTAAGTGAAAGAGTCCTCACTATCCGTCTGCCAATATCGGGCACAACTCGTCGATAGCGGACCCATTCCTCGAGCTAGTCAAACTCAGCCTAGCATTGTCCCCTACACTCGGGCGGGTAAGGCCGCACCCTCTTCCAACCGACCACGACACAGTGAAGAGCACAACCATCTGGTAATCGACACTCAACGCTCATCTACCCACTCGGTCTAGACGTTGGAGCAACCTCTTGGTATCATAAGGGTTTAGGGACTTTCACCCAGGAATTTCTATAGCACCCCATGTAAAACAAGATTTTCGGTATCCAATCCTGCCAACCACGATGTGTCAGTGGAGGCTACGACCCCGATGTCGCTAAGGCGTACAGTAACTATATCACGCAATGCGAGATGCATGAATCACACTATCCAAGCATGCAGCAAATCCTTGCACGTAACGTGCACTCATGTCGGGCAACTCCGCCTAACCGGGGGCCCATAAACAACCTGCCCGAAGGCATATGCTATGATCAGTCAATTCTCATGCCAATCATACATATGATGCGTATGACCATGAGTTATGGACCTATACTAAACATATTA
This sequence comes from Magnolia kwangsiensis, assembly GCA_037074715.1. NCBI lineage: Eukaryota > Viridiplantae > Streptophyta > Magnoliopsida > Magnoliales > Magnoliaceae > Magnolia > Magnolia kwangsiensis. The sequence goes on from CM073571.1 coordinate 13,748,511, forward strand.
TAATGAAATGAACTATCCTTACAATACAGATGGGCCTGGATGGCGTATATACAACAAGTACTGCCTATCAAAGGGGACCTAGGGAGAGTCGTAATGTGGACATCCAACCAACATTACACTTGCAATGTGGACGTCAAACCAACATTGCTCCCAAGGTACAATTGTCGCAAACATCGTTACATAATCTGTGTTGGGCTCACACATTGCAATGGACGTTAGGTATAACCCATTGGGCCTTAAATACATCAAATGGGTCATATCATATGAGCCTTTTACTCATCAAATGAGCCACATAAATGGACCATACCAATGGGCCTTATGTGCATTGCAATGGGTCATAACCCGTGGGCCTCAGAGTACGTCATAGTGGGTCTAATCACATGGGCCTTAAGTGTCTTAAATGGGCCTAATCTCATGGGCTTTATACATACCAAATGAGCCTGAATCATAGGCCTTATATGGATCAAGTGGGCCTAAACCCATGGGATTTATACATACCAAATGGGCCTGAATCATAGGCCTTATATAGATCAAGTGGGCGTAAATCCATAGGCCTTATATAAATCAAATGGGCCTAAATCATAGGCGTTATATGAATCAAATGGGTCTGGTCCCAAGGGCCTTGGGATATACCAAATGGTCCAATCCCATGGGCCTTACATCCACATCAAAGTGGGCCCCAATAAGCTGTCACAATTACATTAAGATTGACCTCAATCATGCCAAGATGGGGTCCACTTGGACTGTGGAGGTGGCTCATTCTTTAACTCATTCCATAAAATGATCTTTAAAATGGATGGGCAGACTAGATACAACACCTGCATCAATGGTGCGGGCCCACATGAAGGCCCACCATCATGTACATTACATTATATAATATAATATATATATATGTATATAGTATATACAATAATACACACACACACACACACACACACACACACACACACACACACACACACACACACACACACATGTACAACCCCACACATACACACACCCACACGCATGTACCCATGCATGAGCACCACAGCGGGCCGCATCGTCCGCTGGACGGTGGGTGAAAAACACATGCATCATGGAGGGTACCACCGTCCAGACAAACGGTGGATATAAATACATACATCACTGTGGGTCCCATGTGGGGCCCACCATTATGTTTATAAGTCTTCCAGACCGTTCATATGGTCACTCAGACCTGGATGAAGGGAAAACACAAATTTCATCTTGATCCAAAACTTCTGTGGACCTAAAAATGGTTTCCAATGGTAGAGGTTCAATCCCACCATTTCCTACAGTGTGGGCCACTCGAGTCTTGGATTCGGCTGAAACTTGGAGGGGACCCGCCTGAGAAGGGGGCCCACCTCATGAACGGCACGAATTTTCACATACATCATGGTGGGGCCCACGGCAGCAGTCGTGGGTGGCTGCACGGCCGCCCGCTGCTGCCACAGCTGGCGTCAGAGACAGAGGCTCTGCCTCTTTTGTATTTTTAAAAAATAATTGAAAACCCTTTTTTTGGGGGGTTTTTTGCATTTGGGGCCCACATCTGGCAGATCCACACCGTCCATTGGCTTCAGTGGCTCAAGACCGTCCCAATGAGTCTAAAGTTTGAATTTTTTTTTGATTAGAAAATGAAATAAAATAAGAAAAGGATCCTTGAATGGTAATGATGCATTCTTCGATGTTATGGCCCACCAGATCTTTCAATCAACCCCAAATCTTGGCTCAACGCATAAAAAGAGATGGGTAATAGGATGGATGGCTTGGATTTCATACATACGTCAAGGTGGGGCCTACACAAGGGCCCACTCCCAAAGTTTTGAGCCAAGCCTGTATTTGTGTTTTCCTTTGTACAGGGACGTCCAGCGTCCCAAACGCTAGACGGTTTGGGACTTGAATATACATTGAAGTGGGCCACCACATGGAGAGTGGGGTGGGTACAATGCATTTAAGGCGGGCCCCACTAGTATACAGCTTGGTCAAAATACTTACATCATGGTGGGGTCCATCCAAGTGGGCCATAAGGCCATTTCATCACACAAAACAAATAATTGTGTTAAATCTACTCCATTCATCAGACAGTGTGTCCCACCACATTTCAGGGAGATCCGCCGTCCATTGATGGGACATTGGGAAATCCCACCCACTAGACTGAAATATATATAATATATTTATATTATATTAATATATATATATATATATATATATATATATATATATATATATATACATACATGCATGGTGGGCCACGTCCATGTGGGACCCACCATGATGCATGTGTTGTTTCCACACCGTCCAACGTCCAGGGACGCTGGACGTGGCCCCATAGTGAACTATGAACTAAGAGTGTGGTGTGTTGACGGCAACAACAAAAAATATATATGTTTATATATAATAAAATATAAATAGTAGCTTGATTTAACAAGCCTTGGGTGGACCACTCATGCTGGCCCCACCTTAATGTATGAATCCAATCCACACTGTCCATCCTATTTCTCTGCCCATTTTAGACGCTAAGCCAAAATATGAGGCCACTTCGATTATCGGGTGGGCCATACCATAAGAATTCTGTTAAAATTCACCTTGATGTTTCTTCACACCAAAACACATCGAATATTAGGCTCATTTGGTCTGTCTTGATCCATAGAGTTCAATGGTTGGGTCGAATTCTCCTGATGCAAACCCCACCTAAAAAAACTATCAGAAAATAAAAAAAATAATATACAGTAGCAGACACTGCTGCTGTTGCCATCTAGAGGACAGCACAGCAGCGTCCTCTGCACGTGGACTAAAAAAGGCAGGGACCCACTGTCCCAGTCGTAGGCCCCACCGTGGTGTGTGTAGAACATCAACACCATGCATTGATGGCCCCCTTCCAGTTGTGGGCCACCCCAAAAAAATCAGCTATATGTGGAACTTAGGTGGCCCATGTCACAAAAATTAGCCATGAAAATGGACAATTGACACTGATAGCACATACATCAAGGTGGTCCCCATGGTCACAGATCCACCAAATTCACTTCTCAAAAAATGGAGTACCAATGGTTTAAGTCATTCGCCATGGACATTCGGGTTAGTGTACGACCCAATTCAAGTGTGCCTCATTGGCAGTGTATTAATTCGGTCATGTTGGGGTAATATCAATTTTTGTTAGTCTATAGCATGATGCCATTTCATTGGTCTACCATACACTTGTTAGAGGGGAGCTGATAAGATATTATCTTGGTGTGTTACTTGTAGTGGGTGTTTCCTTGCCATTGGGTTTCAGCCTGATGTATTTGTTATATATTCACTGCCAATCAGTACTTCTAACTCATTTTAGGGCATAATTCAAAAAATGAAGGGATCAAAATCTCAAATGGACCATACCACGGGAAACAACAGTGATTATGGGCCACAAAAGTTTGGAATCAAGCAGATATTTGTGTTCTCCCTTCATCTAGGTTTGTGTGACCTTATCAATAGGTTGGATGGCAAATAAACATTCCAATTGGCCTTGGGAAGTTTTTAGTGGTGGGTGTTAAATGATCACTGTTTCCTATGGTGTGGTCCACTTGAAATTTGGATGTGATAATTAATTTTTGGAAATCATGCTCCAAAATGATTTGGAAAAACTGATAGACGACATGGATATACAACACATACATCTAGGTGGGCCCACAGTCAGGGAAACACCCAGCATGTTGTTACCCTGATCCATAGAGGGGACGCAGATTGTGTCTTGCTCGCGCTTGTCTCAGGCCACGAACGGGCAGTTCTGTGGGTAGGTCCCACCGTGATGTATTTATCCACGCCTTCCATCCATTCTCTCAGATCATTTTAAGGTATGTGCACAAAAATGAGGCAGATACAATGATGAAGTGGGCCACACCAAATAATAATCTTAGGTTGCATTAAATGCACACAACCAACATTTCGAAAAGCTGGATCCTGCATTAATATGAAGAGGCTAGATGGATAAGCACATTGAGTTGTCGTACTGTAGCTTTGAAGGTTTTAAAGTGCTTCCGAAGAACTACCTGGATCTTGATTCGCACCCTCTATTTGAAGACATCCGTCGATTGTTGGAAGATGCCAAAATCACTCCTGTGGATGTCGCTGAGAATATGATGCCCAAGTCCTCAATCTTCACAGCTGATGAAAATGCCGAAGCTTGCCTTGAAAACCTGATTCAAGATCTCCAGAAAGTCAAGGAAGAATCGGTTCAAAAGGCCAAGATAAAAAATGGTTCTGTTACAAGACAACAGCAACCAAGATCCAATAGTAATGGTAATGGCAACAGGTTTATTCCCATTCGGCAATAGCCATGCATGCGTAACTTTATTTCATAATATATGAGGAGAATCTAAAAGAAAATAATAATGTTGTTGATGGTATGATCGAAACGCATAGTACTCCAATTTTTGTGTTATTTAATTATGTAGCAACTTTATCTTTTATTGCTTTATTGTTAGTATCTCAATTAAAGTTAGGAGTTCTCGATATGCAAATTTCAGTAGAATCCCTCACAAGCAAGTCAATTATTTTGGATAGAATATGTATAGGCGGTACTCTTATATTAATTAATTTAGTAGAAATGAACATATCAGGTCACGATGTTATTCTTGGAATGGATTGGCTTACTCCAAATCATACAATGCTCGATTGTTATACGAAGATAGTTACTTTCACATCACTAGGAAGAGAACTACTTATGATCCAAGGAAAAATGAAAAATGAGAAGATCACGTATTATGATATTGATTGGTGATGAGAAACAAGAAAAGTCAATGGATTTGATTTCACTTGCACAATAAAATCCTAAAGTTTTCTAAGATATATCAGGATTACTACCTCGACAAGAAGTGAATTTCAGTATCGATCTCTTGCCAGTGTCTACACCAATATCAATGTCCCCATATCGAATGATGCCTGTTGAACTGAATGAGTTAAAAGAGCAACTAGAAGAATTGAGGTCTCGAGAATTTATTTGACTAAGTGCCTTTCCATAGGGTACATCGGTACTTTTTATAAGAAGAAGGATGACATTTGACGTTTGTGTATTAATTGTATCATCTATTAAACTAGATAACGATTAAAAACAAGTACCGATTATCTCATATAGATGATTTGATTGATTAGTTGAAAGGAGCTCACTATTTTTTTAAGATCGATTTGAGATCAGGTTACCACCAACTACATATTAAGGAAGATGATATTTACAAAATTGTTTTCAGAATGCTTAATGGTTATTATGAATCCATTTATAATACGTCCCTACTAAATAGAAAAATCTCCCTTCACGCCATCGCATTTTCTTACTTATAAATAGGAGCATTCTTAATGGCGAAAGGTGCGCACAATCTAAGCTTAAAAACCCTACTCTCTACCAGACTCAGATTTCCAACCTTACTTACGCATCGGAGGGTCCCTTGCTACAACTAGGGTCTCTAATGATTGAATGCCTACCACTATGAACTTCCTAGTGATCATTTCATATTTTCACATTTTAGAGCATCAACGCCAAATTCTAGCAATTCGAATATCAAGTGAACCACACCATATGAAACTGGTAATTGAATACCCAAAATTAAAAGCTTCCTAGGGCAAACTGTGATATTTATTTGTCATCCAACCTACTGACAATGTCAGGTAATTAAACATGGATGAAGAAAAAATACACATATTAGCTTGAACCAAAATTTATCCCCTAAGAAATTTGTGGGTGTTCATTCAATCACCACTATTTCATATAGTGCGGTCCATTTGAGATCTCTATGTGCTTCATTTTTTTAGCTAAAGCCCTAAAATTAGCCACGAAAATGGACAACCACTGATAGCACATACATCAAGGTGATCCCCATAGTCACGGATCCACCAAATCCACTTCTCAATAAATGGAGTACCAAAAGTTAGTCATTTGCCATGGACATTCGGGCTAACGTATGACCCAGTTCAAGTGTGCCTCATTGGCAGTGGATTCGGTCGTGCTGGGGTAATATCAATTTTTGTTAGTCTATAGCATGATGCCATTTCATTGGTCTACCATACACTTGTTAGAGGGGTGCTGATAAGATATTATCCTGTTACTTGTAGTGGGTGTTTCCTTGCCCTTGATGTATTTGTTATGAGTTCGGATCCTCTGTTATCAGGTCAATAGAGAATTTGTGATACCCTAAACCTCATTGGTCCACATCACCGCTCACTAAAAAAATAAAAAAATAAAAAACAGCTTCGGACGCCGAACCGTTAGGGTAACAGGAATTATCTGTTGACCTGACAACAGATGATCACGACTCATTTGTTATATTTCTTCCAGCTCATTTTAGGGTATAATTCAAAAAAAAAATGAAGAGAGTGGAATCTCAAATGTACCATACCACGGGAAACAACAGTGAATATGGGGTACAAAAGTTTTGAATCAAGCAGATATGTGTGTTCTCCTTTCATCTAGATTTGTGGGACCTTACTAATAGGTAGGATGGCAAATAAACATTACAATTGGCCTTGGGAAGTTTTTAATGGTGGTTATTAAATGATCACTGTTTCCTATGGTGCGGTCCACTTGAAATTTGGATGTGATTAATTTTTAGAAATCATGCTCCAAAATGATCTGGAAAAACTGTTAGACGGCATGGATATACAACATATACATCTAGGTGGGCCCACAGTCAGGGAAACACCCAGCACGTTGTTGCCCTGATCCATAGAGGGGACGCAGATTGCGTCCTGCCCCCGCTTGTCTCAGGCCACGAACGGGCAGTTCTGTGGGTAGGCCCCACCGTGATGTATCTGTTTATTCATGCCGTCCATCCATTCTCTCAGGTCATTTTAAGGTACGTGCATAAAAATGAGCCAGATACAATGATCAAGTGGGCCACACCAAATAATAATCTTGGGTTGCATTAAATGCACACATCATTAAATTCAAGAGTCGTCTGTGGTGTGGTCCACTTGATCGTTGGATCTACCTTATTTTTGTGCACATACCTTAAAATGATCTGAGAGAACAAATGGCCGGCGTGGATAAACAGATACATCACAGTGGGGCCACTGGGTGTCTGGCCCGCTAATGAAATGACACCATGTCATGGCTTGACAGTACTCGGTGTTACCCAACATGACCCAATCTGCTCTCCTTGGCTCACCTTGTATTAGGACTATCAATGGGCTGGGCTGGGCTGGCCGGCCTCACGCTGGACTTGGGTTGAGTATTAGGCCCAAGAGCAATTAAGGCCGCTTATTAATTGACCAAGCTTGCACCACATGCAAGCCTTTAAGCCCGGCCCAATAGGGTTTTGATGGATAACCATTCTTAAAACCAATGGATAATCACCAGCTCAGGTAGGCCCATTGTAATGTTAACGCGAAATCCACCAGGAGGCTTATCCCATGTTAGTTCCCAGGACAAAATTAGCCCTGTGAGTGATTCATAATCATGGTGGGCTTTATAAATATCAAGGGTCCAAACTCTCTCATTCATTTCCTTCGGTGTCGCCCACATGAATTTAATGTCGCCTTCAGCCTAAAGTAGGATTACATATTCAATAGGCAGAGTAAATTTCAAATATACGCAACGTGGCCTATACAAAAAATAAGGTGAGGTCTTTCTCCCAACTCTTTCAGATGTGAAAACTCAAATTTATAGACGCCGTCTTTGACTTTTGATGGGCTAATCCCACTTTAGGACTACAACAGGATAAAAAGTGAGAGAGAGAGATGTAGACATGTGATTCATGTGATGGGAAATAGCTGGGAAAGAGACTTCCAGTTCCACCTTCTAACTTTTATGGGCCAACTGTGATAATTATATGAAATCCATTCCAATCATGTGGTCCATCTGAATTATTGATGGGGCTGATATTTGGACTCTGGTCCTAAAATTAGGTACAACACTAGGTGGTCGGGATGGATTGGAAATAAAATTACAGGGGCCCACCTAAGCCTTGGCCTGTTTGATTTTCCAGTGGAATGGTAAATACCTGGAAAAAGAGTAATAATTATTTCTCGTGGAAAGTGAAAATATTATAAAATATATATGGGTCACGCTGTGATTCATTTTGCTTATCCACACCGCTCATTCATTATACATTTTGAATTTATAGTATGAGCAAAAAAATGAGGTACATCCAAAACTCAAGTGAACCACACCATACGAAAACATGAATCGAATATTTACCGTTAAAAACTTTGTGAAGCTACTGTTTCTTTTGGTGTGGGCCACCTGAGTGTTGGATCATCCTAATTTTTTTGCTCATGCCTCAAAATATTGTGTTAAAACATATGAATGGAATTGATATATCATATACATTTTTTCGTGGTTCAAAATTTTTAAATAGCTATTTAAACTGATTTCCAATGCAAAAGTTTGCCTGAATTTTCGAACGGAAGAAATGGTAATAATTACCTATTTCCTGAGAATTTACACAATCTCTTGGAAATCAAACACGCCCGGACCTAGCCTGACCCGTTGACACCCGTACCGTGAATAGGATACGTACCCTTCTTATTCTTCAGTAGGGTTGATCCTGACCTTCTGGAAAGATGGAACATGAATCTGAACCGTTGATCATTGTCTGATCTTAACCGTCCACAGATTAAACCTCTAGAATCTTGCAGCAACTCCGTACTCTGCCCATGCCCTACCTACGGTGAGAACTACCTCTTGAACAACTCAGATCATCCATGAACTATGAGCTTAACTTTAGTAGCCCCCAGACTACATGTAAAGGGTACAAGAGCTTGCCGTACCATAACATTTTTTTCCGCACGTGGCACTTGTTTAGAAATCAGTACCATGAAACGATAATGTCCCCACCATGGAAACGGCCTTGTAAAAAATCAGGCTGATCCACAGGCTAGGTGGGCCACACCTTTATGTTGAGTCAAGTATCAGTTGTCCATTGATTTCAATGGTGTGGCCCACCTGATGAACGAACAAACTTATTTTTATGCCAGGAGGTCATTATGGTGGGCCTACATCTTTAATGTACCAACATCAATTAGGATTTGAAGCAAACGAATCTAGGCCATGGGGGAAGACTTAGTTCGGTGAGGCCTCCAGATGTGGAGTGCACCCATGGGTCCCGTTCCACCTACGGTAGTGACGACCGAACAACCTTCTAACGGATACGGATTGGGTAATGTGGAATTCACCGCACCTTGTTGCGTGTGTTTTATCTTGGTCGTTCATTTGTATTTCCAGCTCATTTTAGGGCATGAGCCCAACACAAAGCTTACCGAAAGCTCAATTATACCCCACAACATAAAAACAATGAGGATAATAATATCCATTGTTGAAACCTTCCTACGGGCTACAATAATGTTTATTTATCATCACAAAGTCCTAGACGAAGGGAAAACATAAATAGTGGCTCCATCCAAAACTTTTATAGCCAAAGTTTTGAAAATTTGAAATGTAGGCATTCAATTCCCATTAACACTACATTTATAGAAATTAAAATGGGATTGATTGATATATTGATTTAGTTATATATGTACTTTGATTAATGTATTATTAACTTGAAGTATTATTTTGACTAATGATGATATGTATGAAACTCTGTCACATGTTAATTTATATTATCATATTTAAATTCTAGAAATATGATTTGAAATCGCATACTTGCATTTTGATTTAAATAAGTGTATATGAATAATTATGAAAATGGTAAATTTATACATATCATTCATTACATTCACATAATACATATCCGATATCGGAAGCCTTCCCTAAAAGAAATGTTAATCCTGGTAGAGCGTTATCGGATGTGGGTCATGCCAATGCCTATTGAAAGATGGAAGCCTATCCAACAGATGGAAGCGGGTTGACGATCTCTAACCTTATCAGATGGATGATCATTCCATTTGCGCGCATTCATACATCATGTGCATGTATTTTTGTATTCAGTGCTTTGTACTATTTTAATTGTTATGTTTATGAACCATGCTGGGTTATTTCATTAAGTCTGTCCAGCTTATCTTTTTATTGATGTAAAAATAATTCAGATGAGTCATTAGCAGATGATCTAGCGCAGGAACCAAAATGGGTCATTGAACCTAAACACAACCTAAGTAAAACGTGACCATACTTGTATAAAGATGAATTGGTAACATTAGAGCATTCATGAATATCTGATTTATTTATTAGGATAGTTTGGTTGGCGTATAATGCATATTAACATTGATTATGAAATTTTAAACAATTGTTTAGATTTATTTAATTGAGATATTGTGAGCCCAGAATAAATATATATTAGGATGCTATAATAAATGAATTATGTTTGTTATTTATGTTATTCGAATGGTTATGAAATTTTATTTATGCATGGTTGATTGGTGTCAAGTATTATGTATGCATGATTGAGATTTGACAAATCTAGATGGAACGTAGAATGAACATAATTCTCACTCTTAATTAAATTGATTAACAAATGAAGTTAGTACACTTTGTATACGAGTGATAAACCGAAACTCAGGTCTAAAAGTGCACATTCTTTACCTAAACTTTAGGGCGTGACACCTACTCTCTCGACTAACTAAATATGATCTCTATTGAAACGCCATCTAGATGCATCAGTCCTTCGAATTATAAAAACTTAATACCTTCAGTGATGGTACCCTTTGTAAGTACATCACCTCATAATAATAACACCGATCTACTCAAGTGAGACTCATCAGTATTCACACCTACCCTACTTAGCACTATAGACTTGAGGGAAAAGAAGTGAGTAAATCGAGTAGCACGCGTTGAAGGTAGTGGGCTTAGCTTTGTTGCGCTTTGTTCGCTTGGTCTTTATCTTTGGTAATCGCTCCTCCGTGTAATAAATCATAGCTATTTTAGCTCAAAAATTGAGATAGACCGAAATCTTGTGTGGACCACACCATAACAAATAATGGTGATTGAGCAGCCACCATTACAAACTTCTTAGGACTGAAAGTTTAGGATGAAGTTGATATGCATGTTTTACCTTCATCCAAGTCTGTGTCACCTAATGAGTAGTTTGGATGGCAAATAAACATTACAGTGGGCCCTAGAAAATTTTTAAGGGTGTTCAATCAACATTGTTTTCCTATGTTATGGTGTACTTTAAATTTGGATCTACCTCAATTTTGGAATTATAACTTAAAATGAGCTAGAAAAACAGATGGAAGACATGAATACAACACAAAGATTATAATGGGCCCACAGAGCTTTTCCAGTAGCACACGGTTCCTACTGTCGGTGCCGTGTGCGACACCATTAAAGAGAAATTGGCTGGTGTACCACAACACCAGCCTGGCTGGTGTGGGTACGCGTCGTGGGAAGAGGGGTTGCGGATTTCCTGCCAAAGGAAGTTCCTGCACAGGGAACCCAGGTGGGGCCACTGTGATGTTTGTAAGAAATCTTCTCATTCCATCCCTTTTATAAGCTCATTTTAAGATATGAAGCCAAAAACGAACCATATTAAATACTCAAGTGGGCCGAAAACATGATAATTGTGGAGTAAGTCCACAGTTGAAATATTTGTGGGCCAATCGAAGTTTTGAATCATTCTAATATTCATGTTTTCAGTTCATCCCATTAGTAATGACATTATTAACAGTATGGCATGTAAACATCACCGTCAAAACAGAAAGGTTTCAACAATAGGAATTTCCCTAACCACCTGTTCCTTTAGTATCTCCTATTTGAGTCCTAGATCCTATTCAATTTTGGTCTACCCTCTTTGTAACGCCCGTGAAAAATTCGTACTTGGGTTCGAGTACCAACTCGACCCGAAATCGCGTAGAAATAATTTCCATGGAAATTAAGCGTAAGTTAGCTAGCGCAACGCTAGAGTAGCTGGGAAATAGTCCCTGATCACTTTAAATACGTTCTGCAAGACCCAAATCGAGTAGAACAAACGACTCTACAACACTCTATAACCTCGGATCAAACTCTAAGCGGGTTTGTCCTCTGGACCATATTGAAATCTTGTATTGGATTTAGACCGCGCGTCGAAGGTCCGATACCTCCTATCTTAGACCGTTAGAACCGCCCAGCTGGACTTGACAATCATCTCGAAAATCAAGTCAAACCGATAATCACAGACGATTTCGTTGAACCCGGACTGAAGCGACCGCAAATAGGGACGGATTTGGAATTTCAAATTCAAATCTGGCACACGAATTGACGCGTCAGTATTAAGCGTTCTGACCGTCAGAATTCATCCAGATTACACCCTCGGATCAGGAAAAATTTCTATTTATTATCATGAGACTTTCAGCCCTGATCTACGTGCGGTGACCGCTGAACTGAAACTGGTCCGCCACGTGCGATCTGCGAACCCTGCCAGACTGAAAACTTAATACGAGGTACATCTGGTACCCATGAGCTTAAGTCTGATCGCAATCGACCAGGGGACCACCAGAAAGCAGTTTTTGGACCGAAACAGCCCCGAAATGGATAGGCACCAAGTAAACTTCGTCCCGGAGCCTATTTCCGGCGTTTTTAAGCTTATAAAAGGGGTTAAAACCCTCATTTCTCCCTTCCATCCGAAAATCCCAAACCCTAGAGAAAAGGAGAGAGAGTTTGAGAGAAAGAGAGGAAGGGAATTTTCCCGCTTCCGAGCCGCCGACTGCTAGTGCTTCAGCACTTCTTTCCAATCACCTGGCTGGTGATTTCTCCACTTTTTCAGGTATAAAATAACTCCAAAAACTTGCTAATTTAGGGTTTTCTTAGATGCTTAACATGTTAGCTAACGTATTCCATAAATCAGGCTCTCCTACTGCCGTAGACGAAGCGTACACGCTCCGTTCAAAATCCTGCAACCGTAAGAGACTAGGTGAGGATTTTAGACGCTTTGATTGACGGTTTACAACGCTTTCAATGTCGTTTAATAGTAGATTATCGACGGCATCGCCGTTTGACATGTACAACATGCTCTCCGTTTCCTGTTTCGTAAATTAACGAAGAATATGAGATTTAGGGCATTTTAGTCATTTGTAGGAAGTACGGTCTACATGCACATTTTGCTGACGTGATTGACATGGTTTGTCCCCGCATTAAGGAGTTAGGAATGCTTGCATAATCAGTTTGGCGAAGAGATTCGCCAAGTTGCGCACTTTGGGTCGACATACTATATGTGGACTTAAGTGTGTAGTGTATGTGTTTGTATAAATGCTTGTATTAGTATGTATTGAATTAAATGATGTTATGTAGTAGTTTGAGATTGATTTCATGATTAATATGCTGACCTAAATGATTTCCTACATGTTTACCTTATGCATGATTGCATTACATGCATAGAAAGTATGCCTTGAAGAATTGCTTAAGTTGAATGTTATAACATGTGTTAACATGCTCACATGATGTATTTCAATTCCAATACTTTAACATGTAGTGCTGATATGATTCCATAGATGTGTGGGACTAGACTTAGTCCAGGCAGTCGGTAACCGAGCGAATTCGTGGCTGACTGGTCATAGCCACGAACGACGCGTCGATGAACGTGATTCGTGTTTAGAGTTGGCGGCAGTGGTTAGGCCACGCGAAGTGTTTTACGCACTTCATGTCGTTCGACTTGAGATGCGATCGCGCTAGTCGAGCCCGTCAAGTAACCCGACTGGCCGATGTATGTTCACCTTGTATGTGTCATAACTGCTTGAACCTAGGGTACTGAACTTACCACTGAAAACCCTGTTAACCGTGGTACCTTGATCCACGAAGACTCATGAGCCGGGCATGGTGGTATGGGACACCGTGGTCAAGCTGTCGGCCTACGCTGGGGCTACAAACCTCCCCGTAGTGACCAGTGAGCACTTGACTCGTGAGCAGATTATGGTGGTATGGGACACTATATTCTAGCTGTCGGCCTACACTGATCAGGCGACGAGCCCTTTGTAGTGACCGCGAGCGTATTCTGAGTCCACGGGAGGCGACGACCCTTCCGTTGCAGTAGAGTACAGTAGGCCTGTATTGATAAGGTGATGGGGGAGCGGTGCAACGAGTGCGAGCAACAGCCCTGGCAGCCCTTGCAGTGACCTACGAAATATACATCGTATGAGATTACTAGGAGTGACGACCCTAGACAGGATCTGTGTTGGGATTGATACAAGGGAAGTACCTTAGTTTCCCAATCCTGCTGTTTGAATGGACTAATAACAACTTGGAAATCATATCACCATAGCATTGCATGTGCCTGGAAGATGTGGAGCACTCTAGGGAGTGTGGCATGCCGCGGTCGTAAGATGTTGCCGCATGAGGGTGATCGTCGGTGAGGGCATACATCACGTCATATCATCTTGCATTAACAACAGTATTAGGATTGTCTGATTTACTGCTTTACTATTATCGCGTGATTGAATTGTGAACATGCTAATCTTTGCTCTATGATTCCACTGAGTTAATCACTCATTCCCAAGTTACGGGATGGTGTTTGCAACACCCACCAGACCCTGTTGTAGCTGCAGGTGAGGACGAGATCCAGGAGGTGGAGCCAGAGATCGACGAGGACCAGGATGAGTTCTCGTATATGCAGTATCATGACAGCTTCCCGTAGGCGACCTGGATCGAGGGGACATCAGTGGGACTTTCTTTTTGAACATTATTCTTTTGTTATGTATATGTACATGAGACTCAGAGATGTAGTCATACTTTGGAGACAGATGAGATTACTTTGTTTTTCCGTACAGTGATATATACATTGTTTAGTCTTCCGCTTGCTTTTATCACTGGATCTGAAGTATGAATTGCAGTTTTGGTATACTTTTACTCATGTGAATGCTTTAAATCAGACAACATTGAATCATAACCATTTTTGTTGCATAAGTGACGGTCTGGAACTCGGGAGTTGAGTTTATACACGACCCCCGATTTTCAGGGTGTTACACTCTTAAAAAGAGCTCACAAAATGGATAGACGAAGCGGTTTCTTGACAAAAATTACACTGTGCCAACCTAAGTTTACAGCGCAGGAACTTCCTGCGAAAGGCTTTCCCAGGAGATTCGCGTCCGGGAAGAGGAGCGTGACGGCCCTTGAGCCCCCAGTTGTACGAACGGTTCAAAGGAGTTCAAAGTTATATGGCCCTTCAATGGTGTATTTATTATATCCGCTCCGTTTATTCATTTGGTGAGATGATTTTAATGCACGATTCCAAAAATGAGTCATATCCAAAGCTCAAGTGAACCACACCACAAATAGCAATGGGACAATGATTCTCACCATTAAAACATTCATGAACCCATTGTAACTTCCATTTATTTTCCATAAATTTAGTTATAAGGTTATGCTGACCTAGATGAAGAGAAAAAACAAATATCATATTGATCCAAAACTTTTATGTCCTCCAAAAATGTTTCAATGGTAGACTTTCTATCCTCAACTACTTTTTGCAGTGTGGTTCACTTGATCTTTGGATCTGTCTTATTTTTCAGCTCCAGCTTTAATACTAACTGGCTAAATGGACGGACAGTTTGAATATAACATATATCTTTTGATGGGACCTACAGAACTTAGGGACATTAACACACCAACCACATTGGTGGTGTGTGGTACACCAACCAATCCGCTTCCCTACTCACAGCCTCCCCATATCAAAGCTAGTGACATCAGGGTTTCAGCAGCCTCACCAAATCCGTTTCCAAATCGAATCCAGGAAAGGGACACGGATTGGGTGATTTGATTGATTGGTGGGGCTACATGCACTCAGAGATGGGCCAGGCCTTTTAAGGTTTTCAGCCGAGTACCTAGTCGGCCTTTTTCTCTAGCAGCCCAACTTGATGTATGTATTTTGTATCCACGTGGGACATTCATTTTTCCAAATGATTTTAGGCTATTATCTAAAAAATAAGTAGATCTAATTATCAAGCAGGGTATACCATGGGAAATAATTCTGATTGACTGTCCTACCATTAAAAAATTCTTAGGTGAACTTCAATACTTATGTAGTGTTTATTTACCTTCCAATCTGTTAATAAGGTTACATAAGTTTGGATGAGGGAGAAAAAACAAATATAAGCTTGATACAAAACTTTTGTGGCTCATTAGTGGTCAATCACCTCTCTTTCTGATGGAATGGTCCACCCAATAATTGGATCTACTTCATTTTTGGATAATTTGGAGAAAAAGTTGACTACTGTTGGAACCTTCCTAGGATCCACCTTAATGTATATATATTATCCAAAGTATAAGTTCATTCTCATTGGGATAAGTAAAAATACTAAAAACTTAGTCTAATACAAAACTTTGCAATCACATAAATGTTGCAAGCAATAATTACTATATCACCCCTGTTATCTCTTGTGTAGCTCATTTAAGTTTTACATACACCTCATTTTTCATGGCATGTCTTAAAATGAGCTCTCAATTACCTCTCAAAATGGATGGCCAGTGTGAATTTCTCACAAATATCATGGTGCGGCCCACTTAACATCCAAGAAGTGCGCTAACTTTATGCAAAAGGCTCTACGGTAAATCAGCATCGAAAAAAATAAAATAAGTGAGCGTATATGAAAGGTCACGACTCACGAGAAATTTATGATTGTGGACCCCACCATTTATCCATTGGATATTCTTGAAACAATACAAACTTAACATACTCACTTAGACCTCCTCGTACGGACGACAACTTCCAGGATGAAAATACCCTTCATTTTCACATAAACGGATTCGCTGCTCCGCCTGCCGCCCGCCAATGGCGGATCTTCGGTGTTCTGTGGGCCCCACCATGATGTATGCTTTTCATCCATGTCGTCCATATATTTTTCTGGATCATTTTATGGTATGAGACAAAAAATGAGTATATCCAAATCTTAAGTGTACCACATTACAGAAACAGTATTGAATGAGCGTCAACCATTAGAAATCCTCCCCCGTCTAAGTTGGGGCCCACTGTGATGTTTGGGAGAAATCCTCCCCGTCTAAGTTCATTCATAGGGTCACAAAGACCTGGATGAAGAGGAAAAATAAATTTCATAATGATCCAAAGCTTCTGTAACCCCTAAAAGGGTTTCAATGGTAAACGTTCAATTCACCACTGCCTTTTACAGTGTGGTCCACTTGATAATTAGATCTATCTTATTTTTCATCTCAAGCCTTAATATGAGCTCGCTAAATAGATGGACGGTTTGGATATAATAAAGACCTCATGATGGGACTCACAAAAGCAACGTATATAATAAAAAAAAAAAAAACAGGCAGACTACTGCGGCAGTGTCGCCAGCGACACTGCCGCAGCAGTCTGCCTATTTTGTTTTTTTTTTTTTTTCAAGGAGAACTTTTTCTCCCTTACATTTTTCTCTAATACATAATTATGTAAATATGTATATATAAGCATATAAAAATATTTTTCTATTTTTTAATTCATTTCTTTATTTATGTATTTAACAAGCATATCTCCTAAATTAGAATGATTTTTTTTTTTTTACACACGCACACACACCCCCACACACTCACACTAGTGGAATTTCATCACCTATGGATACTCGAACGCTTAACCGATTGTTGAAACTCATAAGAGTCTACCACCCGAGCAAGAGTAAGGATCTAAACTAGAATGATTTATTTAACGTACCACACATGATTTTGGGGTAGGAGAAGCTAATTTAGCCAAACAACCTAGTTATTTTTCAAGATTTCATCGGGTCGATGGTTGAAATTCCAACGGGACAAATTAGAAAAACAGCAGCATATCCCAGGATTTTACATTCCAATCCGTCCAACCAAGGGATGGGATCAATTTTAAGGTAATAATGGTGATGTTAGTGGATTGTTTTAAGATCCATGGGATTGCTAATACATGTCTTTTTAAACATAGACCTATGGTGAAATTCCACTAGTGTGACTGCATGGGGGTGTGTGTGCGTGTGTAAAAAAATAATCATTCTAGTTTAAGAGATATGCTTGTTAAATAACTAGGCTGGTTAGCTAAATGAAATGGATTTTCGATCATCGACCTAATGAAATCTTGAAAAATAACTAGGTTGGTTAGCTAAATTAGCTTCTCCTACCCCAAAATCATGTGTGGTACGTTAAGTAAATCATTCTAGTTTGGATCCTTATGGATACTCGATGAAATGATGTATTACGGATGAACGACGTGGATATACTACATACATTCAATGTGGGCCCAACTGAGTTTACTTGTACAATGAAAGCGTATTGACTAACTTAGTACTCAATCCGATTATGCTTTCTATGCCCCACAATGATGTTTTATTTGTAATATATCATATTCATTAGATTATGTAATATCCCTCCGTTTTCATCGTAATATGTATACACCAAAACCCCATATGTGGAAGGGAACCTAGACATTCAGTGGGACAAACATAAAATTGAACCGGACAAACATGAAAAATCAGTGGGGGAGACATTAAGATCAGCGGGAAAAACATGAGAGATTAGCGGGGCAAATAGAAAGATCAACGGGGCAAACTGGAAGATCAGCGGGGGAACTAGAAGATCAGTGGGGCAAACTGGAAGATCAATGGGGAAAATTGAAAGAACGGCGGGGGAAACTGGAAGATCAGCGAGGCAAACTTGAAGATCAGCTGGGCAAACTAGGAGATCAATGGGGCAACTGGAAGATCAGCGAGGAAAATTAAGAGATCAGCGGGACAAACTAGAAGATCAGTGGGTAAACTAGGAGATCAGCGAGGTAAACTGGAAGATCAGCGGGGGAAACTATGAGATCAATGGGGCAAACTGGAAGATCAGCGGGGTAAACTAGAAAATCAGCGGGACAAACTGAAAGATCAGCGAGGTAAACCTATAACCTAAATTCGAACTCATTCTCAAATGCAAAAACCTATAACCAAAACCAAAACCTATAACCTAAATTCGAACCCGTTCTCAAATCCCAAAACTTATAACCCAAATCTAAACCTTAACCTAAACCAAAACCAACACCTATAACCTAAACCCGAACCCATTCCCAAATTTCAAAACCTATAACCTAAACCAAAACCTATTACCTAAACCTATAACCTAAATAAAAACCAAAACTTATAACTTAAACCCGAACCCATTCTCAAATTCCAAAACCTATAACATATAACCAAAACCAAAACCTATAACCTAAACTATAACTTAAACCCGAACCCATTCTCAAATTCCAAAACCTATAACCTAAACCTAAAACCTATAACCTAAACCAAAACCTATTACCTAAACCCATAACCTAAACCTATAACCTAAACCAAAACCTATAACCTAAACCAAAACCATAACCTATAACCTAAACCTAAACCTATTACCTAAACCTATAACCCATTCTTAGTCATGAAAAGTTATGAGCAATAATAATACCCTATGACCTTCTCAAGAATAGGTTCATCATCATCAATCATGTGATATGTCTTTGTTAAAACAGTGTTCTTGAAGTATGAGTTAGGATCAAAGAAGAATTCCAGCTTGAAGCCCTTAGGATCATTAATTCTGAACCACTTGATATCTTTAAGATACTTGAGAGCCCCTTCAATCATGGTTTATTTTTGCAATAGGTTCATCATCATCAATCATGTGATAACCTCTTTTTGGTTTAGGTTAAGGTTATAGGTTTTGGGATTTAAGAATGGGTTCGGGTTTAGGTTTTAGGTTTTGGTTTTGGTTTAGGTTATAGGTTTTTGGATTTGGTTATGGGTTATGGTTTAGGTTTAGGAAATCAAGTTCAAGTTCGGGATAGGGTTTAAGTTTGGGTTTTCAAGTTTAGGTTTAGGTTATAGGTTTTGGGATTTGTGAATATTTTTAGGTTATAAGTATAGGTTTAGGTTAGGTTATAGGTTAAGGTTTAGGGATAGGTTATAGGTTTTGGGATTTGAGAATGGGTTAGGGTTTAGGATATAGGTTTTAGTTAAAGGTTTAGGTTATAGGTTTTGGTTTATATTTTAGGTTATAGGTTTTTGGATTTGAGAATGGGTTCAGGTTTAGGTTATAGGTTATAGGTTTAGGTTATAGGTTTTGAAATTTGGGAATGGGTTCAGGTTTAAGTTATAGGTTTTAGTTTTGGTTTAGGTTATAGGTTTTGTTTAGGTTTTAGGTTATAGGTTTTTGGATTTGAGAATGGGTTCGAATTTAGGTTATAGGTTTGCCTTTATGATCTTCCAGTTTGTCCCACTGATTTTCTAGTTTGCGCCGCTGATCTCTTATTTTTCTCCACTGATCTTCTAGTTTGCCCCACTAATCTCCTAGTTTTCCCCGCTGATCTTTTAATTTACCCCGCTGATCTCCTAGTTTTCCCCGCTGATTTTCCAGTTTGCCCCGCTGATCTTTCCGGTTTGCCGTGCTGATCTTCCAGTTTGCCCCGCTGATCTCCCAGTTTGCCCTGCTGATCTCTTAATTTTCCCCGCTGATCTTTCAGTTTGCCCCGCTGATCTTTCCAGTTTACCCTACTGATCTTCCAGTTTCCTCCGCTAATCTCCTAGTTTCCCCCGCTGATCTTCCAGTTTGTCTCGCTGATCTCCTAGTTTGCTCCGCTGATCTTCAAGTTTGCACCGTTGATCTTCCAAAACCTACAACTTAAACCTGAACCCATTCTCAAATCACAAAACCTATAACCTAAACCAAAACCTATAACCTAAACCAAAACCAAAACCTATAGCCTAAACCAAAACTCATTCTCATTTCCCAAAACTTATACCTTAAACTAAAACCTATAACCTAAACCAAAACCAAAACCTAAAGCCAAAACCCGAACCCATTCTCAAATCCAAAAACCTATAACCTAAACTAAAACCAAAACCTATTACATAAACCAAAACCAAAACCTATAGCCTAAAACCGAACCCATTCTCAAATCCCAAAACCTATAACCTATCCCTAAGCCTTATAGATGGTTCAATTCTCCCCTACCTTTTACAGACGTTCAATTCCTCACTGCCTCTTACAGACGTTCAATCCATTTCTTTGTCTATTTATTTAACAAGCATATCTCCTAAACTAGAATGATATACTTAACGTACTACATATAATTTTAGGGTAGGTGAAGCTACATACATTCAATGTGGGCTCAACTGAGTTTACTTAGTACAACAGGAGCGTATTGACTAACTCAGTATGCAATGCAATCCGATTACGCTTTCTACGCCCCACAATGATGTTTTATTTGTTATACATCATTCTAGTTTGGATCCTTACTCTTGCTCAGGTGGTAGACTCTTACGAGTTTCAACACTCAGTTAAGTGTTCGAGTATCCATAGGTGGTGAAATTCCACTAGTGTGAGTATGTGGGGGTGTGTGTGCGTGTGTAAAAAAAAAAAATCATTCTAATTTAGGAGATATGCTTGTTAAATACATAAATAAAGAAATGAATTAAAAGATAGAAAAATATTTTTAATGCTTATATATATATATATATATATATATATATATATATATATATATATATATATATATATATATATATATATATATATATATATATACATAATTATGTATTAGAGAAAAATATAGGGAAAAAAAAGTTCTCCTTGAAGGAAAAAATAATAATAATAATAATAATAATAATAAATCTGCCAGACTGCTGCGGCACTGCCATATCACAAGTTAGTCAATATGCTCCCATTGCATAAGTAAACTCAGTTGGCCCCACATTGAATGTATGTAGTATATCTACGTCGTTCATCCGTTTTTCCATTTATTTGAAGGGGTTTAGCCCCCATACCACGGGAAACAGTGGGCATAGTGATTTCCATCGCTGAAACCATAGTCGGCTCAATAGTGATGTTTGTTTGTTATCAAACTCATTCATAAGATCATACAGATATGGATCAATGAAAAACACAGTTATAGATCGAAAACCTCTGTGGCACCCACGAAATGATCAACATTAGAACAATGTGAAATTTCGTGTGGTGTGGTCCATTTGAACATTAGATATGTTTAGATTTTTCGGCTCAAGCCATGAAATCATTTGTTATGTTTGTCCCGCTGATTTTCCAGTTTGCCGATCTGATCTCCTAGTTTCTCCCACTGATCTCCCAGTTTCCCCCACTGATCTTCCTAGTTTCCCCCGCTGATCTTTCATGTTTCCCCCGCTGATCTTTCATGTTTGCCCCGCTGATCTTTCATGTTTGTCCCGCTGAATATCTAGGTTCCCTTCCACATATGGGGTTATGATGTATACATATTGCGATGAAAATGGAGGGGCATTATATAATCCGATGAACATGATACATTATAAATAAAACATCATTGTGGAGCGTAGCAAGCGTAATCAGATTGCGTACTGAGTTAGTCAGTACGCTCCCATTGCACAAATAAACTCAGTTGGCCCCACATTGAATGTATGTAGTATATTCACACCGTTCATCCATTTTTCCATTTATTTTAAGGGGTTTAGCCCCCATATTTCAAATTGAAGCATATCAAAAGATCAAGTGGATCATACCACGGGAAACAGTGGGCATAGTGATTTCCACCGCTGAAACTATAGTCGGCTCAATAGTGATGTTTGTTTGTTATCAAACCCATTCATAAGATCATACAGACATGGATCAATGGAAAACACAGTTATAGATCGAAAACTTCTGTGGCACCCACAAAATGATCAACATTAGAACAATTTGAAATTTTGTGTGGTGTGGTCCATTTGAACATTAGATATGTTTAGATTTTTCGGCTCAAGCCATGAAATCATTTGTTATGTTTGTCCCGCCGATTTTCCAGTTTACCGATCTGATCTCCTAGTTCCCTCACTGATCTTTCAGTTTTTCCCGCTGATCTTCCTAGTTTCC
This sequence comes from Magnolia kwangsiensis, assembly GCA_037074715.1. Classification (NCBI taxonomy): domain Eukaryota; kingdom Viridiplantae; phylum Streptophyta; class Magnoliopsida; order Magnoliales; family Magnoliaceae; genus Magnolia; species Magnolia kwangsiensis. The sequence goes on from CM073571.1 coordinate 13,771,189, forward strand.
CTCGCTGATCTTTCATGTTTCCCCCACTATTTTTCTAGTTTGCCTCGCTGTTTTTCATATTTCTCCCGCTGTTATTCATATTTTCTCTGGCTGAAGTGCAGAGATGAGCGCTGACGGACGGTCCGTCGATGGGAATTCAAGTGGGGCCCACTGTGATGTTTGTGAGAAATCCTCCCCGTCTAAGTTCATTCATAGGGTCACAAGGACCTGGATGAAGAGGAAAAACAAATTTCATAATGCTCCAAAACTTTTACAACCCTTAAAAGGGTTTCAATGGTAGACGTTCAATTCCCTACTGCCTTTTACAGTGTGGTCCACTTGATAGTTAGATTTATCTTATTTTTCATCTCAAGCCTTAATATGAGCTCGCCAAATAGATGGTTCAATTCCCCACTACCTTTTACAGACGTTCAATTCCCCACTGCCTTTTACAGACGTTCAATCCATTTCTTTGTCTATTTATTTAACAAGCATATCTCCTAAACTAGAAGGATATACTTAACGTACCACATATAATTTTAGGGTAGGAGAAGCTACATACATTCAATGTAGGTTCAGCTGAGTTTACTTAGTACAATGAGAGCGTATTGACTAACTCAGTACGTAATTCGATTACGCTTACTACACCCTACAATGATGTTTTATTTGTAATACATCATTCTAGTTTAGATCCTTACTCTTGCTCGGGTGGTAAACTCTTACGACTTTCAATACTTGGTTAAGCGTTCGAGTATCCATAGGTGGTGAAATTTCACTAGTGTGAGTGTGTGGAGGTGTGTGTGTGTGTTAAAAAAAAAATTATTCTAATTTAGGAGATATGCTTGTTAAATACATAAATAAAGAAATGAATTAAAAGATAAAAAAAATATTTTTATATGCTTATAAATACATATTTACATAATCATGTATGAGAGAAAAATATAAGAGAGAAAAAGTTCTCCTTATAAAAGAAAAAGAAAAAAAAAAAAAAAAAACACTACCAGACTGGTGCGGCACTGCCGCGGCAGCCTGTCTGTTTTGTTTTTTATTATTATTATTTTTTTATATATGTTACTTTTGTGGGTCCCATCATGAGGTCTGTGTTATATCCAAACCGTTCATCTATTTGGCGAGCTCATATTGAGGCTTGAGACGAAAAATAAGATAGATCTAATCATCAAGTGGACCACACTGTAAAAGGTAGTGGGGAGTTGAACGTTTACCATTGAAACCCTTTTAGGGGTTACAGAAGTTTTGGATCATTATGAAATTTGTTTTTCCTCTTCATCCAGCTCTTTGTGACCCTATGAATGAACTTAGACAGAGAGAATTTTTCACAAACATCACAGTGGGCCCAACTTAGACGGGAGGATTTCTAATGGTTGATGCTCATTCAACACTATTTCCTGTAATGTGGTACACTTGAGATTTGGGTATACCTCATTTTTGGTCTCATACCATAAAATGATCTAAAAAAATATATGAACGGCATGGATGAAAAGGATACATCATGGTGGGGCCCACAGACCACTGGCAGGGAGAGTACCAAAACTGTTTACGTCAAAAGGACAAAATGAAGGGTATTTTCGTCCTGAAATTTCAACTCCGTACGAGGAGGTCAAGTACGTATTCAAAGTTTGTATTGTTTCAAAAAAAACGGCTGGATAAAAGGTGGGGTCAACAGTCGTAAATTTCTCCACGACTCACCCACCCACGAGCAAGACAACAACTTCAATACTCTAGCAGAGCATGAGGGTTGATGCACATGGACATAGAAATCCTTAAATATTGCATATGTGCCATGACCATAGTTCAAATTGAATTTTCCATGTTATTTGTCTCATTCTAGATATACTGTGACCCAAAAATGATACTTATTTCATTATCTGGCTTCCGGATTAGTGGACATTTATTGGACGGTTATAAATGAAAAAAAATTCCAATAGCTATATTCCAACAAACAAGCGTCCACCACGAATCAGAGAGAGCAAGGATTTCTTAACAACACTGATTATCAGCTGTTGGCATAACGACAGTGGGTTCAACAATTTGGTCAGTTAAATTTGATTTCTTATGTGCCACGTGTACTATTTCTGAGCACCTGCTTATCAAGCGTCTTACGCTTGCAGAGTATCAGACAACACGCAGCAGACGAAGATGTGACATAAGAACATGTGACGTAGGATAATCAAACCTTCTCCGGTCGTTCCTCTGTCCATGAGGAATTATATGATCCTGGACCCACGGCAGCCATGGTCCACCGATCCGGACCAGTGATGTGATGTGGTCAGTCACGCCATGGACAGAACATACTCCAAAAATCTCTGAGATTAGAAGATCAATGTCACCTATCTGGCACCTGCTTCTATTATTTGTGGATGGTTGACGGGCGATCTAAATGCCACAGAATCTAGGGTTAGGATTTCCCAAGTGAGAAGCTTAGTAAAAGAGTCCATTAACAGGATGAACAGATCAACGGTCTTGATAGCCAAAACCATTTAAGGTATGAGCCCAAAATGGAAGCAAATCTAAATCTCAAGTCGACTACATCACTGGAAACCGTGGCAATTGAGCGCCATTGGATTGCTCATTTTCTATTCAACCGGTTGAGAATGTCACGAAGCACGGGATAAAAAGAATACACAAATATCAGCTTGATCTAAAACGTATGGACCTTGAGAAGCTTTTAATTGTCAATGAATATGGTCCACCTGGGACTTGAATATGATGCATTTTTGGGCTCAAAACCTATATTAACATGGTCGAGCCACATACAAAATAAGGTGTATATATTGGAAATAACCTCACGATCAAAATTCACAAAGTACCTTTTAAACCTACTTTATTTAATTTTATTTATAACAATGGCATATAATTCAATCAAAAACCATTCATTACTAACAATAGAATGCAGTGAGATCAAAGTCTTATTAAATTGGGACCTTACGCTTGCTCCGGTGGTAGACTCTGAAGAGTTTCAACACCTGGCAAGGGCTCAAGTACCAATTGGTGGTAAAATCCCACTATGACGTGAGTGCATAGGGTGTGTGTGCGTGTGTAAATTTTTTATTTTTTAAAAAAAAGTCTTATTAAACTTCTTTTGAATCTAATTTTTTTTAAAAATGAAATGAATTAGATAGTAAAAACTTATATTCATAATGAAATGACATGGCAGGATTTATTTGGTGGGGCTGAACACCATCCAAGATGAGATCCGGCGTTTAACGATTTTTCCATCGGTATGTGCTCAGGTTTTAGTAGCGTACAACCTCACAAATTAAATCTTGACACGACGGTCACTACGAGTGGGTGGTTAGCTCCCGGCCATTCACTCCGTGTTCAGAAAAGACAAAATGCGTCCTCGCCGCCCAATGCGCGTACCGTAAGCTTCCGTTCACTAACGGGTCACGGGGAAGACCGAAAAATTTTGATGCTCTGGCAGATTGTGAGGGATAATGCGCGTGCATTTCCAAATCCTTAAATATTGCATACGTAGCATGTTGATAGTTTAAATTAAACGGTTGAAGTTATGTGTCCCAATTAAGATATATCGGAACCAGAATTTATGGTTTTTTTCATTATTTGGCTACATGATTATTGGACATTTATTGGATGGTTAAACAAAAAAGAAGTCATATTCCAACAAACAAGTGCTCACAAATCAGATATAAAGCATTTCTTAGAAAATCTGATTTTCAGTTGTTTACTTAACTACATTGGGTTTTACAATTTGGTCATTTTAATTCCATTTATTATTAACCACGCGTATAATTCTTAAGGGCATGCTTACCATGCATCATATACCTTCAGAGTATCTAATAACTCATAATATCAAGAATTCTGTACGTATCAAGTAGTAAAATAGTAATTGTTGCAATTTAATTGAACCGTGTGATTATATAAAGCATAGGACAATGCATCGCGGACTGAGACGGACAAATCATTATACAGCAAAGGAGGAAAAAAAGCAGGAAAACCGTGGTTCTGGTAGACAAGAGGATCCGGACTCATTTCGAACATGGCACGTTGGATCCTCCGTCTTTCCTATTGCCAAGAGGAATTATTCGTTTAAGGAACCTTCCTCCGTCGTTCCTCTTCCCCCGAGGAATTATATGGTCCTCAACCCAATGGTAGATACGGTATGGAGCCATGGTCCAGAGATCCAGACCATTGATTTTTTCAATTACGCCTTGGATGGGATATGCTCCAAAAATTTCTGAGATCGGGAGATCCTTGTAACCAATCTTCCACCTGCTTCTATTAAATGTGGATGGTTGAAAGATGACTTAAATGCCAAAAAAATACAAGGTTTGTGTTTGCCACACGACGGGATGAACAAATCAACGGTCTTGATCACCGAGATATGGGCCGCACTTGTACCAACTGAAAAACCGAGTATACTGTACACGACCTAGGATGAGGACGCCTATAAAAGGGAAAGCAAAGGGACGCTTACAAGTAGCGGCAGAAATGCAAGTTTGGTAACTGGAAGGAAAGTAGGAAGAAAATGGAGCACATGTGGGCCAGCGTGGTAGGCCCAACCCTGGCCAGTATCATGTTCGTGTGGGTCATGGCCCACAGGTACCTCCCGCCCAATCTCGAATCCTACGTGTCAAAATACGCCACGAGGATCTTCACCGCCATCTACCCATTCATCGAGATCAAAATCCACGAGTACGGCGGGGATCGGCTGAAGCGGAGCGAGGCCTATGTGGCGATCCAGGCATACCTGATGGCAACAACGGCGGAGCGAGCAAGGAGGCTTAAAGCTGAGGTGGGCAAAGACAGTACGAATCTGGTCCTCAGCATGGACGATGACGAGCGAGTCACCGATGAATTCCGTGGGGCTAAGCTGTGGTGGACGTCTAGCAAGACAGTCACAAGGACCCAAAATATATCCGTGTTCTATCCGACGGAGGATGAGCGGAGATATTACCGGCTCACGTTCCACCGTCGCCACCGTCAGCTGATCTTGGATCACTACCTACGCCACGTCATGGAAGAGGACAAGACGATCACCGTCCGTAGCCGGCAGAGGAAGCTGTACATGAATAGCCGCGGGAACGAGAGGGGATATGGAAGGGCGTGGAGCCACGTGGTGTTCGAGCACCCGGCGACTTTCCATACACTGGCCATGGATCCAGACAAGAAGAAGGGGATCATCCAAGATCTAGTCATGTTCAGCAAGGCGAAGGACTACTACGCCAAGATCGGGAAGGCGTGGAAGCGGGGTTATCTCCTCCACGGCCCGCCTGGTACTGGGAAATCCACGATGATTGCGGCCATGGCTAATTACTTGGACTATGACGTGTATGACCTCGAGCTGACTGCTGTGAAGGACAACACAGAGCTGCGGAAGCTACTGATAGAGATCACCAGCAAGTCGATCGTCGTCATCGAAGATATCGACTGTTCTTTGGATCTGTCCGGTAGACGGGAGAAGAAAGCCGAGAAGCCAAAGGACGATGAACAAGACGTGAAGAAACTTCTACCAGAAGCGAGCAAGGAAGATAGCAGTAGCAAAGTTACTCTTTCTGGGCTTCTCAATTTCATCGATGGGCTATGGTCTGCCTGTGGAGGAGAACGGCTCATTGTCTTCACTACCAATTACCTGGAAAAGCTAGATCCTGCCCTAATACGAAGAGGCCGGATGGATAAACACATCGAGCTGTCGTACTGCAACTTTGAAGGTTTTAAAGTGCTTGCCAAGAACTACCTGGATCTTGATTCTCACCTTCTATTTGACGATATCCATCGATTGATGGAAGAAGCCAAAATCACCCCTGCGGACGTAGCTGAGAACCTGATGCCCAAGTCTGAAATCCTCACTGCTGATGAAAACGCCAAAGCTTGCCTTGAAAGCCTGATTCAAGATCTCCAAAACGCCAAGGAAGAAGCAGTTCGAAAGGCCAAGGAAGAAGCGCTTCTGTTAGAAGATAGCAGCAAAAAAGAACCAACAGCAACGGCAACGGAGAAGAGTGATGAGATTCAAGATAGCAGCAAGCAAGAGCCAACAGCGACGGCAGCGGAGAATGGTGATGCTGTAAGAGAAGATAAGTAAAGATTCGTAAGAAATATCTGTACTGTAAGATCGATAACTACAACCACGCTGCAGGCAGAAAAGAAGATTCAAGAAGAGAGAGTGTTTGGAGAAGTAGGTTCACCGAACATTCATACATGGAGGTGATGTATTGTGATGGGTTTGGTGGAATAAAATATAGAGTATTTCAAAATGTTGTCTTCTACTGTATTTTATAATCTTTGTTTTGTAATTAACTATGTCTATTATTCTAGACAAATTATATTTAAAAAAATCAAGGTTTATATTCAATAGCTAAACTTTCCCATGCAAGCACCTAATACGGGTCCTCTCTTGCCGTAAAACAAAAATTATATATTTTCATTTCTTACCTTCTGATTGTGCCATGTCAGCACTGATGCATTAAATGCAGAATGATGCCATCACTAACGACATGGATTAATAACACTGGACCAATAACATTGAAAGTAATTCCCTAAGTAGTGGATCCTTAATATTTATTTAATTGCCATTGGATATCCACATACTGGGCAAGGCCAGAGGCACACTCACAATAGGTGGGGGACTCGTATTTATAAAAAAATTTGATTTCAATACATTTATTATTAGTAATGTATTTGTCACTTTTAGTTACTAAATTATTTTTATAATAATTATTTTTTTTCATAATTCATTATTAAGTTGAATTTTATTTTACAAAATTTCATTTCATTTAAACTTTCATAAAAATTATAAAAAATCTGGAAGTACCGGCTATCCAAAACCATTGATTTTTTATATGATTCCAAAATATCTATATTTGATATAATATTTTTTATACTTTTAATTATTGAATTATTTTTAAAATTTTTATAATGGTTTATTGTCACCCCCCAAACTCGGAAACCGGGCTCACAAAATTCCCGATCGCCGAATCCGGCGCCGACAACCTCCGTAGAACCCCATTCTCGGCTCCCAACTTCCATTTGCCAGGTTCCGATCCTGAGATGTTACGAGGAGGATTTTCAACGTCAGTTTGATTCGTAATAAGTATAACCAAAGGCATAACCCACAAACAATAACCAAAAACTCTATTACATTTCCACTATGATCAAAAACTTTACAAGTATAATGAGCATAAAGGAAAATACAATGGTAAGGAACAAAAACTCTAAAAATGATCTGCAAGTACTCCAGCCTCAGCACTGCTGTGCCCCAACGTCACCTGCACGCAACGGTCGTGCATAAGCTTATAGAAAGCTTAGAGGGTGGTAAAAGTGTGTGCACAAGGTAGTAATATAATTATGCAATATCAGAGTAATGCGGAATATGCAGATGGATCCATAATATCATGAGCCGTACCAAGGCTATGCGATGTAAGATGCAAGTCAAGAATACAATCTTCATCTAAGTCCACATGTCAATACAGCTCAACTCTGAAATATTACCGGGGTCTAGTATACTCTAAACCAGATTGTCGTCTCATCGCGCACAATAAGGTAAGTGAAAGAGACCTCACTATCCGTCTGCCAATATCGGATACGACTCGTCGATAGCGGACCCATTCCTCGAGCTGGTCAAACTCAGCCTAGCATTGTCCCCTACACTCAGGCGGGTAAGGCCGCACCCCCTTCCAACCGACCACGACACAGTGGAGAGCACAACCGTCTGGTAATCGGCACTCAACGCTCATCTACCCACTCGATCTAGACGTTGGAGCAACCTCTTGGTATCATAAGGGTTTAGGAACTTTCACCCAGGGATTTCTATAGCACCCCATGTAAAATAAGATTTTCGGTATCCAATCCTGCCAACCACGATGTGTCAGTGGAGGCTACGACCCCGATGTCGCTAAAGCATACAGTAACTATATCACGCAATGCGAGATGCATGAGTCACACTATCCAAGCATGCAGCAAATCCTTGCACGTAACGTGCACTCATGTAGGGCAACTCCGCCTAACCGGGGGCCCATAAACAACCTGCCCGAAGGCATATGCTATGATCAGTCAATTCTCATATCAATCATACATATGATGTGTATGACCATGAGTTATGTAACTATACTAAACATATTATAATGAAATGAACTATCCTTACAATGCAGATGGGCCTGGATGGCCTATATACAACAAGTACTGCCTATCAAAGGGGACCTAGGGAGAGTCGTAATGTGGACATCCAACCAACATTACACTTGCAATGTGGACGTCAAACCAACATTGCTCCCAAGGTACAATTGTCGCAAACATCGTTACATAATCTGTGTTGGGCTCACACATTGCAATGGACTTTAGGTATAACCCATTGGGCCTTAAATACATCAAATGGGTCATATCATATGGGCCTTTTACTCATCAAATGAGCCACATAAATGGACCATACCAATGGGCCTTATGTGCATTGCAATGGGTCATAACCCGTGGGCCTCAGAGTACGTCATAGTGGGTCTAATCACATGGGCCTTAAGTGTCTTAAATGGGCCTAATCCCATGGGCTTTATACATACCAAATGAGCCTGAATCATAGGCCTTATATGGATCAAGTGGGCCTAAACCAATGGGATTTATACATACCAAATGGGCCTAAATCATAGGCCTTATATAGATCAAGTGGGCGTAAACCCATAGGCCTTATATAAATCAAATGGGCCTAAATCATAGGCGTTATATGAATCAAATGGGTCTGGTCCCAAGGGCCTTGGGATATACCAAATGGTCCAATCCCATGGGCCTTACATCCACATCAAAGTGGGCCCCAATAAGCTGTCACAATTACATTAAGATTGACCTCAATCATGCCAAGATGGGGTCCACTTGGACTGTGGAGGTGGCTCATTCTTTGACTCATTCCATAAAATGATCTTTAAAATGGATGGGCAGACTAGATACAACACCTGCATCAATGGTGGGGGCCCACATGAAGGCCCACCATCATGTACATTACATTATATAATATAATATATATATATATATATATATATATATATATATATATATATATATATATATATGTATATAGTATATACAATAATACACACACACACACACACACACACACACACACACACACACACACACACACACACACACACATGTACAACCCCACACACCCACACACCCACACGCATGTACCCATGCATGAGCACCACAGCGGGCCCCATCGTCCGCTGGATGGTGGGTGAAAAACACATGCATCATGGAGGGTACCACCGTCCAGACGAACGGTGGATATAAATACATACATCACTGTGGGTCCCATGTGGGGCCCACCATTATGTTTATAAGTCTTCCAGACCGTTCATATGGTCACTCAGACCTGGATGAAGGGAAAACACAAATTTCATCTTGATCCAAAACTTCTGTGGACCTAAAAATGGTTTCCAATGGTAGAGGTTCAATCTCACCATTTCCTACAGTGTGGGCCACTCGAGTCTTGGATTCGGCTGAAACTTGGAGGGGACCCGCCTGAGAAGGGGGCCCACCTCATGAACGGCACGAATTTTCACATACATCATGGTGGGGCCCACGGCAGCAGTCGTGGGTGGCTGCACGGCCGCCCGCTGCTGCTGCAGCTGGCGTCAGAGACAGAGGCTCTACCTCTTTTGTATTTTTAAAAAATAATTGAAAACCCTTTTTTTGGGGGGTTTTTTTCATTTGGGGCCCACATCTGGCAGATCCACACCGTCCATTGGCTTCAGTGGCTCAAGACCGTCCCAATGAGTCTAAAGTTTGAATTTTTTTTTGATTAGAAAATGAAATAAAATAAGAAAAGGATCCTTGAATGGTAATGATGCATTCTTCGATGTTATGGCCCACCAGATCTTTCAATCAACCCCAAATCTTGGCTCAACGCATAAAAAGAGATGGGTAATAGGATGGATGGCTTGGATTTCATACATACGTCAAGGTGGGGCCTACACAAGGGCCCACTCCCAAAGTTTTGAGCCAAGCCTGTATTTGTGTTTTCCTTTGTACAGGGACGTCCAGCGTCCCAAACGCTAGACGGTTTGGGACTTGAATATACATTGAGGTGGGCCACCACATGGAGAGTGGGGTGGGTACAATGCATTTAAGGTGGGCCCCACTAGTATACAGCTTGGTCAAAATACTTACATCATGGTGGGGTCCATCCAAGTGGGCCATAAGGCCATTTCATCACACAAAACAAATAATTGTGTTAAATCTATTCCATTCATCAGACGGTGTGTCCCACCACATTTCAGGGAGATCCGCCGTCCATTGATGGGACATTGGGAAATCCCACCCACTAGACTGAAATATATATAATATATTTATATTATATTAATATATATATATATATATATATATATATATATATATATATATATATATACATGCATGCATGGTGGGCCACGTCCATGTGGGACCCACCATGATGCATGTGTTGTTTCCACACCGTCCAACGTCCAGGGACGCTGGACGTGGCCCCATAGTGAACTATGAACTAAGAGTGTGGTGTGTTGACGGCAACAACAAAAAATATATATGTTTATATATAATAAAATATAAATAGTAGCTTGATTTAACAAGCCTTGGGTGGACCACTCATGCTGGCCCCACCTTAATGTATGAATCCAATCCACACTGTCCATCCTATTTCTCTGCCCATTTTAGACGTTGAGCCAAAATATGAGGCCACTTCGATTATCGGGTGGGCCATACCATAAGAATTCTGTTAAAATTCACCTTGATGTTTCTTCACACCAAAACACATCGAATATTAGGCTCATTTGGTCTGTCTTGATCCATAGAGTTCAATGGTTGGGTCGAATTCTCCTGATGCAAACCCCACCTAAAAAAACTATCAGAAAATAAAAAAAATAATATACAGTAGCAGACACTGCTGCTGCTGCCATCTAGAGGACAGCACAGCAGCGTCCTCTGCATGTGGACTAAAAAAGGTAGGGACCCACTGTCCCAGTCATAGGCCCCACCGTGGTGTGTGTAGAACATCAACACCATGCATTGATGGCCCCCTTCCAGTTGTGGGCCACCCCAAAAAAATCAGCTATATGTGGAACTTAGGTGGCCCATGTCACAAAAATTAGCCATGGAAATGGACAATTGACACTGATAGCACATACATCAAGGTGGTCCCCATGGTCACAGATCCACCAAATTCACTTCTCAAAAAATGGAGTACCAATGGTTTAAGTCGTTCGCCATGAACATTTGGGTTAGTGTACGACCCAATTCAAGTGTGCCTCATTGGCAGTGTATTAATTCGGTCATGTTGGGGTAATATCAATTTTTGTTAGTCTATAGCATGATGCCATTTCATTGGTCTACCATACACTTGTTAGAGGGGAGCTGATAAGATATTATCTTGGTGTGTTACTTGTAGTGGGTGTTTCCTTGCCATTGGGTTTCAGCCTGATGTATTTGTTATATATTCACTGCGAATCAGTACTTCCAACTCATTTTAGGGCATAATTCAAAAAATGAAGGGATCAAAATCTCAAATGGACCATACCACGGGAAACAACAGTGATTATGGGCCACAAAAGTTTGGAATCAAGCAGATATTTGTGTTCTCCCTTCATCTAGGTTTGTGTGACCTTATCAATAGGTTGGATGGCAAATAAACATTACAATTGGCCTTGGGAAGTTTTTAGTGGTGGGTGTTAAATGATCACTGTTTCCTATGGTGTGGTCCACTTGAAATTTGGATGTGATAATTAATTTTTGGAAATCATGCTCCAAAATGATTTGGAAAAACTGATAGACGACATGGATATACAACACATACATCTAGGTGGGCCCACAGTCAGGGAAACACCCAGCATGTTGTTACCCTGATCCATAGAGGGGACGCAGATTGTGTCTTGCTCGCGCTTGTCTCAGGCCACGAACGGGCAGTTCTGTGGGTAGGTCCCACCGTGATGTATTTATCCACGCCTTCCATCCATTCTCTCAGATCATTTTAAGGTATGTGCACAAAAATGAGGCAGATACAATGATGAAGTGGGCCACACCAAATAATAATCTTAGGTTGCATTAAATGCACACACCCAACATTTCGAAAAGCTGGATCCTGCATTAATATGAAGAGGCTAGATGGATAAGCACATTGAGTTGTCGTACTGTAGCTTTGAAGGTTTTAAAGTGCTTCCGAAGAACTACTTGGATCTTGATTCGCACCCTCTATTTGAAGACATCCGTTGATTGTTGGAAGATGCCAAAATCACTCCTGTGGATGTCGCTGAGAATATGATGCCCAAGTCCTCAATCTTCACAGCTGATGAAAACGCCGAAGCTTGCCTTGAAAACCTGATTCAAGATCTCCAGAAAGTCAAGGAAGAATCGGTTCAAAAGGCCAAGATAAAAAATGGTTCTGTTACAAGACAACAGCAACCAAGATCCAACAGTAATGGTAATGGCAACAGGTTTATTCCCATTCGGCAATAGCCATGCATGCGTAACTTTATTTCATAATACATGAGGAGAATCTAAAAGAAAATAATAATGTTGTTGATGGTTTGATCGAAACGCATAGTACTCCAATTTTTGTGTTATTTAATTATGTAGCAACTTTATCTTTTATTGCTTTATTGTTAGTATCTCAATTAAAGTTAGGAGTTCTCGATATGCAAATTTCAGTAGAATCCCTCACAAGCAAGTCAATTATTTTGGATAGAATATGTATAGGCGGTACTCTTATATTAATTAATTTAGTAGAAATGAACATATCAGGTCACGATATTATTCTTGGAATGGATTGGCTTACTCCAAATCATACAATGCTCGATTGTTATACGAAGATAGTTACTTTCACAGCACTAGGAAGAGAACTACTTATGATCCAAGGAAAAATGAAAAATAAGAAGATCACGTATTATGATATTGATTGGTGATGAGAAACAAGAAAAGTCAATGGATTTGATTTCACTTGCACAATAAAATCCTAAAGTTTTCTAAGATATATCAGGATTACTACCTCGACAAGAAGTGAATTTCAGTATCGATCTCTTGCCAGTGTCTACACCAATATCAATGTCCCCATATCGAATGATGCCTGTTGAACTGAATGAGTTAAAAGAGCAACTAGAAGAATTGAGGTCTTGAGAATTTATTTGACTAAGTGCCTTTCCATAGGGTACATCGGTACTTTTTATAAGAAGAAGGATGACATTTGACGTTTGTGTATTGATTATATCATCTATTAAATTAGATAACGATTAAAAACAAGTACCGATTATCTCATATAGATGATTTGATTGATTAGTTGAAAGGAGCTCACTATTTTTTTAAGATCGATTTGAGATCAGGTTACCACCAACTACATATTAAGGAAGATGATATTTACAAAATTATTTTCAGAATGCGTAATGGTTATTATGAATCCATTTACAATACGTCCCTACTAAATAGAAAAATCTCCCTTCACGCCATCGCATTTTCTTACTTATAAATAGGAGCATTCTTAATGGTGAAAGGTGTGCACAATCTAAGCTTAAAAACCCTACTATCTACCAGACTCAGATTCCCAACCTTACTTACACATCGGAGGGTCCCTTGCTACAACTAGGGTCTCTAATGATTAAATGCCTACCACTATGAACTTCCTAGTGATCATTTCATATTTTCACATTTTAGAGCATCAACGCCAAATTCTAGCAATTCGAATATCAAGTGAACCACACCATATGAAACTGGTAATTGAATACCCAAAATTAAAAGCTTCCTAGGGCAAACTGTGATATTTATTTGTCATCCAACCTACTGACAATGTTAGGTAATTAAACATGGATGAAGAAAAAATACACATATTAGCTCGAACCAAAATTTATCCCCTAAGAAATTTGTGGGTGTTCATTCAATCACCACTGTTTCATATAGTGCGGTCCATTTGAGATCTCTATGTGCTTCATTTTTTTAGCTAAAGTCCTAAAATTAGCCACGAAAATGGACAACCACTGATAGCACATACATCAAGGTGATCCCCATAGTCACGGATCCACCAAATCCACTTCTCAATAAATGGAGTACCAAAAGTTAGTCATTTGCCATGGACATTCGGGCTAACGTATGACCCAGTTCAAGTGTGCCTCATTGGCAGTGGATTCAGTCGTGCTGGGGTAATATCAATTTTTGTTAGTCTATAGCATGATGCCATTTCATTGGTCTACCATACACTTGTTAGATGGGTGCTGATAAGATATTATCCTGTTACTTGTAGTGGGTGTTTCCTTGCCCTTGATGTATTTGTTATGAGTTCGGATCCTCTGTTATCAGGTCAATAGAGAATTCGTGATACCCTAAACCTCATTGGTCCACATCACCGCTCACTAAAAAAATAAAAAAATAAAAAACAGCTTCGGACGCCAAACCGTTAGGGTAACAGGAATTATCTGTTGACTTGACAACAGATGATCACGACTCATTTGTTATATTTCTTCCAGCTCATTTTAGGGTATAATTCAAAAAAAAATGAAGAGAGCGGAATCTCAAATGTACCATACCACGGGAGTGAATATGGGCTACAAAAGTTTTGAATCAAGCAGATATGTGTGTTCTCCTTTCATCTAGGTTTGTGGGACCTTATTAATAGGTAGGATGGCAAATAAACATTACAATTGGCCTTGGGAAGTTTTTAATGGTGGTTATTAAATGGTCACTGTTTCCTATGGTGCGGTCCACTTGAAATTTGGATGTGATTAATTTTTAGAAATCATGCTCCAAAATGATCTGGAAAAACTGTTAGACGGCATGGATATACAACATATACATCTAGGTGGGCCCACAGTCAGGGAAACACCCAGCACGTTGTTACCCTGATCCATAGAGGGGACGCAGATTGCGTCCTGCCCCCGCTTGTCTCAGGCCACGAACGGGCAGTTCTGTGGGTAGGCCCCACCGTGATGTATCTGTTTATCCATGCCGTCCATCCATTCTCTCAGGTCATTTTAAGGTACGTGCATAAAAATGAGCCAGATACAATGATCAAGTGGGCCACACCAAATAATAATCTTGGGTTGCATTAAATGCACACATCATTAAATTCAAGAGTCAAGAGTCGTCTGTGGTGTGGTCCACTTGATCGTTGGATCTACCTTATTTTTGTGCACATACCTTAAAATGATCTGAGAGAACAAATGGCCGGCGTGGATAAACAGATACATCACAGTGGGGCCACTGGGTGTCTGGCCCGCTAATGAAATGACACCATGTCATGGCTTGACAGTACTCGGTGTTACCCAACATGACCCAATCTGCTCTCCTTGGCTCACCTTGTATTAGGACTATCAATGGGCTGGGCTGGGCTGGCCGGCCTCACGCTGGACTTGGGTTGAGTATTAGGCCCAAGAGCAATTAAGGCCGCTTATTAATTGACCAAGCTTGCACCACATGCAAGCCTTTAAGCCCGGCCCAATAGGTTTTGATGGATAACCATTCTTAAAACCAATGGATAATCACCAGCTCAGGTAGGCCCATTGTAATCTTAACGCGAAAGCCACCAGGAGGGTTATCCCATGTTAGTTCCCAGGACAAAATTAGCCCTGTGAGTGATTCATAATCATGGTGGGCTTTATAAATATCAAGGGTCCAAACTCTCTCATTCATTTCCTTCGGTGTTGCCCACATGAATTTAATGTCGCCTTCAGGCCTAAAGTAGGATTACATATTTAATAGGCAGAGTAAATTTCAAATATACGCAACGTGGGCTATACAAAAAATAAGGTGATGTCTTTCTCCCAACTCTTTCAAATGTGAAAACTCAAATTTATAGACGCCGTCTTTGACTTTTGATGGGCTAATCCCACTTTAGGACTACAACAGGATAAAAAGTGAGAGAGAGACGTAGATATGTGATTCATGTGAAGGGAAATAGCTGGGAAAGAGACTTCCAGTTCCACCTTTTAACTTTTATGGGCCAACTGTGATAATTATATGAAATCCATTCCAACCATGTGGTCCATCTGAATTATTGATGGGGCTGATATTTGGACCCTGGTCCTAAAATTAGGTACAACACTAGTTGGTCGGGGTGGATTTGAAATAAAATTACAGGGGCCCACCTAAGCCTTGGCCTGTTTGATTTTCCAGTGGAATGGTAAATACCTGGAAAAAGAATAATAATTATTTATCGTGGAAAGTGAAAATATTATAAAATATATATGGGTCACACTGTGATTCATTTTGCTTATCCACACCGCTCATTCATTATACATTTTGAATTTATAGTATAAGCAAAAAAATAAGGTACATCCAAACCTCAAGTGAACCACACCATACGAAAACATGAATCGAATATTTACCGTTAAAAACTTTGTGAAGCTACTGTTTCTTTTGGTATGAGCCACCTGAGTGTTGGATCATCCTAATTTTTTTGGTCATGCTTCAAAATATTGTGTTAAAACATATGAATGGAATTGATATACCATATACATTATTTCGTGGTTCAAAATTTTTAAATAGCTATTTAAACCGGTTTCCAATGCAAAAGTTTGCCTGGATTTTCAAACGGAAGAAATGGTAATAATTACCCATGTCCTGAGAATTTACACAATCTCTTGAAAATCAAACACGCCCGGACCTAACCTGGCCCGTTGACACCCGTACCGTGAATAGGATACGTACCCTTCTTTTTCTTCAGTAGGGTTGGTCCTGACCTCCTGGAAAGATGGAACATGAATCTGAACCGTTGATCATTGTCTGATCTTAACCGTCCACAGATTAAACCTCTAGAATCTTGCAGCAACTCCGTACTCTGCCCATGCCCTACCTACGGTGAGAACTACCTCTTGAACAACTCAGATCATCCATGAACTATGAGCTTAACTTTAGTAGCCCCCAGACTACATGTAAAGGGTACAAGAGCTTGCCGTACCATAACATTTTTTTCCGCACGTGGCACTTGTTTAGAAATCAGTACCATGAAACGATAATGTCCCCACCATGGAGACGGCCTTGTAAAAAATCAGGCTGATCCGCAGGCTAGGTGGGCCACACCTTTATGTTGAGTCAAGTATCAGTTGTCCATTGATTTCAATGGTGTGGCCCACCTGATGAACGAACGAACTTATTTTTATGCCAGGAGGTCATTATGGTGGGCCTACATCTTTAATGTACCAACATCAATTAGGATTTGAAGCAAACGAATCTAGGCCATGGGGGAAGACTTAGTTCGGTGAGGCCTCCTGATGTGGAGTGCACCCATGGGTCCCGTTCCACCTACGGTAGTGACGACCGATCAACCTTCTAACGGATACGGATTGTGTAATGAGGAATTCACCGCACCGTGTTGCATGTGTTTTATCTTGGTCGTTCATTTGTATTTCCGGCTCATTTTAGGGCATGAGCCCAACACAAAGCTTACCGAAAGCTCAATTATACCACACAACATAAAAACAATGAGGATAATAATGTCCATTGTTGAAACCTTCTTAGGGGCTACAATAATGTTTATTTATCATCACAAAGTCCTAGACGAAGGGAAAACATAAATAGTGGCTCCATCCAAAACTTTTATAGCCAAAGTTTTGAAATTTTGAAATGTAGGCCTTCAATTCCCATTAACACTACATTTATAGAAATTAAAATGAGATTGATTGATATATTGATTTAGTTATATATGTACTTTGATTAATGTATTATTAACTTGAAGTATTATTTTGACTAATGATGATATGTATGAAACTCTGTCACATGTTAATTTATATTATCATATTTAAATTCTAGAAATATGATTTGAAATCGCATACTTGCATTTTGATTTAAATAAGTGTATATGAATAATTATGAAAATGGTAAATTTATACATATCATTCATTACATTCACATAATACATATCCGATATCGGAAGCCTTCCCTAAAAGAAATGTTAATCCTGGTAGAGCGTTATCGGATGTGGGTCATGCGAATGCCTATTGAAAGATGGAAGCCTATCCAACAGATGGAAGCGGGTTGACGATCTCTAACCTTATCAAATGGATGATCATTCCATTTGCGCGCATTCATACATCATGTGCATGTATTTTTGTATTTAGTGCTTTGTACTATTTTAATTGTTATGTTTATGAACCATGCTTGGTTATTTCATTAAGTCTGTCCAGCTTATCTTTTTATTGGTGTAAAAATAATTCAGATGAGTCATTAGCAGATGATCTAGCGCAGGAACTAAAATGGGTCATTGAACCTAAACACAACCTAAGTAAAACGTGACCATACTTGTATAAATATGAATTGGTAGCATTAGAGCATTCATGAATATCTGATTTATTTATTAGGATAGTTTGGTTGGCGTATAATGCATATTAACATTGATTATGAAATTTTAAACAATTGTTTAGATTTATTTAATTGAGATATTGTGAGCCCAGAATAAATATATATTAGGATGCTATAATAAATGAATTATGTTTGTTATTTATGTTATTCGAATGGTAATGAAATTTTATTTATGCATGGTTGATTGGTGCCAAGTATTATGTATGTATGATTGAGATTTGACAAATCTAGATGGAACGTAGAATGAACATAATTCCCACTCTTAATTAAATTGATTAACAAATGAAGTTAGTACACTTTGTATACGAATTATAAACCGAAACTCAGGTCTAAGAGTGCACATTCTTTACCTAAACTTTAGGGCGTGACACCTCCTCTCTCAACTAACTAAATATGATCTCTATTGAAACGCCATCTAGATGCATCAGTCCTTCGAATTATAAAAACTTAATACCTTCAGTGATGGTATCCTTTGTAAGTACATCACCTCATAATAATAACACCGATCTACTCAAGTGAGACTCATCAGTATTCACACCTACCCTACTTAGCACTATAGACTTGAGGGAAAAGAAGTGAGTAAATTGAGTAGCACGCGTTGAAGGTAGTGGGCTTAGCTTTGTTGTGCTTTGTTCGCTTGGTCTTTATCTTTAGTAATCGCTCCTCCGTGTAATAAATCATAGCTATTTTAGCTCAAAAATTGAGATAGACCGAAATCTTGTGTGGACCACACCATAACAAATAATGGTGATTGAACAGCCACCATTACAAACTTCTTAGGACTGAAAGTTTAGGATGAAGTTGATATGCATGTTTTACCTTCATCCAAGTCTGTGTCACCTAATGGGTAGTTTGGATGGCAAATAAACATTACAGTGGGCCCTAGAAAATTTTTAAGGGTGTTCAATCAACATTGTTTTCATATGTTATGGTGTACTTTAAATTTGGATCTACCTCAATTTTGGAATTATAACTTAAAATGAGCTAGAAAAACAGATGGAAGACATGAATACAACACAAAGATTATAATGGGCCCACAGAGCTTTTCCAGTAGCACACGGTTCCTACTGTCGGTGCCGTGTGCGACACCATTAAAGAGAAATTGGCTGGTGTACCACAACACCAGCCTGGCTGGTGTGGGTACGCGTCGTGGGAAGAGGGGTTGCGGATTTCCTGCCAAAGGAAGTTCCTGCACAGGGAACCCAGGTGGGGCCACTGTGATGTTTGTAAGAAATCTTCTCCGTCCATGCCTTTTATAAGCTCATTTTAAGATATGAAGCCAAAAACGGACCATATTAAATACTCAAGTGGGCCGAAAACATGATAATTGTGGAGTAAGTCCACAGTTGAAATATTTGTGGGCCAATCGAAGTTTTGAATCATTCTAATATTCATGTTTTCAGTTCATCCCATTAGTAATGACATTATTAACAGTATGGCATGTAAACATCACCGTCAAAACAGAAAGGTTTCAACAATAGGAATTTCCCTAACCACCTTTTCCTTTAGTATCTCCTATTTGAGTCCTAGATCCTATTCAATTTTGGTCTACCCTCTTAAAAAGAGCTCACAAAATGAATAGACGAAGCGGTTTCTTGACAAAAATTACACTGTGCCAACCTAAGTTTACAGCGCGGGAACTTCCTGCGAAAGGCTTTCCCAGGAGATTCGCGTCCGGGAAGAGGAGCGTGACGGCCCTTGAGCCCCCAGTTGTACGAACGGTTCAAAGGAGTTCAAAGTTATATGGCCCTTCAATGGTGTATTTATTATATCTGCTCCGTTTATTCATTTGGCGAGATAATTTTAATGCACGATTCCAAAAGTGAGTCATATCCAAAGCTCAAGTGAACCACACCACAAATAGCAATGGGACAATGATTCTCACCATTAAAACATTCATGAACCCATTGTAACTTCCATTTATTTTCCATAAATTTAGTTATAAGGTTATGCTGACCTAGATGAAGAGAAAAAACAAATATCATATTGATCCAAAACTTTTATGTCCTCCAAAAATGTTTCAATGGTAGACTTTCTATCCTCAACTACTTTTTGCAGTGTGGTTCACTTGATCTTTGGATCTGTCTTATTTTTCAGCTCAAGCTTTAATACTAACTGGCTAAATGGACGGACAGTTTGAATATAACATATATCTTTTGATGGGACCTACAGAACTTAGGGACATCAACACACCAACCACATTGGTGGTGTGTGGTACACCAACCAATCCGCTTCCCTACTCACGGCCTCCCCAGATCAAAGCTAGTGACATCAGGGTTTCAGCAGCCTCACCAAATCCGTTTCCAAATCGAATCCAAGAAAGGGACACGGATTGGGTGATTTGATTGATTGGTGGGGCTACATGCACTCAGAGATGGGCCAGGCCTTTTAAGGTTTTCAGTCGAGTACCTAGTCGGCCTTTTTCTCTAGCAGCCCAACTTGATGTATGTATTTTGTATCCACGTGGGACATTCATTTTTCCAAATGATTTTAGGCTATTATCTAAAAAATAAGTAGATCTAATTATCAAGCAGGGTATACCATGGGAAATAATTCTGATTGACTGTCCTACCATTAAAAAATTCTTAGGTGAACTTCAATACTTATGTAGTGTTTATTTACCTTCCGATCTGTTAATAAGGTTACATAAGTTTGGATGAGGGAGAAAAAACAAATATAAGCTTGATACAAAACTTTTGTGGCTCATTAGTGGTCAATCACCTCTCTTTCTGATGGAATGGTCCACCCAATAATTGGATCTACATCATTTTTGGATAATTTAGAGAAAAAGTTGACTACTGTTGGAACCTTCCTAGGATCCACCTTAATGTATATATATTATCCAAAGTATAAGTTCATTCTCGTTGGGATAAGTAAAAATACTAAAAACTTAGTCTAATACAAAACTTTGCAATCACATAAATTATTCAAGCAATAATTACTATATCACCCCTGTTATCTCTTGTGTAGCTCATTTAAGTTTTACATACACCTCATTTTTCATGGCATGTCTTAAAATGAGCTCTCAATTACCTCTCAAAATGGATGGCTAGTGTGAATTTCTCACAAATATCATGGTGCGGCCCACTTAACATCCAAGAAGTGCGCTAACTTTATGCAAAAGGCTCTACGGTAAATCAGCATCGAAAAAAATAAAATAAGTGAGCGTATATGAAAGGTCACGACTCACGAGAAATTTACGACTGTGGACCCCACCCTTTATCCATTGGATATTCTTGACGCTGCTCCGCCTGCCGCCCGCCAATGGCGGATCTTCGGTGTTCTGTGGGCCCCACCATGATGTATGCTTTTCATCCATGTCGTCCATATATTTTTCTGGATCATTTTATGGTATGAGACAAAAAATGAGTATATCCAAATCTTAAGTGTACCACATTACAGAAACAGTATTGAATGAGCGTCAACCATTAGAAATCCTCCCCCGTCTAAGTTGGGGCCCACTGTGATGTTTGGGAGAAATCCTCCCCGTCTAAGTTCATTCATAGGGTCACAAAGACCTGGATGAAGAGGAAAAATAAATTTCATAATGATCCAAAACTTCTGTAACCCCTAAAAGGGTTTCAATGGTAAACGTTCAATTCACCACTGCCTTTTACAGTGTGGTCCACTTGATAATTAGATCTATCTTATTTTTCATCTCAAGCCTTAATATGAGCTCGCTAAATAGATGGACGGTTTGGATATAATAAAGACCTCATGATGGGACTCACAAAAGCAACGTATATAAAAAAAAAAAAAAAAAACAGGCAAACTGCTGCGGCAGTGTCGCCAGCGACACTGCCGCAGCAGTCTGCCTGTTTTGTTTTTTTTTTTTTTTCAAGGAGAACTTTTTCTCCCTTACATTTTTCTCTAATACATAATTATGTAAATATGTATATATAAGCATATAAAAATATTTTTCTATTTTTTAATTCATTTCTTTATTTATGTATTTAACAAGCATATCTCCTAAATTAGAATGATTTTTTTTTTTTTTACACACGCACACACACCCCCACACACTCACACTAGTGGAATTTCATCACCTATGGATACTCGAACGCTTAACCGATTGTTGAAACTCATAAGAGTCTACCACCCGAGCAAGAGTAAGGATCTAAACTAGAATGATTTATTTAACGTACCACACATGATTTTGGGGTAGGAGAAGCTAATTTAGCCAAACAACCTAGTTATTTTCCAAGATTTCATCGGGTCGATGGTTGAAAATCCAACGGGACAAATTAGAAAAACAGCAGCATATCCCAGGATTTTACATTCCAATCCGTCCAACCAAGGGATGGGATCAATTTTAAGGTAATAATGGTGATGTTAGTGGATTGTTTTAAGATCCATGGGATTGCTAATACATGTCTTTTTAAACATAGACCTATGGTGAAATTCCACTAGTGTGACTGCATGGGGGGGTGTGTGCGTGTGTAAAAAAATAATCATTCTAGTTTAAGAGATATGCTTGTTAAATAAATAGGCTGGTTGGCTAAATGAAATGGATTTTCGATCATCGACCCAATGAAATCTTGAAAAATAATTAGGTTGGTTAGCTAAATTAGCTTCTCCTACCCCAAAATCATGTGTGGTACGTTAAGTAAATCATTCTAGTTTGGATCCTTATGGATACTCGATGAAATGATATATTACGGATGAACGACGTGGATATACTACATACATTCAATGTGGGCCCAACTGAGTTTACTTGTACAATGAAAGCGTATTGACTTAGTACTCAATCCGATTATGCTTTCTATGCCCCACAATGATTTTTTATTTGTAATATATCATATTCATTGGATTATGTAATATCCCTCCGTTTTCATCGTAATATGTATACACCAAAACCCCATATGTGGAAGGGAACCTAGACATTCAGTGGGACAAACATAAAATTGAACCGGACAAACATGAAAAATCAGTGGGGGAGACATTAAGATCAGCGGAAAAAACATGAGAGATTAACGGGGCAAATAGAAAGATCAGCGGGACAAACTGGAAGATCAGCGGGGGAACTAGAAGATCAGTGGGGCAAACTGGAAGATCAACGGGGGAAATTGAAAGAACGGCGGGGGAAACTGGAAGATCAGCGAGGCAAACTTGAAGATCAGCTGGGCAAACTAGGAGATCAACGGGACAAACTGGAAGATCAGTAAGGAAAATTAGGAGATCAGCGGGATAAACTGGAAGATCAGCGGGGAAAACTAGGAGATCAACGGGGAAAACTAGGAGATCAGTGGGTAAACTAGGAGATCAGCAAGGTAAACTGGAAGATCAGCGGAGGAAACTATGAGATCAATGGGGCAAACTGGAAGATCAGCGGGGTAAACTAGAAAATCAGCGGGACAAACTGAAAGATCAGCGAGGTAAACCTATAACCTAAATTCGAACTCATTCTCAAATCCAAAAACCTATAACCAAAATCAAAACCTATAACCTAAATTCGAACCCGTTCTCAAATCCCAAAACTTATAACCCAAATCTAAACCTTAACCTAAACCAAAACCAACACCTATAACCTAAACCCGAACCCATTCCCAAATTTCAAAACCTATAACCTAAACCAAAACCTATTACCTAAACCTATAACCTAAACAAAAACCAAAACTTATAACTTA
Source organism: Magnolia kwangsiensis (assembly GCA_037074715.1). Classification (NCBI taxonomy): domain Eukaryota; kingdom Viridiplantae; phylum Streptophyta; class Magnoliopsida; order Magnoliales; family Magnoliaceae; genus Magnolia; species Magnolia kwangsiensis. The sequence continues at coordinate 13,795,068 of CM073571.1, forward strand.
AACCCGAACCCATTCTCAAATTCCAAAACCTATAACCTATAACCTAAACCAAAACCTATAACCTAAACTATAACTTAAACCCGAACCCATTCTCAAATTCCAAAACCTATAACCTAAACCTAAAACCTATAACCTAAACCAAAACCTATTACCTAAACCCATAACCTAAACCTATAACCTAAACCAAAACCTATAACCTAAACCAAAACCATAACCTATAACCTAAACCTAAACCTATTACCTAAACCTATAACCCATTCTTAGTCATGAAAAGTTATGAGCAATAACAGTACCCTATGACCTTCTCAAGAATAGGTTCATCATCATCAATCATGTGATATGTCTTTGTTAAAACAGTGTTCTTGAAGTATGAGTTAGGATCAAAGAAGAATTCGAGCTTGAAGCCCTTGGGATCATTAATTCTGAACCACTTGATATCTTTGAGATACTTGAGAGCCCCTTCAATCATGGTTTATTTTTGCAATAGGTTCATCATCATCAATCATGTGATAACCTCTTTTTGGTTTAGGTTAAGGTTATAGGTTTTGGGATTTAAGAATGGGTTCGGGTTTAGGTTTTAGGTTTTGGTTTTGGTTTACGTTATAGGTTTTTGGATTTGGTTATGGGTTATGGTTTAGGTTTAGGAAATCAGGTTCAAGTTCGGGATAGGGTTTAAGTTTGGGTTTTCAAGTTTAGGTTTAAGTTATAGGTTTTGGGATTTGTGAATATTTTTAGGTTATAAGTATAGGTTTAGGTTAGGTTATAGGTTAAGGTTTAGGGATAGGTTATAGGTTTTGGGATTTGAGAATGGGTTAGGGTTTAGGATATAGGTTTTAGTTATAGGTTTAGGTTATAAGTTTTGGTTTATATTTTAGGTTATAAGCTTTTGGATTTGAGAATGGGTTCAGGTTTAGGTTATAGGTTATAGGTTTAGGTTATAGATTTCGAAATTTGGGAATGGGTTCAGGTTTAAGTTATAGGTTTTAGTTTTGGTTTAGGTTATAGGTTTTAGTTTAGGTTATAGGTTATAGGTTTTGAAATTTGGGAATGGGTTCTGGTTTAGGTTATAGGTTTTGGTTTTGGTTTAGGTTATAGGTTTTGTTTAGGTTTTAGGTTATAGGTTTTTGGATTTGAGAATGGGTTCGAATTTAGGTTATAGGTTTGCCTCGATGATCTTCCAGTTTGTCCCGCTGATTTTCTAGTTTGCGCCGCTGATCTCTTATTTTTCTCCACTGATCTTCTAGTTTGCCCCACTAATCTCCTAGTTTTCCCCGCTGATCTTTTAATTTACCCCGCTGATCTCCTAGTTTTCCCCGCTGATCTTCCAGTTTGCCCCTCTGATCTTTCCGGTTTGCCGTGCTGATCTTCCAGTTTGCCCCACTGATCTCCTAGTTTCCCCCGCTGATCTTCCAGTTTGCCCCGTTGATATCTTAATTTCCCCCGCTGATCTTTCAGTTTGCCCCGCTGATCTTTCCAGTTTATCCTACTGATCTTCCAGTTTCCTCCGCTAATCTCCTAGTTTCCCCCGCTGATCTTCCAGTTTGCCCCGCTGATCTCCTAGTTTGCTCCGCTGATCTTCAAGTTTGCACCGTTGATCTTCCAAAACCTACAACTTAAACCTGAACCTATTCTCAAATCACAAAACCTATAACCTAAACCAAAACCTAACCAAAACCTATAGCCTAAACCAAAACTCATTCTCATTTCCCAAAACTTATACCTTAAACTAAAACCTATAACCTAAACCAAAACCAAAACCTAAAGCCAAAACCCGAACCCATTCTCAAATCCAAAAACCTATAACCTAAACTAAAACCAAAACCTATTACCTAAACCAAAACCAAAACCTATAGCCTAAACCCGAACCCATTCTCAAATCCCAAAACCTATAACCTATCCCTAAGCCTTATAGATGGTTCAATTCTCCACTACCTTTTACAGACGTTCAATTCCTCACTGCCTCTTACAGACGTTCAATCCATTTCTTTGTCTATTTATTTAACAAGCATATCTCCTAAACTAGAATGATATACTTAACGTACTACATATGATTTTAGGGTAGGTGAAGCTACATACATTCAATGTGGGCTCAATTGAGTTTACTTAGTACAACAGGAGCGTATTGACTAACTCAGTATGCAATGCAATCCGATTACGCTTTCTACGCCCCACAATGATGTTTTATTTGTTATACATCATTCTAGTTTGGATCCTTACTCTTGCTCAGGTGATAGACTCTTACGAGTTTCAACACTCAGTTAAGTGTTCGAGTATCCATAGGTGGTGAAATTCCACTAGTGTGAGTATGTGGGGGTGTGTGTGCGTGTGTAAAAAAAAAAAATCATTCTAATTTAGGAGATATGCTTGTTAAATACATAAATAAAGAAATGAATTAAAAGATAGAAAAATATTTTTAATGCTTATATATACATATTTATATAATTATGTATTAGAGAAAAATATAGGGGAAAAAAAGTTCTCCTTGAAGGAAAAAATAATAATAATAATAATAATAATAAATCTGCCAGACTGCTGCGGCACTGCCATTGCACAAGTTAGTCAATATGCTCCCATTGCATAAGTAAACTCAGTTGGCCCCACATTGAATGTATGTAGTATATCTACGTCGTTCATCCGTTTTTCCATTTATTTGAAGGGGTTTAGCCCCCATATTTCAAATTGAAGCATATCAAAAGATCAAGTGGATCATACCACGGGAAACAGTGGGCATAGTGATTTCCATCGCTGAAACCATAGTCGGCTCAATAGTGATGTTTGTTTGTTATCAAACTCATTCATAAGATCATACAGATATGGATCAATGAAAAACACAGTTATAGATCGAAAACTTCTGTGGCACCCACGAAATGATCAACATTAGAACAATGTGAAATTTCGTGTGGTGTGGTCCATTTAAACATTAGATATGTTTAGATTTTTCGGCTCAAGCCATGAAATCATTTGTTATGTTTGTCCCGCTGATTTCCCAGTTTGCCGATCTGATCTCCTAGTTTCCCCCACTGATCTCCCAGTTTTTCCCGCTGATCTTCCTAGTTTTCCCCGCTGATCTTCCTAGTTTTCCCCGCTGATCTTTCATGTTTCCCCCGCTGATCTTTCATGTTTGCCCCGCTGATCTTTCATGTTTGTCCCGCTGAATATCTAGGTTCCCTTCCACATATGGGGTTATGATGTATACATATTGCGATGAAAATGGAGGGGCATTATATAATCCGATGAACATGATACATTATAAATAAAACATCATTGTGGGGCGTAGCAAGCGTAATCAGATTGCGTACTGAGTAAGTCAGTACGCTCCCATTACACAAGTAAACTCAGTTGGCCCCACATTGAATGTATGTAGTATATTCACGTCGTTCATCCATTTTTCCATTTATTTTAAGGGGTTTAGCCCCCATATTTCAAATTGAAGCATATCAAAAGATCAAGTGGATCATACCACGGGAAACAGTGGGCATAGTGATTTCCACCGCTGAAACTATAGTCGGCTCAATAGTGATGTTTGTTTGTTATCAAACCCATTCATAAGATCATACAGATATAGATCAATGGAAAACACAATTATAGATCGAAAACTTCTATGGCACCTACAAAATGATCAACATTAGAACAATTTGAAATTTCGTGTGGTGTGGTCCATTTGAACATTAGATATGTTTAGATTTTTCGGCTCAAGCCATGAAATCATTTGTTATGTTTGTCCCGCCGATTTCCCAGTTTACCGATCTGATCTCCTAGTTCCCCCACTGATCTTCCAGTTTTCCCCGCTGATCTTCCTAGTTTCCCCCGCTGATCTTTCATGTTTCCCCCACTATTTTTCTAGTTTGCCTCGCTGTTTTTCATATTTCTCCCACTGTTATTCATATTTTCTCTGGCTGAAGTGCAGAGATGAGCGCTGACGGACGGTCCGTCGATGGAAATTCAAGTGGGGCCCACTGTGATGTTTGTGAGAAATCCTCCCCGTCTAAGTTCATTCATAGGGTCACAAGGACCTGGATGAAGAGGAAAAACAAATTTCATAATGCTCCAAAACTTTTACAACCCTTAAAAGGGTTTCAATGGTAGACGTTCAATTCCCTACTGCCTTTTACAGTGTGGTCCACTTGATAGTTAGATTTATCTTATTTTTCATCTCAAGCCTTAATATGAGCTCGCCAAATAGATGGTTCAATTCCCCACTACCTTTTACAGACGTTCAATTCCCCACTGCCTTTTACAGACGTTCAATCCATTTCTTTGTCTATTTATTTAACAAGCATATCTCCTAAACTAGAATGATATACTTAACGTACCACATATAATTTTAGGGTAGGAGAAGCTACATACATTCAATGTAGGCTCAGCTGAGTTTACTTAGTACAATGGGAGCGTATTGACTAACTCAGTACGCAATTCGATTACGCTTACTACACCCCACAATGATGTTTTATTTGTAATACATCATTCTAGTTTAGATCCTTACTCTTGCTCGGGTGGTAAACTCTTACGAGTTTCAATACTTGGTTAAGCATTCGAGTATCCATAGGTGGTGAAATTCCACTAGTGTGAGTGTGTGTGTTAAAAAAAAAAAATCATTCTAATTTAGGAGATATGCTTGTTAAATACATAAATAAAGAAATGAATTAAAAGATAGAAAAATATTTTTATATGCTTATAAATACATATTTACATAATTATGTATAAGAGAAAAATATAAGAGAGAAAAAGTTCTCCTTATAAAAGAAAAAGAAAAAAAAAAAACACTACCAGACTGCTGCGGCACTGCCGCGGCAGCCTGTCTGTTTTGTTTTTTATTATTATTATTTTTATATATATATGTTACTTTTGTGGGTCCCATCATGAGGTCTGTGTTATATCCAAACCGTTCATCTATTTGGAGAGCTCATATTGAGGCTTGAGACGAAAAATAAGATAGATCTAATCATCAAGTGGACCACACTGTAAAAGGTAGTGGGGAGTTGAACGTTTTAGGGGTTACAAAAGTTTTGGATCATTATGAAATTTATTTTTCCTCTTCATTCAGCTCTTTGTGACTCTATGAATGAACTTAGACAGGGAGAATTTTTCACAAACATCACAGTGGGCCCAACTTAGACGGGAGGATTTCTAATGGTTGATGCTCATTCAACACTATTTCCTGTAATGTGGTACACTTGAGATTTAGATATACCTCATTTTTGGTCTCATACCATAAAATGATCTAAAAAAATATATGGACGGCATGGATGAAAAGGATACATCATGGTGGGGCCCACATACCACTGGCAGGGGAGTACCAAAACCGTTTACGTCAAAAGGACAAAATGAAGGGTATTTTCGTCTTGAAATTTCAACTCCGTACGAGGAGGTCAAGTACGTATTCAAAGTTTGTATTGTTTCAAAAAAAACGGCTGGATAAAAGGTGGGGTCAACAGTCGTAAATTTCTCCACGACTCACCCACTCACGAGCAAGACAACAACTTCAATACTCTAGCAGAGCATGAGGGTTGATGCACATGGACTTAGAAATCCTTAAATATTGCATATGTGCCATGACCATAGTTCAAATTGAATTTTCCATGTTATTTGTCTCATTCTAGATATACTGTGACCCAAAAATGATACTTATTTCATTATCTGGCTTCCGGATTAGTGGACATTTATTGGACGGTTATAAATGAAAAAAAGTTCCAATAGCTATATTCCAACAAACAAGCGTCCACCACGAATCAGAGAGAGCAAGGATTTCTTAGCAACACTGATTTTCAGCTGTTGGCATAACGACAGTGGGTTCAACAATTTGGTCAGTTAAATTTGATTTCTTATGTGCCACGTGTACTATTTCTGAGCACCTGCTTATCAAGCGTCTTACGCTTGCAGAGTATCAGACAACACGCAGCAGACGAAGATGTGACGTAAGAACATGTGACGTAGGATAATCAAACCTTCCCCGGTCGTTCCTCTGTCCATGAGGAATTATATGGTCCTGGACCCACGGCAGCCATGGTCCATCGATCCAGACCAGTGATGTGATGTGGTCAGTCACGCCATGGACAGAACATACTCCAAAAATCTCTGAGATTAGAAGATCAATGTCACCTATCTGGCACCTGCTTCTATTATTTGTGGATGGTTGACGGGCGATCTAAATGCCACAGAATCTAGGGTTAGGATTTCCCAAGTGAGAAGCTTGGGAAAAGAGTCCATTAACAGGATGAACAGATCAACAGTCATGATAGCCAAAACCATTTAAGGTATGAGCCCAAAATTGAAGCAAATCTAAATCTCAAGTCGACTACATCACTGGAAACCGTGGCAATTGAGCGCCATTGGATTGCTTATTTTCTATTCAACCGGTTGAGAATGTCACGAAGCACGGGATAAAAAGAATACACAAATATCAGCTTGATCTAAAACGTATGGACCTTGAGAAGCTTTTAATTGTCAATGAATATGGTCCACCTGGGACTTGAATATGATGCATTTTTGGGCTCAAAACCTATATTAACATGGTCGAGCCACATACAAAATAAGGTGTATATATTGAAAATAACCTCACAATCAAAATTCACAAAGTACCTTTTAAACCTACTTTATTTAATTTTATTTATAACAATGGCATATAATTCAATCAAAAACCATTCATTACTAACAATAGAATGCAGTGAGATCAAAGTCTTATTAAATTGGGACCTTACTCTTGCTCCGGTGGTAGATTCTGAAGAGTTTCAACACCTGGCAAGGGCTCAAGTACCAATTGGTGGTGAAATCCCAATATGACGTGAGTGCATGGGGTGTGTGTGTGTGTAAATTTTTTATTTTTTTAAAAAAAGTCTTATTAAACTTCTTTTGAATCTAATTTTTTTTATAAATGAAATGAATTGGATAGTAAAAACTTATATTCATAATGAAATGACATGGCAGGATTTATTAGGTGGGGCTGAACACCATCCAAGATGAGATCCGGCATTTAACGATTTTTCCATCGGTATGTGCTCAGGTTTTAGTAGCGTACAACCTCACAAATTAAATCTTGACACGACGGTCACTACGAGTGGGTGGTTAGCTCCCAGCCATTCACTCCGTGTTCAGAAAAGGCAAAATGCGTCCTCGCCGCCCAATGCGCGTACCGTAGGCTTCCGTTCACTAACGGGTCACGGGGAAGACCGAAAAATTTTGATGCTCTGGCAGATTGTGAGGGATAATGCGCGTGCATTTCCAAATCCTTAAATATTGCATACGTAGCATGTTGATAGTTTAAATTAAACGGTTGAAGTTATGTGTCCCAATTAAGATATATCGGAACCAGAATTTATGGTTTTTTTCATTATTTGGCTACATGATTATTGGACATTTATTGGATGGTTAAAATTAAAAAGAAGTCATATTTAAACAAACAAGTGCTCACAAATCAGATGTAAAGCATTTCTTAGAAAATCTGATTTTCAGTTGTTTACTTAACTACATTGGGTTCTACAATTTGGTCATTTTAATTCTATTTATTATTTACCACGTGTATAATTCCTGAGGGCATGCTTACTATACATCTTATACCTTCAGTGTATCAATAACTCATAGTATCAAGAATTCTAGCTGTTTCAAGCAATAATTGTATTGTTGTAATCTAATTGAACCGTGTGATTGTATAATGCATTCAATAATACATCGCTGATTGAGATGGATAAATCATTATACAACAAAGGAGGAAAAAAGCAGGAACCGTGGTTTTGGCAAACAAAGGATCCGGATTCATTTTGAACATGTCACGTAGGATCCTCTGTCAATTAGGGCTGAAAGTTGGGCGGGTTTAACTCAATCGACATGTGACCGACCCGACATTGGGTTGGGCTCGGATAAGATTTTTCGGGTCTGATCTTAAACTTGGGCTATATAAACACCAACCCGATAAAACTTGGGTTGGGCTCGGGTTGAGGTCTCGGGTTGCCCGACCCAATCCGAACCCGATCAATATATAAGTTACTTATAAATTATAATTGAGTGTGGATCGTTTGTATCGAAGGCACACTAGCGATGTCGAGTCTCATTTGTCCATGTCATTTCCAAGGACTCAAGCTAACAAGATATGCCAGATTTCTCTCTCCCAAATCGACTTCGTGCTATTCTACATGACTTTTAAAGGCATAGTTGTCTTATATTTTAGTTTGTTTTTTAAAAGAAAAAATGAAGTTCTTTATAACGAATAATCATATATATAATTAATAAAATTATAGATAAAAAATAAATAAATTTTATATTAAAATATAATAAACTAATGTAATAACGAAAATATTAGCATGTATATACCCGACCAACCCAATCAATCCGACCAAGCCCGTTTGGGTTAGACTTAGATTGAGAATTTTCAACTCGAGATTGGGTTAGGTTGAGGTATAGGAACCTTGTGTTAGGTTAGAGTTGAGCACCAACCCAACCCAACCCAACTCAACCCAACCCAACCCAACCTAACCCGTCTGACTTTCAGCCCTATTGTCAAGAGGAATTATTTGTTCAAAGAACCTTCCTCTGTCGTTCCTCTTCCCCCGAGGAATTATATGGTCCTTGACCCAACGGTAGATATGGTATGGAGCGATAGTCCAGAGATCTAGACCATTGATTTTTTTCAATTTGGCCGTGGATGGGATACGCGCAAAAAATCTCTGAGATCGGGAGGTCCTTGTAACCAATCTTCCACCTGCTTCTATTAAATGTGGATGGTTAAAAGATGACTTAAACGCCAAAAAATACAAGGTTAGTGTTGTCCACACGACAGGATGAACAAATCAACGGTCTTGATCACCGAGATATGGGCCGCACTTATACGAACTGAAAAACCGAGTATACACGGCCTAGGACGAGGTTGCAAAGGGAAAGCAAAGGTACTCTTACAAGCAGGAGGGGCAGAAATGCAAGTTTGGTAACTGGAAGAAAAGTAGGAAGAAGATGGAGCATATGTGGGCCAGCGTGGTGGGCCCAACCCTGGCCAGTATCATGTTCGTGTGGGCCATGGCCCACAGGTACCTCCCGCACAATCTCGAATCCTACGTGTCGAAATACGCCACGAGGATCTTCACCGCTGTCTACCCATTCATGGAGATCAAAATCCACGAGTACGGCGAAGATCGGCTGAAGCGGAGCGAGGCCTATGTGGCGATCCAGGCATACCTGATGGCAACAACGGCGGAGCGAGCAAGGAGGCTTAAAGCTGAGGTGGGCAAAGACAGTACGAATCTGGTCCTAAGCATGGACGATGACGAGCGAGTCACCGATGAATTCCGTGGGGCTAAGCTGTGGTGGACGTCTAGCAAGACAGTCACAAGGACCCAAAATATATCCGTGTTCTATCCGACGGAGGATGAGCGGAGATATTACAGTCTCACGTTCCACCGTCGCCACCGTCAGCTGATCTTGGATCACTACCTACGCCACGTCATGGAAGAGGGCAAGACGATCACCGTCCGTAGCCGGCAGAGGAAGCTTTACATGAATAGCCGCGGGAACGAGAGGGGATATGGAAGGGCGTGGAGCCACGTGGTGTTCGAGCACCCGGCGACTTTCCATACACTGGCCATGGATCCAGACAAGAAGAAGGGGATCATCCAAGATCTAGTCATGTTCAGCAAGGCGAAGGACTACTACGCCAAGATCGGGAAGGCGTGGAAGCTGGGTTATCTCCTCCACGGCCCGCCTGGTACTGGGAAATCCACGATGATTGCGGCCATGGCTAATTACTTGGACTATGACGTGTACGACCTCGAGCTGACTGCTGTGAAGGACAACACAGAGCTGCGGAAGCTACTGATAGAGATCACCAGCAAGTCGATCGTCGTCATCGAAGATATCGACTGTTCTTTGGATCTGTCCGGGAGACGGGAGAAGAAAGCCGAGAAGCCAAAGGACGATGAACAAGACGTGAAGAAACTTCTACCAGAAGCGAGCAAGGAAGATAGCAGTAGCAAAGTTACTCTTTCTGGGCTTCTCAATTTCATCGATGGGCTATGGTCTGCCTGTGTAGGAGAACGGCTCATTGTCTTCACTACCAATTACCTGGAAAAGCTAGATCCTGCCCTAATACGAAGAGGCCGGATGGATAAACACATCGAGCTGTCGTACTGCAACTTTGAAGGTTTTAAAGTGCTTGCCAAGAACTACCTAGATCTTGATTCTCACCTTCTATTTGACGATATCCATCGATTGATGGAAGAAGCCAAAATCACCCCTGTGGACGTAGCTGAGAACCTGATGCCCAAGTCTGAAATCCTCACTGCTGATGAAAACGCCAAAGCTTGCCTTGAAAGCCTGATTCAAGATCTCCAAAACGCCAAGGAAGAAGCAGTTCGAAAGGCCAAGGAAGAAGCGCTTCTGTTAGAAGATAGCAGCAAACTAGAACCAACAGAAACGGCAACAGAGAAGAGTGATTAGATACAAGATAGCAGCAAGCAAGAGCCAACAGCGACGGCAGCGGAGAATGGTGATGCTGTAAGGGAAGATAAGTAAAGATTCGTAAGAAATATCTGTACTGTAATATCGATAACTACAATCACGCTGCAGGCAGAAAAGAAGATTCAAGACGAGAGAGTGTTTGGAGAAGTAGGTTCACCGAACATTCGTCAATGGAGGTGATGTATTGTGATGGGTTTGGTGGAATAAAATATAGAGTATTTCAAAATGTTGTCTTCTACTGTATTTTATAATCTTTGTTTTGTAATTAACTATGTCTATTATTCTAGACAAATTATATTTTAAAAAATCAAGTTTTATATTCAATAGCTAAACTTTCCCATGCAAGCACCTAATACGGGTCCTCTCTTGCTGTAAAACAAAAATTTTATATTTTCATTTCTTACCTTCTGATTGTGCCATGTCAGCACTGATGCATTAAATGCAGAATGATGCCATCACTAATGACATGGACTAATAACATTGGACCAATAACAATGAAAGTAATTCCCTAAGTAGTGGATCCTTAATATTTATTTAATTGCCATTGGATATCCACATACTGGAAAGCCGGACGCACACTCACAATAGGTGGGGCACTTGTATTTATAAAAAATTTCGATTTCAATATGTTTGTTATTAGTAATGTATTTGTCACTTTTAGTTATTAAATTATTTTTTTCATAATTCATTATTAAGTTGAATTTTATTTCACAAAATTTCATTTCAATTCATTTGAACTTCCATAAAAATTATAAAAAATCTAGAAGTACTAGCTGTCCAAAATCAATGATTTTCTATATGATTCTAAAATGTCTATATTTCCTATAATGTTTCTTATACTTTTAATTACTAAATTATTTTTAAAATTTTTATAATGGTTTATCATTAAGTATAAACTCATCCCACAAAATTTCATTTGATTTGAAGTTGTAGAAAATTTATTAAAATTCTAAAAGTAACAGTTGTTTTAAATCAATAATTTTTAGACAGTTGTTTAAAACATCATAAAATTAACTATATATTAATTTTATTTATTTATTTATATATAAAACTAAACTCATTTAGCTTCAAATAAGTTAATTGGTTTGAGGCTTTAGAGAACTTGTTTTTGAAACGGGTATTAAGCTAGCTTTAGATGTGTGCATTGATTAGGCAATCCATCTCCTTTTTAAAATATAAAATAATTTTATTTTTTATTTAAAAAAAAAAAAAAACAGAGAAACCGTCAACGAATGGCTTTGTAATTGACCGTTTGGGCGGTCGGAGACGCCGACGGTTTAAATCCGTCAGCGAGCAACACTGATGCCCTCTTTCCCGACAGCTCTTCCGACGGTGTTTAGCTGTCGGAGAAGGTCAATGCTGACGGTTTTTAGCCGTCGGCGTTGCCCTTTTTTGGTCATCATTCCTAATAAGAACGTATTATTCGCTTGATTTTCTAAAAATAAATAAATAAATAATCATGATTCAAAACTTTTGTCACCACCAAGTGTTTAATCCCCCATTGTTTCGTGTGGTATGGCCTACATGAGTTTTCGATGTGGCTGATTTTTAGAATCCAATACTCTGGTGATCTATAAAATAGATGGATAGAATAGATTTGCCACAGACATTTTTATGGGCCCCATACAGCCTCGGGCATAGAGATATATGCCTAGGGTCACGGGCAATCCCCTCCCGCATGGGCTATCTATGGTGAGACTTACCTCTTGAACAACTTGCAAGGTCCAATTTATGAATTGTGAGATTCACTTTAATAATCTCAAAACTACAAGTAAAGGGTACCACAACATCTTTTTTGCCAACATGGCACTTGCATAGGAAATCGGTACTATGAAAATGACAATGCCTTGCAATGAAGACAACCTTGTAAAAAATCAAGCAGATGCACAGATTAGGTGGACCACACCTGTGTGTTGAGTCAAATGTCAGTTGTCCATTGATTCCAGTGGTGTGGCCCACTTAATGAACAAACGACCTAACTTTTGTGCCAAAACGTCTATAGTGGGCCTACATATTTAATGGTATTGACATCTAATAGCTCATATCAGGTATGGTTTGAACAGAATAGAACTAGATTATGTGAGGCCACGAAATGCAAGGCTATACATTGAGCCGAGTCGAGTCGAGTCGAGGTGGGCCAAGCTTGGCTTGACTCGTCTGTGCTCTCCTCGAGCTCGAGCTCAGCCTCGAGCTTACCATTGGAGCTTGGCTTATTTGACAAACCTTTTGAGTCGAGCTAGTGGATCGAGTCGAGTCAAGCCTGCTCCCAACTTCACTCGACTCAACCCAGCAACCCAACCCAATCGACTCTAGCTAACCACCCGACCCAATTGACCCAACTCCCAAATCAAATATATATATATATATATATATATATATATATATATATATATATATATATATATATATATAAAATATTAGATAGAACTATAGAGGTGCCTTGTCGTTGGTGCAGAGAGAGAAGGGGGGGGGGGGAGATTGTGGAGCTCAGGCACAAGAGAGGGAAAGAGGAGCTTTGGCGCGGCGGGTTGGGTAAAGAAGGGAAAGAGTAAGAAAAGGACGCATGGATAGGGTATGGTTTAAGTTTTAACTTTTTTAAAAAATATAATATATATTATATATAATATAATATATATTCAAGTCGAGGTTGAGCTTCGAGCCGAGTCGAGTCAAGATCCACTATGATCGAACTTGGCTTGTTTTCAAAACAAGCTGGGTCATATAAAGTTTGGCCTTCCTCGAGTTATTTTTCGAGCCAAGTCAAGCCGACCTAGATCGATCCGAGCCGAGCGAGCTTTACGAGCTAGCTTTGCTTGTGTACAACCCTAATGAAATGTGTACAGTGAGATCGGGACATGGAGGGCACCCATTGGCCTAGCCCATGTGTGCTATGACTAAACCACTTTCAAATGGACTTAAATTGGGTAGTGTCGCACACAGCACTGGGTCAGTAATGTGTGTTGCTAGAAAAACTTTGTCATCCCACATGATGTATATGTTTTATCCATGCACTCTATCTGTTTTACCAGTTCATTTTAGGCCATGAGCCCAAAAATGAGGTAGATCCAAATCTAAGGTTGACCACAACATAGGTAGTGATTGAACGCTCACTACCAAAAAAGGGGTAAAGGATATAGACCACATTAGTTTTCTGTTACGGATATAAGCCTTAGCTATAGTTGCTACGGTTTTAATCCGTAGCTGAGAAGTTAATACACCATTAATAATTAATGGTATTGTAAGGGGTTTTATGATGCCTAAAAAAACTATATATTATATCTAAGCCATCTATATATTTGTAAATATTACCTTAGAGGATGAAAAAAAAATCAGCTAGATCGAATGCTCAAGTGGACCACACAGTAGGAAACATGAATATTAATTTATAGTTGCTTCTTATGGTGTGGTCCACTTGGGCCTTCAATATACCTGAAATTTCGTGTCATAAACTAAAATTATTTATCGGAATGGATTAACCAAATACATCATGGTGGGCCCCACAGAGCCCCTGTCCGAACCGTCTGCGTCCATCCGGCCCAAATTTAGGCGCGCGCTCAAAACAGAGCCGCGCCCAAAGAGGGTATTTTACTCTCTTTTCGTCTACCACTCCCTCTCCCTCCATCTCTCCTCTCTCTCTCTCTCTCTCTCTCTCTCTGCACCTCTCCCTCTCTCTTTCCCTCTCTCTCCCTCTGCGCCTTTCTCTCTCCCTCTCCTCTCGATCTACCACTTCCTCTCCCTCCTCTCCTTCTCTCTCTCTCTCTGCGCCTCTCCCTCTCTCTTTCCCTCTCTCTCTCTCTCTCTACGCCTCTCCCTCTCCCTTTACGATCGATCTCCCTCTCTCGATTCATAGATGTCGAAATCGAGATGTGGATCTTAGGTTGGTCTCTAGTTGCATCAAGGATGGAGAGATTGGCCACCATGAATTCGAGCTTGAAACAAGGCGAGGCTTCGTAGAGCATTTGGGTGGAGAGGAGATGCTTTGCAGCCTGCAGAGCTTGGCAATTGGAGGAGCTTCGGAAGGGTTTATGTGAGCTAGCAGCCTTGCGGCCATGTATGTCGTGAGCCTCTGTTCCTGATCGTCTCTTCGGCCATTCGACGACTGCTTCAGACGCCAGAGGATCGCTGTCGCTACATCTATCTTCCCTTCTGAAATCGCGGTCGCAAAATCAGTCAGCAGCTGTTTCAACGACGACGGTGGCAGAGATGATGATGAGGACAATGACAAAGAAGAAGATGATGTTGGAGAAGGAGAAAGGGGTTTTGGGGTGATGAGATTTTGCATAGTCTCATTCCATTCATTACTGGTAATTGCAGAAACAGAGCTTTCATCGTCGTTATCATCCAACAGCTGCCTTTTCAGCTCCTGTAACTGATTTTGCATCTTTTTCGAGTTGGGTTCCGCTCCAGAGGCCGCGATTCGGTTGGGAACAGACGAGAAAGAGATGAAAGCTAGACATGGAAGCTCTGCTAGCTTCAGCTGCTGTAAAGTGAAAAAAAATATACAATGCTCTTATTTGCATTTGTCATGAAACGCAACTTGCCACTAATATGACCATTTGTCAATCATATACTTGTTTTGCATGAATTAGGAAAAAAAGAATGAAGAAGAACAAAAATGGATGGTGATGGGGCACTTTATTGCATCATTAGTGGAAGTTTGTCTTTGACAAAGGAGCGCTTTAAAACTTAAATCCTACAAATTCATTTGTCTTTTCCATTTTTCACTTAATTTCTTTTGTTTATATGCAGTTTGACAAACCTGAACAAGCCAAATGATTGCTTTCTCTCAATGTTTGTAGATGATTTTACAGAATGAGTTTCTAGATGTCATGGGGCAAAGAAGATTCAGTATGGGAGTGATGGGGGAGGACCTGAAATCAAATCTCCAAAAAATATATACATGTAATGAATGATTGGAGAATTTAAAGATATATACTTGAAATGGATGGTTGCATTGTCTTTTATATAATTGTGTGCATACCTTATTATTATGGTCTGTTACAACTATTACTACTAATATTATTATTATTGTTTCCTTTGTTGTGGTTATTATATTGGTATCTAATAAGTATCTTTTGTATACCTTTTAGCCTTGAAACCTCAAGGCACATGTCAATGATCAAGATAACTTTGTCCAAGGAACTGGATGCATTCTCTGTTGGGTGAGTGTGAAATAGTTTATTTTTTATTTACTTGTGTTCTTCATGCTTGTGCCTGAATGTGTTGAGCGTTTGCTGGCAAAGATGATGTAATGCTTTTGCATGTTCGCAAGAAACTTGAGGTGGTTCAAATGGGTTCAAAGTTCATTCTTTTGTGTTGATTGAATTGTAAATTTGTTTGATTTGTTCTCTTATCATCTTGTAAATGTAGGCTTTGATTAAGTAACTTTAGAAACATGGATTTATATGCTGAATGTTTAATTCTTTAAACTCTATTGAGCTGCATGATTGTTTATTTCAATATACTGATTGATTTCGACCCTTTCTTAGTCCTTTCATTTGTGGTCTTCTCTCATTTTATGGGCTACTGTTGAGCGAGTTTCTTTCATGTAAGGTCCGGTTTTGAACAATCCCATGTATTTGGGTTAAGTATCAAGGACTTCAGGTTGGCTCAGGTTATGGGTTGGATCCTCTTGAGGTTGGGTTAGGCCTAGGAAAAGAAAAATAGATGAATGAACTGACATTCACACACCAAAATCGTTACAAAAAGTACTAAATGGTGTTTGATCAGCTCATTGTTTGTTATGGTAGTATCTTTTTCTGTTGATCCTTTTGGCATGGATTGAAAATCTGATGTGTTGGCATGTCTGCCACCTATTCATGTCATAATCAAAAAGAATTTTTGACTTCTTTTACACAAACATGCCGTAAATGAAGGTTCTTTTTACTTGAAATCTTTTTGTTGGTGTACAAAACTTAAATGGCTGCATCTCACTTGATGAAAGTGCCTTGTTAAAAATAAAATGCTTCAATCTAAAAAGGATTTTCATTTATTTCTTTATCATTTGGTACTCACTAGACACATTTAGGGTCTTTTCAATTTCTTTGTATTTTCAATTGATGTATTTCCTATGAAAATTGAACCATACCCATTTTTCAGAAAAAAAAAAAAAAAGTAGAAATGTCCTTTCTTAAAAATTAAAAAATATATAAATAAATAAACTTTCTAGGGTAATTTAAAGTTAGTGATTGGTTGTCATCATCCAATATTGATAGAAATATGTGGAAAGTGAGAAAATCGTGCCAAGGATCTGATCACTTTGATTGGGAACTCTGTGCGCATATGGGGAGTCGTAAGAGAATTCAACTTAGGCTAGTTACCTCTACATCATATGGTTTTGTTTTGAATTATAAAATTTTGTGCAAGCAATGCGATGTACTCAATGTTCTTCAAAACCAATATTCATATCGATTGGACATCGCATATCTCTTGATGCATCTGTCAAGGTTATTAAAATGTGTTGTAAATACTGTGTACTAGAGCCAATCCGACAAGTACAGTTTATTGCTTTGTTTTGTGCTCACATAACACAAGAATCTGTCTTATTTCAATTTGAACTTTTTCAAATTTTAGTCTAGTGATTTACTTATTTTAATCACCTCATTTAATGTGAAATTTGAGGATTTGATTTTCCAGGAGGCATATGAAGTAGCCAAAACTCTTCATAAAGACAGAGTGACTAGAGCATCAGTCATTGCCTGCTCTTAGTATTCAAAAGGTTTGTGAGTACTATTTTTCAACAGTTTCCTATATAATGCTCTCCACGATTCAGAAGTTTTTTGAATGCTTGAGGATGTAATGAGACTTGAAAATCTCAAGCGTTTACACCTAGGGACAACCACTCTAATTAGTGCACAACCTTTATGCCTTGATGAATCGAGAATTTTGTTTTGAAGAATCTTAATAGTTTACCCTCATTATTTATCTATAACTAATTTGTTGATGTGGCATGATATCTATTTTTTTATTTTTTTTTTGTCTATTAGTATCAGGCCATATTTGTGCTCAAGGCTTGATATTCAGTCAAGTCAGCATTAAACATCGCTTAATGCTTCTTTCTTTCTTTCCTTTTTTTTTCATCTCTTTATGACTGAATGACACATGCATTTCACTCTATTTTTTTATATAGTTGTGAAGGGAGGTGTTTGAGGTCCTTCCATGCAACTAAAGATGCTGGTGTTGACATAGCCTGTAAATCTCTTGACATGTCTAAGGCTCAAGTGAAAGTATGCACACTTATGAAACCATCTTTCGTTTTTACTATATGTCATGTTTTTGTTCATCTTACTTCCAAAAGTTTGGGGCATTCACCTTCACATTGTTGGTTTGGCATAGGCAATTCAAAACTTCTTGTGTGCGAATTGGCAATACAAATGACATCGGTGTTTTTTTTTTTTGTGGCAAGTTGGGCTCTACCGATAAATCCAACAATGCTGAGGTATGTTATATTCTAGTAGAATTTTCAAGTCCTTTAAAAAATATTAATTTGATCTTTTCTTGTCTGAATGATTACAATTTTTTGTGAAGGATTAGATTATTAATTTCACCAGTAAAATAAAGGGATAAGAACATTTTGGCTTATGTTGCTACAAGAAACCATGGGATTCCGGTCACTGTTGTCGGGCATTGTTTTGGGAATGCAAATGGGATGTGTCTCGCATTTGAGCATCAACGTAGGAAAAAGCAATCCTAACAAAAACAAGACTGATTCAATTCCATCTTCAATAGACAACAAGGTGCATTCTTGCACACACTTCTTATTGTAATTGGTGCATTCTTGCACATGTTTATTTTTAAATTATTTTTAAATTTCGATACATTCAATTGTGAAAGGATTTATGACTTTGAAAATGGAAGAGAGAGGCTCATTATGGAGGACACGGTCATTCAAGAGCATGCTTCCCTGGAAAATCAATTGGTTTCTTTACAGACACAGATAAACAGCTTCACTGCAGAAATAGATAACCTTACAAGAAAGGTGCTTAAACTTACAATCTAACCCTTTGTGCTGAACACAAAATGCACGCTTCTTTATTGCCTTTCCTATTCCAGGTTAGTTCCATAAAGAAGGAATATGATTAAGCCCAATTTGAGCTTAATTTGAGTCATTCAAAGATGAAAGAATGTGACGCTGAGATCAGTGTCATTGTCAAGGAGCAATAGAAGCTTCAACATAAAATTAGTGATGTAAATGTTGAGAGGAAAAAATTGAAGAATGAGGTACTTGCAGTGGTTATTTTATTCCTATTTTATTTAACTTGCTTGATCTATGAAATTGTGTAAGTGTTCTTGATAGAAACCCACTCTTTCTCATTCACACTGATTAAGCGAATGGAGATGGAACAGAAAGATTGCTCCTTGAAAGTAGATAAACTATTAGAAAGGAATAGTTGGATTGTAGCTGAGAAAAAATTATTTGGAAAAAGTGGTATAGATTATGACTTCTCATCTCGTGATCCTCGTAAATCAAGGGAGGAGCTTGAGAAACTTCAAGCTGAATAATCTGGGTGTGTGATTAGATTACTTGTTGTGTTGTTTCCTATGCTTCTTTGTTTTTTGTTTCATGACAATGAAATAGTATGATTCAACACCTAATTGATGTTTAGCTTTGCATTTTTTTGAAAGAAGAAGGTTAATGGACATGCATCTCAGTTAATCTGATTGATTGCTTTCAGCCTTGAGAAGAGGGTCAACAAAAAAGTTATGGCAATGTTTGAGGAAGTTGAAAATGAATACAATGACTTATTATCCAAGAAAAATATCATTGAGGTATATTGATGTATTTCTCAGCCCGTAAAGGATCTCATCTTTTAAAAAAAAAAAATTTAAAATTAAATTTGTTTATGTCTAAAGTTGTTTGTTTATTGTATTCTTCTCTTGCTTAGAATGATAAGTCAAAAATCAAGAAGGTGATTGAAGAGCTTGATGAAAAGAAGAAGGAAACACTAAAAGTTACTTGGGTTAAAGTGAACAAGTGAGTCAACACTTCTCTGCTCTCATGTTCCTGTTCATATTTTGTGCTTTTTAGTTGAAAATCAAGAATGCCATTTACTTTTGTTGGTATATTTCAGCGAAAGAAATTTCCTTTTTAAATTATGTTAGTGAACGTGATTTCAGCATTTCAAATGGCTAAAACTATGGCCCAAATTATAGTGTCCGGCTTCCTTGAATCCCTAGATTAGACGAATTCGGTGGATCCCGGGGACAGGCCGTGTTTATATGTATTTGTTCAAAATTAATGGAGCAAACCCAGATGTGCATCGGAGCTATTCGGATGAGCGGGGGTCTCTGGAAGGTGGGAACCGCTATTATGACCATGATGAAGCTGTCCATTTTCTATGGACATCATTGGAGGGGCCTAGCCATTTGGACAGGCCGTGTTTATGTATTTTTTCAAAATTAATGGAGCAGACCCGGATGTGCGTCAGAGCTATCCGGATGAGTGGGGGTCCCTGGAAGGTGGGAATCACTGTTATGACTATGATGAAGTTGTCCATTTCCTATAGACAACATTAGAGGGGCCTGACCATTTGGACAGGCCATGTTTATATCTGTATTTGCAGGGACTACACCCTTAACATAAAACCCAAACATAAACCCGATCTCGAACCTGAATCCGATTTTCTAAACCTAAACCTTAATATATTCTCAAATCCCTAAACCTAAACCTACACCTAATCCTAATCTCAACTCTCTAACCTAAACCTAAACCTAAACTTAAAAACCCAAACCTATACCTGAACCCGAACCCGATTTTTTAAACCTAAACTTATAACCTTAACCTAAACCTATTCTCAAATCCCAAAACTTATAACCTAAACCTTAACCTATAACTTAAACCTATAACCTAAACTCAATTTCCTAAACCTTAACCTATAACCTAACCTAAACCTAAACCTAAACCTATAACCTATAACCTAAACCTAAACCTAAAACCTAAATGTGTTCTCAAATCCTTAAACCTAAACCTACACCTAATCTTAATCTCAACTCCTTAACTTAAACCTAAACTTGAAAAGCCAAACCTAAACCCGATCCCGATTTCCTAAACCTAAACCTTAACCTATACTTAATTCCATAAAGCTATAACCTATAACCTAATTCTAAACCTAAAACCTAAATGTATTCTCAAATCCCTAAACTAAAACCTACAACTAATCTTAATCTCAACTCCTTAACCTAAACCTAAACTTAAAAACCCAAACCTAAACCCGAATCCGAACCCGAACCCAATTTTCTAAACCTAACCCTTAACCTATTCTCAATTCCCTAAACTGTAACCTATAACCTAACCTAAACCTAAACCTATAACCTACACTTATAACATAAACTTAAACCTGTAACATTAACCTAAATGGAAAACCTAAACCCAAACCTAAACCTGATCCTGAACCCAAATCTGAATCCCTAAATCCTTAGCCTAAACTTAAAACCCAAACGTAAACCCGATCTCGAAACCCGAACCTGATTTCATATACCTAAACCTTAATGTATTCTCAAATCCCTAAACTTAAACCTACACTTAATCCTAATCTCAACTCCCTAACCTAAACTTAAACCTAAACTTGAAAACTCAAATCTAAACCCAATCCTGAACCCAAACACGATTTCCTAAACCTAAACTTATAACCTTAACCTAAACCTATTCTCAAATCCCAAAACCTATAACCTAAACCTAAACCTTAAGTTAAACCTAAACCTTAACCTATAACCTAAACCTATAAACTAAAACCTAAACTTAAACCTAAAACCTAAATGCATTCTCAAATCCCTAAACCTAAACCTACACCTAATCCTAATCTCAACTCTCTAACCTAAACCTAAACTTGAAAACTCAAACCTAAACCCAAACCTGAACCCAAACTCGATTTCGTAAACCTAAACCTTAACCTATTCGCAATTCCTTAAAGCTATAACCTATAACTTATAACATATAACCTTAACCTAAACCTATAACCTAAATCTAAACCTTAACCTAAACCTAAACCAAAACCTATAAACTAAACCTGAACCCATAACCTATAACCTATAACCGATAACCTAAACTTATAACCGATAACCTAACCTTAACCTAAACCTAAAACCTAAACCTAAACCTATAACCTAAAACTTAAACCTAAACATAAACCTAAACTCGACCCCGAACCCGAACCTGATTTCCTAAACCTAAACCTTAACCTATTCTCAACTCCCTAAAGCTATAACCTATAACCTACACCTAAACCTAACCTAAACTTATTACCTTAACCTAAACCTAAACCTAAAACTTAAATGTATTCTCAAATCCTTAAACCTAAACCTACACCTAATCCTAATCTCAACTCCTTAACCTAAACCTAAACTTGAAAACCCAAACTAAACCCGATCTCAAACCCAAACCCGATTTCCTAAACCTAACCTTAACATATTCTCAATTCCCTAAAGCTTTAACCTATAACCTATAACTTATAACCTATAACCTATAACATAAACGTAAACCTAAACCTATAACCTAAACCTAAACCTAAACCAAAACCTATAACCTAAACCTATAACCTAAACCTTAACCTATAACCTAAAACCTAACCTTAACCTAAACCTAAAACCTAAACCTAAACCTATAACCTAAAACCTAAACTTAAACCTAAAACCTAAATGTATTCTCAAATCCCTAAACCTAAACCTACACCTAATCCTAATCTCATCTCCCTAACCTACACCTAATCCTAATCTCAACTCCCTAACCTAAACATAAACCTAAACTTGAAAACCCAAACCTAAACCTGATCCTGAACCCGAACCCGATTTCCTAAACCTAAACCTTAACCTATTCTCAATTCTCTAAAGCTATAACCTATAACCTATAACTTAAACCTAACCTAAATCTATAACCTAAACCTAAACCTAAACCTAAAACCTAAACCTAAACCTAAACTTAAACTTATAACCTTAACCTAAACCTAGGTTTTGAGTTTAAAAGTCCATCATAGGTTTGAACACATTACTCATGTTGGATTTCGTCATAGTTTAGAAGATTTTTAGGTACATTTTTTATTTCTTCATATATAAGTATTTTTATTTTTTTTTGTCTTTCTTTCTTTTGAAATGTGTACAAAGGCATGCTTGTTTGATTGTGTCTACAAATGTTGTTTTATACAGGCTGACAAGCTAAAGAAGTCAGTGGAGGATGAAATTCATTTTCTCAAGGAAAGGGTTTCAAAACTTGAAAGTGATCTTGTATCGAAGTCCACAGAAGTTATATCTGCAGTTTCAAGGAAAGAAAAAGTTCTATCTTCTGCATTTGCTAAAATTGACCATCTGAAGGAATAAAATTCTGTAAAAATGTGAGCATTATTAAATGCATACGGAGGGTGTTTACTGTGTTGGAGTATATTTGTTTCTTGCAAATGAGAGCATGCCTTAGTTGCAATTCTTAAGATAGGTTGAGCAAAGTGAAGTATTGTTTATTTAGAAATGTGAATGTAGATGCATTGTATAATTTGATTGCTATTTGTAATAAATGCATCATTTTTTTCTAATTGCATTTTATGTATAATTTCTATCAGCATTAAGCTTAGATGAGTTATTAATCACAGCAGATTACTGCAATAGAAACAGGTCATATTATTACAATTAAAAAAAAAAATAGCTACAAATATAATCCGTAGCTATAGCTACGGCTTTTGTCCATAGCTATTGGTATGTATTGCTAAGGATATTATTGGTGCTATTGGTATCTATTGCTACGGACAAAATCCTTTTGTTACGGATATAATCTGTAGCATATCCGTCGCTATTGGTGGCGTAGCTAAAGGTATTGCTACGGATATAATTCGTAGGTATTGGTATCTATTGCTACGAATATAATCCGTAACAATTGGTATCTATTGTAAAAATTATATCCGTAGCTATTGAATTGCTACGAATATAATCTGTAGCTATACTTTTAGCTACCCCACCAATAACGATGGACGTGCTATGGATATATTATATTCGCAGCAAAATATTTTGCTACGGTTTTTGGCCGTAGCCTTTGCCCAATTTTTCCTGTCTTCCACCATTAAAAACGTCCTAAGCCCACCATAGTGTTTGTTTGCCATCCAACCTATTGTTTAGGTCACACAGGCTTTGATGAAGGGGAAACACATGTGAGCTTGATCCAAAACTTTTGTAAGCCCCATAAGTATTTAAATGATTTGCGTTCAATCACCATTGTTTCTAATGACGTGGTCCATCTAATATTTAGATCTACCACAAGGGTGGGCATTTAATCACCAAACATGAAAATTATGAATTTTATCGATGTTATCGAACATACCTAAGATAGCATCGATCAATCTTTAATGGCATTGAGCAACCTTCGATGGCATCGAACAAGATACTAAAAGTATCCAGAGACTAAACATATAAATTCTAAAAATTTTCGATGGCATTGAGTAGATTTCGATGGCATCGAAGTTTGCTCAATGACATCAACTTATCATTGAAAAACATGTTGATTTACATATTTAAGACACCAATCAACATGTACATACCTGCAAGAGAGAGAATGGGACAGAGAAATGTCTCTAACCAAAAGCTATGTTGTGGTAAGAGATTTTCGCCGCCACAACAGATATATTTTTTTTTTGAAAAGGTCAATCACCACTGTTCCTGTAATGTGATCCATACAAGATTTGAGTTTGCTACATTTTTTTTATTTTTATTTTTTTTGGTCAAATTCTAAATTAATACAACAAAATGAATTGACGGCATGGCCATAAGATGCATACGCCACGATGGACCTTACAATTAGGGATCCACCGAAGGCACGTCCCTTCCAAACATAGTCTCATTAATTTGGTTCTATATTTAAACTTTAAAAAATAATTTTAAAAAAAAAAATCGGATTAGGCGGTGAGGAGCTTACCACCTACGCCTGTGGTGAAATGCAATAAAAAGGACGTGGATTAGGCGGTGAAGAGCTCACCACCCGCCGCGGTGGTGAAATCCAATAAAAAAGGATGTGGTTGAGGCGGTGAAGAGCTTATCACCTAAATGAGGATATTTCATTGCTGAGGTTGTATGCTGTCGAGCCGGGCCTTTCAATGGAGCAGTTTTGAGGTGGGTGAATCCTTGACTATGGGCCCTCCTTAATTTAATACGTTACATCCATACGGTCCATCCATTTTGACAGCTCATTTTAGAGCAAGATGCAAAAAAATGAAGTAGATCTAAATCTTCGAGTGAACCAAACCACGAGAAATGGGGGTTATTGGATACCCACCATTGAAAACTTCTTGAGGCCACTGGAACGTTTCTTTGACATCGAACCTGTTAATAAGGTCACAAAGACCTAGATGAAGGGAACTTTTGTGGCCCACAAGAGTTTTTAATAGTCAATCTACTCCATTTTTGGGATCATGCCCTAAAATGAGCTGTCAAAATGGATGAACTGAAAACACAAATATTAGCCTAAATGAGAAGGAAGCAAGACTCAAGTGCACCACCTTTTGAAGGAAAAGATGGGTAAGAAAATTCATACAGTGGAAACCTCCATGGGTGAGTAGTGATGTTTACACGCCATCCATACCGTTTCGTGTCATTCCTATCTGGATGAACTGAAAACATAAATATTAGCCTGATTCAAAACTTCTTTGACTCTACTAATATTTTAACTGTGTAAGTTCAAACCCCACGTCTTTTATCACTTGAGTATTAAACCTAGCATCGTTTTTTGGTCCATGGCTCAAAATGATCTCACGAAACGGATGTGAGGGTTGTATTTCTTACAAACATAACAGAGGGGCTCTAAGTAGGTTTGCGCTTTCGCGGGAAATCCGCGTCCCTCTTCGGCCGACTATCTATTAGCTTTATCAATCAAATCTTAACACGTCAGTCACCACCTGGTGGGTGGTGACTCCTCGCCACCCAATCCGCGTCCAGAAAAGACAAAAGCATCCTCGCCACCCAATCCGCATGCAGAAATGAAATGGAAAAATGGATGGACGGTGTGGATAAAATTAAAACATCACGGTGGACCCTCAGTTGCCCTGACAGCCTCCGCCTGTCCCGAGCTCCGAACAGGCAGGGGAATTACCTAATCCGCGTGTGCAAGCAAGAGCGAATAACTATGATGCTCTAGCAGATTATGAGAGATAATGCGCATGCACTTGGAAATCCTTACATATTGCATACGTGGCATGACCATAATTTAAATTGAACTGTTCATGTTATGTGTCCCAATTTAGATGTACCGTCAACAAAAACTTACGCTTGCTTGTTTCATCATCTGGCTACCGGATTAGTGGACATTTATTGGACGGTTAAAAATGAAGGAGGATTGCAACTCAAATTCCAACAAACAAGTGTCCAAAAATCCGAGGTGTAAGTATTCTTTATTAACAAATCCGATTTTCAGTTGTTGCCTTAACGACAGTGGATTTCATAATTTGGTCAGTTTAATTCGATTTATTATGTGCCACGTGTACAATTCTGAGCATCAAACAACTCACAGCAGACAAAACACGTGACGTCATAACATGTGACGTAGGATAAGGGAGCTTCCTCCGTCGTTCCTATGGCGATGAAGAATTATATGGGCTCCTGCACCCGCCCATACATAGGGTATGGGGCCAAGTTCAAGCGATTCAGACCATTGATTTGGTCAGTTGCACCATGGACAGGAACTGCCCTAAAAATTTCTGAGATTGGGAGATCCTTGTGAATATGGTTGAAAAGATGAAAAACAATTTCAAAGTTAGGATTGCCCAAATGAGAACTTTGAGAAATGGTCCAACAGATCAACGGTCTTGATCACCAAGCTGTAGGCCCCACTTGGACAAAACTAAAAAGAATGAGGATATCTATAAAAAGGGGGGAAGCAAAGGGGATTCTCACAAGCAGAAATGCAAGTTTGGTTAAGTGGAAGGAAAGTAAGAAGAAGATGGAGCAGCATATGTGGGCAAGCGTGGTGGGTCCAACCCTGGCCAGTCTCATGTTCTTCTTGGCCATGGCTCACAGGTACCTCCCCTATAATCTCCAATCCTACTTGTCGAAATATGCCACAAGGATCTTCACCGTCGTCTACCCGTTCATCGAGATCAAAATCCACGAATACGGTGGGGATCGGCTGAAGCGGAGCGAGGCATATGTGGCGATCCAGGCCTACCTGATGGCAACCACAGCACAGCGAGCAAGGAAGCTCAAAGCTGAGGTGGGCAAAGACAGCACCAATCTGGTCCTCAGCATGGATGAAAATGAGCAAGTCACTGATGAATTCCGTGAGGCCAAACTATGGTGGACGTCCAGAAAGACAACCATTCGGTCCCAAACGATATCTTTCCCTCCAAGGGAGGAGGAGAGGAGGTATTACAAGCTCGTGTTCCACCGGCGCCACCGCCAGCTGATCTTGGACCACTACCTACGCCATGTCATGGAAGAAGGCAAGATCATCACTGTCCAGAGCCGGCGGCGGAAGCTTTACATGAACAACCGTGGGAGTGAAGGGGGATACGGCAGGGCGTGGAGCCACATCGTGTTTGAGCACCCAGCGACATTCCACACGCTAGCCATGGACCCTGACAAGAAGAAGGCGATCATCCAAGACCTTGTGATGTTCAGCAAGGCAAAGGACTACTACGCCAAGATCGGCAAGGCATGGAAGAGGGGGTACCTCCTCTACGGCCCACCTGGCACTGGGAAATCTACGATGGTTGCGGCCATGGCCAACTTCTTGGAATATGATGTGTATGACCTGGAGCTGACGGCTGTCAAGGACAACACAGAGCTGCGAAAGCTCCTCATAGAGATCACCAGCAAATCGATTGTCGTCATTGAAGACATCGACTGCTCTTTGGATCTGTCCGGGAGACGTGAGAAGAAAGTGAAGAAGCCAAAGGACAATGACCAAGATGAGAAGAAACTTCGACCTGAAGCAGGCAACGATGATAGCAGTAGCAAAGTCACTCTTTCTGGGCTTCTCAATTTCATCGACGGGCTATGGTCGGCCTGCGGAGGAGAACGGCTCATCGTCTTCACAACCAACCACCTGGAAAAGCTGGATCCTGCCCTAATACGAAGAGGCCGGATGGACAAGCACATCAAGCTGTCATACTGCAGCTTCAATGGGTTTAAAGTGCTTGCAAAGAACTACCTGGACCTTGACTCGCACCCTCTATTTGATGACATCCGTCGATTGATGGAAGAGGCCAAAATCACCCCTGCAGACGTTGCTGAGAACCTGATGCCTAAGTCTTCAATCCTCACAGCCAATGAAAATGCCGAAGCTTGCATCGAAAACCTGATTCAAGCTCTCCACAAAGCCAAGGAAGAAGAGGTTCAAAAGGCCAAGGAAGAAGCACTTCAGTTACAAGATACCAGCAACCAAGAGCCAACAGCAACGGCAACGGAGAACAGTGATGCCCTACAAGATGGCAGCAGGCAAGAGCCAACGGTGCCGGCAGCAGAGAATGGTGACACCATAAGGAAAGATAAGGGTGCCGAGGAAACACCTCTACTGTAATATCCTTAACTAAGACCACCATGCAGGCGAAAAAGAAGAAGACAAGCTGTTTGTTGGAGTAGGTTCACCGGCCATTCATGTGTGGGGGCAGTGCTGTTTTCTGATGGGTATGGGTTTGGTGGGATAAAAGGTTTAGATAAAAGAGTTTTCTACTCTTGTTTTTTATACATGTATAATTTGTTTTCCTTCATAATCTCAATGTCTATTATTCTAGACCTAGCATATTAAAAATAAATAAATAAATAAATAAAAATTCAACTGCCCCTTCATTAAGAGAAGTTGCATCTGTCAGCATCAGCACCCTTTCAGATTCTGCTTTTTTTATAGGTTTACACTCAATAGTCAAATGGCAATTGCAAAAGATAGACTACCCCTTTCAGATTCTGCTTGTTTTTATAGGTTTACACTCAATAGTCAAATGGCAATTGCAAAAGATACACTAAACAGATGCTGTAATTGGCCATCACAGAGTTCAAAATACCTTCTCCTTTTCCTTCATGGGTTGTTTGGATTGGTGAAAATAAATAATAATAATAATTGAGGAAACAAAATCAATTTCCTCAGATGTAACGGTTTTCCCCAGTCATGAAAGATGAGGACTAAGGAAATCCATCTCCTCTTCAGATTTCCTCAAAATAGGATCATCTACCTAAGAAATTGAGATTTCCACTCTTTTTTAAGAGAACTCTCACTTTTTGACCATTGACTACTCCACATTTTTATTGAAAACATGTATGCTAAAACAAACAGGCTATTTAAAGATTTTCTTTTCCATAAAAATTTCTTTCTCCATAGTTTTCCTCGGATGTGAGGTTTTCCTTTTCTCATTACTTTCAGTTTCCAACAATCCAATCATGCCCTCACAATGAAAACGAAAAAAGATTCGATGAGGATACGGTCCTTGCTAGAGTAGAATGGTGGAATAGGATTCATGTAGCCAATCCCAATTAGTTGGGGTAAGGCTGAGATGATGTTAATGAGGATGATAGTAAATACAAAAAGGAATTCATCTCAACATTCTGAAACACCAGCTTCAATCTCATGGGGATCATAACCGGTTCCAGTTGCCGGAAGCCGTTAAGTAGCGAAATCAAAGTATAACAAGAGATGGGAAACAATTTCTTAGGGGGCGTTTGAATTGTAAGTTATTTTATAAAAGCTACTTATGCCTCAAGTAACTTATCTTGGTTTCTACTTATTCAGTACATAAGTATGTTTGGTAAACAACATACTTATCAGCCAAAAAGTAGAAAAGTATGTTTGGTTTCCAATATCAAATGTAGGCCCTTTGTGGGGCTCACCTTTGATCTGGACCCTTCCATCGTGTGGGCCCCACCTTTGATGTGGACTGCCATCATGTGTGGCCTCCTTTGATCTGGACCATTCATCACATGGATAGAGAGAGAGAGAGAGGTGGAAAAGTAACAAATTGACAAGCAAGAAGAAAAAAAAAAAAAAAACAAACTTGAGGAGATGCGTAACTTTCTTCATGTAAGTTACTTTTATAATGGTGCTTACTAAACTAAAGTTAAAAAAGTTACTTATTAGGTGGTATCTAAACGGGCCTTTAACATTCTTTCAGGAACAATCAGTAACCTAACTGTTTGATTTCTAGAGGGAACGTATCAACAGGTGAATTTAGTTGCGTACATTCAGTTTATTCAAGAGGAAAGGGAAGGGAAAAAAGAAAAAAGAAGCTAATGATGTTTCCAAGCATTCATAATGAGGAAGTGGCCCTTGAATTTTGGACTTGTGTTCCTTTGAAGGCCGATGTGAAAATAATGCAATGAACACAAATTCTAACGGCCTCTTTGGTAGGCTCCTGAAAATGGGTTGATCTCATTTTAGTTAATCATTGTCTACAAGAGATCTAATACATAATTATGATTAACTAAATGGAAGAATGTATTAGAGATAATGATCTCTAATACACAATTATGATTAACTAAAATGAGATTAACTCAATTTCAGGCATCTACCAAACAGGCCGTAACAAAACAAACTACAAATTGGTTACTTCCATGTTATTATACTGATAATTGCAATTCCATTTGATCCTGCATCCAAACTTGTGATCACACCCCGAAAAACAAAAGCAGCGCAGCACAAGCTATTCCAACAGTATGAATATCCTGTGACCAAAGTAACTTAATGACAGAAAATTCAAAATTGTAAAATCAGATGTAAATATTGATAAAATCAAATAGAAAAGTGTAAATACTTCTTTCATTGATAAAATTATAAATAGTCTACCTCATAGGAGAGGATAATTCCATACAACAGGAAAAGCAGTGGTTGGACATTCTCATTCATCCAACCGAATGCTTCCAGGAGCGACCAATGCAAAGCTCCTCCAGGATTACCCAAAGGGATCCGAAATGTCAGAAAGGCCACAGATTTTTGTCATTGTATCCGCATTTAGGGGGGTGTCTTGTACAATGTCATCTGGTCACAGATGGCTTAGGATGGTAAAATGTTGAAGTGATGACAACCTATCTACACACATTCTTGGCATCGTTCTGCTCCCTGGTGAAAACCAATGAAGGGATGACATCTGCGTGGCTGCTTTCATAGGCCGGCTCATGTGATTTGAAGGCACTCGACAACCCCCTTCTTGAGCTACCGAAACTTAATTATCGTTACACTCCCATTAGAAGACTAGAATCATCTCTTTGGGAAACCAGATACATTTCCATAAACCACACAGGAAAGTTATGGCACATGCAGATTTCTTTTCTTGGCAACACCCGGAACTTAGTCAGTGTCTTCTTCTTTCACTAGTCCATCGTCAAATCCAGTGCCTGGGGCGAGCTCATTGAGGTCCAGAAATCGTCTTTTTCGAACCCCCTCTGCTTCTTGGCCTGTGCTATTTGCTTTCTCAGGTGATTGGTTTTGCTCCTTCTCTGCCGTCTCATTGCAGTCCTCAACTGGTTGATCATTTTTCATCTCCTCGGCATCTTCTTCGTCCTGCAAATCTTGACTTGCTGTGGAGTTTTGCACGTTATTGCTTGCATCTGAATGCTCATCCGATGCATTGGCCTTGTCGACTTTCACTGAATCAGCCTCCGAGTCTGACATCTCATACTGTCGGTAGTCAATGCGGTTGCAGGTGGCCCGCTTGCTCCGCCTGAGGCCCGACTGGATCTCGTCAACAGATCTCAATTTTGTTCCCCTCCCACTGCGACTTGGAAACTTCTTCGATCTGTGGGGCTCCTCAATATCGTCACTGACACTCAATGAATCTTCTTCTTCTTCTTCTTCTTCTTCTTCTTCCTCATCTTCGGCATTTTCCTCATCCCAACGGTACTCCTCGTCTCCCTCCGAGCTGCTGGACACCTTCCTTTGTTTACGGCTTCTCAGGTATTCTTCATCGTAAACTGCTTCTCCAACAATATCATCATCACTATCGAAGTCTGCTTCATTATCTGAAACAGCTTCCACGAACTCTTTGACAGAATACCTCTGAGGCCTTTGCCTCCGCCGATTGCTACATGTTGGTTTAAAGGGTTCGGTAAGTACATAAATAAGAAATTTAGACAACCAAATCAGTTCACAAGAAAGAGGCAACATACAACGTTCTATTGAGTGTTGGCTCACCCAACAAACTGTATATTGGAAGCCCAACTTTTGCATATCCAAATCTTCATTATTTTGGGCCCCACAATAGATGTGAGCATGGATGTGAATATTGGTATTGGCTGCATATGATACGTGATACAGGGAAAAATTACCCCACAGCAAAAAATTTGGGTCGTATCGGTAGATACAGGTCATATTGGTGCTGATATCAGGCCCTATACGGCCTTGCACAGCCATACTATATAAAAAATAATAATCAAATTCTCTCATTTTACCTCTTCTTTTTCATTAACCATGAAGGAAGGTTATAAAGTCATTTAAGATTAAATCTAGGCCTATTTGGGGATCAAAACAAAAGATATGAGAAAAATCAGAAACGAAAAGGGTAAACATCACTTTTTATTTTATTTTATTTTTATTGCTGTATTTCAATGTGATGACCCTGATTCACCAAATCATGCTTGATTTGTGTTTCATCAACACCTACTCGGTTGACTTTCAAGAGGCCAAGCCAATGATGACATTCTTATGAATCAATAGCCTAATACAATATTATGAATCTGATATTTTTCCTTCTTCGGCTTAAAAGAACAAATTTGACCAAATGCGGATTGATACGGATATGCAACACCTTTATCATATCACTTTCCGGTTGTGCTGATACACCTCCTAATACCAATATTCAGAACCATGGATGGGTAGATTACCCAAAAAAACTCCCTGATTAGATGATCCTACTTTACAATTATTTGTTTTCATCAGATGACTAGGGTCAACTGGTAGGGGAGATGTTTGGGCATGGCCCAAACCATGATGACCCAGCCAGTTCAATGGGTTATATTGTCGAAAAGCAGTTCCCACCTGTACCATCGCATGTATAGTACCTCCAAAAGAAAACACAGGAAGATAAACATACGTGCGGTCCAGAGGTCCAGATTTATGCTCTCCATCAGTTTCTTCATAATCAGTAGACTTCGGGGATGCTGTATCATTGGAAACTTGTTGGGGGACATGTGAAGGGCTATTCAATCTACCATTAGCGGATGCATCGGGCTTCACAAGACCTTCTCTTCTCATGGCAGGTTCAGGAGAGGCCTGTCTTCTCCTGAAACATATCAAAATCCGCACCATAAGATTGCAGCTGTAGCAACACTACAGCGACATCAATGGAAATTGACATTTCTTCTCAGCCAGTACTATGAGAACCATGTGAAGATTTATGACATAATCAGGGTGATGAAATCCATACTTGGTTATTTTTATAGCCTCATTGATTGACCGGTCATAATCATCTGCAAAATTATATCAAGTAACCATCAGTAAATAAAACTACATGAAACATAATCATAAGGATAACAAAAATAATATCAAAATTCTACTATGCCTGAGAAGAAGAAAAAAAGAAGATCAAGGTGCTTTCCAAAACACATTAAAGTGTACTTGAGTTCCAAAGATCACAAATGATTTGCTTAGGAGCAGCAGGCTTGATACCGCATTCTTAATAATTAGCATTAGCTGGTAGGTGTCACTTGGTCAGGTGTTTTTTAGGGTAGGTGGCACTTGTTAGTACTGGCTCACGCATTAGCTGATCAACTAATTGGGCAGAACATACATCAATTAGAAAATTATATGGTTTAAAATGAGTTGCCAATGGTCCAGATTCAATGTACAAGTGACCCACCCAACGAGTGCACTAGCCTATTTTCTGGGTCAGCTCATCTACATAACGAAGCCCAGGTGATGCACTGTTTGGATATTCCACATGATTGACATGAGTGATTGTGTGTAGAGTTGTGGGTGGGTTGAATGCAGCCAACAGACAACTGGTATCCAGTAAATAGTTCCGAATCCAGTGCACTTACCGAAAGTATAGGTGACAGGCTTTCTATCACGAAGGGAGCGTCCTGATGAAAGCCCATCTGCGGTCATAAAGCTATCAAGAAGGAGCGCTTCTCTTTGTTGTTTCTTAAGCAATTTCTCTTTCCTCTGTTGACAGTTAAAACTCAATGATCACATGAAATCTACCAACCGGGAAGAGAGAGATAGAGAGAGAGAGAGAGGCAACAAAGTTGTGATAGACCAACAAAACCATACCAAAAAAACTGCAAAAGTACAATACCTTGTGAATTTTCTCAATCTCTGTAAGATAATCAATCCTCAGCCTCTTCCCAAGTGCAGCCTCTGTCCTATTTCTACTTGAGACAAGTTTCTCCTGCAGACATAAGATCAGACAACACAAAAGGTAAAGTTGCAGAAGAAAGCAGAGAGAGCAAAGGTGAAAGAGAAAGTAAAAGCATCTGGAAGGAATGCTCAGCAAGAGATTTGGAAGTCTACCAACGGTCACAAAATGAGAATTTATCTTCATTACGAAACTCCTGCCATGTTCCATGACTTTTTATTCATTAAAAGAAGTTTCGTATCTTTTCAAGTAATCATTGTTAGGGAACCGCGGAAGCAAACCCCGAATTTGAATCACATGACCCGAAGCTACTTGATAACCCTTCAAAACCTTAGTAACCAAATTGCTGGACAGTGGTAAGTATTTTAGGGTGATATCATTATCAGTAGACCCTACCGAATTGCTAGGGCATTACACCATACCTAATAATGGTGTTGCAATATCAATGTTCAAAACACGATAATGCCTGAAGTACCTTGTAGACTACAGAGGAAAAACGTAAACCTATCTTCTTAGAATTTCTTGCTCTCCAAGAATTCCCATATGGAAAATCCTATTGTAAGTTTTTTGGTGTACTAATATATATTACATTTCCATTTCAGTCAGCTTCCAAGGAAATAATCCAGCAGAGAATCACCAGCAACAAAACAGGGGAAAGATTTTTGAGCCATGGAAGCAAGCCGGGTGCTGGACTACAAGAGCTTCATATTATGAATCAAGCTCTTCTAGGCAAATCACTATGGCACTTTGGGAAGGAGAATGATAATCTCTGAAAGCAAGTCATATCATTCCAATATGGGGTGTAGGAGGGAGGGTTGTATGCAAGTGCGTCTTCTCAATACAGAGCTTCACGGAGGGAATATTTTCTCCAAAGGGCCATGTATTATGACGGTGGGGATGAATCCCAAATTAGATTTTGGGAGCATCCCTGGTGTGTAATAGACATTTATGTTAGGATTATGTTACGATGTATATATTAAATTCAATGAAGTGCAGATCGTGCGATGTTTCTGTGGTTGGAGAGATGGTCCAGGATCCATGCTTCAGGAGAAATCTTACAGACAGAGAGTGAAGAATTCATTTGCCTACAAGATCATCTTCAAAGTATGGTTCCTCTGATGACCAACAGCAATAGATGGTGATGTAGATTTGATGCCTCGGGGTGTTTCTTGATGCAATTGTACTACAGCTTCCCCAAGAGGGGTGAATGGAATAGCAACCGAGGTCCCAATGCGCTAAAGCCATGATTTGGCCTTCTCAGAGCCCACAAAGAGCAATTGCATTTAGCTGGATGGTTGGTAAAGTCAAGGTTCTAACCATGCTTTTGAATATTGGTAATGATTCGTAACCGTATTGGCCACCCCCGTTACATACCAGAGGTGAACTAGTCCTTTATACAAAATGGGCCATAGCAGCCCCTATTGGCCAATACAAGCCATAAAGGCCTCATTTTGAAAATTTTCTTTTCACTTTTTCTCATGTTTTCCCCCTTTTTATCTTCATTTCAACCATGGAGGTTCTTAGAAACTAAGGGCCTGTTTGGATTGCGAATTACATCAGTAAAGTACTGTAAAACTGCAATGATTACAAATTCGTTTACCCGTCTCTTCAAAACATTGCATTTGACCAACAATTCATGTGTTTGGTTTATGGTAGGAAAATCGTAATGATCATGCATTTCCATTACTTCAATGTCAAATCATTAGATCCATAAACTGATGTGTGTTTGGATTGGAGATTTCCACTGCAATGCGATGTAAAATCATAATGACTACAAATTCCTTTACCTATCTCCTAATACATTTGCATTTGACCGCCAATTTGCTTGTTTGGTTTATCGTGATAAAAGCATAAAGATGGTGCTTTTACAGTACACTACTGATGTAATTCGTAATCCAAACAAGCTCTAAGTTGAGACTAGATATAGTTATTTGAGTGGGATTCAACGAATTGAAGGGAATGGACCGTTTTGGGAAACATCGGAAGAAGGTGAACCATCACTTCCTTTCTCCTTTTTATTGTATGTATATGCAATGGGCCACAATCCACCTAATCATGCTTTACTTGTGTTTGCTTAGGGCCCTCAACAATTCAAGCTGACAACATGCTTATGGAAGAATGATCTAATACACCATTGAATACATGTTAAAAACACACGTACGGAGAGAGAGAGAGAGAGAAATTCTGGTATTTTACATCTTTTCCTATTTTCACAATCATTTTTTAAGATCTTTTTGTTCTCACATTTTAAATATTTTCCTATTTTCACAATAATTTTTTAAGATATTTTTGTTCTCAAAAAGTTTTGGCCATTACAGATTATCATCCCATACAAGTCCGACAGTTATCCCGTATGTATTGTTTTTGGGCCTGGTCAATGCACCAACTGATACCGTTATTGAAAATCTTGGTTCTAACCGTCGGTCACCTAAGTAGAAGGAACTGGTAATCACAGATGATTGTATTTTGTGTCTGAAAAATTGATGTAGGGCCACCATGAGGCCCAATATGTGCTGAAATTTGGGCTGTTTGTTGCTAGTTTCAGGGGCTAAATGTCAGATACTACATTTACTACTTTGGAAGATAGGGGCCTATTTTGAAGATACGATTTTTGACTCTGAAGATTTTATGGATTACTTGATTTTCTATATCTGTTCTTAGGCCATTATAATATGGCTAAATCTTTGTAGGTAGGATGGTTGTTATCTTAAATACATCAGACTCATCAGATTGATTTGAAATCAATCTAATAGTTAGGGAGATCCTAATTGAAGATCTGTAGAGATTTTATCTTGTCTTTAGAGCCTATAAAGGGGGGTGGCATTGGAGGTAAGGCATTTCAATTTTTTGAGTTTTGTGAGTTTTTACGCAAGTATTTATAAGAAGAAGTTTGAATATCAATAAAGTTGTTTGTTCCTCTCCTCCATTCTTATGGGTGTGTGATCTCAATGATTAGATCAACCAGACTGCATTAAAAGGGATAATTGTTGTGGATTTTCGACTCTGAAAAAGCATCTTCTAATATCTTTTCAAAAGGGGTGACACAAGAAAAGTTTGTGCAAATAATCCAATTAATTCGCGCACTCACAAAGTGAGTGGGTAAACTCACACATATGGTAAGCAATCTCACTAATCAAGTAGGAAAGCTCCGGCGTAGATAGAATCCAAAGAATGAAGTTGGAGAACAAAGACATATAGGAGAAGATCCACACTAAGGTCCAGCTAGTGAAGAAACCAATGACCTAACCTTCAATTGTTGGAGCGTGACAAAGAACCCAAAATTCTGCTAACACATTAGCATAATGGGGCGATCTCGGAGCCGAACAAATCCATCAAGGTAAAGGAGAAAGTCACATCATAGGACAAGATGAAAAAGAAAGTTCCTACTAACGACTTGTGGCCGTGAGGTCCATGACACCTATCGAAGACGTCACAATCTACATTATGGGTATCATTCGGTGAATGAATAAGTTGAGGAATTACATACCTTAAGATTTCAAGATGTCTTAATGGTCCAAACCCAAACATAAAAAATGATTTGGCCTTTAAAGATATATTAAAAATGTAGGATGCATACATGTTAAAAGCAGATAAATTAATTTGGGACTTGGGAGATGATTTGGTGCCCCAAGAGGATTGTCATCAATAACTGGGCAACATACTAGCTACCTACATAAGACAACTACATGGGCTCCCATAGGTTGAGTGATTGTAGACCAACATCCAATAATGAAGCCAAACCCCAATCCAGGAGGAGATCACTATGAATGAGGGACGAACCAAGATGGGAGAAAACAACATTCTTTTCACATGCTTTAAGTATGGTCAAACAAGACATTTCTATTCAATGTCACAAATATCAATCTGCAGTAGAGGTGAATTTTTAGGAAGGAAAATATGTTGAAGACACTCATGATCATATCCAAATGAAGGTTGGGGATGAAACAGGGTATGAAGAACATACATATGATGATTGGACACATGTTGGGGAAAATGTAACAGACAGATATGAAGATAGCAAGGGGATGTTGGTTATTCAAAGTACAATACTCTCAGTGCGTCGAGTGATTGACAGGAGCAATGGTTGTGGCAGAATATCTTTCACGCCACACACTTCTTGTGGGAAGATATACACGGTTTTGGTAAACAAGAAAGTAATGAGAACTCTGTCTCGCAAGAAATGGTGAATTAATTAAAACATAAAGAAAGCAAGCATCCACATCCATACTACCAGATTCGTTGGTTCAAGGACGTACGTAAAGTCAACTCCAGATGCTTAGTTTCCTTCTCTGTTGGATCTAACTACAAAGATGAAATATGATATGCATTTAACTCAGGCCAACACTTATTCCTTCGTCAAGGACTGTGTTAAAATCACATAGCACCAAATGAAACATTTTCCAATGCCTAAACCTAATAAAGAGAATGGTAAAAAATTGCTCAATGTAAAAAAGTTCGGAGAAAAAATTAAGAAGAAGATCATCATTTATGTGTTGATTGCAAAAGAAGACACAAAAATAGTCAGATGTTCTGCCTCCCATGCAGAAGCTCCTTCATGAATATTACACTTGGTGCCCAAAAAGCTCCCAAGCTAGACCTCCTCCTATGAGGAACATTCAACATTATATTGACTTGGTGCCGGGTTCAAGCTTGTTGAATCTTATGCACTATTGAATGAGTCTAGCCGAATAAGCCAAGTTCCCACCGATTGGATGGTCTAGCATACAAAGGTTCAGAAAAAGAAGCCCTTTGCTCATTTGAGATAGTTTGGTTGATGCCAGGGTCAATCGCTAACTTTTTTTCCCTTATACGGAATTGGAGAATCCATGTCAAGAGGAGCTTGTGGAGATTTTTTTTGTCGGGGTTTGGGGGTTCTATTCAATTTGGAAGGAACAAAATATTAGAACTTTTAACAAGTGGAATCACCAAATAGGTCTTCTAAAGAGCAAGGGCAAAAGTGATAGATTGGGTGTTGGGTCTTGAACTCTTATGGCATTCATTGGATTTAGGTTGTGAAGTATAGGTTCTTATGGGCAATGTTATAAGACTTGAAGACTCAAACCGACTTGTCAATTCTCGAGTCAAGTTGCAACTCACCCAACTTGGGGGTGAGTCAGCCCAACTCAATCGAATTGGCGGTGAACATCTAGGTGACTCGGGGTATTGAACCAGATCCAGTCCAACCGAGTCCAAGTTGACTTGAGTCATGTGGTACGCATCCAAGTTTTCAAACCATGCTTCTAGGTTGGATGATTTCTCACCATCCTTTTCCTTGTTTTCCCTTGGGTCTGTTGCTCTCTTTTGTTTGGTTTCTAAAGAATTTACTGTTACCATTCAGAAAAATAAATAAATAAATCATACACCAAAAAATTGGCTAGAAACTAGACATCTTAATACATTATAAATAGCAAATACCAACAATACAACTTACTGAAACTTCTTGGAATTCATCCAAATTGGTCGCTACTGTTTCCCATTGGCAAGATACAATAGGAATGGATGGAATCCCCTTTGCCTTCACCTTTTTCACCTCTACTTTCCTAATTTCACGGTATAACCTATGACCAATGATTGGGTCATCTTCGAACCTACATGGAAGACAAAAATATTGTGTCAAGCAGACACTCTAACTGTATATAAAGCATGTAAAAGTTGCAGACTTGCAGCAAAACTTTTGTTGCACAGTCGTTGCATGTTAGGTAGGCAAGATCCAATTAAAAGAAAGAAACTAAATGAAGCTCATAAGAACAGGGTGATTTATTAAATTCAAAAGTTTAGTTGGGTTACCAGTATGAAGTTCCATGTGAATCACCCCCTATTCGTTCTTTACGGAATACTGAGAGATGTATTCCACGTTTAATAGAATCATCAATATAGCTACGGATATCTTCTTGCTGCAAAATGACGAAACCTGAGTCAGTGATTCCAATATTAGGGGGGAATACATGTTTAAGCAAAACGCATAAAAACCATGGATGATAGTTGCAAGTTGCATATAATGAAAAAAAAAAAGAAAGAGAAGAAGACTAAGATCAGATTACTAAATAAGCTCTCCATGCAAGTTTCACGTTAAAGGATGGAAAAGTAAGTTCAAGCCAAATTCTTGTTTTCCTTTTTGTTTGTTTCACTTCAGCCATCAATAAAAAGTTCTGGCTAAATATTCATATCAACCATATAATAAGACTACATATGCAGCATTGGATAAATTTCACTGCAAGAGAAGAACCAAGGGATGATGAGTTTGACACTAAATGGCAATGAATACTCGATCAAAGCATACGGACATTGGACTGGTGTTACAAAAAATAAGTTGGGACTCAATGATAATTCAGCAAGGAAAGTAAATTATTAAGTCATGAATATTTCGGGAATAATTTGAGTATTCTGAACAAATAAAAGTCACAAATCATGAATAATTTGTGAATTATTTCATAATTATTCTGAAAATTTTCTAGTAAATTTTCATAATTTATAAATTATTCAATAACTCATGAATTGCCAGGTAATTTTTCTTTTCTTTTTTTGTTTCAGGGGGGTGGGAGTACCGGAAAATTCCTCTGAGTGTATGATATTCCAAGAACATTCTTTGACTTTTCATATTTACCAAAACATTCCTCTGACTGTACGGACAAAGGATGAAAAGCCTAAATTACCCTTATAGAGACTAACGCAGAACCAAAAACCCTGCCCAGTGCGGAAGCCAATTACTCGTGCAAAAATCAGAAGCTATATGAGCCCTAACTTGATGTGTTTCCGAAATCCAATCCAATCACCAATTGAGTGGCCCAATTTTAGGCGCAAGGCTCAAAAATCACCCACATACATGATTCGGATGGATTACATGTTTGAAACAATGTATATGGCGATGCCCACCCTCCAAATTGTTTCCCTTAGTGTGGCCCACCTGAATCACAAATTGTCCCGACTTCTGGCCCCAAGCCTTTTTAATGTGGGATCTAATGGTTTGAATGGATTTCACATCATCATCATCATGGGCCCTGTAAAAAATCAACATTGAACTTCTCTTTCCCAATTGTTTCCTTTGGTGTGCTCCCATTTGAATCATAGGTCAACCTAATTTTTTGTCCATGGGATTACACATCTAATGGTCAGAGTGGATTTTACATGCACATCACAGTGGGCTCGGGCAAGAATCGGTCAGGAGCATCCCTCTCCCAACTTTCTAGCTTGCTTATATTAAAAAAGAAAAGAATTTATGGGATGCATGCCTGAGCCCACCGTGATGTGTAAGTGAAATCTACTCTGACCATTAGATGTGTCATCCCATGTTAGGCCCAAGGCCAAAAAATCAGGCTGACCAATGATTCAAATGAGCCACACTAAAGGAAACAGTTGAGAGGGAGAGAGAGATGTCCAACGTTGATTTTTTTCCAAGGCCCACTGTGATTTGTGTGATACCCACTCAAACCAATAGATGAGACAAAAACATTT
This sequence comes from Magnolia kwangsiensis, assembly GCA_037074715.1. NCBI lineage: Eukaryota > Viridiplantae > Streptophyta > Magnoliopsida > Magnoliales > Magnoliaceae > Magnolia > Magnolia kwangsiensis. The sequence goes on from CM073571.1 coordinate 13,836,200, forward strand.
AGGCCTAGGGCTCAAAAATCAGAACAATCCATGATTCAGGTGGGACACACCGAGGGAAACAGTTTGGAGGGTGGTCGTCGCCCTATACACTGTTTCCAATGGTGTAATCCACCTGAACCACATATGTGGCTGATTTTTGAGTTCTATGCCTAAAAATGGGTCACACCTGATGGTTTGAGTGGATTTTAGAAACACCCCATGCGGCCTCCACTCCTTCGCCGGCATGGGAAGCTCTTTACGATTCTCACTATAAAGTGGGATGAGAATGGATGGGATAAAAATGTCTTTTTACCCTCAGCTATAAAGTAGGAAGTATGATTGGGTAAATATAACATTTAAAGGTATTTTTATGGTAAAATTAACATTTAAGAGGAATTTTCTGGTAAAATCATTTTTTCCCTCTGAAAATTCATGAATAATTCAGAGCTTCTTAAACAGTCACAGAATCTTAACAGAACATTAGTCGTTTGCCTTGAAAAGCTGTTAAAATCGTATGATTAGATCAGGTTTGAGCACAAGGTAAACATTGAGAAGGAGTTTCAGTCCCAGAATTCCTTATATTACGACTGCAGCAAGAAAATGGAAAGCAGTTGGATCTGATAATGCATAAAGAACACATATTTCCTCACAAAACGTAACTGCTGAAAGAGAAGACTAGGTGAACCTGTGGTAAGAAATAAAAAACGGCAAACCATGGAAAAAAATACAATACTCGAGAAAAGTAGAATATTAACAACTAATCCAATAAATAAGATGTTGGTTTCTTTTGAACAATAACTGTTTATTGGTTTCTTTTTTTCTTTTTCCTTTTTTTTCTTTTTTCCCTTAATGATAACTAAGAAAATTCCCTGTGAAGAAAGGTGAGAATAGTAGATACAGTTTACAGGAAAATTGGTGGTACAGGGCTCCTTCGACGAAACAGAGAAGCTCCATCCTGGATATGCAACAAGCGCTCTCAGGGTATGGGATTTAAACTTAGGGACCATAGGATTATCCAACTTTGGGAAGACAGCTGACACAGCAATGGCCCATTGTGTCACAGATTCTCAGCTCTCTTCCATGTAGCAGCCCAACCATAGTTCACAGTGACAGATTGTTTTGATAGGATAGGCAGTCAAATTCTGTGCTCTCATTTCAGGCGAAATCTAAGGAAAAATCAGATGAATTAATCAGTCTATTGGATCTTGAAAGAATCAGAATTGACCAAGATTTGAGAGACAGAAGAATTTAGAAATGATATCTTCTCAGTTAAATCTTTCAACAACATTTGGATATGTGGGAGAGATGATGCAACTGTTGCTGACCCTTCAGCTTGGCTTTGGAAATCATACGTCCCACCATGGAAGAGATGATGCAACTGTTTTTTCATGGTGTGAAGTTTTAACTATTGACAATCCGTGGAACAGGAAGAATATTATCGTCGACAAATGTTGTTTCTGCTCAAGTTAAGGGGGTCAGTGAATCACTTCCATCCATTGGTCCAGCAATGTTTGGCTTACTCCAGACTCTTGGAGAGGGGTGCCATTCAATGACGAGAGAGAGAGAGAGAGAGAGAGAGAGAGAGCAAAACAATATCAGCTATTCTGTAGACAATTTGGGAAGAAAGGAAGAATAATTGCACTTTCTCCAAATTGCTCGTAATTGGTGTCAAAGGTGGTGAATTTGTCGAATTTTATGTTTTATCTTGGGCATGCTCTCTCAAAGATTTCGCTCAGTGTAATCATGCACATGTGTGAAGAGGAGCTAGTCATGTGTCTTTAGGGAGTTTTGGCCCCTGCAGATGTATTCTTCCACCTTGGAGCTTTCTAATAAAATGTCTCCCGATATATATATATATATATATATGTGTGTGTGTGTGTGTGTGTGTGTGTGTGTGTGAATATTTATTAGCATTAATTAATCCGAATTAGTTGGACGTGCTAGTTGTGTATGAGTCTCTCTCTCTCTCTCTCTCTCTCTCTCTCTCTCTCTCTCTCTCTCTCTCTCTCTCTCTATATATATATATATATATATATATAGAGAGAGAGAGAGAGAGATGCTCACACACAACTAGCACGTCCAACTAATTCGGATTAATTAATGCTAATAAATGTTTAGTGAGAGAGGAGTTATTTCACTTTAACCATGGGAAAGGGTTGGCTGCTCAGGTGGGATCCACCGTGGTGTTAATGTGAAATCCACACTGACTATCAAGTGTGTCACCCCATGCTAGACATAGGGATCAAAAATCAGCCCCATCCATGGTTCAGGTGGACCACGTGATTGAAAACAGTGTACGAGGAAAAGCTCACCCTACAAACTATTTCCTTTAGTGTGACCCACTCAATCATGTGTGGGCCTTATTTTTGGGTCCGAAGCCTAGCTTTTAGTATGGCATCTAATGGTCAGAGTGAATTTCACAAACTTGTCACGGCGGGCCCTGTAAAAATCAAGGGTGGATGTCGCTCTTCCAACGATTTCTCTTTGCATGGCCCACCTAAATTATAGGTCAACCTGATTTTTTAGCTCTTGGCACAGTACGGGATTACGCATCTAATGGTCAGAGTGGATGTCACATACACATCACGGTGGGCCCTGTTAAAAATCAAGAGTGGGCGTCCCGTCTGCTAACCATTCCCAGAAAACACTAAAAATTCCCAAGAAGAGTTCTTAGGTCCAACAGGTTGGACCACAAGCTACAATCCATTTATGTGATACTTCCAAAGTATTGAGTGCCTGTGCCATCCAACCCTAGCAACAGGTTGGCCCCACCACGAGGATCGCCTGGTATAATAGTCAGTAGTATCTGCGCATCAAATGGACCCTATAAAACCATGTTTAGACATTAGTAAATCCTAAAACACAAGTCTAGTCCACTCAATGAGTGACTATTGCAGAGCTTTCCAAAAGGTGATGCTCATTGTGGGTCAATCTATTAGATGGTTTGGATGCCATATATACATGAAAGGTTGGAAGTCTGTCGTTGGACCTTAACTTATAGTCCAACTCATTAGACTTGAAACCTCATTATAACTAGGAATTTTACCAAACGACCACCCCTTTTTTAACGGGGCCCATTGGGATGTGCATATGAGATTCACTCCAACCATTGGACATGTAATCCTATGCTGGGCCCAGAGCCAAAAAATCAAGCTGAACTATTATTCACGTAGGCCACACCAAGGGAAACTGTTTAAAAACATCCGCCGACCAACAAGGGCTGAAAGTCAGGCGGGTTGGGTCGGGTTGTTGCTCAACCCCAGCCCAACCCAAGGTTCCTATACCTCAACCCTAACCCAACCCAACCTCGGGTTGGGAATTCTCAACCCAAGCCCAACCCAAGCGGGCTCGGTCGGGCTGGCCAGGTTGGTCGGGTAGATATATGCTAATATTTTCATTTTTACATTAGTCTATTATATTTTCAATACACATCTTATTTTTTGTACTTGTACTTTTATTGATTATATATGTAGTTATTTATCATAAAAAAGTTCATTCTTTCTAAACAAACAAGCTAATATACAGGACAATTACTCCTTTATCATATTGTGTATCAAGCAATCTATTTGGGAGACAGAAATCTGGCGTATCTTGTTAGCTTGAGTAATCAAAAATGACGTGGACCAATGAAACCCGACAGCATTGGAATTTCATGTGCTTTCAACACAGACGATCCGCACTCAATTATAATTAATTTATAAGGAACTTATATATTGATCGGGTTCAGGTTGGGTCAGGTAACCCGAGACCTCAACTTGAGCCCAACCCAAGTTTTATTGGGTTGGTGTTTGTATGGCCCAAGCCCGAGACCAAACCTGATACATCCTGCCCAAGCCCAACCCAATGTCGAGTCAGTCAAGTTGAACTCGCCCAACTTTCAGCCCTACCACCAACCATCAAATGCCAAACCAAAAGCTAGGCATGGTGCCCAAAAACAGGCCCATACGTGATTCAAGTGGGCCACACCAAGGGAAACAATACGGAGGGTGAGTTTTTACTTGTACACTTGTTTCCAACCGTGTGATCCACCTAAACCATGGATGGGACTGATTTTCGGTCCCTGGGTATAACATGTGACGACGCACCTGATGGTCAGGGTGGATTTCACAATAACACCATGGTGGAGCACACCAGAGCCACCAACTCTTTTCCAAAGTGAACGTGAAATCACTCTACCCGAACATTTATTAGCATTAATTAATCCAAACTAGTTACACGTACAACTAGTGTGAGAGCTTTTCTTGTGTGTGTGTGTGTCATTGATCTGAAAGAGGATTAATTAAAGAAAAAGTATTTATAGAATAATCTCTATAGGAGAGAAAATACTGACTGGAGGCAAAAAATGATAAAAAGGAATTGTTTCCATGAATAATGATACCTCGACACGAATATCACATAAAGCTTTCAAGATCAGTACACGAGTCCCAGGATCAAGCGCCTTATATGCTTCAACCTCCGCTCTTAACAAGTTAAGATTAAAAACAGGTCAGAATTTATATGAAATGTCTGTCGGCACCATGCCAGCAAAGCTACTCACCCATGCGATGCAACGATTGGAACCTCCCCATCTGCAACCTGCAATAAGAAAAACCCCCCTCTTATGCTAGTTCAAGCTTACCAAAGTTGTCACTTCCAAGCTGTGTAGAATGACAGGAACCAGGCAGAGGCAGTACAAAGATCACATACCCAAATCCACCAGTCCTTTAACTTTCGGCACAATACTGTCACCCAAGTAGCACGCCCCAGTGCCATTCGAGTGACTGGAGGGATTGCCTGTAAGCACACATCAAGACAGGACTGATGTACATGACAAGTAATAGTAGAGATTCAAGTGTGTTATGAACTAGATAAATTTAGGGCCTATCTGGATTGGGAGTAAACCAGGAGAAGCAAACAAGTTCCCTTGGATTTGACATTTTCTCTGTTTGGATTACATAAAAAGAGAAGGAAACCCATTTACTTTGCAAGGGGGGTAAACCTTTTCTTCAAAAATTTAAATGGAAGGAACAGAAGTTTCCCTCTAATGTGATGTTTTAAATGGCAAAATTGGAGGGAATGGGAGTTTCCCTTCAGAAATTGCAAACTAAACAATGCAAAATGCAAAGGGAAAGCACTTCCTTCCAGTTTCACTAGGAAAACAAATAACTGCAAAGGGTTTGCTTCCCCTAGCACTTATGTCATTCATTATCCATTTACGTCACAAGTTTGATTTTCCTTGCCTTTCCCCTAGTCTACCCCCAATCCGAACAGGCCCTTTACATATCCAAGAACAAAATCACATTAAGTACAGGAGCACCATCGATCCAAAAAACACATTGAAGTCACATAATTAATGGAGCCATAACCATTCAGTGTTAAAGTGAATAAGCAATTGGCATCTTCAGATTATCACGAAGACCTATAGCCAACAATACCTTTTGTAGACCAAAAACCCTTGATTACAGACATTGTTCTGCTAAGTATAAGCTCAAATATAGATGCAAATTAGCAACAAACAGCACACAATGATAACGTATAAATTGAAATTTGAAACCCCTATCAGTTCCACAGAAATTACAACCATGACTAAGAATACAATCCCTACCAATCCACTAGTGTTTTTTTAAGGGTGACTAATATTATTAAAAAGAGATGGAACTACAATAGAAGGGGATGATGAGGGATCCTCATGCCCAAAACTACATAATCAACCTCCCCAACACTCTTGAGTTTGAACACCATTACAATCTGTAAATATACGGTACCCCCACCATTACAAATCCGACTTCCTACCTTCAAGGCCAAAAGATCCACTTTTTTAAAGGGTGACTAATTTTATTAAAAAGAGATGGAACTAAAATAGAGGGGGATGATGAGGGATCCTCATGTCCAAAACTACATAATCAACCTCCCCAACAGCCCAAAACTACATGATGAGGGGGACTTTAATGTTATCAGGTATGCTGGGAACAAAGTATCTCCTGCGATGTCTTCCTTCTCACGCTGGATTGAGGACCAGGAGTTAGTGGATCTCCCTCTTTTGGGTTCCAGATTTACCTGGACAAATGGGAGGGCTAATTCTATCTTGTCCAGATTAGACAGATTTTTGGTGTCCTCTAAATGGTTGGATTTCTTTCCCTCAACTTCCCAAGTTTTGCTTCCAAGAACTACTTCGGATCACTGCCCCATTATCCTTTCCACTGATGCCCAGAATTGGGGTCCTAAACCTTTTAGGTTTGACTCTTCATGGCTCAAAATTGCAGGTTTTAGACAGATGATAGTGGATTGGTGGGCAGGGTTTCAGGTGGAAGGTTTTGCTGGTTTCAAGTTGTGCTCCAAACTCAAACAGTTGAAAGGTAAGTTGAAGGATTGGTTTCAGAAGGAATTTTGCACCAGAGAGTTGGAATCGGAATCAATGTTATCAGAATTGCAGAGGATTGATCTTCAAGCTGAAGATGATCCGATGTCATTTGATATCTCGGTCAGAAGGATTAAGCGAATTCAATCTCTCTCTTCCAGGGCCCTTAAAAAGGAAATTTCGTGGAAGCAAAAATCCCGAGCAAAGTGGATAAAGGACGGCGACAAAAACACTAGCTATTTCCACAGCGTAGCTAGTATGCATGATAGGAGCAATAAAATAAGTTCTATAGTAGTGAATGGGGGTCGGATTGAGGATAAAGAGAGTATTGTAGAAGAAGTTACAACTTACTTCAGTTCTCTTCTCAAGGGAGAAGACTAGTGCAGACCCCGTTTGGATTTCCTCCATTTCGACAGCATTTCTTCAGACGAAGCTGCCTCTCTCGAAGTCCCTTTTTCAATGGAGGAAGTGAGAAGGGCCATCAATTCCCTTGGTAGTGACAAGGCTCCATGTCCAGACGGATTTCCTATTGTCTTTTTTCAAAGCTTCTGGGACATTATCCAAAAGGATGTTATGAAATTTTTTTTTTCGGAATTCCATCAGCACGACAGATTATCCAAAACATTAGGGGCATCCTTTATTGCACTTATTCCAAAGATATCGGGGGCTGCCTCCCTCAAAGACTATAGACCGATCAGCCTTATGGGGGGTCCTTATAAAATTCTTGCTAAAGTGTTGGTGACCCGTTTAAGGAAGGTAATAGGCAAGATTATATCTGGGAATCAAAGTGCATTTATTGCAGATAGAGAGATTGTGGACTATGCTCTTATAGCTAATGAGTGTTTAGACTCGAGCCACAGGTTAGGCGTGAAGAGTATCATATGTAAGCTCGACATCGAAAAAACCCATGATCACATTGATTGGGATTTTTTGCACTATATATTGAAGAGGATGGGATTCGGGGTAAAATGGAGAGAATAGATAGGTGAATGTATCAGGTCGGCGCATTTTTCCATCTTGCTCAATGGGTCCCCTAAAGGCTTTTTCAAGAGCTCGAGAGGTCTTAAGCAAGGTGATCCTCTTTCTCCTTTTCTTTTTCTTATAGGGTGGGAGGCTATCCAGAATGCTTCACAAAGGCTAGTCGAAAGGTATCTTATCTGGTGTTAGGATGAAAGGTTTGCAAAGTCCGTTGTCACGTCTCCAATTCGCAGGTGACACTTTGATTTTCTCGGAAGCCACTCCTAAAAATATCAAAAATCTGCGCACTACCATTCGTTGCTTTGAGGCGGTTTTGGGTTTGAGAGTCAATATGGCGAAGTCCAAGATGTTTGGTGTTAATATGGAAAAAGAGGAGATTGATCGTCTAGCGGAAGTTTTTGATTGCTCACAGGGTCCTTTGCCAACATCTTTCGTCGGCCTCCCCTTATGCATTGGTGCTCCTCTAAAAAATCTATGGGAGAAGGTTATTTCCATATTTAAGAGGTATCTTGCTAGATGGAAATGCCGATATTTATCGCTAGGAGGATGTCTCACTCTTATTAAGGCAGCCCTTTCTAATCTTCCATTGTATTTTGTGTCCTTATTCAGATGCCCGGGTTCGGTGTTGACTGTTTTGGAAAAATTAAGGCGGGATTTCCTTTGGCAAGTATGGAAGATAAAAAAAAAAATTCCACCTCCTCGACTGGAAAGAAGTGTGCAAGCATGCCTCTATAGGTGGAGCTGGGGTTAAAGATCTAAAGAATATGAATCGTGCTCTCCTTGGGAAGTGGATTTGGAGATTAGGTTTAGAAGACGGGAACCTTTGGAATATTATTGTTAAAAGCAAATATGGGAAATCAGTTACTGGGAAGTGGACTAAAGGGTCTTCTTCCTACAAGGCGTCGGCCATTTGGAGGGGTATTTTGAAGACGAAAGAGGAGGTGCTAAAAGGCGTGGGCTTTTGTCTTGGCAATGGGGAGAATATTAGGTTCTGGGACAATATCTGCGAGGGGGACAACCCGCTTAAAGCTTCTTTCCCAAATATCTATCGCTTAGCTCCCAGCAAAGACGTATTGGTGGCAGACTGCTAATCTGTGATAGATGGTAAGATTGTGTGGAACATTGGCAGCAGAAGAAATCTGCAAGACTGGGAGATCAGTGAGTTCGCGGACCTGTTAAAATGCATCCATGTCACTACTCCTTCCCAGTCCTGTGCAGATACTATTATCTGGAAACCGGAAAAATCCAGCACTTTTTCAGTCAGATCTTTGTACAACCAGCTTCACTGTAATCTGGCCATCAGCGAAATTCAGAATATCTATCCTATCTGGAAATATTCTGCTGCCCCGAAACATATTATCTTCGGTCTTACAGTTGATAATTTGAGGAAACGGGGGATGATCCTTCCTAATATTTGCTTATGTTGCATGCAAGATGAAGAAACGATTGACCACCTGCTCCTGTTTTGCCCATTTATCTCTGCAATTTGGTCAGACTTCTTCTCTCGATTCAACAGTAGTTGGTGCATCCCTGGTAGGGTGAATATCCTTCTTCAAGCTTGGCCTGGGGTATTCATGGGCAAGGTGCTGACTAGGCTTTGGAGGATGGCAATCCTTGCGATTTGGTGGACCGTTTGGGAGGAGAGAAATGGCAGATGTTTCAGGGTTTCTTCTAATTCCCCAGAGGCTGTTGCGTCTAAGACTAAGAGATTATTGATCGAATGGGCCTATATCGACGAATCCTTTAAGGATTTCGACTTTCTTTTTTTAGGAGTGTATTTGCATCTGCTTTCTCAGTGGACTCTCTCCTCCTTTAGCTGTACTTTCTTCCTTTCTTAATATAATTTCATCATCTTTCAGAAAAAAAAAAAAAACAGTCCTAGGTTTGAACACCATTACAAATTACAAAGATAGCCCATCAAATTCTTTGCATGTTAGTGACCATGAAAAAACTAAACCCTTGGGAGCTGTGGCTGTTAGGGTGCAGGCCTAAAATGAGTTGATTTTAATCTACAAAGGGCCTTGCCATTCAATGAATAAATCTGGAAAGGGCCTATGCCAGTTGTTATGAAAATAGGTCAGTTGCTGTTTTGTTTTTTTAAATGAGTTAGAGAACCTTTTTCCACATGCCAATTGGAAACATGATTGGAAGATCCCAATTGTCCACGTTACACTCTCTGACCAGAAAGTTCCGTGCCCTTTAAAATCAGGACAATCCGATATTATAGTGGGCCACAACGTGGGAATAAATCCTGACAGTTCAGTTTTTGGCCGACATGTGCTGATAACTAATAGCTACAGTCAATTATTGACTAAGCAGCACCCAAACAGGCCTTTAATTCATCCAAATTCCATTCATATATTTATGTTTTCCTTCAAAAATTCTCCGATCCCCTTTCTTCCAAGCTAATCAAAATAGCAAAGGGGAGCAACCAGCAAAGAACTTTACCTCCCCTTGAAAAAGGGCCTACATTCCAATCCTTAAAAATATCAACCAGTGAGCCATGAACAAGTTCCATAACGGTAACAGTGACTGTAACAGCCACCGCCGTTACTGTTACAATACAGGGTGTGACGGCTGTTGCGACTTTTTTCTAAATCTATTTTGGCCCCATAACTGCACACAGACCGTTGTGGAGCCATTATAGGCCATTTTGTCCGTGACAACGATTGCAACCTCGTAATGCATGACGGTTACCACCGTTACCATTACCATTACATAACGGCCATTACGGCGTTTACTTAACCATTTTGGAATACCTTGCCTGTGAAGAATAGATGATAGCTCAAACCACTTAAGAAATTCACCCCGAATGGTTTGAAGATTACCAAATAAATGATTATCCAAATCCTCCACTGAATGGCACGGAAAGCAAACATTTGAAGGTTGGTGTTGACAAATGGAAAAAATTTTGTCAGGACCATTACTCTGTCTCCACACGAGCACGTGTGAACCTCATCCCCTTGTTTGGACAGCATCAAGAGGAAGTACTTAACTGTTTGGAAATTCTCCATTTGAAATCCCTTTTCTTAGAGAGAGAGAGAACAAAAATTTTATTAGAGAGCCCGCCAAAAAGGCAGGAAAAGGATACAACCTGAGAGCTACACAAAAAAGGAAGAAAGATCAGCAGACTTTGCTCCTTTAACATAGGCAGTCCATTCCAAACCAGCACATTTCACTTTATATATAAGCTCTTACACAAAGGATCCATTGTTCTGAAAGCATCGACCATTTCGATCCTTCCAAATGAACCTGAGAATTCCCATCGCAATAAGTCTCCAAATTGTTCTGAAAGCCAAGAAATGCTCCCAAACCCTAGCAGCAAAAGGACAATGAATAAAAATGTAATCGATCGATTCCACATCTCCCATATACATCAAAATAATGTTAGGAAGGATGAGAGATCTCTTTTGAAGATTATCAATGGTCAGCACTCTTTTCCTATCCACAAGCCAAATGAAAGCCACCACTCTAGGAGGAGCTCCATAAGACCAATGATGGAACAGATAGGAGGTTGAATTGGGAGGCTTGAAGATCAAATAGGATGAACGCACCAAGAAGATACCCATGCTATGCGCTTTCCAAACCATCGAATCAAATCTTCATCTCAAGGCAATGAGACTAGAAGCTTTAGATATTCAAGTAAGCTAACAAACTCTTCAAGCTCCTCATCCGACTAAGTTCTTCGACACGGAGGAGACCAAACCACCACCCCTCCATAGAAAGTATAGCTGCAACCTACACAAATGAATCAATCCGAAGAGATGCTAGCAATTCTAGGGAAGAGCTCGATCAATGGACGGTCTCCGCACAAAACACCCATCTAGGAACGAATGTGATTCCCCTTCCCGATCGAAAAAGGCACTCCTCGAAACATTTGCTAGGCAGAAGCAACCACCCTCCAAACATTCAAAGCCCTATATAGAGAAGAATTCTTCATACTCCAATCGCCCGCATGAGTGCCATATTTGGAAACAAAACCTTCCCTCCATAATTTGCCCACTTCGGAACCAAACCTCCAATGGCCATTTTCCAAGAAGAGCAACATTCATGAGAACCAAATCTTTCAAACCTGCTCCCCCCTCATTTAATGGCTTACAAACCTCTTCCTAGTTTAGCAAATTGAACTTTACTTTTTCCTCAGCTCCTTTCCACAAGAAATCCTTTCTCAATTTATCAATTTCATCCAACACTGATTAGGGTACTCAAAGTGACATAAAGTAGACTGGCATATTAGAGAAAGCAACCTTGATGAGAGTTAACTTGCTTCACAAATAGAGATATCGATGCTTTCAGTTTCACAACTTACTTTCAATTCTTTCGATGACTTTATCCCCTGAGTGTTTTGCCAATTTTCCCATACAAAGAGGCAACTCAAGGTAGGTGGAAGGGAAATCTCTTCCTTTGCGCCCAAAGACACAAACTACAATAACTCTTCACAATCCACATGAATCCCCAACAATTCGCTTTTGGAAACATTGACATTTAGGCCCAAGACCGCTTCAAAACAAACCACTATTTTCCAAAGATTATCATTCGAGGTTAGCTAAAGGATTGTGTCATACGCATATTGGTGGTGACTAACTTGCACTCCCACATTCGCCACTTTTTTTTAAGCCACTTTCCTTGGCTTTATGAAGCATCCTACTAAAAGTTTCCCAACCACCACAAATAGATACGTAGATAAAGGACCTCCTTGCCTAATTCCATGAGAAGCCTTGAAGTAATCATTCAACGACCCATTGATCAAAATGGAAAAGGATGGTGATTGAACACAAGATTGAATCCAACCTCTCTATGTAATACAATATCCAAGCCTCTCGAGAATATAATCCAAGAATTTTCAATCCATGTGATCATAGGCTTTTTCAATGTCTAGCTTACAGACTAAAGCCCTTTTTCTCATCCCTATGCCTAGAGGCAATGCATTTGAGCAATGAGGGCAATATCCAAAATTTGACTACCCACTAAAAAGGCACTCTAGTCCTCTGAGATAACTTGAGAAAGAACTTTACTATAACTTAAAGCTAGGACTTCTACAAGCATTTTATATGGGCTTCCGACCTGGCTTATCGTCCTAAAGTCTTTTTTGCAACTTTGCCCCTTCGATCTTAGGAATTAGGGCTAAGAAGGTTGCACCAAGGTCATTAGAAAGTCGACTTCTCTCAAAAGATTCGAAAATAAATTCCATCACATCTTTACTAACCAACAACCAAAAAAATCTAAAAGAACTTCCATGGATACCCATCTGAACCTAGAGCCTTGTCTTCACACATAGAATCAAGAGTAGATCTAACTTGTTCTGAAACTAGCATCTCGAGAGAATTTGATTCCTTAATTGACAACTGAGGGAGGTTTAAGTTATCCAAGTGCGGCATAAACCAATGATCATAAGAGAGTAAATTTTGGTAGAATTGGACAATGGAATCGTAAATCTACCCCTTTTCTAAAGTTCTAGTTCCTACTACCACCAAGCTACTGATTCGATTAACTCGGACTCAAACGCAAACCATATTGTGAAAAAAAAAAAGTGTTCTTGTCCCCTTCTTTTAACCGCAGGGCTATAGATCTTTGCCACCACTTTATCTCTTCCTCTTTAGAAAAGCTAGTGTACTGCATACAAAGAGTTGTTCTTTCGTTTCTTTCTTCTTCCCACAGCTCACCAATCTCTTCCTTAATATTGAACTCGTGAACCTTATCAAAATAGATTCAAAATTTGCTTCTCTAAAGCCCAAAACTTCTTCCAAATATTTATTTTTTCTTTTAGCATCTTGAGCTTATGACTTAATCTAAAACCCACATAACCTTCAACATCTATGAGGCCCACCATTCCATGACTAGCTGCTTGAATCCTTCAATTTCCATCCAAGCCAATTCGAATATAAACAGCCTTAGCCCCTAGCTGACACCATTCACCTCCAAGACAATTAGTCTATGATTGGAAATAGGACACAGAAAAGCTATGTGGTTAACTGACGAAAATTTTTCTAACCAGACTACTATAAATAAAAATCTGTCAAGGTGCGAAAGAACACTTGGGAAGATCCCAACGTTGTCTGACTATCGAAAGCTCAAACCATAACTAATCTTTCATACGAGCAAGGGCAATAAACCGTGGTAAAAACCCATTTAAAATTGGAAGCACAATGCTGAAGAACTACTGAAACTAAGGAGCCTAAGAAATTGTCTTCCTTGCTCCAGATATCACCATTCCACAGTACAATTATACCTCCCATAGAACTAGAAGCTTCTAAAGCTACCCAATCTTTATTACGAATACCTCAAATAGAATTAATCATACCTTTATCCATAGAGTGAAGCTTCAATTCTAACAAAATTATTGTGCAGCCTTCAATTTCTTGTACATTTTTCTCACATGGGCCCTTACCATGTTCTAGCCCAGACCTCTAACATTACAATAGATGATTAACATCGATCACCTGACCTACCCCCTCTTACTCGAACTACCACTAGATTTACTTGACGCATCATAATTGATTGAGCACTCTAGGCTGAGAGCTCTCTCATTCCCCTTGGAGACCTTCTAACCTTCAATAATTGATCTTCATTAAACCTCTGCGCACCTTTGCTTTTGGCAAATTGAAGAAAATTGTAGACATATTCCTCACATACTATGAAAGATAAACCTACCATGCTCGCTACTCTATCCAAGGCATCTCAGGACCATCGAATATCGGCTTCAAAAAGCTTTTAGCTTTTAGTAAAATCAATGACTGGACCTGCAGGGGCTTCTAAGATAAATTTTCAACTCCGTTTTGACTCTTGAAGCACATGGCGAGGTGACAATTAGGGCATCCTCCCAAATACAATCGTCCGGGCCTACCACTTCCAAAGCTACTTTATCTTTGTCTAGCTTTTCCATCAGACTATACAAAAAAGACTCACTCTCTGATATGGAATGATCCTCCAAACTTTCTTTCTCACAAATGACGTCCTGCAGCTAAATAGAGATCTTCCATGAATCTGTACACCCAAGTCTTCATACATGGTAGGAAGCTTTCTTTAAAGGGCGTTGTGGAGACTAATTCCCCCTTCCAAATCCTTCGAAAGCCCTCAAGAAGGATGGTTGTTACAAACAAAAGGCGCAATAGAATCCCGCGTGTGAGCGTAAGGCACACATATCTGAGTAGGGCGTTTGATCGCACATGAGGGGGAAGACACAAGCAAAAGTGGCCCACCACCACGTGTCTAGATCACATTATTATCTCTGTTGTAGAGCTTCCAAATGCCAATAACCTCCAGAGGGATCTCATAGCCACTCCAAGCCAACTCAAAGTCAACCAAACCGCTCTCATCACGCCACTTGACCCAAAGTGAGAAACAAGTGTGCCCGAAGCTAACATGAGGGGGGATACGTGTCTCCCAACCCTGAGGATAGGAATCTAAGCCTGCAAAAGGTGCATGGTTCAGGCAGGAGGACGAACCATTTCCTACTCTCGCTGTGTACCGGATAATACTCGTCGAAATTTCGTTCAATCTCATTTCACCTACCAACTCTCCTCCAATCACGAGACAACGCTGCTCAGGAAAATCAACTAGTGGGGCTCCGAAGCACTAGGAGAGTGTTTCGTCTTCTCGCAGTAGACCATCACTGCTCTTCACCAAGGCTTCTCCGTCTTCTCTGTTTTGCCAAATCTCACCCAATTGTTGTGGGACCAACATCAAAGCTTCTCTCTCAACCCTCGGATCTAGGACTTCATCTCTGACCATAACCTTGATGGAAATCAGATCTTCCATGCGTCGTTTTTTCCTTGCACATATCCAAGCTACACTGAGTTCTTCTCCATTTTCGATTACCGAATCCACTGCTACCAACTCTCCCAAACAAGCTCTAATTGCTACAAATATCTCGCGAAACCGGAGTTCCAATGGGATGCCCTAGGCAAGGAAACAAACTCCCACTCTTTCGAATAGCAATTTTTCCAACCATCTCATGAGGTTTTTGATAGGTCCTTCGGTGAGCTTGGCACCTACTTCCAGTACTAAATCTAGGCACTTCTCATTATTGAAATGTAACCACACCTCATTAAATTCTAATGGCTTCAAAGTAAAGTCCCATGCTGATAAACTGCAACTCTCCTCGACCCACTATTGTATATAGGATAAAGAGGCACCGGCAGTTGTTTCTGCAATCAACAACCCTTGCAAGATCTTCACCGCTTTATCTATTATCTCCTTTCGGACGTGAACTATCAATTCTTCATTGAAGTTCTCAGTCCAAATCCATTTGGATTAGATTATCTCGTTCATCTTTCGAAGGTTATCGTTTCTCCGCTGAATTTTGATTCTGATTACCCCTCTCCTTTGTTGAACCTTGATCTTGTTGTTTCCCTTTTATTGTGTATCCAAAGGAGATAGAGTTTCCTCATAGTACAAATTACTCCAAACTGTGGTGTATTTGGACTGTAGATTGTGTGTTTCCCAGAGCTCCCTCTCTTCCCCTTGTTCACCTTTTCTTCATTCTACCTTCACCTTCTCTATTTTTAACATCAGGGCCAAAGCAAGCCTTTTGAACTCGTAACTTCTTCCCTTTGAAGTTCTATCCATCAAGCGAATCAATGGCCTTCTCCACCACCTCTTTTGGAGCTCATTCGGATGAAGGCAAAGCGATAGTAGCAGAAGTTGTGTCGATCTCGAGGGATGTTAACCTCCATAAAAACCCTTCCCTCTCTGAACCAGAGTTACGAGAACAACCCTACCCTGATTCCCCAACTTTGGATTTCCCACTATCCTTTTTTTCCCACTCTCTCATGGGGGGTTTTTGTCTTATAAATCATTTCAAATCCATTTCCTAATTGTCATTCAAAAAAAAAGTTAATAAATCAATTTCCTAATGCTTTCACATTCCTTGCCTTTGAATATCTTTACCCCTTACGACAAGCCCAATTAGCTAGCAAGTGTTCACTTTCCTCAGCATTAAGAGTTGTAGAACCATAAATACCATACAATTACTACTAAAAAAAATAAAAATAAAAATCCAAGCCATTCTCCCCTCCCTAACCTCATATCACTCATTTAACTCCACTTTGTCCCTTTTCGCCATCGTATATCGATTAGCGGAAGGCCATTGGTTGATCTCTTTCTAGATCTTTACAGGGTGGTGCATGCCAAAGATGCATCATTTAAGAATAGCTTTGAATTCATTGGGGGAAAATTGGTTTGGAACATCATTTTCAGAAAAGATTTGGGAAACATAGAGGTGTCTCAATTCTTGGAGCTTATGCGTATCCTTAACGTTGTTTGTCTACACCAAGATCTGGAAATGGTCAGCTCTAGCTAAGTTTACAGAAAAATCATTCTTTGATGTTGTTCGAAGAGCTTCCATGCTTCTTTAGAAAACAATGACCTTAATTTGCACCAAGATGTAGAAGTGGTCAGCTGAGGATGAGTTTACAGCAAAAATCATTCTTTAAAGCTATCCCAAGAGAAAGAGAACCCACCATAAATTCTTGGCATTATGTTGGGAGTTGTCCAATGAGATAAACAGCAAATTTTTAATTCATCATTGCAGAAGCTTTTCAAGCAGATCAAATCCAACATCATCTTGCAGGCCCCAAACATAAATCCTTCAGAGGCATTCTTGCGAGCGATCATTGCGCTTGGGAAATGATTAAGGTTTTGAATAACTGTACTGGTAGGCGTATCAACCAGGCCCAAAAACAATGTGATACAGAGCGTATCAATATCGAACCCATATCATCGAAAAAAAAATTGCACAAAAAAATCCTGAAAAGTTATAGGAAAATTTTTTAAAATGTAAAATATTAAAACTATTAATTTTTTGGGTTTACAAGTAACCAATGGTGTATCAAACCATTCTTTTGATATTTTCCAAAATGATCCATTCCAATTTGATTGTCGAATCCCACTCACATCTTATGTTTTCATCCTCAAAATAGACCTAGATCTGTTCTAGACTATTAGTTTGTAAGCTTCCTTCATGGTTGAAATGAAGAACAAGTAGAAAACAAGAGAAATTTGGAAAAATAAAAAGTTCAAATCGCGGGCTTTATGGCTGCATCGCCCTATCTCAGCCATACCAACCTTGTATCATTGTCATCACAAAGGGTATAAATTTGCATTGGCTATTACATGCCAATATTGCTCTTTTTCTTAACAGACCGGCTAACCCCTATAATGCATAACAAGGGTGACTGATATCGTTGCATAATGGTTGATATGGCCATAACATAACAGATATTCAAAACAATGGAAATGATGGTATGAAGCAATCCGACCAAAATTGGGAAACAATCGGATGGAGAATTCGATCAAGATGAAGTCATTTGAAAGATCAAGTTAATGTTCTTGACACTCAAATTGCAAAGAAATGCACAAGAGTACACCACAAGAATATTTGAGTAGAGAGTGAAAAATAACTTTATTGATAACTTCTTACAATACTTGAGAAAACTCACATTTAGAAAATTTTGGAATCCCTAGCACCTACAGCACCTCTCCTTTTATAGATCCTAAATAAATCTTCAATGAGAATACCCCCAACTGAGAGACTGATTTCAAATCAATCTAATCTATTTAAGATGGTAAAAGCCTAATAATAGTAAAAGCAAATTTAGGAAATAATCCTCCAAATCTTCAATTATATCTTCAAATTAGCCCTATATTTTCAATCACATCTCCTCACATCTTTAAATCAGCACACATTTTTCACAAATAGTACGATGCAAATCTAGATATTTAGGCCCCAAATCTATACCTAAACAATCCAATATCAACAGATGTTAAGCCTTGTGGTGTGTCATGGGCCTAGGAGGATAGTGAGCATCCATTAATTCTCACTAGCTATGAAGTGACTTGTCTTCAAGTTGTAAATCAATCTTAACCTTTGGACTTGTACTACCTCTACGATGAATCTTCTTCTTCTTTGGTGGAAGCTAATGATGCAACCCTAAGCACCGACTCGGCACAACTTTTATTAGAGTCCATTGTAAATGATATATCTTCCACTTGTGCTTTTATGGGTGTCAACTTATTTGTTATAACTTTAAAGTTTTCCGTGGATCCTAAAATATATGCGCTGTTTTTTGTGCGACAGTCATCTTTTGCAAAGGTGCTTCAATTCAAGCGTTGAGACCTATTTACATGTCTATCAATGTGACTACCACAATCAGTGGATCCATCAATTTGATCCATTGATAAATTCAAATGTAGGTCTAGCGTTAATGTATCGATCGCTTCAAATATCAAACTTTTCTTATAACTCCATGGATCTCTTCATCATTTCCGGAATTTCTACTTCAATTTCGAATTCTTTGTCACAATGTAACAATTAAAGGATTTGATCATTGGTGTCTTCATAAGCCGGAGTCGTCCACTGTTGGTTAGGACTTTGGAGGGGATCTTCTCCTTCATGTCCATGTGCTCCAACTTCGGGCTCTGGATTCCCTCCACGCAAGAGCTCCCCCACTTGATTAGTGAGGTTTCCTATTGCATATATAAGTTGATCTACCCGCTTTGTGGTACATGGATCAATTGGATTACTTGCACAAACTCGTCTTGTTCACCCCTTTTAAAACTTACTAAGAGATGTTATAGAGTCAGCAATTCCCCAATAATCACCCACTCTGATACCAAAATTTGCAACACAATTATCGAGTTAATGATCTCAACACTTGAATCACAAAAAGAGAGAGGGAGGGAGGATAAGAGTAGTGTTATCAAAATCATACGATTCCTATCGTATCGTTTGGTTGTACGATTTAAATCGTACACCTAAATCACAAATCCCAAATAATCATACATATCGTATCAAATCATACGATAATCGCATCGAATCATATAAATCGTACAATAATCATAGATTACATAAATGGGCCTAAAAATTACTTTAAAAATCTTTTTTTAAAAAAATCTTGATTCAATTTTTTCTTGTCTTTGTACCCTTTTGCTCATAAAACATGAAAAAGGCCTCCCCTATTAACATTTCCTCTTTTATTTTTCTTTCTTTTGAGAGAGAGAGAGAGGCAAGAGGAGATTTGGGGATTTCGATATTCAAAAACCCAAAACAAAGACATCAAGATACTATTTACAATGGAATCGAATGTTATTTTTCTAACATGATCCTACACTTAAGAAAGTTACAAAAGAACAAAATTATTAAAGGACTCTTATATGTTTTTTAAGGTAACTTTTTTTGAAAAACCACAAAAGAAAACAAAGGAAAAAGACAAGAATCCTTTAATATCATGAAATGCATACCATATACAATTTCTCAATTGATAATATCATGATATGTATTACTTTTTTGGTACATGTTAATAGGAAATGGATAATTAATGAGTTTTTAATCTTTTCTGATTTACTTATATTTTTTCATTTATTTTTTTTACAATACGGTGTATATTTTTAAAATCAGAAAAAATCTTACAATTTACGATTCGATATGATTCAACCCCTTTTACAATTTGTAATACGATAATGATTTTGAAAATATTGGGTAAGAGTACACCCACAAGAATATTTGAGTGAAGAGGGAGAAATAACTTTATTGATATCAAAGTTCTTACAATACTTATGTAAACTCACACTTTGAAAATTTTGGAATCCCTACCTCCTACACCACCTCCCCTATTATGGACCCTAAATGAATCTTCAATGAGAGTCCGCCCAACTAAGAAATTGATTTTAAATCAATCATAATTGATTTCAAATTAATACAATCTAACTACGATAACCCTATATTAGTTAAAGCAAATATAGGAAATAATCCTCCAAACCTTCAATAATGGATTTAAATTAAACCATGCATATCTTCAATCTCATCTCCTTAAACCTTCAATCGCATCTTTAAATCAGCCTCCATATTTTCCACAAATAGTAAGTCACAAATCTTGATATTTACATCCCAAATCTATAAATAAACAGTTAAAAAATCAGCACATGTTAGGCCCAATGGTGGCTTGTAGGCCTGCATTAGATGGAGATCTTCAAATGGGTCATAGAAATTCAATTTTGACAAAGCGTCATTTGGAAATCCGGGCCATTCGATATGGGGGACGGTCTTCAAGATGATAGTCGAATGTGTTTCATTGTTTATGGTCCTCTACTTAGTAGGCTTGAAGCCTAGTGCACTCCAACAAGTAATCCAAATCATTCAATCCAATTCTAGTGTTAGCGAGCCCTCGTTATTTCAGAAGGGGACTCTACTAGTGTCATAAAATGGGCTGACAGGACAGTTGTTCCATGGGATTTATGTTTTGATTTTGAAGAAGACATCATTCTCTTTCTCTAGGGAGCTAAAAATTTTGTCTTCCCATGTTGGAAGAGATGCCAACTCCATCATTGGTTCTCTGGCCAAGGACAAGGTTTCTTGTTCCTCATTTCGTATTGGGATTTAACTTCCCCTCCTCTAATATTTATAAATCATCATTACTTTATTATAATAATACTAACAATAACAACAACAATAAAGACAACGAAAGACACCGCGAGGGGCTTATTCCCCACCTAGATATCCTCCCAAATCTCACCCCTTCCCCACAAAACCATCAAAAATCTAACCCGATCCTCAAATATCTTCATAAACACATAGTTCCTGCCCAAATATGCTCCCAACTTCTTTTACTGTCATAATCAAACATGCATTCAATGCTTCTCTCATGGACAGCCGCTAACCTTCAGTTGGTACAACATTATTGCAAGAATTTTTGGCCCTCTGAATTTAGGGGGCAATGGCATCTTGATTGCTCAAAAAGGACAAAACAAAATGTCTTGATCTTTCATACATAGATCCTTAATGGTGTCGCAAGGGCCAAAGAAGTCGTGTATGCCACAAAGAGATCAAATGGTGAAGGCAAGCTTGTCAATATAGACCTCGACAAAGCCTATGACAGAAACACATGGCCCTGCTAATCATAGATTCATGAAGAATTGGGTTGTTCTAGATGGAGTAGATTTGGTGGTGCATTTCTACAGCTTGCTTCTTGTTCTAAGTAGTATTGGTCATGTTGGTTTCTTTGAGACCTCTTGAGAGTTGAACCAAGGGGCCCCTCCATCCATTCATCTTCACCCCAAGCTTCGAGGTATGTAAATCAGCAACTCAATGAAGCCAATTATATGAGCCTATGATATCGGATGCATGTCTCGTATCCATCCAAGAATCAATAGCTGATAAGGTGCCAAATGATTACTCTATCTGCACTCCTATAAGTACTCAGCATTGTATGATCAAGTGTTGATCAATTGTAAATGATTGTTTTGATGGCATAGATTCGTGTTGCAACTGTGTAAGAGTAACCAAGCTAATATGCAATCATTTAATGTTTCGGCTCTTCAAAAGTAAGCCATTAAAGGTTCGTCCATAACCTCTTTTCACATTTTTAATTTCACTCATGACGAGGAAGCCAACAACCCACTTTCATATTTGATGCTCATACAAAGATCAGTGCAAACTATTTCTTCAACTTCTGAATTACAAGATTGAACTCCAATGACTGGAGAAAAAGAAAACTGAATTCCATGTTCAACAAATATTCCCGCCCAATTCAAAATATCAACTTTCAGCTGCAAAAGTTAGAATTTTGCATAAACATACTACAAGATAGAAGCAAATAGCATTACAAGCACAACAAACATTCCGCTTCTGGGATTATCGTTTTCCACCCAATAAAGTGAAAACACAAGCTTTCCCGAGTTAACTAACAGAAAAAATAAAAAATTTAAAAACTTTCCGCCACAAAAGATTGATGCTTTCATACACAATTCAAGAAATGATACAAGAAACACAAATGCAATCACAAAGAAAAAAGATTTCATATCCAAGCACCGACCTTTAACAGCGGAATGTGTATATCATCCAGAATGCTATTTGGCGTGATCAATGCGGTCTCAAGCTCCTCTGCTGAGAATTCAATTCTGATATTCGAGAGCGGCCGAAAAATCTGCAAAAAGAGTACAAACAACCGTAACCAAAGAAAAGGGAATGAGGAGAACCAATCCGAGCGGTCGATCAGTGCAGGGCACGCTCACGTTTAGGAAGTTGAGAAGGGAAGCAAACTCCCACATCGACCGTAGGCCCCACCGTGGCAGGTCCGAAGGCGTGGGGTCCGCGACAAGCGGCGTGATGACCTTGCTGCATTGCAGCAGCTGCTGCTGCTGCTCGTCCTTGGCGGCGCGACGGTGATCGAGGGCAGGGGCCGCCGCGGCGGGCGAGTGCAGGCGGGCAGAAGAGCGGGAGGTGCAGGCGCGGGGGAGACGGTCTTTCCGGCCCGTGTGTTCGCGGCGCCACGGGCCGTCGGATGAAGATCCGGCGCAGTGGACGGCCGTTGATGCTGCTTCGGGCATGGTTTGATTGTGCGAATGGGATTTTCAGGCGGGGTTTTGATTAGGACGAAGATCGGACGGTGGAGATAGATTCGGGAGAGAGGGAGCGAGTCGGGAGAGAGAGGAGGGCGGGTTTTAGGGAGGAATGTGGAGAGAGAGGCGAGAGGTTGGAATGGTAAGGGCATGGCGGAGAAGCGTATACACCCATCATTCGGTGTATATGAGAGAGAGAGAGGAGAGAAAGGCTGGGGCTATACACGGAGTTCTTTTTGTCTATGATTTTAATCATCTAAACGAGTCCGTTGCGTATGTCGCGACTGACAGTTTTCAGTATACGTCTCCTTATTGTGGATCACTTTAGACAGATATTGAGGGACTAATAACCGTCCGTATCTTTTCAAACATTCTCTACGGAACGAGGGATGAGAATAAGGCTGAAAATATGAGTCATAACCATTGATTACTTTTGTCAGATGTTGACCGTTAAAATTAACATTCTCAAGGGTTTGGATTCAACTCCCAAAATCGAAGAAGGAATTCTTAGAAGTGAATTTTGAAATATTTCATCGTTAAAAATGCTCTAATTAGATGGATGGATAGGATTGTTCCGTCGTCCTTGAATGTGGGTCCAAAAGCGCGACGCAAGCTGGAGACCTACAGGACGGACATTCGGCAAAACGAATTCTTATTTCGGGTAATGGGGTTACTGCGTAAGGAGTTCGTCTTACCTCCGTCGCAAAACAGCAAACAGCGTGCGTCGTCGCCAACTGGGCCCACATAATGTCTGATCCAAAGATCGGAACTGTACATGTGTGTTAAACCTATTCTATAAATGCCATATTAAGAAAATTACTTGCCCTTAAAAATCAAAGGTTAGGATCACTAATGGAGCGAGCATGTGGGTAATAGCTTATTTATGATAATAAGAAATATGGACGGCTCAAATATTAGGACCTCATAGTACGTGGTCTTAGGTGACACCCAGATCCATAGCTCAACTGGTAGACTGAGCGGGGATATTTCGTTTCAACACCTGTGGTCTTGGTGTCGATCCCTAGTTGGGGTGGCTAACAACCTGACTCAAAAAAAAAAAAAAAATGCGGGCCCAGGTGGGTCGCGACACACGCCTGACCCTTTGCCGCGATAGAGGCACAAACGAACTCATCGGTAAGTAACGAAGTCTTCTTTTCTTTTCGAGACTTCCCAATGGGAGGGATTTAGATTGCGTACTGTAGGATAAAGCACCAACGTTGGTACTGTGTGCTGATGGAAAAGCTTTATAAGCCTCGCCACGATGTATTTGTTTTATCCAGGTCGTCCATATTTCTTCTTGTTAGTATATTTTAAAACATGAATCCAAAAATAGGCCAGATATATATGCCACGTGAACCACACCATAGGTTACAATAGTGTTTGAACTCCACTGATAAAAATTTTATAATTTCATTAAGGCTTATGTGACCTAATCAACTCGTTGGATGGAAAGTAAACATTACAGTGGATTCTAAAAAGTTTTTAATGGTTGGTCTTCAATCACTACTGTTTTATGTGGTGTGGCCCACTTGATATCTGGATATGCCTCATTTTAAGGGTATGCCCAAAAATGAGCTGGAAAATGGGTGAACGGGGTGGGTAAAACACATAGTATGGTGTGGCCTACGTCTTTTACAGCAGAAGCATCAAGTCCCAGCGGGAATCTCGCATCTGGACTCCTACCCGTACCAACGTAATCCACGTGTGAGATACTGGCTGTTGATTAAGCATGCCCTGCTGCCTTATTTCCCTACAGACGGTAGCACTTGTAGAAAAATACCGGACCAGAGACCAACTCCCGATAGGCCCAGTACGCATCTTCATAGCCAAAAACTTCTACCAAAGCCTAAAAGCCCACATTCCTGATACGCAAGTGGCCCACAATTCGGACCTCGATTTGGGCGAGAGCATGTAAGACGTTGGGCCCACCCGATGACCGGTCCAATTAACATACGTGTGCCTAATTAGCACGTGCGGATGGACTCATTCGCCACGTGTGCATGCGCAATTCTCCATGTTTTTCGAAAGCGGCAGCGGCGGGAGTCGTACTGTGCTTTTTATGCGTAACAATTGCCTTTCTGCCACCGTATTTATGTAGAGATTTCCGTAGAGTTTTCTCATTTCTGCTTGACTGAGGGGAGAGAGAGACTTCGGTACTCGGGCATGCTATGATGATTGATACGCAGGTACAAGAAATTGTACACGTGGATTACACGTAACTTAAATCAAGCCGTCCAAATTTCGACCCAGATGGAACTTAAGACAAAAATAGCTCCGATTTTATTATCTAAATCACCCACTGTTAGAATTAGTATATGGTTGGGAATAATATCCAACGGTCCTGGTTCATAAGATGACTGGCCAATAATCAGAGGGTATGATAATTCAACTAGTCTCACGTTGACATTAAGACCTAACGGAAATAGTTCGAAAAATTTGGACGGTTTTATTTGAGTCCATTTCTGCTGCGCGGATAATTTCAGAAGCCTGCGCATCAACCATCAGACTCTGCCAGAGTATCAAATAACTCCCTTACTGTTGACTACTAGCCCTAAGAGGGTAATGCAACGTCACATCGCACGGGCCCACTATCTGGGCCACACAAACATCGTGGGGTCCACCTCAGCATCGCATGTCGCTAGTGGATCCGTCACCCTTTTACCCAGGTATATAACATTTTGGTCTTATTATCTACGTCATCCAACCGCACACGTGGCATACATGAATGGGAGTATGGACCGTCCAAACTTTTCCTGATAACAAGGAATGATCGTTACCATAGGTCCAACCTGTCTGGGGCCCACTTTAATGTGTGAGTGGAGTCCAAATCGTCCATTAGACGCTCACCATACAAAACTTTCATATGGGATGTGGGGTCCAACATGATGTGTGTATTCCATCCATCTCATTGATAAGGTGGGCCCCACCAGGATGAAACGACAGCCATTTAAAACCTCAGGTGGTCCAACCTGAGTTTTTCAGTTAGATGATTCCTGGGAAGTACTGGGGAAACGAGAAGGCGCACGCAATCACAGTATGAATTTACTTTTCAACCGTCCATTTGATGGCCAAACAATTGGACAGTTAGGACGACCCCATCGGTATAAGTTCATCCCATGCTTTCATCCACAACGGTTCACACGGTCTGGATGGCTCAGATTATCCTGTACGCATCTTACGAGGGTTGCCACTCCCTAATGGAGGTAAACGCACATTGTAGAAATAGTCAACGCGGAGCAAGATAGCATGAAGCGCCCATGATGAGAATCGTGTGGGCGGATCCTATCATTGGATAATAATGATGTGGGCCAGACATTACAGTTACGTGCAGCGAAAAAATGGTATCTGGGACCAACAATCATCACCGTCCACCATCCTGTTATAAAATTGATCTCATGTGAATCTTGTCTTGTGCGTTTCCCACCATTTTTAAAATGGTAGTGACTTATTATTGTCACACGTGGCACTGATGTGCAGCCATCCAGACCATCCAAAATTGCGAGTCCCATCGTTAATCAAGCATAAACTAACAAACATCCAATTAATGACTATAAAATGGACGGTTGAAAGTAAAACAGCCACTGATCAAATTCAAAGGAAAAAATATCAAATAATGGATGATATCTACTCAAATGTAATTTTTAGTTATGTTTCATGACCAGTTGAGGTCTACCATTTGGGCGGTCTGATTGCTGTACAACTGCGCCAAGTGTAAGGTTGATGATTTTTTAAACGGTTATGAACTAACACGGTGTCTAGTCCGCCTCTCGTCAAGTGGGGCCCAGGAATCCAGCCCATTGGTCTGATTGCTTTTCCACCGTGTTTGGGTAGTTCCCTGCAAATCTAGCAGATCGAGAGATTCTCGCCTCCATTCGTGGGGCCTTTTACAATGTGATAGTGGACTATGGCCACATCTGTCTTTTCAACCGTATGTTTGTACCGCACTCGTCTAACGGCTGCCATGGGAGGAGATTTTTGGTGGTCTAGATTATAATTGAGAACCCTAGTTTAGTGTCCAAAGCCTCCAAAGCCGTACACGTGTCACTAGAGAATGAGTGACCACCGTTTTGGAGATGGTGGTGAACTACTGCCGGAGTCTCCTTCCGGTTTCAAGGGCCTGCTTGATTTCTCATCTCACATGTAATTACCTTGTAAATGAGGACACGTTGACGGCTTAACTTTTGATAGCCAGAATCAATAACGTCTGTCAAATGAATGTAGGGATCGTTGTGATGTAAGTGGTTTACCCACACCCTTCATCGTATATGTTCATCTCATTTAAGGGCCTATCTGGGTGGTGGGATTAAAAGGGATTTAGTGGGATGGGATTCATCTGGTTATGTGCCAATTCACTCCATGTTTGGGAAATCTTGGAGTTACATTAAATGGAATTGCATTGGTCCTGTGCCAATTTCACTCAATGTTAGCAAGTTATATGGGTCCGGCCAAGATGTGTTGGCTATATCTACAGTGTCCACTCATTTAACAAGATTATTTTAGAGCATGGGCCAAAAAATCAAGTATATCTAAAGCTCTAGTGGACCCCACTATAGAATGTACCGGGGATTGAATACTCACCGTTGAAAACTTCTTTGGGGCCACATAAGTTTTGTATCTACCTCATTTTTAGGCTCATGCATAAAATGACATTACAAAACAAATAAACAATGTAGATATAACACGTGTGTTATTCTTAATAATTTCAAGTGATGGTGGGTATATCCATTCAATGTACTACCATATTATCAACAAAGCATAACATTAATGTTATCCCATGGTAATAGATCCCATGGCAATAGGGACGATCTCTACCCTGGGTAATAATTATGTTTTTTGAATCCCATCCAACCTAATCTCTTCTAATCCCACCGCCCAAACAGCCCCAAGTGTATAAGACCAAACATGAGACGGATCCAAAGCTAAGCTGGAGCAAGCAACAGGAAATTATGATAAATCATTCACCCACAATTAAATACTTCTAGAAACTCTAAGGGCCTGTTTGGACGGGCACGCTGGATGGGATTAGATGGTATTAGACTGGATGGCATGGATTTCAAGGCAATAATGGTGATGTTAGTGGATTGTCTTACGATCCATGGGATTGCAATACCCAGTCGGTTTGGGCACGGCCGGCTAATCCCCGGACAAAACTTTCCAATCCCTTTTTATCCCTCTAACCAAACACGTCCAGGCAATTTTGAAAGGATTATAATGGATTAGATGGGATTTAAGGTAATGATGGTGATGTCAGTGGATTGTCTTAAGATCCATGGGATTCCTATATCCCGGGATCACGATCTCATGTTTGTTTGGGCATGCCTTGCCAATCATG
Organism: Magnolia kwangsiensis; assembly: GCA_037074715.1. NCBI lineage: Eukaryota > Viridiplantae > Streptophyta > Magnoliopsida > Magnoliales > Magnoliaceae > Magnolia > Magnolia kwangsiensis. Next base: position 13,864,162 of record CM073571.1, read on the forward strand.
GGATCTATCTTCCAATCCCACCTAATCCCTTATAATCCCATCCAACGTGCCCGACCAGGCCCTGTTTGGCCAGTTGCATTGGAAAGGATTATGCAGGATAAGATTCAAAAAACATAATTATTACCAATGGCAGGGATTTCCCTGTTACCATGGGATAGGCTTAATTCGCTGCTTTGTTTGTAATATGATGGTACATTTAAAGGATATAACCATCATCATTTGAAACCGTTAAGAATAACACACATGTGTTATATCTAAACCATTCATTTGTTTTGTAACCTCATCTTATGGCATGAGCATAAAAATGAAGCAGATTGAAAACCTATGTTGCCCCAAAAAAGTTTTCAACGTAAAGTATTCAATCTCTATTGCTTTCTATGGTGGGGTCCACTTGAGCTTTAGATCTACCTAGATTTTTGGCCCATGCTCTAAAATGATCTCAAAAAATAGGTGGACGGTGTGGATATAGCCCACACATCATGATGGGACCTACACAACTTACTAACATTGAGTGAAATTGGCACGAGACCCAATACAATTCCATCTAACCTACTTCCAAGCTTTTCCACTCTTCCCAAACATGGAGTGGAATTGGCACAGGACCCGATGCAATTCCATCCCACCTAAGTCCATCTAATCCAGCCGGCCAAACAGGCCCTCTATGCTTTGGATGAAGTTGATGTTTGTGTTTTCTCCTTATCCATGCTTATGTCACGTTATGAAGGGTTTAGATAACAAATAAACTTAGATATGGGCATGTGAAAGAAATAGTTTTTCAATGGTAGATGTTCTACGGACACTACTTCCTTTAGTGTGGGCCAATTGAACTTTGGATTTGCCTCTTTTTTCATATCACACTACAAAATGTTATGCTAAAATGGATTAACAGTATGAATATGTCAAATACATCACATAAAGTAGAAAAACAGCTGGATTGTCAAACATGTACATGCTCACTAAATAATGGAAGAGGATTGCGTACCGAGTAAAACTATGTGGGGTCCATTGTGATTTATGTATTTTATCCACTCCATCCATTCATTTTGCTAGATAATCTTAAGACTGAGCTTAAAAATGAAGTATATCTAAACCTCAACTTGACCACACTATAGGAAAAAGTGTCAATTAAACATTTACCATTGAAAATTTCTTGGGGTCCACGGAAGTTTTGGATCAAACTTGTATTTGTCTTTTCCCTACATCTATGTCTATGTGATCTTATGAACAAGTTGGATGAGAAATAAGCATCACTATGGGCCCTAGAAAGCCTTCAACAGTGGAAGTCATTATTCCAACTGTTACCTATGATATGGTCTACTTGATCTTTGGGTATGCTAAAATAATATGGAAAAACGGATGGACGGTGTGGATAGACTACATACATTCATGGTGGGCCCAATAGAGTTTACTCCGATAAAAGCGTACTGAGTAACTTAATACGCAATCCGATTTCCTAAATAATAAGTACCCATTTACCATGTACCTACACTTATGGTGAAAAATATTGATGAGAAGCCTTCAATCTTCAAGTGTTTATATTGCTCGATCGGTCGTGGGGGAGCCACGACTGGTCGTGGGAGGAGCTCGACCGATCGTAGGTTCGAGCCCTGGCACGACTCGAAGTCCAACGAGTTGTGTTGTTTTTTTTTCGGGTCTAGGACTAGTCGTAGGTGAGCTACAACTAGTTGTAGGTGGTTTACGACCAGTCGTAGGTTACGCAGTTTGTTCCGCGATTTTGTGTGAAACTGCGGATTTGAGTCATTTCGCAACTGAGATGCGAAAGAGAAGTTTTCTAAACTATAAATAGGTGTTCGTAAGGCTTTTCTATTGTATGAGAAATAATTCTAAGACTTTCTAAAGGGATTTTAGGAAAATTAAAGGGTGTAGCAAGGGTGAGATTCAAGGTTGTTCGAATCGGGTAAGTCTTTTCTCTTTGTAATTTCTGTTTTCATAGTGGAGATCTGTTGCTTTGTGCCGTGATTTTTTTTCCCGCAAGGGTTTTCCACGTTAAATCTGGGTGTTATCTTGTGTGCTTGATGTCATTGAATTGCCTTCCTAGATCTAGATCTGTGTGATTCCACAGGTCAAAATTCTCAACAAGTGGTATCAGAGCGATCGTTGGGGCACAGATCTGAATTTGAGGGATTAGTAATAATGGCGAGTCCCAGGTATGAGTTTGAGAAGTACTCAGAAAAAAATAATTTTGAGTTATGGAAGGTTAAGATAATTAGCCTGTTAACTAAGCAAGGCGAGGATGGTTCTCTTGATGAGCGGAAGTTTACTATGAATGATGCTGATTGGAATGCTCTTGATAAGAAAGCTTTATCATCGATCCGTTTATGTCTTATGGATGAGGTTATCTACAATGTCATGAGGGAGAAAACTGCGGCTAAATTATGGGCGAAGTTAGAGGATGTCTATGCGAAGAAATCCTCCAAAAATCGCCTACACTTGAAGCAGCACTTGTATAACTTCAATATGACAGAGGGTGGAGATCTGGAGGCTCACATCAGCAACTTTAATAAATTGGTTTGTAAATTGCTGGATATGGAGGAAGTGATGAAAGATGAAGAACAAGCATGTATGTTGCTGAATTCTCTCCTGACGTCTTATGAGACATTTAAGGACACTATGTGCAGCATGAATAAAACCCTAACTGTCGATACAGTTATCTCAGCCCTTCAAGGGAAGGCTATGAGACAACTGAAAAGCGACATAAGGACATCTTCCGATATATTATTTACAGTGCGTAGGAATTCTGGACAAGGTACGAGTTCTTCTGGTTCTAGATCCAAATCTATGGGCAAGAGCAAAGGAAAGGTAAAGTGCTGGAATTGTGGGAAGGAAGGACATGTGAAGAGGGATTGTGAAAATCCTAAATCGAAGAGGGAAGATTTTGAGGCTTCATGCAGGGAGGCTAATGTTGCCACGTCAAATGGATCGAGTGGATGTGATGGTGATGTTTTATTTGTATTTTCGCTCAGACGGTCATACGATGATAGTAAGGATGAGTGGATGCTAGACACAAGGGCATTTTTTCACATGACTCCTCATCGGAGTTGGTTCACCAGCTACAGGGAGTGCGATGGTGGACAGGTATTTATGGGCAATGATATTACCTGTAGTGTTGTGACTGTTGGTTCTGTGCGCATCAGGATATTTGATGGGGTGGAGCGTACCTTGACAGATGTGAGGCACATTCCTGATTTGAAGCAGAATCTGATTTCTCTTGGTGTGCTTGAGGCAAAAGGATGCAAGTACATATGTATTGATGGTCCTCTTAAAGTATCCAAGGGGACACGGGTAATCATAAAAGTGCAACGACTCGGTAACTTGTACAAGTTGATGGGGAGCACTTCAAAAGGTGGAGTTACAGTGGATGTAACGGATTCCACCTCTACACATGTGTGGCATGTTAGGCATGACCACATGAGCAGGTAGGGTAAGAAGGCTGAGACGTGCGGACATGGATACAGAGCAGGTGGAGCAGCCACCTGTGAGAAGAAACATACGGCATGATCGCGGGATATCGGCGAGGTACATGGATGACTCCAATATCGCAGGAGTATTCATCTTCTATTCAGATGGCTCTAGGTGATCCTGGTACTGAGAAGTGAAATGTGATTATGGGCGATGTGATGGATTCGTTATACCAGTCCGACATATGAGAGCGGGTGGAGCTTCCAGTGGGCCGGAAAGCGGTTGGATACAGGTGGATCTTTATGAGGATACAACATAGATACAGAGCGAGGTTGGTGGCGATGAGTTATGCTCAGGGAGAAGGGATCGACTTCTCAGAGATATTCGCGTCGACAGTATAGCAGATGTTTATTAGATCAGTGATTGGCGCTTATTGGCCAATGTGATCTTGAGCTGAAAGGAAGGATGCGAAGTCTGCACTTCTGCAAGGAAAAGTGAAGAGCAGATCTACATGAAGCAACCAGAGCAGTTCGAAGTTAAAGGGGTTAAGAAAAGACTTTGCAGGAGGTCGTTGTTCGGCCTGTCGCCTAGGCAGTGGTTTGATTCCTTCATGGATGAAGGATTGGAGGCTGCAAAGATGGTTCTTGACATTGAGACTGAAGGAAGAGTAGGCTTTGGTAATCACAGCAGGAATACCTTGTGTGTAGGTATTGATCAAGGATGTGATAGGCCAAGTAAAGTCAGAGAGCATTCCCTACGCGTCTCTCCTCAATTTTTCCTCAGGACATGTCCCAAAACAGATGAGGAAAAGTAGGATATCTCATGAGCCTTATTCAAATGCGGTTGGTAGTGTATGCCATGGTCTGGATTAGACCGGTTATTTCACAGGCTATCAGTGTTGTGAACAAGTACCCTGATAAGCAATATTGGATAGCGGTGAGATAGTAAGAAGACTACGTTTTTTCTTTTGGGAAGACAGGAGTAAAGGTTGAAGAATGAAGATCCGGCAGACATGATTAACAAGAATATTCTTGCAGAGAAGTTCAAGTTCTGTGCAACTTTTCTAGACTTGACGATGGCGAAAAAGGAAGACGGAGTGTGCACAAGGAGCTATGATGAGATGCAGAAATAAGAGAAGAGGTCATGTAGCTACACGGTTGAAGAATGAAGACTTGGTGGAGATTATTGAGGAGAAGTTTTCAATCTTCAAGTGTTTATGTTGCTCGACTGGTCGTGGGGGAGCCACGACTAGTCGTGGGAGGCGCTCGACCGGTCGTAGGTTCGAGCCCTGGCACGACTCGAAGTCCAGCGAGTTGTGCTGTTTTTTTTTTCCGGTCTAGGACTAGTCGTAGGTGAACTACGACTAGTTGTAGGTTGTCTACGACCAGTCATAGGAGAGCTACGACTAATCGTAGGTTATGCAGTTTGTTCCGCGATTTTGCGCAAAACTGCGGATTTGAGTCCTTTCGCAACTGGGATGCGAAAGAAAAGTTTCCTAAACTATAAATAGGTGTTCTTAGGGCTTTTCTATTGTATGAAAAATAATTCTAAGGCTTTCTAAAGGGGTTCTATGAAAATTAAAGAGTGTAGCAAGGGTGAGATTCGAGGTTGTTCGAATCAGGTAAGTCCTTTCTCTTTGTAATTTCTGTTTGCATAGTGGAGATCTGTTGCTTTGTGTCGTGATTTTTTTTCCCGCAAGGGTTTTCCACGTTAAATCTGGGTGTTCTCTGTGTTCTCTTGTGTGCTTGATGCCATTGAATTGCCATCCTAGATCTAGATCTGTGTGATTCCGCAGGTCAAAATCCCCAACAAAAAATCAAACAGACCCTTAATTACGTAGTCAGGAGACAGTTAAAGCTCGAAAATCACACTTATCAAGCAATCCTAATCATCCAACTGATTAAAATTCAAGCATCAAGCGGTCCAACTTCTTTGTGTAGAATTAGACGGTTGCATATATCTGATTAGTAAGATTTTTGGTTTATACTCCATCACAACCGGCTCACAGATTAGGAGGACGGTGTGGATTGCCATATACTATCCCATGTGGACAGTGTATGAGTAATCCCCACTTTTTAAAATGGGGAAGGACCATCAAATGAGTTCTGCCATTAGATACGTATATTTAAACTATAGAAAAACTTTGATACTCTGATAGAGTGCAATAGATGATACTCTGGCACTTTGAAATTACTTAGAAATTGCATACGTGCAATATAAGTAACTTAAAATAAACTGTTCAAATCAGGGATAATATTTTAACTCTATCGTCAACCAAATATTACAATTATTTGATTATCTATGTGATTGGTAGATATTTATCGTACGGTTAAAATGGATAGAAAAAAAATCCAACGGCCATATTTCAACAAACAAGTGTCCTCTGATCTGATTTTTGGCCTGTAACTTGATGAACGTGTGTTAAACAAATTCGGTTTAATTTGAGACTTAGGTGACTGCGTATCAAACTTGTTAAGCAGCCCGAGCATCAAATAACGCCCTCCAGTAGCCTAGTTAAACTAACCATGATGGCAGAGGAGGAAACTCTGCACCTGGGACGGGCTTGATCATTTCAAGGCCCATTAAGCCCAACTCGTTAGAAAAGAACAAGCTCAACTTGCCCATGATCTCAATGGGCCGATACTGGGCCTAGGCAAAATCAATTTTTTGGATAGACCTGGGCCTACCAATTCAAACACTGGGCTTGAACCAACCTTAGGCTCGACTGTTGCCAAGCCTACCCGACCATGAGAAAGGCTGAAGGCCGGCCCATTCTGGGGTGCAAACGGGCCAGGCCCACAGGCCCTTAGACCCATAGTTCAAAACCTGAAAATTCGATTATTGGATTATGGGGTAAAATGACCATATCACCCTCATCTATTTTCCAAGAAAAAAGTGGTGTTTGTGGGGCCCACATGGTGCGTGTACAACATCTAACCCTTCCAACAAGTGCACTCACCATGTTGATTGGCGGAGGGAAAAAAATGGGCAATCCAATCATCAGGTGGGCCACACCAAAAAATGATGCACGCCACTACAACATATACCCACACATATTAGGATTCTCCTAACTAATGCCATTTTCATTTCTTCAACCAAAATTTCAGCCATCTTTTATAGGGTGAAAACTGTTATAAAATAAGTGGCTAAGATGTTGCGATGGCCCGCCTTCTGTTGCAATGCCGATTTCATCAAATCAGTACTGGTTTCTCAGTCAAATCATTCATCTTATTTAGGTACTTACAAGCATTTTCTTTTCTCTTGTAGCCTTAATAATATTATCAATTGACTCAATTTTTATAGTGACATTAACGTATGACTGCCTATATTTTAAACCAAAGATAAATCAGAAACTGCTTTTGGGGTATTTTCAAATTAGAGCTTTGAAAAGTTAGTTAAATAACTGACTGTAGTCTAAAATAGACACCTATGGTATTGGCTTGCATATCATATTTCACAAAAAGGGGAAAATGCCCAAGAGTGGAGCTTTCGGTGGTGGCAAATCCATCGAGTTCATCTGTTTTTCCATCTCATGTTAGGGCATGGGCCCAAAATTGAGGCAGATCCAAAGCTAAACGTAGGCTCCACTGGCCCTAAGATATTACAACGGTGGAATTCAATCCTCACTGTTTCATGCCGTTTGGCCCACTAGAGCTTTGGATCAGCCTCATGTTTGGGCATATGTCCTAAAAGCTGATAATAAAAAAAAAGATGAAAGGGATGGATTTATCACTTACTATAGCTCTACGAATGTTTGAATGGTGGGTGTTTAATTCTCACATTTACCAGGTAGTTTGGCTCACATCAGTTATGAATCGACTTCCTTTTTTGGGCCATGTCCTAACATGAGATAGAAAAATAGATGAATTGAGTGGATTTCTCACTAACATCAAGTTGGGCAAACCTATATATAGGCATGCTAGGTATTATGATTTTTTGCGAGAAGGATAAAATCGTTATATTATGAAATATCAAGGGCAATATCGACTTCTTACAAGAAAACAGTCAATTTCATTTCAGAACTGTGAGTCAAAGTTATAAAAAAAGAATAAAAGAATAAAAGAAAAAAGGCGGTTAATTCAGAGGCACTGAAACGAGAATAACCCAAAAAGAAATGCTTTTTCGTCCATAGGCCAACGTGTAGGCAGCCATACAACAATATCCCTTTTCTTAGACGTGGCTAATCTGCAGCAGGGGTATAAGATGTGTTAGATTAATGGTGATGAAGTCCTTTTGATCTTATCCATGCATGGTGGAGATTATAGGTAATCCCCAGCTTGTTAATTTATTTTGTTTTCATTTTGTATAACTGTTAGTATTAATGTTATTTCAAAACTGTTTTTGAATTATTAAAAATTAAAATTAAGGAGGGGATTAATGTTTTCCAAATGATAGGGTCACTTCACTTTGGGAGAGTTGATGATCCGACTGTTAAAATGGTGGATTGGATGTCTATCAAAAGAGATAAGCAATCCCATTACAAATACAACTAGAAACAACAGAGAAATGAATAAAAATCACAAGAAAATACAAAGAAAATCACCTATGCACAGGAAAAACACTCTCCCATTGTGATTCCATGACTTATGACAGCCCTTATCTTGGTGAGGATCAACAGTCCTGATCTGTGTTTAATTTCAAGATGAACAGTCCGGATTTCATCAAAAGAAAAGGAGAACTAAATCAAGGCCATTGAAACAACCCAATAACGCTTTCTCAAAGAAAAAAGAAAAGAGTGGAAGCAAAATTTCACCAAAAGTAAATGAGACGAGTAAATCAAGGCCATTGAAACAACCCAATATCGCTTTCTCAAAGAAAAAAGAAAAGAGTGGAAGCAAAATTTCATTGATGAAAAACATACAAATCACCATGTCAGTTTCTCCAACTATAATAACTAGATCAATATCCACTGCACAAGAATTCACTTAAAAGAATTCAAAATCAAGGTATGAACTAGATGAGTTATCTGAATCAGTAGCATCCTTGTCATTGGCACATGCCGACGGTCCAAATGTGTCGTCAACGAAGTTCAGACTGACTGGTTTTGGAATCTCCGGCGGACTAGTACTTCGTATCAGTGCCCAGTTGATGTTTTCAAAGAATGGATGCTGTTTGATCTCCGTTGCACCCCGCTTGTATGCCAGTCTTTGTTGTGGGTCTTTCACTAGCAAGCCTCTGATGAGGTCCTTAACTGCGAAACTCACCGAAGGCGATTCTGGGAACTTCAGCGGCTGCCCGACGACATTGAACAATGTCGCGCGGTTGCCTGTTCCTTTGAACGGCGTCCTCCCATAGAGCAACTCGTATAAGAAAATGCCGTATGTCCACCAATCCACGGCACTCCCATGGCCATCTCCTTTGATTATCTCAGGAGCTAAGTACTCGTGTGTCCCAACGAATGACATTGATCGTGCGGATGTCGGCTCGGCAATGAGTTCAAGGAAGGAGTCCATGTGGTTCACACTCAGACCTTCCTTGTTCCTCGCCGTTCTTGTCTTTCTAGAAGAAAAACGCGGCATAAAGCATGATGGCTGCAAACAGGCAGGCTCCACACAGACTGGCAATTTGCAAGCTGGATCAATGCACGATGGCTGGATACAGTAGTTTGATATCTTGCGGGAAGGTTCAGTCCCAAAAGAAGTGGATTTTACAAGGGTGGGATTTACAAAACACCTCAACGACAAATCGAAGTCAGAGAGCATGATGTGGCCATCTTCCCTTACTAGAACATTTTCAGGTTTCAAGTCTCGATACACCACTCCCATCATGTGTAAATATTCGAGTGCAAGCAGTACTTCTGAAGCATAAAACCTGCATTTGAAAGCAATGTATTAGAAACAAAGTAGAATTCAGTAAATTGATGTTGAATTGGGATCGAATGCATTGGATCACTGATCAATTGAATATTATGAGGCAATCCCAAATGACAAAAAGCACGTTTGGATGCATTATCGAATTGAATTGCAATTACTAGTTGAAAGGTACACATCTGCAACTTAAGAACTGTTTCTGAATACTAGTAGAAGTCCTTTAACTGACATTCTGCAATTCAGTTCGCTTGGGCATCCAAACACAGGCCAAGCGTTTCGGGGACACTTCCTTTCTTGAGGATCTTCTATCCGATTGAATTTCACAGGTAAGAATAATGCAGAATGATTTTGATCACAGCAAATCAATGGATAAAAGAAACACACGGTGTCTCGCCCCGAATCCGGCACCAGCACACATACACAAGGGTATGGATGCACACAGTACTCGAGGGAAGAAATGCAGAACAGTCGACTTTGAAAATCTATGATGGGTATTCCAAATTGACACAGTTGATTTTCATATATAAACGGAACAATTACAATTCCTCTTGCTTTCCGTTGATGAATTACTTCCACCCACTTGGTGAAATAATCGATAGTAGCAAAGAACATCCTCTCGATGCACTATAGAAGACATGAAATTTGAAGGTTACTAATCTGATTCAGATATTCTACGATTTGTTTTCCATGCAATACAAAAGCAATTGCAATTATGAGCCCAGTAAAGAATAAATAAATAGATTGTGATTTCCTTGGCATTTGTATGGACGGTCTGGTCTCCAAATCACAGCTACACTACTTTCAAGTTGAAGGAAACTGCATCAACCCGCTTAAACAGTCTACTGCATACCATGTAAGATTGGTTTAATCATAATTCTCTGTATTTGTGTGCGTTTCTTCTCTCTCTCTCTCTCTCTCTCTCTCTCTCTCTGTCTCTCTGTGCGTGTGTGTGTGTGTGTGTGTGTGTGTGTGTGTGTGTGTTAACAATCAAATAGGTGAGTTTTTGTGTACATGTTTACCATAGAAGAGTAGTATTTATTGCAATTTACTTGTAATTGTTACCAGAGGGGCTAAATTGTAGAAAACAAAACTTGTTTATTTCATTAACAATCAGAAGAATATATAGAAAAGATTGAAAATATCTAAAGATATAGAGAGATCCTAACAGATGTATTAACAAAAGAGATAGTATCCTAATCTACTAACATTTATAATCCTGGGATGTGTAAAAGTGTAACAAGGGCTGGCGTCAGGCGATGGGCCAGGAATGGGATGATCAAAATCCAAATTTCGAATGGACCCAACTTGGGCATTTCAAGGACCGAAAACCATTCTCATTGCCACCCAAAAAAAACGAGTGGTAATTCAGAATTTTCATCTATTAAGGTGTCACTAACAAGGTTATATCTTCCCAAACGCGAGATAATGAATTTAGGGGTTGTTCGGATCCTTGCATTTATCAATCTAGGTAATTTTTTGGAATCCAATGTTTGGGGCTCTAGGGATTCGCCCATCTTCGGACAATGACTCCACCTATCATCCCATATCCCCAATAGTAGGAATTGACAACTCTTCACAGAAATTGTCATTGCAATCTACAGTCGTCCAATTGCCGCCATCCTACCACTATCCAATCCCCATTTGGCGGCTTTAGTTTTTTTTACTACTCTTTTGTTATTTTATCTAATTTGTCAACCAAACAACAAATTTACAAATTCCAAAACTGACATCTCCCTCTCCAAAATCAGGCAAATCTCAAGCACAGAACATCTAGGATAGACAACTCCCAGGATTTGTAAATTCCCCAGGACTAACTAATCCCACCATCCAAACAGCCCTTTGCATGTTTGATCTTCATGGGCTTCTACTCAAACAATGAAATTCAAAGTCGTCGGCGTATTATAAAAGCCGGAAAAAACATGCATTACCCAGCTGAAAACCACCCGCATAGATGAAAATCATTATTTTCTTTTCCTAATAGAAATCTTGATAAATGAAACCGTATCGGAGCAATGATCGAATGAGAATTCTACCAGAACGTGATTAGAAAAGATCGTAACCGATCATTGCTCCTGAAAAATAAATTCCAATCCAATCCAATTGAAAGCAAGAGCTAACCTCGCCGCCTGCTCTGAGAAATGCTTGCCCTGCTGCCTCTGTCGCAGTGTATGAAGATCCCCACCGCTGCAGAACTCCATAACCAAGCAAGAGAACTTCTCTGTCTCAAAATGCGAATACAACGTCGGAAGGAATGGGTGGTCGAGTAAAGACAGGATCTCCCGCTCTGTTCTCGACCTCGCCAGCTTCTTCCGGCCCGTCAACGACTCTTTGTCCATCACCTTCATTGCAAAGAAACACCCAGCACCGCGCAATTCCGCCAAATACACATTCCCAATATCTCCGAAGCCTAGCTTCTTCAATAGCCTGAAATTGCTCAATCCCAATGGCCCGCCTTTTGACTTGGCGCGGCGAATGGCGGTCCACCTAAGATCGTTTCCCTTGTGGGGTTTGTTTGAATTGCAGAATCCAACATCCCCACCGCTCATGTCGTCGCCATCGCAATAGCTGGAAGCGCTCAGTCTACTGCTGCCGCTCTCTGTTTTGATGCAAGAATCGCTGATTTTGTTGCTACTGATGCTGTTGTTGATGCTGATTGAACTGCTCTGGCTCTGATTCAAGCTCATTTCCATGGTGCTGACTGGGCCATCTCCATCAACGGAATCTCCCATCTGGACACTGATTTGAACGGCTTAGAAATGATGTTGGAGGTGTCCACCTTCCCTCCCTCTCTGGTTGTTTATAATTTGAAGAATTTTTATACTGGGGAAGGTGTTATGTGAATGAACGCGGATTTCCTGCGAAAGCCTTTGGCAGTAAGTTTCTGCGCTGGAAACCTAGGTGGGGCCCACCATGATTTTTGTGAGAAATCTACCCCGTACATCCGTTTTATGAGATCATTTTAGACCATGTAAACAAAAATTAGTAGGATCTAGGATTCAAGTGGGCATCACTAAAGGAAAAGGTGGGTGCGGAAATTTCTACCGTTGAAACCTCCCTGGGGTCGACAGTGTTGTTTACATTCCATCCATGCCGTTCATAACGTCATTCCTACGGGGATGAACTGAAAACATAAATATTATCCAGATTCATAACTTCTGTGGCCCCATTACTATTTTAACTGTGGACGTTTAATCCTCACGTTTTAGGCTCACTTGAGTATTGGATCCGACTCGTTTTTATATTCATGTCCTAAGATGAGCTAACCAAATGGATGGACGGGGTGGATTTCTCACAAACATCATGGTGGCCGCACCTAGGTTTGCAGCTCAGGACCTTCCTGGTAGAGGCTTTAGCAGGAAATCCGCGTCCAAGAGAGAATGTGTATGGTATCATTAGGCTATCAATCCTTGCAAGTGGGGCCCATGTTTTGGAGATCCTGACGGTTGATCTGATGGGCCCGACTGTGTATGGCCCATGAACTGACAATGTTCTTCATTCGAAGAATCGGATCTTTGGCCTTTTGTCGGTTGGATGTGGACTGTTGGTCTATTCTTCTCTTGATCGTCGATTTGTAGGCCATCACTCGAAGGGTTGGGATAGACGCATTGTGGAGATATATGGATCACGTTCTTTCAATGAGGGGTTTATTATATTAACGGTTTCGCTCATCAAATAAGGACGTGAGCAGATGGACCATTGAATACGGATGGAGATTGCACACTGACACTGCCAGTAGCCACGTCGCTACTGGACGATGCTGTGGGGCCCACCATGATGTATGTGTTTTATTTACGTCGTCCATCCATTTTGAATCATTATTTTAGGGCATAAACCCAAAACGAGGCAGATCCAAATTTCAGGTGGACCACACCATACGAAAACAGCTGTCATTGAACGCCCACCATTAAAAACTTCCTAGGGCCCACTCTAATGTTTATTTGCCATCCAACCCGTTGATTAAGTCACACGGGCCTGGATGAAGAGACAACACAAATATAAGCTTCATCTAAAACTTTTGTGGCCCAAGAAGTTTTTAATGGTAGCCTTTCAATCACCACTGTTTCCTGTGGTGTGGTCCACCTGAGATTTGGATCTGCCTCAACTTTTTTGGGATTCATTCCCTAAAATGAACTGAAAATGGATGGACGGCATGGATAAAACACATACATCAAGGTGGAGCCCACATAGCACCGTCCAGTCGCGACTCGCTACCGGCAGTGTCAATATACAATCTGCGTCCTTGTATGCATGCATCCACCCTACAGGGAGGTATGCTCGTCCGATTTGTGGCCCACTGTGAACTGACGTTGTGATCCTAGCCGTTCAATGGGTGGCCATGAAGTGAATAGTTAGATGGAAAAAGAAGTTATTGTTATTAGTTCAACTGACAGCCTCGTAAGCCATGATCTGACAGTTAGAATTACCTCATCACGACGGGACCCACATGTTGGACAGCCAATATTAATCGGACGCGGATTGCGTCCTACCCCCGCCCAGACACTAATCCGTCCGGGCAGGGCTCCATGGGGCCCACCGTGATGTAAGTGTTTTATCCACCCCGTTCATCGCTTTTATCAGATCATTTTAAGTTACGCCATTAAAAGTTAAGCGTCTACACAGCTCTAGTGGACCACACCAAAGGAAGCGGAAGTGATAATGATATCCACCGTTGAAACCTTTATAAGGGCTACCGTGATGGTTTTTTTACCATCCAACTTATTCATAAGGTCATGTGGACGTGGATGAAGTGAAAAAAAAAAATATCAGCTTGATCAGAAACTTCTCCATCTCCCAAGAGGTTTTTAACGGTGAGCGTTCAATCCCCACTTTGTGTTCCACTTAAGACCTTTACCTTCCTCATTTTTTGGATCATACCTTAAAATTATCTGAGACGAACTATGAACGGCGTGGATAAAACACTTAAATCACTGTGGGCCCCACAGAGCCCTGCCCCGACGGATTACCGTCCGGGCGGGGGTAGGACGCAATCCGCGTCCATATTAATCACTATCCACTGCGCTACAGTACGGTTGTCTAAAACACGACCAGACGCCAACTCGTTTTGTGAAAGGAAGTTAGAGGAGAATCGAAGAAAAGATGCGGGAATCAAGGAAAAGAGCGGGAAGAGAGAGGGCCCTATACTCCGGGTGTTTTGTTTTGTGCAAAGAAAAGAAACTAGTGGTGCATAATCAAAGGTCAATATTGAACTGTTCATACAACGAAACCAACATGATTTCAGGTCCGTTAATCTACAAAAATGGGAAATACATATTCTACGGTCACGATCAATTTTAAAGTACTTAACATGCATAGAAAATGTACGCGTGCGTATGATTCACAAGGCTCCAACAGAAAACAACACAGAAAAGAGAAAACCCTGTCTCGGCCGCACGCGGTTTGTATAATGAGGCGCTAACCACCCTTCACCAAGGCTTTGTGGGGCCTACATTGATGTATTTTTTTAATCCACTCCGTCCATCCGTTTTTAAATATCATTTAATAACTTATTAAAATAAATATATGTGAAATTAAAATGGGCCACACTACAAGAAAAAGTGGGAATTGAATGCGTATCGTAGAATAATTATTGGGTACCGAAGTTTTGGATCCGGTTGATATTTGTTTTCTACCTTCATCCAGATCCGTCTGTACTTATGAACAGGTTGGATGGAAAATAAACTTCTCCTTGGCAGTAGTAAGGTTTCAACGGTGCACCTCATTATCCCTACTCTTTCCGTGTAGTCCACTTGAGCTTTTTATATGGTTCAATTTTTGTGTCATGATTCAAAATGATCTTGAAAAAAGGATGGACGGAATGGATGAAACAAATACTTCAATGTGGGCCCCATAGAGTCCTCACATCACGGTAAAGGGTGGTGGGCGCCTTCAAAATCCTCGTCCGTTTGGTCCGGGGTGAATGTTTGGCTGCAAGGGATGCGAAGGAGAGAGAAAAATAGTCATGCGTAGGGCGTTCCTGCAGTTAACAGAAACTGAACATCAGATCCACTCCGTTCATCAGGTGTGTCGATACATTTTCATCGTAGATCCAAAAATAAGGCTACTCAAAGATTTAAACTATCTATACCTTAGGTAACAGTGCAAAAATATTGAAAAATCTAAGTTCACGTTATTTGGCCACATAAGTCCTGAAATCTCCTGATTTTCTGGCTCCTGATGTGGCACGTTAGATGAACGGACTAGATGGAATATACACACCATGGCCGATCTCAAACATAATTTGGAAAATCTTAATGGTGGGATTTCCAATCTCAATCGTTCCCTATGGTTTAGCCCACCTGAATTTTGAATGCAAATTAATTTTGGTCCCTGGTCCAAACACATGGTTTTCCACCTGATGGACGGGGTGGATCTCATCAACATGAAGTCCTCCATCCACGTCAGCGAATAGTCACGCCCGCACATGACTCCGCGCGTATAGTCACGCAACCGTTTTCGTTTTGAAATTCAAATAGAGAGAGAGAGCATTCGTTCTTGGGCTACGGTGTCCTGAGAAAAATGGCAGTTTCGTGAATAAAGAAAGAGAGCGAGAAGAAGGAATGTAGTCCTTGGACTACTGGAAGGAAACGGTACTCCTAAGCTGGGCCATGTGGATCATCAGTCTAAGAACCACTTCATGGGTAGGTCCCACCAAGTTTAGACCACGTAGCTCCTCGTTTTCAGTAAAGATGAGCCTAGCCATCCAAAAATCGGACTCGACCAAAAGTAAACTGCCTACATTTGTTGAATGTTATCTATCTATGGGCATAGATATAATCAATAAATAATTAGCTTCAAATCATTCTCCCATAAAACAATCTTGTTGGATATATCCATTTAACGGTTCTGATCATCTGTTCTCGTTGAGAAAATAGCGGATTACGAATACATTTCCATAGTCCGCGGACCACCAGTATGCACCTAACTATAACCAGGACGTTGGGAATGGGGAGGGAGAGACAAGATTTCAGAGGGTCCGAAACACAGGACGGGAGTTGAATATATGGGAAATCGAGTTTTATTGACCAAAGGGTAGAGACTGCGATGTGCTTTTGGCAGCTCATCAACCGTACACTTGGCATGCATGTGAGTTAGTTTCAAACCGTCCAACTTGTAGGGTCCCTTGCTGATGGAGCATACGAGGAAATTTGAAACGAGGGAACGGTAGTAGCTTCCCGATAGGCGACCGTCAAATGGACGGTTATTACAAATTCATCAGGTGAAATGGGATGGTTAAGACCGTCTGATCGATGATTTCCAGGATGTTATCTATCGAACGTGGGTTCCATCAATCATACGTTCTGCATTCGACTAAACGTATGCCTAGCCAATGAGGTCCGTAGGTGTTGGCCCGCGTAGGGCCCACCATGATATATGTGTTTTCATTCACGCTGTCCATCTGTTTTACCAGGTCATTCCGGTGCATGAGCTGAAAATTTGAATAAGATCAAGAGCTCACGTGAACCATGCCACGGTAAATAGAGGTGATTGAACGCCCACCATTAAAAATTTACCGGAGACCCCAAAAGTTTTGGATTAAGCTGATATTTTATGTTATTGGTACAAATTCATCAGGTGAAATGGGAGGGCTAAGACCGTTAATTGGTGATTCCTACGATGTTATATATCCAACGTACGTTCCATCTCTCACATGTCCTAGTTTCGACTTAAGTATGCCTTGCGAATGGGGTCCACATGTGTTGGGCAATGTGAGACCCACCATGATGTGTTACCCATCTGTTTTGTCAGGTCATCTTAGTGCATGAGGTAAATAATGTATAAGATCAAGAGATCAAGTGGACTATACTACAGTAAACAATGGTGATTGAATCCCTATGGTTAAAAACTTATTGGAGACTACGAAAGTTTCGGGTCAAGTTGATATTTGTGTTTTCCCTTTATCCAAGAGTGTGTGGCTTTATGATGGCAAATAAACGTTAGGGTGGAGTATAGCAAGGCTTCAACAGCGGCTGCCATTATTCTTACTCTTTGCCCTAGTGTGGTCCACCTGATCTCCTCGTCTACTATATTTTTGAACTCATGTAAAATGAGCAGACCAAAAAGGTGGGGACATAACACACATACATCACAATGGACCCATGGCACCTAACACCTGCAGGCCATGGACCCCCTGAGATAAATATATTCATGCTCAAGGATGTATAGGGCCATGGACATATTCATGAAAAATCTACCTTGTCCATATATATTAAAAGATCATAACAAAATGGGAATCTAAAAATCAGGCAGATTCAAAACTCAGTTGAGCCATTCCACACCAAACAGTGGGGATTGAATTGCATCGGGATGATATTTCTGCCTACGTACGGTTTTTCTGTATGGTAATAACGAATAAACAGTTTGAATGGCAGATAAAAATCATGGCCAGCTCAATGAAGGTTTTAATTGTGGATGTTTTCATTTCCATTGTTTTATATGATATGGTCTGCGTGAGTTTTAGATTGACCTGAATTTTAGAATCATATCCTATCATAGTCTTTTAAAATAGGTAGATGGAATGGATTTGCCATAGACATCTTTGTAAGCCCTACACAACCCTGGGCATATATATATATATATATATATATATATATATATATATATATATATATATATATATATATATATATATATATATATATATATGCCCGAGGTCACATGCAATCACCTCTGAACACCCTAAGTGGTGTTGGGGCCACCACCCAATAGCTTCTAGCCAATGAATTTGGTCCACTCCCAACACCACCTACCCTAATTCATACATTTAGGGTGACGGGTCACAGGGAAATGATACCTGAAAAGGTAGAATCCAAGTATGGTAGAGCCATTTCTATGCAGTACATATGCATGGATAGTGAAGTGTCATCATGTACATCTATTTATTGGACCTATCTCATATGGCTTATATTCCAAAGATCACACCTATTGGAAAATACAATCCACTATTACTTTTTCTCAATTTCACACCTTGAACATTTGACTGGTCACTAATGCTTTCTACCATAGCTCTAAAGTACACTGGTAAAATAAACAGAGTCATCCTTGCAATGTCTATTTCAAAGGTTTCCCTATCAACTGTCAAGAAAACTAGGTGGATTGTCTAATATTTCTTCAAAAATATTTTAAATAAAAAATTTGTATTGAAAAAAGGAAGAAGAATCTTTGGGGTTTTATCTTTTGTGCAGTTTTTTTTTAATTTCTTTTTGCAGAAAGTGGAAAGTTAGTCTCACGTTGATTAGGATTGAAAAAAGAAAATGTATATATAAGCTAAACATGTAATATGGAAAGCTGTGTGGCCCATAGAGATGTTCGTGGCAAATCCAATATCCAAGTCTCATGTGTACCGTCCCACACAAAACAATGGGGATTGAACACCTGACAGTGATAGAAGTTTTGTATCAGGACGGTATTTGTTCCTACAGTTTATCTGAGTGGTAATAATTTTATGAACGGTTTGGATGGAATATAAACATCATGGTCAGCTCCAGGAGGGTTTCAACGGTGGACGTTGCGGTTCCTACTGTTTTTTTTTTTTTTTTTGTGGCCCACTTAAGTTTTGGATCTGCCTAAATATTAGCATGCTCTTTTATTCTGGTCTTTCAAAATAGATGGACGGAGTGGATTTATCACGGACATCTCTGTGGACGCCACACAGTCCCGCCGGGGTCACAGGCAATCTGCTCCTGGAGCCAAACGCAAGCCGAGGCGGGGCGATGGGTTTCGTAGTCTTCGGGACTACCTAGATCCGCAATCACGCGGCCTCCCTCGTGCACGGCATTCATCTCAGTTGTAGACTGACTGATACCAGATACATTCACACGTGGATGGGCCATGGTACGAAGTGCACCCGCTGGACAACTAATAGTCATTTTCAGTCTCAACATTGAGTGGTCCATCAATCATCCAGTCAATTGAATTTTTGTAGCTTGGGCCATACACGAGCAAACATGGCACACGTGTATAAGATCAAAACCTTTTATCAGGTAAGCTAAAATATGTTTATCCCTTGGCCCAACAATCTGGCTAGTCTGCTCATCCAAGGTCTCACGTGTCTTGCATGTGAATTGTTGGAATATCTGTGTCCATCCATTTTTTATACACAGAGGAATAACTTAAAAGTGGGTGTGAACAGGGATATGAGCTCTGCTTATGACTCGCGGATATGTTTAGGCTAAAGTTACCACTCGTCAATTGAAAATTTGAAATTTAAGATATACTAAAAACTGTAGGATTATTTATGGATTGAAGGATTCTAGGAGTGCATACTTTACTATATATTTTTACTTTCAAGGAATTCAACAAAACTTAAAATATTATTACATTAAACTATACTTCACATGTATTGGAATATGGGGTGGGCAAAATAAAAGGAGGAATGGATTATAGAAAAAATAAAAAAGTTGTGTGTACGTGTATGTGAGCTTTGCTAGTGTCTTAGGAAACAAGGATCAATATGAGATTTGAAAACACTTGATCCATAGCTCAAGTGGTGGGCTGCGTGAAAGATACCTACCGAGGTGTTGGTATCCATCCCTAGTAGGGATGGCTACCAGAGAAGTATGAACTGACAGTGGATGTACTATGCACTCGGCCTCACAATAAGCTCTAGCTGTGTGGGCTTTACTGTGATACATGTCGACCATCAACACCATGTATTTGATGGGTTCTCTTTAGATTATGAGATATCTCAAAAATCAGCCATATATGGAACTCAGGTGGGCCATACCATCTAAAATCATGTGAAGACACCGTTAAAACATATAAAAGTATTTGGTGGGGCCCACCTGAGTTTTGAATGCTGCTGAAACTTGGTATGACCCCTCATCCTAGTGGGACATACATAATGGATGGGCTGAATTTGCAAACCACATCTCGATGGGCTTAAAAAATGATTATGAATGTTTTAATTGTGCATGGCCCTTCTGAACTTTTGTATGTGGTGTGGCCTACAAAAGTCACGGATTGACTTCATTTTTGAGACCTAGGCCCACGATGGAATGATGCATCTGATT
This sequence comes from Magnolia kwangsiensis, assembly GCA_037074715.1. Lineage (NCBI taxonomy): Eukaryota > Viridiplantae > Streptophyta > Magnoliopsida > Magnoliales > Magnoliaceae > Magnolia > Magnolia kwangsiensis. Next base: position 13,884,401 of record CM073571.1, read on the forward strand.
GATGGGGTAGATGTTTGAAACGCATCACAGTGGTGCCCACACAGCTCGGCCTCATGGGACGACCCGTGAGGTCGAGCGCATAGCACCTTTTCCCCATATATATATATATATATATATATATATATATATATGAGATTTGAAAAGGAAAAGGAGAAAGTAAATACTCTTTTTTAACAAAATGGATGATCGGTGTACCCAATTTCAACTCTAATCTTTGATTTAGGTAATTTTTTCTACTTTGATTTTGTAGATGGTGTCAAAATTTTAGACTGGAACAGGAAATATCATATGGTAACCTTTTGGCTGTTGCACGTTGGCTCCTGACAACCTCGAGCTACTATAAACCGGCACATCAACTTCCCCAAGCAAGCTCAACCTCTGCCCCTCCCTCTCCAATGGTCTGTCGCATGGGGTTTAAATAGACCTTCAAGTGCTGTTTGAGGCACCAGTTGAAGACCCATATCTTTGATTTTTACAAATTTAGTAGGCTGTCTTGAGGAGGCCATTATTACACCAACTAGGTTTTGCTTTTCATGGCTAGTGCTTCAGGTACTAGCTAGGGAAATTCTCCATTTTAATACCCTATAATTGCTGCATTTTAGGGTTGTGAGGTTTCCAGAGGTACATCTTTTACCAGTGTTGGGTGTCTGACGATCAGGTCTGGTGGTTGTCTCCCAGAGATAATAAGGACCCTTTTAACTCAACTTTTGTAGATTTTTGGTACCGTTAGAGCCTAGCAAATGTGATTTGATTAAAACAATGTTACTTTGCAATTGTTGTGTACTTTAAACAAATTGATCAACATCTAATTTAAACGGGTTGTGGGTCTGCAAATACGATCTGTTAATCATCTTTGGCTTGTGCTAGGGACCCTTTCTGGCGGATCCATTGAGATTTTTAGGGCTTTTTGGTTCAGCCTAATGCATATTTGGAGGGTCCCGATAATTTGGCTAGAAATATTGGATTGGATGGCTCTTTGATTTGTAAATAGATTCATTAATTATTTTTGGGACCTGCCTGAAACGCATTCTGCCTAACTTGTAAGGTCCATCAACGACTATCAAGCCCCTACAAAGGCATTTTTATGATTTTATCAAAGCTGGGTTGAAGTCAAAAAATAGTTTTGATCTCACTTTCGAGTGAGGTACCTATAATAGGCCAACTGGATTTTTGGGCTGAGGCGTGTTGATAATGGGCCTCCTTGATGAAGCATTATTGCACATTTGTACCACGGTAGCATTTATAGTCCTAGGTGTTTCATCAGCAATGTTTTACTTCTGTAATGGCTAATGTACATTAAAATTGACACATTCACATGCTTTTAAACACATGTTGTGTTCAAGTTACGTGGGGCCCACCCATGATGTATAAGTGGGATACAATCGTGCATGTGTTGTCGCCAATTCAATCAGACTGGACTGCTTGTGTGATCGAGGGTCTAGATTGACTTTTCATGTGTGGGTTAAGTGTGCAAGCATGTCAAAGCATACTCGACTCAAAGTTTGATTGAACCGCCAATGTTCCCTTGCGTTTAATTGAATAGACTGGAGATTGGGATCAACTATCTGGCGTCTTCTCTGCCACTAATATTTACACTTCAGTTTAGGTAATTTGTGAAAGGGTATGGGTTAGTCCTTCTGAATGAGTTATTTTTGCCTATGATAATAGACACGGGTCTATAGACTTAAGGATGTGTTCTTTCATTAGGCTCTCATTTAACAAATTTTCAAATGAGTAAGGATATGCATGCAAATTAAAGAAAGTAAAATGCTACTGATTTCATTAATATTTAGAAATGATGCTCATTACAATCGACGGGTTATGAGACAAGCAAATGAAGCGTCTATCGAAACAGATGATCGAGGCGGGTGTAATCAACTAAATCAAAACTCAAATGATTATGGTCCTACAATTAAAAATTGTAGATAAATTATTTCTACTCATAAGATGTTATAGCAGCTAGCAGGAGCCGCTAGGTAGTAGCTATGTAAAACTAGGCTAGGTTATGCTAATAAAAATAAATGAAAAGTAATCTAAAAGATAGATTAATGTGCTTAGCGTAGGGCCTTGAGCTCTTATTCGATTGTTCATTTTATAAATTGTCAAGCTGGTAAAACCCTTGCCGGGGTTTTCTTGCTGATCCTGAATTTTCTCTTACATGGCAATTGAAGATACGGAAACTCTCTTTATTACTTCAAAATTGGCAACTTAGATTGGAAACAAGACTCAAGATGTATTTGAACTCCCTGGCTCTTCATATATTTTTCTTATAGGTGATTTATCGTGGAGATATTCGCATAGTTCACTACAACCAAATCAAGGGCTAGACAAGGATAAACCCCGACCACTTAACATCTCTTCTGATGGCCTGTTACACAGATTAGGTATTGGACTACCAAAGTTTCTCTAGATATGGGCCACCAGATCAGATTCCGTGAACTTCTTAGGCTGGATTTGGCTGTCAAATCAACCCCGACCACTCTCCTTGCAGCCTCCCTCCTTAAGGCGTTGGATGGTCTAGATCAACCCTCCTCCTAACACTTAACCATCTTACAAGTGATGGGTTAGAGTGAGGGAAGAATTTAACATTGGAGAAAGCTATGGCATCGCTCAAATCTGATTTACTTCCCCCGTATTCTTTTTATTCCGATTGATGTATGGTGGGGGAGGCCCGATCAAGCTAGTGTATCTGTCTCTTAACCTGGGCGGGTTCATTTGAACGTGGATCTAACCTTAGGCTACAACTACTCAAAACTTCTTTGGGAAATATCTCATTTTGAAGAGATTAAAGATGACCTCACCAATAATATCATTGTCAGATTTGTGACAGATCTATTTTCTCAATACATAAAAGTAAGCTTCATGCCAGTCGCAGTTGGGTGGTGTCAACATGCGGCAGTCTTAGATTGGTCCATGTCAGTACGCAGAAAATGAATATAAACAGTAAGTTAGCCACCTCATGTTCACAGCACATCCAAGAATCATCCTCATCCAAAATTCACATGGGACACACCACATGAGCAGTGTACTCGCGCCTAAAACCTCCTCATGTGGTGGTGGGGCCCAACAGAGTTTTCGAATGGCCTACGGTTTGGTGCTTACCATCAAGCCTTTGATTCCAATCTGATGAATGGTATGGATGACACATGGAAAATATGGTGGGCACCGCGTCTCGAGCAGGCCGTTAACCCCCTCCCCCAATTATTTTCTTTGATGTGACCCACTTGAATTATGGATAAGGTTGGATTTTGGAATATGGTGCTAGCATTTCCAGCAGGCAAAGCAAATTTCCGGAGCCGTGAAATGGATAGAGATCCGGAACCATGATAAGCCCGATAAAGGTCAAGGGCACCGAACTCGCAGTTTGGATTCCACGTACACATCAATGTGGGCCCCACCCGGCTCGAACGCACGGTAGCCTGACATCCGTTTGAACGCATGAGAATAAAACCCGATCGAAACCAAATTGTGGCATCCGTCCCACACGTGGTATACCTGCACTAATCTGGACCATCTATTTCGCGGTTGTGATGTAGCATAGCTGACATGCACACAGATTGCACGGTACTAAATCCTGCAGTTGATGGGCCAACATTGGTGGTCCAAAAGGCAACTTCTACAGTCCGAATTCAAGGAGCGGTCGAAATCTCTGATTAATGTGATTTCAAAACCATGCTCCATCACAAATAGGCCTGATGATTTGGACGGTCCGATTGGCGCGCACATGTGGCACGTGTACGGTGAATGAATCACCACTATTTAGTGACGAGACACGAGGCAATGCTTCCACCGTGGGGAAATCATAGTGTTCTGATGAATGACGACGTAAATAGTCCAATAGTGCGCCATTCCGTGCAAGTGGGGCACATGGTTCAATGATTTGACTGTAATATGACGGGTCCACCGATGATAAGCAACGCCCCAGAAAGATCTGACGCGTCAACCGATGATCTGATGATAGACAAATGAGAAAAAGGAACATCAACCGTCGAAAAATGGCTACAGAAATGACGGCTTACATCACGCAAACAGTTTGGATCAACGATCGACAGGCCCCAGTTGTACGGATTGGGTGCATCAGGACTCAGCTTTCTTTTTCTTTTCTTTTTTTTGGTTTTTTTTTTTCACTTGACCTATCGTATCGTATCTTGTGGTTGTGGATGCGACTTGCCCCGGCCACAGGAAGTTCCTGTGGTCGGAAGCTATGTGGGGTCCAAAGAGGTACCCTTGAAAAATCCACTCCGTCCATCAGTTTTGCAAGGCGACATTAGTACAGGAACACAGAATAAGCGTATCTAAAACTCAGGTGGGCCACAGTTAGAACAGAAACGTCCACCGTTGAAACCTTAACTGTAGCTGAACATAATGTTTATATGCCATCAAAACCGTTCATAGGGTTATTACCACTCATATAAAATGTAGATAGAAATATCATCCTGATACAAAACTTCTGTGGCCCTTAACAAGTTTCCAATTGCAGGCATTCAATACACGTTGTTTCATGTGGTGTGGTCCATATAAGCTTTAAATCTTCCTGAAAACTACCATCCTGTGGTCTTGCGAAGCTGCTGGATGGAGTGGATTTGTCACGGGAATCTCTGTGGGCCCCACATAACTTGTGACCGCAGGAGGCAAATCGCGTCCGTGTGTCGTTATGTACCAAACAAGCGGCGAAAGGGATAAATTATCATTCGGTCCGTCCATATGGTTGATCCTACGGTGGATGGAAAATGTTTCAAATTACACATGGATCAGCTCACTTGTCCATCTGATCAGTGGCATTCAAAGCAACGGTGCTGACAGAAGTGGTTTATTTTGATGCCATTGTACAGAAGTGAAGCAACGTGACGGTTAGGATTATTCCTCAGTAGTCAATTTCGAATCATAGGCCATCTATGATATGACCCACTAAATGGACAGTCCGGATAGAGACATCAACCAGCCACGTGTACAATCGAGAGATGGATCTAGCAAATTAGGGTTCTTCCGGCTCCGCCGTATCAATATCATCTCCCCGAAAGCAATTCATACGACGCACTGACTGGTCGTTATAGTGAAGGTGCGCGATGCACCCTCGGACGATGTGGAAAGAGATTGAAAGCGATCGGACGGCCAGAAAATGTCCTCACAGCTTTTGATGGAAGTTCAAAATCCGCTTTATAGGCTTTAACTCTCTCCATATTCTTGTGTAAATTCCAAAAGGCGTGTGGCCTTCTACGTTTCGAGCGCTTTTTTGACCGAGAATTACGTATATGCTAAGGGGATTCGCGCGAGGAAAGATTGAAGAGGTCATTCTTGTAGCATGCGTGCGTACGTGGCAGAACTGCACGGGATCTAGACCATTCATCAGTTGCGCACCCTGAAATTACTGAGCCTCACCTGATGAATGGCTTGGATTTCAGATAAGCGTGCTGTGTTGGCATGTTCCATCCGTCCTGGCCCAAACCGCCCCATGGGGAGAAAAATGCTGCGGATTCGTTTCTGTCCGACTTTGGCACACTTATGGAAGATCTGGGCCAATCATCACGTGGGAAAACTACGGACACATCTTTCCCAAAAATCGGGCTGGCCATACCTACATACCGTTGTTCTGTTTCATAGCTGTCCCTTTCTTTATAACGTGCGGCCCACTATAAATGTGGAATAAACTGATTTAGTGGTTAAGTCATGTTCGTCGTGCTTCCCACCTGATGAATGGACCAGATTTCGTACAAAATTTCCACCTCGGTACATTGCGGCGAATAGCCTCTTCATCTATCTTCGAGCAAATCTCCTTACCATTCAAAATAAAAAGCCGCTTTTGAAAAGGAAGCAAATCTCCAAGCATATTGTCGTACTTCTTGTCTTGCATTGTCCGACTTCGATTTGCGAGTAGGATCGTCTGTAGAGAAGCCGGTGGAGGTTGTAAATCCATACACATGCACTTCTAGATCATAAATTCAGCACAAAATCAACGCAATCTAATCCGTCAAATTTGAATATTTTCTTTAGGATGTATTATAAAACAAAAAAAAATTAATATAGATCTTGTATGATCATTGGTCTACAATTGAATCGTTAAGATGAAAATAGCTAATCTTTCAAATTCAGTAAAAAAATACCCACTGATAGACGGTTAAGATCGCCCAATAGATTGGATATTTTAGAGATATACCACGTCACTGTGTGATCCAAGATTTGGATTGCTTTGAATGAATTAAGCCGCATGTTATGACTCATGTGCAGTACCTCTGTGTGCATACCTAAATGTCTCATCGTACTGGCCACCACGTATCAATTCCTGTTAGGGAATTTAACAAAAACCTACCTGTTTAATTTATAATTTACACTTCCGTACCTTTTTATATACGCTGCCTTATTTTACGTAACTATCATGGGAGTACCTTTCCTAAGATTTGCTAACGAAAGTTAGGGTTTGGAAACCACCAGCCACGTCATGTTGGCACAATGTCAAAACTTAGTATATATAGAATTTAGGTGTACCATACAATTGAAAACAATGTACAGAGAAACTACCACTCTCCAAATTATTTCCCTTATGCGGCCTTCTATGATGAGCCTGATGTTTGGACCCATACTAGAATTTTGGTGTGGCGTCTAATGGTGGAATGGATTCCATATAATTTTCATGTAAGACCTTATAAACATCAAGGGTGGGCTTGTCTTTCAACTTTTTTTTTTATTTTTGGGTGTGGCTTAGTTAAATCTTGAGTCAATTTGGTTTTTTTACACGGGGCCTAATATAAGATTACACATTTAATGGTCAAACTGTATTTTACATGCACATTATGGTGGTGCTTGAAAACTAAGGGTACGTGGTGTCCTTCTCACAACTATTTAAAAAAAAAAAAGAAAAAATAAAAGAAGAGGAAATTTTAAGAGATGCTCACCCTTACATTTTTATGGGTCTACAATGATGTGTATGTGAGATCTACTCTAACCATTAGATAGGGCTGAAAGTTGGGCGAGTTCAATCCGACCAACCCATAACCAACCCGACATTGGGTTGGGCTTGGGTAGGATGTATCGTGTCACGCCTCAAACTCAGAAATCGGATTCATAAGAATCTCGATCGCCAAATCCGGTGCCGACAGCCTCCATCGTACTCCATTCTCGGCTCTTAGCATTCATATGTCAGATTCCGATCCTGGGATCCTACAAGGAGAATTTTTTTGTCAATAAACATTTAACTAGTAATAAGCATAACCACAAGATTATCCAATTCACAACGACAACATCGTCATCACATATCCACTAATATAATCATTTGAGTACAATACTGAAAGGAAAATACATAAATAAAAATCAAGCTCCAAAATACCACTGCACGCTCTAAGCTCAACACTGCTGCAACTTAACATCGCCTGTACGCATCTATCGTGTATAAGCTTATAGAAAGCTTAGAGGGTGGTGTAAGTGTGTGTACTTGGTAAGTGCCAAGTATTTAACATAATGTCATCATCATACAATACCGAAATTATTAGTAATTCATAAATCGTACATTATCGGAATAAGCAGAAATACTGACAAGAAGAGGAATTATCAAAGTAAACAGAAATACTGACAAGATTATAAATCATACGATAACAGAGTAAGTGGAAGTGTGGACAAGTCCATAAGTCAATCAATATCAGAATACACAATATAGAACAGCTATACAATAAGGAATCATAAAGGGACAAATATCAGATGTCGATGATGCAATGCAATATACAAATCCTGCTAAGTCTATCTAGGTCATATAAGTGTAGAAACATAGCAACCCAAAATGTCATATGCCTACGGATGTAATACAATATACGATGCGAATGAAATGACCACGCTGGGGTGTGAAGTCGGGATGATAGTACGCAGTTCGCAGGCTACGGGGCCCACCACAAGCGACTTCTATCCAAACCAGTCCCATACCTAAATTTGGATAGTCAGACTCAGCGTGGTGAACTCCTGATCTCAGGTTAGTCGTGTGCCCAACCGAAATCCTTACCATAATGAAGGTACACAATAATTAGTTGCGCACTACTAACCCTAGTGGATAGTGAAAGAAATGAATGCATGAGTATGCAACTCCCACTCAATAGTCCACATATCGGTATGGTTACTCTCTGGAAAAATCACCGGGGTCTATTACACTCCAAACCAGATTGCCCCCCCATCGCGCGCAACAAGGTGAGTGGAAGAGACCTCACTATCTTCCTGTCAATATCGGGCCCGGCTCGTCGATAGCGGACCCATTCCTCGAGCTGGTCAAACTCAGCCTAGCGTTGCCCCCTACTCTCCGGTAGGTAAGGCCGCACCCCCTTCCAACCGACCAAGATACAATGGAGAGCGTAGCCATCTGGTTATCGGCACTCAATGCTCATCTACCCACTCAGTCTAGACGTTGGAGCAACCTCTGGAACCAAGAGGGTTTAGTGACTTTCACCCAGGGATATCTATAGCACCCTATGTATAACATATTTTTCGGTGTCCCATCTGGCCATCCACGAAATACCTGTGGAGGCTACGACCCTGATGTCGGTAGGGCGTATAGTAATCACAACACACAATACAAGATGCATGAGTCATACAATCCAGTCATACATCAATCCTGCGCATATCGTGCGCTCATGCGAGATAACCTCCGTCTATCAGGGAGTCTCATATCATCCTACTCAATGACATATGCAATGGTCAATCACATCTCATAACAAACATGCAGATGATGCGTATGAGCATGTATCATGATGCTATGCAGTCACATACTCATAATCGGTATAATAACAAGCATTGACAATCGACATTGACAACGTGGATATTTAACCAACATTGTCTCTCAAGGAACGACCCACATAAAGCCTAACATATATTGGACTCATAGCCTCACACAAGGGTCAAATATACAACACCATGGGCCTCACTCAAGAGTTTAATACACATCACGATGGGCCTTTCACATGGGCCTAATATACATTACAATGGGTTCCATCGCCTAGCCCTCAAATGCATCACAGTGAGCCTCATCACATAAGCCTTATATACATCACGTTGGGCCTTAAACACGGGCTGGATATACATCATAACGGGCCTCAAATACGGGCCACGTATACATCACATTGGGCCTCGACAATCGAAATCGGCGATCAGCCACGATAATTGGCCTCGATCGATAATCGGCCTCGATAATCAGAATTGGTCAATCGAGCATGACAAGTAGAATCGGTAATCGGCCACGTTAATCGACAATCGGCCACGATCGGTAATCGATCACGATAATCGACCTCGATCGGTAATCGGTCAATCGGTCACGTCAAGAAGAATCGATAATTGGCCAAGTCAATCGACAATCGGCCACGATCGGTAATCGGTCACGATAATCGGCCTCGATCGGTAATCGATCAATCGGCCACGTCAAGCAGAATCGGTAATCGGCCACGTCAATCGATAATCGGCCACGATCGGTAATCAATCACAATAATCGGCCTCGATTGGTAATCGGTCAATCGGCCACGATAAACAGAATCGGCAATCGGCCATGTCACTCGATAATCGGCCATGATCGGTAATCGGCCTCGATCGGTAATCGGTCAATCGGTCACGTCAAGCAGAATCGGCAATTGGTTATGTCAATCGATAATCGGCTACGATCGGTAATCGGTCACGATAATCGGTCTCGATCGGTAATCGGTCAATCGGCCACGACAAACAGAATCGACAATCGGCCACGTCAATCGATAATCGGCCACGATCGGTAATCGGTCACGATAATTAGAATCGGTAATCGGCCTCGATCGATAATCGGCAATCGGCCACGACAAATCAGAATCGGTAATCGGCCTCGATCGATAATCAGCCTCGATCGATAATCGACAATCGGCCATCAGAATCGGTAATCAGCTTCGATAGATAATCGACAATCGGCCACGACAAATCAGAATCGGTAATCGGCCTTGAGCGATAATCAGCCTCGATCGATAATCGGCAATCGGCCTTAAATACATAAAATGTGGGCCCTACACAAGGGTCTCATATGCATCAAAAGGGCTACATCTTTGGGCCTTAAATACATAAAATGGGCTACGCGCCATGGGCCTAATACATATCACAATGGGCCTCACCTATAGGCCTCGGATTCAAGCAGGCGGGCTCCATCATATGGGCCTTAAATACAGGACAGGTGGGCCCTGTACATGGGTCAAAAATAAATCATGATGGGCCCCATGGATGGGTCATACCAATGGGCCTCAAATGGGCTTGGACCACACCAAAAATCATTTCACTAGTTGCAAGTATAACATGTGTATCACTGTACACAATCATTCTATGGGGCACATGGCCCACTAACGATGATCAGCACTGTCCAAACATTTCCTATGTAAATCAGCACTGTCCAACCATTTTCCATGTAAATCAGCACTGTCCAACCATTGTCCGCATAACTTTACACCATTCAACCATTGGACAGTAGTGTCCAAACATTGTCCAGCATGATAATAAATAAATCAAGGTGGGTCCACATCACTCGACGGTGTGAAAAGACCACATGCATCATGTGGGGCCCATACATATGGACGGTGTGGATGAAACCCACGAGACTTGCTGAAGTCGGTCTAGCGGTGGGTCCCACCATCCGGATGGCTTGAATCTCGCAGATGCATCACGTGGGAGTCCCACGTACAGCAGCCGTATGGCTGAGGCACCCAGCCATTCCGTTCCTCATACCAGGTGGGTCCCACGTGAGGTCCACCAAAATATAGTATAATATATTATATGATGATTATTATTATTATGATTATTATAATAGCAACCAGCGTCAGATGGATGGACGCTGGATGAAATGTATACAGTCAGGTGGCCCATCGTCCAAGCCATGGACGGTGAGGATATACACTTACATCATGGTGAGGTCCACTGTGATATGGATGGGTGGATGCAAATCATTGCCCATGGTTAGGGTGGTATAGCGCCGTCCAAGCAACCCAGCACCGTCCAGATCATCTGGACGGTGTGGATGAAACAAATACATCTTGGTGCAGTCCACGGCACCATGGATGGTATGGATGGAAAGAAGATGGACAGAGTGGAATACATACATCATGTGTGGGGTCCACACCTAGTCCACGTTGGCAACAGCAGCTATTGCTGCTGCAAGGAAATGCATGGGGTGGATGAAGCACCCATATTACAGTGGGCCACGCCCAGACGGACGAACGGCTGGAGAAAACCCTTACGTCACATGGTCCCACAGCAGGGATAAAACACATATATTACAGGTGGGTCCATCCACACGTGCAGCACGTGTAGGGTAAGCTCCACACGTGCCAAATGAGAGGACGGTTTGAATATAGAGGATGGGGCCACCGAACTTGCTGCGTCGTCACAACAGCTGGGTGCTGCTGGACAGTCAGCAGTGTGGGCCCTGCTTGACGAACGGCTTAAAATACATATATCAAAGTGGGGTCACGTCCAACATGAACGGCCACCCAATCAGGGCCCCCACCGTCCCTACGTGGATGGTGTGGATGGCGTAGATGAAACACATGCGTCAGAGGTGGGTCCACACGTATGACCCACCACAGCTTTTGGAATAAAGCTGATTTTTTTTTTATATATATTTTCCTTTATCTATATCTGTCTAGGCGGACAGGCGGTGGCCTGTCTGTTGGATGTCATCAAGATGGGCCCTACGTATAGACGGCATGGATATAACATATCCTAGTGGGCCACACACATACACATTAGGTGGGCCATGCACCTCATCACCTTCATCATACACAAGGAAAGGAAAGAGAGATAAAAGAGAGAAAGAGATAGGATATAGTGGAGGGACCCCGCCATTATGGACCCCTTCCTTTCTTACCATGCATACATCAAATGGATCCCACCATATGGGCCCTCAAATCATAAAATTAAATAATAAAATCACCCACCTTAGGATCTTCTTCTTCATTCTTCCACGAACACGTTGTACAGCTTCAAAGGAACAAGATTCAACGGTTGAGATCGACTTTAGATGTTAGGATTGGGTGATAGGAAGGTGGACCACACATGGTTTTCTCCATGGAAGCCATGGACGTGGATGGCTTGGGAGGAAAAAAAATAAGAGAGAGAATGAAAGAGAGAGAAATGAGAGATGTGATGTGAAGAGATAGAGAGAGGGATGGGTAAGAGAGTGATGGAGTGATGGGTAGAGAGATGGGTGAGGTGATGGAAAAGTTGACTTTTGGGGATGGATAGTTGTACTTGGGGATGGGTGTACTTTTGACAAATGATGTGATTGATATGATGAATTTTCTTGGAATTTGCAATGTGCGGCGTTTTCCTTGAACTGAACGTGGGCCCACAACTCGTAGCCTGGGTATCGCCTCGACGCGTAATACACGGCGTTAGAATCACGGCGACGGCGCGGTTGCTAAGGTACAACTCTCGGGTTGAGTCGACTCGAGTTAATGACATGCATCTTAGGGTCGCGCACAATGTCGGATACAGATCACGAGTCGCCAGAATTCGACTGGGGGGAACCGCGGAAGCCTAAGGAACAGTACGAGCTAGGATACGGGTCTTACATATCGGATCCGATCTCAAGCTTGGGTTGTACAAACACCAACCCGATAAAACTTAGGCCGGGTTCGGGTTGAGGTCTCGGGTTACCCGACCCAATTCGAACCCGATCAATATATAAGTTACTTATAAATTATAATTGAGTGTGGATCGTTTGTGTCGAAGGCACACTAGTGATGTCAGGTCTCATTTGTCCACGTCATTTCTAATGACTCAAGCTAACAAGATATGCTGGATTTTTCTCTCCCAAATAGATTGTGTGCTATGCTAAATGACTTTTAAAGGAATAGTTGTCCTATATTTTAGCTTTTTTTTTTTTTTTAAAAGAAAAAATAAAATTATTTACGATGAATAATCACATATATAATTAATAAAATTATAGATACAAAAAATAAGTTCTATATTGAAATATAATAAACTAATGTAATAATAAAAATATTAGCATGTATACACCCGACCAATCCAACCGAGCTCGCTTGAGTTGGGCTTGGGTTGAGAATTCTCAACTTGAGGTTGGGTTGGGTTGGGTTGGGTTGGGTTAGGGTTGAGGTATAGGAACCTTACCATTAGATGCGTCATCCCATATTGAGTGTAGAGAAAAACATTCAGGCCAATGTGTGATTTAGATACACCAAAGGAGAATATAAGGAGAGGGATCTCCACACTTAATTTTTATAACCCTATCATGATGATTATATGAATCCAATCCAACTATTAGTTTCACACAAACATTTGAGCCTAGCTCCCAAATATTAGTTGCATTGGTGGTTCAGGTGGGTCACACGAAGGAAATAATTGACAAGGTGATGGTTGTTGTTGATACAGTTTCTAACTGATTTTTATGGCTCACACGAAGGAAATAATTGAAAAGGTGATGTAGTCCACCTAAATCATGGATGGAACTGATTTTTAAGCCATGGCCTGACATGGGGGTGAAGCACCAGGTTATTGGGATTGATTTCATATCAATACCATCATGAGTCCTACCTGAGCTATCAACCTTAAGGTATGTAATCCAAAGTCACTGCCTTTATAATAACTCATCGTGAGGTTTCTAAACTAAGTATATTTTTTTGTAAAATATCCGGCTTTTTCTTTTTCTTTTTCTTTTTTCTCACCTGATATGCTAATTCCGGGTGCCTTTCTTCAAGTGTCAAACACAAACTCACCATAGGTGTCAACTTAGCACAAGATCCATGAGGTTCACATGGTAGCTTACATACATTAGCTTAAAAATCTATATACTTGTAAAGAAAGCTGTTAGAAAATTTTACATGATGGACGGATAGATGAGTTGTCCAAATCCGACTTGATTCAGGGAAAAGAGACTAAATGTGTTGTTTAACAAACTGAAAAATAAGCTCTAAAAGTTAAATTATATGTTGAATTTTAGTACCTACAAGTATTGAAAAATCTATTTAGTAATTTGTACGAAAAAATACTGATATTTAAAAATAATCACTTTTTTTTCCATAAAAAATTATCAAGTAAACACAAATAGTAAATATTTAAAATTTAGCAAATTGTCATATTTACTCTTATTATTTTATAATACAAGGTTCGCTACAGAAAATAAGTCAATCCATCAGCCATATCACTTAAGTCTCTAAGGACAGGCTATAATCAGGTGATCGGTTAACCGCATTAGTTGCTTATATGATAGACATGTGACGTCATCACTTACCAAAGATAAGTGGGCCTACATATATTATATGTGTTGTCGCTAATTGCAGAACAATTAAGAATTAAAATACACATGCACATGATCATCAAAGAAACATGAATATAACATGAATCAACTATCCAAAAATAATCATTCCAGGTTCATGGCATAGGTTGACTAAATGTCCACGACTAAGAACCCTATGGACTAATATATATGAGCCGACAGATGTTTCTAGGGAAACGATTTTTCTTTCATGAGATATAATCTGTCCATCAGGTACTACACCCTTTATTTGACCTTGTCTCTAAAGGAGGCCGATTCAACATTCAGGTACGCCCAACTACAGGAAATAATAAAAAAATATACCTAAAACCTCTGATTTCTAGTATGGTACACCTAGTTTTGGACTAACTAAATTAATTGGGAAATTCTTTCATCCTGATGAGGAACCTCAGATGAATGGACTGCATGAAATATAGTCACGAAAGTGGGCCCTACAGAAATCTAACGATGGGCACGCCTTTCCCAACCGTCTCCTCTAGTGTGACCATCTATGCCACACACGTGCCATTTTTTTTACACATGTACACTATCTGATGTAACGCCCTGGAAATTAAGGGTCATGCATACACTTGACTCCCGAGTTCCCGGGGTCACTTATAACCAATTTTTTTTAATATGCGTTTAAATCAGGTTTAAATGCACAACATGAAATTACTTGAAACATGAATCACAATTCACAACTAGTTTACTGTAATGGAAAATGTTAAATGTTTATAAGTCCAAAAGAAATATTAGATTCCTTAATTTGATGGATGACTGGACTTAACTAATAACTCGGCTAACATGATCGCATTGCATCGCACTAATTAAGGTTGCGACTCGGAAGTCGAGGTCGCTCTGAGGGAGTGTTGACATACGCGATCGTTAGATACAGTCGCTCGAGGGAGCATTGTGGCGAGAGCATGCATCGTATCATTCCGCATGCATGCATTTTAATAAGAGGTAGGTGTTGATGATTGACTGCGTTTCATTAAATTCATACTATAATTGATGCATGTTATAACTTAAAATTAATAGCACCCACTGATTTGATCACTCACTCCCACTCTGGGACGGTGTTTTAAAACACCAACCAGACTCTTCAGTAAATGCAGGTGATGCAGGCTACGAGGAGCATGGCGACGCAAGACTAGAGGAGGACGATCTGTCCTACTTTCAGTTGATGAACGGTTCCCCGCCAACTTGAGGGGCTGGATTGGATCGCCGAGCAGTGGGCTCGGCTCTATTCTTTTTTTGACATACTATTTTTGTGATTTTATTGGATATCGTCATGTGCGATCCCTTTATTCTTTTGGACATGTATATATATATATATATATATATATATATATATATATATATATATATATATATATATATATATATATATATATATATATTGAAACTCTTCATGTCAATGGGTTTGTATGGTTGTGATTCATGTTTCAAAAAATTTCAGGCTGCAAATTTAGACTGGATTAATTGCATTTTAATGAAACCTAGTTATAGGTGACCCCGGAAACTTGAGAGTCGAGTATCAACATGACTCCCGATTTTCAGGGCGTTGCACATGGGGACTCAAACCCATGACCTCAGTGTTGAAACTCATTGTCTACCTCTTAGCCATGAGTAGGACCCACATGTGCCGTGTTTGCACGTGTAGTTTGTGTATATGCATGCCCATCCAGTCAGCGGCTAGGATTATCTAACTTACGTGACGTTTTGGTTACATAAGGCTGATGGTAGGGCTCAATAGATGAACGGCTAGATCTCGTGCACGTAGTAGGCCACGAGTTATGGATACGTGGTGCTTGGTAACTAACTTAAGAGTTGGATGGTTGGAACAGCCCTATTCCTTCCCTATATATAATAGTCCCCAATCCCCAAGTGAGCCTTTGGTATTTTATCCAGACTGTTGATCTGATAGGGGGCGTCCTAGATGGGATTGCATCAAAACTCTTTCAGTTTGGAAGATCCTAGCCATCCAGTTATTGGATTTTTCGTTACAGATGGCTGCCGTGTTTTTCTCTTAACAGAAGGATTAAGAACTTTCAATCTGGGGAACCTCAGCACATGGGCCCATCAGATCAGTGGTCTTGATCAAGATTTCATTGGCCCCAGTTGTATGTACTGGACTGAATTTTTGGATCGAGCAGATGCCCGGGAAAGAGCTTGAATTGGCCATTTCCCAATTTAAATTGGTTAATGAAGCATAGGCAAACTTTTGATTAATCCAGACCATTCACTTATTGGGCCTATCATGGGAGGTGTCAAGACACGAAATTCCTTCATTAAGCGTAGGTGTGGCAATGGACCGGGCTGCCCAGTCCAACCCAGGTGAACCAACCTGAACCAACCCGAATTGACTACATCCCTACATTGAACATGGCCACCAATCCTCAATCCAAATCTCATGTAAATCAAGTGATGGACTATAAGACCTAAGCCATTGAAATTATCATTGATTGTATTGAAAAATTTTAATAGTTAAAACAAAATATCAACAAGTTAAAACACTCATAAAACCATTTGAGTCCTTTGGGTATCGATACCGGTCAGAAACCAAGTGATGAATGATCTGATCTATCAGAGATCTTAACCATAAAGGTGTTACTAGGAGACCAATAGATCCATTGCTGAATCATATGGACCTCACTCATATCCTAATGTGTCAACCAACAACACCCACACATAAACCACTGCAGTTAGTTTTGTGAGGCACGCCAAAGCACATTACATTAGAAACTTAAGACTCTCTATTTTTATCATCAAGCTTAAGGATAAGTCAAACCTAGTGCATAAACAAGTTAATCATAATCTAGGTATGACAGGCCTCCTAGTGTAGAGACTTGAATCGATCCTCCAATGTGTCCAACAAGTCCAATACTACTCCTACGCAAGTTAGGGTACGAACACATCAACTCATTGTGAAACCCAATGGAGTAGACAATCTATCCTGACTTGCCATCCATTCTCTCATGGGATGACCATATGATAATGATAGTGACCCATGCGCCAAAAACCCTCAAGACAACAAAACGATGTCTAGTTGCAACAAATATCATGAAATTTTGGGGCAGATTGGACTGATTAATCATGAAATTTCATGTATTTGGTGCAACCAAAGGCACCCTATACCTGTGTGGCCAATACAAAATACAGCAACGTTTCCCATTCATATCAAACTAATAAAAAGGAAAAATATTCTAGTGGCAGGATCTCTTAATCCAGGGGATTGTTGGTGATTGGGCCATGGACAGGTGTGGCCCACCATCTCAACATTTTGGACCACTTAGCCATGGGCCCTACTTGTGCAAACAGAAATTCCAAATATAGATACATACCAATTCCAAATGAACTAGATTCAATTTGCTCAAATTCGACAGAACGGGCTCCAAAATACCAACTCAGCATTTGCATAAACCATGGAATACGTCAGAAAATTATAAAAATTAAAATAAATTGAATATTCTATCTTTTCCCATTTCCCTCCCTTTTTTTCCCCTCCTAAATGCAGAAGGCTGCATGCCGGTGAGAGCTGGAGCCATGACAACAACACAAAAGTTCATACACTTGTTAGAATTACAGAAAACAAACGGTCATCACTCCCATGTAAAAGACAGATGCAACAGAGACGGTCCATTTAGTTCACTTCCTGATATGGATTGTAGAATTGCGGCAGGAGAATCTGAATAATACTCCTTCATTTCCACCACATGCAAAACGTGATGAACTGGCCCGCCATCGTACTTTCTTTTATTGTGCCCACAGAAGAGAACCGGCCCGCCATGTTTCTGATTTTACATGAAAGCAGTACCATCCTACCATGATGGTCTTAAATCTCCCTGACATGAAATAACATGTGACTCCCATCTTACTTGCACTGTCTGGGGCGGAAGTTGTCCTTTGATAACAGTGTGTTTATCAGACTCTCCAGCCTTGTGGCACCATGTCCTGGTCTCAGGGCTGTCGTGTTGCCCACAATGGAGCATGGATCGGTGCCATTTACCCCGGGCCCAATGCACCAGCCACCCGGTACGAGCATCCCTGGGCCACGGGACAGGAGTTCCGCATCTATCTTGTCAAGCACCGGATCATCTCTATGGAACTTCCTTGCGAATGGAGCGTTGCTTACAACCATGCCTGACATGTCACTAACAGTGAGGTGGTGGGGATGCTGCTTTGGTGGGTTGTCCCAGGATATGAAGTGCAGGTCGTGGTTGACGGTAGTGTTGAGAAACTCCCGGGCATTGCAGATGACGGTGTGGAAGTAGCCTTCGGGCGAGGAAATGAAGTTTGAATAGTACATTAGGACGGTTCGTGGAAGGTTGTCCCATCCCCAGATGCAGTAATCGATGAAAGATCGAGAAAGACCCATCCAAGCAGAGCCTGCCATAGAAGCAAACACGTTCTTTGCATGAGATGCCCTCAAAGTTGAGCACATGGCAGTCCAGAATACACCATAGCAAATCTTGGCATGCCCCAGAAGTTGAATCAGAAAATGAACAACCACATTGGACCCGGAAGCGTCCAAACTCAGTGCAACTAGCTACTGTCTTGAAGGACTCAACAATGCTTAGTCGTTTATCATCATTAAACCATGGCATGAATGAAACGACGATGCTCAGGTGATCTACTGTTGCTTGCAATAAGTGTTTTCTCATGTTACTACTAGAGGTTCGCCATCCACCCACATGCACTTCTACAAAACCAGGTGCCAGACATCTTAGCCTGTATAGCTACCTTGGCTGTATAACAGGTCGGAACATGGTTAAAAGACTTGGCAGCTTGGACTGGGTGTTACTTTGGTATGAAACTGGACCAGTGTTATGTGGAGTATGAATCAACTCGGATGACTCACATCGGACTTGTCCAAGTTTTAAAACCATGGGTTGGAACCATCATGCAGACCATTGGTAAAACAAGAATCTGTTTAGCTATCAGGTAGGCCACACATACAAAACAACAGACAACATAGAAAAACTAGTGGCCAGGGTTATGACGGAGAACATAGAAAGACTTGCAGCCAGAGTTATTTTATGTCGTCCACCTTTCTATTACATGCGGTCGCCTACCTAATAGTTAAACAGCTAGGGGTCGTGGTCACATGATCTAACAGTGGAGCAGCTGCTTCCACCTGATCCATGGCTCAGGTTGTCCTAAACAAGTGCCGGGCAAATGTATTTGCGTGCAGAGGTGCATCTGTAAGGGGCACAACCGCCAGAACTACCACCACTGATATTACCATTACAGTTAGTATTATAATACCATACAGACATGATGACATCTAGAGAGCATTTTGATTATCATGATAAACTGCTCAAGTATTTGTTTAAGCCATGTTATTTCAGCTACCACTGCCTCCAAGAGGAATGTTAATATTCAACCAATGAACCAATATCATTTAATGTTAGACCAAATTGTCTGAGACACAACCCCCATATGCTTCTTACGGCAAATGGATGATGAAGGAAAAGTGGTATAAAGTTTTTGGTGCCTCCAAGCACATGCTACATCTATTCAGTCACTTCCATCCACATGGATATGATCAACCATCGGAACTTTGTCATGATCAACTAACCACCCAAACACAATTATTTGGTGGTGGTGGTGGGGGGGGGGGGTTATGGGTTCACTCTCCAGAGCCAAGAAGCCCCTGAATTAGGAACCCAGAGAGGGAGAGGAAGAGTTTAGTCAGTGTAGGCGGGGACATGAGTTGGGTGAATTTCACAAGAGACTCATCATTTCAATGCTTCTAGTACGTTTCAACAGCCGAACCCTCAAAAAGATCCGAAGTTGCACATTTGGTTGTGAATCTACCATGAAGTACCAATGTAAATGATTAATCCATAACTTTACCCATGTAAAGATCCTGAATTCGCACATTCGGTTGTGAATCTACCATGAACTGGGTCGATCCGAGTTCGATTTGAGTTCGGTTCGATCCGAGTCAAGTCGAGCTGGGGCCAGCTCGAACTCATTTTCGAGCTAAAAAAATCAGCTCGACTCCGCTCGAACTCAGCTTTGAATCGAGCGAGCTAACCGAGCTAGCTCGGTTCATGTACACCCCTACACTCTTGTCGGACTAGCCCGCTATCAGACAGTTCAACTTGACAGATTGAGAGGGCTGCCCCGGCCCCACCAAAACAATAATGGGAGTGGAGAACCATGGCCACATTTTCCCAAGACCATAAACAGACGTTCCCATATGCGAGAATGCTGATGCAAAAGCAAACTAAGAGTTCAATAACTAGCTCCACCTAAATGAGCGAGTACACTCTCTTTCTTAATTGAGTACTTGTCATAAAGGAGAGCTAATCACAAAGTTCGTCTGGACATTCTCCATGCTTGAATTGTTACTAGAGATAAATCTACAATACCCCCTTGCACAAAGAATCTTTTAGCAAACTCAGAGGCCCCTGCGTTAGCAATCAAGGACTTTCAGTGAGAAATAGTCTCCCAATCCTCTAATACACTCGCACACTCAGAAGCAACCCCAATGTCACAGATAATAATGTCATCACCTAATACAGCATAGGCCTGAAACTGATGACCAGGATAAACCCACTTACTGCCAACCACCATATGATGTGATAGTGTGTGAACAAAGGCCAGCAATAGTAGTGTCCTAGAAGTTGCCCACCTACAAAGCAGACAGCTGCTGGCTTTTTTACAGCTGGGGGTAGCACTAAGAACCGTAGAAGACTACAGCTTAAAAATAGAGCAACACAATTTAGCAGATACCCTTATTTTTAAAGCACTGTGGCTGTGAGAAACAGAATTTGAATAACACTGCATGAGGATTAAAAGCTTTGGAAGAGTTACAGTTCAAGCCCTGAATTGTAACCTCCCAGTAATACACCTCAAGGCATCATTTTAAGTTAAAACAACTAATTGTCTGTCATTAAAATATCCATATCCGATGGATTTTTTCTATGCTCTTACTTACACTTTCTTATTGAAACCACAAAGTTAAAACTTGGTAACTTTGGTGGGTGATCCCTGATTTGGTGGGGGGGTCTTTGTAGATGGTGGCAGTCTTGGCTCGGGGCCCAGCCCAGTGGGGACAGAAGTGGAGAATGGTTGTGAAAGCCATCCTCTAGTGTATATGGTTGGAGAGGAATAAGAGGATCTTCCAAGGTAAGATTAGCTCAGAGGGATCCCTTGTCAAGAAAAGTATTGGCTTCACAGTTAGGTGGGGCATCCATGCAGATTGTTTATACACACACACACACACACACACACACACACCAAGCAACAAATTTTATTAATAGATTTCAAGAGGAAAAAATTCCAAACACAGAGATCCGAGTGGCTAGAGCCTTCAATAGAGAGTGATAGGAACATCATTGTACTCTTTATGCGCAAGATAAACGAAATGTTTAATATTGAGGTAAGAGACCTGATTTCAATAAAACAAAACAAAGCCACCAAGGCTCATTGCTGGAAGTTGCCCACCAAATGATGTTTTCTGTGTGGCCTTAGATGATCATCAGCTTTGGGGGAAGCAAGGGCAAAAGATGGAGAGCTCTCAAAAAAGTGGCAGCAGCCCAGAGTGCTAGGACCATTGTGCCCTGGCATGTGACCCGTCACCTGTGGGATCTTTGACAATGCCACCCGCACCGTCGAGGCCTCGGCTCCGGCTGACAACCCATCAAAATTCAGCTTCCACGAGTCCAATGGAGGAGCTATCCAGGCTAAAGCTCGGGACTCTGAGGAGGGATTCACAGCAACTAATTCCATTCACTACTGATTTTCGACATAGACCAACCCAAGAACTGGTTAGAGACAAGGGCCTACTCGATGACACTTCCTTTTATTATGTCAAGTAGCATACCCCTTCTGTTGATGGCATCAATATTGTTAAGGATGGTTTCCATTTTTTGCCGATTCCATAGCCTTCTCTCTGGACCAAGCTGTGGGCCTTGATTTAAGTGTGTTGCAGTTAAAACCTGTAACTGGCCCAACCATCAACTTTGAGCTCACACCACCACTCCTTGATCGTGTATGTGAAGCCTCGTTTTATAAGCCATTTGTTCTCGAACTTACAGATGCCAACTGGGAGAATTGCATTCTTTAGTTATTCTTTCCTATCCAACTAGGAGGTTGTTTTAGTATGGTGAGGTGCCAGAGAAACATATGCAGAGTAGGTGCCCTCCCCCAAAGGCCACTTCAATTAGAACTTTGAAAATTGTTCTCAAGGGAACCTCAATTAATCACGTGTGGGTGGCCCTTTCTCTAATAGCTATGGCCATGCAATTCCGGAATTCTCTGGGCCGACAACGATTCATGATTACGATTCTGCTGAAGTTGTTGTGATGCTCCAGGGGGATATGATTGGTGTGTATCATCAATTCTCTCATATAATAATTGAAGGTGATCTGCAAAACATGATAAGTTGGATGAAGGACTGTTGCTTCCCGTGGAGTTTTTGCAACTGATCTTGAAGAATCTGTTGAGATAACTGATTCAATTTCCGCATCCTTCCATGATCTTTGTCCACTAATTCCAAGGCCAATAGCCTAGCCAAAGCTGGAGTGGAGGCAAGTGAGCTTCTTATTTCTGAGATCAAGCATAGTTTCTAGTGGCTTCGTCCCAGTTCATCCGCATGGTTGGGTGTTTTCTGACAGTGTTTTCTGTTATTGTAATGTTGTTCTTGTTTTCTTTCCTTTTTCATGAAAAATGTGGTCCATTCATCAAAACAATCGATAAAAATTAAATTCCTTCCAGATTGGTATGGGCCAAAGTTCGACAATTTGGATTTCAATTGCATTTTGATAAGGACATTGAAAGGCCTAGAAAGGCCACTTGAAGAAGATGGAAGTCTGAAGTTACATCTTTGGGAAGGGATAAGGCACTTGAGTTTTATGGGTTTCCCATTGCCTTTTTCCAATGTGGTCAACAGGTACAACCGCAAGCTGACGGTGATGCCAAGCAAATGTGTGTCCCACGTGGTGCATGTATCACATCCAATCATTCCATCGAATGTGTTGCCTCATGTTACACCCGGGGCCCGAAAATTAGAGAGATTGGAAAGTTTGGTGGACCACAGCACGGGGAAAAGGGTGGGAGGGGACGCCCACCCTTGATTCTCATTGGGGCCCACCTTTTTTTAAAGGGTAATAGAAATTTTCATTAAAGGCCCGCTTGCAAAGCAAAATGGGAAAAGAATAAAAGAAAGGGAACCCAAAGAGATTACATCCCCAAAACTGGTACAATAAGGTCCTACTCCACATTAAGGTTCGCAGCCCACTCAAAAACAGAAAATTTGATGAATGCTATGACAGCTTCACTTGATCCTGAAGTATACCGAAAGCAGCGTCTATTCTGCTCACACCAGACGGTCCACCAAACAGCCGGCAAAATCAACTGCCAAATAGCCATAACCTTCTTGGGGCCCACCTAAGATGCAAAGCAGCCTAATTTTTTGTCCTAACCCTTTACCCATGGCAAATTAATCATCTAGACAGCCTAGATTTCATATGCAACATTGTAGGTCCCCACAAATCAATGGTGGGCTTTCCCTCTCAACCTGTCCCCTGTACTGTGGCCAACTGAGTTTCCGCTTGGGCTTATCTTGAGCCTTTGGTGTGAAGGAAGGTGACACATCTGATGGACATATTATTTGACTTGAATAAATCATGTAGACCCCCTTCTTGGGGCCCACCTGAGATGCAGAGCAGCCTAATTTTTTGTCCTAACCCTTTACCCATGGCAAATTAATCGTCTAGACAGCCTAGATTTCATACACACAACATTGCAGGCCCCCAAAAATCAATGGTGGGCTTTCCCTCTCAACTTTTCCCCTATATTGTGGCCAACTGAGTTTCCGCTTGGGCTTATCTTGAGCCTTTGGTGTGACAGAAGGTGACACATCTGATGGACATATTATATAACTTGAATAAATCATGTAGACCCCCTTCTTGGAGCCCACCTGAGATGCAGAGCAGCCTAATTTTTTGTCCTAACCCTTTATCCATGGCAAATTAATGGTCTGGATAGCCTGGATTTCATACACACAACATGGTAGGCCCCCACACAAATCAAAGGTGGGCTTTCCCTCTCAACTTGTCCCCTGTACTGTGGCCAACTTAGTTTCCGCTTGGGCTTATCTTGAACCTTTGGTATAATGGAAGGCAACACATCTGATGGACATATTAGATGACTTGAACAAATCATGTAGACCCCACTTCCGCCCGGTACCACCATAGCTTATGGCGGTACCCGTGCCACCACCTCTTCTCCAATTATTTCGTGAAGATGTTAAAGAGGATCAAATGGCATTTTCACCTTAATTTGTTGATGGTGGCCGTCTTTCGAAATATCTGGGAGTGTCAACATTACTTTAGAGAGGCCACGTCCCATACACCGCTTTACTTCGTCTTTATTCTAGTGTCCAACCAGTGTCCTTAACATATTGGAAAATATTCAAAGAGATTTTCTTTAGAGAGGCTCAGCTGATACCAATAATTTCCACTTGATGGAGTAGAGCGAAGTATGCATGCCGGTCATTGAGATAGAATTGCATTAAGATTTGAAGTGCATGAACATCTCCCTACTAGGGAAGTGGCTGTAGAGATATGGGTGGAGGATGATTTATCGAAGAGGGTTGCCTCTTGCAAATACAGGGTAGCAGCAAGAGGGTGGTGTAATAAACCGTCATCTCCATAAGGAACATCAAGTGTTTGGAGGGCTATCTTTAGAGTTTTTTAGCCTTTCAAGAAGGAAATTGTGTTTAAGGTGGGGAACGGTTCTCCCATCCATTTTTGGGATGATATCTAGAGCTTCGGTCGGCCTCATGAAGAGATGTTTTCTAGATTGGTGCATGTTAGCATCAAGGAGGAACCTACAGTATTTGATTGCCTTTCTATATCAGGAGTTCAATTGATTTGGGCACGTCCTTGTCAAAGGAACTTGTCTGATAAGGAATTGGATGAGTTGGTGAATTTGCTAAACCATCTGCAAAGTAGAAGGCTAGTGTTGTACGATAAAGATGCTTTGGTTTGGAGGTTGGATAGGTAGGGGAGCTTCATTGTCAAATTGTTCTATAAGGTGCTTCAAACTCCTAATCCCAAGGACCCCTGCAACCTACACAAATTTACTCGGTCATATGCAAGTCCATGCAAGGTCATTGCTTTTGTTTGGCTAGTGGGTACGAACAGAGTGCTTATTGTGGACAACCTTTAGAAAATAATACGTGAACATCATGAACACATGCTTATTGTGTCTTCAAAACAAAGAATCAGTGAACCACTTATTTATGCATCGCATCTTCATCAAAGCAGTTTGGGAGCAATTGTCGCCCTATTTCAAGCTTGTTGGGTGATGCCTTCATTGATTGGTTTGTTTTTCTTGGCATTGATTGCGAAAGGTATTGGACAAAGAGGGAGGATTATATGCCATCTTCCCCTTCTTGCAGGCCTATGGTCAATCTGGAAAGAATGAAAATGGGTGTTTTTAAAATCATCTTTGTAGCTAGATGAGGCATTTAGGAAGGCCAAGCTAGATGCGGTTGTGATGCAGGACATGAAAATTAAATATGATATGCGAGATTTCAGGCTTAAGATCACGTTAGTTCAGAAACAATTACACAAATTCCATATCCCACATAAAAGTCCAAACATTTAAATTAAGGGGAATCTATGCGGGTCCAGGCCTACACATGATAGGGCTGGATCAATAAAAATTATGAACCAAACGATACTTAAAGATAAGAAATAATCACCCACACATGCATAGTAATCGGTCCCTAATCCAAGGAATTCAAAAATTCCAATTCGGGAAACCCTAGGGTAAGAAAATTGGCAAATAGCTTACGGAAAACGTAATCTAGGGCTAGGATTCATTAAAAATAGCTATGAGAAGATAAAAGAAGATAAAAACCTGAACCAAAAGACGATCCCGCGTGTGGACAGCAACAATGGCCTAGACGGACGTACGTGTGATCCCAGCCGCATGTGTGTGGGGCCCACTATTTAGAAAAAGGCCACCTTTGCCCTGGTCGGCTAAGGATGGACTCCAAAACCCCCAAATATCAACTCGAACCGATGTACGGTTTGTGCGTGGTACTCCGCCGAAGTTTCAGTTCGCTTACGGGCCAAAATCTGGAAACCTGCTGTAATAAAGAATCTGATGCAACGAAAGGACGAATTCGAAGTATGGATGGTGGTGGAAGATGGAAAAGAAGATGATGGAGGATGAAGGTGAATCGGGGTCGATGTGGCTTCGCACTACGGTAATTAGCCCTTCGAAAAGGGAGGGCTTCGCACCCACTTTTGAATTCTCCCACAACTCACGAAGAGAGCAAAAAAATAAAACATGAATTTTTTTATTAACTTCAATCAATGAAAATAACTACAAGGGGTGCCTATTTATAAGAAAAATCCTATACCCCAAAACTCGCACCATGTGCGTAACCTATTACTTGACGGTGAAGTAAACTAAAATTAAAACCAAACAAAAAAATCCAAAGCGTTCACGATATTCTAAATAATAACAATAAGTAAAACCTAAAATATGACATCAATTCGACAAGTGGGCCACGATCATGAGATCCCATGATGGGCTTTTCTTGACTATCGGGCCCACCCTTTTGAACCAAAACTTCATCTTCTAACTAGCAGGCCCTCCCTGGACGTTGCCATAGAGCCAGATCGATGGTGGGGCCCTCCCTTTGCTTATGTACGTGCGTAGGGGGTGGTGTGCGTGCGCGTGTGCATGTGCAAATGATGTCCCCATCAGGTTGCTTGGGCTCAAGTGCTCGAGCCTTTTGCTTGTTGATCCTGCTGATTTTTTATTTTTGGTCCTCTCCTGTGTAGTGTAGTGGGGATGTTATTTTCATCTTGTATAGTCCTCATTTAATAAAGTTGTGTAGCCTTTTATTAATAATAATAATTTTTTTTAAAAAAGATGCATTAGAACCATTCTTACCCTTTTATTTACAGTTAACAACATGATGTGGGCATGGTTGGGCATGCCAAAACATTTTTCAACCAGTACTGTGTAGCTTAAGATACCCTATAAGATACAAACACAAACAGGTCTCACCAAAAGCACGAAAATGATAACAAATTGCATAAAGAAGGCTTGAGCCTAAGAACAGAAAATGCTCTAAAGTTTGATTTCCCTTAGCCAACAACAAGCATTAATTTCCTATCATTGAGTACCTGTGCAGCTTAAGATACCCTATAAGATACAGACACAAACGGGTACACCAAAAGCACGAAAATGATAACACATTGCATGAAGAAGGCTTGAGCCTAAGAATAGAAAATACTCTTAAGTTTGATTTCCTTTAGCCCACAAGAAGCTTTAATTTCCTATCGGGCGTACGCCCCCTCCCATAAGTTTTAAGTAGCAAGTAGCAACTTCCACTTTTACTTTCATTCTAATAAAACCCTTAAAAAGATAAAAAATAAAAAATAAATATAAAAACATCCTCATTGGCCCCTAAGTTGAAGAAAATGGATTGTCCTTTTAACTTTTTTCATCAATTTCCAATTATACCCTCCTAAAGAAATAAGGATAAAAATGAGATGGGAGAGATCAGAAGAGAATCTCTGCACACTTGCCAATTTAGTACACATGTCTAACATCTAAGCCGCGTACAGGTGTGCCAATGCACATGCGCTAATCTGGACAATGTACTGGGTGTGCAGGTGCTGACTATCTGATTGGTGGAATATTTATTGGAAGTGGAATGTTTATTGGACAATTAAAAAGTAAAAAACCAATAGTCGTATTTCAACAAACAATTGTATGCTAATCAGGGGCTAGGATTGTTCAACCAATCTGATTTTGGGGCTTTGAGTTAGGTACATTAATTCACATATTTTAGTCGGTCTAATGTGAGTGAATGCATGCCTCATTAACAATTTCTTCCACATATTTTAGTTGATTTAATGTTAGTGTATGCCTCATTGACAATTTCCGTCTATGTATCGAGCGTCATACACGGTTAGAGTACCAAATGACTCCCCTTGTCTAAATACAGAGATGGACAACTAGTCATATGTGGGCACGACTATTGGCTGACATAGATGGATTACTTCATGTGGATGAGATACACCCCATCCATCAGGTGCGCCACTCCATGTTAATCCTTGACCCCAAACATCACATTGATCCAAAACTTAAGAGGGCCTCACTGCAAGAAACAGTCTAAAAATGCACCGAAAACCTTCAAATTCACATGGTATACTACGGTCCACTTCAGTCACTGAATAGTTTGAATTTTTGGAAAGTACCTTCCAATTGGTGGGAAGAGTCATATGAATGGATTGGATGACATATAAACCATGACGGGCCCCATATACTCATGTACGGTGAGCATCCCATCTCAACTCTTCCTTATGACACATCACACCTGAGTTTTGAACTCCCCTGACTTTTTGCTTCCAAAGTGAATATGAGGTAGCACACCTGATAAAAAGTGGTGTGCCTATGCAAGTCTGGCTAGCATAATCCTTAAAAAAAGTGGTGTTCCTAACCTTTTTTTTTAAAAATGATCCAATGAATGCAAAGGGCAGTTTCCCGAAAACAAGGACCTTGCTGGAATGAAAATAAATCTAGGGGGCAGTTACCGCTGAAAACCTATAAGAGGGGGGATTCGGTCCTCCCTTGACTTTAATAAGATTTTTTATTTTTATTTAAAAAAAAAAAAAAAAACATTTCAATTAAAGTTGCTGGATATGTTAGCATGGTGGGCTATCAAAGCCAGAGAGAACACAAAGCACTAAAAGGGGAAGGGGAATGCCCAAAAGGACATGGGTGGGGGTAGTAAGAAAAGACTTGATGACATATGGTCTAATTGAAGTTATGGCCTTGATAGAGTGGAGAGTGGACTGGTAGAAAAGGATTCATGTAACGGATCCCAATTAGTTGGAATAAGGTTTGGATGATGATGATGATGATGAGGTGGAGGAGGAGAAGGACATAAAGCACTAGGAGGAAGTTTTGCACTGAAATTCACAATCAATGAGCTAACCAGGTAAATAAATAACTAATAAACAAATCAGTTCGCCAATCTTTACAAGTCAAGCTACCATGAATTGGAAACAGTCACATGGCACAATCTGTTTTTAAAGCCTTGAAAATTTTTGTTTCCAGTTTTGCATTACAAGACAAAATGCTTGAAGGGGGAGAGGGTGTCAAGATTCCCTAGGACCATTTGTTGGTGATCGGTTCTATTTAGATTGAAACGCACTCCACTGCTCAAAACTCAACAGTCAAAATTTCTAACAACACAAATAACAAAAGCACATACACATTAGATTGATAGAAATATTGCTAATAGTTTTCAGTTTCATGATCAATTTGAAATGGGATTAGTAAGCAATTATTCATGGGATGCCTATAGAATTCGATTTGCTAATATCGCTTTGCAAAATCCGTCCATTCAATTCAAGGCATTATTACTTCTTCTTCTTTTTTTTTTTTTGCAACTTCAATTTGTTCAATTCATGAATACAACTCATCTAGTCCACAGTTACATGTTTCCTGTTTGAATCTTCCAAGCCTAACTACCATTCCACCTTATGAATTCAAGTCATGCAAGCTCCCAAGTCCTAACTAACAAGAAATTTGTGAAATTCAAAGATTGGCAGCTCCAAACCAACAAGCAAATTCTGACGAATACAAGAGCGTGGAATTCACTTTCAGTTTTTTTTTGTTGCAAATGGGGTAGCTAGTTGAGTTTTTTTTTTTTTTTTTTCGAAGATTGGTAACCATATTTAAGAAAGACTGAAATAACATAAAGCGCAAGACTGAAATAACATAAAGTGCACACACCAAGCTGCATTTGGATGCTCAATTGAATTGAAATCATTCAATTCAATGAAATTGAAATGACCATCATGGGGATAACCCCTTTCCATCCACAATGAAGATCCAGCCCCAAATAGCAATTCAGATTGTTTCAAGCCGATGTTGAAACACATGAAATTGCATTTAAGGGCCGGCCATCACAATGTATTGAAACAGTCCACCTCCATTTTAGTCTTTTCCTCTATGTTTAACTGAATTTTCACAACCAACTGCAACTAAGCATCCAAATGCACCCTCGAAATTCAAGAGAAGGATAAATAAGATCCAAATCAATGGCAAGATCGCATTCTACACCTGTAAATAGTTTGAATGCAGTCGGGACACTCCTTCTCTGGGTAATCCAGAAGACATCTGCTTTCTTAGACATATACAGCCCTGGATCGATGATAATTGGCTTCGCCCTTTGAAATCTACAGGACCCAAAAACAAATCCAATTTCAATGCCCAGCAAATTCAAAAGAAATATATCATAATAACAACAATAATAAGTAAAGATTTGCATACTCCTTCCATCCGATGTCGCTCGTGTGATCAATGAAATTAAGATCCCGCGGTAGAGACGAGAACATATACAAGAGATCTGATTCAAAACAAGACACCCATCAAATCAAAATTCAAAATTCAAGATGAAAAATGAACAAATCAAGCCCTGTCTCTAACCATCCTGCGTCACAAGCGGGTAATCCGACGCGCTGAGATTGATGAACCAATCCCACTCCCCTCCCTCTTTCAACAAGATTGCAGCCGCGTGCAGCGTGTTCGCAACCATCGTGGGCCCACGGTAAGTGACGAGGTTCGCCCTCGTGATCATCCTGACATTCCCAATCTCGACGAAGACCGGGTGGCCCATGACGTAATCGTGCAGATCCAGCCGTTCATCTGGGGGCGATTCCAGGTCGAGGTGGACAACGTACTGGTTCCTGGGGTGGTAGAGGGCCTCGAGGGTGCGGCGCAGCATGCGGCCGTCGCCCGAGGAGCCGGAGATGAGGTAGGCGAGGCGGGGCAGGGAGGAGGATGCGGTGGGGCCCAACGGGTTGATGACGTGGAGCTTGGATTCGACGAAGAGAGGGGTTGATGACAAGGGAAGGAAGGAGAGGAATGACATTGGAGAGGAGAGAGTGGTGAGGAAGAGGAGGATGAGAGAGATGAGGGATGCAACGGACAGAGGGAGGATCCATCTCCGCTCTACGCTCGTCGGACGGAAGTGGAGGATTGGACTGATGTGCTTCATCTTCATTTTTTTCAAAAGGAGAGTGTGGGTTGAAGCATAGAGGGGGCTGTTTTTCTTAAAATTTTGGGTATGAATTTCTAGAATTGGATTGCTTTTTGGTGAATGTGAATTTTGGGATGGGGTGAGTTGCCAATACAGAGGGTGGGATTTTGGGGTTGGTTTTTCTTCGTTGTTAGCGTGGAAACGCGAAGTTGGTGAGAGATAGCTTTCGTTAGTTGCGAAGGACTACTTCACGATGTTCGCATCTCCCTCTCTCTCTCTCTCTCTCTCTCTCCGTGGCTTGATCGGCAGAGTGGTTGAAAATATTTCATACTCTGTGGAGCGCGATGTTCCCTATACATGCATTTAGAAATTGAGCCTTTTAGATGCATTTTCTTCACATCAAACCGTTGAAATAACGGGTTCCATTATATATGGGCCATTAGATAAAATAAACTGAACTGAAGAAATGGTTGATCGGTGCATGGTTTGCTGATTATTGAAAGGTAAAAGACCAACGGTCAAAATTGAAAGAATAAATGTCCGCTGATACGAATTTGTAGAACGGTATATCTGGGAAGTGGTTTAGGTGAGACCCAGATCCCGGGTGGGACCCCTGACTGTGGGATCCACTGTGACGTATATGACTACATCCACGCCATCTATCTGAATTAAAAAATCACTTTAAGGCATCCAAAAAAATGAAGCACATCCAAACCTCAGGTGGACCATAATACAGGAAACAGTGGTAATCGACCATTAAAAACTTCCCGTGGGCCACAACAGCTTTGGATCAAGTTGATATTTGTGTGGTCTCTTCATCCAGATCTTTGTGACCTTATCAACAGGTTGGATGGTAATTAAACATCATAGTGGCCCCTGTGAAGTTTTTTATGGTGAGGATTCAATCACTACAGTTTCCGGTGGTATGGTCCACATAAGATTTGGATCTGCCTTATTTTTGGAATCATGTCCTAAAATATCTTTTTAAACGGTTGGACGGTTTGGATTTAAGTCATATACATCCCTATGAGCTCTAAAGTCAGGGGTCCCACCTTGGTAGATCCGGATCTCACCTAATCCAGTCCCGTTTATTTGGGAAAATTGTTCGGCACTCTGGCATCGTGTGGCACTTTGATACGCAGGCACTCAGAAATTCTACACCTGGCGTATATTAAATCAATTAAATCCATTAAATTCGGGAATGCACTGTCGGATTTCCAAAATCAGATTTACGGAGAAATCCTAACCTTTGATCCGTGGACACTTTTTTCGTGGAGTAGGACCATTGGATATTTTTATTTTTAACCGTCCAATACAAGTCCACAAATCCCATGGCCATATAGTCAAACACAAGTAATTCTTGGTCCATGATACATCCAGGGCCAATGGATAGTTTAATTTGAGTCACTTTCATGCCACGTAAGCATTTGCCAAGTGATTTCTAAGTGTCTGCGTATCATCTATACACTTGTCAGAGTACCAAAATTTCTTTACTTTTATGGTTAGATATATTCTACGTGTACAAATTCCGTCTGCATGTGCACCGAGTATAACTTAGTTTTGTACTCCACGTGTATAAAATTCCGCCTGGCTTACCTTTTGCATCTCACTCGTGTAAGCTCATGTCGTAAAATGAGCCGAAGAAACGGATGGATGGTCGGAGAAGATTAACACAAACATCATGGATGGACGGAGAAGATTAACACAAACATCGTGGTGGGCCCCACGGAGCTTCGATACCCGTGTAAACCCGGATTACAGGCAACTCGCGTCCGAGCATCCCACTCTGCCGGAGTATCAAGTACCATCCACAGAAGCATATAAACCTGAGGAGTGCTGTTTGCAGCCGAGCATGTGCACATGCCGACACGTACTGAAACGGCACGTGTGTGATACTTTCACCCTTAAACATGTGGTTCCTGAGTTGGCATTCCTTACGCCAAAAATCAAGCAAGTTAATCCCATCAGTTAAGCCACAAATATATTGGAAAATGGACGGTTAAATAGGATGATCAATGGTTTATATTCAACGGGCATATATGGCCCATTTTATAATTGGGATAGGCTGAAATTTATATCTGTGACTTTCAGTGAAGGGTCCACCTGATTGATGGATAAGATCTTGTACCGGAATTCTGCATTGGCATCTCTGGGCGCTTGTGTTTTGGCCTGTAAAGATGCGCAGCTGAAAAAGCGATTGTTTCTACCTCGGGCTGACGTTTTTTGAGGATCTATACTTTCCGTCGGGTACTGGGTTTGGAGAATTAGGACCTTGGTTCATTGATCCTGACCGTCGATCTGGTGGATTCCCCGATGGATGGATCATGTCCAAAAATATATCGAAAATATCACATCCGAACCCTTTGATAAGTCACCTTGGAGCAATGGTACACATTCAACATTAAAAATGAAAAAGAAAAAAAGAAAAAACCGAGAGATTGGATAGGAAGGATCTTCAATGTGGTGCGGTTGGGGTCCACATGGGATACGGTCTAGATCTCCATATCATAAGGCACACTTTGCACAGATCTTAGATACTGTACCCACGTACCGTATGCTAGGCGGATAGCGTCCTACCCCGCCTTGACGGTAATCCGTCTATGTGGGGTCCACCGTGATGTAAGTGTTTTATCCACGCCGTTCATCGTTTCTATCAGATCGTTGTAAGCTATGAAAAGAAAATAAGTCAGTTATAGATCTTAAGTGGACCACAAAGTGGGGATTGAACGTCCATCATTAAAAACTTCTTGGGAGCTGGTGAAGTTTCGGATCAAGCTGATATTTGTTTTATCACTTCATCCATGTCTACATGACATTATGAATACGTTGGATGCTATAAAAAATAAATAAAAATAAAATCATAGTGGCCGTTAGAAAGGTTCCAACGGTGCGTGTCCTTATCACTGCAACTTCCTTTGGTGTAGTCCACTGGAGTTATGTACCTGCGTCATTTTTTGGATTATACATTGTGATCTGAGCAAAGCGATGAACGGCGTGGATAAAACACTTACATCACGGTGAGCCCCACAGAGCCCTGTCCGGACGGATTACCGTCCAGGCGAGGGTAGGTCGCAATCCGCGTCCTGTGATAATGTAATTACCGTCTTCCCGTCGGTGGATATGCACGGTATCCGGACCGTAATCCTCTACGGAGCCTGTCGTACATAGCGCCCAAACTCCTTGCCCCACGTCTTATATGTGAAATCCAATCCGTCCGTCAGGTTCAATTCTCAGTGATAGTTCCTGGAGCCAAAAATAAACTAGATAAAAAACTCAGGTGAGCCACACCGCAGGGAACAGCAGGAATGGGATTGACAAACATAAACTGCGTGGGGCCACCATGGTTATCTTTCATCAAACCCGTTAATTATCTGTGATTCAAGAGCGTGAAGGGACTTACGAGGCATGAACTTAGAGGTCTCTGGCTCAATATACATTGTTCTGATTGGTGTGGCTAATAATTTTTTCCCAGGCTTATAATTTAAATATTAGGCCCATTTGAGATTTGGATACGCTTCATTTCTGAAATCATGCCTCAAATTATCTGGGAAAAAAAGGACGGCGTGGATGCAAAATAAATATATCAAGGTGAGCCCCACGGCACGGGCAGCGCCGTCCCGGGTGAGGCCGGTCTCAGCGGAAACGAATTGGCTACTCCCCTGACACCAGCCAATGGCTCGTGGTTGGTGCTCCGTGGGGCCCACCATGATACATGTGTTTCATCCATTCCATCCACATATTTTAACAGATCATTTTACAGTACCATACCAAACATTAGGTAGATCCAAATCTTAATTGGACCACATTACAGGAAATAGTGTTGAATGAGTGTTGACCATTAAAAATATTTTGGGGGCCATAAAAGTTTTGGATCAAGCTGATTTTTGTTTTTTCCCTTCATCTGGGCCAGTATGACCTAATCAACAGATTGGATGTCAAATAAACAGTACAGTGGGCCTTAAGAGGATTTTAATGGTGGATATCTAATCACTATTGTTTTCATGTGGTGTGGTCTACTTGAGTTTTATATACATATCATTTTTGACATATAGCCTTAAAATGATCTTTAAAAATGAATGAACATAATGGATGAAACACATACATTATAGTGGGGCCCACAGAGTACCGACCATCAGCCACAGGGCTGGTGTCAGGGGGAAGTAGCCAATCCGTTCCCGGTCGGACCTAAACCAATCCCCAGCGTCTGACCGTCCTCGGGAAACGCATGCATATGACTGCCCAATCAAGCAGTGCATTATTTAACTGACATGAATCCGCCAACAACATGGTGACGTGTATGAATTGGACGCGGATCGCGTCTTACCCGACCCGTCTCTAGCCACGAACCGATAGTTCTAGGGGTGGTCCCACCTATGCCGTTCATCACTTCTCTCGAAATGTTCGAAGGTATTTGAAAAATAAAAAACAAGATCGAGCGCCCTAAAGTGGACCACGCCAAGGTTGAATCTTGTATTTAATGCTTCGTGTCTAAGATTATTATTTGGTGTGGTCTTATGGAGCGTTGGATCTGCCTCATTTATGTGTCCATAACTTCAAATGATACGAGAGAAGAGATGTACGGCATGGATAAACAGATAAATCACGGTGGCCCCGGCCACGTTGATGGCTAGAGACGGGTGGGGTAGGACGCAATCCGCGTCCTTCGAGATATTTTATCCTGAGGTTTTCACGAATGCGGGCGGCGGTATCCGGTTTGGCCAGTGACGCTGCCGCCATCCAGGTGGTTAGGGGTCGGTGTTCTGTGGGCCCCACCATGATTTTGTGTTTTATCGACGCCATCCATTCATTTTCAAAGATAATTTCAGAGCTTGATGAAAAAAAAGGGACAGATTTAAAACTCATGTGGATCACATCACCATCCTGACGTTTTCACGAATGCGGGCGGCGGTATCCGGTTTGGCCAGTGACGCTGCCGCCATCCAGGTGGTTAGTAGTCGGTGTTCTGTGGGCCCCACCATGATTTTGTGTTTTATCGACGCCATCCATTCATTTTCAAAGATAATTTCAGAGCTTGATGAAAAAAAAGGAACAGATTTAAAACTCATGTGGATCACATCACCGGAAAACAGTAGTGATTGAAGGTACATCATTAAAAACCTCCTCGGGCCTACTGTAACGTTTATTTGTCGTACTAGCTGCTGATTAGATCGTACAGAACTGGACGAAGGAAAAAAAGAAAAAAAAAACGCCATCTTCAAAAACAGAAACATCATATTGATCCAAAACTCTCGTGCCCCGCGAGAAGTTTTTAACGGTGAGCGTTCAATAAACACTGTGTGGTCCACTTAAGATTTGGATCTACCTCATTGTTGGGCTACTACCATAGAATGATATGGAAAAATGAATGGATGGTATGGATGAAACACATACATCGTCATGGGCCAACATAGCACCGACCACTGGCCATTGGCACGAGCTAATCCGTTTCTGGGCGTACGAGAGCTTCTGATCCGTTGATAAGCGGCGCCTAAATGGCTGGTCAAAGAGACATCAACGGCCCAAAGAAGGCACGGATCTTCTAATCCAGAAGTATTTTATGACCATCTAGCAGTCATGGCAAGGCCGCTTTTTGACGGTTCTGATCACCCAAAGCAATGTGCTAACCATACGCATCAGGATAGCATGACGTCACACGTCAGGACCGTGTAAAATCTCTCGCTATGCTTGCTGCAGAGGAATCCAATCAACAATTGAAAACGGCTTCGAATTTGATGAAGAGAAGAAAATTAGATTCTCTGGCGGTTTATTGATGATTTATACACATGCATTCAGGAATTGCACACGTGGGGTATATATAGCTAAAAATAAACCGTCCAAAAAGTGGGCCCCAGTTTTTACGGGTCCAGAAACCGAAAATGTCATCGTGGAAATGTAGTTAGATTGAAACTATTCAAATGAACAAAGATCGATATATTTTTGGGACTTGAAATGTCTATGCTTGGGAGGATGATTTGGATGGTTTATTCGAGTAACATGTTCGCCACGTGTTCGATTTCCAGAGCAATACAGCATTAAGCCCGAGTATTAAATAACTCATTTCTCTCCGACCGCATCGTCTACAGCAATCGTTTGGGTGAAATAGCGAATCTCTACCACACCAACGTAAACAATGTAAAATTAGTACGTAGATGGGGGAAACGGATTGACGGACTGGCTATTCCCCCCGTTAACTGCCAATGGCTGGTGGTCGGTGCTCTATGGGCCCCTCCATGATGTATATGTTTCATCCATGCCGTCCATCTATTTTTCTAGATCATTTTACAATGCAATGATAAAGATGAGTTATGTCCCACAATCAAATTGACCACATTACAGGAAACAGTGTTGAATGAATGTCAGCTATTAAAAACTCTTTGGGAGCCATAAAAGTTTTGGATCATGTTGATCTTTGTTTTTTCCTTTCATCTGAGTCTGTATGACCTAATCAACAGATTGGATGTCAAATAAAAAGTACAGTGGGCCTTAGGAGGATTTTAATGGTGGATATCCAATCACTATTGTTTTCCTATGGTGTGGCCCACCTGAGATTTATATTCCTCTCATTTTTTGAATCAAGCCATAAACTCATCTGTAAAAATGGACGAACCGAATGGATGAAACACATACATCATAGTAGGGCCCACGGAGCACCGTCCACCAGACACGGGGCTGGTGGCAGGGGGAGTAGCCAATCCGTTCCGGTGGATGGGGACTAACGTTCCTGGCAGGGGCGCAGTGCGGCCCACCATGATGTATTTGTTTTTATCCACACCGTCCATCCATTTTCACATGACATTTTATGGCATGAGCCCCAAAAATAGTAGATGGAAGGCTTGAGTGGACCACACCACCAGAAGACACACACCATTGACAATGACACACACCATTGAAACCTTTCTAGGGCCTACCGTGATGTTTACCTGCCATCCAACCCGTTCATAAGGCCACGCAGACATGAACGAAGAAAAAACAACTATATAAGCTTGATCTAAAATGATATGTTAAAATGTATAGACGATAAAACACATGCATCAAGGTATGTTGCACAGAGCCTCTGCCCGGACCATCCGTGTCTAGCTAAGTACCTGTGGAGGTAGTACCTGCGACCTGTAAAATTACTATTTAAACTGCTGAGCTCAGACCGTGTGGCTTGAGTGAATTTAAATTGCTATTTAAACCGCTGAGTTCATACGGTGTGGCTTGAGTGAATTTTGTATCAATATTTTTAATATTTCATTCATACCGGTGAGTTACACGTTGATTAAAGATAGACAGTGGATTAATAAGGCTAACGCCTGTTGACATTGCCAGACTAGCTACTATGGTAAATATACTACTCTCATCATAAGATAATTTTAATTAATGTTTCTTCTGCGTTACTTGTTTTGTTATTAATAGGATAATATAAACACTTACGCTTGCCTTTAGGGGATGGATTGTTACATGTCACATTGTCACTATCAACATGACCAATTAATAAAGCAGTGTGCCCAAAATGACCGTAAAACACCCACTGAGATAACACATCTTATCGTATATTTAGTTATGATATTCTTAGCAATGCCGTCTTTCACAATCATTCCAAAATGAAAAATCTTTCGAAATATGTTTGGAAAGCCAGCAACATTTGTAAATGTTTTGAATATCATAAGATTAGATTGATGTCCAAGACAACTCATCTTTGGTGCGGAGTCAAGTTAAAAGAGACAAACATATTGGCTCAATCAGGTTTTTCTCTCCATATATCAATCAGAATACAGGAATGGGAGAGATCAAAAATCCCATTTGATGCGTCATGGTTCAATTAGATTAATAGAACAGGACACCTATATATGCTATGGTCTAATAACATATCAGTATTAAGTGTTAAATCTTACCATCACTCCAAACCATCACCTTATGGATAGTTAAATGCAAGAGGAGATTTAATCTAAACAGACCAACAACTCGAAGTGAATAAGGTGGGACACCAATAGAGACGTTGAGTGATCATGATCGATTCATAACCAACCCTTGAGGTTTTTGGATCTTAGATTGGTTATTTTCATTAGAGAAGTTTTTTGGGTCCCAAGCATGATCTTTTGTGGGCCACGAAAATCTTTGCAACGGATCAACTACGAAAAGAAGATGCGATAAGACAACAAGTATAAATCTAGCTAGAGTCCTTTCTTTTTGATACTAGCAAACAGTTTCGGATCAATCAAGGAGATTCCTGTAATCAAAACTATGACATGAACACGAATGATATAAAAGTACGAAAGAAGCCCATCGAGAGATTTCATCACCTCGACAAGCTATAAAAAGAACACACAAAGAAGAACTCGAGGCCTTACGGCTAACGCATCTACATACTTCATATTTCTTTTATCATTTATCTTAATTTAACCTACACAGTGGCTTCCATTATAGTACCTTAGGAATAGAATAAATATGCTCAACCTTAAATTATATGATTATAATCAATTAAATTCTGATTTGGTTGATAATATTAATACAGCCGCCTACCGACCACTTGCCTCTATCATTTGTTTCGATAATTGTATAAGGTATCTTTCTTCTCTCTTCGTTTATTTTTTTGATTGATTGTTACGGTTGATTGTAATGGGTAATACATTTAAATGATATTACAATCGGCATTGTTTCGCCTTATTTTATTTATCTGTACATTTTTACTCATTTAATAAATGTATAAACTTAAAGACTAATGGAAGAAAAGGTCTTTAAGTATGTATACTCATGTTTACTATCCCAAGCAAAATAACTTAATTGGAAGGGCTAACCCCTACCTTTTCACAATCTCTTAGACAGAGTGCAAACCACTAGTTGAGAGGATAACTAGATCTTAAGTTCAACCTCAAATTTATCAATCTTGATGTGAGTCAATAGTCATCAATCTAGTTAATTTGACCATTGTTCCATGCATGCAATTTGACAAACTTGCTAAGCATAAGTAATTTTACATATCTAATACACTAGGCCTCATAGGCTCAATTGTTTCAAGCGTTGAAAAATTCTTCTGAACAATAATAAATTAACGGCTAGATGGATCATGACACTAGTGTTTTTTTTCTCACACACCCACCCACACTACACACATGCACCCACACTACATGGGCAATCGATCCTAGGATCCCAGTGTTAAAATAGAGTCTCTCTACCACTAACCCAAGATCATGCCACTTGTTTTGACAAACACAATAATCCATTTGTAGATGTTTCTAAGGGCCTATTTGGACAAATGACTTTCGGTGTATTAAAGGGGATTAGGTGGGATAGGATTGTCAAATCCTTCGTACCCTACTCCTCTGCCTGTTTGGGCAGTGTCGTCTGCAGGGTTTCATCCATCCTTCGCTGTATTCGCTGGAGATATGGAGGGATTGCGAAATCCCTCGGATTCGTCGCTGCTACAACCCCTACCAAGATCTCCAGGTCCAGATCAAAACCCTCTATAATCTGCCTACTTCTCCTGAATTCCTTTTCGAAGAAGAATCCATCACTCAGCGCCACTCTTGGGGCGAGAACCTCACCTACTACACGAGCTCTGGCTACCTCATCGGGGCCATAGTTGGTGCTGGCAAGGTCTTTGTCGACGGCGTCCGATCCTCCGAGCCTAGCGACACCCTCAAGCTCCGCATCAACTGGATCCTCAACGCTCAGGCCAAACTGGTCATACGTTTAGAAACTGCGTTGGTATGATTGTGCTTCTATACGCTGGTCTTGAGAGTGGGATTGTGGGTTTTAGAGACACTGATGATGTGGTGAACAATGTGCTGGCGGGGTTGGGTACAGGAGCTCTGTTTAAGGCGGCGCAGGGGCCAAGGTTTGCAGCTCTGGCTAGAGCCATTGGAGGGTTGATGGTTGGAGCTGTGGTGGCTGGTAGGCAGATTCTGAAGAGCCATTCGCAGGAGATCTTGGGAAATGTTGTTGGGTTTTGTCAAACCCTGTTTCTTTCTTAGTTGCTGGTTGGATGGTTCTAGACTTTTTATAATCTAGAAGATTTTTAGTGCATGGGCGACCCAAAGTATAGCTCGTGATATCCACCATTTTGGATCCGTTGAACAATGACTCTATTTATACAAAACTGAAATTTGAAGAACAGTGTACAATCTCCCAAACATCATCCCAATGGTTATAACGGTTTTTGGAAGTAATTCCTAAGTTTTCCTAACAGCAAGGGTTGGTGAGATGGTTGCAATACGACAACACCCAAACAAAACTGATGCTGGTCATGGGATTCGCCTCTATACCCAAACCACTCGACCATCCACTGACGGTATTAAATGCACCAGAATAACTAATTCAATACACCTAAATACACCCAAAGCTGTTTGCCCAAACCGGCCTTAAGTTCTTAACAAAACTTAGACATAGGTAGTAGAATTTAATACCACTGCCACCTCCAAACCTCCTTTGTATTCCCAATGAAAAGTAGAGAAAAGGATCAAGTAATTTTTGCAAAACCGAGCATATTAAACAAGGAGAGAGACACTCATTCAAATATTGTGTGCATGTGTTCAATTAATTAGTTTTCTGATTCACTTTTTTAATCACGTGCATGTGTTTAATTAATTGACTTTCTTGCTAATTTTCCCATGGAGGTGGCTTTGGATGTGCATATAAACCAAAGATAATGTTGCATTTTTTTAAGTTTATAAAATATTTTATAAATACTCAACATCCCTTCTTCCTATCAGACATCAGACATTATTGGATAACACTTTTTGCACTACAAAAGTAAGAGGATATATATATATATATATATATATATATATATATATATATATATATATATATATATATATATATTAAAATACTCCACCAAAAAATTTCAGTATGATCCTGTGTCCATGGTTCATGCAAAGACCATGATGACCAATGCACTAAAGAGAATAAGGTTTGGTACTCTAGCAGGGTGTGATGGATGCTACACAGACACTTAAAAATTACTTACTTGAAATGGAAGTAATTCAAATTAAACAGTCCAAATCATGGGTACACGGTTTCGTGCATCACGACTTGAAGTTTTAGCTTTTTTAATTATCTATCCGATTGGTGGGCAATTATTGGACAGTTGAAAAATGAAAAACATGCTATGATTCTATTTCCACAAACAGCCGTTCCCAATCATATGTTAGGATTGTTTAATAAATCTGATTTTGGGAATTTGACCTAACTAAGGACGGTGAGTTCTACAGTTTAGTTTGTTTAATTTAACCGGCCACGTGTGCAATTTTCTAAGCGCACGTGTATCAAGCGCCATATGCTGCCGGGAAGCGGATTTCCTGCGAAAGGCTTTCGCAGGAAGTTCCTGCGTTGGGAACCCAGGTGGGGCCACTGTGATGTTTGTGAGAAATCCTCCCCTTCCATCAGTGTTTTGAGTTCATTTTAGGACATTATGACAAAAATGAACCGTATCCAAAGCTCAAGTGGGCCGTACTAAAGGAAAATGTGGTTAGGGAAATCACTACCGTTAAAATCTACCTAGGTTCAACAGTGATGTTTACAAGCCATCCATACTGTTAATAACTTCATTCTTACTGGGAAACTGAAATCACAAATATTAGAAAGATTCAAAACATCTGTGGCCCACGAATATTTTAACTGTGGACGTTCAATTATCATGTTTTCAGCCCACTTGAGCTCTGGAAACGGTTCATTTTTCGTTTCATAACCTGAATTGAACTCAAAAAACGGATGGACAGGTAGGATTTCTCACAAACATCACAGTGGGCCCCACCTGGGTTCCCATAGCAGGAACTTCCTGCGAAAGTCTTTCGCAGGAAATCCGCGTCCCAATAATCCTATCATTATTTATGCATGCGTGATTATTTGATCATGGCCCATCCAAATAGATGCAGAGTTGCTTGTAACCCAATGCTGTGCTGGGCCCACATCAATGGCTGTGTAACATCCACTCCGTCCATCAATCTTGCCAAATCATTCCAAGGGAACCCCAAAAATGTGGCAATTCAAAACTCAAGCAGGCAACACCACAGGAAACAGTGGGGATGCAAACACTGAAACCTTCTTAGGGCCCACCGTGATTTATGTAACCCGTTCATAATTTCAATCTCCACTGTTTCCTGTAGTGTGGCACACTTGAGTTTTTGGATCCCCCTTATTTTGGGCCCACATTCTAAAATAATCTGGCTTAACTGATGGACGGTGTGGATACTACATGGACATAGCAGTGGGCCCCACAAAGCTTTGGGTTAGATGGGATACCTGTCAAAGGGGGTGCATGCAACTGGCGTTCCATTCAAATTATCATTGACAGGATGGACGGTTCCGATTAAGCGACCATCTCTGCATGCGTGCAAAGGTTGGTGAATGTCACCGATCGTGTCTTCACTATCTTGAATCCTTGATCTTCTGCTTCAAATATTCCCACGTACGTCTGACCCACGTGCATCACACCGTGACAGCCCGGTCCACCTCGTTACTTTGGGCACGGCCCCTGACTGTGGGGCCTACCTTGATGTATTTGACTGAATCCAGGCCGTCCATCTGTATTGAAAACTCATTTTAGGGCATGATCCAAAAAATGAAGCAAATCCAAATCTCAGATGGGATATAGTACATGAAACAGCAGTAATTAGCCATCAAAAACTTTTTGTGGGCCATAAAACTTTGGATCAAGATGATATTTGTGTGGCCTCTTCATATATGTCTCTGTGACCTTATCAACAGGTTGGATGGTCATTAAACATTCCGGTGGACTCCATGAAGTTTTTAATGGTGGGGATTCAATCACGACTGTTTCCTGTATTGTGGTCCACCTGAGATTTGGGCATGCTTCATTTTTTAAATCATTCCCTAAAAAGAACTTTGAAAATGGTTGGACGGTGTAGATTTAAGGCCCATACATCGCTGTGAGCCCAATGGTCGGGGGTCCCGTCCATCAGATGCATCACAACATGTTACGTCCACCGACCAAAAGTCAGGCTGATATGTAAATCAGGCAGGCCACACCACAGGAAACAAGTTGAAAGGGCCCTTCCACCCTTGATTTACAACAGGAGCCCACCATGTTGTTTATATGGAATCTAGGCCATTCAAACCCTTCATCTATCATGGATGA
Source organism: Magnolia kwangsiensis (assembly GCA_037074715.1). NCBI lineage: Eukaryota > Viridiplantae > Streptophyta > Magnoliopsida > Magnoliales > Magnoliaceae > Magnolia > Magnolia kwangsiensis. The sequence goes on from CM073571.1 coordinate 13,928,765, forward strand.
AGGGTCATACGAATCTAGGCCATTCAAACCCTTCATCTATCATGGATAAAGGGTCATACCAAAAATCAGGCTAACGTACGAATCAGGTGGACCCAGCGCAAATCAAAGATGTCCCTTCCCAGTGATGTTACTCATATGATTCTTCAGACATCTACAATAAAGCATGCCAAAATAACATAAAATTTCATGATATTTTGTGCAACCAAACGCACCCAAAATCACAATGGTTTGGACAGCCATTGAAATGAAACAATGCAAATTTCCCCCTGCCTAATACTGCTCTTATCTTGGACGGCTGGATCCAATACAAATGTTCCTAGCATGAGTTAATGTACAAATCAACATGTGGGGCCAACTGTGATGTTTCAATGACATCAGATCCGTCCATCATATGCACCCCACGATCTTCTCTTTGGAAGCCAAAAATCTGGCCGATCCAAAAAATCAGGGCCACACCACAAGGAACAGATGGTACAAGGACTCAAGCATCATTAAAAACCTTCAAAATTGTATAAGGAGTCCACCAAGTTTTGTACACTTCATTTAATCAACTCAGAAGGTTAACCCAACCAGGATGAATGGACCAAAAAAAAATAAAAAATCTTCACATTCCGAACTAAGGTGGGCCATGAGAAGTGATTTTTAGAGTTTTTAGGCATGATTTTACATGGTGTGGCCCATTAGAGTTTTAGATTGGCTGGATTGAGAACATTTGGGGAGCTACATGATCTACGGATTTGATGTCAGAAAAACATCATGGTGGGCCCCACATGTACATTTGTAGGTTAAGCTTATCCTAATATGTGTGTATTGCATCCAGCCTCATCTCAGACATGCACACAACCTGTGTGCCCAAACCTTCAATTCTCCCACAGCAATCACACAATCACAACAGCACCACCAACAACAACAACACCACCCACACCAACACCAACAACAACAACACAATGAGCAAGTTCTCCACCTTTAACAGACAGTAAGTTATGGAACTAGTTTCCCAATCATGAAGTAACTGAACTAAAATGGTGTCTGTAATCCTTCATTAACAACAACAACAACAACAATGAATTTTTAGTACATGAGCAAGTTCTTTACCATCTGCAGATAGAGTTCCCTAATAGCCTCCTAACCCAAAATTTTATTTTAATTTTTTTTTTAAAAAAAAAAACCTCCGCATGCTTCCCGTCCTTCACCTAAAAGCTACAAAAAAACCAGATAAGAACAAGTGCTTCCAAAAACGTATAGGCTAAAAACATAATACAAGCAATATGGATGAGAATATCCGCACTGCCCATCTCAACTTCTCCAGCTGTGATGGGGATGACTGAGAAAGACGGGGCGAAATGGTGGGAGACGGGCTACTACTAGCCGTAACGTTTTCCTTCGAACAGGCGTATGAGCAGCGGCTTGGACGTACGATTCTGTACACACCACTGCTCGCTAAAATGTAAACATCCTTCCTGTTATCCTCCCCGAAAGAGAATATGTAGCCTAAAGAGGGCAGAGAACTTCCGGGAACGGATTTGCATGGGAGTGGAGAATCTCGAGCACAGCTGAAATTGAGTGCAGCATAGCTGAAGTTTCCGCTGTTTTCTGGGCTTTCTATGCCCGACCACATCCCACCCGCATACAGGTCTGCATACAAGTACCTGGAATTCCACATGGGAGAAGAGATGATAAACTAGCCAAAGCAAGCTGGATGGAATATACGAAGTTGGATGGAGGAATTTGCTTGGACTAACAATGTGGATGTGTGGCCCACCTTTTGGTGATCCCAATATGGCAGTCCATATATAATGGATGGAAGATACCTCCAAAATGCATCATCAGATGATCATAACCTTAACAGTCTGGCTCATTTTTTCCCCATTTAACTATGGACAAATGGGTCTAATTGTCTGTTTGAAATCCACCAATTGGATGGCTATGATCATTTGATAGGGGAGATTTTCAGGTCGTTCCATTGTGGGACAGAGCAGATTGACATCTTAGATTATTGGTAGGTGAGCTTCACCTGTACCATTGCTGTGTCGGGCCGTTTCTTTGATTCATGCTGCTTTAAACACAGTAATATACATTTGAAAATTCCTAAGTTCTTTTTTAGCTGTTATTTGGATGTATGGAGTCATTTGTATTGATTATTTGGTTGAATTGAATTTCACTTACCTTCCAAACATGCATGGGTCAGCTGTAGACCGATAAACATAACCGCCAGTGATCGATGAAGATCCGTTAACCGAGTGATTGTATCCCATTACAGGAAAGATGGCGTTTATGGATCCAGGAGTAGTATTTCCTCCCGGAGTCTGCAGAGGACTGAAGAGAGTGTAGCCCTCATAGACCCGCCACCCATAGTTCCCACCCTTTGATATCAAATCCACCTCTTCATATGTATTCTATAAAAACTAACGGCCGTAAGCATACGCCATATTCAATTCCAAACAAGAAATGTTTGGTCTGGAAAAATCAATTTGAAATGAGAATGGGAGAAAATTATCACATTTGACGCAAAAAAAGAAAAAAGAAAAAAGAAAAGATAACTACCATCAATAAATAAATGGCTTTAAATTGTATAGAAGCGGAGTTCTCTTTTAGTGACTAATAGTGCACTTCCGTACTGCTCATAGAGTTTGTACATGTGGGGCCCGCCGTTTGGTTATCCTGACCATTGATTTAGTGGCCCCCTCATGGATGGACCATGATCTAGATATCCCAGCCATGTAATCTTTAGTCTTTTGTCCATGAGTTGTGGATGTTTGGCATACCTTCCCACAGACCATTAGTTCCAAGTCAAAAATCAGCAGTCTCAATGGGGAAAATTTTTTTGAGCATGGTCTGCTGATAATGATCTAGATCACCAAAACATGGGACCACATGAACAATCTCCTTATGCAATAGGGAAGTTCTCTGTTAGTCATTCATTTGGAACTTCACCTCAATTATATATTTTGAATATGCTTAATCATTGTAACAGATTCACGCCAATGTCATGATTTTCATCACGACGAACCCCAAAGCTGGACCAACATAGTAAAAGCTTAAGAACCCAAAGGGTGGTAACTAGAAAGACATGTTGAACAGAACTAGAAAGGAAAATAATCTCGATACCTGGCCGACATCTGCGCAGAAGAAGTACGAGGACCTTTCTGAATCGAAACTGCACCGCCATGGATTTCTTAATCCTAAGGCCCAAATTTCAGGCTGCAATTCGCTATCGACAGAAGATGGATTATCTCTTGGAATTGAATAATTTCCCCATAAATGGAGGCTATCTATCTGCTCTGTAGCTGGAAATGCATGAAAAGAATAAGAAATAAGTGGTTTAGAAAACAATATAGATAACAAAGTAGCTCCTTCAAAACTAAGTCAAAATTCAAATGAGCAACAGCTATCTATGCATAAGATGCTTCGAAAAACCATGTGATCTGAAGTGCAGTAGATAGTTGTATACGGACTGTTAGCTGTCTTGTTTCTCACTTGGGATGTTATCTACATCAAGACGCATGATCTTTCCGAGCAAAGACTTCTTATTTTGGGCGAAATTGTAAGGATCGCCTTGGTTTCCACCATCCCCCATCATGAAGTACAGATACCCGTCTGCTGGCCCAAACAGAATCTGCCCGGCATGATGAGATGTAAATGGAAGGCCCATAGTAAATATCCTTCTTGCTTCTGATGGACGGGCCTTATTCGCCTAGCAAAAAGAAATCAGATGAAATGGCATTAGAATCCTTCTGTAAGAACCATGACAGACATTACTAAGAAAGATCCACAGCATATGGTAGACTTTGGAAGCATTCCCAGATCGAATCTTAGTTGAATATGTTTTGAACTCAATAAGCAATTGGGTGAGCTAGAAACCAAAATCCAGATGGAAAAAATGGTATTTTGGTGGAGATCCAGTCTCATTGATGGAAGTACTTCCAAATGCACCAAAGTGTAGCAGGAAAGATTAGTCTGTATTTTCTCAAGAAAGAGTACTGATGTCTACCGAGGAAGGCGTCGATGAGGTACCATTAACAGTAAACTCCGCGACAATACTGCTATACTGGCATGGCTGCGCACCATTATCAGTACCAAGCTTCGAAGGGTCACAGTCCACATCTGAGTTACATGAACACCTTCCAGAACAGCTTGGCCAGTTGGATATATCGCAATTGAATGAAACAAAGAAACGGCCGTTCTTCACAAAATTTGGATGGAATGCCATACCCATCAGCCCAAATTCAGAATCGTAATGAACTTCGTCTGTTAAATCCAGAAAAGGATTGGACTCATCGAGCCCCAGTTTCCCACCTGATCCTTGTTCAGGAACAGTTGCCAGCCATACCTTACCTGGTTGGTCAGACAAGAAGACACGATCGGACCCATCAGGATGAGCGGCCATATTAAGGTAAGATCCATTCCCAATTCTCTCGAGGCATAATCCGTTGGGAGAAAGGAAAGGTTGAGCATCGTTTAGAGAGACTGGTTTTCCATCAAAACAAAATGACCCATCATTTGAAGGCCCACCAAATGCTTCACAGAAGTCATTTTTCGTCTGCCACAGATCAGTAAGTCTTGAAAAAGTAGAATTAAATGGAGCGCCAGCTCTTCCTTGCAATGAGGGCGAGAACGGGGAATTCCGTATGGATACATTTTGGCATGTATCCCAAACCTTTGAGCAAAAATCATTTGTTGCTCCATTGGGTTGGGATGAGTTCACGGGAACAGTCGAGTTGCATAGAACAGGGATGGTCCGAGGCTGTGATTCAATTCTGAATAGATCCGCCGAAAACTGATCACATCTCTGCAAGCCAAAGAAACTGAAATGTCATAGAAGGCAATAGTCTATGACTCTATAATAAAAAGCATGCTATAAAAACATCAAAAAGTCGCAAGGCATTGTTTAAGGGCGAGTTTGGATGCACTATTGAATTAAATTGCAAAAAATAGTTCAATAGAAAGGAAACAACCACATGGTAATTACCTTAGTATATTTATGGAGGAAGCAACCCACAAATTGTAGTTGCATTCCTTTCAAGTCCAACTTGAAAGTAACATAGCCGCAATTCAGAAATCCCTCAATATGAATGCCATGGAAGGTAATCAAAATTTGATCGCTTCCCCTTTATTTTACAAAATTCAATTCAACAGTGCATCGAAAACACAACCCGACATAGCCAGGCAATGCCGTCATGTTCGCCTCTAGGAGTATGAAATGAAAATTCACTTATCATAACTAATACATCTGCTTAGAGGGAAATTCTCGTAATGGTAGCACTTTATATGGTGAGTTTGTCAACCAGAGCTAACCTGTAACACCATCTGATCAAGCCCAATTCAAATACAATAAAAATGGGAGAAGCCAAGAAAGTCCAACCATATCACATGCCGTGATTATAGTGCTAGATGGATGAATAATCTGTTTGAATGTATGGGCTGATATACGTCCTTGAGTGTGGTTGATCCTCTCTACTTAGCTTAGTTTAAATTTTAACAATGTAGGATTAAATATTTAGGTGTGGTCAGTCCTTGGATTATCATTTCTAAACTTCTGGCTCATTGCTTGCATGGCTTTCACATAGCTGAGTAGGATATTTTGGCACTTTACCATTTTATTTTATTTTCATTTCAAGTTGGTTACAGAGAAAGCTCACAAAAAACCAACATTTTTGGCACAAGATTTTATCTTAAGAAATATAGTGAAAACTGACTTGGTTATTCTTATAGGTGAGGTTTTTCAGGTTATGGCCAAGATAGAATTATTTGAAAATGGCATGCCAAGATGATTCCTGTGATATACCATGATTGAAATAGTCTGGTGCCTCACAAGTTGTGGGCCAAGCCAACCATCGCCTTTTGTCTACCTGATTACTACTTGCTTGTTCACATGAAATATTTTATTTCTCATGTTTACCATTTGACGTTGTATTTATGGTTTTTCATAATTGTTATAGACATTCATAAACATCTAGATTGAATTTTTTTAGCACTTAATGATTCCTAACATCACAGAAGCTAAATGCTTGGGAATTTGTTTTTAGGGTAAGTGGTTTATGCTTTGAGATGTCTATTTAGGAGTGGGGAAAAAGAAAAGAAAATTTGTCTTTTCTTCTAACACTATGAAATACTCAACTTACCATTGTCATCGTCTAGCTTGTCTTATTAGATAGTTCGCTTGTTCTTTTTTTTTTTTTTTTGAGGATGGGTTAGTTAGATTGTTATACCTTCATAATGAGAGATCTTTTCCTCTTACTCATTTGAAAGTTTGATCTCTTCAAAACAACAGTGAAAAACAAAGAATTCTACTTTGCCAAAAAAAAAAAAAACCATTTGTCTCCTTATTATAGGAGGGGAAAAAAAAGGCAGAGATCTATAAAAATCACAATCTGAGTGCTCTTGTTTCTGGAATAGCCGGATGCAAACATGGAAGCGAGGGAGACTATCAGGAAAATGCCAAAAATAAGCTACTGTGGTTTTCTCAAGATCTTTTGATATATCCAGTGAATTCCTGCATAGGTGACACGTTCCAGTATCATTCTCTTTACTCTTCATCTATTTATATTCATGTGATGCTTGAGGATGCGTTTGGATGCACCATCAAATTGTATTGCAATTGCTAGTATTATAAAGTGGAAATAACCAAATTGTCTTATTATGAAATAAAGAATGAAGAATTCAAGAATCAAAAAACACCAGCACACCAGCAAATTCAATATCAGATTACCCATCGAATTTAAATTAATTCAAAGTCACCGTAATGCTCCCAGATTAAAACCAATCCTAATTCCAAGAAACGGAAACGGCATTTGATTTACTCGATGGGCTAGACTTACTGCACAAAGGATTGATTTGACGAGAGAAGCACAAGCAGGATCAGAAACATTCATATTTTGGAATCGCCTCCTCAGTCTCGAATCATCCGTCCCATTGCAGCAGACAGTACCGTTGTAAGGACAAAAGGTCAATGTGGAATTTGATTTAGAAGGAGCTTCTGTTCAAAGGGGGAAAAAACTGCTAATTCAGTAACAAATCAGAAAAGCAAATGATATGGAGTTAAAAAAAACTACAAAATGATAGAAGAACTAGAAACCATCTGAACTCAGTAAAAGATAAAAGAGAAAGCACAAAAAATGAGAATGAAAGAAGAGAAAGACCCATCTGAGAATTTGAAAAAATAAGTTCATCGAAGCAAAAACAAAATTGAAAATTGAAACAAAGAAATGAAAGAACCCAACTGAGACTTCAATCAAAGGAGCAGAGATAGTACAAGAACTGGGGGAAAAAAACACCAGCATACCCACAAAAGGAAGTAAAGGAAAGAACCCAACTCAGAATTCAATCAAAGGAGCAGAGAAAGTACAAGAAAAAACACCAGCACACCCACAAAATGAAGTAAAGGAAAGAACCCAACTCAGAATCTAATAAAAGAAGAACAGAGAAATCATAAGGACTGAAAAATAAACAAAAAATACAATAAATGAAAGAACCCAACTCAGAATCTAATAAAAGTAGAACAGAGAAATCATAAGAATTGAAAAATAAACAAAAAATAAAATAAATGAAAGAACCCAACTGCAAATCCAATAAAAGAAGAGCAGAGAGAGCAAAAGAACGGAGAGAGAGAGAGAGAGAGAGAGAGAGAGAGAGAGAGAGAGAGAGAGAGAGAGAGAGAGAGAGAGAGAGAGAGAGAGGCCCACCCGAGTTGGCGCACAAAGGCATAGCAGAAGAAGCTGGAATCAGAGAGGAGATTAAAAGAAGAACAAATGTAAGAACACTCATCTCAGAGAGATTAGAGCAGAGGGTGTTTTACTCTTCAATAGCTATTGAAAAAGACCAGACTGATATTCATCACCTTCACTTGTCATATGATCATATAAAACTTTTTTCTTTTTTTTTTCATTTTTCTTGGGGTGTAGTTAGAAGATGTCTGCATTGACCAGCAACATTAAAATAACAAAAAAATCAAATTAATTAATGGATATTTTGGTTTTAGAAACTAACGGTGTGCTTGGATATGAACACCCTCTTTGACTCTCTCCCTCACATTCAAAATGAAGCTATTTGATACTCCGGCGGTATGTGATAGTTCATGCTCATGCACTCAGAATTGTAGTTGTAGTTGTAGCATATATTTAACTAAAATTAAACTATCCAAAATCTGGTACCTGTATACACGTCATAACCCCAAAATGGCATTGATTGAGCAGTTTCTATTCTCTGACTTGTCTGTTCAATTCAGACCGTTGACTTCTATTCTCTTGTTCCAGCTGTCTTTGGATGGGGGTGCAGATTAGGTGTTACCCGGGTATAACCCTTACCGTGGGGCCCACCTAAATGATATATTGTATATCCACACTGTCCATTTGCTTCTACAAATAATTTTACTAAAGGAAAATTAAGCAGATTAAAATATCACGTGGACCACACCATAGGAAAGAGCGATGATTGAGTAAATCACCATTAAAATTTCAAAGGGGCCATCGTAAGGTTTCGGAATGTTTATTTCCCATCCAACCTTTTGATAGCGTCAAGGAGACCTGGATGAATGGAAATACAAATATCAGCTTGATCCAAAACTTTTGTGGCCTATAAAAAGTGTTTAATGGTCATTCATCACTGTTTCTATGGTATGGTCCACCTGAGACTTGGATCCTATTAAGGTTTGGGATCACATACTTAAATGAGATGTAAAAACATATGGACGGCGTGGATATACAAAAATTACAACAAGGTAGGTCCCACACGGTTGGAGTAACACCCAATAAGCTGCTACCCGGGTAACAGCTAATCCACTCCCCTTTAGATGTTGACCAACGGTTAGTTAGAACATTAGCTCAGAAAAGCCTTTAGCTGTTTAAGCCATCTAAAGTGGAGCCTACAATCTGGACGGTGTGATTTGTGCCAACGTGTGGTTCGTGTAGAATTTTCGGACTACACGTGTGCAAAGCATCATGTTCTGCCAGGCTATCAAAGTTTCTCATGGGGGTAATGTGATAAACAAATAACAAGACAGATTAGCGCCGTTGATTTATTTTTCATTGAAAAATCACAGAGTAGACTTTAGTACGCCTGGGTTGTGGGGCCAGAGTATCGTGAATTGTACCCATCTGCCCTCTCATCATATTCATGGAATACGTTTTACGTCCATCCAGACCGTCCAAGTTGTGGGTAACACTAAAGATGGTTCACACTCTCAAATTTAAACTGATCCTGCAGCAATAGAAAAAAGGAACCCTCACTAAATTATGGCGGTTAAAAAGAGAAATAGATCACCGCTTCAAATCTAATGGGATTATTGGACGGTTTGAACCATCTGACGATTGACATTTTTTAAACATGATCAAACTAACATGCGGCTGATTGATTTGGATGGTCTGGATTGATAAAGTAGACTGCATTATTTAAGTGGTTTGTGTGGACATCATCAACTGTACTCCGCCAAACTATCATACTGTACCAACTGTCATGTCAGCCCCCTCTCTGGCGAAACTCGAAAGAGGTTGGATTTAGTAAACCATCCGTGATAGGGTTGGTGGGCCCAAGCAATTCGTGAGGCGAGGAGCCCCGGACGGCGATTTCGTGTGAGATTCTTTCCAAATTCCTGTGATGGGAAGCTTGGGTCGACCTTGGTGTTTGTGAGAAATTTACTTTGTTCATCCGTTTTGCAAGGCCATTTTGGGACATGCTGTCGAAAATTAAGCGGACCAAAGTGGACCACGGGAGAGGAAATAGTGGGAAAAAAATGTCAACTTTTGAAACATTTCTGGGCTCACTTTGATGTTTATATTCCATTTCAACTGTTTATAAGGTCATTTTCATTGCGATAAATTAAAAATAATATAATTTTTTTAATTTTTATAGCCATATGAATATTTCAATGGTGGTTACTCAATTCTCACTGTTTCTTACCGTGTGGCCCACTTGAGTTTTGGATCTACCTCAATTTTGATCATATGTCCTAAAATGATCTTGCAAAACGGGCCGCCCAGGTGAATGTCTCAAACATCAGGTGACTACACCTAGCTTCCCAACTCATGCTAATGGCTTTTCATTTAATGCGCGTGGATCCTGGACCATGCTCTACACAAATGAGAAACCTCTCGCTCTCCCTCCCTCTCCGGCGGGCGCGGCTTCTGTGGATCCCGGGATCCACCGACGTGGGTGGGATCCCTGTGAGGCTAACAGTGATGCATGTGCATTAAATCTACACCGTCCAACCATTTTGAACCCTCATTTTAGGGCATGATCCCAAAAACGAAGCTTTTTTACCCAAATCTTAAGTGGATCACACCACACGAAACAGTCACGATTGAATCCCCACCATTAAAAACTTCATGGATTCTACTGGAATGTTTAATGTCCATCCAACCAGTTGATAAGGCCACAAAGACTTACTTGAAGAGACAACATAAATATCATCTCGAGAAGTTTTCAATGGTAAATTACCACTGTTTCCTGTACTATAGTCCACCTAAGATTTGGGTAATCTTCATTTTTTGGTTAATGGCCTAAACTGAGCTTTCAAAATAGTTGGATGGTGTGGATTAATGCACATACACCACTGTGAGCCCCACAGTCAGGGATCCCATCCACGAAGCCGCGCCCTCTTTCATGCTGGTGGGAAAGGATATCCAGAGGCGGAAAGTGAGATTGCATGGACCCACTTACATTGATTTAACTCAAAATAGAAGTAGACCATCCACTGGCTTCCAAAGGCCAGTAGTCTGAAAGGGAAGAAATAAAGTCACTTTCCACAAAAAGCGAGAAAAATGTGACCCTAGGAAGTTTTTGAGCATGGCCCCACCTCTGCTACTTTGGGTCTTGTCCCAATCCCCTCTTAGTAAAACTTCACCTAACGTCAACCCCAATTTTCATCCCTGCAAGTAACAAGAAATGCATGCATGTCAACTGGTCGGGTCCGGACCCGGGTCGACGAGTTCAGCTCTTGGAAATTCGGGTCCTTTCATTTTTAGGTCTCGTTTTTGGGACCCGAACTAGGATCCGATCAGGTCTAGGTACCTATTGGAAATTACCTCGGTTCTAAGTTGGACGCAAGTCAAGCATTTGTATGGTTGGGCCCACCTTGGACGGATTAGATTGATTGGTTTGTGGTGTACATGGGCTATTTCACATGCGTATGGCTAGTCTGTTACTTTTCACCTATAAGAATTTTATACTCTCGTTACCGGACTATATAAACGATAGGGTTATGTCAGGTTAGCTGCAGTTGTTGAGCCTATGTCATCACTTCAATCATGAATCCGATACGATAGGATTAATGTAGTGGATCAAATTAGTTGAGATAAAGGCTTAGATGATGGTGAGGATGATGATAACTGATATATAATATTACTAATTGTAGACACTGAAAAATCGACGCCTAAGTTGATTTGCGATTTGTATTGTTGATTGGGAGTGATAGGCTGATTATGGATGTTGGAGTTACCACTAGTCAAATAATCTCGAAATCTCACGGTCGGCTAGAACCACGAAATACGTAAGGTGAGAAAAATCCGGAGACTTCCCTACCTTAGATTGACTATTGATCTGCGATCCGGGATTTCGGGCAAAGGACTTTAGTTACAAAGAGGGAAGGTGTTAGGCACCCTCTCTGCCTGTACAAATGTACGGTCTCTACTCAGTGTGGTAAAACAATCTCAAAGGATGATGGATGTTGTGGCCGAGATGAGACTAGGCACACACGTGGATTTCTGATGCAGCAAGATCTGAGATTTCAGCAAGCCACAGAGCATACGTCCAACGACGTGTCTAGAGGGCGGATGTGATGATACTTATGTAAAGAGATAAGAAAAATGGACTAGATCACCAGAAATTTCTGATGTGACAGGATCCGATGTACGGCAAGCCACAGAGCATACGTTTATTAGAGATCTAGAGAAGCAGGGGGTTGAGAAGGGAGTAAAAGTCATGATGGATGCTTGTAAAATGAATGAATATTTGGCTTGATCTCTTGAGCAGGCTAAGATGTAGGTTGAAACATGATCAACTAAACTAGGTTGGGAGGTCAGGATGGTTAGGAAGGCAAGGAGTGGGCTAAGAAGATAGCTGAAAAATCTAGACTTAAAGGCTTTGGAGCACCTCCTCACCCTCACTCTCTTCCTCCCTCTCTCCCTCTCACTCTCCTTTTCACTTAAGCTTGGAAGTGAAGAGTTATTTTTTTTTGGTGTCTTGAAATGAGAAGAGGAGAGGGTTATTTATAGCCTTCTCCAATGGCATGGCTGTAAATAGGGGGTAGGTAAGGGTTAAAAGGATGACATGGAGGCTTGTAATTGGTTGGAAAGAGAAGAATGCCACATGACACATTCTCATTTGCTATGGAGAGCGGTAAAAAGGTAAATAGTGAAATCTGGAAGGATAATTTTGAAGGAAAGTTGACTTTTTGATGCTGGGACAGCTGTCCGCAAGTGGCCCGCTAGCGGCAGCACTTGAGGTACCGCAGGCGGTAGTCAGACTATTGCCCGCGGTAGTCAGACTACCGCTCGGGCTCAGTTTGGACCGGTTTCGCGCGTGCGAGCTTTGTACAGTGTGCGGGTTCGCCCAGAGGTCTCCTTTCAGGTTTTTCGGCTCAGAAAAGTGAATTTTGGCTTGCGTAAGGGGGATATGGGTCATGGTATAGGGTATAAGTGGGGTTGCATGTGCACTGAATGGTTTGAATCGGGGTTTCAGGTTGCAAATTTGAGGTTTAGGGACTTTGGTTCGGTTTAGGTTAAGATTAAGTATGATCATAGTTCCTGGATAGTTTTAACCTTCTCAAGATGTAGCCTGGGTGGGGTGTCTACAGATGCCCCTCTTTGACCGAGGTTGCGAGCAACCGACGGTCAAAGCGAGTGGACACCCTACCCTTCTGGTCAGAAAAAGGGGTAGTGACTCGAATCTTTTGTTTGTCATTGTATCATTGTCAATTGACTATTTAGAAAAGAGATGACTTGCACATATCATGAGGGTTGAGAAAAATGCTGTGATTACCTCCTGCGCATTCGTCGCGGCTTTACGGATCACTAATCACAACCCTTTCACGTCAGATTGTTAATAGCATCGAAGGATAAGTTTGACAGTAAGTGCCTCTGTACATTCGTCGCAGCTTTATGAGGATTCTCATACGGTTTGGTCTGTCGTTCCTTTGTTACGTAATCACCCTAGGAGTATTCGGTCTGTTTTATTGTCAAAGTGGTTAGATGCCCTGCGCGTTGGTGTGGCCTTACGAGAAACTCACTACGCCGACTTGGACTCAATCAAACTTTCTGAATATCTAGGACTAGGTATGTGCGAGTAATCTTTTGCCATGCAGTCTACTGATTCTGATACTTCGGTTACAATGGATTGTTGTCACTTCGAGTTTGATTATTCTTTCCAGAGGTAGATCCACTCCTTTTACTAGCATTCGTACGACTGTCCAGATATAGGAATCGGGCCAATCGTACTTGTATCATGTATGGATTCGATCATCCACTGGGGAACCGGAAGAAATCGAATCTTATTTAACTGTGTGCACTGGCCGCAACTGGAGAATATGAAAGATTCCTCAGTGTACTGCGTGCCACTTGTAGTGGAGGAAAACCTTGTTTGAAAGCTATTCCCTTTGGAGCTAGACTCCTTGGGGATTTTATTTGAAAATATATTTTTTAGATTTTTTGAAAATATCCGTTCGATTTGGCTAGTGGGCGTTGTCATTCGGTTTTTATTTGCACAAGTTAAGTCGCGTTGCCTCCACTGTTGAGTTGGCGGGGCTAACGATTTTTATTTGAGGTATTTTTTGAGATTTTTTGAAACATCCGTCCGATCTCGCGGGAGGGCGTCGTCGTCTAGTTTTATAATAAAAAAAGTCAAATGGCCTCCACTAATGAATTAATGGGGCTAATAGCTTGGAAGAAGCAGACCTTTTTAAGGCTATACTTACTAGGAATTTATTGTGTGCTTATTTTGGCAATTTTTAGATTTTTTTTTTTGAAAATGAGGCTATTTTGATAAATTTTAAAGAATTGGAAACTATTTTGGTGACTTCTGAAGGCTCGGGAACTATCTTGGTGACTGTTGAAGACTTGGAGACTTTTTTGGCAACTGTTGAAGATTTGGGGCTGTTTTTGAAAATCTTTGAGAGTTTGGGTTTACTTTTGAAAATATTTTGGGTATTGTCCTTTAGTTAGAGGCAAAAATCGATTGTTTGCAACTACCCTAGGGGACAACCCGCTGCCCCATGCATACTTTCAGTCGGGCGGCGGTCGGACTGCCGCGGGCGGTAGTCCGGCTACCTCCTAGACGTCACTTGGACTATTGGTCCGAGCCACGCACTGGTTCATCCGGTGTAGCCTTCTCCTCTATTTGAATCTTCCATTTGGACGTCCAGGGACCCATTGTGGTCCCTGAAGCTATTTTTGGAGGAATTTTTTAAGCCTATTTTCTTCTTTCCTTCCATTTCAGGTAATCTTGGCCATTGAACTCTTGCTATACCATGTTGGGCCATTCATCTTAGGAGCTTTTGATGGGTTGAATTTCTTCTTGGAGTTTGGAGAAGGCTGTGATTAGGGCCGTTGGACCACCTTGATTGGATCTGAACCGTTGAATCTTGTTGATCTTATTTTGTTCGGGCCAGATGGTTGGCTGGACTATTATTGAATTATTATTTTTTTGCTTTTTTTTTATGGAGTGGGGTTTGATAAGGAAAGGGCCCCACCCTTTATTTTTTACTTTTTTCATTACCTTTTTTTTATTTTTTTTTGTGAGTGATGATCTGAACCGTCAGATTGATGATTTGGGGCCTATTTGTGTGTATGGACGATGTAAATGATGATTGGTTGCTTGTGGTGGATGATGGACGGGTGAAATTTTTCAGGTGGGCTCCACATCATGATCTTGACCGGTCTTGATGCATGGATGTGGTGAAAGTGGTATTTTTGAATGATGGGTGGATGAGACTTTCAAAATGGGCCCCGCCTCATGATTTTGGCTGGTCCAGATGCAGAGATGTTGGGAATGGACTTATGGAATGTGTACTAGGTCTTTTGACATGGGCCAGGTGGGCCTTGAATCATGAGCCTAGTGGGCCTTTTTGGCTTGAACATGGGCCTTTTAATGGGCTTTTGGAACTTGGGCCTTAAAATGGGCTTTTGAGATGTGCCTTGGACATGGGCCTTGATGAGGGCTTTTTGAGATGGGCCTTGGACATGGACTTTTTTTGGACATGGGCCTTTTGAGATGGGCCTTGGAATGGGCTTTTTGAAATGGACCTTGGAATGGACCTTTTAACATGGGCCTTTTGAGATGGTCCTTGGAATGAGCTTTTTAAAATGAGTCTTGGACGTGGGCCTTTTGAAATGGGCCTTGGAATGGGCTTTTTGAAATGGGCCTTGATGTGGGCATTGAGGTAGGTTTTGGACGTGGCCCCTTCAAGTATACTTGTGTACCTTATCTATGTAGCATGCCTCATCGTGGTAAAAATGAGGCTAGCTCCTCCCGCCAGTCACCTGATCCGTGTTATGCACCTCGTGAGGGCCGTCATTTGTCCGACATTGCTCGAGAAGGTGGTGCGCCTGATGTTTTGAGAGGGTGTGGGGTTAGGACGCACTGGCCTGATTGGTTCGAGGATCCGCAACCGTTGTTCTTCGAGGTTCTGGAGTGGACCCCTTTCGCTCACTTGTTTTGGGTCCGTCTGAGTCGGACAAATATGTCTCTCTTATCTGCTCTGATTGACAGGTGACATCTTGAGACCCATACCTTCCAGCTTCCTTTTTGGAGAGTGGGGTATTACCTCATATGACGTATATATGCAGCTGGGTCTTCGATATGATGGGGGTCCGTCCCTTTTGAGGATGACCTTCCGGTGCCTACTGAGGAAAATTGGACGCATCTATTGGGGATGATGCCAGACGCAGCGGACTTTACTGGTCCTCGCTTCAAACTCCTCTGGTTATGTAGACACTGAAAATCGACGCCCACGCTGATTTAAATGTTATGTTTTTAGTGGTGGGGGTGATTAGGCTGATTTGTAGATGTTGGAGTCGCCACTAGCTGAATAATCTTAGAATCCCACGGTCTGCTAGAACAACGGAATATGTAAGGTTGGAGAAATTCGAAGACTCTCCTACCTTAGATTGACTCCTGGTCTGCAATACGGGATTTCGGGTAAGGGACCCCGGTTACAAAGATGGAAGGTGTTAGGCACCCTCTTTGCCTGTACAAATGTACAGTCTCTACTTAGTGTGGTAAAAATCTCAAGGGATGAATGATATGGTCGGATTAGGACTAGGCATACACGTGAATTTCTAATATGGCAAGATCCAAGATTTTGGCAAGCCACAGAGTATACGTCCAATAGTATGTCTAGAAAGCGGATGTGATGATGCTTATGCAAAAAGGTAAAGAAAAGATGGACTAGATCACTAGGAATTTCTGATGTGACAGGATTCGGTGTACGGCAAGTCACAGAGCATACGTTCACTAGAGATCTAGAGAAGCAGTGAGGTTGAGAAGGGAATAGATGTCATGATGAATGATTGTATGTAGAATGGATCTTTGGCTTGATCTTGAGTAAGCTAAGACATGAACCGGACCATGATCAGATCTGGGCTAGGCTTATGGGTTGGAAAGGTTGAGAAGAAGGCTAGGAGGTGGCTGGAAAGATCAGATCTTTAAAGGCTTGGGAGCTCCTTTCCTTTCCTTCACTCTCTTCCTCACTCTCTCTTCCTCTCACTTTCTCTCTCTTGGATGAGAAGATGTTGTTGTTGAAAATGTGAAGAGGAGAGGGCTATTTATAGCCTTCTCCAATGACATTGCTGTAAATTCTGGGTTTGAAAGGGGTAAAGGTGAGGTGGCAAGCTATGGTTGGTTGTGGAGAGAGAAATGCCACATGACACTCTCTTATTGGCTCTTGGGCTTGGTAAAATGGTAAATAGGAACGGATTGGGGGGTAATTTCTGGAGAAAGTTGACTTTCAGACGTTATGCCAGCTGTTACTCGAAGGACACAAGCGTTCGGCGAGCGGCGATAATCCGAGTACCGCCGGGCTGGGTCTGGTTCGAAACTCGTGTGGTTGGCTCCGTGCACATTTTTTGAGAGCAGGCGGTAGTCCGATTACCTCTCGGGTACAGTTTCTCCCAAAATTTGGTCAGTGGGTCCTTTTTTGTGTCCCGAGAGCGGAACAAAGTCTGTTTTGGATATTTGACATGAAATGGCTCAAAATTGGCTTGATTGTGACCTAAAAATGGACTGAGAAATGGGTTAATTATGGGTGAGGGTTTGGTTATGCTTTGGCTTGAATGATGACTTGTAATGGCTCATGTTTGATTAGGGTTTGGATCAGGGTCTTGGCTAGGGCTGTGGTTAGGCCAGGATTATGGTTTGGTTTGTTCAGATCAGGGTTGGTTTATGATATGACCATGGTTCCTGGATTGTCTTAGTCTTCTCAAGATGTAGCCTGAATGGGGTGTCTACAGGTTATTATCGAACTTTACCAGACGTATCCCTGAAATCGAAGCAGCGGCTGTGGTGAAGGCCCGTGCCCTGATTTTGTACACTATGGGTGCGATGATTTTCTGTCACGAAAATGAGTTGGTGAGTTCTTGTTTATTGTCACTCGTGGCAGATATCACCTTTCCCACACCGTACAATTGGAATGCAGCCCTTTTGGCCCACTTGTACGAAGGGCTGGACAAGGCCAGTCGTTGTATCAGCCGATCCCTGACTGACTCTACCCCGTCATCGAGGTGCCCTCTTTGATCTCCGCCTTTTGTAATATTTTCACTGGGGATGAATTGGTTTGTCCTCCTCCATCGTGATTCATGTAGGTCTGCTTCTTCGACCACTTTCCATATTTGGCCCCCACCTTGACCGACCATTCGCCTCCATTTCCTCGCATGATGCTGTGGTACAAGGATAACTGCACCTGCACGTATTTATTTTCTGATCTTGCCTGGAGGTCAAACGTCGATGCCCTTATTCCGAGTGATGTGAGTGATCTTGCCCTTTTTTTATACTGCCCATGTGTTGCCCACCTTTTTTTTGCTCAAATCTTCGATTTCCCTTTTTTACAGTTCATATCCAGGCCGTATCTCCGATCGAATGCGGCACTTACTCTTAGGGCCCAGGAAGCTTTTCAGGCTTCTCGTTAATGTTGTATTCTTGAGGATCCTCGTGTGACGAAATGGTACTTGGGAGAGAGACTTTTCTGAAAAATGACCGATAGTCCCATGGTGCCACTTAGTCCTCCGTCTGGTCCTTCGGATTGAAGATCGGTTCCCGCGAGAGAACTGACTGCTGCACTTGAGGGCTATGACGTTAGTGCCTTCGTAGATCCATCTAGAGAGTATAGCTCCTAGTGTGAGCAGTATAGTATCGGCCCGATTTTACAGCTATACCCCTGACGGCGGTGCGCGTTTTGCTGAATGAGGGATCTTGGGGCCTCACTTTCATCGCTAGGATAATGGTGCATATCTTCTTGATGACGACTAGCTTGTTGTTTCCTGCTTTCTCGTATGTAAAATCTTCATGTTTATAGACTTTAGTTTGCCGATACTGTTCTCTTTCAATCTTTACTTTTATGTACCTTCGAGATTCCTATTGGATGTATGAATATTTGTTCTAAGGTCCCGGCACACCGAGGTAGACCCCACCCAAAATGTGGCCGAAAGTGGGCCCGGGCGGTAGTCGGACTGCCGCGGGAAGCAATTGGACTGCCCCCCACTGACTTTTTTCCTCCCGTTCTATCCTGAAATGGCAGGTCTGCAGGTGGTGATTGGATTACCGCAAGCGGTAATTGGGGTGCCGCCTCTGCTCATCTTTTCTTTCAGCGACCATCTCCTTTTTCTGTTCATTCTTGCTGACTTGTTTCAGACATTTTTTGTTGTCCCTGTTCGTCCGATCATCTCCTTTATCTCCTTCTCTTCGTCTTCTTCCCCTTTTGTCCTCTTTTTTCCTTTTCGGTGCTGATTATGGCCAGCCATGATGGGAGCAATGATGGGCTCATGAGTGGTGAGAGAGTTGGTGGGTTCAATAATGGTAGAGGGGATCCATTTATGGAAGAGTTGATGGTGGTTGGTAGGGGAGTAATGGGCTCTTTTGGAGAGATCAATGTTATTTATGGCATTACCCCCTCCACCATTAATGGAGGATGTGAGGTTGGATTAGATGAGATGGAAGGGTTTGATGGGTTCAATGGATCTATGCTAGATGGGCCCTCAAAGTTTATGGATGTGAGTTTGGCGAGGATGGATGGCTTGGTTGATGGATCAATGACTATGGGTGGTGTGGATGGTGGCATTGCGGTAGTGGATGACATGGATGCGATGGATCGTACCTGGCTAGGTGGTGGGCCCCATTCGGGTGATTTGGCTGGCTTGGATCTGACTCATGATGGACTTCCCATGGATGAGTTAGGTCAGATTTTTGGCGCAGACTTTGAGGAGAGGATGAGACAGGTAGCTGTTATCGATGTTCATGGCACAAGTTTTGTTGGCTCTGTGGGTGTTACGGCTCCTGGGACACGTATGTTCCGGTCAGCTCCTGAGGTGACGGTTATTGGCGACTCAGGCCCGCCTGTTGCTGCTTTTCAGGACACTCTGAGTGATGCGATGGGAGATAATGACTTCTTCCGTCACCATGAGATAAACCTACTAGACGAGGGGATGCCCATTTTTTATTACTCTCCTGCTGATCCGGGGATCTTGATCGTTGAGGGTGTACCTGTCCGGACCTGTCGGTTGCAGCCCCGTGGTACATGTTCCGAGTGATTACATATCTGGATTGAGAGTTTGACCGAGTCTGAAATCTTCGAGTTGAGCTCCTTGGGTTTTCGAGAGGTTCTCCACTTACATCGAGTCTGCCTAGATTGGCGGCTGTTGAGTGCAGCGCTATATGATTAGGTTCCATCCTTAAATTTGTTCTCCTTTAATGACTTGGAGTTGGGCCCGTCATTAGAGGAGTTTTCTCATCTGTCTGGCTTGCCTCTCACTCGGGAGCCCTATGTTCCTTCATTTGAGCCAGTTCGTTCTTCTGATTTGATCGCCTGGTTTGGATTTCTTACGACTCTCCCCACTGCGGAGGGTGGGGTTGGTGAGTTGTCACTTGAGATGTTGTATGACCGCTGCTCTACTTCTCGAGGTACCCCTGGATCCAATCGTCAGCTTCAGTGCCTGAATGCATTGATATTTTGTGTCTTGGCCGAGCTGCACTTCTCAGGATGGAGGTAGTTGTTGTTGGGAGCTTTGCTGGACGTATTCCGTTGTATATTACATCGCTGGAGCATCATTTCCGTGGTGCTGGCGGAGCTCTTCTTAGGGCTGACTGAGTGCTCTCTCGGACATACCCGTATCTTGCGGGGTTGCTGCTCGTTTCTTCAGGTACTCTTTACTCTGCTCCCTTCTCTCTTTCTCTCTTTTTTTTACTTGCAACTTAAGTTTGGTTTTACTCCTCCCCAGGTGTGGTTATGGGAACATTTTTGTATGACCCCTGTACTTACTTGGCCTGATTCCCACCGCAATGATGTGTTGTCTTTACTACTTGATGGCCTTCCCTCTGGTGCTGAAGCCACTGATCCATTGTACCGCCGCATACTCTCTCAGCTTCAGGGATGGGAGATAACTGGGAGGCTACCTGGCTCTGTTGCCCGCCGCTGATCAGCAGTGCAGCTCGCACTCCTTTGCTGTTGTTGGGCCTTCGGGGATACTGCTCTTATCATCCTGTGCGATTTCTTCGTCAGTTTAGCTTTTGGCAGGACATCCCAGAGTTTTCCATTTCTGGATTTGGTCATTCTTCTTTTCTTTTCGAACTGATTGCCCTGTACAGACAAGTTTGGATTTCTTGGCAGGGGTCCTTAGATGCGGTGATGCTAGAGCTTGAGTCCTGGGCTCCCCCTTTGGCCACAGTCTCGTATCAGATGTGGGTTGTGGAGTAATCTCTTTACTGACAGGTTTCGGGCTGACACTTGGAGGATGAGGCTGCTGATCGGGATATGGTGGGTGATACTGCTTCATCCTCTTCATGTGTTGTTGACTTGTTTGAGACTTTTGAAGAGCGACCCTTCATTGATCCATCCTTCTCGTTGGCCACCCATGGCCACTTGATCAGCGAGATTGCTGTCCTCCGACACACATGCGAGGACATGGCTCGTCGTCTGGCAGTGGGGCGGCGATATGATAAGAGTATGCTCGCTACGCATCGCCTAGAGAGGGATGAGGCCTTCTACCTGCGCATGGAGATAGAGAGGCTTAGGCAGAGATTGTCGATGTACGAGGGATAGTAGCTTACCTGTGATGCTTGATGTCGACCAACGGTTTTGCGTGCCTGAAACCTTTATTTTTTTAGTGTTTTTGGCTCTTTTTTGAAAGTAGAAAGACAAAATACTTGCAAGAAAATTTTAAAGGAATGAAAGAAATATTTTTTTTGTGTCAAACGTCAATGTTTGCTTGTGTTTGGATTCGTGCTTTGGATGACTGGAATCAGAATCTTGGGCTCGACCCACGTTGTTTGTTGTATCCTAGATTGTGTCTTTAAGGTCTTGGTTCCCTAAGAAGGTGTTTGGGATTTCATTCCACAGATTTGAGCAAAGTCTGACAGAGAACTGATCCGTAGCTGATCTTTCCTTTGTACCTCATTGGGGCACTTGTTGCTTCGACTTTTTCTGTACCTGCACTTTTATTTTATTTTATTTTTTTCTTGCTGCTTTTACCCGTAGCGCCCTCTCAGTTTTTCACTACGTCCAGCTTTTTCTCATCATTTTTACCCGTAGTGTCCTCTCAGATTTTCGCTACGTCCCGGGCTTTTGATCTTGCCTACCCCTTGGTAGCTATACTGTTTTTACCTTTAGCGCCTCTTCAGGTTTTTACTAAGTCCGCTACATGCCCGCTGTTTTTACTCGAGCCGCCCTTTCAAATTTTCAACTCGGCCCTTTTGCTTATGCATGTCCTTTATTTTTTTTATACGCCAGGGGTGATGGAGGAGGTGGAGAGACTTCCTTTATTGCCGACCAACTGATTACTATCCTGTCCTTGTCTTTGAATACAATTGTAAGCTGCTTATGAGGGGAAGATTTTGGGAGGGATTTATTTTATTCTTTCCGGGGTCTTATTTTCTGATTTTTTTGCTTTTGCTTTTGTCTTTTCTTCTTCTTTTTTTACTTCTTTCTCTTTTTTGGGATAGACAATTGATTTTTCTGACGGAAGAAGTGGTGGATATACCTCCTCTTTCTCCTTTTTTTTTAGGGGGGGGGGGGGGGGGGGGGGGGGGGGGTGGAGAAATGATGGGTGCAACTTTGCAATTGTAATCATTGACAAAGTCAAGTAGGGTTACCCGTGATATATTTTCACATTGTCGGCGTTGATGGGCTCGGAAAGATCTTCTCCTTTCAGACTGGTGAGCCGGGGAGCCCCTCCTAGGAGCACTTCTCGGATGATCAGTGGTCCCTCCCACGAGGGTTTGAACTTTCCTCTGGAATTTGGTAGGTACGGTGGCAAGATACGCTTCATGACCATGTCACCGATTTTAAAACTTCTTTTGCGGACCCTTTTAATGTAGGCTCGAGCGATCCTTCTTTGATAACATTGGGAGTGGTTTAGCATCCGCATGCGCTTTTTATCTGCCAGATGTAGTTGATTGTATCTTGCTTGTAACTACTCGCCCTCCTCGACTTCACTTTCTAGCAATATCCGCAGTGATGGGATTTCGATCTCAACTGGTAGTACCGCCTCCACTCCGTATGTAAGCTCATATGGAGTTGTGCTTGTAGAAAACCGTACAGACGTTTGATAGACCCAAAGTGCATAGGGAAGTATCTCCGACCAGTCGCGATATGTTTTCACCATCTTCTCTAGTATACGGATGATGGTCTTATTTGTCGCTTGAACCCCACCATTCATCTGAGAACGATAGGGGCTTGATCGATGGCGCTGGATCCGAAATTTGTCGAGAAAATCGCTCATCCTTTTATCGACGAACGGGGTACCGTTGTCGGTAATGATGCCCTGAAGAACCCCGTAGCGGCTGATGAAGTTGTTCTTCATAAACTTTACCACATGAGATGCTGCGATGGTGGTATAGGATGCTGCCTCTATCCACTTGGTGAAATAGTCCACTGCTACCAGGATGTATTCATGCCCATTTGAAGTTTTAGGGCTAATTTTGCCGATGATGTCTAGCCCCCATACAAAGAAGGGTCATGAAGATGTTAGGTTGTAGAGTTTAGATGTAGGGGCATGGATCTAGTTTACATGTTCCTGACACTTGAAATATTTCCTAACATGCTTGTAGTAATCTGTCTCCATTGTGAGCCAATAGTAGCCGACTCGCAAGATCTTTTTTGCCATCATGTGCCCATTCATGTGCGGGCCGCATAGTCCTTCGTAGATTTCTGACATGACATGCGTTGCTTCTGCTTCATCCACGCAGTGAAGGAGGAATTGATTGAAGGATCGCTTGTAAAGGATACCGCCGGTAATTATGAATTGCGCTGCCAGTCATTGTATGGTTCGACAATCTGTCAGAGTTGCTCCTTCTAGGTACTTCTGGTGCTCGAGATATTCTTTGATGTCTGTATACCACGGCCGATCGTTTGAGGGGAGGTCAGCTTCATTGATCTGTAGGCAGAATGCAGGTTCTTCTTGGAGTTCAACAGTGAGTTCCCATTCAACAACTCCTCTTGGAATTTTCATCATCGAAGTGAGGGTAGCCAAAGCGTCTGCAAACTGATTCTTGGCCCGGGACATGTAAGAGAAAGTGATCTCCTCGAACTCTTCAATTAAATTCTCCAGATAGACATGATATGGTATTAGCTTCTCGTCCTTGGTCTTCCAGTCACCGTTTTTCTAATTGATGATGAGTTGCAAGTCCCCGAATACCCATAATTTCTTCACAATAAGGATTATGGTTTCTCTTAGACCGGCGATACATGCTTCATATTCTGCTACGTTGTTAGTGCACTGGAATGCTAGTCTTCTGGATATGAAAACTGGGACGTCTTCGGGACAGTAGAGTATGGCGTCTACTCCACTTCCTTTCGAGTTTGCAGCTCCATCAAAGAAGAGTGTCCATTCTCCTGCCTTTCTTTCCTCTTCTTTCTTAATTAAGAGGATGTCCTCATCAGGGAAGAAGGTCTTCAGTGGCTGGTAGTCGGGCAGAGAATGTGCGGCTAGATGATCAGTCAGCACTTGCCCCTTGATTGCCTTCTGAGTGACATAGGTGATGTCGAACTCAGAAAGCAATAATTGTCATTTTGCAATCCTACCCGTTAGTGCTGGTTTTTTGAACAAGTACTTCAATGGATCCATGCGAGCGAGCAGAAGGACTATGTGAGCGATCATGTATTATCGCAGCCG
The DNA here is from genome assembly GCA_037074715.1 of Magnolia kwangsiensis. Taxonomy (NCBI): domain Eukaryota; kingdom Viridiplantae; phylum Streptophyta; class Magnoliopsida; order Magnoliales; family Magnoliaceae; genus Magnolia; species Magnolia kwangsiensis. The sequence continues at coordinate 13,953,070 of CM073571.1, forward strand.
CTGTGTTGCCCAGACTAGGGCGAGACACGTTTTCTCTAAGCTGGAGTATTTGGCTTCATAGCTCGTGAAGCATCTGCTCAGATAGTAGATTGCTTGCTCTTTTCTTCCTATGTCATCGTGTTGGCCAAGAACGCATCCAATTGCTTTTGCTGCGACGGAGACGTATAACAGCAATGGCCTTCCTGGAACATGTGGCATCAGTATTAGAGGGTTTAGCAAGTACCCTTTGATTTTGTCAAAGACCGCTTGACAATCATCATTCCATTCCTTTGGCGAGTTCTTCTGCGGGAGCTTGAATATAGGCTCACAGACTGAGGTGAGCTGTGCGATGAATCGGCTAATATACTGGATTCGTCTAAGGAAGCCTCGAATTTCTTTTTCTGATTTGGGTGGTGGCATTTCGATGATTGCTTTGGTCTTGGTTTCATCTACTCGAATACCATCCTCGCTGACGATGAAGCCTAACAATTTATCCCCGATTGCCCCGAAGACATATTTTTGTGGATTGAGTCGGAGCTTGAATTTTTCTAGCCTGTCAAAGAGCTTCTTGAGGTCTTCGAAGTGTCCTTCGATCGTGCGAGACTTGACGATCATGCCATCCACATAGACTTTCATTTTTTTTATTTATCATGTCGTGGAACAAGGCAGTCATGGCTCGCTGATATGTAGCTCTAGCATTCTTTAGCCCGAAGGGCATTACCCGATAGCAGAAAGTTCCCCATGGTGTGACGAAGGAGGTCTTCTCATGATCTTTGATGACCATTTTAATCTTATTGTATCTGGAGAATCCGTCCATGAAGGAGAAGATCTTGTGTCCAGCAGTATTATCTACAAGTGTGTCGATGTGAGGCAGATGGAAGTCATCTTTAGGACATGCTTTGTTGAGATCTCTAAAATCGATGCACATTCTGACTTTCTCATCCTTCTTTGGAACTGGTACGATATTTACGAGCCATTTCGGGTAGTTAGAGACTACCAAAAATCCCACATTGTATTGCTTGATGACTTCATCACGGACCTTCAGGGCCCATTCTGGCTTCATTCTCCGCAACTTTTGTTTGACTGGATTCATGTCTGACTTTGTCGATAGATGGTGCACCACCAGATCTTCATTAAGCCCAGGCATGTCCTTGTACGAGAAAGCAAGTTGGACAACCTCGGTTTCAGAAACTCCATCATTCTCTGCTTGTACTCCAGAGGCAACGATCTTTCGATGCGCACCTCCCTGGGGAGTTCCGTTGACCCTAAGTTCACAATTTTAAAGTTGTCTACTACAACATTGGCTTTTGTTTCAAATTTTTCAAGGGAGTCCTCGAATTCAAGAGCTGTATCATTATTTCCCTCATCTGGGGCTTCATCCAAACCCATGAGTTGGAAGTCCAACTCGAGAACGAAATCATACAAGTCGACTTCGAACTCCTACGGTGCGTGTGGGAAGTTTGACACAGTGGCTTTTGAAAGCTTTTTTGTTGTTTTTTTGTTTTGAAGATTTTCTGATGTTTTGTGATTTTGAAAAATATCTAATTTTTTTGTGCTTTTGGGAATATATGATGTTTTTGTATTTTGAGAATTTTTTAATTTTTTTGTGTTGCTTAGAGGTCCTGAACAGGACGGTGTTGCGAACCAGGATTGATCATGTTCTAGTCCAGGGTACCAACTGCTATTTACATTGGCATTTTTTTTTTGAAATCAGCATCCACGGAGGATTCACCGACCGACTCGATTATTAGGGGGACAGCTATCCATGGTGATTCTTCCCCCCTTCCAATCTCGCTGTCCAGACCTATGTGTTCCTGTGGGTCACCTGCTTTGATACCATGATGTCTGCTGGGCTAGGCTAAGAGTCAAAATCTGATTTGACTTCCTCGTCCAAGAGCTGAAATTCTTCTGGTTCCTCTGGTTGGTCCTGCAATGGGACCTTGATGTCTGTCCGGTCAAGGGCAGGCCACTTCCATTTGCTAATCCAATGGATGGGCTGCTTCTGCCCCTTACGTTGTTGGGCTGGTGTTAGGGACATGTTCCCTTGACTGTGTGCGGGAATGGGTGTCTCCCTAGGTTTGCCTGCATCCTTTTCAAGGGGCATTCCTGGTTCTGGATCCTGCATAGGTAGACCTGCTTCCGTGCCCCTTGCCTTTTGTGGTGGATCTGGGGGTTCTGCCTTTGTGTCAGATATGTTTTTGCTGTCTTGAGAATCTTGTCCCATCTTATGGGTGGCTAGACAGACTCCGGGTGGGAATGATCAGAGAATTTGAGTTGCTAGAGATGGTCCTCAAGGAAAATCATCGGGTTTCCATAAACTTCTCCAGCCTTGATAAACTGGACAGGTGTGTACTTGAAGGATTGACCTTCCTTTGGCCTCTCAGACTGATCCTCTGGTTTTGGTTGATACCTCAGCCCCTGTCTCTGCACGTTGACATGTGCAGGTTGTACTACTATACCTTTTTCATGGAACTTAGTTCGGTAGTTCCAGATTAATCGTTTAGTGGGGGAAATGACATGTTCAGCAGTGAATGGGCGAGGATTAGCGATTGAATTTACAACTTCGAAATCGAAGTTGTGATATGATACATCGCCCTCTGCATGCTGGATGTCGATCACAGGGATGTCAGTTTTTGGGATATTAATCGCTACTGGCAGGACAGTTTCTAGCTCGGCCAACACTAAGATGATTCGATTTCCTGAAGGGAATTTGACTCTTTGATGGAGAGTTGAGGGAATGGCCCCAACAACATGGAGCCGTGACCACCCCAACAGAAGATTAAATGAGGCAGGGATGTCAATGACCTATAATGTGATAAGGGTCAGGTCAGGTCTGATTTATAGCTCAATGTCAATCTCTGCTTCAACCTGCCTTCGGAAATTATCGAAGGCTCTGACACTCATAGTGCTAGACCTGAAAGAGGATGATTCTATCCCTAACCGTTCAGCAGTCCTTAGAGGGCCATCATTAAGGCTAGATCCATTATCAATAAGCACAAGTGGGACTTCGAAATTTTTATGGCGGGCCACTATATTCAATGAGCGCTTGTGCTTGCATCCCTCAGGTGGTAATTCATCATCAGAGAAAGTGACGGCTCGTGGTGCGAGGAGTTGGCCAATCATACTTGCCACCATTTCAGGGGGTACGTCAGGAGAGATATGTGCATCATTTAGAGTCTTTGTAAAGATTTCTCGATGCGATCTTGATGTACATAGGAGTTCCCATATGGATATCTATGCGGGAATGGTTTTGAGCTGGGCTGCTATGTTATAAGCAGCGTCGGTTTTACAGGTGGTTCCTGACAAAGCTCCCCAGGTTTTCTTTGGATTCTGGTTATCTCTCTTGAAGTACCTCCCATTGTTACCTACTTCAGCACATTCTGGGTAATGCCATGGGACTGCCTTTGGGTTGTAGGATGGAACTGCCCTTTCTTCCAAATATATTAGGGATTCTTAAGGCTAAGGGGTTGTGGTTGTGACAGTTTGTGGAAGACTAGATGGTTTCTCTTGAGGTGTCTTCGGAGTTTGGTAGGTTTTATCATTGGTGTCTTCTTCCACCTTTTGATGTACAGGAGAGGTCCTCTAGTCGTGTGCCAGTTGGTGAGGCATCAGGAATTTGAGACCTTGAATCGGGGGTGCCCCTTACAAAGTAAGTGAAAATAGATCGGGGAGACCTATTGGAAGAATGACAAGTTTGACCTTTTTGGATATGCAGGGTGTACCCCTTGAGAGGCAAGATGCTGCAAGTGTGACCTGTTGGGTGCGACTTCAATGGTCACGAGTGGTTGAACGGCCGGTGCTGCTTCCAAGAATATGAGGGGTTATGTTGCTGGTGCTGCTTTTAAGAATATCTGTGGCCCAGGCAATGGTGCCTGTTGGTATCCTCATGCCCGGTTCGTTGTGTCTGGCATGATTGCTTGTATGGAATGATGTGGGAAGGAATACCTGGGTTGCCCTCCTTCAATGTGGTTGACAGTAGAGGTGTCAGATGTGTTAGGTCCTGTTTGATGCGATGGCAGGGGATTTTGGAGAATGTTGGCCTGAGCTGTATTGTTAGCCTGTGGGGTGATTGCAATCTTCTGGCTTTCGATCAAATCTTGGACCACATGTTTCAGGGTGAAGCAACGGTCCGTCAGATGGCCAGGAGCCTGGTGATATGCACAGTATTGATTTTCATTGTAACCAGGTAGAAAGGGGTTAGAAGGAAGTCGAGGTTGGAGAGGTGTCAGGAGTTGCTTTAGCATTGTCAGAACCTGACTGTATGTTTGTGCTAAATGGGTGAACTTTCTCCCTAACATTGCCTACTTGTATGGGCCTGAGGCATTTCCCCTAGGCTGTTATTGTTGTTGTTGAGACGACTGCCCCTGATATCCCTACTGGGCTTGCTGCGATTGGTACTGCCCGTTTGGTTGCAATTGGTATTGCCTGTCATGCTGTGGCTCCGGTTGTGGAGCATATGACTGCCTTGAGTGTTGGCCACAATGTTGTTAACCTCTGTAGTGCGCTGCGTGGGAGCAGTGCCGTTTCCATTCCCATAACCAATAGGTTTTCCTTCGACTCTATTTCTTTTGATTGTAGAGGTCTGATGTGGCCATAGAGAAATTGTTCCGGCTCTGATCCCTGCCTTGACTTGTTCTCCAGCTTGAATGAGTTGAGAAAAGTTTACGTATAGGTACGAGATTAGATATCCTGAAATATTAGGATTTACCGAGTGTACAATCATGGATATCTGCTTCTCGTCATCAATGGGGTTTCTCATCCGAGCTGTCATGGCTCGCCATCATCCTACGTATGCTGATAAGGATTCATCATTTTTTTTTATCTCAAGGCAGCCAAGTCGGACCTTCGTGGAGCCGTATTCAAGTTGTATGAGAACCTATCAATGAATGCCTGAGAGAGCTTTTCCCAAGTTTTGATTTGATGGCTGTCAAGTAAGGTGTATCAATCCAAAGCGTCACCCTTAAGAGATTTTTGGAAGAGTCGTATCAAGGCTCCATCTTTCCCTGCTATCGAATTGAGTTCCCCGCAAAATGCTTTCAGGTGTGCTGTGGGACACCCACTACCGTCATACCTTTTGAATTCTGGTACCTCAAAATTTGGAGGTACTCGGACGTCCGGGAAGGAACAAAGGTCCCTGAACGTAGTGGATGGGTGATCCACTCCTTGCTGTTTTTTAAGCCGGCTTTGCACCATTTGTAATTGCTTTCGTAGTTTCTCAATCTCTGACTTACCTTGTTGTGGGTATCTTGCCCCTTGCTGAAGGGCCTGCGCTGCTTCTTCTTCATATGGATCGATGATGGGATGTTGTTGGAAAGAAGATGGACTCCCGATGACGGGAGGTGGCTGGAATTGAACACCGCTCCCTTTCGGAGGAGGGAGTGAAGTTCGGAAGTGGCTCCCACCTGGGGTATCTGTCAACTCCGGAATGTTACTCCCGTTAGGGTGAGTGAATTGGACTCGAAACTGGCCCCCTTCATGGGCATCCGCTAGTTCTTGTCTGTGTTTCCCATAAGGGGGAGCCTATGTTGTAACCTGATTGTTGTGATGTGTTGAGTAGGGATGTACAGGAGGGTTGCTCTCGTTTGCTGGTTACTGTTGTTCTGGTGCTGACTCTTTTGGGAGAGAGAGCACGGGATTTGCTGGGGGAATGAGGGAGAATGCAAAGGGAGTTTGCGGGAGTGAACTATTCTGTACACTAGGCTGAGTTACCTGTGTATTTGGAGAGGGATTTGGCATCAAGCGAAGTAGTAGTTCTTACATTGTTCGAAGGAGAAGCTCTTGGGTGGGTGCCTCGGCTTGGGGGTTTGCCTGGACTACTGGCGGTAATGCGGGTGTAGGTGTAGGTGCGGGTGCAGGTGCCGAGGTCTCGGGAGTTGGCTGAGCTGCCGAATCTTCTTCATGAGAGGCTTGAGAAGTTATGGCTGTGCGGGATCGAGTAGTTATGATTTGGATCTGTGCCTAAACAAGAATAAGCCAAAGGACTTTTTTTTTTTTTTTTCTTTGTATGGATGCAAATGATGATATCTCTCCAGATTAGAGTACCACACATTTTCGAGTCGGATCTTAGCTAGTGTGAGCTAGCATTCTCCCCACTGGAGTTGTCATTCTATAGACACTGAAAAATCGGTGCCTACGTTGATTTACGATTTGTATTGTTGATTGGGGGTGATAGGCTGATTATGGATGTTGGAGTCGCCACTAGCCGAATAATCTCGAAATCTCATGGTCGGTTAGAACCACAAAATACGTAAGGTGAGGAAAATCCGGAGACTTTCCTACCTTAGATTGACTCCTGGTCTGCAATCCAGGATTCCGGGCAAGGGACCTTGGTTACAAAGAGGGAAGGTATTAGGCACCCTCTCTGCCCGTATAAATGTACGATCTTTACTCAGTGTGGTAAAATAATCTCAAGGGATGATGGATGTTGTGGCCGAGATGGGACTAGGCACACACGTGAATTTCTGATGCGGCAAGATCCGAGATTTTGGCAAGCCACAGAGCATACGTCCAACGACGTGTCTGGAGAGCGGATTTGATGATACTTATGTAAAGAGGTAAGAAAAATGGACTAGATCATCAGGAATTTCTGATGTGACAGGATCCGATGTACGGCAAGCCACAGAGCATACGTTCACTAGAGATCTAGAGACGCAGGGGGTTGAGAAGGGAGTAAATGACATGATGGATGCTTGTAAAATGAATGGATCTTTGGCTTGATCTCTTGAGAAGGCTAAGATGTGGGTTGAACCATGATCAACTAGACTAGGTTGGGAAGTCAGGATGGCTAGGAATGCAAGGAGTGGGTTAAGAAGATAGCTGAAAAATTTGGACTTAAAGGCTTTGGCGCACCTCCTCACCCTCACTCTCTTCCTCCCTCTCTCCCTCTCACTCTCCTTTTCACTTAAGCTTGGAAGTGAAGAGTTGTTTTTTTTTTTTGGTGTTTTGAAATGAGAAGAGGAGAGGGCTATTTATAGCCTTATCCAGTGACATGGCTTTAAATAGGGGGTAGGTAAGGGTTAAAAGGATGACATGGAGGCTTGTGATTAGTTGGAGAGAGAGGAATGCCACATGGCATACTCTCATTTGATATGGAGGGCGGTAAAAAGGTAAATAGTGAAATCTGGAAGGATAATTTTGAAGGAAAGTTGACTTTTGGACGCTGGGACAGCTGTCCGCACGTGGCCCGCGAGCGGCGGCACTTGAGGTACCGTAGGCAGTAGTCAGACTACAGCCTGCGGTAGTCAGACTGCCGCTCGGGCTCGGTTTCGCTCGTGCGAGCTTTGTACAGTGTGCGGGTTCACCCAGAGGTCTCATTTCGGATTTTTTGACTCAGAAAAGTGAATTTTGGCTTGGGTAAGGGGGATCTGGGTCATGGTATAGGGTATAAGCGAGGTTGCATGTGCGCTGAATGGTTTGGATCGGGGTTTCAGGTTGCGGATTTGGAGTTTAGGGACTTTGGTTCGGTTTAGGCTGGGATTAGGTATGATCATGGTTCCTGGACAGTTTTAACCTTCTCAAGATGTAGCCTGGGTGGGGTATCTACACTAATAAAATTTACTAGGCCCAACCTGACTCATCTTTGTCATATTTGGGTCGAAGATGGTGGAACTGGACTTGAGTAGATCTGGTTTTTAACTGGCTCCAAAATGGTGGACCTGAACCCAACCCATTTCATAAATAGATCCAAGAAATTAGACCCATACTGGCTCAGGGATGAACGTGATGAAGTCGATCGCCATCTTCCTCAAGCATAACTACTCTGAATCAATGACTCAAGGATGAACGTGATGAAGTTGATCACCATCTTCCTTAAGGATAACTACTCCGAATCAATGACTCAAGGATGAACGTGATGAAGTCGATCACCATCTTCTTCAAGGATAACTAGTCCAAATCAATGACTCGTCACAAAGATTCACCGAGTAAAAGTAGGAAAGAATAAAAATAAATTTTAATAAATTAAGATTCCTTGAATTCATGAGTAAAAATATAAAAGAATATAAATAAATTTTAGTAAATTTGAAATTTCTTGATAGATAATAAAAATGAATTTACAACCCTTTAAATAAAAATACCAGACCTTGAATAAGCTTCCTAATCAAACTCCAACTCAAACTAACTAAATTTGTAACTTACTATAAATACTAAATTTATTATTTATAATAAGTGCCCTATGTGTCTTAACTATATCATTCTCCTAATTTTTCTAAGCAGCTGGACACAACCCTTAAAGCTCGAAGAGTTATAATCAAACTAAAATCTATGGTAAATACTAAAAACAGATATAAAGTGAAGTTTTGACTATTAATCTAATGGAATCCCATAAATTCGGATTGGCTGGCTAAAATAGCATCTTCTACTAAAAAATCATATATGACACATAGAATAACTTATTTCGATTTGTGAGATACACTTGTTATAAGGTTCTGATGGTCTGGATCACCGCCTCAGATTGTGCCTTCTCTAGTCCATCATAGACATGAAAGTATCCGCAGGCAGCTCTACATCACATGCCCATTGAAATTGTGTCGGGTAAATGAGGGTATGCATGGATCCAGGTACCTGATGACAGCCTTCTGTCTGTATATGTGCGGGCGTGCATGCACGATCTCAGCATGCATCTGGGCCCACCGCACATGGATCGGTCGCCAAAAAGTTGTGCAAGTCCACTTGTCAGATGAAGAGCAATGCGTGCGCAAAAGATGGAGGAATGAAGGAAATGAGATAGCCTAAAAACTGGGCTACTCCAGTCATCAGATGAGTAACAAGGCATGTGTGAAAAAAAAAATGCAGGATTAAAGGAAATCAGATTGCAACTCTAACATTCACGGTACACACGTGACCAATCTGATCGACGCGGTTTGGCTACCAAAGTTGCTGGTAGTCAACTGTTCTCTATTGGCCCACCGTGGTGTCTGTGCTTTATCCACGCCGTCCATCCAATTTTTCTAATCATTTCAGGGCTTGATCCCAAAATGAGGCAAATCTAAATGTCAGGTGGATCACACCACAAGAAAACAGCAGTGATTGAATGTTTCTATGACATCCAACCACAGCTATCCATACCATCCAAACTGGGGTCCTACTGGGGATGGAACATATCTCTGGGATCATACTTATCAGGCAACTGTAATAACTCCACCAAGTGTACAGTTGAAGAGTTACAACCATTTTAAACGGTGTAAAAACTAACACAGTATGCTAACGCAAAAGCAAATGACACAAGGATGCCCTTTTCCTCTCATTCCACGCAACGCTTCAAGACAAAAATTTAGAGAATCAATTGACACCAGGAGAAAGATCTCTTGGCTAAAATCACGAAAAGTATTGGAGTCCAAATAAAGGATAACATCGATTTTCCCACTCTTAACATCTGCACAATTATGGGGCTCAAGTTTTAGCCTTTTGTTTCAGTTGATTTAAAGCTAAGGAAAACTAAGTTTCGGTGGAGGCCTTGCACAAAACCTTAAGACTTAGCCCTTTAGAACAAATCAGAATTATGGAATAACAAAGTAATGAAATAAATCAAAACACCAATCACACACTACATAAAAAAATTTTACGTGAAAAACTCTCAAAGAAGTAAAAACCGCGGGACCTCGTCCATATCAATAATCCACTATGAAGTAGAACGTTACAATCGATTACAAGCACACCTTGCTATAATCAAACCTTCATCACTCACGTAGGAGTGAATAAACGGTAAGAGAACAAAGAAAAACTGATAGGTCTCACCGATCACGAGGACGTAGAAGCGCTGAGATATGGTAGATCACCTCCACGAGCATAACCTCCCTTCTACAAGCTTCCTTCCTCTTTCTCTCTCTCTCTCACACCTTTGATATCCCTCTTGTATTTTTCTATCACCATCATACCTTAGAAAAATCCCAGAGATCCCTTTTTATAATTTTAGAAAACTCCCTTCCGCATCCCAGTTGCAAAAGGACTTGCAACACGAAATCCGCGCAAAACGAATTTGCGTAACCACGACTGGTCGTGCATTACACACGACCGGTCAAGCACCTCACACGACCGGTCATGCACCTCCCACGACTGGTCGAGCAACCTGAAGAAAAATATCCAGACCTTGCTGAACTTTGAGTCGTACAACTCACGACTGGTCGAACACCAGCCCACGACCGGTCGTGCAGGGCTTACGACCAATCGAGCACGGGACAAAAAATCCCATCAAGTTCTTCCCCTTAATCTTCCATAATGAATTTTATTTCATTTTGGATGTAGATTTAATGTATTTTTGAGCTTTTTTATCTTTTCTTAAAAAAAAAAAAAAAAAAACTTTTCGAGAGGCCAGATCCTATGCAATGTCCTGCAATTAGCTTGTTCTAAAATCATTTGTTGTGTGGGACCCACTATGATGTGTACCAGTGTATGACATGCCATCCAACCTATCTAGCCCATCATGTGGGCCGATGGTGGTTTTTGGGTAGTTGTACATTGTTTTCCATGCAATGGCCCACGTAATGGTAGTATAGGCCTTTTTTTTTTTTCTCTATGGTAGCTTTTTATTGTTTTCTATTCGATGGTCTGGTATTCAACCCATCCAGTCTCACAGTTAGTTACACAACTTCTACATATGTAGTAATTTAGTGATACTTGCTTATTTGTCATTTTCTTCACTAAAGGTGCAAAAACGATTGCGTATATTTGTTTTTGCTATTTGTTTGCTTTTTAAGTTGTTTATGTGATTTGTTTTGGATTGAATTTAGTGGGTTGGCTTTTGATAATTCATTTTGAACATGCTTTTACTTGAAAAACAAAGCATATATTTTCTAAGCCTCATGTTATTTTACCACCATTTTCTATATTAATTTTTACTATTTACTATATTTTTTCTGTTGTTTTAATTAAAAACTAAAAGTATCGTGTAGATTACGTTACACTCTGTGGAGGGGCAAACGCTATACGATATGCTGCATGCAACGTCGCTTATGCTACACACAAAAAAGAGAAATACGATGCACGCTATTTAAAATAGTGCTCGTAAGTGAGAGCAAAGGTAGCATCCAATTCTTCTTCATTGGATGCAGGCTAAATAGACTTGAACAGTCCATGCCGGGCAATTGGAGTTTTTCTTACCATTCAAGTGAACTGCCTCAGTTTTTTAAGAGATATTTATAATAATAAAATTGAAGTATTATTAATGTAGAAATGTTTTCACATCAGGCTCGAGTGGAATTGCTTATAGGATGCAAGGCACACTTAGAGTGAGCGGCCCATGTGAGGTGGTATTCATATGATGTGGGCCCACAAGAGGGTTTAGCTGAGATTTTAACCCATTGAATGTGGAGCCTGGGCTGTAAGATAAATGGATTAATTCACAATGCTCCATTAGTTCAAGCTTTTATAGCAAGTGGTTAATTGTCCCACTATATTAATTTTTTTGTGACGTGGTTTTCTCCCCAACTATTTTTCCACGTTGTTCTTGTTTGGACTTGGTCGTGGAAGAAGAGCTTACCCCATCCAAGTCACCTGGGTAGAGCCCATCCGGTGTTGTATTTTGACTTTTTTGCCTTTCGCTACCAACAGTGCCTGTTGGAGGTGGCTGAGCAGGTCATTGAAGGGGTGCCAGCGGTGGCGATGGCAGTGAAGAGAGAAATGCTGCTGGTTCTTTGGGTGGTGGCAGCAATGGCGGTGGGGGCAATAACGTGCCTGAATATGCAACTGGCTTCGGTGGCAATCGAGGTGGTGGTGGTAGAGGTAAAGATGCAGGAAAGGCAGAATCATCAGCTGAAGCTAGTTCAGCTGAATCTGCCAAAGGAGGTGGTGGAGGAGTAGGTGGAAGAGGAACATCCAAAGCCACTTCCCCCCATTGCGCATCGGGCACAAGTGAGCCAGTCCGATCCACTTGTAAGTTGGGCCACGGGTACACAGATGTGCGTCCTACCTAACTGACCCGGACGGGCGAGATCTCAGCCACGCTGGGCTTGATTCCATTGTCCAAATTAAGCCCATGACCAGACCCAACCTCACCATCCAGATTCCAGATTCCAGACCATAAACAAGCCTGTTATGTGCTGGTCTCGGCCCAGCCCATCCAACGGACTTGCACTTAGCTCTGTCAATGGCCCGGGCAGGCTGGCCCATCCGGGTCTCGGTCCCTAATACTTGCGGCCAAGATTGGACAGAAATATTAGGCTAGTCGCCAACCCAGAGACAAAAATTAAGCCTATATATTAATTGGGCTGGACTCAGGCTATTAGACCATCCATACCATGCGGATGGTAGGACCCATTATCAAGATCACCTGGCACAGAAATCGGAACTATCCATCCATCATGTGGGCCGCACCATTGGTATCACCGATCTCATTGTGTATGGATTCTAGCCATCAAATCTCCTACTATTTTCATGTATTGTGGGCTGGTGCTGTCCTTTTCTTACTCTACTCCTCTTAACTATCTATATGCAAGATGTGGGGCTCATAATGCTAGGTAATGGGCCCTACTAGTAGTAACTAAGGCCCGTTATACAGAACATGGGGCCGAGGAATTGGATGATTGTTCCCTAATTCTTGCAAATTGAAAGATCACAGCCATCCAGTCTAATTGGCCTTTTCACGTTGGATGTGGATTTGTTGTTTTCACAATACCTCATTTATAAGCCATCAAACAAGGATTAGGATTTATGATCAAGATGTTTTTCGGTGATGACGTGGTTCACCGAAACATGGACCCTCAGTGATGGGTATTTCATATGAAGGACATGGATCTTACTGTCCTGATCAATTTGAACGGTCCAATGGCTAGGATCGTCCAGTTGAGTGAACCATTCAATTGTGATTGTCCATCGTGTGGCACACATCCTCAATTCATGTCTGCTAAAAACTAGTTTGACCAAATGAAACCTAACCATCCAATTCACAGCAAGAAGATTTTAAAATTCTGGGTGTTTGGATTAAAAAATAATCCAAACATCTACACCGGATAATCTTGTGGGCAAACCTTAATTGACCGTTCTTCTCAAAAACCACTCTGTTTGGGCAACCTGAACCATCCAACCAATGACTATAAAAATGGATAGTATAACCACCTACGTCAAGAAATGCTTGATCATCAATGTGGACCCTCCATGGAGTTGATTGCATCTCAACCGTGGGAAACGAATTTCCCTACAACACCCCAGCAACAAAAACTCTGTGAGGCCCATCTTGACTTGTGTGACATTCACTCCATCCATTAGTTATGCCAGTCCATGTTATGATGTGGGTCCAAAAATGAGGATAATCTAAAGACCCTGGTGGACAACAACATGGTTTTTAAGTGATAAAATGTTTATAAGTGATAAATTTCTAAATTTAGCTAGCATATAAGGTGCTCACCATGCAGAGAAAGTGGGTGTTCACATCGTACGGTAGGCCCCACAAACGTCGGATGCGTATCAAATATCATGATGTGCCATGTATAATGGTTTTGTAGGTGTACCAACATAGGGCTATTTTAATGGTTTAACATGCATTGCTTGTACGCTTAAAATTGTGTTAGCGAACGTGTCATCCACAATGGCTCAATAATCTGGGTGGTGTAAATAGCCATGTTTCCATGTGCATGATGAATGGGCCACTATCATTTGTCCATATGGTCATGGTTAAAGGAATGTGGATTGGATTTGAGTCCTGAGTCAAGTTGGGATCGGCCCAACTCACCCGAGTCTCGTGGTATCAAACTGGATTAAGTCCATGTCCGAGTTGACTCGGACAAGTGTCCTAAAACCATGCACATGGCAGTAACTAATACAATATTCGAATCCTTTATTATCATTGTTGGGGTAAAAAATAGATAAATAGATAAATCGGCTTATGGAATGGGCCGATTCTACTAAATCAGCGCGAACCTAATGAAATCCGAGTCTGATAAGTCTTTTATGTCCAAAAGCATGCTAATCTTCAAGAAGAGCGATGCAAATGCAAGGACACTCAAAGATCTATAGTAATGGGTAGGTCATAAATTGGCCAGAGGTCGGCCATGGGTCAGCCATGGATCAGCCAGAGGTCGGCTATGAGTCGGCCAGATATTAACCTAACCCATAAGTCGGCTAGAGGTCGACCCGACCTAGAACCAAGCTATGGATCCGAAGGATTTTCTTAAAAATCAGAGATCTTACTCAAGATCTTTGAAAGATAACGTTAAATCTTGACAATCACGAGATCCTATAATCTCGAGAAGATCCATGATCGTAACAAATCTCTAAAATATCGGGAAAGAATCCTCGTACGGTGGGATTCTCCCTCTCGTATAAATAAAAGAGACTCCAAAGGTGAAAGGTACGCAAAAACTCTTTCCCAGAACCCCTCAATACTATAAGATCTAGATTCCTAACCTGACTTTGGCATCAGAGTGTCCTCTGCTTTAGCCAGGGTCTTCTTTGTCTTCTTCCTATGTAGGTACTCAAATGTCTAAAGAGAGTGGACTAAATTTTTGCATCAACAATCATAGTCGACGTTGTTGCTTCCACATATTACTCACGTGCCTCTTACTAGTGGAACAAATGCTCCTTTGTAAGATGCTTTTGCCCATTTCCAGTGGAAGAAAGACTTTCATGGATGCCTTAACATATTGCATGGGCACTTCTCAATCTCCATTTCATTCTTGACACGTGGCATACATGGATGAGATCGAACCGTTGATGATGTGGACATCCATGCAAATATCTTCTTATCCCTTTCTTAATCCGGTATCTTTTGACCACGGGGCCACGGTTTTAACTCGGACTCTGTTGGGCTTGATCCGGTTTCACAATCTGAGGCACCTGCACGAGTCATCCCCAACTTGGCCGAGTCGGGCTCTTCACCCTGACTTGAGTGAGTCCCAACTCGACTCTATACAAGACAAGTTGGTCCTCACCACCGAGTGTTTTAACATACATATGTCCAAGGGCCCACCAAGCACTCCTTAAAGACGGACATGAACCGGTGTGGAATCTGGTTCGTCAAAAACTACTTTTATTGATGGGAGGATTGGACGACCCTCCAGGACCCTCCGTTTTCATTGTCACCAATCACAGATCGGAGGGGCAGGAAAGCATCTTCGATTTTATTTTCAGCCATGGAAATGGATGGGACAAGTTAGAGGGACGGTCTAGATCCGACGCTCCACCTGCCACGTGTCAGGAGAGGGGTCCGTCTTACTCACAGAATTCAGTTTGCCAAAGTCATGAAAGACCCACTCCTGAGGGTAGGCCACTATGATGGACGACACGGCCAGTATTTTTTTGTATAACCTTATTTTTGGGCTTATGACCTAAAATGATATGAAAAAGGCAGTGGATCTAACGCGTACATCATAATGCTGGGGAGCCGATAGGTCTTTGCTACATCAACACAACAGGGAGGTGGCTACTAACGTCTATGGGGGAATTAGAGGATTGCGGATGCAGCGGATTAGGTGTGGCCTAAGCGTGGGGCCACCTTGGCGTGTATTATAAATCCACACTGTTCATCCATTTTTTTCATATCAATCTACGGCATAAGCCCAAAATAAAGCAAATCCAATTCTCAGGTGGACCATATTATAGGAAACAATGGTGATTGACCATTAATGGGCCACAAGTTCTGGATCAAGCTGATATTCAAACAGTACCGTTGTTTCCTAAAGTATGGTCCACTTTAGATTCTGATCTTTTTCATTTTTTGGCTCGAGCACTGAAATGATTTGTAAAAATGGATGGACAGCGTGGATATAAAATACACATTTCAAGGTGGGCCTGCAGTATTGGCCACACTGTCTTGGGTGAGGAGGCCAGACGCGGATTTGGCTTTTGCATGAAGTTCCTGCACTGGGATGCCATGTGGGGTCTACCATGATGTTTGTAGGAATCTACACTGTTTATCAATTTTGAGAGCTTATTTTAAGACATGCGACCAGAAATGATGTGGATCTAAAACTCAAAGTGGGCTGCACGAGAGAAAACAATGGTGATTCAGCGACCATCATTTTAAACATTAGTATGGCCACAGAGTTTCGCATCAGGCTAAGTTTTTGGTGTTTTCACTTCGTTCTGGTGAGAATGGCATTATAAACGGTTTGGATGGCATATAAACGCCGAGGTAGATCCTAAGAAGGTTTCAAGGGTGGGAAACCTTTTCTTTTCCTCTCATATATGGCCACCTTGAGTTTTAGACATACTTCATTTCTAGTCTGATGGTCTAGGAAAAACAGATGGACAGAGCTAATTTCTCACAAACATCACAGTGGGCAACTTAGCATCTCAGCGGGATTGGTTACTAACCCCACCAGGACCTCGCCAGCTGGAGAGGGACGGTCCTGTCAAGGGATGTTCATGGACCACTATCATACATATGTTTTATCCACGCAGTCTAATTATTTTGGTAGATGATTTTAGGGCATGAGTCCGAAAACGAGGTAGATTAAAGACTTGAGGGGACCACACCACAGGAAGCAGTGGGGATTGAATTCGTTTTGTTGAAAATTTCCTAAGGCCCTATGATGTTTATTTGCCATCCAACTTGCCAATAAGGTCACATGGACATGCATAAGATTTAAATAAATAAAATATCTATAAACATCAAAGCATTTTTTGCAAGGTTATTGAACCAAAAGCATTACATAGGTAAGACCCTTAGGGGGGGTGGCTAACATGGAGTGTGTACTGACGTGGGCGTGTACTAACAAGCTTATCCGAAAAAAAAAAAAAAAAAAACAAAAAACCAAAAGGAGTAAGACCCCAGAGATGAATGACCCAATATCAGCTAGAGCGCCCTGTGATCAATCGCTGTGAGTCATCTCTCAACATGGGAGTTATATGATGCTCTAAGTATGATTCAGATCTCGAGTTTCGTTTATACAAGTGGGCTTATTAGTTTCGTAATAACAATATTGCCAACATGGGTCCACTATAAATGGATCATTCAAATATTTTTAATAAATAAATAAATAAATATTAGATTATCATCTTATTAGTTAAATATAAGATGTTTAGTTATCTAATTTAAGGGCTCAAATTGATGAGTTATGATTATTCTGTTAAGAAGAACATAGTGCACAATCTATCATCAGATAAATGTTTGGGAGATGTATGTGAACTGGGAGTAGACGTGCCTAATTTGGGGCATGATAAAAATATATTTTGTCCTGTACTTAAAAGAAGATAGAAATTATGATAATATGGGTAAATATGAGAAATTATCAATTTTCAGACATTTATAATTTATCTTTACAAAATAGATTTTTGTGAAAAAAAAATAATTTAATTTCAAATATAATAGTTTTTCTTTTCCAGATAAATTACCAAACAAATTTCCAGTACTAAAATTCAGCACTTCAAATTTCCAGCACTTAAATTAATTTTCAAACTTTATTTTTCAATTTACCAAATTGCACCTTAATGTTCATAATTAGCAATTTTTCTTTACCACCTTAGATTTAAAGGCCGCCATCCACTCTATGTGCTGTTCACGAGCAAGTTTAAGTTTTGTTTTCAGCATTTTTCTATGTTAGTAGGCACCCATTTTTAAACTAGCTATTCAGTTCATTACTTTGGAATAGAAATTAAGTATGGTCATATATGGGTCATGCTTGGAGCTTAAAATGGATGGGACCCATATAATACTTATGAAGCCTGTGTATATTGACACATGTAATATGTATAGTGTTATGAAATTGATGGTGGCACACATGGCATATGTAAGGCACTCAAATATAGGCAGCTACAAGTGTGGTACAATTGATATTCACATGTAATGAATCCATTGTATCGAGTAATAATTTTACCGTTATTTTTTACATATTTTATATCTAATAAACACACATGACACTTTTTTATTAAAACATTGCATAATCCTCATGTAGTCCTAGTATTAGATGTCATGGTATAATTCTACCTCCATCCATATATGGTTGTAAGGGATCATTGCAACTCTTGGTATGACCTAATGAGAAAATGTCATGCGCATACCCTGATCCATAGCTTAAGTGGTAGACTGAGTAAAAGATTATCCCGATGAACAATGTAAATTTATGCCTAAAACCTCGAGTTCATATTTCATGGACTCTTTTGAGTCTTGGATTAGACAATTTTTTATATTTTTCCTTCCATTGTTGTGATTTACATACGATGAACGGGTTTAATGAAAGATAAACACCATGGTAGCCCCACATACAAAAATATGATTGGCATTTCATCCCCAATGTCTCTTGTGGTTTGGCCTACTTTAGTTTTGAAACTTTTTTGTATTTTGGCCCTAGGACCCTGTTTTAGAGCTCAACTGATGGATGGAGTGAATTTCATAAATACAACATGATAATCCCTAGAAAAGCATGGCTTAGGTATTTTGGCAGACAATTCAGGTCTGTAGTTGGGTTAGGTCCAGACAAATCACTAACACCACGCCAAGGACAACTTTTGGGTGCTTGTTACGTTGGGTCACCATATTGTATGTGTGAAATCCCCTCCACACATTAGGTGTGCTCGTCAACGCCAGGCATGAGAAAAAACTAGGTCAGCCCAGTGGTGAAGAAATTCTGTTTCAATATTGAGATTATAGGATGAATACCCATGTAGTAGGGCATGTGTGTGATTATTTGAGCTTGGGGTGTGCATGGGAAAAAGAAAATGTACTGGGGAATTAAAAACTGAGCCAGGTGGATTCGAACTAAGTGGTGACTAGTCCAGGACCTAGGCCCACCGTGATCCATCCATTTTCTTAATGCATTTTAGGGCATGAGACCAAAATTAAAGCAGATCTAAATCTCAGGTGGATGACACTCACACGAAACAGTAGTGATTGAAGGTCACCATTAAAAACTTCACCAGGGCTATAAAAGCTCTAGAATAAGCTGATCTTTGTATTTTTCCTTCATATGTCAGTGTGACCTAATCTAATATCTTTGTGTTTTTCGTTTATCTATATTAATGTAACTTAATCAATAAGTTAGATGGTAAATAAACATTAAAGTGCGCCTTAGGAAGTTTTTAATAGTGGACATTCGATCACCGCTATTTCCTTTAGCTTAGTCCACTTGAGATATAGGTCTACCTGCACATGGCATAAAATAGTTAGTAAACTGGATGAACGAAATAGATAAAACTCATCCACCATTGTGAGACCCACTGCACCGACCGGTACTGGAGCCGTCGCGAGGGAGTACTCCAAATCGAGCTGGACCTATAATCAAGGTGGGCCACACCACAGGAAATGACATGCATGGGATGCCAACCATAGATTTGTTTGTAAGACCACCGTGGTATTTATCTTTTATCTAACCGTCCATCAGTTGTTAATCTCTGGAACAAAGGAAATAGACAAAAATCAGCCTCATCACGAGGGCAAAAAGCGTGAACATCAATTTCACATTGGTATTTGTTTTTCGTTTGGCTGGTATTTTTAATTTTTTATTATTTTTCGTATGTATTAAATAAAGAAAGGTTTATCGCCAGATGGATTGAATGGATTTTACATATAAAGACATGGTGGGCCCCAAAAGAGCTTGGGTCTGCCTGAAATGGCCCCGCACACCGCGGATTTCGCC
Source organism: Magnolia kwangsiensis (assembly GCA_037074715.1). Classification (NCBI taxonomy): domain Eukaryota; kingdom Viridiplantae; phylum Streptophyta; class Magnoliopsida; order Magnoliales; family Magnoliaceae; genus Magnolia; species Magnolia kwangsiensis. The sequence goes on from CM073571.1 coordinate 13,972,554, forward strand.
AGATGACAGTAGCATTGATAACGAGTGCCGACTGACTTGCCACTTCGTCCCGATCACTCTCAGGTCATGAGCTCGACTTTATCATCTGGACGTGGATTTTTCCTGTAACCGCTCTATTCCTGGTGATGAAGCTCCGTGGGCCCTACCGTGATATCTGTGTGACATCCACTCGGTCCGTCAATTCCATTAGTTCGTGTTAGGACATAATCAAACAAAAGACGCAGATAGAAAATGGACCACGCTGCAGTAAATAGTTGGGATTGAACGGTCACCATTTAAACCTGCGCAAGGCTACAGAAGTCTTGATCACATAGATTTCCATATAATTTTCATTCATCCTGGTAGAAGTAATCTAATGAGCGGTTTGGATGGAATATAAACATCATTATGGGCCCCAGGAAAGTTTCAACGGTGGGTTTCCACCTTCATGGTGCGGAATTTTTGAAAATTTTAACTCTTGTATCTTAACACAAGCTTGCAAAACTGATGGACGGCGTGGATGTCACAGAGACATGTCGGTGGGTTCCACAGCTGCCGTAGGGTCACAGGAAAGTGGCCTCGGGAATCAATCTCTCTTCTCGCGAATGGCCGTAGGATTCTTCAAAAGATATCATACAAACCCGCGGCATCCTCGGCTGGTAAACTTAATAAAGACTGCCGTAAAATTCAAAGCTTGTAACTTGTCGGTTTTTCATTTCCAGAAGGGAGATATACAAGGATGGAGGAAGCGCCAGAGCTGCAGATGGAGATGGACGGAGATGGACACGAAAAACTCATCGGATGGGGATATTCGGTCAGAACCTCCTCCGACGCTTGCATCACCGCCATCAATTCCTACCACTACCAGGTCATTCTTCTCTCTCTCTCTCTCTCTCTCTCTCTCTCTCTCTCTGTTTCTCTCTCTGTCTCTCTGTCTGAAATATCGTTTTGGAATGAAGGTTCTGTCCTACGGGAGGGACCGTGGGATTATATTGCGAGCATCTATGGAAGATCCAGACTGTGTTCTGGCAAATGTCTTGGCTTCGTATTTCCTATATTCTACCGATGCTTCCTTAGCTTCCTCTCATCTCGTCTCCGCTAAGGCTCGACTCGTGAGCTTCTCTCTGTATCCCTCTTTCTTGATTTTGCATTTTTCTAGGACTTTTCTAGTTCGTTGCGCGATTAATCACTCATGGTTCGTCGCCACTCTACAGTACACGTGACCGTACGGTCAGGAAATACGGACCGGCCCTATTCGTAGGCCGCACTATGGATGGCCTGTGACACAATGATATGAAGAATGCTGGGGGTCGAGTAATCGACTTTCTCCTTTTGAATTTGGACCGCTGACGATGATTTTAAAAAAAAATCTTCACTGTCTTTTTGGTGGTTGAAAATCAACACCTGTCATGGATCATCCACAGCAGGGCTCACAAGATTGATGGTTCAGATTTGCCAGCTATAAACCGCATGCAACGTGGAGCGGCCGATGAACCTTGGTTGGTTCCTCGTGCAACGGCCAGAGTCCACGTCTTCCTCATTTTCCTTGCTTTAGTTTCCATTGTTTTTTGGGGTGTTCTGAGTAGGAACACGCAACTTCATATGAGAAGTCGGTTTATGAGGCGGTTGCATACTTGATGGCGGAGAACAGGGATAATTACGTCGCACTCGATTTGCATTCTAAGGTGCGCTTTCATTGTCTTGTGTGATTTTACTGTTGAATCGGTGTTTGGACGCACAAGTGAATTGAATTGCAATGGTTCAGTTTAATAACGAGCAAATGGCAAAAGTTAATGATGCTTCATAAAGAGAAATATTCCTCAAATTGCTGTTAAGTATCTTTCAACTCCTGACTTCCATGTAATTGGAATTTGGAGCCCAAACCACTATGTAGATGCTAAGGAAACTGGAATCTGGATATTTCCGCTTGATTAGACAAATAGTTGCAATTTGATTAAAGAATAAAGAGTGCATCCAAATGTGCTGTTAGTGTTATTAGTTATGTGATTGCGCTTCGATGCACAGGTGATCATGTTTTCTTTGTAATAATTACTATTTTGATCTCAATAACAGGTGATCATGTTTTCTTTGTGATAATTGCTATTTTGATCTCAATAACTATCTTTAACCTTGTAACTGTTTTCAATTGCTTCTTTCTTGAATAGATTGGTTTGTACTTTTGAAGAGTTCAAGATACGCATAAAGCTTTAGCAAATACACAGACTGGTCCACTAACAACGTCTGGTGGGAATGTTTGGCCAGATTAAATTGTCCACAAGAGCATTCTTGCCAATGCTTTAATAAGTTTACATGTCTGAAGGATTGCATGTCCTCAAACTTGTATTAAATCTTGCGTGAATGACACATTGAGATGCCTTATTTTAAAGGGTATCATTAAATACTGAAGGGGATTTTTTTTCTTTTTGCATGCTTCATTTTCATTTTGTATGCGTGGCCCATGGTTTAATGATCCAAATTGTCCATATCTCAGGCCCAATGCAGATGGCACATGCATGAAAATTCTCCCAGATAGTTATAACCTAGTCCAATTGTTGACTGGCAAATTGATGGTTAAGAAAGAAAATACAGAGTTGGTCCACTTTCAATAAAAAAGGCTGAATATTCGGTGATTAGGATCTTCCCATATGGGTGTGTTTTGTCTATAGGCCATACATGGTGAGGCTCATTGTATCGGGCATTTTGATCACTGAACTGCGGATCCACTTTCTCAACTGACAACCTGAGCATATTGTAATACTCTCAGCTTGAGCATTTTATAATCACTCCTCTTGTCACATTCGCTTGATAATTATAAACAGTAGACTGGAAAATTGATGGTTAAGAAAGAAAATACAGTGTTGGTCCACTTTCAATAAAAAAGGCTGAATATTCGGTGATTAGGATCTTCCCATATGGGTGTGTTTGGTCCATGGGCCATCCATGGTGAGGCTCATTGTATCGGGCATTTTGATCACTGAACTGCGGGTCCACTTTCTCAACTGACAACCTGAGCATATTGTAATACTCTCAGCTTGAGCATTTTATAATCACTCCTCTTGTCACATTCGCTTGATAATTATAAACAGTATCATGATGCATCACAGCTGTATTCCTACTATAGATACAACCACACAGGAATGTAATAGTCGCTATATGCTATGGATTGCACTATTAACAAGCATGCCAGTTGGTCCAGTGTTTGTATATGTACTCTCAACAAAGTACCACATTTATACTGCACTTCTGTGTTTATGACACACATGTTTATTTTTAAAAAGTTTCCTTTCTCAAATCCTTTGTGTCTCTTTTATTTGGGACTATAAGTGTAACTTAGTTTGCTTGCCAGTTGGTTAGATGGGAAGAACAGATGGTCCAAGCTTAACTATTGTTTGTTGTTCTTAATGATTTTATATATTCATAAATGTCATCATCAACATCATCATCTAAACCTTGTTCCAACTAATTGGGGTCACCTGCATGAATCCTTTTTCACCATTCTACTCTATCAAGGGCCATGACTTTAGTTAAACCATATGTTTACAAGCATATATATAGTGGATGCTCAGTGAATAGATATCTTCAAAATAAAGTAGGAGGAAGCAACTTTTCTATGGCATGGAAAACAATGTAACGAAGATATGGACCAAGTATTTCACTTAAGTTCTTCCATGGCATCTTTTAATATTTGCGAGAACTATGAGTTATATGCAATATCTGGATGAGGCATAATTGAGTAATCTTCCCCTTGGTATTTAATTTTGCAGCTACTGAAAGAGTTCCCAAGAGATCTGGTATCCTTGAAGAGGACGCAGATACTATGCTTCTACTTGGGTCGGCCTGATCTATGTTTGAAGTTTGTTGAACAGGTTGGCTTCTTAGAGGAAAACAGATCAATGAAATAATTCAACAAATACTTACATATCATCAGTCATCAGCATCTGCATGTTTGCTAGAGTTCTTTTTTTCTTCCTTTGTCCAAATTTCCAAAAAGTTTTAGTAAAGAGTAAAGAGTAATCAGTAATCAGTTCAGTTTTTTTATTGTACATCTCAATAGCATAATGTTTTGTTAGTTTTTGGTGAGTCTTTCAGTACTTCATTTCACATGTTCTTTTAAGAGGATCTCAGTATGTGTTCAAAATTTTGAATAGCTTACATATTCAACAGGCCTTACCGCAAAATCAACAAGAAAGCTACATATATGGCATGCTTGCTTTTCCTTTATTGGAGCTTGGCAGAATGGCTGATGCTGAGCGAGCTGCAAGGAAAGGGCTTGACATCAACAAGCAAGATTTCTGGTCCCAACATTGTGTGAGACAAAAATTGAAGCTATATCCTGGAATAAGTCATTTTATGCTATATGTTTTTACTTGAGTTCTTCTTTTATCCTTATTCATTTAGGGCCTGTTTAGATTGGTGTAAACTAGGGAATCCAAAGCAAAGCAAAATTTTGACATAAGTGGAACACAAGCCAACATCAACTCTAGTGGAAACAAACCCAATGCACTCGTTTATTTTGCTAAAGAAAAGTCATGGAAAATACTTTTCCTTTGCATTTGAAAGTGTTCGGATTGCAATCCCCCAAAGGGAAACCTCTTTTCCCTCCAAAATTGCCATTTGAAACATCATATCAGAGGCAAACTCTTTTCTCTCCATTTGAATTTTAAAGAAAAGGCTGTACTCCATTATTGAGGGAAATGCAAAGGCAAACAGTTTGTTGCAATATCCTATGCTTTCCAGGCCAAGCAAGTGCAAATTTTTTGTTGACTTAAACTGAATGCGTGCCCTAGTTTTTCTTCAATCCAAATAGGCCCTTAGTCACTGGAATCATATTCCGGATATTATTGTCTATGATGTACCAACCAGGCCATAGCCATGGCCTCGTGGGTTTAAATTTATCATGTTTCCTGGTAGTTGGGTATTTTCTCGTTATTAGAAATTACTGTTGGCATTAACCGACGACTATTTCTGACTGAGCTTGTTGGTTATGGAAATGTTGTTTCCTTTTCCTCAAAACTTGCCTCATTACCCAATTTGGAGGGGAACTTCCCTCTACTTTTACACCAGGATAAGTGTTATGCTGGTTATGGTATTTTGATGTGATTTTTTTTTATTTTTATTTTTTCTATATTGCTGAAAAGCATGAAAAATATCCTTAACATTTTTTTGGCACTTCATGTTTCTAGCTCTCTTGAATCTCGCAAGAGAAATAGTTTAGTGGACTCTCTAGTATCCATATCTTTCCTTTTCATGGTTATACGATATTACTATTGCTTCAAAGTCCTATTATGCAGCAATTATCTTTGATATGTATTGTCTCAAATCAGAGTGGAATGACCAGATTTATAGATTTATTCTATGTCAATCTTCTACTCTTGAGGAGTGTTTAATGGTCTATTGGCATTCCTAGGTTTTTGGTGGCTCTGTCTAGCTTGGGTTGGTTGGCCTCCTTTGCATAGTTTTGCTGTTTGGGTGGGGTTTTGTATAGTCTTTATGTTTTTTCTGCTGCTGTGTGTTCAACTTGGGTGGTGTGTTGTATAATCTCCACATTTTTCTTTTTTCTTCTCTTTTGTATAGTTTTGGCGTTTCGCCTGGCTGCTGGCCTTAATAATATTCTCTTTATCTTTCAAAAATAAATAAATAAATAAATAAAATAAATCATCTGCAGAAATGAACATCTGAAAAATAGCCTGTGTATTTGGTGGGGGATTTGGAAAGAAAGGAATGACAGATGCTTCAACAACTCTCATTCCCCCCCTCACGTTGTGGGTTCAAGGGCTAAAAGACTAATTATTGAATGGGCAGCCAATGTATCTTACCTTAGGGACTTTAATTTTCTTTTCCTAGGCTTGTAATTTCCGCTTCTGCTATCTCAGCAGTTGCCCTCTGTATTTTTCCTCTCTTCGTTTTTAATATATTCTCTCGTTACTTATATATATATATATATATATATATATAGCCCGTGTACAAGTATGTACATATATAATCAACCTAGGTAGGAATGTTTTGTTCACAAGTAATGCCATTCTCTAATTTTCAGAAGAGCACTTGAAAGTTCACTTTCATGTCAACTCTTGAGATGAGGAAATGGTTATGAATCTACCATCATGATTTGATTTTCTAAATCACGCGTAGTTGTGGTTTCTGAGTGAAAGGGTGATGATCCTTTCATCATTTCTAGGAATCCCTAATATTATCTCTCTTATAGATTTTATGGATTCTTTTGCAGTTATGTCATGTCTTTCAGTATGATTGTCATTTCAAGGAAGCAGTAGAGTTCATGGAAGCATGGTCTCCCTCATGGAATTCTTGTTCATCATTCATGTATGGGGTTTTTGTTCTAGAGATCATAGCTTTTATGCATTTGATGATTAAATAGAACTTCCCTGTTTTATTTCAATGTCACTGAGGAATGAATTTGCAGGTACACTCACAATTGGTGGCATGTTGCTGTTTGTTATTTGGAAGGTCATTCTCCAATTAACAAAGTGCTAGAAGTCTACGACCATCATATCTGGAAAGAGTTAGAAAGAAGTGATGCCGATTGTGGAGAGGTATATTTAGTAGATACTGTCAACAACATGACCCAGTTTAGCACACTTATGGTCGTTGTCTCTTGCATTCAGGTTTATTTAAATGCTCTAGGATTGTTGCTACGGATTGACGTTCGGGGTAAGGTTAGTTGTATTGACGACCGGCTAAAGACCTTGGCAAGTTCTTTCATGGATCGGGTGAGTTATTACCAATGTTTTTCATCCAAATTGACTGATTTTGACCTAGGCACCTAGCTGAGTACATGAAGTAAATAACCTGGTGGGAGTAACTAAAAACACGCCAAATCAGTGAAAAGCCAGTTTGATTTTGCTGGGTCACAATCATTGTTGGGCTGGTTGACTTGGTTTTGGCTTTCAATAGTTCCATTCTATTTGGAATCATTGTTTCTAATACAATACATCTATCTTATGAATAATATTAATATGTACATACATAGATACATGTGTGCGTGCATACATGATTCTGAATGGAATTGGATGCATGCATGTGCGCATGCATGCATGCAAGTATCTATGCATGGATGTACATATTTATGCATGTATAGATGGATGGATCAGAATGTGGGCATCCCAACCTTCATGGGAATGTTAGCAACATCCCAAAAGCTTTGAAGTCACATACAGGATGGCCAATCATCAGTATGTACTGTTCATTCATTTCCTAACACTATTAACAAGCCACGATGCAAAATTACACTGATAAGATTATCCTAACCGTTTGGTGGATAGCTTGAAAAGTGAATGGTAAGATTGAGCAGAGAAACAAAATTTGTTCATAATCTTGGAACCTCTGCAATAGGCCCCCCATGGATTTCTTATGGTACCAAGAAGTGCTTGGTTAGATGATGCTAAAAAAATTAGAAGAGATATCCTATGGCAGGGATTTCCTATGTCTTCCTATGTCTTTGTTTAAATGCCCGAAATCGGTGTTGGCGAGGTTGGAGAAAATTAGAAGAGATTTTCTATGGCAAGAAGCGGATGACAAGCATAAGTTCCAACTTATGAAATGGGAGAAAGTGTGTAGGCCTCTGGACCAAGGGGGTGCTAGTTTGAGAAGTTTGGAGAGAATAAATGATGCTTTGTTAGGTAAATGGGTGTGGAGATTCGGGGTGGAAGGGGAATCATCTTGGAAGGATGTAGTGAGTAGAAAGTATGGGGTTGATGAAAAGGGATGGTGGACTCGATCATTGTCTTTGTATAGGTCCTTTCCAGTATGGAAAGCGATAGCTTGCATTAGGCACAAGGTGTGGGAAGGGGTTGGGTTCTCTTTAGGTAATCGTTAGGAGATTAAGTTTTGGGAAGATATTTGGGCGGGGGATAAAAAATTGAGAGAGGCGTTCCCGAGGGTAGCTAGGCTGGCATTGGGGAGGGGATCGTAGTGGCAGGCTGCTTCTCGATTTAGGGTGAGGTATGTATTTGGGCTCCGCCATGTAGGAGGAATTTGCTTGATGCCGAGCTCGAGGAGTTGGTTTGTTATCCTTGCTTGGTAAGGTGCGGCCAACTATCCCAACCGGACTCCATGGTGTGATTGAAAGATAGATCTGGAAGATATTCGTTCAGATCATTCTATTCGTATCTGGAGGGAGGTGACTTTAATAGTGAGATATGTCCATCTGCGGAAGTTTGGTGCTATGCTGCCCCTTCTAAGGTGGCAGCTTTTGCTTGGCTAGTAGGGTGTAGCAAGGTCCTGACAGTGGATAATCTCAGGAAAAGGAAGATGATTCTCCTGAATGTTTGTGTGATGTGTCTTCATGACAAGGAAATGGTGGATCATCTTTTTATTCATTGTGATTTCGCGAGACAGGTGTGGCAAAAGTTCTTCAATCTGTTTGGAGTTACGTGGGCGTCTCCAAACTCCATTGGTCATCTTTTTTGTATGTGGCATGAGGGTATGCATGGGAATGTGGCCCAGAAAGTGTGGCATCTTGCTTTGTTGGCAGGTTTGTGGTTTTTATGGTTGGAAAGGAACAATAGAACCTTCGGAAATTGTTCAGGTTGAGTTCAGGAAGTGTTTAACAAAGCTAAATCTCATGTTATAGAGTGGGCAGTGGCAGCAAAGGTTGTTCATCATTTTCCTGTCAGCTGGGTTGAGTTTTGATGGCTCTTACAGGGTTGTATAGTCTTTTCCTTTTTGTATATTCTGGCTTTGGCCTTTCCTTGCAATAAAATTTCTGTTCTCATCGCTCAAAAAAAGAAAAAAGAAGATGATGCTAACCATCTGATCTGTGGCTTTTGAATCAAACAGTTGTAACAAAATAACCAATGTTGAAATGGTTAAGATCATTCAATTAGGGTGATTTTTGCACTGCTAGTGGTATGGAATGGATGGGCAATCTAGATTGATAATAGTGTCCCTCACACCCACACGGACACATCTTGAAATGTAGTTAGGAAGAAAGATTCGTCATATGCAAGGGGCTATCTACACCATACTACTATGACATTAGACACAAATCTGTATGCAAATTTCTAAGCATATAAAAAATGTTACAGTTCAATGAAATTGACAAATAATGTCGTCAATTGTTAAGTTCTGCTATATTCTCCACAGCGAAGTATGAATGCCCATAGTATGCTTCTATGGGTGGCCATTCATAAAGAGGACATTCATTCATTTGACTTATCAATCTAGTAATCCAACACTTGTAGGTATAAAACAATTCCATTGATCACTAGGTAGAAAGTTCTTGTTCTCACATGTTCATATACATACACATAAATGCCTATATTCATATGTTGAGGCTTAGTTTGCATGAGCATGTGCAGCTTTCATGAAGTTCTAAATGTCAACTTGGTTCTTATCCCATTTTAGAAAAGGTGCTAAAAGACCATGAATGATTCTCATGGAACTGCAAAAGAATAGAAAAATCACGAAATGCGCATACAAAAATTAATGGCCATCATGCCTTTTACGCTTTGAAGCAGGGCATAACAAACTGTTGCCAACATTATTAGAATAACCAATAAAGGTAGTATGTATATGGCAGCAGTAATATTGGTATTAACAATCATAGTAATGCACTTTGTAACATCATGAAGAAGAAGAGACTATTTTAATTTTTTCTTGTTACTTTTCAATTTAGCCAACCCCATATACCTTGGACAAGGTTATGATGATGATGTTTGTTTCCAATTCAAACACTATAATTCTCTTCATTTGTTTTAATATTTTATTAAACTTGATGTAATGCTTTAATAGTTTTTCATTGAGGATTTAAATTATGAAATTTTCATTCAATTCAGCTGGTCTCCAAACTACAAAATCATGCGAAGTATGACATATGGACTAACATTCCTCCTAAAACATCTCAAAACAATTACTGGAACTGTAGTGGTTTCTGTTGAGAAATGGAATTTATCAAAAGACACATTACCTGATTAATCTCTTAAAGAAAGGAAGAAAGTCTACTATCTTAATGTTGTTTGCTTAAGTAAGAAATATTCAGTTTTATCTTTGAGGATTTATTTCCTTTCAGGTATATGTTGTCTAGCTTTATATAAATGTCTTAGCTGTATGGATAAAAAGTAAAATCTTGTTGATGTGCATGTTTGATTGAGTGATTTATTTGCCTCCTCTGCTTAGCATTTTTCTGAAAGTGCATTTGAATGCGGATATGATTCTTAAACTCTGATGTCGATCCACTTATGAGCTTTTCATTTTCCAGTCCACCTGGCATAAGGAGTGGCTGCTTGATCTGTTGGCCGTATGGGTCTTAGCGACTAGTAAGGAAACATCTAAAGCAGAGGATTTACTGAAGGGCATGAAGTCAAGGTGAATGCCAAAATCTGTTATGTTTATTTGTGTTGTTTATCACTATTTTGAATGGTATTGAATTTTGTTTCAGGATTTATTCCATGAGTAAGAAAAAGCAGCAATCGATGCAAAGAGGAATTCTGGTATACCTCTTCTAATTTTCTGCCTTCTTAATGAACTAATCCTATAGGATTGTTTTGTTAGGACAATGAGCAAGGAGTTATGATTAAGTGAATCTTTTATTTTATACTTAGTATCTATTTTAATTTTTTTTCGTTAAAAAATGATCTATTTTTATCGTGGAGCTTAAGTTATATTGATTAATTATCCTTCCTTTTTTTTTTTCAATATAGTAAACTGTTGCTATAAACGACACACTTGCAGTTGCTTGTCCTTGCCAAAAAAAAAAAGAAAGGAGTTGATTATTCAGAAAAAAAAAGAACCCCCAAAGGAAAAACACAAACTAAAACTTTTAAGGCTCACAAACCACCATTGAGAGGGCAGCGAAGCACCAAAACCAACGTTCAAGGGAAATGAGAATTATCATAGAGCTCAATCCTCCTCGCCAACATGCAAAAAGCCTCCTAGGAGGTGCACCAAACATTGCTAGACAGCTCATAACACCGAGAATGGTCAGATGAGCTGCAACCCGAAGAGCCTATCAAATCGTCACAAGAAGGGATGCTTCCCACATCAATATTACCATAGCCAACTTGTAAGCCAAACCAAAATCTCGATACAAAGATCCAACTAGCCATGACTATCATAGTCAATGAGACAGTCTCTTGCATGAAATTCTCAGAGATTATCGAATCTCCATACAATGGTCCAAGTAGCTATGAGTATCATAGACAAGAGTCTCTTGCATTAAATTCTCAAAAAGTGAGGGAGGGAGAGAAGTGGGCAAGAGATGGCGATTAAAATGGCCAACCTATAAGCTAAACCAAATCTTGATGCAGGACATGGAAAATTAAATATGATATGCGAGATTTCAGGCTTAAGATCACGTTAGTTCAGAAATAATTACACAAATTCCATATCCCACATTAAAATCCAAACATTCAATTAAGGGGAATCTATGCGGGTCCAGGCCTACACATGATAAGGCTGGATCAATAAGAATTATGAACCAAACGATACTCAAAGATAAGAAATAATCACCCACACATGCATAGTAATCAACCCCTGATCCAAGAGATTCAGAAATTCCAATTCGGAGAACCCTAGGGTAAGAAAATTGGTAAATAGCTTAGGGAAAACGTAATCTAAGGCTAAGATTCATGAAAAAACAGATATGAGAGGATAAAAGAAGATAAAAACCTGAACCAAAAGACGATTCTGCGTGTGGACAGCAACAATGGCCCAGATGCACGTGCGTGTGATCACGGCCGCACATGTGCGGGGCCCACTATTCAGAAAAAGGCCACCTTGGCCCTGGTCGGCCAGGGATGGACTCGAAAACTTCCAAATATCAGCTCGATCCGATGTACGGTTTGTGCGTGGTGCTCCGCTGAAGTTTCAGCTCGCCGGCAGGTCGAAATCTGAAAATCTGCTGTAATGAAGAAATTTGATGCAACAAAAGGGACGAATTCGAAGTATGGATGGTGGTGAAAGATGGAAAAGAAGATGATGGAGGATGGGGATGAATCGGGGTCGATGTGGCTTCGCACCACGGTAGTTAGCCCTTTGAAAAGGGAGGGCTTTGCACCCACTTAGGCTTCACAACTCATAGAGTAGGAAAACGCAGAATTTTTATTAATCTTCAATCAATGAAAAGAACTATAAGGGGTGCCTATTTATAGGAAAAATCATATACCCCAAAACTCGCACCATGTGCGCAACCTATTACTTAGTGACGAAGTAAACTAAAATAAAAATCAAACAGAGAAATCTAAAGCATTCACAATGTTCTAAATAATTACAATAAGTAAAACCTAAAATATGACATCAATTCGACAAGTGGGCCATTATCATGAGATTCCATGATTGGCTTTTCTTGACTATCGGGCCCACCCTTTTGAACCAAAACTTCGTCTTCTAGCTAGCAAGCCCTCCCTGGACGTCGCCATAGAGCCAGATCGATGGTGGGGCCCTCCTTTTGCTTACGTACGTGCGTAGGGGGTGGTGTGCATGCGCGTGTGCACATGATGTCCCCATCAAATCTCCATACAAAAATCCAAGTAAATCGTCAAAGAGACGAGTCTCTTGTATCCAATTCTCAAAAAGAGGAGTCTCTTGCATGAAATTCTCAGAGATTATCAAATCTCCATACAATGGTCCAAGTAGCTATGAGTATCATAGAATCAAATTCTCAAAAAGTGAGGGAGGGAGAGAAGGGGGCAAGAGATGGCGATTACAATGGCCAACCTATAAGCCAAACCAAATCTCCATACAAAAATCAAAGTAAATCATCAAAGAGACAAGTCTTTTGTATCAAATTCTCAAAAAGAGGAGTGAGGGACTTCAAGGCAAGGGACACATAAGAATTACTGAGTCTATTGCTTGAGGAATGGCCAACTAGAGGAACTGCTATCTTGTCAAAGTTATGCTCATGGAACAGTTAAAGAGCTGCTGAAAATCTGCTAACAAACAGCCCCTAGAGCCAAGGAAGCTGCATAACCAAAACCAGACATGAACCTGCTCTAAATTAGCTCCTGAAATGCAGTCCTTCCAGCTGAGAAGGACATAAATCCTGAACTCCGAATTGCAGTAAGAATCAAGAGAATCCAACCACCACTGTACCCAACTGAATTTCCTGAAGAAACAAATGTCCTTCTCATTTGGGCATAATATCATACATCTGCAGCATTACTAATTGCACTTCTCAGCAGAACTCAGATTTCAGGCAATCCAAAAACCAGGCAAGAAGAGCTAGCGTCAAGATCCTGCAAACAAATTGCTTAGGAAAATCAGCAACGGAGCCCACTTGGAGATGCACCCACTCAGAGTTGGAGTTCTAATTGAACAATGAGGCTGGGTTTTTTCTGTTTATCCTATAGATTTCGCTAGAATTTCTTGCTCTATCTAGCCTTTCTAAGTCACAAATGGTGTCTTTTGTCTCTCTTTTTGGACCTTTACTTTTCTGCTGCATCCTTTCTTCATTCAAATGTTAATGACATGCATGCATAATGCAATGTTTCTCTTCTAGAAAAGATTTTGTGCGTATAAGGGGAAATAGGATTCTGTTCATGCGGTTTATCTCTTGGTAATGTAGGGCATGATAAATGCTGTGCAATTTGATGCACAAGTAGATTTCAAAAGTAATTGGACAAAAGTCTATAAATACATGTGCACATTATTGCCAAACTTTATTTCTGTAAAATCAAAATAATTTGAAAAAAGCAGTTGTAAATGTTTGAAAAGGAAATTCCTCTGAGAAGTAAAAGGTGATATCTAGTTTATTATGCATAATTTGGACGAAAAGTCACAACATATGAAACCTTTGAGTACTAGGGAACAATAAATGCTGTGCAGTTCAATGCTCGGTAGTTTGCAAATGTAACTCAGCCAAGCTCATGAGCACATCTTCACATCACTTCCAAAGATCAGTTCAATAAAATCAACATAATTTTGAAAGAGTCGTAAGAGAGGAACTTTTCTCTGAGAAGGAGAAGATAAGAACTAGTTAATTATGTGATACATACATCTATAACCAGGTATTTGCATACATGATGTCTAAGGTAGCTATTACAGGAAAATGCATGTGAAGGCTATAGAAATTATAATAGAAGAACACTACATTCTAAACGCATTAACTATCCTTTTATCTGATTAATTGCTAACAGTGTTCACCTAATGTTTCAAAAAACAAAAAACAAAAAAAAAAAAAAAAACACAGGGTTCACCTAATGTGGTTCACTGGGGACACTGCGCCTCTTCAGTCTTCATGCTTGTTGATGCTCTACTCTTCTATTTAATACACGCTGCTGGGCTTCTTGCATTGTTATCTCAATAATAGAATCCCGTCATATACCTGTGTGACTTCTGAAGGCCTGGAGGCACTCAGGAGGAATGGAACCTGTGGCTATTGGAATGATTGCTGTCTTTGTCTTGTAGGACTAGGAAGACCACTGAAAATTTACAAAGTGAGGTATCATCCAATCAAGATGTCTTTTTGAAAAGGATTCAGTAAATGGGGTGGACAGGCCTGGGTTCATCCCTACTCGATTTTCTATGTTTGCTTTTGGGTTCTGGAGGGACGTTTCTCAGACTGCAGTGACCAATCATGCTAAAATCATAGGGGCAATAATTACCAATAGTTTGGTTTTAAATGAGAGAGTTCTTTATGTGACCCATTTGTCAGTCATACATGCAACAACCATCATTGTTTCTGGGTTGGGAGCCCCACAGTTGATTTTCTAAATCTCTTGATGATTACACTAAAAGTTTTTTTTTTAAAAATCAACAAAGGGGCTCCTATGTAGCTGAAGGATTGTCTTTCTTGTGTGGCTTTGTATTATACTTCCATACATGCATAAGCAAATACTTGTATTAAAATTTTCGACATAGTTCACATTGTTTGGCTAATGTTAGTGTTGCCGTCTTTTTACATACTTCCATCCTGATTTCATCTTCTTCTTTTTTTATATAGTTTTGGTTCTTGTTATTATAAATTTCCTTGTAGATAGTTAATAGTCTCAACTTCAAGGTCATGATTCCTTTTTCTCCCTCATTTGGAACCACAAGAACCTTCCTCCTCTTCTTCTTCTTCTTCTTCTTCTTTCCTGTGATTCCAAATTTCCTTCTAGATAGTTAATCTCGACATTAAGGCTGTGATTCATTTTTCTCCCTTATAGCTTGCAGAAGCATTGTACGAATACGGAAGGGGAAATTATGAACAAGCATATGAATTGCTTGGACAGAATTTTGATGCCAATGACTGTAAAGTATGACCATGGCATAATCTATGTTCTCGTTACAAAATGGCTTCATTTTACATCATATCTCAGGTTTAAGTTAGTTATATTTTTACACCAGATGATCGGGGCATCTGATGAACAACTCGATGTCTTTAATGAAGTTTGGTACATCATTTTGTTGAACACCGGACGTGCCTCCGAAGGTATGCATACCATTGTATTATTGTTGTTAAATTTTAAGGTTGTTTCTTTCTTCATTTTTGTTTTGATGTTTATGATCTACAGCAATTGAAGAGATAGAGAAACAGATTAAGAAAAGGGAAGGGATCCCATTCTTGTGGCGCTTGCTGGTAAGGTTCTAACTTACATGTTTTCTTTTCATTTAGATTAATTAGTTTGTTGTGGGATTTTGCGTGAGCAAGAAAAAAAGCCTAGTTTGATATTTAGGAATCCAAATACAAAATTATTAAGTTATATCAACAGACCCAATACTGCTATTTATGCACAAGATAATTGCTCGAACAAAATTATTAAGTTTAAATATCAACAAACCCAATTCTGCTATTTGTGCGCAATACGAGTGCTCCAAAGAATATATTGTTCTTGGAGTTAACCTTAACTAGTTACCTGGTTTAATCAACTTAGTGTAAGTTTTCCAAGAGGCCAAAGGCACCTACTCCATGTACAACTCATCGCGCGCATAAGGAAGCTGTACATGATAACACTTGAGAAGCCAAGATTAGTAATCCGCAAGTATCTCTTAAATAAGAACAGTAGGGTCATGTTTAAATGCATCAGGGTTGACTTGGTCAACCTACAACAACTACATTCAGTATTGACTAAATGGGACCCATAGGGGAGCAGTAACGTAAATTTAAGTTTGATTTATCTGCCTACAGCATTGGCATGTTCTCAACAAAAACTCAAATTAACATCCAAAAATCATTGGGTTTATTACCAAACATTTGGACTCACCATGCAAGCGACTTTGGTTTTATGTGAAGTATTCATGTGGCAGATTCTGAGTTTTAGTTCTTCAACATCAGAGATGCTGTGTTTAGATGTTGCTTGAAAATAATTCTCCCTAGGAATTCTTGTTCTAATACCATGTTGATAATATGGTTGAGGATCCATTGTGTTGACTGTTCAGTACTATCAACTCTACAAACGGCTGATTGGTGTGTTGTGAGTTTGGATTGTTCAATTAGTGGACCACCCCTTGGATGAGCCGTAGCTCAAAGTTGCATCAATTGGAAATTCACAACTAACATGGGTCATTTAGTTTAAGATGGTCAGTAGAAGTTAGAGAAATGGTCAGATGAACAAGTCTATAGTTCAACTTTTAGAAACTGCTAACTGATGCAACATTTTTCAGACCGGCCCATCCATGAGGCAACCTATCAATTGAGAGGTTTTGATAAATCCAATCATGGATTTGACTAATGGAGAGTAGATTCAGAGACAGTTTAGGGACAAAACATTAGATACCAAGAGTAAGCCAGATGAAGATATCATCTTTAATGGGAAACCACAGATGATATAAACTTCAACGACTACGAACACTATGGAATACAAGGTGGCTAAAACTAAGGATGTTCTATGGCTTATCCATATTTATGGCTCTGATACCAAGAGAAATTATGCTAATCTAACAGAGTAGAGAAGAAAATGAGGAGGGTGAAAGATGAAGACTGAATGATTTCTTGTATACTTTGAGAGACTCGCCATCCCCTTCCTAATTGCAACCTATGCCAATATCTAGGTATGATACAATTGTAATCATTATTACTATCATATTGCTAATATGGTGGTCTCATGGTTACATTTGATATAGTCTATACAAGGCTTGCAATGTTACATTGAAGGAGAAAAACTGCTCCATACCCTTACTAGGTGGACCACACTTGTACAGTGAATCAAACCATTGGCAGTGTACCCACCTGATGAGTGGACCATCCTGGTTTTTACCCTAGATGATCTTATTGATGCAGCCAACCTTTTCCATGGCTCGGGTGTTATAGGCAAGCGGCATGATGCCGGCAGGAAAGAAAGCATTGCATCTGGAAGTCACCTACAACATTGTACTCTTGACATTACTCTAAAACATATCATACCTTGAATGCCAATAGGCCCAATGAATGGAATAGTGGTTAAACAGGCATAATGCCCTTGAAATCCTGATATTTACTCATAGTTGAATTAGTGGAGACTCATTCTCTGATGCCACTTGCACAGCCATTTCCTTCAGTAGAGACCCAACGAGTATATTCAACAGCATCTATGACCATTGATTTTCTGATGAGCAACGTATCTAGTATAGATGTGCAGATGTCCGACTCTGGCATTAGCAATCCAACATGTATTTTCCTTGAGAATGATGACTTTGAATTTAGTTGATTCTATGAGATTGTAGGACCTTGTCCTTATGCATGCACCCACATGCACATGCAGTGGCTTCACCTACATGAATGCGTGTATAAATTCTGCAGTTGCATGACACATAATAAAAGTACATTTCAATGTTCATGATAACAGCTTGGTTTGTATTCTGTGGTCCAGGAGAGGGGTTATTCCATGGCAGGCATGGTGGATGCATCTGTTGCAGCGGAAAAGGCCAAGGCATTAGAGACTGCATATTTCAAGCAAATGGACTGAAATACGAGTATGTGGATAGGATATGTCTGTGTTTGTGGCAGTGAAAGGTGTCTTGTAATTTCTTCTTTAATCGAAGAAGAATACCTATTAAGCTTATATGTAATGTAATGTAATGTTAATGAGAGAAGAAGCAAACATCATGTATGTATTTTTATAACAAACATTGATTCTCTTACAAGACGATACTCATTTTGATGAATTTTCCAATCTTGGAGTAACAGCTGAGAACCTACTTAAAGAAGCTTGCTCCTTTGTGGATTTGAGCCCCACTCGGGCTTGGGATAGGTCTGATGCACCATCAACCTGGTCAAATGGCTGCATGGTGTGATGATCTGGCCCCCTCCATCTGGTGGGACACCATGTGACTCGTAGCCTAGAAACTGCACAAATCAAATGAGATTGTGGCCACCCAACAATGACCTCAGACTAACCATTTTGTTTAGACAAATCATTCTTTTCTGTTCCGGCAGGGAAGGCATGCAGCGCATCACACGAACCCTCACCTAGCCCTAAATGTAGCTGATGATGGGACCTAATATTCCAAACTGGCTGATGCGATCCAGTTGGATTAGTTATTGAGCCCGGACAATGGGTTGGCCTGGGCGAGGCATTCCAGCCCAGTTGTATCACTGATGAAAGGAACCAAAAGAAAACAAATGTCGACATGGAGTGAAGAAATGCACTAGAATTGCATGTAAATAATAAAAAATTGACAGAATAAGAATGCCATGGAAAAACACCACCCTTAAAATTTCTTACACCATAAACAGGCATGGGCTTTGAATTATGTTCATGCATTAGGCCTGGTCACTTGATCTTAGTCACAGGTCAGGCTTGGGTCTGTTTATTAAACAGATGTGGTGGGTTTGACCTTAACCCAAATCCGACCAACACGCTCCTTGGTACTCAATTAAGACCCCATTAGAAACACCTCTGGTAGATTTCTTTCCCCCCTAAATCGGCATTCTATTGAATGTGTTGGTTCAATCCCCTTATTTCAAGCTTCCTGAGTGTGTAAGGTAGCATGGAAAATGAAAACTGACTCGGTTATCATTTTGCAACTTCTGTGACCCAAAATATTAATTCAGTTCATATTAATTCGCTGAAATTGCTTCCACCTTTGCTTAATCCTTGGGGTATACCTGTGGCATTTTCTGACAGTGACACCATTGGTATTCCCTTCAATGATTGTACCTAGCCCTACGATTCATTAGGGCCTACAAAGTTGATTGTGTGAGTGCATGCAATGCAACATACATGTGCCGATCATATGGCATGCGAGTGAAAGATCCAAGCCACTCATCAAGCAGGCCCTTGGATGGAAATTAGGCCAGTGAGCTCACCACAAAAGCTGCACACCTACAAATGAAAATAAGGGACGGTGACATAAATCACCCACCATAAAAGTAATAGAATCAATCTGTTGTTATTTCTACATTATTATAAAAGCTTAACACTTATCTTCTGTTTACTTGAAACTTAAGATGCGAAGCAGGCAATTGGTATTATTTCATTCTGATGAACTCATTTTTGTGACTGATCAACATAGTTCACCCATCATATCATCAGGACCTCCTACAAGTGTAACTTTTAGGCTGTGGCCAATCTCCATTGGGTCACCGGACAAATGATTCCAATCCAAGGCATTGTATATGGTTGAGGCTGGACAGTGCAAAAACGGATTATCTTAATACATGCATAAATGTTGGGAGCACACTGACTTGGCTCAGTGATCCAAACGGTACCCAAGCTATAGAAACATTGCATTGAAGGCCATGCATCATAGTGTTCTAAATCACTTTGGAGCATTTATTTACATGATTACAATGATAACAGACAGTTGATCATTGTGATTGTTTGTCGTCAAGAGTCGACACTAGTCAAAGAAGCCTAGTGTTGTATGAACTGCAATGGGGACACTTATGGTAAAGCCAGTGGAAGAGAGCCACGCCTCTCTTCTCGCAATCGTTGCACAGTATGTCCTGCAATGGGTTTCACCCATACATTTAAAACCATGACATTGACGACAATAAACAAAAATAAGAAAGAAAACATGAATGTATGAATACTTCTAGAAGAAGAAAAGGAACCTGAGTCTGGCCACGGTACTCTTGTGGAATTTTTTCTTCAGCCAGCAATGCATCCAGCATCCCAAAATACACCTGACAACCCATCCCAAACACTAATTCAAGTGGAGATGAAATTGTGAGAATTAAATTCTTTTGGTCTAATCTGTTGTGAGAAATACATTTAAAGAATATGTGCTGCTGTTCTTGTTATTCTTTGTTGTAATAATGTTCTCTGATCAAATGTGTGGCGATTTAGAAAATTAGTAATATTTTTTTTATCAAAACATCCAAGCAAATGAACCAGACATGACCCCACTGCACCAATCTTCTAGCCGCAGGCAGCATTTCTAGGACTCGGTCACCTTTCCATGACACCGTTGCCTTCAAATGAATTATGGAGGCATATGGTCATTTGTGGTTGGAAGAAAGGGCGAGGTATGCCAAGAAGGTCAAATACCTCATGTAATTGCTCCACAAGAATCCCCACACTGAAGGAATCTGAGACCTTTTTAGCATGCTGAGACATGTTTTTTAGTGACCACCGATTGACAATGCCAATTTTTCTTGAGAAATGACCACAATGTTGGCCTTTCTTGAATTTGACTGTATGCGAAGTTCTAACTGCTTATAGGAAACACTTTTTTTAAACATTCAATTGTCACTAAATATTCAGCAACATAAGCCTGACATTTAGAGGACAGGAATCTTTCGACATTACCACACATGAAAAGTAACAGAACCACAACTAAGTTCATTTCATAAGTTTGAAAAAAGCACATGCATATGATTAACATATAGCATGTCACTACTTCAGGAAAAAGGCTATACATGCATATCATGATGTGAATGTAATTATTAAAAAAAAAAAAAAGGACCATACCGTGAATGATGTCCATAATAACTGACCTGCATGTCTCCCAGTGACTTGCTACATATCGGGCAGGTATAGTGAGTACAAGTGTAGTCCTACAAATCATGTAGATGCAGTGAACACCTTGTGAAGTAGTCAGAATGTTCAAAGAAAATGAAGAAGACAAACCTGTCCTGGATGTATCAAATACCTGAAAACATGTCGAATGCATCAAATGCCCACAAGACAGGGCCTTCACTGGAATGCTGGATGTGAACATGTCATCGTGACAGATGGGACAATTTGATTCAAAACATTTTTCTATGCAGGTATGCACCGTAAGGGACTTCGACATGCATGCATTACAATTCATACAATGAAAAAAATCAATACCGAGTCCCTTGCCAAGTCGACAGAGATTGCAGAAAGGGCAGTGGTATATTTCCCTGTAGGAAAATACTATTGTCAGAAATAAAACTTGTCACTTGAAAATCAATGTCGCGACAAGAGAAACCAACCAGATATATCATAGATGATAAAGAAAGCACTGCCAGTTCACTGACATATTGTAGCATACTCCAGGAAAAAGAAAAAAGAAAAAAGAAAAAAGAAAAAGACGCACAAATATGAAGGGTGCATATGGTAACAACAGATCTCATCGTGTTAAGAAATGGGCTTGGATAAATTTTATAAAAAAAAGTTAAAAAAGTTAAAATAAAATTATTGTTGGATCGAAATCATTAGGTAGGAAAAATGTCATTCTCAACAGGGACATGACGTTTTAAAAGGGCCAGGCCCTGACTTCTTTCCCCAGAATGATGGCTGGATCAATCAGTACTAATTAGGACTAGCAATGGGCCAGGCAAACAATATTTTGAATAGGCCCAGACTGGTAGGTAGAGGCCCAACCAGTTCAAAATCTGGGCCTGAAGGCTATGGACAAGCCCCAGGTCTGCCAGAGGCCAGGCCTAGTACTAATGGCCAGGGCAAAAGTAACCTTCAGTATGAAATGATTCTCCTGTAGGGAAGGAAACGCTGCTGAAAAAGTTTACTTGTGGATGAACAAACAATAGTATACACCTACGCATGAAATAATACCAAACAGCATCGGTGAATTGAGTATGGATAACATGGTGAACAATTGATGGAAATCATGCAGCCATGCCACCAAAATGCATGGCTTTCATGTCATGTGGTTATGTTCTGGATAAGTGCTGCTGTTTATGTCATTTGGTATATTTCAGCTACCCATGTGTGCTATTGAGCTAATCAGAAGTGTTCATCAACACTATCAAGTCTGCAAAGTTGTAGAATATTTCCTAAAGATGATAAGAAATGCAGTTTGATGAGTGGTAGTCATGAATCAGCATGACATCAAGTACACCATACTAGCACATGAGGATAGTTCTTATAAAGGCAGTGATGCAAGACAATTAACCATTTGCTCTAAAAGCTCGAACTGATAGAGGATGGCAAATTAATCCCTTCATCTCATAGCCCAGGCTCTGCATCGCTTGAGTTAGGACCTCGGCTGAACTCCCCTCATGCGCCCCACATCACATGGGTACCGCCTCCCACAGGCCGCCCACCCCGAGTGTGCCCCTGCATCCCACAAGCCACCCCACTTGAGCCCGGTGTGAAAATGCTTTTACATTAATCACCCCGGTGAAGAGTCTCGAATACGAGACCTCCTGCTCTAATATCACTTTGATGAAGGACAACTAACCACTTGTTCTAAAAGCTCGAACTGATAGATCATGGCGAATTAATCCCTTTATATCATAGCCCAAGCTCCACATTACATGGGTTAGGACCTCGACCAAACCCCCCTCATGGGCCCCACATCACATGGATACTGTCTCACATGAGCCACCAGCCTCACATAGGTCGACTGTCATTCAAATTGCCTCAAATCCGGTTTTTCATGAATGGACAAAGCATATTGAAGTTGACTGTCATTTCATCCGCGAGAAGTTTCAGTCTCAGATCATATCGCTACCACATGTCGCATCCCATGATCAGCTTGCCAACATTCTCACGAAGTCCCTCATGTCTGCACGCCACTCATTTCTAGTTAGTAAACTATTACTTGTTGATGACAAGCATTAGTTTGAGGGGGGATGTTAGACAGCCCACATTCAGCCCACATTCCTTGTATAGAAGATTTTGTATTTATCATCTTACATTGTATAGTCGTTGTAAATCTCTATATATTCAACCCTTTAGGGTTGTCTGAAATACAGAAAAACGTTCTCCAAATCCGTGTGTTTACACATGCATGGATGACTGCACATAGGACCAGAACATATGGCCAACAGTGAGATTATCACATCTGAGATAGTGGCTTTAAGTAGTTATGAGAAGATGTCACCATCTGAAAGTATAATTAGGGATGAAGGCATCTATCTGATTTGACTTCAAAAGTGCCAAAGAAAACAGTAACAGTATACAGTTATTGATAAAAATGAGCCGGAGGATATATATATATATATATATATATATATATATATATATATATATATATATATATATGTATGTATGTATGTATGTATGTATGTATGTATGTATAGTCTTTTGACAAGGAAGTCGCCGTCCAGATTCAGTGGTCAACTACAACAATAAAATGTTTAAGAAGAGACCCCGTAAACTTGGATTTGTCATTCATCAGGTATGATTTCAAGTTTCAAATTTTATAATTATAATCAACCATTGCCACATCTTTCAATTTATGCTACCAATGCAAGCATCAGGCAAAAGTTTTGCAGTGTTTTCAATGCAGGAATATTCAGTTTGGTGGAATTAAATTAATAACAAGAAGCTGCATGTATACAGGCCACTAGAAATACAAGTAACAATGGAAGTGTTGATTAGCCAACAAAGCTATTAATAAATTCACAATATTAAAAAGAATGATAAAGAGGTGGTATAGTTAGTGTCACCTTTCATCATCAAATAACTTGCAGATGCTGCAGAAATACTGTGCCATGGAAAAAGAATTGCATGAATTATTGACACATCTAGGCCCTATGGGCTGAATGTGCAAGCATTTCATACACATCATCTTGGTAGTCAGCTTCCTGTTAAGCAAGATAAGGAGTAAAGAAACTTCAGTCATTCAAGTATAATGAAAATGAAAGCATGTATTGACTCGTATTACACATACTTATCCATCTCATGATCAGAGGCATTGTCATGGCAGTGTCGGCATGTAAACAGCCGGTTGCAACAAGCAGCTAAAAGCTTGCAGTTTCTCTTGTAGTGTTTGCAACCGAAAGTTAGTTTGAGTGGATCTTGATAAGATGCAGTATGACCTGGAATTTCTCCACAATTGTTTGAGGTAATTTCCTCTGAATGTGACAGATTCTGCTGGGTTATTATCCAACGGCTAAAACATTTGCACACACGAAAGAAAAGAAAAAGAAAAAGAGAAAAGAGCAAAAGAAGGAAAGAAAGAAAGAAAAAGAAAGCATTGTCAGTTTTGAAGGACTGAAACAGTAAGGGCATGTTTGGATGCTCAATTGAGATGAAGAGCAATAAATCAGTTTGGTAAAGAGCCAGTGACCAAAGTGGAGGTAGGGCCATTTTAAATCATAATGGCGACCATACAGTACTTGCAATTCCCATGCATTTTAAACTGAACTTGAACAACAATCATGGGATGCCAAACCAGTTATGTAACCGTAATGGTGGTACCATTATGCGCTACGGGCCGAAACAGCCTACAGCCTTTACAGAATATATATATATATATATATATATATATATATATATATATATATATATATATATATATATATATATATATATATATAAATGGCCCATAATGGCCTGTAACGGACCCACAATGGTCCACAACAGGGCTGAAACAGTTTTTTCTTTCTTTCTTTTTCTTTTAACGCTGTAACGGCCATTACAGGGGCCAAAAATGGCCATTGCAGCCTGTACCGTAACGGTAATGGTGGTGGCTGTTACGGCCTCCCCTTCTGTTATGGAATACCTTGACGACAGTGACACTAATTTTGTGGCAAGATCCTCATTATGAATGGATTGGAACTACCTGCAGATAGTATAGTTCCTGTTCGTTGAAGTGACTAAAGGCAGTTCGTTTCAACTGAGAATCCAGACACACCCTATGTAAACATCCAGCAATGCAGTAATGAATGTAACTCAATATCAACCTCATTAGTAGGTTTTGAATAATATATGACTTTTTGCGAGGATCTAGAGCAGGGTCATTTGACACTTTTCTGACAGCAGCCTCCAGATCTTCTTGGCTCATGGAAAGGAGGTGTTCCTCATGATGCTTAAACTTCTTAGTCATCAGTGAAAGCTGACCTGGTTTCTCGATCCTATCTATAGCATCTAATGTTCTCTCATATTTCTTCTTGTTACTCTCACTCTTAAATTTTGTCCATTCTGAGAAATGGTTGCTGTCTCTATTTGCACTGAGAACCTTGACGTGATCAACTCCATTAACATTTCCAGAATCTTTAGTTTTAACACCAACAGAATTCCCTTGTAGAAAATTCAATCCTTCATCATGAAGGTTGTCCCTTGGCTGAGCACTAAAACCTTCTTTGCAGAGATAGGCAGAAACAACTTCCAACGAGTCTTCTGTTCCTGAAGGAAGGATGTTCTGCTCTTCTCCAACTGCAGCCAAATCATTTCTTTTCATTCCTTCCCACCACTCCCCCAACCATTCATCAAACATTGTATTCTTTGTCACTTTGCGCCAGGAAGTCATCATGGTGTGTTGTTCGACCGGCGTTAGGGATGCCAGGAGCCAGGGTATCATTCTCTGCAGAATTTCTGCCCTTGTCCGTCCAATGATGGATCCTATAATCCTTTCTTGTTCTTCCTCAGAAAAATGTTTCAAAAATAGAGGCCATAGTTCAATTTCCTCACGTTGTATGTGTTGGCCCAGTGTGATTTGCATTGACTTACACATTCTGTGGAGCTTCACACACAACTCTCGATGCCTAGCCATTCCCACAATACTGGATACTCCAGAACAAAGATGAGCATTCAATTCTGAAATTTCATCTAGAACTCTAGAGATACTTCTGAAGTGTTCTTCCTCCAATTTGTGGTCAAGACTATATGACCCGCTGATGTTTTGAAGAGTTCCTTTGGCCTCCAAAGCTGGAAAGGCAATTTCATCTTCTGCGTTACTATGAGCTTGATATAAAACTTGTGCAAGATGAAAACGTGGGTGAAATTCCAGGAGGACCTCAACCTTTTCAACCATCCTAGCTGATTCAAGGACAAAGTATTCTAGATCTTTCTCAAAAGCCCTATGGAACTGAAAAATGGGGTCAATTGGTTTTGGTTCTTGAAAAGTACTGGAACCAGCATCAGCTTCTTGAGAATGAAAATTGGGGATAGGAGATACTTTCTTTAGAGATTCTGAAAAGAATATCTGCATATTGATTCCGCTGGAGTAAGATGTGCTGCATTTTTCATAGTTTTGCGGCTTAGAAGATGAAGATGCATGGGTTGGGATTTCTATATGATTTGCCTTTTCAGTAATGTTTTCGTTCACTCGACCAGGATGAGGCCTTTTGCAAGGTCTTGCATCTAAATCGACAGAAAAAAATCCAGACCCCTCCTCGATTTGTTTCACCATGAAAGAACTTCTGGTTTTGAACATTTCCTGTAAATCTTTTCTGAAATTTTCACGGGAAGTTTTACCCGAATATCCAATGCAAAACCATTCATTCAAAAGGGATGCAAAGGCCATGTCATCTGGAGGTCCTGCAGTAGAAAAAAGAAAATCGAAATTCAGTAGAAATTAGACGGAGCTATAATGTCCAACTTCCTAAGTAGGTAAAAATCATTCAAATTAACTCAGTGCAGACCTGCCAATCTTATGCTGCAACAAATCGTCTTTGATTCCTCCTCAGTTAGATGGGCGGAAAGCCAAGTTATGACGCATTTTAACAACCCAAGAGGCATCACAAGAAAGCTAGAGTATAACAAACCCCGCTGCATTTCATGGTCGCAATTCTTGCGAATGGCGGGGAAAACCTATAAAAAGAAAAGCTATAATCAGTTTAGATACAATATTGAAGTTGCATGTCATAAATGGTGCACCTCTGATTCTTGAAATTCAAAATGCTGAGTGGTTCCAATCATGAAAGATTCCAATTGCCAGCATAGGTTCTCCACAAGTTCACGCAAAGACCTCCCATTTTGAGCATTAAAATCTCGTAGCACATGCAGAAGGCCTTCGATTTGACTTTCCTCAGGGAATCGTTGATGTGAGAAAGATACGTGCCTATCGTCATGTCCATTTAATACAGGAAAAATGACTTTTTCTAGGGCCTCACTACATATTAAGAGAAGTTTCAATTCATTAGATCACAGACAACACAAACTAGAAAACAACAAAGAAGATAATGTTCTAGTTCAGTAAGATCTTCCACCTGAGCCTTGATCAAGCAGTAGAGGTGGCAATAAAAAAGAAGCAATTAAGCAACCATAGTGATACCTATAAAAGATGAGGACATCTGCAACAAACATTATCCGACTGCTCACTAAAGACAAACTCGAGAAAATCTTCGATCTTCTTGTTTCGTGTAGCTCATCCAGAATTTCTTTCAATTCTTTGCGGATAACACCATACCAAAGGCGAACACCATCAATGGGATTGACAATTGACTCCTGATGATGGCATTTTTCACCAGTTAAGCTCTTTCTGTGAGAATATATTTTCGGAAACTCCTTCAAACTTAATTCTTCATTCGAGGGTGAAGCTTCATTTTCCTTCTGTCCTGCATTGTAGGTCCCGTAAGAAGTTCGGCTCTTCTTACCAAGCCAGGAAATCACCACCTTCACAGGCGGATTGAAACTCATCAACTATTAGGAGTTGGATCAAAAGAAGACTGAAAAGAAAAAGAAAAGAAAGAAACAGGTGGTTTTACCTCTTGCAAAAGCTTTTCTTTAGGAACAACTTCTTTGATACAATGCAAAATATCAGCCTGTTCATCCACAGAAAGGTAGGATATCATCCATGGCAGAAAATCCTCTAACAAAATAATAGGAACGCTGCACATGAACTGCCAAACGAGCAAAGCCTGTTCTTTGAAAGAGAAACGCTGCATCATCAAAGGGAAAACCTGCATTCAAATGCACAACAATGAGAAAATCATGCTTTTCCAACAGTCCCAAACTTTCCAAATCATAGATGAGAGCTACAAGACCATGTACAATATACTTCATAGACCAAGACAAGGTGGATGATATTCATCACAAAATATGTAACTAGTCAAATGATGGTACAAATTTCTGAATATGCTTCCTCATTTGTGGGGTGTTGGTAATATGCCTCTCTTTGCAAAATTTGATAAATAAAAAAGGTGGTTGCTCTCCAACTTTGATGCTCTACTCTTCCTTATGCAGCAGTTTGTAGAACACTCTATCGAAGGGATTTGGCATAATCAGCTGCTCACCATTAATTAAATCATTAGTGGTATCCAATGGCTTGGAGAAGTAAAAGAACTTGTTGAAGATGTACAAAGATCCGAGAATAATTGGTGATCTGTGCTATTGGAAAAGAGTTTGATCTTTTATGCCAGATGTTCCTACTTCACATCTTCCAGAGAGAGGAGAAAGATGTGAGGAAATAAGAAAAAGAAAGGAAAGGACAGCAACATCGGCACTGAAAGATGGACAAGCACACAAGGTATAATTGCTGCAAACTGAAGCAAGTAAAGAAAATGGATAAAGGGAAACAAGATGCTAGAGTTGCATGAAAGGGATTGGACAGTCATGAGGTCAAGTTAGGTTAATAAGATATTAATCTGCATCATTCAGAAAGGAATCATTGGGATAATGGTGTCTGACAACTTGAGGAGAATTCAGAGATTGCCTAGAAGAACTTAGGGAGAATAATTACCACTATACATACAATTGTGAAGAGCAAAGGTGGCCTCCATTGTGTGTTTAGGAGTTGTACAATATCTCATTCATAGAAGTTGATGACAGAGGGAAGGAATGCATCAACCACATGCATATCCACTAAGATGGTTGAAGAAAAAAAATGCCCAAACAAAGGCATATGAATTCATTACACTTAGCAGTAGATTTGCAGTTAATGAATATTCAAATTAAAAAGTTTCTTTCCCTTGGATGCGTTTTGAGTTATTTTGAGTTAATTGTTTTAGGGTCAGCAAGCAACTTCTGCAACTGAGATTATTAGTGGCAACCATTGAAATGGAGACTGAATATGGTCCTAGAATACAAGCTCAACTTCCTCACCAGAAAAATTAGGTCTATGACTCTTCCATCCTACTCTCTCTTTACAGAGTGCTGCTTTGAGGAACAGAGACAATTACAATAAGGCACCCTAGCATCCTTCCTATCAGCAGCTTGCCCTTACTTAAGAATGGCAATAGCAAGAGGACTGCTTGATGTGAAGTTGCTGTCCCTAAGCTACTTTTTCAGTCTAGGGTGTAGAATTAGCATTTGTGATATTGGTTAAAGTTTCTCAATGAAAAGCTTCCACTACCAATCATTACATATGCATAACAGGATATTCATAACAGAATTAGCATTTGTGATACCATGTTTCATTTCATGATATTTGTAACTGAAATACATTGTGTTTCTAATAATGCCCCTACAATTTTTTACTTTTCTCTAAAATTTCCCGATTACTTTTACCTATTTTCATTTTTCATCAAAATGAAATGGGAAATGTTGGGTCCTTACTCATGCCTCAGTGGTAGACTCTGGTGATGAAAATTTATTAAAAGAACCTACAAGAAGCAGGGAAAGAATACAAAGGGCCAAAAAGCGAAGAAGCAGACAAGAAGCCTCTATCGTATACAAGAAGTGGATTTCCAACTTGAAATCCACACTTTAACAATATCCACAATAACCCCAATCGGCCGAGCAAAATCCTGAAAACATCAGCTATTCCTTTCACCCCAAATCGCCGACCAAATAGCTGGAAGCATCAGAAACCAACTGGCCCAGTCACGCCTTCCCCCGGATCCCCTATGCCAAGCCCATAGGAGATCCCTAGCCGATCCTAGCACAGTCCAAAACTCCCAAAATCCCGCTATAAAGAACTCTAAGACCTTAGACATGAACGGCCAATGAATAAACAAATGATCAATGGTCTCGGCAACCTTGCTACACATGCAACACATATTAGAGATAATAAGAGATCTCTTCTGAAGGTTGTTTATGGTTAGAACCATATTCCTTGTCACCAACCAAGTGAAGGCTGCTACTTTAGGCAGCGCACCATAGAACCAAAAATGAAAAGCGTGTTCATCACAGACCCCCGAGTTGTCCCTGCCTAGCATCTTATAAAAGGACTTGACCGAGAATAGGCCGAAAGTAATTCCCTGCCATACCGTATCCTCGTTCAGCGAAATAGACTTCCAAATATGTGAAGCCCTATATAAGGAAGATCTTTTGGTTTCCCAACCACCCTCCTGAACCCCATACTTAAAGGCAACAATCTCTCGCCAAAAGCTCCCTTCTTCTGACCCAAACATCCACACCCATTTCCCTTGGAGAGCAGCATTCATATCAGCCATAGCCCATAGACCCGCCCCCCCTAAAGATATAGGCTTGCAAACCTCCTCCCATTTTAACAAGTGGAATTTGTTACCTTCGTTAGTGCCCTTCCAAAGGAAGTCTCTTCTCATTTTATCTAGCCTTTGGCAAACCAATTGAGGACACTTGAAAAAAGACATAAAATATAATGGCATACTGGAGAGGGCTGTTTTAATAAGCGTGAGACGGCCACCTAGAGAAAGAAATCAACCTTTCCACCTAGATAACTTTCTCGACCACCCTATCCCAAAGATGCATAGCTAATTTGCCTATACATTAGGGAAGACCCAAGTATGTAGATGGGAAAGAGCCTTCTTTACAACAAAAAATAAAAGCTAGAAACATCACTTCTTCTTTGGCCAGATGAATCCCCAACAATTCACTTTTACCCACATTAATCCTCAAACTAGACACTGCTTCAAAGCACATCACCACTTTACGTAAATCCCCCACCATGTGCGGATCCACGTGACAAAAAATAATCACGCCATTGGCATATTGGAGATGAGAGACTGGGTCCCCCATTGGAGACACCTTGAAGCCTTCAATCAGCCCGGCCTCCTGACCTTTGGAAAGCGTACGACTAAAGGCCTCACCAACCATTAGGAAAAGATAAGGGGAAAGAGGGTCTCCTTGTTTTAGTCCCCTAGAAGATTTGAAGTAGCCTTGAGGTGATCCATTGACCAACACAAAGGAAGGAGACTTGACACAACTCTGGATCCAACTCCTCCACTTCAACTTGCAACCCACTCTTTCCAACATATGATCAAGGAAATCCCATTCAACATGATCATATGCCTTTTCGACATCCAGTTTATAAATAATACCCCGGATCTTGTCTCTGAACCGAGAGTCAATGCACTAATGCGCTATTAGTGCCAAGTCTAGAAGTGGCTGATCTCCAATAAAAGGCCCTTGGTTAGGGGGATATATTGCTTCCCAATGCTACTCAAAATCAAGACGCAAGAATCTTCGCCAGAATTTTGTACAGGCTCCCAATTAGGCTAATTGGTCTAGAGTCCTTTAGCTCTTTCATCCCTTCAATTTTAGGAATCAGAGCAATGAAAGATGCTCCCAATTCCGGGGATAAGCATCCTCCTTCAAGAAAAGAAAAAAAAAAAAAAAAAAAATCCCTTACAAAATTAATAACATCTTTTTTCATCACATTCCAAAACACTTAAAAGAAGGCCGTGGGAAAACCATTGGGATCTAGAGCTTTATCTCTCTACCCAAACTGTCCACTACTTCTCTAATTTCCAATTTTGAAACAGGTTTTTCCAACCCTTCAGCCTGATGCAGGACATGAAATTCAAGTATGATGTGCAAAAATTTCAGGCTTTAGATCACACTAGTTCAGAAACAATTACACAAAATTCCACATCCCACACAAAAATTCAAACACTCAATCAAGGGAAATCTTATGCGGATCCAGGCCTACACATGCTAGGGCCGGATCAATCAAAATTATAGACCAAACAAGAATCAAAGGAGGGTAAATTCATCCACACATGCACAGAAATAATTTCCCCAATTCAAGGGATTCAGAAATTTCAATTCGAGGAACCCTAAGGTTGAAGAAAGGGCATAAAATTGGGAATTTAAGTAATTTAGGGTTAGGTTTAGGGATTTGGCGTGAAAGAGGGGTGAAAGAGAGGAGAGAGACGAACTAGAGAAGTACCGCATGTGTGGACAGCAGCAATGGCCCAGACCCACATGCATGTGATCCTGGTCGCACGTGTATGGGACCCACTATTCAGAAAAAGGCCACCTTAGCCCTGGTCGGCCAAGGATGGACTCTGAAACCCCCAAATCTCACCTCGATCCGATGCACAGTTTGTGTGTGGTGCTCCGCCGAAGTTTCAGCCCTCCTGTAGGGCCAGATTCTAGAAATCTGTTGTATAGAGAAAAACGCCTGCAAATATTGATGGATTTGCAGATGGAATGCTTGTAGGAGAAGAGAAATATGGATGGAAGAAGGTGGGAGCGAATCGAGATAGGTGTGGCTTCACACCATGGTAGTTAGCCCTTCGAGGAAGGTAGAGTTTCACACTCAATTGAATCTCCGTAACTCATAAATTTAGAGGAACGAAAAAACACAGAAATTTTATTAATCTTCAATGAATAAAAAAGACTACAAGGGGTGCCTATTTATAATAAAATCCAATACCCCAAAACTCGCACCATGTGCACAACCTATTACTTGGCGACAAAGTAATAAAAACTAATAACTAATCAAAACAATCTAAATTGTCCATGATACTCCTAATAACAATAATAAACAAAACCCAAAGTACTAAATTAATTAGAATAGTGGGCCACGATCATGAGTACCCATGGTGGGATTCACATGACTATTGGGTCAACTCCAACAAACCAAAACGCAATCCTCTAACTAAGAAGCCCTCTCTGGATGTTGTCATCGATTTAGATCGATGGTGGGGCCCTCCTCCTTGTGTATGTGTATGGGGGGGCGTGCGTGTGCGCGTGATGTCCCCATCACTGCCACTTCATTCGTAATTCGGTCAACATAGAGGAAGTCCAACTTTGGTCGGTCCTAGTGATCTTTGGATAAGATCTTCTTGTAATAGCTAACAATAGCCTCACACACCTTATCTTTATAGTCGATCTGCTCTCCTTCTACCTTCAAGGAGGAGATTCTATTGAATTGAGCTCGAGCCGATGCCATGCCATGAAAAAACTTCATGTTCCTATCACCTTCCTTTAGCCAAAGAGCCCTTGACCCCTGCCTCCACTTAATCTCCTCCTCCTTGTGGCACTTAAGAGTATTCTTGCAAAAGATTTGATTTTCTATCCTTGTCTGCTAGGGCTAGTAATGCAGGGGCATTTTCACACCGGGCTCAAGTGGGGTTGTCTGCGGGATGCAGGGGCACACTCGAGGTGGGCGGGGCCCACGGGGGAGGTCTCGTGTTTGAGACTCCTCACCGGGGGTGATTAATGCACATTTCACACCGGACTCAAGCGGGGTAGCCTATGGGATACAGGGACACACTCAGGGTGGGTAGCCCGTGTGAGGCGGTACCCATGTGATTTGGGGCCCACGAGGGGGGTTCGGCCGAGGTCCTAACCCATGAGATGTAGGGCCTAGGCTATGAGATAAATGGATTAATTCGTCATACTCTAACAGTTCGAGCTTTTAGAGCAAGTGGTTAATTGTCCTGCATCAGCTAGTGCATCTCCTTCTTCTCTCAAATCAATGTCGTGCAACTCCTCCAAAAGACAAACCAATTGCTTCTCCCTTGCCCCAAAAACTCTTTATTCCAGTTCTTCAAATCTTCTTTCATGTGTTTCAGTTTTTGTGCAACTTAAAACCAGCCATCCCTTGGACCTGATATGAAGACCAGATCATAAAAACCTTCAGCCTCCAGCCACATCAGCTCGAACTGAAAGGGTTTTGAGCCCAAGCTTTCGACATCAACTTTTAGCAAAATCACCCTATGGTAAGAAGCAGGTATCGGCAGCCCAGTAACCTATACCAAAGGGAACCGATCTAACCATTCAGGGATTACAAAGAATCTGTCCAGTCGAGACATGATCGGGGAAGCTCTGGCCGTTCGTCCAAGTGTACTTGGCACCTGACATAGGAAGGTCGATCACCTGTGCTTGTTGAACCAATTAGAGCAATCCAGGGAATTGCAATATTGCAGGCCATAGCTCAAAAATCACAGCAACTGAACATCCTAACTATAAGATTGGTGAACTTTTTGACCGTTGAATGATTAGCTGACCAGATCGATGGTCCTGACAACCCTAAGTGTGATGTTGTATTTACAATGGAAACGGTGGTGATCACAAATCATTGTAACAAGTCATGCTAGAACTCTCCAATCAATATATAATCTTTATCATGTTTAATCAGTAAATTCTGCTGGCTCCAGCAAAACATGGAATCAACAAATTTATTGCAGTTTAATTGACAGTTTACCACATATGGCCTAACTAATCCAACTCCATGTCATGGTTTTCTATCCTTATTAGAACAAGTTCATGACTATAAGATTTATAAATATATAAGCATCATAGAATTTCTGATCTACAACTATTTCAAAAGAATTTGAGGAATAAATATTGGCACTACTGTGACTGTGAGTGTACACAATCTAAGACTGGAATCTGCTTCAACACATGGCATGTCATTGCTTTTTGAGGACTTTGTCCTAACAAACTCGTGAACATACAATTTATTAGATACGAGAGCTATGAGATTTGTTATTCCTATCTATTTAGGAGGAACTAGGATAATATAAAATATTTTTGTGATGGAAGCGTTACTGATAGTATACACAGACAAATCATGGAATTGACTTCTAGTTCCAGACCATATTTTATTTAGAACCATAGGATGTCAGTTTTCAGATGACTAAATAACTATCTGAACCTCAAAACATATCACAATTGGTCAAGCCAAACAATCTAATGCTGAAAACAGGCATGCAAGACTCCGACTGGAAAATGGTAGTGTCAAATGAAAAGATGGTAAGAGCTTAGTGGTGAATGCATTAGCAATATGACATTTGTCTGGTTCATCCCATCAAAAAAGGATTACAGCAAACAAAATAATTTCCAAACTCAAAGAAAGGACAAATTGTGGAGCCACCAGTGTCCCCAAAGGGTGTGAAACTGAGTTACTTTGTAAATAACTGCATACCTGCTCTTCTTCTTTTAGCATATGCTGGCAAATGGATGCCTGAAGAGTGCTGGTACATAAGGAAAGTTCTTGACATGTCTTCAAAGAAGTTTCATCTTCCTCCAATAATGCATCCAACAAATAAAACACGTGGTCAAACAGGTTACTTATAGCGCCATGTTCAAGGGAATATGTGCAGGCTACATTCCTAACACGTAGATCCAATGCTCGAAAAATGACCTGCCAGACATTTAAAATTGATTACAAACCATAATATGTGCAAAATGGTGGCAGACTCATTAAACTTCCAAGGGAAGATCAAAGATAAGATAGTAATGACCCATTTGGAAGTTCACCTACTTGCCAGCAGGGATTCATTCTAGGCAACTTGCGAGTGGTGTAAGAATGACTCTGAACTGGTCTTACATTTCAAGCAATTTGGAGGGGAAAAGGTGAAAAATAGGAGCCCACCTAATATGGTTCCCATTTCCCAAGCCGCACCAAATGCAAATACAGCATATTGGTTGATCAAAAGGGGGGGCATCCAAGCCAGACCTGCGTGTAGAATTTTCAAGCTGTATCATGCAATCCTCTTAACAGTCAGAAGTTTCCAGACTCAAATCTCTCAAGATGGGGGTGCAGAACACAAACTACTCAAGTATTCTATACATCTAACAAAAAGAAAAGTAGCCTTTGTTTATACACCCCTTTCCAATGAAATTTTGTTTCAAGAGGCATTTGCAAAGAATGGAAATGCAGGTGCAAACCACAAGTCCTAACACTGTGAGGCATGATTGTTCATACAAGATCCAAACAGAAATGGTAAATATGAAAGTATAAACAAATTAAATGAATCAATTCATAGAAAATTCAAAACAATGTTTAAAATCTAGAAGACACTTTACAGAGAAATGGTTGCTAAACAGAGTTGTCTACTGATGGTCTCGCTTTTCTTTTCCTTTTTCTTTTTGATAAGCAACAAGATATTTTATTGAGAAAAAAAAAATGGAAGGGGAAAGCTCGCCATTAACGCGGACAGCTAATTCCAATTACAAGGATTGGGCCGATTGGCTTACGAGCGCCATCTTCAGCAAGAGAATCTACTAAGACGTTTGCCTTTCTAGAAACAAGATTGAAAGGGTGCCGATATCTCACTCTCAGAGTATTGTTCAAGCTCCCTAGCTAGGTGGAGCACCTTTCAAATGCACAAGGCGCTTGGCCAGTGAACTCCACAAGCCAATGAAGAAGAACATGATCAACTTGTTGTAGGCCTTGCTGGTGAACTCCATGAGCCGCTTGGCCCCCCCAATGCCTTAGCAAGATCTTGCATTCCACATCATTAAAACTGCTCCGCCCATGGCTGGACGCCATCCATGAAGGAGAAAATTGTCTTTCTGTGTTGTCAACATCGAAGCAAGTGAACTGAAGGCTGAAAGGCAGCAAATATCAGAGTTTGATGGCAGACAATGAATAGAAAGGACTCAGAGGATGACACCATTACCAGCAACACCTAAGCAGCAGCCAGAGGATGTCTAGGAGAGGTATTATCACTATTAGTATTAGTCAGTCAGTTCGGGAAGCCGGCTAGGAGATATTTGCAGAAGTACAGGTTTTAGGAGCAATAGGAAGGAACATTGTAACTGGGGCAAGTGAGCCCTCATATATATTAGGTTCCCACACGCATAAAGTCAAACGAGATGAAGTCCAAAGGGGAGGGGAGTTCTCTTTGGGGCTCGGCAGATGGAATAGATAGGCGAGTTTTGATAAGAAAGAAAACTCATTTTGGTTTTGAGTCAATAATGAGTCTTCTTTCTACTACTATTGTTGATTTTTTTGGGTGACTTGCATAGTGAATGCATCACTTTGGTTGAACACTATATACTATGCTTATTCAAGATCTGTATGGAGCTTGGTTGCATTGGTTACCGCCATTAAGCCTCCTTCGGCTTTTGGTTAGCATACCATTTCCCATGCCACAACAATTCCCTTATAGAGATAGAGTTCAAGACAAAAGATGCATAAGTTGTTCAAGCATTTTGATAATGCTGAAAGGAAGAGGAACACTCATTGCCACATAAGTAGGGATACTACTCAAAACATGTTTGATTTAGACGACTATACTAGCAAGTGAGAGCAACTCATACTTCCAACCCTCTGGTCTTTTGTTGAAGGCTTCAAAAAAGTAACTAACATGAGATTTCTTTGGTTGCCCCAAAAAAGAGAGACCCCACTGGATATAATAATCTACCTTGGACATGTTAGTGGATGCATAAATAAGAGCTTCATTCATGAAACAAGAAAAAAACACAAGACAGAAAAGAAACAAAGCTAACAAAAGATAGAGTGCTCAAGTAAAGAAGCTGGAAATGAAACTAAAGCTTTCGAATGGAAGTCACAAAGGCTAGGGCAAAACTCAGGGTTGTGCTTCTTCAACTAAACCAATTAGTTGAGATGCTTATGCAGCTGAATTTGTTTATTCCGAATTGAAACTCCCTTCTCCTTGCACTGATGTTTCCATGTGCATCTCCACAACCTACATCACATGTTCACAGGGAGCATGTTCATCTTTTAAGTCGTTTGGCTGCCTGTAAAATCCTTTAGTTGCAAAGGATTTACAAGTAAAGACATTCCAGGGGTTGTTTGGATGCATGTAATTGCCTGTAAATCCTTTGTAGACTGTAAACACTTATAGGTTACAAGGGCTTTTAGAATCATGACATTTTGTTCTGTTCATATTACATCTCTCTCTCTCTCTCTCTCTCTCTCTCTCTCTCTCTCTCTCTCTCTCTCTCTCTCTCTCCCTCTCTCTCTCTCCTTTGCAAGCAACTACTTGTAAATACTTTACAACTTAAAGCCAAACAAGATAGATTGTAAACACTTTAAACTCAAAAGGAGTTTCTGGTGTAGAGTGTTTACAGGCATCCAAATGACCCCTTAGTCCAACTAACTGTAAATACTTTACAGCTTAAAGCCAAACAAGATAGATTGTAAACACTTTAAACCCAAAAAGAGTTTTTGGTGTAGAGTGTTTACAAGCATCCAAATGACCCCTTAGTCATGCCAAGTGTCACTATCATTGAGACACCGCGACCCTCTACCTATCCTAGCACCTCCTAAACATCGTCCATCATAGAAGACAACTTCTTACTCAATAAAGATCTTTAGCCCCTTTTTAAGAGAAGGCTAAGGACCGTATGTAGGCAGAAGAGACCGTCGATCATTTACTCCTGCATTGCACGTTCATCCAATCCATATGGGCTGATTTCATGCTTTGGTTTAACATAAGCTGGTGCTTCCCGCGTGAGGTGAATCTGCTCCTTCAGGCGTGGCATGGGGTTCAATTAGGGAAGGCGAAAACAATGATTTGGAGGATGGCCATTCTAGCAGTCTGGTGGTCGATGTGGGGAGAGAGGAACAATAGATGTTTTAGGAATTCCTTCAATCTTGCAGGGGTGGTTTCATCTAAGGCTAAGCGATACGTAATCGAGTGGGCTACCAACGTTGATGGCCTCAACAGTTGCAATTTTTTCATTTTAGGCGTGTAATCGTTGTCTGCCATCTCAGCAGGCTTCGTCTTTTGTTTTTGTTGCTAATTTGTGCACCCCCCCCCCCCCCCTCTTTTTTTAAATTAATGTAATCGTCATCTTTCAAAAAAAAGAGAAGGCTACGGACAAGGAAAAGATGGGCACCTATTCCAATAAGGTTAGATAACACATACAAGAAGTGAAGGTTAAATACTCAAAGAGGTTCTTGTTATGCCTTCGAGTGCTCTTGCCATTGGTTTCCTTCATTAAACATGGGAATTTGACCAATGCTCAAGGTAGCTTGATTACCAAGCCACCCAATGATGCAGGTAATCGCCAAAAAGAAGAAATTAGGAAACCCCCATGGTTGGCTTGCCACTACAATTCAAAAGGTAACCTACAATTTCTGACTTTCTCTAGTTTCTGGAACGGGTAGCCAACAAATCTGAAAGGGTTCAACCCAAAACAATACTGACACTGGATAATGAAGATTCTGTCGAGCTTGAGAAGCTTCTGGGCCAGTGGCAAGGTGTTCTGTAATGGTAACGGTGGCCATAACGGCCACCACCGTTACCTTTACAATACAGGTCGTAACGGCTGTTACGGCCGTTCCGATCTCTTTTTTTGTTGAAAAAAAAATCCTGAAAAACCTATATTTGCCCCGTAACGTTGATTAAAAAGTATGGAAAACCTGTATTTTCTCCATAACAGACAATTATGGGGTTGTTATGGCATTTATAGGGGATGTAACATGCCGTTAACAACAATTACAGGTCATTTTTTTCATAATGGTCGTTACGACCCCATAACGTGTAACGGTTGCCACCGTTACCTTTACGTAACGGCCTTTACAGCACA
The DNA here is from genome assembly GCA_037074715.1 of Magnolia kwangsiensis. Taxonomy (NCBI): domain Eukaryota; kingdom Viridiplantae; phylum Streptophyta; class Magnoliopsida; order Magnoliales; family Magnoliaceae; genus Magnolia; species Magnolia kwangsiensis. Next base: position 14,011,868 of record CM073571.1, read on the forward strand.
CCATGGCCAATGGGCCTGGCTCCATCCAATCGAAGATCAAGCAAGTTGATTAGTTGGAGAGAGAACTGACATTGGACAAGGAACCCACAAGGGATGAAGAATTGAATGGTTTCAAAAGAAGCTTATTTATAAAATAAAAAATAAAATTAAAATTAAAAAATTAAAAATTAAAAAATAAATAAATAAATAAATAATAAAAAGAGAGAATGTGTTTAATGAAGATGAGATTGTTGAAGTGGGCATTGGTGACAAGGTATTAAAAAATGGTAACAGTTGGAGCCATTACATATTATAAGGTCATAATGGCCTATTCCAAAATAATAAAAAATAAAACAAAACAAGGATTGGTACGGTCTAGGGCTATTACGTGCATATCAGCCTCCATTGGGAGCAGTTTTCATTCTTCACAATTTCTCCTCCATTTTTTTATAATTTTGTTACCAAAGACTATTTCTAACCCAAAAGGAGCCCGATGAATTAGAAGAGACAATGATAGATAAAATGTGGAAATACAAGCTTCCTTCGAAGATTGTGGTCTTTGCTTGGTTGGTCGGCAAGAGGAAAGTCTTGACAGTTGATAATTTGAGAAAAAAGGTATAATTATCACCAATATATGCCTTTGTTGCATGGCGGATGCAGAATCAGTGGATCATTTTTTTATTCACTGTCCTTTCATATTCCAGATTTGGTCTTCTACCCTATCCTGGTTTCATGTTTCCTAGGTATTCCCAAATTCGACGGGGCGGTTGCTAAAAGCTTGGCACGGAGTCTCCCTTGGAAAGCAAAGATCTATGGTTTGGAGAATTTCCTTTATGGCAGTTTGGTGGGTGGTGTGGGAAGAGAGGAATGGGAGATGTTTTAAAGGGGAGTCTAATTCAATGGGCTCCATTGTGAAAAGAGTTCAGTTTTATATTTTCTAGTGGGCCTCCAATGTAATGCTTTTAAAATATTGTAATTTGCTTTTGTATGGAGGCAACTAACTCGCTATCTCAGCGGGTTGGTTTCCTACCTATTTTCCTTTTCGTTTTAATGAAAGTCTCTGTTATCTCTCTCTCTCTCAAAAAAAAAAAAAAAGGGTTGAAGATCTAGGGCCGAATTTGGGGATGATAATAAAAAAGAGAAGTTATCGTTTGTTTTTTCTTGCCCCAAATATATTGATTTAATATTATATTACTACAACAAAATATTGTTAGATTTATGCTCAATTTGGCAATGTTTGTATAAATTTCAACTTTTTTGTATTTTTGTTAGTTTTTATATAATTTACAACAATTTTTAATATATATATATATATATCGATACCGAAAATGTTTTCGTATGCCCAATATGTTTTCGTATCCCAAAAGTGTGATATATCTATCGATACTGATACCGAAAATGTTGGTCCTAGATATGTTCCACGTAGAGCAAAATATGGGGGATATAGATATCCATATCCAAATCCAAGTCATACATCGGAGTCGCGGTCACAGACTCAGCGATACGAGCAATACCAGTACGACTATTGTTATGACCAATGTTCGAAATATCGGTATCGGGTTAAGTATCTCACCCTTGGGATACGGATATGTATCAGTTATCGCATGGGATATATCGGTTGTATTGCGTTATGTATCGTTGTTATTGCAAAACATGGGGAAATTAGCCAAATTTTTCAATGAAATCTCAGTGATTGTTAAAAAAGACATCAACACACATTTGTAAATCAAAACATTACAAAAAATAAGTGAACATAATAGGTTTTCTTTGTATAGGGTCCTAATCTATGCGTTGTCTAACTAAATTGATGCAAATATATTCAAAGTCTATTCATATAATGATGTAGGATACATGCATGGATGTCATGTTTCACAGGAGATTAGTCAAAGGACAATTCAAAGCATACAGATCCTAGGATCTGTGGGTTATGGGCCAAGCCCACTAAACAATAATTTCAACAGAACAGTTCACCAAACAGTAATTTCAGCAAACAAAAATTCATGTCATTTCATTAGAAATCATCCTCACATGCACACAATCATATAAAGATTAAATCGCAGGATGTCAAGGTTGTTAGAACAACCCCTTAACACAGAATATCAACAAAATACTCATGGGTAGATTCATACACACAGAATTTACCATACTCATTCACCACAGAAATTATGTTTAAAAGAGATGAAGATCACGTGGGATATGGGGTGGGATAAATCTGTAATTTGGGAACTGGGGGTTGTGGGAGGAAACTGGGAGAGGGTCTAGGGTAGGTTTTATGTGGGAGGTAGGGACGTAGGATGTCGAGGTTTTGGGCACTATGGATTGAAGGAATTGGGCTAGATAGGATCAAAGAGGTGTTTTTAAAGGAGTAGAAGGAGATGGAAAGACTATACCTTGAAGAAGATAAACACGTAAGCAAGTCACACACCCACAAAAAGATGGAATCTCACCACCTTGCTCCAAGTCTCATGGAGGGTTCTTCCAAGTTGCATGGAAGAAAGAAAGGCTTCTCTCTAGAAAACAAATGTGTGCTCTTCATTCCCCCTAGGGTTGGACGTTTCCCCCCCTTAAATAGAGTTTTTACATTAAAAGTAAAATGACCAACATGCCCTTTTTAAAATCTAGCAAATTAGGGGCCCACTAAGAAATCCAAACCAACCAAAATGTGTAGAAAAATAACAAAACATAAATGGGCACTAAAAACTGAAAAAGGACTTGATCGCATGGTGGGCTACCATGTGATCGGACGCAATCCAACGGTCGAATCTCAACAAAAACTCTCAAAAACTATCCTGGCACTCCAAATAATGCAGCCCATGTGCATCCTCCCAATTTGGGGCCTTCATGATGCCCACCTTATGCACATGGGGTCTTCAAAGTGGCCCATGGGCCAAGTCCAAGTAGTGATCACCCAAATAAAGTGTGGGATGGGTTGGGCCAGGGCCTGGGGCTCTCCTACGGCGACGTTGGTACACTTTGATGTCCGCATCATATAATTTATAAATGTAAGAAGATGTGTGGAAACACAAGCAATACATTCAAAAGCAAAAGAAGAATCACTAGATCATATTATATACATGTTTGATTTTATGTTTGGACACAAGGATTGCAACAGATTTGCAAGAAAGTAGGAAATTTTGATTTTTTTTCAATTTTCTGCAACTCATCCCATCTCTTCAAAATCTCGAAATTGAAGCTCCTGATCCATGATTTTTCATGCAAAACATGAAGACCATGGATTTGTAACAAATTGACACCGATTTAACATGATTTATGGGGGGGGGGGGGGGACCGAAAATCGAAAATGCTTACCGGATCGAATATGTGAGATATATTGCACTACTTGAGAGTTTCGTATCGCACATGTGGGATACAAGATATATCGTAGGATATATCGGCCAATATCGTCAATATTTAAAATGATAGTTATGACTATGGTATACTCTAGCATGACAATTCTTATTTAAGTTCGACACAATAAATTCCCAGTAGCAGTGATGATCGTAATCAATCATCCCCAACCTTCATTGACATGGTCTTCCCTCTGGTTATTATGGATATACAACACCCATTCGACAACTAGATGATGATAATGTCGAGGGTGAGCATTCACAAGCAAGAGGCAACATAGTTTTTTACTTTTTTTCTTGTAGTGACATTATTGGTGAGTAATTTTTTGAATTTATCTTTGTCATTTAACATCATTTTATCACTTATGAGTTTTGAGTTCACTTTATACTCCATGCATTAACATCTTATGAACCTAACAAGCTATATTGTGGTTGTTTGTGGTAAAATTGTTATATGAATATAAATATATAATTGTCTCATAATCAGATACAAGCTCATATAATCTTAGTTATATTGAATCATTCACATTAGATAATTAGAAAATTAAATACACAAATTTTAAAGTCAAGTTAAGCCTCTCAGAGGAATTTGAATTAGCCAATAATTGTCTCTCACTTTTACAAAAAAAAATTAAAAAATTCTGATTTTTTCAGATTTTTTTTCTTTAAAAAAAAAAAAAAATGACCATTATAGCCCATAACGGAACATTTTAACAACTACTGGTCGTTACAGGGGCCATTAGGCCCATTACTGTTATTGAACACCTTGGTTGGTGGAGAAAAAATGATCATCAATTCAAGAGCTTGGGATGTCCAATCTTGCAAGAAATATTGGTGTCAAAGGATGATGGTGGGGGCAAGTATAGTTTATTGCACCCACAAAGAAAGAAAAGAACAAAAATGGATGACTTGCACAAGAAGTTTCCTATATGTGGGTTGTGGTTAAATAAAGGAGCAGAACTACATGAAATGGACTTCTCACTGGGAGGAAATAACGCAATTCAACACCCTAACCTACGAGATGGCACAATTTTTGCACTCAAGCGTCCAATTTTCACACTATAATCCATTGATATATACTCGAGTGATCCATATTAAGGAGGATATGTCTTTTCTAGAATTCTATCATTAGAAGTTTCTTTCTAGTTTTCCTTTATACCAAAACCCATAAAATGACATAACTTTACACTTGACTGTACTGTTTTTGCACAGTAGTCCATTTATATCTACTTGAGTAGATCTATATCTTGAAGATTTATTTTTTTTTCAAAATACCATTTTATATTCCCAGGGTCTAATTCCGATGACGTGATTAGAAGTGGATCAGGTATCTTTTGGAATTTGTTGTGGATAGTTTAGTTGAGTGAGCAATGTAGAACATTAGTAGTGGTTTTATTTTTCATTTTTTTTAGGTAGTGTCTTTATGGCGGTCAATTTCCCAAGTAGGTGAGAATGAGGGTTGGCTTCTATAATTTGCTTACGCTAACTTTAGGAGTATGCAATGTAGATACCTTATTTGTTAGAATACAATTTTGCCTTCTTGTTCTTTTTGCATGAGATCCTCATAGTCAAGATTTATCTCCTGCGACAAGATATCATTAGTGTAGGCAAAGTTCATGGGACTCCTAGGTATCCCATTGTCCATCATGTGCCATATCATATTTTGGACTTCTTTAGAACCCATCTTGGAGTGACATAATCATTCCTTTTCAGAGTCATTGTCACCAAAGTCCAGATTCTCTGCCAATGATGCAAAGATCATTCCCTACACAAGCATTCAATGAATAAGCAGTCTTATATGAGCCACTATTTGGTCATACAAGCAGTGCTTGAAATATCGGTATCGCATAATATATCACATCTTTGGGATACAGATACAAATCGGTTATCGCACGGGATATATCGTTTGCATTGGGTAATTTATCGCACTTTTTGGGAAACATTGGGAAAATGGTTGATTTTTTTAATGAAACTTCAAGGATTGTTAATATAAAAAATAAAAAATAAAAATTTAAAGGCCTTAATACACACTTTTAAATCATAACATCTCAAAAAAGAAGAGAACATAATAGGTTTCCCTTGTATGGGGTCCTATGTTATGCGTTGTCTGGTTGAACTAATGCAACTATATTCAAATTGAATGCATAACATTTACAGTAATCAAATGTTCTGAAGTTGTTTCGGCCCTACGAGTCAATATGGCAAAGTCCAAAATGTTCAGGGTAAATATGGAGGAAGATGAGTTAAAGAATCATGCAGCCCTCTTTTGCTACTCGGCAAGCCGCTTTCCTACTACATTTGTGGGTCTCCCATTGTGTATCTGCAAGCCCTCCAAGTCTTTATGGGATAAGGTCATCGACAAATTTGGATCATATCTTGCCAAATGGAAATGTAGATATCTTTCTTTGGGCGGTCGGCTCACCCTCATCAAGGCAGAACTATCAAATTTTCCTCTCTATTTTATGTCTTTATTTAAATGTCTAGCGTCGATCCTGGCAATTCTCAAAAGACTTAGATGGGACTTCTTATGGCATGGGAAGGAAGACAAGAAAAAATTCCACCTAGTCAGTTGGAAGGAAGTTTGCAAGAATGTTCAAGGAGAGGCAGGCATAAAAGACCTTAAACAAATGAATCGAGCTCTTCTTGGCAAATGGATATGGACACTTGGGACCGAAGACGAAACTCTTTGGAATGATTTGATCAAGAGTAAGTATGGGCGTTCAGAAGGGGGTTGGCGGACTAAGAACTCTTCCAATTACAAAGCTTCGGCTCTTTGGAAAGGAGTTTTATCCAATAAGGCAGAGGTTCTCAAAGGTATAGGCATTGTAGTTGGGAATGGCAAACGCACTCGCTTTTGGGTAGACATTTGGGTAGGCAAAGAAGCCCTCTATGTCGCTTTTCCGCATATTTTCTATATCGCCCAAAATCAGTTTATCACAGTGAATGCTTGTTGTTCGATGATTGGGGGAGTAGTGGTGTGGAATATAGAGTGTAGAAGAGATCTTCGAGACAGGGAGGTTGAAGAATACGCAGCTCTTCTTAATCGCATTTACAGCACTAATCCGAATGAGGTGTGGAAAGTAAAGGTCAAAGCTTTGGAAAATGTCTCTATTGGCTGTTTGGTGGGCCGTGTGGGAAGAAAGGAACGGGAGATGTGTTAATGATATTTCAAAATCGGTGGATGCTACAATTCTTAGGGTAATTCACCTAATAGTCGAATGGGCTTCCTCTGTCGAAAAGTTCAAGGATGGTAATTTGCTCTTTTTAGGAGAGTAGTTGGTCGGCTATCTCAGCAGCCCAGTTCTCTCTCTTTTTTTCTGTTTTTCTTTCTCATCAATAAAATATTTCTTGTTATCCTTTAAATATATATAAAAAATTAAAAATTAAAAAAAATTGTTTACATTATACGTGATGATCATGTCATCAAACACTCCTAAATACTTCAAAATTAGTCTCAATTAGCAGCTTGTTGAAGGGAAATTTAGAAAAAAAAAAATAATTAATCATTTTTATTAATTTTTAATTAAAATTATTTTTCAAAAATAGACAAGGACTTAAAAAATTAGTAGATCAACCATCATACATGCTTGATTTCATGTTTGGAGTGTAACATTGCGAGCAATTTGGGAGAAATTGGGAAATTTTTTAATATCTCCAATTTTTCCCAAATTGGACCACCAATACTCAAATTTTGAAATTAGAGTGTATGTGATGATCATTCCATCAAATATTCCTAAATACTTCAAAATTAGTCTCAATTGATAGCCGGTTGAAGGGAAATTTTGAAGAGAAAAAAAAAACATGGAGAAAATGAAGAACCAATGGATATCGAACTCAAAGCTCCAGCTCCATGATTTTCCATACAAAACATGAAGAACCAATGGATTTATAACCATTTGACACTGATTTAACATAATTGCAACAAAAAATGGGATCAAAAATTGAAAATGCTCACCGGATCGAACATGTGGAATATATCGGCATTACCTATGCATTTCGTATCACACAGGTGGGATACAAGATATATTGGCCGATATCGTCGATATTTAAAACATTGCATACAAGTGAACTGTATTGAGAACATTCAATTTAATCAATAGGAGTTGATGGCAAGTAACTCCATTTCCAAGTATCCATGGTGAGGAAGTAGGTCTCAAATTGCAATTGCATAACCTTTAGAGTGCAAGTTGAAATCTAGAGACCAATCACTCGATATGAATGCTTACAAAGAAAATAAAATTTTGGTTATCCACTTTCCCAGATTTATTATTGCTAGGCATTGCATCCAAACACACCCTAAAGAACAATTCAAAATCCAATCTCTATAAGCCTGATACAATGAGGTTACAATTAGCCAATTCCATATTATACCCTTTGAACTAATCATTTTTTAATCACACAAACAATCATTAGGGTGTGTTTGGAACTTAGCATGCACTTTGAATTGGATCGCAACTACTAGTATAGTAGAGTGGAAATAATCAAATTTCCTCGCACGGGATTCATATTTGGGCTCCAAATTGCAGTTATGCTTCTTTCAAGTTGACAATAAAAGAAACATTTGAAGAAAAAAAAAAAAAACATAACAGCAATTTGGAAAGAATATAACATAAGAATTTTTTTTTAAGGTGTTTCTTGTCCGGGTTGAGAATTAAGGAGAAAACCAAAGTGAATCTGATTTCTTGGGGGCCTTAGAGCGAAAGAATTTTCTGCAGTTTCTTTCTCGGACCTCCGTAGAAATTGATAGGAGAATATCAATGACCCAAGTATCACACCTAAGATAACGGTAATGCGGCACCCTCCAGCTAATTGGTGGAAGTTGAATGTGGACAGTTGCTCACTTGGCATAGGAGGCATTGTTCATGACGAGCTTGGGGTGGTAAATGAAAGCAAAGAGAAAACGATGAAGGCTAAGAGAAAACGATGAAGGCTAAGAGAAAATGATTCTCCTTTGGTTTTCTGTATATTTGAGACAAATCTAAATGGTTGAATATATAGAACTTTGCAACGTCTATACAAGGTAAAATGATAAATACGGAATCATCTATCTATGGAAATTAGCTATACATCTTCTATCTATAGAAATGAGCTATACAACGCATGTGGCCCGTCTAACATCCCCCCTCAAACTACGGTTGGTCATCGACAAGTAATAGTTTACCAACTAGAAATGAGTGACGTTCAGAAGTAAGGGACTTCGTGAGAATATCTGCAATCTGATCATGGGATGCGATATGTGGAAGAGAAATGAGCCGAGACTGAAACTTCTCTCGGATGAAGTGAAAGTCAACTTCAGTATGCTTTGTCCGTTCATAGAAAACCGGGTTAGAGGCAATCTAAATGGCACTCAGATTATCTACATGGAGTGGAGTAGGATTTCGTAGATGAACGCCTAATCGAAAAGAAGTCCACGTAACCAGATAAGCTCACTACAAGCAGCTGACATCACTCGATACTCGGCTTCCATGCTTGATTTGAAAACAGTCGCCTGCTTCTTACACTTCTAAGAGATGAGAGAAGTGCTGAGAAAAACGCAGTAGCCAGTGGTAGATCTGCGTGTGAGAGTACAACCGGCCCAGTCAGCGTCCGAATAAGCACAAAGGTCCAGAGTGGCCGTGGAGGAGAAGAACAGTGATCGATTCAAAGTTCCACGTAGGTACCGTAGGATACGCAATACTACAGTCATATGAAGAGTCCAAGGAGTATAAAAAAACTGGCTAACAACTTAGATCGCGTAGGAAATATCAGTGCGAGTCATTGTTAAGTAAACCAGACTCCCAACCAAACGGCAGTATAATGTGGGTTCCGCAAGGAGATCACTATCGTCACGGCCATATTGAACGTTAAGTTCTAAGAGAGTCTAAACTGTCTTCTAATCTGTCAATGAGGTCAAGGCGAGAAGATCCTTGGTATATTTATGTTGGTTGACCAGGATTCCACGTATAGTGTTAGACAGGCTCACATGCCTTGTATACCTTATATAGCTAGTATACCGTGTGAAGTTCGTTTCCATAGGTAGAGGATTCTGATTTTATTATTTTCCTTTTATAGATGACTATAATCTCTATATATTCAACCCCTTTGGGTTGTCTCAAATACAGAAAATCTTTCAGCTCCTCTCTATTTTTTCACTGTTTACATGGTATCAGAGCTTCACTGATCCAAAACCGACACCACCTGTCAAATCCGACCATCCCTGCGTCTGGCCACCGTCTCTGCTGCGTCCGGCCCCCATCCCTGCTGTGTCCGCCCAGCATCCCTCATTCCTACTACGTCTGGCCACCCCTACTGCGTCGTCCAACCATCTCTACAATGTCGTCCAACCGCACCTGCTCGTCCGACCACCCCTATAGCGTCACCCCTACTCGTCCGACCACCCCTATTGCACGCCCCTCTCCTCTCCGATCTGTTGTTGTTGCCGAACTTCGTTCCAAATCCAACAACCCCTGTTGTTGTTCCAAATCTAGATTTTCCAGATCCAGCGACTTCGGTCCAGATCCAACAAACCTTATTGTTGTTCCAGATCTAGATTTTTCAGATCCAACGACCCCTGTTGTCGTTGCTATTACTCCAGATCCAGAAATTGCAATCCCTTGGGTATCTCCTGCAGCAAGGTACATCTAAAACCCTCTTCTGCTGTGACTCTTTGCGTGCTTTACATTACTTCAGATCAATGGACAAGGACTCATCACGTACAGAGGCTCCATGTTGTAGTTTTGATGGTACCAACTATACTCTACAAGCCATCCATTTTTAGAACTTCCTCAAGGGTCGTGGTTTGTGGGGATTAATTGATGGATCTGTTACTATCCCCACTTCCACAGATACCGACAAAATAGTTGATTGGGAAATGAACAATGGACGGATTATTACCTGGATTCTCAATTCGGTCGATCAGTCCATTGTTGTTAGCTTCACACCTCATCACACTACTAAGGCAATGAGGGAGCATCTTCAGACAATTTATCAACAAAGTAATGCGGCCCGGTTATACCGCCTGGAATAGGATCTCGTTAACATTACTCGGGGTGACAACAGTATTCAATCATTTTACTCCAAAATTGTCATAATTTGGATAGATATGGTTATATGATGGATCCAACATTTCCTCATGACTTTAAGATATTCCAAACTATGTGCAAGAGTGCGCAAGTTCGACAGTTTCTTATGAAGCTGCGTTCGGAATTTGAGTATTGTCGGGCTGCTCTCTTGAACCGTAGCCCTACTCCTTCATTGAATTCGGTTATTAATGATTTATTGGCTGAGGAACAAGGACTGAAAGTTCTCTCTCTTTCTTCCTCAACTCCTAGATCATCTGATATGGTGCTTGCTGTATCCACCACTACACCAACCCGTGGTTCCACTCTTTTGACTTGTCGCGGCTGCAACAAGGTGGGTCATGTCGTCGCTCAATGTAAAGAATGGTGTGCTTATTATCGACGGACTGGTCATGGTATTCAGGACCGCCGTACACGCGTCTATGCATCTTCTTTCGGTCGTGGACGTGGTCGTGTTCTTTCAGCTACTGCTGCCACTATTTCTTCCGAGCCGTTTGTTAGTGATACTGCATCTACTGTTTCTGTTGAAGGTCTTTCATCACTTTTGATTCCTGCGATGCTCCAGCAAATCGTTCAGGCCCTTTCTGCGGCCGGTATGTCAGGTATATCCCCATCTTCTACATGGTTCATCGATTCGGGTGCTTCCAATCATATGACTGGTGTTGTATCCTATCTTCATGACATTCGTCCCTACATCGGAAATCAGGCTATTTCTACTGCAGATGACACTAGATTACCCATTCAGTCTGTTGGATCATTGACTTTCTCTCCTTCTGCCCATCGCCAGTTCACCCTTCGTGATGTGTTTCATGTCCCTAACCTCTCCTCCAATTTAATTTCAGTTGGTCAACTCACATCCAATAACTACTTAGTTATATTTCTTCTCAACTGTTGTTTTGTGCAGGATCTGGCAACGGGAAAAGTACTTGGGATGGGTAGGCGGCATAGGCGTCTGTACGTGCTGGACTTTGATCCATCTGTCACTCCGGTTCGTTGTTTCTTTTCTCCATCTTCATCAGATATTTGTTCAACAAATAAATTGTGGAAACTGTGGCACTTTCGCCTGGGTCATCCACATTCCGATCGGTTAATTCAGTTATTTTCTCCTAGCATGTTAGGGAACGTTTCTCTTAATAAAAAAGATTTGGATTATTCTTGTTCTTGTTGTCTTTCAAAAAGTAAGTGTATTTCCTTTTCGCTAAGTACTATAAAATCATCTTCTATGTTTGAACTAGTGCATAAGGATGTCTGGGGTCTACCAATTATGTCTCTCTCTGGGTTACGATACTATGTTATATTCATTAATGATTTCACATATTACACCTGGATTTACTTTCTGCACTCGAAGTAACAGGTTTTTGAAAAATTCAAGATATTTCATTCTATGGTGGAGACCCAATTTCGGGTTCCAGTTTAAACTCTCCGCTCTGAATCAAGGGGGATATCTCTCAACAGATTTTCGTACATTTCTTCAGGGTCACGGGATTATTCATCAAACCACCTATTCTGATACTCCACACTAGAACAGGGTGGCTGAACGAAAAAATCGTCATATTGTTGAAACTGCCAACACCCTGATGACAGCTATGAGTGTTCCTCGTTCTTTCTGGGCAGAAGCAATGTTACATTCAGTCTACTTGATTAACCGGATGCCAACCAACATTCTGAACAGTAAATCTCCATACTTTGTTCTCACCGACTTACCTCCTACATATTTCACATTTCGTGTTTTTGGTTGTGTCTGTTATATTCACTTGGCTTCACATGAGCGTAACAAACTATTTCCAAAATCGATCAAATGTATGTACTTGGGATTTAGAGAAACTCAGAAGGTTTTTCGATGTTATGATTCGGTTTCTCGTCGTGTTCGGGTTTCACGACATGTTGTATTTCTTGAACATATTGTCTTTCATTCATCTCTTCCTCCTCCGCACGCCCCAAAATCTCCTGGTCTGACCACCTTTCCTAATATTCCTTTTGCCTCGAGTACTCTTCCTCGTCCATTGCAGGTTCACTCGCGTCGACCACGTATAGATCCACCACCTATTATTCAACCCGAACCTACTGTACATGTTGCGGATCTTGAACCTACCTCGATACGTCGTTCCGCTCATGTACATCTAGCGCTTAATCGCTTGATATGTTTTATGTCTGCCATGAATGCTAATCTGGATACTGTCTCTATTCCTACTTCATACACTCAGGCAGCCACTCATGATTGTTGGAAGAAGGCTATGGCAGAAGAACTTGCAGCATTGGAGGATAATCATACGTGAGACATTGTCACTCAACCCACTGACCAACAACTAATTGGTAGCAAATGGATTATTCTGTCAAGCTCAAGTCTGATGTATCATTGGATCGATACAAGGTTCGGCTTGTTGCTCAGGGATACAAATAGGAATACGGAATTGATTATGGTGAGACATCGCTCCCATGACCAAGATGAAAATTATTCGTACTCTTCTGGTAATATCTTCCGTTCGCTCTTGGCCACTTACTCAGATGGATGTGAAAAATGCTTTTCTTCATGGAGACATCCAAGAAACAGTATATTTGAAACCTCCTCCTGGCTCTTGAATCCCTGACAATAAGGTATGTCGCCTAAAGAAAGCCCCGTATGGCCTCAAACAGGCACCTCGGGCATGGTTCCAATGCTTTCGCGATGTTGTTACAGGTGCTGGCTTTACTCAAAGTAGTCATGACCCATCCTTATTTTCGCGCACCACTGCTCGCGGAATTGTCATTGTTCTCGTCTCTGTTGATGACCTACTTCTGACTAGTAGCGATGCTACTGGCATCTCGGCTTTAAAGGAACAGAAGCCAAGTATCGGGCGATATCCACTGCATGTAGTGAGTTTGTTTGGTTACGTGGACTTCTTTCCGACTTGGGCATTCCTCTGCAGAATCCTACTCCACTCCATGTCGATAATCTAAGTGTCATTCAGATTGCCTCTAACCCGGTTTTTCATGAACGAACGAAGCATATTGAAGTTGACTGTTACTTTATCTGCGAGAAATTTCAGTCTGGGCTCATTTCTCTTCCACGTGTTGCATCCCATGATCAAATTGCCGACATTCTCACAAAGTCCCTCACTTTTGCACGTCACTCATTTCTAATTGGTAAACTATTACTTGTTGTTAACCAACATTAGTTTGAGGGGGGATGTTAGACAGGCTCACATGCCTTGTATACAAGGTGTCCCAAATCAGTCACATATCGGTCATAACGGCCGATACGTAACAGTAACGGTGGGACCCGTTACGCGATACAGGGCCGTATCGGCCAATGTCCCGATTTTGTACTCGGAACGGCCGTTACGAGCATAACGGTCGTTACTGACCCGTAACGGCTATTACAGGCCTTTAAAAAAAAAAAAAAAAACTTACCTTTTTTCTTTCTTTTCTTCTTCTTCTCTTTCTTCTTCTTCCTCTTCTCGGACAGCTGCGGTTGCGGCCTCCTTCTTCATCTTCCTCTCCTTCTTCTTCTTTTTCTTCTTCTTCTCTCTCTCTCTCTCTCTCTCTCTCTCTCTCTCTCTCTCTCTCAAGCATCATTAGATCATAGGGTACTCTAATGGAAGTTTCCCTCTTTTTTCTTCTCTTCTTTCCCTCCTTTTTCTTTTCGGTTCCCTCTCTCTCCTTTTTTTTTTTTTGCAGGCGTAAGCTGCTGCAGGTACGTGTCACGCTAAGACGAGCACTAACACTCCTTGAGCTCCGAGTTTTACGAACGGTTCAAAGGAGATCAAAGTTATATGGGCTCCACAGTGATGTATTTATTATATCTACATCGTTCATCTATTTTTAAATATCATTTTAGAGCACTACCCAAAAAAGGAATTATATCCAAAGATCGTCTGGACCACATCAAAAATAGCAGCGGAGATGATAATTTTCACCGTTAAACAATTCGTAGGCCCACCATAACATTTATTTTCCATCCAATCTGTTCATAAGGTCAAAAAGACCTGAATGAAGAGGAAAAACAAATTTCATATTGATCCAAAAGTTCTGTGATCCCAAAAAAGGTTTCAATGGTAGACGTTCAATCCCCCACTGCTTTTTGCAGTGTGGTCGACTTGATAATTAGATCTGTATTATTTTTCGTGTCAAGCCTTACGACGATCTCGTCAAATGAATGGACGATTTAGATATAACACATTCATCACAGGTGGGGCCCAAAAAACTTTGATACGTGTGCTACACTTCACAATCCGAGTCCCACCTAATTCAGGCCCTTAAAAAATTGTACATGAGACATATATTAACTTAAAATTTATCAATTAAATTATGAACTGCAATTGCTAACTCACAAGGCCAAAATCAAATTATTTGAATAGTTTTAATTGTTATTTTGTGTACTTTTATTTTTTAAAATAGAGCCTTTTAATTTTTTTTCATGATTCACTATCCAATAAATGTCCACCAATACATAAGTGGGATAATGGCAATAAATTGCATGAATTTGAGGCTAATTTGGGGCATAAATTGGTCCTCCAAGTCAGCCCGAAATTGGCTACGCCAGCTACCTGAATTTAATTTCATTTTTTAAAAGAAATATTGGGAGAAAGATATTAAATTGTTAAGTATATAAATTAGATATTTAGAAAATTAAATATATAAATTTTGTAGTCAAATTCAAGTTACCTGGTTCAAAAATTAATCCGACAGTCCAATACAACTTCTCACCAAAGAGTAGACCATTACACCACCATAAACATGTTTCAATTTATAAATGAATGCATATTTGGAATGCTTAGAATATTCCGAATTTAATCCATATTTTTTTTGGCAAAAAAAATTTGCGTCGTTATAGGCCGTTACGCCCCCGTATCCATATTGGTTTTGGAGGGCACCGTTACGCCAACCGATACCGATACGGGATACCTTGCTTGTATACATTGTATAGTTAGTATACCCTGTATGGTTCATTTCCATAGGTAGAGGATTCTGATTTTATTATTTTCCTTGTATAGATGACTGTAATCTATATATATTCAACCCCTTTGGGTTATCTCCAATACAGAAAATCTTTCAGCTCCTCTCTGTTTTTCACTGTTTACATATAGAACGTGAAAATTCAAGTCCAAGAAAGTATGTTAGATGTCCAAGGTCCTTAATCTTGAAGGATGATTTCATAACTTCCTTTAATATCGAGATGCCAGTAGCATCGCTACCAATCAGAAATAAGTCGTCAACATATACGAGAATAATAATGATTTCACAATCAGTGGTGCGCAAGAATAAGGATGGATCATGACCACTTTGAGTAAAGCCAGCACCTGTAACAATACCATGAAAGCATTAGAACCATGCCCGAGGGGCCCGTTTGAGGCCGTATATAACTTTCTTTAGGCGATAGACCTTATCGGCAGGGATTATAGATCCAAGAAGAGGTTTCAAATATACCGTTTCTTGGAGGTCTCCATGAAAAAAAGTATTTTTCACATCCATCTGAGTAAGTGGCCAAGCACGAACAGATGATATTGCTAGAAGAGTGCGAATAGTTTTCATCTTGGTCACAGGAGCAAATGTCTCATCATAATCAATTCCGTGTTCCTGTTTATATCCCTGAGCGACAAGCCGAGCTTTGTATCGATCCAATGATCCGTCAGACTTGAGCTTTACAGAATAAATCCATTTACTACCAATTAATTGTTGGTCAGTAGGTCGAGTGACAATGTCCCACGTATGGTTATCATCCAATGCTTCAAGTTCTTCTACCATAGCCTTCTTCCAACAATCATGACTGGCTGCCTGATGGTATGATGTAGGAATAGATACAGTATCCAGGGTAGCATTCATGGTAGATATAGAGTATATCAAACGATCAGGCTGTCAATGTACACGAGTGGAATGACGTACCAAGGTAGGATCTGGATCAGTAACAGATATAGCAAGGAGAGTAGTAGGTGGTGGATCTGTACGTGGTCGTCATGAGTAAACCTGCAATGGACAAAGAAGTGTACTCGAGGCAACAAGAATGTCAAATAAAACAATAAGACCAGGAGAGTTTGGTGTGGGCGAAGGAGGAACAGATGAATGGAAGGCAATATGCTCAAGAAAAACAATATGTCGTGATACCTGAACACGACGAGAGACTGGATCATAGCAACGAAAACCCTTCTGAGTTTCTCCAAATCCCAAGTACATATATTTGACTAATTTTGGAGAAAGTTTGTTACGTTCACGTGATGTCAGATGAACATAACATACACAACCAAAAACACGAAATGTGGAATATGTAGGAAGTGAACAAGTGAGAAAAAAGTAGAGAGATTTACTATTCAGAACTGTAGTGGGCATCCGGTTAATCAAGTAGACTGAATGCATCATAGCTTCTGCCCATAAGGAACGAGGAACACTCGTAGCAATTATCAAGGTATTGGCAGTTTCAACAATATGGTGACTTTTCCGTTCAGTCACCCCATTCTGTTGTGGAGTATCAGAACAGGTGGTCTAATGAATAATCCCATGACCCTGAAGATATGTATGAAAATTTGCGGAAAGGTACTCTCCCCCTGAGTCAGAGCAGAGAGTTTGAATTTTTACTCAAAATTGAGTGTCCGCCATAGAATGAAATATCTTGAATTTTTCAAAAACCTGTGACTTAGAATGCAGAAAGTAAATCCAGGTGTAACAAGTGAAATCATCAATAAATATAACATAATATCGTAGTCCACAGAGTGACATAATTGGTGAAGGGCCCCAAATATCTGTATGCACTAGCTCAAACATAGATGATGATTTTATAGTACTAGAAGAAAAGGAATACACTTACTTTTTGAAAGGCAATAGAAAGAAAAAAAATAATCCAAATGACTTTTATTAAGAGAAATATTCCCTAACATGCTAGAAGAAAAGAGCTGAATCAAACGATCAGAATGTGGATGACTCAAGCGAAAGGGCCAGAGTTTCCACATTTTATTTGCCGAACAAATATCCAAGGAAGATGGAGAGAAGAAACAACGAGTTGGAGTGATGGATGGGTCAAAGTCCAGCACGTACAAACATCCATGCCGCCTACCCTTCCCAACTACCTTCCCCGTTTCCATATCCTACACAAAACAACAATTTGAAAGGAATATGACTAAGCAATTATTGAGTGTAAGTTGACTAACATAAATTAAATTTGAAGAGAGTTTAGAGACATGAAACAAATCACGAAGGGTAAACTGGCGATGGGCAGAAGGAGAGAAAGTCAATGAACCAACGAACTGAATGGGTAGACTAGTGCCATCCGCAGTAAAAATAGCCTGATTTTCAGTGTAGGGACGAATGTCGCGGAGATGTGATACGTTACCAGTCATATGATTGGAAGCACCCGAATCGAAGAACCATGGAGAAGATGAGGATATACCCGACATACCGGCCGCAGAAAGGGCCTGCACGATCTGCTAGAGCATCGCAGGAGTCAAAGGTGAGGAAAGACCTTTAGCAGAAATAGTAGATGTAGTATCATTAATAGAAGGATCGGAAGAACTAGTCGCAAAAGTAGCAGAAAGAGCACAACCACGACCATGACCTTGACCACCACATCCACAGCCGAATGAGGATGCATAGGCACGTGAACAACAGTCCTGAATACTATGACTAGTCCATCGACAATAGCGTACCAATCTTTACAATAAGCGACGACATGTCCCACTTTGTTACAGCCGCAACAAGTTAAAGGAGTGGAACCACGGTTTGGTGCAGAGGTGGATACTACAAGGGCCAAGTCAAATGGTCCCTGAGAGAAGACTTGCAGTTGTTGTTCCTCGGCTAATAAATCATTAATAACCGAATTCATTGAAGGAGTTGGGCTACGGTTCAGGAGAGCAGCCCTATAATGCTCTGTAAGGCCCACCCCCACAGCACATGATATTGTCCGCTTTGTCCGGTGGGCTCACGGCTTTAAAACGCATCATGTTTGTTAAGGGAGGAACCCCACATATAACCACCACAACTCTAGACAACTCTTACAATGTGGGACAAGTTACGCTACAGTCAACTGTAACAGTAGCTCGCCCAACACAGTAGCCTGCCAGCCACACAGTAGCCTGCCAGCCTTCCTTGGGGCCCGCTCACATGTGCGCCCGCCCACATGTGCCCGCCCACATGAAGTAGTGACCGGGGCGTCACATTATCCCCCACCGAGGCCAGTGACCGGGGCATCACAGGCCTCTGTACGAGAGTCTTTATCCATAGTTAGGGAGTGATATAAACCACGCCAAAGAAGAAGGTACCATGCAGCCGGAGGTAGCAGGGACGTGCGCAGCAAACAGTAGGGTCGGACAGACAGCAGGGGTGTGCACGTGCAGAGCATACAGTAGGGCCAGACGCAGCAGACAGCAGGGCCGAACGCAAGACCAAATGCAAGGCCGGACACAGCAGATAGTAGGGCCGGACAGGGCTATTGACGCAGCAGACAGCAGCAGGGCGTGTGCAACCTGGGGATGATTGGACGGGCCTATGGTGTGATCAGACGGGCCTGGGGATGGTCGGATGAGGCTGTTGACGCAGTAGGAGAGCAGAAGGGGCGCAGGGGTGGTCCAAAACAGGGTTTTCTAACACAGGAGGGGCCGGATCTGACAGGAGCTGATGCCGGTGATGAAGGAGGTGTTAAATCAGGATCGGTATGACTCTGATACCATGTCAAACAACAATTTACTCCAAAAGCTTAAGCTTTCAGAGTGTGGTGTATTAAGGGGTGGGAAATCCGCATGGGAACATACTAACGAGGACGAGGGTGGAGGGACACTCAAGCCATAAATAGGCCGAGCTTAATTTCCCAGTCCCTGGGCCGGACCTGATATTCCTGACCCCCCATGGGAGAATAATAGATTAGCGAGGCATATTTGCTGCTCTCAGAGTCGAACATAGGACCTTCCTCTCTAATACCATGTAAGCAAAGAGAAAATGATGAAGGCTAAGAGAAAATGATTCTCGTTTGGTTTTCTGTGTATTTGAGACAACCCTAGAGGGTTGAATATATAGAGCTTTACAACGTCTATATAAGGTAAAATGATAAATACAAAATCTTCTATCTATGGAAATTAGCTATACATCTTCTATCTATAGAAATAAGCTATACAAGGCATTTGGCCTATCTAACAATAAAATGGGCTCTATCGGGGCAATTGGGAAAGGTGATTTTAATTGTTCTGAGCTGGGGGCCGTTTGTCTGGTCATTAAGCTGGTAAGGGAATCCTCAGGTCAGCTCATGGTGGAAGGTGACTCGAAAGGTGCTATTCACAGGTGGGTCGCTTTATGCGCCATCCCCATGGAAGACAATTTATTGTTAATGAGATTAGAGCTGTGGCCAAGGCATGGGCTGCAGTTTTCAGCTTTGTTCCACAGGACATAAATTCAATTGCCGCCTCACTTGCTAAAGATGGAGTGTCTAAGCCATCTCTTGTAATAGCCAATTTCTATCCATTGCCTTAATCAATAGGTGGCTCCTCTCTTACTTTTATAATAAAATCAAGAATTCTATTTAAAAATAAATAAATAAAATCTCGCCGGCTACTTATTATGAATACTGGGAGACCTCAGAAACTCTCGACATGTCCTCTTGATTCGACTGACTATTCTCAACTCAATTCACTTGTGCATCCAAATGCAACCTTAGCGGCAAAGAAGAAGATGAAGACATTCGAAAGAATCCAATACAATTCAATCAAATTCCAACTTCACGACAACTTATCGTTACTACAATTTCCAACAATGGAATCGACAGAATGAGGAAAAGAAAAGAAGAAAAAGAAGAAGAACAGAATTCCACCATAATCTGACCTCATCCTCTGTGGCGCTATGATACTTGTAAACCATTTGGAGAAACTGGTACCGTCGACGAAGCTCGAGGACGGTCTCCCGTTCAAGCGGTCCAGTGACTGAAGAAGCCGCAAGGAGGTGGAGATTGCTGAGATCTTTGCGCAAGGCCTTGTGGAAACATACCAATAGGAGGATGGGAGAATCGATGACTCTGATGCCAACCAGGGCGGGGCTCCCCGCTGCCGCAGCATGTCTGGGAGATCCTTGACCGCCCATCCTCCCACCCCCACCCGCCCACCATCAGGGCGAAAATTCCGGCCCTAAATAGCAGCTCCTCCTGCATCAAACCTCTCCCTCTTTCCTTCTCTCTCTCTCTAAAAACCCTCGTTTCTCTTCAACCCTTTACTACTTAATTTTTTTTTCTTTTTTCTTTTTTTAAACTATTTTGATGCCACGATCGTTGATGGCGATGTGAAACCTAATCTCAATAGAGAGAGAGAGAGAGAGAGAGAGAGAGAGAGTTGATGTTTTTGTTCTGTTGTGTTCCCGCTGTCTGTAATTTAAAATATTCAACTATGTAACGTGCGTTTGTAATAAAAACATGCATGATTTTACCGAGAAGTGGGCCATCTAGATGGGCCGTCCTTGGATTGCCTGCATGTGTCAATAGGAGGACCGACCATCAAGTGGGACCAGCTAGGAAACAATCCTTGCTGATTTATGGTTGATTTGAAAGCCACTGGTCAAATGGATAGGATCATCCAATCAATGTGGATGATATCTTTTAAATGTTTGTCACAATGTAAGGGCCCATTATATGGAAGGCCATGATTGTAGTAATTACATGTGATGTGATGTGTATTGTATAGATGGCTTTAGGCTCGTAAGATCTACAGCTCCACCGCAACATCTCCTTATATTTCATCACTGGTTGAGACATGGTTATATGTTGAATGCAGCCGGTTGGTTTGTACATCAGGTGAGACATGCTTGTTCATAGGTGTGATGATTGGATCAGCATAATATTTTGGCTCTCGAATGAAAAAATGCAGGGCCCACCTGATGGTGGTCACTAGGTTCACTATAGGCGTACATCGCATAGGACTATGAACTGGTTGTTGCTTTGGACGACCCTTCTTTTCGTTTCTACGCCAATGATCATACCAGTCTGATTTTTGAGCCAGAAAATAAGGAACATGCAGTCCACTCAATGAATGGCTTGGATCTCTCACGTGTTTCACATTCTTACGTGGGGTGAGTACGACGATGGAACTTACCCTCCCGCCAAAATACGAATCCTCCGAATCTGTGTGTCCATTGTGGCTAGTGAACAAGAAAATCCACACTCAACAGGTGAAAGTTGGACGGTTAAGATCACTCGATTGGTTTTTCCATCCATGATGGGACATGGTGTGGACGGTCTGGGTTGACCTGTATGTTGGGCAGGATGAGTGGCTAACTGGTGTATAATTCACATTGTAGTAATGTTGTCATTTAAAAATTGATTGGGCATTGGGGCATGGCCTCGTTCATGCCGTCCGTGTATTGTCCTCACGTGCAGCCTGGGTCAACGGGGAAGGTTTTTTAGTAGCTTCTATGGCGTGGATCCCGGTGATCGTGTGCCGCTCGTGCCCGGCACAAGTAACCGTGCTGCTTCCACGTGCCTTGCCGTACCGTCCAAGGTGATTCGGCCTATTGGGATCCTCGGGCCCTCCAGCCCGGAAACGGATTGGCTACACCCCTTGCTGGTGGTCGGTGCTCTGTGGGACTCACCGTGATGTGTGTTTCATCCACGCCGTTCATCCATTTTTACAAATCATTTCATGCTCTATTTCAAATATTACATTGATATAAATATCAGGTGGACCACACCACAGGAAAACAATAGCTATTGGATATCTACCATTAAAATCCTCCTAAAGCACACTGTACTGTTTATTTGATATCCAATCTGTCAATTAGGTCATACGGACCTGGATGAAGGAAAAAAACAAAGATCATCTTGATCCAAAACTTTTATGGCTCCCAATAAGTTTTTAATGGTTGACGCTCATTCAACACTGTTTCCTGTAATGTGGTCCACTTGAAATTGAGATATATCTCATTTTTTGTGCCATAGCCTAAAATGATCTAGAAAAATAAATGAAAGTCATGGATGAAACACATACATCATAGTGGGCCCACAGATCACCGACCAGCCATTGGCTGGTGGCAGGGGAGTAGCCAATCCGTTTCCCTTGCGCAGATCACACGTGTCAATGTTCGATTCGTGCGAGATATCTGGGTCGTTCATCAGGAATGTACCGCGTATGCTTGCACGTGAAAAAAATGATATGGCTGGTCCGCTCACGTGGCAGGCAATATGCGTGTGGAAAATAGGTGGTAAATAATCGACCGGCGATCCACATTCAAGGGAATGCGTGGCCCACTTAATGATCTGACGCAGGGATGAACGTGATGAGGTCGAACACCGTCTTCCTCAAGGATAACTACTCCGAATCCACGGAGCTTCTCTGAACTCCTCAAGGATAACTCCTCCGAATCCACGGAGCTTCTCTGGACTCCTCACAGAGACTTCTCGAATCCACGAGGAAAGAAAGCAAGAGAATAGGAATAAACTCTGATAAATTCAAAATTAATTGATGAAAAAATAAAAACGAGTTTACACCCATTTAAATAAGGGAACCAAGCAACATGAAAGAAATCAGACTCATACTACAACTAAAACTCCTAGAATTCGCAACTTACTATAAATAGTAAACTTACTATTTATAGACGGTCATGATGTCTACTAGTGCGCAAGGTTTTCGGCCAAAAATAGTAAGTATCCTATTTGGCTTCACCAAACCGTTCTCCTAATTATCCTAAGCACTTTTCATGTTGGACACAACTCCTAAAGCCCAACGGATGAAAAGTTATACTCAAACTAAAACTTACTATTTATAGTAAAAATAAAATTAAAACAAGGAAACGACCGTCGATCAGGGAGTTTTTCCCAAATCTGGGTTGCGCAACCCGGCATAGCGGGGTTGGTTGGCTAAAGTAGCTCGTTCTACCCCAAAATCATATATTTTACGTCGGATAACTCATTCCGGATTGTGAGATACGCCCGATTTAAGGTCCGATGGTCCGGATCACTTCTGTCGCCAACCGTGCCTTTTCTGATCCATCTTGGCCATGAAATTGTCCCCGACCCGCTCTACATCAGTCCCCTCCACTTGAAAAGAACTCGTCCTCGAGTTCTCGTCCTGCACTGGTTCATGATACTCAGTCAGGTCCGCAACGTTGAAAGTCCGTGAGATCGCCATGTCATCTGGAAGATCAACAACATAAGCATTGTCATTGATCTTGCGGATGATCGGTACCGGTCCAATCTTCTTATTCTTCATCTTGTTGTACGTCCCGGTCGAAAATCTTTCTTTTTGCAAATGGACCATTACCTGGTCGCCCACCTCGAACATCTTTTGTCGACGATGCTTGTCCGCTTGTTCCTTGTACTTTTCGTTCGAGGCATGTAGCTTAGTCTGCACCTCCGCATGAATACCCATGATCCTTTCTGCCATATGTTCTGCTGCAATACTTATGCCTGGGAGCTTGGGCAGAGGGACCAAGTCTAGTGTGTGGCGAGGTACTCGTCCGTAAATAACCTGAAACGGGGACTTTCCTGTCGAGCGGTTCACCATGTTGTTGAATGCAAACTCCGCTTGAGACAAGGCCAAATCCCACTACTTCGGTTTCTCTCCTGAAATACATTGAACGAAGTTTCCCAAAGTGCGATTCACAACTTCGGTCTGCCCATCAGTCTGTGGGTGGTAAGCACTGCTGAATTGAAGTCGTGTATCGAATCGAGTCCACAAAGTCCGCCAAAAGTGGCTAATGAACTTCGTGTCACGATCAGAAGTAATGGTCTTAGGGACCCCGTGTAGCCGTACGACCTCCCTAAAGAATAAATTCGCCACATGTGTTGCATCAAGGGTCTTCTTGCATGGGATAAAGTGCGTCATCTTGGAGAAACGATCGACCACTACGAACACCGAATCCATGCCGCGTTGTGTTCGTGGAAGACCAAGCACGAAGTCCATTGATAAATCCTCCCAAGGACCGTCAGGCACAGGTAACGGGGTGTAGAGGCCCGTATTCTGAGATTGTCCCTTGGAGGTCTTACAAATATGACAACGTTGTACGACTCTTCCCACGTTACGTACTAATTGCGGCCAATAATACCGCTCTTCCACAAGAGCTTGCGTCTTGTCTCGCCCAAGGTGTCCACCGAGGCCACCTCCATGTAGTTCCTGAATAATCTGCTCCCTTAGAGAACTTTGGGGGATGCACAATCGATTCCCTTTGAAGAGAAAACCATCCTGTATATGAAAGTCACTGGGGTGACCTTCTTGGCACTTCAACCAAGAATCTTTGAAGTCTTCATCCTCGGCATATAGCTCCTTGAGACAGTCAAAGCCGACCACCTCATTGCTCACCGTAACAAGTAGTGACGCACGACGGCTAAGTGCATCAGCCACCTTATATCTGCTGACCTGACTTATGCTTTAGAACAAACGTAAATTCCTGTAAAAACGCAACCCATCTAGCATGCACACGATTCGCGTTAGTCTGACTATTAATAAACTTTAATGCCTGATGGTCGGTGTACAGAACAAACTCCCTTTGAATTAGATAATGCCGCCAATGTCGCAGCGCCTGAACAACTGCGTACAACTCAAGCTCGTAAATGGACCACTTCCTTCGGGCTTCACTAAGCTTCTCGATATAGAAGGCTACCGGCCTGCCTTCCTGTGATAATACTCCTCCTATTCCGACATATGAAGCGTCACACTCCACCTCAAACAATTTATCGAAATTAGGAAGCACCAAGACCGGTGTTGTAGACAAACGATGCTTGATCTCATGAAAGCTCTTGTCAGCTTTATCGGTCCACTGGAATGGCCCCTTTTTCATGCAGTCTGTTATTGGCGCGACTATGGTGCTAAAATCTCGCACAAATCGACGATAGAAAGTCGCTAATCCGTGAAAACTCCTCACCTCATGAATGTTTGTCGGGATCGGCCATTCCCTAATAGCTCGCACCTTTTCATCGTCCACCCGAATGCCTGTAAACGTTACAACAAATCCTAAAAACAACAGGCTGTCAGTTAAAAAACTACACTTTTTCAAGTTGAGGAACAGCTTGTTATCTTGTAGGACCTGCAGCACCTGCCTGAGGTGTTTCTTGTGCTCCGCCTCATCCTGGTTATATATCAATATGTCATTAAAATATACTACCACAAATCGGTCAGTAAACGGTTTTAGAACTTGATTCATCAAACGCATAAAAGTACTTGGTGCGTTCGATAGGCCGAAAGGCATGACCAGCCACTCATACAACCCTTCCTTTGTCTTGAATGCCGTTTTCCATTCATCACCGGGTCGAATACGAATCTGATGGTACCCGCTCTTTAGATCGAGTTTAGAGAACACTTTAGCCTCTCCTAACATATCGAGCATGTCATCCAACCGTGGTATTGGAAACCGATACTTAATAGTAATTTTGTTAATTGCTCGGATGTCGACACACATGCGTCAGCTTCCATCTTTTTTTGGCGTTAATAATGCTGGTACAGCACATGGGCTCATGCTCTCTCTCAATAGACCCTTACGGATCAATTCTTCCACTTGCCCCTGAAGTATCTCACACTCCTTCGGACTCATCCGATAATGAGGGCGATTGGGCAGGCTAGCCCCAGGGACGAGGTCTATGTGATGTTGGATGTCTCTCATGGGGGTAATCCATCAGGTAAATCTTCAGGCCAGACTTCTTTAAATTCGTTTAGTAACAGTCTTAAGCTTGGAGGGATGTTTGAGGGTTCCTCTTTCTCGCCCTTCACCACTACGGCATATACCTCGCCGGTTTCCTTGGACTCCTCCATGAAATCCCGAATGGTCAAGAGAGAACTCTCCTTCACTTTAGAGGCTTCAGGGTGGTTCTCTGGTGCCATAGGGGCAAGGATTATTTTTCGACTATCCTTGATGAATATGTAGACATTGTCTCGTCCCCGATGGGTCGCATCATGGTCTGACTGTCAGGGTCGACCGAGTAGCATATGGCAGGCTTCCATGTCAACCACGTCACAAAGTATCTGATCCTTATAATATTTACCAATTGAAAACGAGATAGTGCATTGTTCAGTTACCTTGGTCTCGTTCACCTTTTTTATCCAGCCAATTGAGTACGGGGAAGGATGTTTCGTCGTTGGTAGCTGCAACTTATCCACCATCACTCTTGAGACGATGTTCTCGGTGCTATCACTGTCTATGATCACATCACAGACCTTTCCGCTGACAGTGCACCCAGTACGAAATATATTGTGCCGCTGTGGATGTAATTCCTTTCGTGGAGTATACAGTAGTCGCCTCACAACGAGAGATTCGCCACGATCTTCGCCTGTCACTTCATCGCCACCTGCTATTTCTTCAGTGGTTTGTTCATATTCATCAAAGCCATGATCCTCTTCCACGGCCTCATCTTCAGTGCCCCCTTCGTTTATAGTCAAGTGCGCTGCCGGACGTTAAGGACAAGTGTTTGATAAGTGGCCTGGTTGGCCACAGCGGTAATAATTGTTCGGCCTTGGCCAAGCATAAGGATTCAGAATCCTACTAGGGCCCGCTGTTGTGGGTGCTGCCCGTTGAGGTCTAAATGGTCCGCTCCCCGTATCACGGTTCGCGGGTGGAGGAGGTTGAGGACGTTCTCCTACCGGATCTTTTCCTCGAGCCAGCACTGGATCCTTTGTGGGACCTGTCATAGGGGGTCGATTTGAAGGATAAGGACGAGCAGGAGCTCTTGCAAGCTGCGTTTCTGCCCTTCCTGCCAATTGAACTGCTTCATATACGGTCCCGACTGGGTACATCTGAACTCGATCCTTAATTACCGGTCGCAACCCACCTATAAATTGTGCCACTTTTTGTGACTCAGATTCTAACAAATCTTTCGTGTAGCCAACCGCTGGAATTCTTCAGTGTAATCTGTAACAGTTCGATTTTTTTGTCGGCAATTCTGGTATTGCTGTAATAATATCTGCTCATAATCACTGGGGAGAAATCGTGAACGAAGAAGACGTCTCATCCGAGGCCATGATGCGATGGGCGCCTTGTTCTGGCGGGCTCGTGAGAGTTGCAATTGTTCCCACCATGCAGAAGCACTAGATTTCAATTTAAACGCTACCAATTTCACCCTTTTATGATCTGGCACATCCATATAATCGAAATATCTCTCTACTTCGGCTAGCCAATCAAGAAAATCTTCGATACGTAATAAACCGTTAAAACTAGGAAGTTCAGCCTTACCTCGATAGTCTCTTTCAGCACGATCTAGACAATCGCCTCCATGGATTGGTCGTCGATCAAAACCCTCATTAATGTCCTCGTCGCTGGAACTAGAATCATCTGGTGTAGCCTTACGATTTACCGCTGGTAGTGCTCTGCGATAATCAGGGTCACGTCGTACAGCAACCACGGGTGGTGGGGCGACCATAGGTGGTGGAGCACCGCCTAGGGCTCGGGGCGGAAGTAGCGCATCCGCAAGACGGTCGAGGGTTGCCTGCAGCCCTTGCATGGTCAACTGACTCTCCCGATGGAAAGCTTCCATTCTTTTCGAAAGATAACGAATCCCTGGATCACCGTCCACAGGATTTTGATTCATACCTTCGTTGTTTGCCATCGGCCCGAGGGAAAACCTCGCTCTGATATCAAATTGACGCAGGGATGAACGTAATGAGGTCGAACACCGTCTTCCTCAAGGATTACTACTCCGAATCCACGGAGCTTCTCTGGACTCCTCACAGAGACTTCTCGAATCCACGAGGAAAGAAAGCAAGAGAATAGGAATAAACTCTGATAAATTCGAAATTAATTGATGAAAAAATAAAAACGAGTTTACACCCCTTTAAATAAGGGAACCAAGCAACATGAAAGAAATCAGACTCATACTACAACTAAAACTCCTAGAATTCGCAACTTACTATAAATAGTAAACTTACTATTTATAGACGGTCATGATGTCTACTAGTGCGCAAGGTTTTCGGCCAAAAATAGTAAGTGTCCTATTTGGCTTCACCAAACCGTTCTCCTAATTATCCTAAGCACTTTTCATGTTGGACACAACTCCTAAAGCCCAACGGATGAAAAGTTATACTCAAACTAAAACTTACTATTTATAGTAAAAACAAAATTAAAACGAGGAAACGAACGTCGATCAGGGGATTTTTTGCAAATCCGGGCTGCGCAACCCGGCGTAGCGGGGTTGGTTGGCTAAAGTAGCTCGTTCTACCCCCAAATCATATATTTTACGTCGGATAACTCATTCTGGATTGTGAGATACGCCCGATCTAAGGTCCGATGGTCCGGATCACTTCTGTCGCCGACCGTGCCTTTTCTGATCCATCTTGGCCATGAAATTGTCCGCGACCCGCTCTACATCATGATCGGAACAGCATAGTTCTAAACGGAAGGACTGCAATGATGCCGGCCTGATAAAAGGCTAGGATTCCAGACATGTATGTTAAGTTAGCACATGTAGTGCGTGTAGGTTCTGCGGATGCGTCTGCGTCATATTCCTCTTGGAATCGGTTGGTCCCCTCCCAATCGGAACCGTACAGTGAAATTGACGGTTCATCCAGTTGCCACGTGATTGGCATCACTGATGAATTGACGATCTCAACTGTTTAACTAATACAACGAAATTTTTTTCACGCTGGCAAAGTACGACTAATGAATCTCAGGCACTTATCCGACTGTCGGATGAGTGGATTAACGTCGGACGGTTTTAAATGAAAATTATCCCATGGTTCGTTTTTTGAACAGGCCTTGTAGGCAGTTTGCACAGCATATAAACATCAAAGTGTAGCAAGAGAGTTTGAACGGTAGTCATTTCCCTTCTCTTCTTCTTCTTCTTTTTTTTTTGTCCTTCAGCCATTTCATTTTTGGATCTGTCTTATTTATGGGCTTGTGTACTAACATGGACCGGCAAAATGGGTGGATGTCTGGATGAGATGAATTTCTCGCAAATATCACGGTGGACCAACTAGATTCTGAGTGCAGGAACTTCCTGCGACAAGTTGCTGCAGTTACTCCGAGAAGCGAATTACGTCCTGTCCCGGCTGACCATAATCCGTCTACCAGAGCTTTGTGGGGCCCACCGTGGTGTATTAATTTTATCTACGCGTTTCATTCATTTTTTTCATATAATTTTAGGTTGTGATACAAAAAACGAGGCAATCCAGGGCTCATATGGACCACACAGTGGGGAATGAACTCCCACCATAAAAAACTTCTTGAGAGCGGTAGAAGTTTTAGATCAATTAATTTGATATATGTTTTTCGACTTATCCAGAATTTTATGACATTATGAGCCAGTTGGATGGAAATTAAACATCATAGTGGCCCCTAATAAGGTTTCAACGGTGAGTTTCATTATCACAGCTTCTTCCTACGGTGTGGTCCACTTGAGCATTGCACCTGCCTAATTTTCAAACTAATATCCTAAAATGATAATGATATGAAAAAACGGATGGACGGTGTGGATTAAGGCCAAACATGACAGTGGGCCCCATAGAGCCCCAGACTGGTGAGGGCAGGAAGCAATCCGCATCCAGCTACGACGGGATCGGTTTAATTTGAGTTGATGTCTCTCACATGACAATTTTTTTAGTGCAATTTTTTTTTTTTTTTTATACACACATCCGCCACACACCTAGAGGAAGGCACGTTGGACCTGATCCGGCGGATCCAACCCGATTCGGTACCATTCCGAACAAAACAGACGGCATAAATAGGCCTGATCGAGTCTGTCCATCTAGATCCGATCATTTTTCAGATTAGGTTCAAATAATAGTGTATCCGAATAGAACCAATCCAAAAATTCAGACCAAAAGCATCCAAACCGACCCCACCCGGGGATGTAAATATCCCTCTATTTTATAAAATATCCGTGCATCTTTGGCTTTTCATTTGACACCCAAAAAATCTACCCAACATACACTTGAGCCCTCAATTCTTTCTATATCTCTCTTTATATCTGTCTTTCTGTTTCTGTTGAAGATGAAGGTGAGTAGAAGACTAATTAGATATGTCGTAGATCAAATATCTCTCTTTCTGCCGTTGGATTTTGGAGATTTTTCTGTTGGAGAGATATACACTGAGATATGGTGGATAGCTGTGGACGAAAGAGAAAAAGAGAAAGAGACTGTTAGCAGACATTGATTGAAGAAGGTCAGCGTATCGCTGTTTACAGGCGTCGTCTTGACAACCAGACACAAAGACGGAAACAGATTGGCTAGTGTAACGTTAATAAGTTCTGTGGCTCTAATTACGAGGTATGTGTTATATTTAAACGGTCCATCCATTTGGCAATATCATATTAGGGGTCGGGACAAAAATAAAACAGATCTAACCATTAAGTGGACCACACTATGGAAAACGACGAGGTATTAAACATCTACCATTGAAACCCTTTTTGTGTTCACAGAAGTTTTGGATTAACATGAAATTTGTTTTTCCACTTCATTTAGGTCTTTGTGACCTTAAGAGCAGATTGGATGGAAAGGAAACATTCTAGTGGCCCTACAAATTGTTTAACAGTGAAAATCATCACCTTCGCTGCAATTTATGGTGTGGTCCATATGATCTTTGGATCTGATTCTTTTTTTTGGATAATGCCTAAAATGATCTCTAAAACTATATGAACGTTATAGATATGATAAATACATTACTGTGGGACCATGTAACTTTGATCTCCTTTGGACCATTCGTACAACTCAGAGCTCAAGGAGCATCAGTGCTAGTCTTCACACGACACGTACCTAGAGCAGGTACGTATAGCTGGCGTTAGCTATATAGCCTATATTAGTCGGTACTTCTTGGAGCGCACTAAGTTACTATGCTCTTATCGTACCGAGTAAACTATGTTGGGCCCACCGCGAATGCATATAGTTCATCCATGCCGTCCATTCGTTTTGCCAGATCATTTTATGGGTTCAACCCAAAATTGAAGCATATACAAAGCTCAAGTGGACCATACCATTAGAAAAGGTGAAAATATTGATTTCAACCGTTGAAAATTTTTCAAGGCCCTCAATGATGTTTTTTTGTCATCCAACCTGTTCATGAGATCAGAAAGACATGGATGAAGGGAAAACATAAATATCAGCTTGATCTATACCCTCTGTTATCACCAAGAATTTTTCAACAGTAGATGTTCAATTCACACTGTTTCCGGTTGGTGTGGTCCATTTGAGGTTTGGATATACTCCATTTTTGGAATAATGTTCTAAAACTATGTTTCAAAAGAGATGGACGGAATAGATACAATGCATGAATGACATTGGGGCCCATTGAGTTTACACAGCACGCTTACTGTACTAAGTTACTCAGTACGAAATCCGCTAGCCTTCATACAAAGCTTCTTAAAGAAGCTGATTTCGTGGGAGATATTTTATCCATGGAGTAAACTATGTGGGGTCAGTTTTAATTTTTTTTTTAGCTTATCTACACCATCTATCAGTTTTTTCAGATCATTTGAGGGATTGATGCTAAATTTTAAATATATCTAATAATTAAGTAGATCTCACCTTAAGAAATAGTGAGAATAATGATTTTCATACCGTTGACAAAAATAGTTGATCTAAACCTTGCCCAACCTATTCCGACTCGGTTTTCCTCACCGAGTCGAACTCGAATCAGTCCAGGTCAACAAAGTTTAGGATCAGATTGGGTCAGAGGACCTGAACTCAGTCCGGATCTGACCGAGTTTAGGTCAGGCCATGCAAAACTTGGAACTGGTTGAGTTGGGCCCAATCCAATTCGACTCGGTCCGTTGCCCAGCTCTACATGCACCCACGTGCAGCCTAAGTATCAAACAACTCCTTAAACAATTTCACACGTGATACACTGTTGACCTCACACAGATGAACGTATCTGATCCGTCCGTGACCGGTGGTGGACCTCACTGAGAAGATCGGGATGGTTCGGTTACAATTTTATAATTCGCGTGTCCATAACGGATGAAGCACATCACATTCGATCGGTTACCGAATCTGGAACTTGAACGGCCATTGCAACCTTTGTATAGTCAGTAGGTTAAAATATGGGCTCTTTTCCCCTCTTTTTTTTTTCCAGTTATCCGCATCTAATCGAATAAACGGCTTGTGTCGATGAAAAATGCCGAATCCAACGGTTAGATTCCCTAAGTAATACGTTGGGGAGCAAACCTCAAAATCCTTCACTCTCAGTCTTGCTAACCTCACACGTGTACAACTCACAAATTCATACGCTGCAATATATGCCCGTGTTTAAGACGGTTAGAATATCCAAGCCATTCATCAGAAGGATGCACTTGTGTAGATTCCCTATTGAGAGAATCAATTCAGTCCACTAATCAGAGGGACCACAATTAACTGGAAAAATGAACGGCTGTACAAACATCAGCTGAAGTTTTCTAAACCGTCCAATTATTTCCAATATTTTGGCACACCAAGTGGATCGCTGTTATCTTCAAGATGAAGCATTACACAGTGACATCCACATGATGGATGGATTTCATTTTTCGCCTGTAGTCGGAAGCTATGTGGGCCCTATCAAATCCACTCCGTCCATTCGTTTTGAAAGGCCACAATAGGACATGATTATAATTATCAAGTAACTAAAGAACTCATGTGGGCCACACCATATAAAAAAATAAAATTGGGGACTAAACGACCACCATTGGAAACTTTGTGAGGGCAACGGAAGTTTTGTATCAGGATAAAATTTGTACCTACAGTTTACCTGAGTGGTAGTAACACTATGAACCGTTTGGATAGCACATAAACATCATGGTCAGCTCTGGGAAGGTTTCAACGGTGGACATTTCTGATACCACAGTTTCATGTTGTGTGGCTCACATGAGTTATAGGTCTTCTTAATTTTTATCATCCTATCGTAATGTGATCTTTTAAAACTTATGGACGGAGTTGATCTGTCACTTACATCTCTATGGGCCCCAAACAGCTTTCAACTACTGGAACTTCCTATGCCCGAGGTCACAGACTCACAGGCAATCCGCGTCCGATAGTGACTAAGAGGTCAAGAGGAAACAACAAGGACGATAGTTATTAATTGCATAGACATTATCTCCAGCGCGAGGTTGGTAATGGGTCTAGTCCAGTTGGATTCATGTCGGGTTAGGTTCACGTCGTAACAAAATAGGCAATTTATGTTTAAACCATGTGGGAGAGGATTAGGTGCCGTCCCTGCCTCACCCAACACGGTGTGGCCCAGACCGTAGTGCCTCATGCATATTTGGTATATCCACACCGTCTATCAGTTTTTTACAGATTATTTTAGGCTATGAACCAAAAATTAAGTAGATTTAAATCTCAAGTGGACCATATCATAAGAAACAGTAGTGATTGAATGCCCACCATTAAAATGTTCCTAGGACCCACCTAAATGCGGGTCGTGATGTTTATTTGCCATCCAATTGCTTGATAAGGTCACAGAGACCTAGATAAAGGGTGATTGACCATTCAAAACAACAATGGTCCATCCAAATCTTGGGTGGACCAAAGTACAAGAAACACCCGGGATTGACCATTCAAAACTTTTTATGAGTCATGGAAGTTTTGAATAAGATGATATTTGTTTTTTTTTATTTTTATCCCCTTTACCCCAGATATGTAACCTTATTTTTAATAACTTGCTAGGGTGATTGGCCATTCGAGACAACAATGGTTCATCCAATTTTTGGGTGGACCAAAGTACAATAATACCATAGACCCTAGTAAGTTATTAATGGTAGGGATTCAACCACCATTGTTTACCCGGTGTAGTTCACATGAGATTTAGATCTGCTTCATTTTTAGACTCCTATCCTAAAATGAGCTGCCAAACAAATGAACACCTTGATATACCACACATATACCAAGGTGGGACCCGCTGTGTTGCGTGATGCTTGGGCCACACCTAGAACGCTCTGGTCCCAAATCTAATGGGTCGACCTAAATCAAACTCATCAGGTCCATTTAATTAAAAATATATGTATTTAAAAGAAAGTTATTTTGTATTAAACTTTTAATTGATATAAATCAAACACTGTAATCTAAATTATACTAATCCTAATTAAGTTTAAAATTTTTCTAACTTATAGTATATTATCTTATGTAAGGCATGGGACAAACCATAGTTATGACCCATCCCTTTGGCCTAATAAAGCAAACCGAAATCTTTTAATTTTTAATTAATAAAAAACAACTAAATCCAACCCATATGAGAAATGGGTCGACCCGATCCTTAGATTTTCAAGACGGGTTTGGTCAGGTTGGTCGGTCAGGTAGAGCTTTGCGTCCTCCTCTCAAGCCTCTACTTTAGGATTTTGGACAAGTGGGGCCCATAGATTCAATGATGTAGAATGTTGGTCTCATGGGCCCCACAATGAATGGGGGATTCACCACAAGAATCATCTTAACCGACAGATCTTAATCCTTACGAGGGTAATAAGAAACAAAGAAAAAACTGCAATGGTCCTCATTTGTTGGGTAAGGAGCCCAATATTGGACGGCTATGAATTTTTGGGCAACGGTCCTCCATGGTGTGGATCATGTGCACGAGTTTGCTTTGACTCAGAATCCTGCGCGTCTCACCACCCACGGGCCCACATGCGAGATGGCTCTTTTATGATTTGAACCGTCCATTTATCATTACAACTAAAAATAAGATACTGTCCCATAATCTTCAGTGATGATCCTAACCTTTGATGTTCAAAGTTGAATGCTAGCTATTGAAAATTTT
This sequence comes from Magnolia kwangsiensis, assembly GCA_037074715.1. Lineage (NCBI taxonomy): Eukaryota > Viridiplantae > Streptophyta > Magnoliopsida > Magnoliales > Magnoliaceae > Magnolia > Magnolia kwangsiensis. The sequence continues at coordinate 14,046,819 of CM073571.1, forward strand.
CTTTTCGTAGTTCTAAAATCATCTAAAGATAACAACGTTTGAAATTATCCATGTCGGGGGCCTTCCACAAAACCTTAGGATCTAGCCTCCCAAAACAAATCAGAATTATGGACAATAAAGCAATGAAATAAATCAAAGCAACAATCACACATCATACAAGAGATTTTTACGTGGAAAACCCTCAAAGAGGTAAAAACCACAGGACCACGTCTAGATCAACAATCCATTATGAAGTAGAACGTTACAACCGATCACTAGCACACCTTGCTATGATTAAAATTTCATCACTTACGCAAGAGTAGATACAGTAAGAGAAACAAAAAAAAAAAATGAAAAGATCTCACCGATTACGAAGACGTAGAAGCGCTGAGATATAGTAGATCAGCTCTACGAGCATAACATCTATTTCACAAGCTTCCTCTCTCTTTTTCTCTCTCTCTCACACATTTGATATCCTTCTTGTATTTTTCTTGTACACTATTATACCCTAGAAAAACCTTAGAGACCATTTTTTTATGGTTTTAGGAAACTCTTTTCCGCATCCCAGTTGTGAAAGGGCTTGCGAAACGAAATCCACACAAAATCGCGGAACGAATCTGCATAACCACGACCGGTCGAGCGCCACCTATGACCAGTCGTGAATCACCTATGACCGGTCGAGCACCCCAGAGAAAAATAGTCCACACTCGCAAGACTTTGAGTCGTGTTAGGGCACGACTCCACGACTAGTCGTACACTAGCCCACGACCGGTCGAGGAGGGCTCATGACCGATCGACAATGGGTCAAAAATCCCATCAAATCTCTCCCTTTTTGACCTAAGAGGGATTCACCTTCTTCAAGTCAGCCTGATTTCTGCAAACCTCAAACTTACCCTTGAGCAAAGCCTTGGTCATCATATCTGACCCATTATCGTCTGTGTGGACCTTCTCAAGCTGTAACACCTTCTGTTCTAAAGTATCCCTGATTCAGTAATACCGAATCTCTATGTGCTTCGACTTGGAATGCTAACTTGGATTCTTGCTCAAGTGTATAGCACTTTGACTATGGCAATAAACCACGTGTTGCTCCTGCTTCAGGCTAAGTTCTTGTATGAACCTCTTCATCTAAAACATCTCTTTACATACCTCTGTGACTGCAATGTACTCGGCCTCTATCGTCGACAATGCTACGACCTTCTATAGCTTTCTCTGCCAAGAAATCGCTCCCCTTACAAACGTGAACATGAACCCTAATGTAGACTTCCTGGAGTTTATGTCACCTTTCATATCTGCATATGTGTAGCCCTTTAACACGGGTTTACCGTTACTATAGCAATAAGCTCAACCTGGATGAGCATTTTAAATACCGTAGTATTCATTTCACCGCTGCCCAATACTCTTTGTCAGGATTGACAAGATATCAGCTGACTACACCAACCGCATATGCTATGTCTGGGCGTGTATACACCATAACATATATCAAATTTCCTACAGCAAACGCGCAGGGTATCTTCTGCATCTCTTTCACCTCTGCCTTCGTCTTGAGACACTGTCTGTCGTTCAATCTGAAGTGACCATCCAGGAAAGTACTGACCGGCTTCGCTGCATTTATATTGAACCGCTCTAGGACTTTTTCAATATACCTCTCTTGTGACAGTCAAAGCTTCCTGTTGTTTCTATCATGGGTTATCTCCATTCCTATGATCTGTTTAGCCGGGCCCAAGTCTTTCATCTCAAACGACATGCCTAACTCCTGTTTCAGCCTGTCGATCTTCTTGATGTATTTTCTTATGATGAACATGTCATCAACGTATAACAGTAGAACTAAGAAATCACCATCTGAGAACTTGCGCGTGAACACACAGTGGTCCGACTCCATTCTGTCATACCGATGTTGTAACACGAACGAATCGAATATCTTGCACCATTGTCGTAGAGCTTGTTTCAGCCCATACAAGCTCTTCCTCAGCCTATACACCATATACTCTTTTCCCTTAACTTTAAACCCCTCTAGTTGGTGCATGTAAATCTCTTCTTCCAGGTCACCATGGAAGAAAGTAGTTTTAACATCCAATTACTCTATCTCCAGATTCATGTTAGCCACTAACCTAAGCAACACCCGTATGGATGTCATCTTCACCACTGGTGAGAATATTTCCTCCAAGTTTATACCTTCCCTATAACTAAACCCTTTCACCACAAGTCTGGCCTTGAACCTTGTCTGTGAATTCTTCTGCTCAATTTTTTTTTTGAACACCCACTTATTACTCAAAGCTTTCTTGTCCTTGGACAATTTCACCATGTCATAGGTATGGTTCTTATGCAAGGATTCCATCTCCTCTTGCATAGCTTGCAACCATTCCTTATGCTCATCGGCTAGGGTCTCAAAATAATCTTCTAGCTCTCCCCCATCAGTCAGTATAATGTAATCATGTAGTGAGTACCTCTTGGACGGTTGTTTGTCCCTACATGAATTCCTCACCTGTGGCTTAACGAGTAGATCAAGTGGGGGTTGCTCCTCCGGTCCATCTTCTGAAAGAACTCCCTCATCCTCTGCACCTTCCTGTACTCCACCGTCATCAGGCACCACGGGAGAAATAATCGGATTCATGTCCTTTAGCTCACCTGAACTAGGCTGATTCTTCTCTGGCTTACTAATGTCTTCTATACACTGATCTTTGAAGAAAACCACATCTCTGCTCTTGACGAGCTTCTTCTCGGTCGAATCTCATAATCTGTAACCAAACTTTTCTTCACCGTATCATAAGAACATACACTACATAATCTTCATATCGAGCTTAGACCTCTCGTCCTTTGGTACGTGAACGGATGCCCTGCATCCAAACACCCTGAGATGACTGTACGATAGATCCGGTCTAGTCCACACCTTCTCAGGTACCGCTCCATTCAACGAGACTGATGGAGACCTGTTTATCAAATACATTGCCGTGTGCATTGCTTCTCCCCAGAACGTCTTGGACAATTTCGCATGGGATAACATGCATCTGATTCTCTCAACAATGGTGTAATTTATTCGCTCAGCTACACCATTATGCTGGAGGGTCTTGGGAACCGTTTGTTCATGCCGTATACCCAGGGACTTGCAATACTCGTGAAAGTTGTCAATGTATTCACTACCATTGTCAGTACGGATGCACTTTAATGATCGACCTGTCTATCTCTCTCTACCATAGCATGAAACAATTTAAACACACCAAAGACCTCTTCCTTGGATTTCAAAGCATAAACCCAAACCCTCCTAGATGCATCATTTATAAAAGTGACAAAATACAATGCCCCACCCAAGGTTTTTGTCCTCATAGGATGACAAATATTAGAATAAATCAAATCTAATGCATACACTTTATTAACATGAGAAACAGATTTAATAAATGAAACTCTATATTGTTTTCCTGATAAACAATCAAGAGAGGTTTTGAGAGGCATAACTGTCATGTTTAGAAGAAGCCGCTTCCTCGCTAGTAGCTGAAGCCCTTTTTTCACTCATGTGACATAGACGCCTGTGTCATATGTTAATAGCTAAATCTTCCGCTCTGTTCAACTCACCCTTGCATACACTGACACTTGCCGTGTATAGGGTGCAACACTTCTTTCCTCTGGCTGCGATCAACGACCCCTTGATGAGCTTCCAGCGCCCACCAGCAAATCGACTTTCATAGCCATCATCATTTAACCTTCCTGTCGACATCAAGTTGAGGTGAAGGTCTGCAATATGCCTCACATCCCTGAGAACTAATGTACAGCCCCACATCGATCTTCACACAAATAACACCGACCCCTATGATCTTCGATATGCTAAAATTTTTCATCTTCACGATCCCATAATCACTTGACTTGTAGACTGTGAAGAAATTCCTTCGTGGAGTCGCATGAAAAGAGGATACCGAGTCTATCACTCAGTCGTTGTCCTGACTCATAGCCGTGAGACATACATCATGATTTGCAGAAAGAATAACTATAATGTCGCCATTTAAAACAACCACAGTGGAATCTGATTCATCTTCTTTCTTCTTTCATTTTCCTTTCTTGTCATTCTTAGCCTTACAACATTCATGCTTATAGTGACCATTCTTGCCACAATTCCAGCATTCAACATTTTTTATGTTATCCGACTTACCTCTTAATTTATCTCGGGCCTTCCCGCCCTTCCCGTTTTTTTCTCTCCCCCGTTCCTGTGTCACAAGGGCCTCTTGCTGAGTAGACCCCTGAGAATTCCTCTTTGTCTCTTCATTGAAGAGACAGCTAGTCACATATTCTACGGATATTTTTCCGTCTGGCGCGGAGTTACTTTGAGACACCACTAATGTCTCCCAATTGTCAGGCAATGAACTAAGCAATAGCAAAGCCTGCAATTCATCATCAATGACCATCTTTATAGAGGAGAGTTGGTTCACTATATTGTTGACCTCATTATGTGCTCGACTATAGAACTACCATCCTTGAACTTGAGATTCACAAGTCGCCTTATCAGAAAAATCTTATTACCGGCTGTTTTCCTCTCATACAACCCTTCTAATTTCAGCCATAGGCTAGCAGCTGAGGTTTCCATAGACACGTCGTGGAACACAAAATCATCCAACCATTGTCTAATACACCCCACCGCCTTCTGATCCATCTTCTTCTAATCATCATCAGACATATCCTTGGATTTTGCTGATATGCCTAAAATTAAAAAATATATATCCTTGCAATAGAGCAAGTCCTCCATCTTAGCCTTTTATATGGTCCAGTTAGAACCATTAAGGCTGATCATCCTTGATGAACCACCTTACATAATTCCAAACCGATCCTACCCGTTCAATGAACTTAAGCTCTGATACCACTTTATCGGGGGCCTTGCACAAAACTTTAAGATCTAGTCTCCCGAAACAAACCAGAATTATGGATAATAAAGCAATGAAATAAATCAAAGCAACAATCACACACCACACAAGAGATTTTTATATAGAAAACTCTCAAAGAGGTAAAAACCATGAGACCTCGTCTAGATCAACAATCCACTATGAAGTAAAACGTTACAACCGATCACAAGCACACCTTGCTATGATCAAACTTTCATCACTCACGTAGGAGTGGATAAACAGTAAGAGAAACAAAGAAAATGGAGAGATCTCACCGATTACGAGGACGTAAAAGCGCTGAGATATGGTAGATCAGCTCTACGAGCATAGTGTAACATCCCGAAAATCGGGGGTCGAGCATAAAGTCCACTCTCGAGTTTCAGAACATCACTTATGCAACATTTTCAATGATGGATGAATGTTGTTCATATTAGTGTGTTGAGGGTCGAATATTGCATATTAGACCCCAGTTATTACCTGGATTTACGAACATTGTACTGTCTAATAGCCCGATTTAATCGTGTTTGTGATGCAGGGGTCTTTATGAGCTTGAACTGGAAATGGGTGTTAAAAACATGGTTTTAGCGTTCAACATGGTTTTAACGTTCAAGATGCACCAAGGCAAGGGACACATTGTACTGAAATCACACGCCAGGGATCCGAGAAAATCAAAGAACTGAAGCTCAAATGGTCTAAAATTGGTCCAGACCGCAAGATCACAGTGTTTCAACCATCCATTTGACTCGAAACTTCATACGTGGCCTGAGGACAAGAAATTAACCATACAAGTCAATTTTCAGCCATTGGATCCTTCTGAAAGTGACCCAACGGACAGATCAGCCTATAAATCAGTGAATTGGGGCCCACCTGAGTTATGGATATGCTTCAAAAGTGTTCTGGACGGATAAAATGAGATGGTGAAAAGGATGGACGGAACGGATTACACAAAGACATCACCATGGGCCCTACATATGCAGTGCGTGTACATAGTGTACACGCACCGGCTGTGCACCGGACGGTCAACCCGGTCAAACGACGGGCTGACCCGTCTCTTCTTCTTCTTCCCTGTTTCAAACAGCGTCCGCAAGGCGCTGGTTGTTTTTTTTAGTAGTGGGGTCCACCCATCATAAATCTTGAAGATCCGACCCGTCCATACACTTCAGAGGGGGGGTATTAACCTCACCTAGCTGACCTTTTGTCACCATGCAAGCTATTGCATGTTTTTAACCGTTAAACGTACGATTGACGGTGAAATGGACTGATCGTTGGACCACACCTAACTTGATCTTAAACTAGCCATATCTGAATGGTTTTTCCTTGTGGTTCTAATGGACGGCGTGGATTTCTCATTAGAATCCTATCATGGGCCCCACAAGTGCCACAGCGGAAGAAGCTTCCGCTTTTGCGTCTGCGTAATGCACGGCCGCTGGCCGTTTTTGCGATCAGCTGTGGGCCCCACACGTGCCCCATAGCTCAATCCAAACCGTCCACCGTGTAGACAGCCGTGAGCACTACAAAACCATGTTGTCACTTTTCACCCATGCGTGCACACGTGTGAGATACAGAGGCCACAAAAGGGCTGCCCGGTAACGTTTAAAACTGATTCTTTTGTGATTTCTTCTCTGGGCCACGTCAATGGATGTTCAAAACCACCCATTCTTGACTGAAATTTCGTTCTGAATCCAATGAACGGAGTGGATTTTTCAGAAAATGCTTCTGTGGGGCCCACCGATCACAACAACGAAATGGTGCGAAAGGTTTCACACATCCGTGAAAACTGACTTTTTCAGGCGGTTTTGGCCCACCATCTTTGATCATATGGCAGATCTGAACCGTCTATCATGTAGAGGATCCAAGAAAGTACTAAGGGACGGTGTTTCTTTAGAATTTGAGCGAGAAAAGTGGCGTGTTTCGAGGCACCGAACTTGGCTGTGAAAAAGCTTTAAATGGGCATGCATAGCTTTCCAAATCCAATTTAAATTCGATTTTCATCACTCCAGTAGCTATATAAGGAGGTTTTGGACGTGGTGAGCATTTATTCAGGTCTAGGAAGGAAGAAAAAGAGAGACGTGGAGGCTCGGGCAGGGACGTGAAGCAGAAGAAAAAAAAAGAGTATTTTCTTTTTATTTTTAGTTTATTTCAATTGTGGAGATTTAGCCATCCATGTCTGGCTAAACCTCTTAGCTAGGGCTAAGAGGTGAAGCTTATAGTGAGATGAGAGATTTGATTTTATTTAAATTTTAATGCATGAATTGACGTTGATTTTAGTTAATTATTATGAGAATGCTTTAGGTTTTTAATGGTCTGTTGTGACTGAAATTACAATGGGTCTGCAATGGCTTTGAATATTTCCGTTCTCTTTAATGTTTATGATGTCAGGAAGCCCTGTTGTTCACCATAGTCTCCTGGGCATGGTTGGATGTCGGTACCCTTCCTAACTTGCATACATGTGATTGGGTGGTAATTAGTTTGATTCTGTTGTTTGCCATAGTCTTTGGGCATGGTTTGGTGATGGAATTCATTCTAATTCATACACCTTTCATCTCTTTGAAGACTAGATCAACGGCAGTTCAGTAATTTTCATAATTTTTGATGCAAGTATAAGTTCTCCTTGATCTCTACAAGTGGATCCTCTGAATCCCTAGTTTCCTATCTCTGATTTGTTTCCTAAGTTTTAGATTAATTATTCTATAAGTATTCCACCATTGTTAATTGATCTGGAATTCATCTTAGCCTAGTTCTAGTTCTAGTTAGTTTTAGATAACGTACAAGTTTCAGTCCCTTGGGATTCGACCTTGGTCTTACCGAGTTATTACTACATCATAACCCTGCACTTGGGGAGTGAACAAGTTTTTGGCGCCGTTGCCGGGGACTGTTGGATACGTTTTCTGAAATTAATTTGTTTTAGGATTAGTTTAGGATTAGATTTTCTTTTTAGAAATTTTTAATTCTAGGTTTAGAAGCTTAGTTATTTTCCTTGTTAGAAATTTTTCATAACTTTAGAAACTTTCTATTCTTCATTATATCTGATTTATAAAACTAACCTAATTTTTCTGTTTTGTAGGAAACTTCTAATTTAGTAAGCTCTTTCTAATTTTCCTTTCTTTGAAAATTCTTATTTTCTCTAGAAATTAGTTTACTTTTAATTAGGACTTTTTACTCTTAGAAACTAACTTATTTTGTTTTGTTTTGCAGATTCTTAACCTAGGCCTCCAAATTTGGTAACTTCTTTCCATCTTTCCCTTTTATTTTCTAGATTTCTACTTCTTCCTTTCTCTTAGGTTTAAGTTAGAATTTGAGGGCTGAGTGTGTTTTATGCCCCAGTGGGCACGCGACAACACTCGACGTCTCGTGACTGAAGGAGGATTAATTGAGGGGTTGACTGTCCATCGCAGGACTAGACACTACTTAAAATCTCCTGAGTTAGAGGACGTTATGGCTGAAAATCAACCTCAAGCACTACCCCAACCAAGGGTTGAGGAAGTACATGATGAGAATGAGGTGCATCAGGCACCCCCGCCTCGTACTTTACGAGATTATTTACAACCGGCGGGGGTGAGTACGCCCTCATGCATGATTTTTTCTGAGAATACAGGATATATGGACATCAAGCCAGGGGTTATCCAACTCCTTCTTAAGTTCCATGGGCTTGAGTCTGAAGAACCATACTTGCATCTGAAAGAGTTCGATGAAATCATAGGCACCTTATACTTTCCTAATGTATCTGAGGATACTATTAGGCTGAAACTCTTTCCATTTTCCTTGAAAGAAAAAGCCAAAATGTGGTTACATTCACTGCGTCCTAGATCCATTGGCACATGGAATGATATGCAGAGGGAATTTATAAAGAAAATTTTCCCACATCATAAGACAATTACCCTCAGGAGAGCAATCATGAACTTTGCCCAAAAGAAAGATGAAACATTCTTCCAATGTTGGGAAAGGTTCAAGGATCTGGTTAATGCATGCCCACAACATGGCTTTGAAATATGGCGCATTATAAATTTTTTCTATGATAGGCTAACATCTTCCATGCACCAAATGGTCGAGACAATGTGTAACGGAGAATTCATAAATAAAAATGTCAACGAGGTATGGGATTACCTCGATAGTCTCGCTGAAAAAACACAATCATGGGACTATTACCCAAGGACGAACACTACGTTTAGGCCGACTCATTCAAGGAAAAAAGGAGGAATATATCTCCTGAAAGAGGATAATGATCTTAACGCTAAGGTGGCCAATCTCACCAGAAAATTTGAGGTCATGGAAGGAAGGAAGGAAAAGGTTAATGAAAGTGTTTGCGGTATCTGTGATTGCAACATTCATACTACTGAAAATTGTCCTTCAATACCTGCCTTTCGAGAAGTATTGAATGAACAATCTAATGCCGTAAATAACTATTAAAGACCTTTCAATGGACCACCCTCTAATACATAAAATCCTGTCTGAAAAAATCATCCGAATTTTAGTTGGAGGAACGGACAAACTGCTACCCCTCAAGGTTTCTTCAATCAAAATCCAAATCAGGGAAAACCTCAAGAAGAATCGGTTCAAATTTTCATACAAGAGCTGGCCCGGACAATGCAAGAAATTTCAGATTTTATGCAAAAAATAGATTCATGTATGACGGCTATGGAAAAAGGGATGCTCCCTGCACAATCACTCCCTAATCCGAAACCGCATTATGAGATAGGTGATCCCGGCTCTTCAAATCAAATGGGGCATGCTAAATCCATCACCACTCTTAGAAGTGAAAAGGTTATTGATAAAACCCTTCCGGTTAGGCCCGAAAAGCCTCAAGAACCAGAAGAGGACAACAATGATGGATCTAGTGGCGCCCCACAAAAATTTGAACCGAAACCTCTAAAAAAGCCAGTTGCTCCGTTTCCCCAACGGTTGGTTGAACCAAAACGTCTATCTAACTCTCAGGATATCCTAGAGGTGTTGAAACAAGTGAAAGTCAACATTCCTCTGCTTGACGTTAAAACAGATTCCTTCATATGCTAAATTTCTAAAGGATTTATGCACTACCAAACGATGAAAAAGTGTTCAAAAGAAGATCTCCTTGACTGAGAAAGTGAGTGCCATCCTGAAACAAGATGTGCCGCAAAAATTCAAAGATCCCGGTTGCCCAACCATATCATGTGTAATCGGAAACTATCGAATTGACCACGCACTTCTTGACTTAGGAGCAAGCGTCAATCTGATTCCCTACTCAGTATACCAACAGTTAGGTTTGGGTGAATTAAAACTCACTCGAACCACACTATAACTTGCTGATCGTTCTGTTCGTATACCAAGAGGGATCATCGAGGATGTGTTGGTCCAGGTGGATGATTCTACTACCCTGTTGATTTTATCATCTTGAACACTGAACCCATCAATGACACGAGCACTCAGATTCCCGTCATTCTTGGTCGCCCATTCCTGTCCACTTCAAATGCAATTATCAACTGCAGGAATGGTGTCATGAATATGTCTTTTGGAAATTTGACATTGGAATCGAATATCTTTTTCAACAACGACAGCAACTTAGAGGATGATGACGATTTTCACGAGGTTAACATGATTGATTCTTTTATGAAAGATAGAACACCTCTCACCTTATCCTCTGATCTTCTAGAGACGTGTTTGGCCCACTCCCATGATCTTGATGATGATATAATTAGGGAGACGTGTGTCATGCTTGATACTGCACCGGTACTTGAAGTTAACCGGTGGAGGCCACACATTGAAGAATTGTGACGCCCCGGTCACTGCTTCATGTGGGCGGGCACATGTGGGCGGGCGCACATGTGGGCGGGCCCCAAGCTGGCTGGCAGGCTACTGTGTGGCTGGTAGGCTACTGTGCTGGGCGAGCTACTGTTGCAGTTGACTGTAACGTAACTTGTCCCACATCGGAAGAGTTGTCTAGAGTTGTGGTGGTTATATGTTGGGTTCCTCCCTTAACAGACATGACGCGTTTTAAAGCCGTGAGCCTACCTGGCAAAGCGGACAATATCATGTGTTGTGGGGGGTGGGCCTTACAAATGGTATCAGAGCCGAGGACGGCTCTGCCCTCGGTGGGGGATAATGTGACGCCCCAGTCACTGCTTCATGTGGGCGGGCACATGTGGGCGGGCGCACATGTGGGCAGGCCCCAAGCTGGCTGGCAGGCTACTGTGTGGCTGGCAGGCTACTGTGCCGGGCGAGTTACTGTTGCAGTTGACTGTAGCGTAACTTGTCCCACATCGGAAGAGTTGTCTAGAGTTGTGGCGGTTATATGTTGGGTTCCTCCCTTAACAGACATGATGCGTTTTAAAGCCGTGAGCCTACCGGGTAAAGCGGACAATATCATGTGTTGTGGGGGTGGGCCTTACAAGAATTGCCCCAAACTTATGTAGTGCCTCTCCCGTCTAACCTCAAGCCACCGAAGCTTGACCTAAAACGTTTGTCCTCTGATTTAAAATATGTCTATTTAGGTCAAGATGAGACATATCCGGTGGTGATCTCTGCCCACCTGGAGAAAGAATAGGAGAGTATGCTGATATCTACTCTCCTTGAGCATAAGGGAGCTCTTGGATGGACGATAGCGGACCTCAAGGGAATTAACCCATCGATTTGTACTCACCGTATATATCTTGAGGACAATGCAAAGGCTGTTCGGCAATCACAACGTAGACTAAATCCAAACATGAAGGAAGTGGTTAAGGCCGAGGTTCTCAAACTATTGGAAGTGGGGATCATTTACCCCATATCCGATAGTCAATGGATGAGTCCAACTCAGGTGGTTCTTAAGAAGTTCGGGATCACCATCGTAGCCAATGCCAATAATGAACTCGTGCCGACTAGAGTTACTACTGGTTGGAAATGTGCATTGACTACAGAAAGCTAAATACCGTCACAAGGAAAGACCACTTTCCTTTGCCCTTCATTGATCAAATCCTGGAAAGGCTAGCTGGTCATTCCTATTATTGTTTCCTTGACGGGTATTCAGGTTATAACCAGATTGAAATCGCCCCTGAGGATCAGGAAAAGACCACATTTACATGTCCCTATGACACCTTTGCTTACAGAAGGATGCCATTCGGGTTATGTAATGCCCCTGTCACCTTTCAGCGATGCATGATGAGTATCTTTTCTGACATGGTGGGGAAATATCTAGAGGTCTTCATGGACGATTTCTCTGTTTTTGGTTCATCTTTCAGTGAATGCTTAACAAGTCTTAAATGTGTGCTGAAAAGATGTGAAGAAAAAAATTTGGTACTTAACTGGGAGAAGTACCATTTTATGGTTCAAAAGGGAATTGTCCTTGGGTATATCATCTCGTCCAAAGGAATCGAGGTAGATAAGGTAAAAATTGATCTTATCTCTAACCTACCTCCACCCAAGAATATCAGAGACGTGCGATCCTTCTTAGGACACGCAGGCTTTTACAGACGATTCATAAAGGACTTTAGTCTCCTTTCTCGTCCTTTATGTAATCTTCTTCAAAAGGATACACCATACGAGTGGACTGAGCAGTGCCAAGAAGCTTTCACTAAGCTTAATGCAGCCACCCGACTGGAGTCTTCCTTTTGAACTTATGTGCGACGCCTCTGATTATGCTCTTGGAACGGTTCTAGGCCAGAGAAAAGATAAGCGGCCTTACGTTATTCACTACGCAAGTAGGACTCTAAATCCTACCCAAGTGAACTACTCGACTACGGAAAAGGAACTCTTAGCCGTAGTGCTCGCTTTGGATAAATTTCGGTCCTACCTGATCGGATCCAAGATCATTATTTATACAGATCATGCGGCACTTAAGTATCTTCTTTCCAAGAATGATTCTAAGCCTCGCCTAATACGATGGATTTTTCTACTCCAAGAATTTGATTTAAAAATTAAAGACAAAAAGGGAGTAGAGAACGTAGTAGCTGATCACCTTTCTCGCCTTAATACCTCTAATTCCCTTGAGGCGACCCATATCAATGATATGTTCCCTGATGAACAACTGTTTAGAGTCTCCCATTCACCTTGGTTTGCTAATATTGCTAATTATCTTGCTACAGGTGCCATACCGACACACTGGACGTCACAAGATAAGAAGAAATTCTTTACCAAGGTGCGTAACTTTTTCTGGGATGATCCATATTTGTTTAAATATTTCCCAGACCAAATCTTAAGGAGATGTATACCAGACGATGAGCATCAGAGTGTCATCTCCTTCTGTCACTCACAGGCCTGTGGTGGTCACTTTTCTGCTAAAAAGACCACGGTCAAGATTTGACAATGTGGCTTCTACTGGCCCACTATGTTCAGGGACACTCATGAGTTTTGCAAAGCTTGTGAGCGTTGTCAAAAATTGGGAGCATTGTCCCGTCGAAATATGATGCCTTTGAATCTCATCTTTATCATTGAAGCATTTGATTGCTGGGGCATTGATTTCATGGGACCATTCCCCCAATCATTTGGAAATCTATATATTTTGCTCGCCGTAGACTATGTCACTAAATGGGTCGAAGCAATTCCGTGCCGCAAAAATGACCATCTCACGGTCATTAAATTTTTGAAAGAAAATATCCTATCGCGGTTCGGAACGCCTCGAGCCATCATTAGTGACGGGGGCTCACACTTTTGTAATAGACCATTTGAGAGTTTAATGAAGAAATACGGTATCTCTCATAAGGTGAGCACCCCATACCATCTACAAACGAGTGGATAAGTTGAGATTTTCAATAGAGAGATCAAACATATCTTAGAGAAAATGGTTAACCCTGATCGTAAGGACTGGTCAATTCGATTGACCGACGCCTTATGGGGGTACCGTACTACTTTTAAAACTCATATTGGAACATCTCCCTTTAGACTTGTCTACGGAAAGACTTGTCATTTGCCTGTGGAATTGGAACATAAAGCATACTGGGCAATCAAAAATCTAAATTTCAATCTGGACAATGCTGGTTCGCTACGCAAACTTCAATTAAATGAACTGGAAGAAATCCGGAACGATGCATATGAAAACTTGAGAATTTACAAGGACAGGATGAAGGCGTTTCATGATCAACATATTGTACGAAAATCATTCATGCCCGGTCAGAAAGTCTTTTTGTATGACTCTCGACTACATCTCTTTCCGGGTAAGCTTCGATCTCGTTGGACCGGCCCTTATATTGTTGTTACTGCTTATCCTCACGGGGCCGTGAAGATAAAAGATCCCGACAATGGCAAGGAGTTTAAAGTAAATGGACATCGATTAAAGCCATTTGTCGAGGCATTTGATTCAGAGGACATGTCCATGCCTCTGATTGCTCCAGTTTACAAGGACTGATCTCCTAGTCTGATGGAGGTATAGGTAGGTTTATCGCTTTCATAGGACTAGGGTAGTTGTTTTATTTGTCTGGCTGAAGACGGTAAATTTAGCGCTCCTGGGAGGCAACACAGTTTTTTTTTTTATTATTCATTTTCATTCTTTAGTAGATGATTCAATGTTTGTGGGTAACATTACTACAAACCCTCACGAGACTACAACTCGTCCACTAGGGGCAACCTAGGGGTTTAAAGGCTTGTTGCATACGCTAAATGCAATCGAGAGCACCTACGAAAGTGGTATACGTAGAATTTTATTTTCGTTATTTTTATTTTTCTTTCTCTCTCATACTAACCTGCTCTCTCCTAGCAATCTCTTGAAAAATCTCTCTTGATTCGTTATCCAGGTACTATCTTCCCATCACTTTACTTTCGTTGTTCCATGTGCACTGCATGCCCATATATTTTACATTGAGGACAATGTAGATTTTAGGTTGGGGGTGGGAGATTAGGCTTCATAATCCGTATTTTCTTGGTCTTGAGCAACAATTGTGCCAATTGTAAAAAAAAAAAAAAAAAATTCTGGAAGTTTTTATGAATTCAAAGTGATTTTGACGAATATCCTTGATTTAGAATTGTGAGATATATGATGTTGATAATTTATAACTCTTGGATTCCATATCTGTGGCATTTTGCAGTTAAGATCGAGTTGTTAAGCCATGATTAGAAGTTTTAAACATTGATCGCGTCAGGATTTCACATGTCCCATCTCGCTTTCACGTTAAGATTTCAGTCTGACATTGAAGGGTTAATTTGGTAATCACTAAGCACGAAAGGAACCAGCCTGAAATATCTTGCCATCATGGTATAAAAATTGAAAAGGTTGGATAATTAATCTTCACCATAGGTTTGCTCCCTATAGGTGTAGAGTTAATTCCCCATGAATGATATGTGAAAAAGAGTCAGGTGTACGATCTTCACCATAGGTTTGCACCCTATAGGTGAGGATTTGATTCCCTTTCCTTGGCAATACTTTGAATAGAAAAATCACAAGTTAATAGGTTAATCTATGAGGCAAGTTTTGGATTAGGTTTTGGTTGTCATGAATTTTCTTGTTGGTTACCGATGATATCATGAAATTGACGATTGGATCTCTTAATGATGATAAGCCGAGATTAGACTATACATCCACGGATCTCAATGTTTAAAATTTTTTTAATTGCTGGATTAATACTTTACACTTGATTAATGAAGTTTAATGTGTGCTTGAGTCCAGAAGAAAATAATTTTCAATATTCATGAATATTAAATTTCTCGTATCTTGTTCAAAATCTCACTCGATTTCATAGAAAGTTCTCCTATCATTCTCAACTTATTTTTCACATACCTTGCTCGGGACTAGCAAGATGCTGGTTGGGGGTTGTGTTGAGGGTCGAATATTGCATATTAGACCCCAGTTATTATCTGGATTTACGAACATTGTACTGTCTAATAGCCCGATTTAATCGTGTTTGTGATGCAGGGGTCTTTATGAGCTTGAACTGGAAATGGGTGTTAAAAACATGGTTTTAGCGCTCAAGATGCACCAAGGCAAGGGACACACTCCAGGGGACCAAGATCGACTGAAATTACACGCCAGGGATCCAAGAAAATCAAAGAACTAAAGCTCAAATGGTCTAAAATTGGTCCAGACCGCAAGATCACAGTGTTTCAACCATCCATTTAACTCGAAACTTCATACGTGGCCTGAGGACAAGAAATTAACCGTATAAGTCAATTTTCAGCCATTGGATCCCTCTGAAAGTGACCCAACGGACAGATCAGCCTATAAATCAGTGAATTGGGGCCCACCTGAGTTATGGATATGCTTCAAAAGTGTTCTGGACGGATAAAATGAGATGGTGAAAAGGATGGACGGAACAGATTACACAAAGACATCACCATGGGCCCTACATATGCAGTGCGTGTACATAGTGTACACGCACCGGCTGTGCACCGGACGCTCAACCCGTCAAACGACGGGCTGACCCGTCTCTTCTTCTTCTTCCCTGTTTTAAACAGCGTCCGCAAGGCGCTGGTTGTTTTTTTTAGTAGTGGGGTCCACCCATCATGAATCTTGAAGATCCGACCCGTCCATACACTTCAGAGGGGGGTTATTAACCTCACCTAGCTGACCTTTTGTCACCATGCAAGCTATTGCATGTTTTTAACCGTTAAACGTACGATTGACGGTGAAATGGACTGATCGTTGGACCACACCTAACTTGATCTTAAACTAGCCATATTTGAATGATTTTTCCTTATGGTTCTAATGGACGGTGTGGATTTCTCATTAGAATCCTATCATGGGCCCCACAAGTGCCACAGCGGAAGAAGCTTCCGCTTTCGCGTCCGCGTAATGCACGGCCGCTGGCCGTTTTTGCGATCAGCTGTGGGCCCCACACGTGCCCCATAGCTCAATCCAAACCGTCCACCGTGTAGACAGCCGCGAACACTACAAAATCATGTTGTCACTTTTCACCCATGCGTGCACACGTGTTAGATACAGAGGCCACAAAAGGGCTACCCGGTAACGTTCAAAACTGATTCTTTTGTGATTTCTTCTCTGGGCCACGTCAATGGACGTTCAAAACCACCCATTCTTAACTGAAATTTCGTTCTGAATCTAATGGACAGGGTGAATTTTCCAGAAAATGCTTCTGTGGGGCCCACCGATCACAACAGCGAAATGGTGCGAAAGGTTTCACACATCCGCGAAAATTGACTTTTTCAGATGGTTTCGGCCTGCCATCTTTAATCATATGGCAGATCTGAATCGTCTATCATGTAGAGGACCTAAGAAAGTACTAAGGGACGATGTTTCTTTGAAATTTGAGCAAGGAAAGTGGCGTGTTTCGAGGCACCGAACTTGGCTGCGAAAAAGCGTTCAATAGGCATGCATAACTTTCCAAATCCGATTCAAATTCGATTTTCACCACTCCAGTAGCTATATAAGGAGGTTTTGGACGTGGGGAGAATTTATTCAGGTCTAGGAAGGAAGAAAAAGAGAGACGTGGAGGCTCGGGCAGGGACGTGAAGCAGAAGAAAAAAAAAGAGTATTTTCTTTTTATTTTTAGTTTATTTCAATTGTGGAGATTTAGCCATCCATGTCTGGCTAAACCTCTTAGCTAGGGCTAAGAGGTGAAGCTTGTAGTGAGATGAGAGATTTGATTTTATTTAAATTTTAATGCATGAATTGACGTTGATTTTAGTTAATTATTATGGGAATGTTTTAGGTTTTTAATGGTCTGTTGTGACTGAAATTATAATGGGTCTGCAATGGCTTTGAATATTTCCGTTCTCTTTAATGTTTTTGATGTCAGGAAGCCCTGTTGTTTACCATAGTCTCCTGGGCATGGTTGGATGTCGTTACCCTTCCTAACTTGCATACATGTGATTGGGTGGTAATTAGTTTGATTCTGTTGTTTGCCATAGTCTTT
This sequence comes from Magnolia kwangsiensis, assembly GCA_037074715.1. Classification (NCBI taxonomy): domain Eukaryota; kingdom Viridiplantae; phylum Streptophyta; class Magnoliopsida; order Magnoliales; family Magnoliaceae; genus Magnolia; species Magnolia kwangsiensis. The sequence goes on from CM073571.1 coordinate 14,064,409, forward strand.
GGGCATGGTTTGGTGATGGAATCCATTCTAATTCATACACCTTTCATTTCTTTGAAAACTAGATCAACGGCAGTTCAGTAATTTTCATAATTTTTGATGCAAGCATAAGTTCTCCCTGATCTCTACAAGTGGATCCTCTGAATCCCTAGTTTCCTATCTCTGATTTGTTTCCTAAGTTTTAGATTAATTATTCTACAAGTATTCCACCATTGCTAATTGATTTAGAATTCATCTTAGCCTAGTTCTAGTTCTAGTTAGTTTTAGATAACGTACAAGTTTCAGTCCCTTGGGATTCGACCTCGGTCTTACTGAGTTATTACTACATCACAACCCTGCACTTGGGGAGTGAACATAGTGCAGAAAACATGAGTGGGATTAGACCAAAACAACATATCATACTCCAGAGACAGTTAGGTTTCTCGAGCGGAAGACTGTGATAAATATATAAAATGTATAGTTGATTGTAAGTCTCCAGAGTGTAAACATGTTACCAGGTTAACTAAATACATGTATACTCCGAAAATGGAAAGAAAAGAATATACATGGGTGTTTAAATAAAAAGGTAAAATACCAAATGTATTGGCATCTAATCAGTAACCCTGTAAACCCCGTCGATCAGAACCTGCATATAAGAGAAATCCTCATCATCATAAAGTCCGGCTCTGCTTCACAAGCATCGCCATCATCTGAAACAAAAACAGAGACTTTTTGGTGTGTACAACACCGTCCCGTAACGTGAGAGTGAGTAGCTAACTCAGTGAAAACTATACAGCAAAGGTTAACATGTTATAAATTCAATCAAGTAGTAATTATAAGGCAGTACAATCAAACAGGTCCTAGATACTCTTGTTAATGCAAGGATGGTATGAAGAATGATGCATGTCCTCACCACAATCCCCTTTGCGAAATCATTTAAAGATCGCGACATGACTCACTTCCTCAGTGCTCTATCACCAACGCCGTTAGCACATGCAATGCGGTGTTATAAATATGCTTAACAAGTTCTTATTAGTCATTTTCATACAGTAGGATTGGGAAGCTAAGACACCTCCCTTGTATCATTTTTCAACGTTGATCCATTATAAGGTCGTCAGTACTAGGAATCTCATAAGATGTTATGGTTCTAGGTCGCTACAAGGGCTGTCAGGGCTGTTGCGCGCAATCGTTGCTCCACTCCCTCATCACCTTATCAATACAGGCCTATTTATATCCTTAAGACTACAACACGACTGTCGCCCCTATGCAGTGTCAGGATAAACTCAAGGTCACTACATAGGGCTGTTAGGGCTGTTGCGCGCAATCGTTGCTCCACTCCCCCATCACCAAACAGTGTAGGCCGACAGCAAGAATATAGTGTCTCATACCACCATAATCTGCTCAGAGTAGGGTGCTCACCGGTCACTACGGGGAGGTTTGTGGCCTCAGCGTAGGCCGACAGCTTGACCACGGTGTCTCATACCACCATGCCTGGCTCATGAGTCTTAGGAGATCATGGTACCACGGTTAACGGGAGTTTCACTGGTAAGCTCGGTGTCTTAGATTCAAACAGTAGTGACCAAACAAGGTGAACAAGCATCGGTCAATCGGGTTAATTGATAAGTTCAACTAGGCCAAGCGCACGTTGAGTTGAACGATATGAAATGCATAAGCACTCCATGTGACCTAACCACTGTCGAGCATCCCAAGTACGACTCAGATTCGCTAAACTCATCTTGTGTGGTGAAAACAACCTCAACTACTATTTACAGAACGGTTACCGATTGCCTGGACTGTAGTACAACCCCATTCACATACAAAGCTAATAACTAGCATATGATTCATATCCTGCGTTCATTTGAACAATCATGAAGTATAACTTAAATGTAAACAGTACATACAGGAATTCATGCACACATTTATCATGATTTAACTAAGTACACAATCCATGGAGGAAAATCATACACTCATTTAGCATGGACAACCTAAGTTACATGATTCATGGAGGGAATCATACAGACAAATATTATGGTTGAAATCCATATCTCAATCATCTTAACAATTACACTTTACTAACTACTAACTCACTTAGGCATTTATTCAAACACTTAGGTTATACTATTCAACATACATCACGTATGTCGACACCGTTGCAAATTAGGGCAAGTCTACTCACCAAGGAGTTGCCGCATACATATTAGGCATATCACAACGACAATTTATCATGGCAAGCAAATCAGCTAATTCCATACGCATACGTGTATTCTAACATATACATGAAATACGGTATTTACAATATACAACATACGTATACGAAAAGCAAAACGGATAGCATATTTGGCATGTGTAATTGCATTCACAACATGAATAAATCATTAACTATCATTGAAAGGGTTGAAAACCATAACCTAAGTGCGTATAGTCCGCACCTTAAACCAAAAAAGATGTATTTGAGATGATTCAGACGATGTGTCTTCGTCAACGGCGGATACACTACCTATGGCAAGAAACAGGTTAGCTAGAACTCTACTTCAGCTAGTCTAAGCTTCAAAATAGGTTAGAGTTAGCTTAACTTACCCAAAAACGGAATCAGAATCGCCGGAAGAACGATTCAGAAACTCCGGTTCAATGTATAGATGCACTAGGAAGAATCCTACGGAGTTTCACCTGATTCTCCCATACTTTCTCTCTCTCTTTTCTTTCTCTTAAATCTCTAGGGTTTAAAAAATTCGTATGGGTTATAAAGCTAAGGGTTTAAGGCCCTTTTATAAGCCCAAACATAACGAAAACAGACTCCAAGTCAAGGTATACTTAGGTTATACCCAAATCAGGATCTTTCTGATCCAACAGAGCACTTTTGGAGGTCCTGTTACCAAATGCGGTCGGACTTAAGCTCTCTAATATCGGATCTAGGTTAAGCTAAGTTTTCAGTCCGGTCGGGTTTCCAGATCGACCGTGGCGGACCAGTCTCAGTTCAACGGTTACGAAAATTCGATCAGAGCTGCAAGTGCTATGACATGTATGGGCCACCTATCCTGATCCGAGGGTGAATTTGGATCGAAATCTAACGGTCAAAACGGTTAAAAACATCGCACAAGCGACACGTTCTAGATTACTTAAAATTATATTTATTTTCTTAAAAATCTTCGTTTTCTCATTTTCTTCACTCTAGACTCAAGGAAATCGTCCCAGAGCATCGTTTGGACGTGATTTTCACGGTGGTAGTCAAGTCCAACTAGGCGGTCATAATGGTCTAAGTTCATCGCTATCGGACTTTCGACGGGCGGTCCAAGTCTGATACGAAGTTTCAAAGTGCTCCCGTGAGCAACTGGGTTTAGAGTTGGATCCTAGATTTTAGGATAACGTAACGTCAATAATTCTATAGGTTTTGGGTCTTACAGATCGTATTTAAAGTAGATGGTGCTAATTTCATAGGTAATTTAGTGTAGCGCTAGTTGATTTACGTTAAATTTCTAAAGAATTAGGTTTTAAATGATTTCTCTGATTTTAGAATTGAATTTTGAGAAGTTACCAAGGTGCTATGGTTGACCCATTGTCTAAGGACGCCTAACTCCAGATTGGTAAAAATTCGTGGTGTTACACATAGCCCCCCTTCCACAAGCTTCCTCTCTCTCTTTCTCTCTCTCACACCTTTGATATCCCTCTTGTATTTTTCTTGTACACCATTATACCCTAGAAAAATCCTAGAGATCTCTTTTTATAGTTTTAAGAAACTCTTTTCCGCATCCTAGTAAAGGACTTGCGAAACGAAATTTGAGCAAAATCGCGGAACGAATTTACGTGACAACGACTGGTCGAGACGAGTCCATAACTAGTCGAGTATCCCGGAGAAAAATAGTCTGCACTCGTTAGGTCGTGTTAGGGCACGACTCCACAATTGGTTGTACACCAGCACACGACCGGTCGACAACGGGTCAAAAACCCCATCAATCCGTTCATAGTTTGTTTCTTGGAGTAGAACATATAATATAGATTCCACAGGATGAACATTCCAATAATTGGATAACTAAGCGTGTGGCCAAAGTGGGCAGCGACTGACGCTAGACTGTGAGTCGCGACAGGCGAAACAAACTCTATCGTTCACACAACTGCGCATCACCCATATCGGTAAATCCAGCGGAAGAGTTGTATGATCCTCGCCTCAGGATATTTATAGTGTCCTACCGCCCTATATCTCTAGATGTGGGACCCCATAGAGATGACTGTCCACTCAATGGGAACTTGAGTAAATAAACGATTAAGAAAGAACGCATCAACGGTAAACCTTCGGACGAAAAAAAAATAAAAATGCCCTACATTGATGGACAAGAGTAATCCGATCCATGCAAACTTCCATCCATGTTGGTATATATCAGATCAACGGTAAAGATCGTTGAATCTCCAGCTATACTATCATATACTGAAAATCCGAAGAAACAGGCCTCGGTCAGGTGCTACTTGGGGACGAACGGTCATGTCAGGGGCTTTGTGAGCCACCATGACCTCTAAGTTTTATTATGTCTATCTATTTTAAATTTAATTTTAGAGCAGTAGCCTACAAAAATGCATATTAAAGGCTAAAGTGAACCACAACATTTAATATTTATTATTATTATTATTTATTTATTTATTTTACACATGCGCACACCCCACACACTCACGCTGGTGGAATTTCACCACCCAACATGTAAAGCAGTGGTATAGAGCTCCATTGAAAACTTTATCCAAATTACTATGATATTTATTTGTCATCCAACCTGTTCATGAGGTCGCAAAAAACAATATAAAGGGAAAACATAAATATCAGGTTAATCCAAAACTTATGTGACTCGTGCTTTAAATCTCTGCCGCTTCATGTGGTGTGGTCTATTTCAACCTCTTGATGTGGCTCCTTTTCGTCTCATGCACTAAAAATGGTATGCCAAGATACATGGATAACTTAGATAAAATACATAGATCACTGTGCCCTCCCAAAGTCCCTGACATGAACCTCGGTCTCCGACTAAGTCCTAGTGGCGGTTATACTCAATCTCCGCCCTTAAAATTGCTTGGAAGCTTACCTGCATTAAAAATAGGGTGATTTTGACATCACCTACCCATTAAAAATAGTGGGTCATCTTTGACATCACGTGTGCAAGCGCTCTATTTTCTAAGGAGTTATGTATACTCTGGCAGTGTATCATTTTTGATATGATATCCCTAAAATGTTATACTCATGACATATATTGACTCAAATTTAACTATGTAAACTGTGAAACTGACCGTATCAAAATCATCATTCCAAAATCAGATTCTTTTAATATCCTTACCCTATGATGAGGATGTTTTTCCGTTGAAATTGGATGGTTGGTATTTTTTCTTCAAAGTTCCGTATGTGTCCACGGATCTAATAGTTAAAAGTAAAAGTTAGTATATATATACACAGGGAAACGCTGACCTGCGAACCAGTTCATACGTACTATGTACAAATTTTTTTGAGAATCCATCATACGTGATGGGGATCTAAAATCTGAACCGTTCATGTGAAGCAGCACCTCGTGAAACCCTCTGGCTCAAGTTTTACTTTGATCTAAAACTTTGATCGGCCATGAAAAATAAAAACAATTTCCTCCCTTGATTTGTATTTCTCTTTGCTATGACCTACAAGAATTTTAAATCTGGGTGAAAATTTGTCATGTAAGGTTTCATGGGATTCCACATCACATGGACCGTTCAGATTAGACACCCATATCACATGTGCAAAGGTGCACACGTGCACAAGGGAGCATGACTCTCTCTCTCTCTCTCTATATATATATATATAACACTTGAAATTTTTTAAGCATACTTTAAGAAGAATCAAGCTCTCAAGATATTACAGTTTAAAAAGATTCAAGAAAATGAGATTACTTAAAGTAGTCAAACTTTACCAAAATGTGACAAAACACGTTATCAAGTAGTCTCGTAAAACACCCTGATCCATAGCTCAAGTGGTAAACTGTATGAAAGATACCTTGTTTCAACACTAACGTCTTGGTATCCAACCCTAGTGGGGTGGCTAACAGTAATCCCAAAGAATGATACGCTCTAGTATCTCAAAGAATAAAACTCAACATTGTAATCTCTACGGTCATGGAGGCCATAGACCGACACTTCTCCTGTACCTAAACGAACCACTCTGGGTTGCTTCTTAGCACACCAAGAAATATTATTTACCCCCAGGAAGGTTAAAAACCATAGTATAGCGTCAAGTATTATGAAACTCAATATAGTTGGCATTTGAAAAGGCACATAGATCAAAAGTAGACTGACATAAGATACAAAAATCGATGTCAAGAGTACTCACTCTATATTGAAGAATACACTTCACTACTTGAAAATGTTAAACCATAGGCTTCTGCATGTGGACATTCACTACACATCGAGTTAGCATTACAGGACAAAGCTAGGCCTTGTCATGGTTAGATATTGAAGCCTACTAAGAATGCTACGATAAGACTTGGGATCTAAAAATGAATCTTTGAACCCTACGAATTTGTTCGTGATGGTCATAGGAGTGGCCAAGTTCAAAGTCTTCTATTTGATCTTAAACAATGAGATGTAACGCCCCTGAATTTCAAGGGACGAATACATAATCGATTTCCAATATTCCAAGTGATAACTTATGATTTTGGAAGTATAGTTAATGGCACATATAGGTGCCATCATTCACAATTATAAAGAGCTAAAATAATAAGTGTATTAATTTCAAATGTAATGGCAGTGTAAGACATAGACGCCCGTGTTTAAACATTTCAGTCATCAGCAAATAGGGAAAGGGTACTCGGTTAGAGACTTAATATACATATCCATGACTCAACTATATGTTCAAACAATCTAAGATGATAACTCCAATAGAATATAAGAAGAATGTTGGAACAACGCTTGCTCGACAGACATCTAAAAGTAAGGTACTTCCTCCACCAAGTCCACATAAGACACGACTAAGACTACAGACTCACTGGCACCTACATCAAAGATATATGGGTGGTGTTTTGAAACACCATCGTGAGAGAAAGTGATCAACTTAGTGTTACAATTCCACTAAATTACTCACAATATCACACACAATCAATCACATGTATTGATGGCAAGTCATAATAAGCGTTCTTAATGTAATTAATTAAATGCATGTATGTTATGACATGAAAATATGCCCTATAAATAAAATAAGGATTATTCGAACAATACTCTTAACCATGCACCCAATAACACCTATACAATAAAACGAGGGTCGTTCGAGCAGCACCCTAGTATGTAACAATCAATCAAGCAGCAAATAACACTCACATGTCATGTATACATGTTTAACTTAGCATTTATTAGTCAATTTACATGCAATAATATTGGTGAAGTTAGGATACTAGCATCGTATCACAAGTCAAATAAATCAGATCATGTAGGTCGTCGTAAGTGTCCCATAATTCAAATCAGAAGTTGTCGTCCACTATCAAATAGGAATAATCAATCCAAAGGTGCAAGGCTCATCACTCAAAGATGTAAACAATACAGTAAGGGTTATTACCTGCAAATCAATTAGCTTAGTATAGGCCAACAATTCGAACATAGTATCCTCATACTACCAAACCAGCCTATTAGACTTTGTTTTTAAGATTATATGACATTAACAGTTATAATTGAGACTTCAATTTAATAGAAATCATTGTATCTTATATTCAATAAGGTATTGTATAACAATTCAACATATAAATTATCAACTCTGTAGTAGACTTATCCTACGGACCAAAAGGAACTATGGCAAAACTGGCATTGGGTGTAACAAAGCCCGCGCAATCCTGACTATTACTGGATCAACCGTGTTCTACTTTGGTCGATCAAACAAGCCTATAATAGCCAACCAAAGTCAAGTAAGCCATTATCTAAACACTTTTTAAAACTTGATCCATAGCATTTCAAATACATAATATCATGAACATGGTTGTAAGCCCATAATATTCTATTACATTAACATAATAAATCAATTGGGATTTCATCCAGAAACTCGTTCAGTAATCCAATCAAATTCATATACTCACAGCATATTAAACAGCATAGGTGCATTCCAATATCATACATCCTGACAATTAATTAAAATACCATACATCCTGACAATTAAGACATTTCATCAAACATGTTGTTAACTTGTATCAGGTATTAATCCAAAAATAGGTAGATCCAACCACACCACACGTGACTCTCGCATTTAATGTATTTGGTGCGGTTCATTTGATAGTTGGATCTGCTTCATTTTTAGAATCATACTTTAAAATGACTGGGGAATGGATAGATGGCATCGATCAACAAATACATCACAGTGGGCTCGACGTAGATCTGTCCGTTCATGGCTACAGACTGGCTGGGTGGGATGCAATCCGCTTCCCATGGCATCGGTTATCAATGCAGACCATGCTTCACGTATTTGCTTATTGTACACATGAGTGGCATTCACCCACCAAAGGAGCAACATCCCCTCCCTCTCTTAAAGAGGCTAGTCACGAGACACGTGCGGCTATGGAACATGAGCGTTAGGCAGGCTGTTCAGCTGGCGGGGCCCACTCGACGTGCCCAGCCCCAGAAATCAGTCTGGTCCACTCCTTAGGGAAGCAGATTACATTACTGAGTAAACTCTGTGAGACCTACCATGATTTATGTCTTTTATCCACGACATCCATCCGTTTTACCACCTCATTTTAGGGCATAAGCCCAAAATTGAAGCATATACAAAGCTGAAGTGGACCACACAACAGGAAACTATGTGATTTGAACGCCTACCATTGAAAAATTATTGGGGTCACTGAAGTTTTGGGTCAAGCTGATATTTGTTTTTCACCTTCATCATTTTCCGTCTGACATTATGAACAAGTTGGATGAAAAATAAACATTACTGTGGGCCCTAGGAAGGTTTCACCTGTGGACATCATTATTCCCACAGTTTCCTTGGTGTGGTCCACTTGAGCTTTGGATGTGATTCAATTTTAGGAAAATGGCCTAAAATGATATGGGAAAACAGATGTACAGTTTGGATAAGACACATACATATATGTTGGGCCCACAGAGTTTACTCATTACGCAATCCGTATTCACTCCTTGGGCGGGCCACACGTGCTAGAGATGGATCGATCGCTCTAAAAAAAAGAAGACCAGGCCCATACTCCCGGTACCCGTTTGCCATCGTAAAGAGCGCAATAACTTGAATTTTAGGCCAGTGGATGGATGTTTGGTAGGTCCACATGGATCTTAACCCGAATCCCTCACAAATGTACAGCGGGCAACTATTTCCGTACCGTTGGTCCGTGCGTCGGGTGGGCCACATGAGTTGAGAAAAATGACAAATCAAGCGGGCCCGTGGACGGTCACTTCTCCCAGCTGTAAGGTTCTCTACTGCACATGCGACTCACGTGACTTGTGGAGTGGGCATTTTCATGGTGGCCCACCTAATGGATACCAGGCAAATTTCATGCACTTGTGCCATGTTGGCTCGTGTGTGTATAAAATTTTAGTAATGGAATAGGATTTGTCAAACAATGTCCATGAAAAATAGTCCATTTACACTAAAATTGTATCAGGCCTGCTTGAAAGGTGAGATTAAGTGGTATGGAATTTCATTTGGTCTAATATAAGTTCTATACTGCCTTTGTAATTTGTAATAGATGAGCATATCATACAGTCAATGGAGATGTACAGGATTGGAATCCAAAATTCACTACCTCTATGGGTCCATATTAATTAGGGCTGTCAACAAGCTGGGCCTCGGTTCGTCTCACCTGGATTTTGAACTATTTTCCCAATTCAAAATCTGATAATGTTGTCCCCGAACCCAGCCCATTAACACCCCTAATATTAATTAGGGTTGAAAGTTGGGTGGGTTCAACCCGACTGACCCACAACCGACTCGACTTTGGGTTGGGCTTGGGCAGGATGTATCGGGTCCGATCTTGGACTTGGGGTATACAAACACCAACCCAATAAAACTTGAGTCGGGCTTGGGTTGAGGTCTTGGGTTGCCCGACCCAACCCAACCCGACCCGACCCAACCCAACCCAACCCAACCCAACCCAAACCCAATCAATATATAATTTATTTGTAAATTATAATTGAGTGTGAATTGTCTGTGTTGAAGGCATATAAAATTCTAATGCCATCAGGTCTCATTATCCTACAACATTTCTGATGACTCAAGCTTATAAGATATGCAGATTTCTCTCTACGTAATTGCTTGTATGCTAAGCAATACAACTTTTAAGGGAGTAATTGTCTCATGTGTGTGTGTGTATAAAAGATGTGCATTGAAATATAATAGACTAATGTAATAAGGAAAATATTCGCATGTATCCACCTAATCAACCCGGCTGAGCCCGCTTGGGTTGAGCTTGGGTTGAGAATTCCCAATCTATGGTAGGGTGCGTTGGGTTGGGTTGATGTATAGGAACATTGGGTTGGGCTAAGGTTGAGTATCAACCCGCCCGACTTTCAGCCCCAACATTTATACATGTATTTCATCCACGTGCACCTTTTACATGTGGCACTAGAGTTGTGTATTGGTGGTTTCGGTTGTGAAATCTACTCCGTTGATTTTAATTTCATTGTCACTCAATACAATATTTTCTTTCAAGAGAAGAATTTGATCCATGGTATTTCCCGACATAATCACCATGTAATGGTGTTAATTCCACCTAATGTTATTCAATACCACCTAATACCATGTTCGAACCTAATCCATTAGGTGGACTCTATAGGTAAATCCCATGACATGACGTGGACCTATCCCGGATGGGAGTTGAAACCAAGGTCTAAAGACTCGATGGGAACATGAACTCGGGTCAGATTCGGCTGGATCCTCAGGAACGAGACCTGGACCCGGTGAGACCTGAACCCGGTCAGCCGACCCGTATGGAATTTTTTTAACACCGCGTGGTGCTTGAACGGTCCTAAATTGGGCATTACGAGCCGTGTACGTAGCATATACTAAATCAAATAAAATCGATTAGATTGTGCATCCTACGGTGGCGAACTCACAATACCAATATCAGATTGGTTAAATAATCGAATTAGGAACATTGGATATTTTTCATTTTTAACCGTCCAATAAATGAACACCAATCCGATAGTCGGATAATAAAATAATCTTGATATTTGCGTCAGGATACATCTAAACCGAGTGCCACTATTTAGACTGTTTAATTTGACTTCTTGCACGTATGCGATTTTAAGTGCCTGCGTATCATCCTTTACACTTTGCCGGAGTATTAAAGTTTTCTTTTCTCCTACTGGCACTGTTCAGATTGGGGGCGTCGCATGGGGAAAGTGAAAACAAGGACAATATTTTCAAGATCTGAGCCACTCATCAGGCGAACCATGCTGCAACGATTCACAGGTTAAAAAGAAGAAGAAAATGTGATTATCAGGCGGGCCACAAATTTGCGTAAGAAATCAACTGCTGATCAATTTACTTAACCGTTTATCTATTTTTTAGACTAATTGCCCATCTGATGTCCACATCAGCTAATCTTTGAGACATTGCATCTAACTGATGGAAGTTACCTAATGAGCGGCTCAGATATCACAGATGTTCTTCGTTTTCCAAGTGCGAGGAGCTAGCACCTTGAATCGGCACTCGTCAAATACACGTATTGGTTGGAAGGCTTTCCTGGCACGTGTCTCTATGACGTGACTAGGACGGCTGGGTGGCCCACCATCATAAAGTTTGGTCAGCTGAGTTGGTAAGTAGGTGCCACACTGACCAAATCCATGGCCATATGAGAAGAAAAGAAAAAGCTTACATCCATCTACGCGCACGATCAAATTACCATTCATTCCGTACGTACCGCCACGTGTACAGTGAATAAAGCATCTGATCCGTTGAAGATCTAATCCTTACATTTAAAAACATTGGTATAGAAATCAGGATAATACACTCTACAATTTAGAAAGAGATGGACAACCAATGTATGCAGTGAAAATAAAATAGTTTTACTTACTATAAAAATATCGTAAAATTGATAAATGAAACACTTAGATTTATAAAATGATACTAAAGATGGGGTTCCTTCTTTTTAGTGGCTCGGATTTTTTTATACAAGTAACAGATCGTCCGTTTGTGCTCAATGGACTGTGGAATGTTCATCATTCGGTGGATGGAAACGCTGTTGTAGAATACCATAAGAAAAAGGGCACACGTTACGCATAACCACCCACGTCCCGTGATGTCGACTACTCAAGCCTGTCATGGGTTATGTCGGCACACACCCTTCATATATTCTGATCATCAGCTAAAAAATGAGCCGGATCCAAAGCTCAAGTGTCGTACGCTGTATTTTTCCATGATTAATTATGGTAGTTAATTAGGGATGGACATGTCTAATTTTTTGATATAAAAATTTAATGATGTACTTGAAATATATAGAAATATCCAAAGAGTATTTTGCAGTGATATAGCTGGCATCTATCAAACAATATCACGTCATCCACGAAGTAAAGATAGTTGAGCGGACATAGTTGAGTCGATAAGGGAGTTTGGAGTGATCATAAATCAGATAGCAGGCTTAGGAGAGCTTCATAGAATCAGTAATATTGAAACTGCAATAACAACCATCAAAATATGAGGAATGGTCATTTTAAGACTACAAATAGCAAGTTAATTCAACTGAAGAAGGCGTCTCATACAAACCAAGCTATATTAAATTTATTTTTCAATCATTTTATGCTCTTTAAAATTATCAATCATTTACATTCCTTGGTGTAATTAACATTATCTGTAATTTATATTCCTTAATGTAATTCATATTAGTAATTAAGTAGTTGTTAACTTTAGTTGTAATTATAGTTTACACTTATATGCTGGATTCAATTCGAGTATCAAAGCAAAGTTCTCTGTTTAAAAATGTGATCTACAGTTATTTTTCGCGACTGACGACTGTACAAATTTCTTTTTTATTTTATCTATATTGAAAAAGTCTATTCGTATGGAAGGTAGAGGTGTAATCCGTTTTCAAAGAGCGAACCCTACTTTATGACAATCACTTGATCATCTTAAGCAATATTGTGCAAGTGGTTGAATAACCGATCAATATTATTTGATCTTAGCCATATACAGTCGATTTCCTACATATCTGCTGTAACACCCTGTACTTTTCATACTCGGGTGTTACCATGAAAATCTAAATCAGTTTTCATGTGTGTGGAAACACATGTAGCTTTCCTTACACATCAACATTTAGTGATCCCCAATTCATCAAGTTCAATCGTTTGGTAAAACATTCATTCGTATATCACACTATCCATTCGATTAATTTTCAAAACAATCCAGAAATATCTATTTTAGGATCTCAGTCACCTCGATAGAAGAATCGAACCATCCAGAAATATATTTAATAAATACATAAATTTTTATTAATTATTACAAATTCTACAGAAATACGAATCAAAAGGGTTATAAATGCACTTTGATGATTTAATTACCAATTAAAAAATGTTGATAATGTATTGAAATAGAGTGATGTGTATGTACTTAATGTATAAAAAATATTACGAAAGTAATATTATAATAAATAAACATAATGAATTATAATTTTACAACATAAGATTGACTTTATAAATATTAGTATAGTATTAAGAATCTTTATAAATACGTTGCAGCCGTTGAGCGTTCATGACGTCATTTGGATTGTTGTGGATCGTCCCGATGTGGAAGTGGGAGCACGTGTCGACAAATTTCATTATGGGCTTGCCGAAGACTCAGCACGGTCATGACGCCATTTGGGTTGTTGTGGATCGTCTAACGAAGTCGGCACATTTTCTTGGGATGCGTGCGACTTGGTGTATGAACCGGCTGGCGAGATTATTTATCGAGGAGATTGTGAGACTACATGGTGTTCCGGTCTCGATCATTTCTGACCGAGATTTGAGGTTCACATCTCAGTTTTGGAGGAGCTTCCAGAGAGCGATGGAGACTGATTTGCATCTCAGAACCGCGTACTATCCGCGGACCGATGGCCAGACCGAGAGGGTCAACTAGATCCTTGATAATATGCTTCGGGCTTGTGCGATTGATTTCGGGGGTAGCTGGGATGAGCATCTGTAATTGGCTGAGTTCGAGTACAATAACAGCTATCAGGAGACCATCGGTATGACTCCTTTTGAGGCACTAAATGACAGACCATGCAGATCACCGAGTTGTTGGTCTGAGATTGGAGAGCGTCGTCTCCTAGGTCCCAAGCTTGTGCAGGAGATGTCAGAGGCTATTGATATCATCAGGTAGAGGATGCGCACAGTTCAAAGCCGACATAAGAGTTTTGCTGATCGTCGGCGTCGTCCCTTGGAGTTTGATGTAGGAGACCATGTGTATCTTAAGGTCTCGCCCATGAAGGGCGTAGTTCGATTTGGAGCGAAGGGCAAGCTTGTCCCGAGATTCATAGGACATTTTGAGATCACTGGGTGCGTTGGGGCCGTGGCCTATCGGCTTGCCTTGTCATCTCAGTTGTGTGGCATCCACAACGTTTTTCATGTCTCTATATCGAGGAAGTGTTGGTCAGACATAATTTTTGTTATTGATTGGCAGCCGCTAGAGGTTCGTGAGGACACTTCTTACATTGAGCAGCCAGTTCGTATCCTTAATCGGAAGGAGTAGGTCCTCAGGACCAAGGTCATTCCTTTGGTAAAGGTTCAGTGGAGTCACCATTCTGTAGAGGAGGCTTCTTGGGAGTGCGAGGCTCAGATTTGTGAGCGTTATCCCCATCTCTTTGATGATTGATCATGTGACGTATTTTGTATGTTATCTTTGGTTTTATATAGTGATGTTATATTTATTCTTCCTGACGAGTTATGCCTAGTTGCGATGATTGTGTAAATTTTAGGATAAAATTTTTATTAGGAGGGGAGAGCTGTAAGCCCCGTATCCTAGACCGTACCGTTTCATAAACTTCCACGGTCTTACCGATCGAATTTTAGCAACCTTTTACCCTTAACTGATATTTACGCACGATCCTGATTCGCACGTCATTAACCCGAGTCGACTCAACTCAAGAGCTTTACCATAGCGACCGCGTAGTCGCCGCGGTTCTGATACCGCGACTCGCGCGCCGAGACGATACCCTGGTTAGGATATGTGGGTCAACGTTCGGTGCGAGGAAAACGCCGCGCGTTGCGAAACCCAAGAGAATCCCTACGACTTGTCAAATCAATCTATCAATCCATCAATCAATCAATCTCAACATGTCAAGTACACATCACCTCACACCCTTTCCCAAACAAGCCACAAAAGTCAAAAATTCTCACACAAGCCATTCTTTTCTTACACAAATGGCCACAAAAGTCAAAAAGAGGCTCTTACACCCATCACCACCACATCTATCAGTCCATCACTCATCACTCTTCTCTCTTTACAACTCTCTTTCTCATTTTTTTCAAACCATTCCCAAGCAAGAGAACCTCCATACGTATGAGCCTCTCCCTCTCTTTTAAACTCCAAGTGTGGCCCACCTTTCCATCCCAAGATCTCCCATCCTAGCCATCCATTTCTCATCTCCTCTGTTGGAATCGAAGCTAAGGAGCTAAGGAACCCAAGGGAGCAAGAAGATCAAACGGTGGGTGCTTGATAAGAGTAGTTTTTCATATTTTTTTAAAGATGGGTTAAGTGAGGCCAACCGATCAATGGTTTGGATCTCACTTGGGACCTTAAGATGTGGTCGATGGCCCACTTTGATCATCATGATCATTCCATGATGGGGTCATTTTCCATGGCCCCCATCATGATGTTTATTTCCTTGCTTTAGAAAGGTCATCTAGACTGTCCATATTGGTGGGGAAAGGATCTCCATCGTTGAGTTTCGATTTTGATGGGCTCACATGCTTTAGGGCCCACTTGATATATGATTTATTGCAAGGGAGGGCCCATAATGTTGGTGTCCCTCCTTCACAAGCGTGTCCCACTCTCTCTATCTCTCTCTCTCTCTCTTATTTTCTTTATATATATATATATTTGTGAGTGATGGTGTGGCCGTGTGGCCCACTTGGATGGACCCCACTTGATGTATGTATTTCCCATGCCCTACAACCCCTTCTTGGTGGCCAACATCCATAGGTGGGGCCCACCTCAATGTATTGCATTAGGTCCAGACTGTGAGCTTGGGTTTAAGGCTTTTTGGGGTGGGCCACATGTATAGGCCCCACGTTGGTGTATGTATTCAATCCAAGCCGTTCATCCTCTTACCCACTTCATTTTACGCATTGAGCCAAAAGATGGGGCCAATCCGACTTTCGGGCGAGCCATAACATAGCTAACAGCAGGTCTACCGTTGAAATATTTCCCTGTCGTTCCTATGCCCTAAAATATATGGAATATTGGGCTCGTTGGGTTTGTTTTGAGCCTCAGCGATTGATGGTTGGGACGGATCCACCTGATGTGGGCCTTGCACTCAAAAAACTGTAAAAATACATGGATTTTAAAATAAATAAATAAATAAATAAGCAGGGCAGCGCCTGTTACCTCTGACACAGCAGCAGCACGCTGCCACGTGGGACGGGCGGGCGGACAGCCACCCACGGCTCTAGCCGTGGGCCCCACCATGATGTATATTTTGCATGAGCCGTGGGCCCCACCATGATGTATATTTTGCATCCACACCGTTTGTACGGTGGGCCACCCCCAGCAGTGGGCCCCCTCCAAATTTCGGCTCCATCCACTGATCAGGTGGCCCACACTGCAGGAAACAGTGGGATTGAACCTCTACCATTGAAACTGTTTTTTTTGGGCCACAAAAGTTTTGGATCAAGATGGAATTTGTGTTTTCCCTTTCATTCAGGTCCTCGTGACCTCATGAACAGTTTGGATGAGAAATAAACATTACAGTGGGCCCCACCCCTAGGTCCACGTGACCTTATAAATAGGTTGAATGGTAAATAAACAACACAATGGGTCCCCCCCTTGGTTGGGTGGCAAATAAATATCATAGTGGGCCCCCTGGCCCATGTGACAAATAAATATTACAGTGGACCTCTAGGTCCGTGTGGCCCATTTGATATATCCCAAGGCCCATGGGATTAGGCCCATTTGGTGTATTATAAGGCTCATGGGATTAGGCCCATTTGGTGTATTATAAGGCCTATGGGATTGGACCATTTGATATATCCCAAGGCCCATGGGATTAGGCCCATTTGATGTATCCTAAGGCCCATAGGATTAGACCCACTTTGATGTGGATGTAAGGCCCATGGGATTAGACCCATTTTGATGTATTCTAAGGCCCATGGGATTAGGACCATTTGATGTTTTAGGGGCCCATGGGTTAAGCCCTATTGAGATATACTAGGGCCTATGGGTTGAGGCCCATTTGATGTACATGTGGGGCCCAATTGGTGTGGCCCATTTGTTACATATAAGACCCATGAGATTAGGCCCATTTGATGTTTTAGGGGCCCATGGGTTATTGAGATATACTAGGGCATAGGGGTTGAGGCCCATTTGATGTATATGTGGGGCCCAATTGGTGTGGCCCATTTATTATATATAAGACCCATGAGATTAGGCCCATTGAATGCATTCTAAGGCCCACGGGTTATGAACCATTGCAATACACATAAGGCCCATTGGTGCGGCCCATTTGATGTATTTAAGGCTCAATGGGATGTACCTAAGGTCCATTGCAATATGCGATCCCAACACGGATTATGTAACGATGTTTACGACAATCGTGCCTTGGGAGTAATGTTGGTTTGACGTCCACATTGCGAGTGTAATGTTGGTTGGATGTCCACATTACGACTCTCCTTAGGGCCCATTGTTAGGCCTATACTTGTTGTGTATAGGCCGTCTAGGCCCATCTGCTTTGTAAGGATAGTGCATTACTTTATAACATGTTTACTATATTTTCATGACTCATGATCATATGCATCATATGTATGCTTGATATGAGAAGCGACTGATCATAGTATATGTCTTCGAACAGATTGTTTATGTGATCCCGATTAGGCGGTGTTGCCCTACATGAGCGCACGATACGCGCAGGATTTGATGCATTATTGGATAGTGTGATTCATGCATTCCGCATTGTATGACATGATTACTGTACTATAACCTCCACGGGCGTATCGTGGTTGGCAGGATTGGATACCAAAAATCTCATTCTACATGGGGTGCTATAAATATCTCTGGGTGAAAGTTCCTAAACGCTTATGGTACCAAAAGGTTGCTTTAACGTCTAAATCGAGTGGGTACAGGAGTGCCGAGTGCCGAATACCAAACGGTTGCACTTTTCACTGTGTCGTGGTGGGTTGGAAGTGGGTGCAGCCTTACCCGCCCTAGTGTAGGGGACAATGCTAGGATGAGTCTGACCAGCTCGAGGAATGAGTCCGCTATCGACGAGTCGAGCCCAATATTGAAAGACGGATAGTGAGGTCTCTTCCACTTACCTTATTACGCGCGATGGGCCAGTGATCTGGTTTAAAGTGTACTAGACCCCGGTGATATCCCAGATTTGAGCTGTATTGATATGTGTACTTAGATGAGGATTGTATGCTTGACTTACATATTGCATCACATAGCCTTGGTATGGCCGACATCATTCATGCTTGGCATCATATAACCATGGTACGACTAATGATATTTATGGATCCATCTGCATATTTCGCATTACTCTGATATTGTATGATCATATTACTACCTTGCGCACACACTTTCACCACCCTCTAAGCTTTTTATAAGCTTATGCACGACCGTTGTGTGCAGGTGACGTTGGGGCGCAGCAGTGTTGAGGTAGGAGCGCTTTGCAGATCACTTTGAAGATTTTTGTTCATTATCATTTATTTCCTTTTATGCTCATTGTACTTGTAAAGTTTTTTATCATAGTGAAAATGTAATAGAGTTTTTGGTTGTTGTTTGTGAGTTATGCCTTTGGTTATGCTAATCATGATTCAAACTGAACTTAAAAATTCTTCTCGTAGCATCTCAGGATCGGAACCTGGCGAATGGGAGCTGGGAGCCGAGAATGGGGTTCTACGGAGGCTGTCGGCGCCAGATTCGGCCATCGAGAATTTTGTGAGCCCAATTTTTTTGTTTGGGGCGTGACACTGGGGATGGTGGTATGAGACCTATGCCCAAGCTGTCAGCCTATGCTGTGTGATGAACTCCCCATAGTGACCTTGAGCTTATTTAAATTGGCTGATTGTAAGTGGACAAATAATGGTTTGGCTAATCATGCATACATAACACAGACCAGCGTCTATTGCTAGGCAGTCGTTACGCCACACTTAATATGCTTTCGCTGACGACTAGCCTCTATCCAACTGGATATTTTTCATAGGTCGTTGATCGCATTCTACACGGTTGATCTCATGGCCGTTGATTGCGTATTTGCATGGGCGCGAGCCCAAATTCCCCCACGGATGAGCATCCCCGGGGCGTGACTGCATTCACGCATCCATGCATCTAATAAGACATGCATCATGTAATGTTTTATAATTATGCTTACCTAATGCGGCAGTGCGTAATCTTAAGGGGAATTCACACTGAGTTAGCCACTCATCCATCAAATATATAACCGTATAGGTAACACAAGTGGCCCTGATGATGTTTACATTCATATTGGGGAGGAGCAGGCTATGACTGACAAGGTGTATGATTATATTTGTTAAGGGATGCTATAGGATTTCACAACTCAAGGTTGTTACAAATTTACTTTGTTTCACATGCAATGTTATGTCATTTTGTATTTATAAGAATGAAGACATTGATTTTTATAAGTCATCATGGGCACTCTCTTGTATACTCTAAATGTAATTGTAATTTTTCTCTATGCTAATTTATCCACTCTATGCTTATCTGCTTACTCTGATAAAAGAAAAATATTATATCTGACCATTCTTTAAGGTTAACACTCAGATTTTTAGGACACAGGTCATATACTTGGGTCCTGAAAAGTTGGGGCGTTACATCTGCCTATCTTGCCGTTTGGGGTTATAGTTGTTCAGTTTGAATTGAGTTACACATTCAACTCTAACATACCTGCATAAATCACGTGACCGAAATTGAAATCAAGAAAAAGGAACAATAACTACAGGAAACAACGGTGATAATGACACCCTCCATTGAGGGCAAAAGTCAACACAAAAATCAACACCCTCCATACAAGAGAAATGTCGTACCATCAAAATCAACACTCGAGTACAAAAACATCGGTCCTGAGTTCCCGGGTGTGAACCAAATGAAAACGCACGTGTGATCTCATTCAGATTCACATTCATTCCACACAAATAATAAGAGTAACATAATTCAACTTAGCGGATCAAAAGCGAGGTAAAGATAATAAAAATTTATAAATATAGGGCTAATAGTCAAAGTAGAATTTTAATAGTGACGATCGTCCAAAATGATAATTATACAAGCTACAAAGATAATATAACAAAATTAATACATAAAGCATGCCCAGTTGGGAACTTCAACATATACGTGCATAAATTTTAAATAAAACCAAGGTCTTCCAGTTTCGCTTAACACTCCCAAGACATCACGGCGAAAGTACAAGTCAATCTAAGCTTACTCGTCGGAGGCCTTAATAGTACCTGCATCGATAATATCGCTTGGTTGGTGTTTTAAAACAGTCCTAGGTGGGAGTGTTTAGCTAACTTATTGGTTTCATTAATTCTAAGTTACACATGTTATCGACTTAATCAGCGCATATAATAATAAACAAGAAATTTAGCACTTCATAAATACTCTTGTTAAATGTACAAATGAGATTTTGAAATGATGCATGTATCTCACAATCCAACACTCTCTCACAAGTGACTTCAATGCCTATTTGACAAATGCTAACACTCCATAATCTTGTGACTCCAATGTTAAATCATAATATTCTATCTAATGCAATGCGATTAATGCCTATGTTAGCCAAGTAGTTATTAAATTCGGTTCATCCAGCATATAGGGGAAGGTTAGGTACCGCTATTTTATCATGCTTTCAACTAGATCACAAGGTTCGGGGTGGTCGTAGCGGCTCATCACCTGTGTTTCTTGATCTATTTTTGGGTTCATCGCGCAAGCGACAACTCCTTAGCCAATGAGGACTAACAATAGCTTGACTAATCACAGATGACCCGGATGATGCAGACTAGACGCACAGGGTTAGGCACCTTATCAACATGTAAAGGATGCCCACAATTGATATAAGGGTCGTCACCCAAACATAATCGTGGGGCGGTTACGGCATCATTCCATTTTGATGTAATAGACTCATAGCCTTTTTTACTGATCATTGGTCACTACAGGGAGGCTCGACAGTCGTCACCCTAGCGTAGGCCGACAGATTAGATACGGCGTCCTATACCACCATGCCCGCCTCATGAGTCATGTTGATCATACCATCAATGATTATAAGTATACTTGTTCAGTGGGAATGACGTATCATAAATTTCATTTCGTCATGTTATACATTATGAACATTCATGATCAGTTGACTTTAGACTAATTTGATTGATTCAGTAGAAACATGGCGCAATTGGCATTGGATGCAAGCATTGTGTAGTCCAACTACTGTCGGTAGTCCGTATTGGACTCGGGTCGATCGAACAAGCCTATGGTGGCCAACTTAACCCAGGCCACCCTTTAGTTTAAGAGATTTGCTGACTGACCTAATATCATAAGCAATTTTAAACATCACTGAGGACGAACAATTCATTAAACAATCATAATGAGATTTTGTATAAAACATAAATTTAACAATTTATTCATTCAGGCATTTCATCGAACATATGAGCATCAATAATAACAACACATTCACTTGAGCATTTCATTAAACAGATGAGCATAAATAAAGCCACACATTTATATAGGCATTTCATCAAATATGTGAGTATCAATAGAACAATAAATTCAATCACCTAGGCATTTTATCAAACATGTGAACATCCATAAACAATTAATAAAAAATGTTGTGATCAAATCAAAATGTGAATATGTTAGCATATACCTAACTATCTACAAATAATAAATCATTAACCGAGACCCTCAAAGGTTGATAAATGACAACTTATGAATAATAGTTTGCACTTTAAGAATGAATTTCCATTCATTGAGCTCTTAGGGTTAGGATTTTGGGAAAAACAATTCCTACAACAATTTTGAAGGAATAAGATGAGATTTTTGCAATTCACCTTTTACAAAAAACTAAGTTGGGAGTAAGAGTTCATTTCTTACCTCTCAATCACGAGTGTGGTGGATTCGACGACAAAGGATGGTCAGGCTAGGGCTTTGATCAAAGGGAACTCATCAAGAACAAACTCCAAGATCTCCCTCCTAAGCTCACTCTTCTCTCTCATTCTTTATTTCTCTCTCTCTCTCTCCCTCTCTCTCTCTTCATCTCTTTTTTTTTTTAAGGGAAAAATTCAAACGGGAGCAAGGGTTGCCCCCAAATTCTCTATCTATAATACAAGAAATTGTGTAAATGGCCCTAAGGGCTAGGTTTTCATTATACTAGCCCAATGAGAGGGTATTTTTATCCTTTGAGGTTCACTATGAGGTGTAAGGGTAGATATACACCATAGGATAGTCGCCGCTAGTGATGATCTATGCAGAGATACGATTGGCCTACCATTTGGATGCGTCGATTGACGGGTATGATCATAAGTCAATTCAACGGTTAGTGATTGTTGATCGAGGCCGCGACTATAAGGATATGTGCATGATATTAACTTAGGCTGGTGTCCTAAATTTGGTCACGATCTAATGGTTTTAAAGCCAAAACTTTAGCAAAGACCACATATAAACAATTAACTTAAGTTCTTGACAAATCCCGAGGGTATTCGCGCATCTCGTGTACTAGCCTTGTGAATCCAAGTTGAGTGATTTGAAACGCAATATCGGCTCGATGTTGCGTGATGGACGTCAAGCTCGATAAGAGGAACGCCTTTCTATAGTTTCGAGTTAGTAGCTTACTAGCGAGCGATCCAAAGCTTGTTTAGAAATCAGAGTATTTTTTTGATGAATTGAATAACGAGATTTCTTGTGCTAAATGATTAAGGTTTGGATTAGCTAAGTTCATAGTGTAGCTTATTTGCATTTAGCAAAAATGACAATTCAATCTTAATCACCCCAAACCACTGGTTCTTAGGCTAAAAGAATAACTAAGTTAGTTTAGTTTGTTAATTCAAATTTGACTGCTAGTTGTCCAGGCTTTAGATAATTTTTTTATTTTTTATTTTACTTACACCTATCTTGTTTAGTCAGTGATAAGTTAGCTATATTTGGGCCCTAGATGAATAAATCAAGATGTTAAACTCGAAATTTAAGTAATCGGACAAATTCGTTGACTTTCCGTGGTTGATTAATCGGATTCATACAGTTCTTTACTGGTACTGCCCGCGTATAAGTTCACCTCGAGCGCAAAGGGACAGTAAGTGACAACGTAAGTTAATTATAGTAAAAAATTTCATGAATTTTTGAAAATTCAAAATAGCGAAAATCTAAGATGTTACAATAAAATAGTTCAGAATTAATGTATAATGTTAGTGTAGTTGTGGAGCACGAATAATTTTAAACAAAAAATTTAAAAAATTGTCATTTGAATTCATGAATGTCCGATTAAAATGAAAGGATCAGATTAGCCAAACGTTGACCGAATTTTAATTTTTGGTGGAGCCCACATCCCCATTTAAAAAAACATTTCTCCTTTCAGGATGAGAGCTTGCCATACAAGGGACAGTTGCGACAGAGGCATTTTTGTTATCTAAAAAATAAAAAAGTGATTTTAGGGTTTTAAAATTAAATTTTGAAAAGAATCAGCCTTTGCCGTGGCCATGTAATAGTATAAGGCTATTTGGACAAAAAAAGAGAGGTATTTCCAACCAATGGCTAATGTTCAGTGCTATGTGGACTCCAACATGATGTATGTGTCTCATCCATGTCATCCATCCATTTTTTTCAGATAAATTTATGGTATGAACTTAAAACTAAGGTAGATAAAAATCTCAAGTGGGCCACACATTATTGATTGAACTCTCACCATTGAAAACTTATTGGGGCTACACAAGCTTTGGATCAAGCTGATATTTGTTTTTTTGCCTTCATCCAGGTATGTATGGCCTAATCTACTGGTTGGATGTCAAATAAACATTACAGTGGGCCCTAGGGGCCTGTTTGGCAGCGTGGATTGGAAGAGATTGAATGGTAGTAGGGTGGATGGCATGGATTTCAAGGTAATGATGGTGTTGTCAGTGGATTGTCTTAGGTTGTGTTTGGGCAACTGCGTTAGGGTGAAATACATGGGATGGAATTACAGCGACAATCACATTTATGACTTGCTGCGGATTGTCTGCGTATAGTGGTATACACTTCTATCATAGGACCGGTCTTTGTTATGTTTGGATTTCATGGGATTGCTTCCATCCCATGGGATATTTGAGTGGGGCTGCTTAGATTGTCCATAGGATATGACTGGGTTTATTTAGCTATTATTTTGGGAGAATTGAAGGCATTCAATTGTACCATCATTGGTGTGGTTGTGATCTATGATAGGTGTAGTTTACAGAGGTCATTGTTCAGTGTCTTCCTAGGGAAGACGGTCTTCTTTCCCATGGTGAATACCTCCCCAGCCCCGATCTCTTCGAACTGGTTCTTCCAAAGGGGTTGGATTTATCATAGGGAGCTTGGGGAGTCATCAGATGGATGGTCCAGATTGCTTATTTGATGGGTCCAGCGAGAATGTACATTTTTCCGCTCTCTAAGTGGTTTTTATCCAAAATCGTCTTCTTCGGCACTCCCAACATTGTGGGGATTTACTTACATTTTTCGGGAGTTTTGATAGAAATCGGATCTTCCCTTTTTGAGGATTGAACGGCTCAGATTTGATTAGAGTCGCCGAGCTTGGAAGTTTTAGCGAAGATGTTCCCGCGCGGGCGTTTCCAACGCCAGATCGCCCGAATCCCTCTCTTCTGATAGACATATTAAGGTGTGAAAGATGGGAAGGATGTAGCGTTGTCCAAACGTGTAAGGGATGAAAACGGGATGAATTTTATAATTCTACCCCTCGTAATCCACCCTACCGCAGTTGCCTAAACACGGCCTTAAGATCCATGGGATTGCTACACCCAGGATTGCTTTCTTTAGCATGCCGGCCAATCCTGGTATTAAACTTTCCCATCCCTTCCAATCCCTCAAACCAAACACGTCCCAGACAAATTTGAATGGATTGGGGTGGATTGGATGAGATTTAAAGGTAATGATGGTGTTGTCAGTGGATTGTCTTAAGATTCATGGGATTGCTACATTCGGTGTCAGATCACCCAGCCTGTTTGGCACGCCTGGCCAATCCCGAGATTTAACTTCCAATCCCTTCAAATACCATTCAATCCTTTCCAATCTGCCTGGCCAAAACGACCCTAGGAGGTTTTGAATGGTAGATGTTCAATCACTACTATTTTCAAAATTTAATCGGCCTCATTAATGAGATAAATTATTAAAATGATATGTGAAAATAGATGTACAGTATGGATAAAACACATGGATAATGGTGGGCCCACATAGCACCAACAAGTAGCCACCTGTATAATTGCAAAGTCACTAGCCAAAGCACCGACAAATGAGAAATTTGGTAATGTAAAATTTCCCGCCTTGTAGCAAATCTCAGTACTCCCGGGTGCTTTAAAGTCATGCTCGATGCGAACCATCTGCCACGGAGCTGGTGTCAGGGGGAGTAGCCAATCCGTTTCCAATGGGGATGGGATACCAACCGTCGGTTTGTATGTGCCTCTACAATATTGCGTATCTTTAATCAAAGCCGTTAACCAGGTGTAACTCACCTGGTTGAATAGGATATTAAAAAACTTAGCCTGATACAAAACACAGCTGGCCCCTGAAACTAGGCGGCTTGGGAGAAAGTTTACACTGTTCCGAGTGGTATGGTCACGTAATTTTTGTTAATTAGGCTTATTTTACGTATGTACAGTCCAAATAATGTCCCTCACCTGATCAACGGAGTGGATTCTACATGTACAATATGGGTTACGCAGTGTGTAAAAATGGTGTTGTGGACGATTCCAGTCCACGCGTGTGTTATCTATGGCAATCCTATTCTAACACCAGAGAAAATGACCCATCTACAGATCTTGTCCGTATCATCTGACACACTGGTAAAGAAGGAAACGGATTGGCTACTCCCCCTGACACCAGCTCCGTAGCTGATGGTCGGTGCTCTGTGGGCCCCACCATGATGTATACGTTTCATCCATTCCGTTAATCCATTTTTAAAGATCATTTTATTTTTTAACCCAAAAAATGAGATGGATATAAATCTCAGATGGACCACACCACATGAAAACAATAGTGATTGGATATCAACCATTAAAATCTTCCTAAGGTCCACTATACTGTTTATTTGACATCCAATCTGTTCATTAGGTCATTCAGGCCCAGATGAAGAGGAAAAACAAATATCAGCTTGATCCAAAACTTTTATGGCCCCAGAAATGTTTTTAATGGTCGACTTTCATTGAACACTGTTTCCTGTAACGTGGTCCACTTGAGATTTGGATATACCTCAGTTTTGTATTCATACTGTAAAATGATCTGTAAAAACAGATGGATGGCATGGATGAAATACATACATCATGGTGGGGCCCACATGGTACCGACCACCAGCCATTGGCTGGTGTCAGGGGGAGTAGCCAATCCGTTCCCGGTAAGGAATGACTATCCAAGCACACCCACTCTATTACTGTACGTGT
Organism: Magnolia kwangsiensis; assembly: GCA_037074715.1. Classification (NCBI taxonomy): domain Eukaryota; kingdom Viridiplantae; phylum Streptophyta; class Magnoliopsida; order Magnoliales; family Magnoliaceae; genus Magnolia; species Magnolia kwangsiensis. Next base: position 14,091,112 of record CM073571.1, read on the forward strand.
CCCGTACAAGAACTTCAATCCAAACCGTCCGAATCATTAGAAATAAGATAAATCCGCTTCCGCATAAGGCCTTATCACTGCAAATTGCATTTTGAGTTGACCCATCTGCTGTTCCAAACTTTGATTGGTACAGATGTATGACACTTGTACAGCGTCCGTTGTATATGCACGTGAATAGTCATACTACTCCAAATTCCCAATAATTACTGCATCCAGTCCAGATAAAGAGAAAACTCTGATACTCTGGCTGACTGTTATGGATGATAAGCAGGCACTAGGTGATTCAGATGATTTCACACGTGGCATACAAATAAGTCCATTTAAATCGTCGAAGGTATTGGTACCAATGTTTTATGAACCGGAGACTACGCTTATTTGATGATCTGACTACCAGATTTGTGGACATTAATTGGACGGTTAAAAATTAAATAGAAAAAAAAGGTCCACGCAGCGGATAGTCGTTCTTTTTAATCCAATCTGCTTTTCCGACATTGAACGAGTAACGGCGGATCTGATAATCTAATCGGTTTAATTTGAGAAGACGTATGCCACGTGTACAGCTCTCAATGCGTGCGCATCGAAAATCATACACACCGGTGTATAAAATAACTCCCCTACCGAAAAAGCACTCTAGCAAACCAGTAGATCCCCGTACACCCGCAATGAAAGCAAGAGCCAAGATTTCGAATTTCCACAACCTGGTCGGTCCACAGACGTAATTTAATTTTGATCCGGAGCCAAGGACAGACATATCATCCTCCGTTCCTCAGTCTTTTCAAGTGGGCCCCACATTTCACCGATCCAGACCGTAATATTATGGGATCCAACACCGATAAGCTATTTTCCAAAAATACCGCACAATGAGAAGATCCCAACCATCCTTCTTGTCCCATTCTGATCCAAAAATTCTGATCTTTGTCCACACAATTTCTCAACCATTTCTTACCATTCAACCAAAAACAGTTTCAAATCACCCCTCGATTGTAAATACCATGACTCTAACGGTCCAGATCATGAGAAAATGGGCCCCCATATCATAAATCCGAACCCGATGATACTAGTTACCTCCTCGGCCGAATTAAACAAATAATCTGCAACCCTTGTCGTCACACACCCGCTTCACGTGAGCTCATCACAGATATCAATACTCTCTCTCTCTCTCTCTCTCTCAGAGAGAGCCAATCCAAGCTCAACTCACAGATCCAGAGCCAGTATCGAATCTCCTCCATTGATTACAGAAACCCCATCAAAGTCCATCTCCTTCCCCATGACTCTCTCACTTCTCTTCCTCCTCCTTTTCCAGTCTCACTCCATTCTCTCAACAAATTCATATTTCCCATTTTGCCATCCAACCAACACTACCCCTTGCTTAGGCGCTCAATCCATCCAAATCCGCTGCCTCTCAAACCAATCCATCCTCCAAATCCGCTGCCTCTCAAACCAATCTATCCTGACAATCAACAACATCTCCTTCTCCGTCCATCGCAACCGGACCACACACTCCACCTGCTCCAGTATCGCCTGGTCAAGTTCCAATTCTACCCTCCCAAATCACCAGAATTGCAATATAGCCACTCCAGTTATGGAATTCCTCTACCAACCTCACCTATTCTTCCCAAACTGTTCCCGCCAGTCTTCCCATCGCTGCGACAACATCTCCGTCCTTCATCTTCTGGAATCCGGGATTCAGCTGACTCGGGACCCGCTTCAAGATCGATACTTCTTGGACCAAGCGAGGGAGAACGGCACCTGCGGCTACAACGATTCCGATCCATCCAAGCCGTTCATCTGCTTACCGTCGCAGAAACCCAGCGGCCGCGATCAGATCGCGCTCTTCAGCACTCTTTTCGCTTTCGCATGCCTGTTGCTGGTGTCGGCCGTTGCTGTGACGATCGTCCGCTGGAGGGGGCTGAGATCTACGGCTGGGGAAAGAGAAGAGGATCCAACGGCGATATTCCTCCATCGTCACCGCTCATCCCATCTCCTCCCTCCCGTTTTCACTTACGAAGAGCTGGAATCCTCCACCAACCTCTTCGATCCCAAGCGCAAGATAGGGGACGGAGGGTTCGGATCGGTCTACCTGGCCCAGCTAATCGACGGCCAGATCGTCGCCGTCAAGAAGCTCCATCGGCGCCACGCGGCGGCAGCTGCGGCCACTTCGAAATCCTTCTGCAACGAGGTCCTGATCCTATCCTCCATCAGCCATCCGAACCTGGTGAAGCTCCACGGATATTGCAGTGACCCGCGGGGCCTGTGTCTGGTCTACGACTACGTCCCGAACGGTACTCTCGCGGACCACCTACATGGTTCCAGGAGCCCGTACAGGAAGGGCTCACTGACGTGGCAGGTTCGCGTCGACATCGCATTGCAGATAGCGATGGCGATCGAGTACCTACACTTCTGCGTCGAACCGGCGATCGTTCATCGGGACATAACGTCGTCGAACATCTTCGTAGAGAAGGACATGAGGGTGAGGGTTGGGGATTTCGGTCTATCGCGGCTGCTGGTGTATACGGATTCGTCGCCGACGTACGTGTGGACGGGCCCGCAAGGAACTCCGGGTTACTTAGATCCGGACTACCACCGTTCGTTTCGACTGACCGAGAAGAGCGATATGTACAGCTTTGGTGTGGTGCTGTTCGAGCTGATTACTGGGATGAAGGCCGTGGATTTGAGAAGAGAAAAGAGGGAGGTGGCGTTGGCTGATTTGGTGGTGGGCCGGATACAGGTTGGGGAGCTGGGCCAGCTGATCGATCGAGATCTAACGGTGGAGGGGGAGGCTGTGGGGACGGTGGAGGCGGTTGCGGAGCTGGGGTTTCGGTGCGTCGCGGCGGATAAGGACGATAGGCCAGATGCAAGGGAGGTGGTTGCGGAGCTCAGGAGGATACGTGGCAGAGTGCGGGGGCAGAGGAGTTCGACTGCTGACGTGGGCAAGAGCTGAAGATTGGCAGAAGGCGCCTAGGCGGGCCTTTTTACACGTTTGGTGCGTGTTTGAGTACTCGTGCGCACGTCCCGGAGGCCTGTTGGGTTTGATGGCCACTGCACGTGGACACGTGCAGCCTCCAAGCCGTTGATCATGCGGGCCCGACTGCGTAGAGGCTCTGTCCCGAAAGTCACGCTCGCGTTCTCAAGTCGTAGGTTGCAAGCGTAAAAAAAAAAAAGAATTGAGTAGTTGGAGAAGTTTGACTTGTGGTCAATTCTCAACGTAGTCGTCTTATTAAATGTTTTGTCGGTGGGACGGACCGGAATCGTCAACCACACTGCGTAAAAGACCCGAGCTCTGTGGGCCTACCATCTTGTATGTGTAAATCCACTCCGCCCATCCATTGAGAGCACTGATTTTAACCGTACATACAAAATATCATCATGATAGGTATAAAAGAAAAATCCGAAGAGACACCAATGCAAACCAAGTGAAGTATCTCAAAAATGGGTCCGCCAAGAGTTTTGAATCCGTCTGAATTTTGTCTCCTTATCGTGAGTTACACCGTGGTTAATGGGTTTAGGGGGTGTACGTCGAGTCGAACGAGTTGAGCTGGCCTCAGCTCGGCTAGCTGACCTCGGCTTGGCTCAGTCCTCCCGCATGACTGGCCACCTCGGCTTGGTTCGGTCAGCAGCTCAGGCTGAATGCGAGCCAAGATTGAGCAGAGTTGGCCATTGAGGCATTTCCACGTACACCTAAACTACGGTTTTAAAATACCCCACTATTTTATAAATAGAGGCAATGGTTTTAAGGTAATTTTTCAAATACCTTCTAAGCAACATAAAAACTAAGAAAAATAAAGAGAAAAAGGCCATTCGTTTTATGTACATACCTTTCTTGCCACCAACCATATTTGGTTGAGTCATTTTATCAAATAGCTTTTTTTTTTTTTTTTGGATTTTTTGTTAGCTTGTTAGTACATGCTGCAGTCAGTTCACATACCAAGACCTCAATGTTGAAACGAGGTATCTTTCACTCGGTCTACCACTTGAGCTATCGATAAGGGTGTCATTTTATCAATCAGTTGGTGAGCAAAATCAATGACAAAGTAATCGAATCACTGAACTAGTTCGATTTGAGTTTGATTCGAGCTAGATTTGATCCGAGTCGAGTTGAGCTAGGCCTGCTTGAACTTGGCTTGAACTCATTTTTGAGCTAAAAAAATCAGCTTGACTCAGCTAGAACTTAGCTTCAAACCGAGTCGAATCGAGCTTTTTTGAGTCGAGTCGAGTGAACTAACCAAGCTAGCTCGGTTTGTGTACACCCGTAGATGGGTTTGATCAAGGTAGCATGGTTCCCCATACACGAATGTGGATTGCATCATACCCCGCTCGTCCAGCTCGGAATGGATCGGGGCTCCGATTAAGAGATGAAAACTTTTTGAAGGCCATATAAGTTTTGGATGTAGCTGGTATTTGTGTTCTCCATCATCAGTTCTATGGCCTATTTGGGAGAGTAGATACTGAACCCCTAGATTTGCAATCCTCCCAGTGTGTTTGGCACTTGGAGTGTGAATCAACTTTAATCCAAAAACCTATGCATGGTATATTTATGGGGGTTTGAATTTAATTACTAAATCAACTTTAATATCTCTAATTAGTGAGATATATCATTTTTGACACTATGGCTGTGATAAGCCCACTAAAATACAAGCTTTGCTTGAAAATGATGAAATTCCAAGTCTCAGATTGACTGCAAGCACAAGATCATGTCTGAGTGACTAACCAACGATTTTTAATTGTTGATTAATATGGACAATGTTTGGACGGTATTGGACATTTACATGGACAATGTTTGGACGGTGTTGATCATCATTAGTGGGCCATGTGCCCAATAGAATGATAGTGTACAGTGACACGCATGTTACACCTGCAACTAATTAAAATGATTTTAGGTGTAATCCAAGCTCTCACTGCGGATTGCAAATCCCCTCAAAGAGGGATTAAAAACCTCTGGATTTGAAACCCCCAGTCACTTTATGCTCCTAAACAACCAAGGGGATTTGAAACCCCCTCCAATCCACGATGCCAAACGACCCCCTATGTAACTTTAAGAATAGGTATGATGGCGAATAAATATCATGGTGTGCGTTAAGAGTTTCAAGGGCGAGCATTATTATTGGTACTACTTCTCGTGGTGTGGTCCACTTGAGCCTTGGATTTGCCTAACTTTTGGTCCAATGCCCATAATCACTGTGGTCGCTCTAAGCCCTTGCCGGTTATGGTTGGCATCTCATCTCCATCGTCTTGTGGTGGTCCACGCGGACGGGCTGGTGACCAGCATGTAGAAAAGCTCAATGGGCCGCACCATGATGTATGTGTTTTATCCATGGTTACTATCCATGTTTTCAGCTCATATTTAATGAGGTAGATCTAAAGTAGGGTCCCTACTCATAACTAGAGTTGGGCATTGAGTTATGTCAGACTAAGTTAGGGCTGACTTGACTCGATCCAGTTTTGAAATAAGCCTGATCATAACTCAAACCGACTCGATATCAAGTCCAGCATGCCTGACTTGATCCGAATCCAATCTGGCTTGGATTGATCCAGACTGTGTCTGATTCGGTCAGAAATATCGAGTCAGGTCGAGTTGGCATCAAGTTGGATTGAGAGATGAGGGCTAGAGAGACTGAGAAAGTAGAGAGGAGAGAGAGGAGGAGGGTAATGGTGGTGGTAGGGTTAAAGAGTTGGGTCTAACTTGATCGAGTTTTGGGTCAAGTCGGGTCAAGCTACTACGTAACTCGAACTCTATTCGGTTTGAGTTCAGATTGGGCGAAGCTTACTTGATTGGGACTGACTCACCCATTTGGTTCGGATCGAGTCGGATTTGAACAAGTCAGACGAGTCCACAAGTCTAGTTAGCCAGATCGAGTTGTCGGATGCCCACCTCTACTCACGACTTAGTGGTAGACTCACAAGAGTTTCAGTAGAAAGGTTATAGCTTCAAGTTCCCAATGAGACAGTGAAGATTGGTCGCTCGCCTACCAATGGAATCTTCTTTGGGGCCCACTACAGTGTTTATTGATCATCTAACCTTATAGTAAAAGTCCCATAGCCCTTCGAGCTTTGTATCTCCCTTATTTTGGGGCTAAAATGAGCATAAATAGCTTTTCCACCAGCTAAATGGCCAATGTATGGTTCAACTTCCCTGCCATGTCGTCGCGTGGTCTTGTCCATCCGAATGACAGATTTATTTTTGTAAGCATGGAATCACGGATACAACCCGGTGGACGGAGTGAATTTTATAGAAGAAGGCTGGGTGGTTTGCCACATGTTAAGTTTTGTGGAGGCCACTGTGGTGTATATATGTTATATCCAAACTGCCCATCCATTTGATGAGATCGGTTTAGTATATGAGCCCAGAAGTGAGGCAGATCCAAAGTTCAAGTGTACCACACCACAGAAAGCAGTGGGGATTGAACGCTCTTTGAAAACTTCTTGCGGCCACCAAAGTTTTGGATCAAACTGATATTTGTGTTGTTCCTTCATCCAGGTCAATGTGACCTTATGAGCAGGTTGGGTGGCAGATAGACATCATGGTGAGCCCTTTAAAGGTTTCAATGGTCTATGTCATTGTCTCACTGCTTTCTACGGTGTGGTGCACTTTAGGTTTGAATTTGTTTTATTTTTAGGCCAAAAAATGATCTGTCCAAATAAGGGGACCTTATAGATATAACACATATATTATGGTGGCCCCACAGAATTTGGTGACATCTGTTGTATTTGTTTTAAAATAATGTTAAAATTTTGAATTTTTAAATTTCGGTGTTTTCCCTCCACATTTAAAATTTTGGTATTTTTAAGGTGTTGGTTTTGTCCCACATCGAATTTGACAAAAGAAATTCTCTTGTTTATATGATAGACTTTTTGCCTAAGGCTTGAGCCCCTTTCAGAGGGCATGTGAATTTAGTCCTGTGGGGGGGGGGGGGGGGGGGGGGGGGGGGGGGCAATGCCAATAGCTCTAATTTATGCCATTGACCACACGCGCTCGCGCGCGCCGAGCCGAGTCCGAGCCGAGCCAAGTCCGAGTCCGAGTCCGTGTCCGTGTCCTCATGCGCGTGCGCGACGGGACGGGATGGGCTGGGCTGGGCTGGGCGTAGGTGCGGGTGCGGTGTAAGTGTACTCGCGTGGGTGTGTGTGTATGGGTACTCGTAGGACTGTATGTGCGAGAGTGTACTCGCACTTGTGCCTTTTCATTTTAAACTAGAGAGATGCTTCCCTTCCGGTCGGTCGCCCCTGTTGGGTTTTAACCCAACGGACCTAACCTTTTGTAAAGGGTGCTTATGCACCATTTCGGAGTCTATATAAAGACTTTTGATTCCAGTTTCAATATACGAAAATACTCTGTCTTATAAAACTCTCTCTGATACGGTTTTACCATTCTTTCTGAGTTCATTGCTGAGTCAACTCAGCACTTTCGGATTAAACTGTAAGTGGTTCGAGCCCGTGTACAGTGAGTGCACCGCTGGGACCAGGTCATAGTCGTTGTATCCTGGAGGTCGATTGCTCTGGAAACCTGTCGCACTTGGGACGCCGTCCAAGGGGAGCAAATTCGATTTCAAGCCGAGTGACTCAGTCACGCCTCTATTCAATTCAATAAGTTTTTCTTTCTCTAAATTTTATTTTATTTTTTTGGTTCTCGATTTTTATAGTCTATTTAATTCAACCTATTATCTAACAATCTTGAAATCGAATTGTTGAATTACATAGACGGCTACAGTAATAGTAAATGCTTCTTCTAAGTTAGCCAAAATCGAACCGTTCGCTGGACAATCCTTTAAACGGTGGAAACAGAAATTGATGTTCGCTCTTACCACCCTGAAAGTTTCATACATTTATCTGAATCATTTACTATAAATTCAGCAAATCAAAATAAAGTAACAGATGAAAATAATTGTAAAAATTATATTCTAAACTCTTTATCCAACGAACTATATGATGTGTATGCTTCTTACGCATCTGCTAAAGACATATGGATTGCTTTAGAAAAGAAATACATATTAGAAGATGCAGGCGCTAAGAAACATACAATTGCTAATTTCCTTCACTATGAAATGACAGACGATAAATCTGTCATAAATCAGATTCACGACTTGTAAGGTCTAATTCACGAACTATCGATAAAAGGAATTAAGTTGGATGAAGTGTTTCTGTCAGGAGCGTTAATAGAAAAGCTACCACCCTCCTGGAAAGAATATAAAAATAGAATGAAACATAAAAAGAACGGTGTTTCTTTGGAAACCACTATCGTACACACACGAATAGAGGAGGCCAATATAATCAGGGACCAAAAGAAAATAAAAAAGAGAGATTCAAAGGCGAATCTTGTGGAATCAAGTCGGACAAATAATAAGAAAAAGGGCAACTGTCATAACTGTGACAAACCTGGACATTATGCAAATGAATGTAGGCTCAAAAAGAAGAATGCAAATAATCAATTTAAGAAAAAAGGAAACTGCTACAACTGTGGAAAGCCTGGGCATCATGTTAAAACATGTAAACTTAAGAAAAACAAAGATAAGCCGCAGGCTAATCTTACAGAAACAAACAACGAGTCTGACATGGTAGTAGCTGTGGTGTCAGAAGTCTTCCTTGTAAACAACTTGGAGTGGGTGTTAGACACTGGTGTAACTAAGCACGTGTGCAAGGATCATATCATGTTTACCTCCTACCAAGTATCAGGAGATGATGAACAGGTGTTCATGGGAAATGCTAGAACGTCTCCAGTTGTAGGGAAAGGGAAAGTACTTCTGAAACTCACTTCTGAAAAGACTCTAATGTTGAATGATGTCCTACATATGCCTGACATTAGAAGAAACTTGGTCTCTAGTTCGCTCCTCAATAAGGCTGGTGTCAAATTAGTATTTGATTCAGATAAGCTTGTAATGATTAAAAATGGAACCTTTGTTGGTAAGGGGTATTGTAGCGATAGTTTATTTATTGTAAATGTATCCAATGATAATAACAAGACATCTAGTTCTGTTTATATTGTTGAACCTTTTTACCTATGACATAGTAGATTAGGTCATGTGAATGTGACATCTTTAAAGAAAATGAAAAGATTAGGTTTATTACCTAATATATCTAATGAAGAGTTTGAAAAATATGAAACATGTGTAGAATCAAAATTCATTAGAAAACCCTTTAAACAAATAGAAAGATCATCTGTTCTATTAGAGTTAATACACAGTGATTTAGGTGATTTTAGAAATCACATGTCTAGATGTGGAAAAAGATATTATATAACTTTTGTAGATGATTACTCTAGGTTTACTAGAGTATATTTGTTAAGGAACAAAAATGAAGCTTTAGAAGCCTTTTCTAAATATAAAATTGAAGTTGAAAATCAATTAAATATAAAAATTAAAAGACTTAGAACAGATAGAGGAGGTGAATATGAATCTTCTCAATTTAGAGAATTATGTGAAAAGAATGGAATAATTCACGAAACTACAGCTTCTTATACATCAGAACAAAATGAAATAGAAGAACGTAAGAACAGAACTCTAAAAGAAATGATGAATGTCAGGTTAAATAGTTCAGACTTACCCTCAAATATGTGGGGAGAACCAATTTTATCTGCTTGTTATATCTTAAACAGGATTCCATCTAAATCTTCTGAACAAACACCATATGAACTTTGGAAGAATCATATTCCTAGTTATAAATATATTAAAGTGTGGGGGTGTCTTGCTAAAGTAGGATTGCCTGAAACTAAGAAAAGAAAATTAGGTCCTAAAACGACCGACTGTGTATTTATAGGGTATGCACAAAACAGTGCGGCATATAGGTTTCTAGTTTTAAAAACTAATGATAATATTCTAGATCCTAATACAATTATATATGCTAGGGATGCAGAGTTCTTTGAGAACGTATTCCCTATGAAATCTAAATCTATAGGAATAGAAAAAGTTAATGAATCAGATATTGCGTCTACTAGTAAAAATGCTTACGAGAAAGTAGTAGAAGAGATATAACCAAGAAAAAGTATTAGAGTTAGAAGAGAACTAACCTAAGAGATGATTTTTTCACATTCTTAGTAGAAGATGATCCTACAACTTATATATAAGCTATTAACTCTCCAGATGCAACCTTTTGCAAGGAAGCAATAAATGATGAGTTAGAATCTATTATATCTAATAATACTTGGAAACTTTTAGACCTACCACTTGGTAACAAACTAATAAGCTGCAAATGGGTGTTTAGAAAGAAACTAAAACCAGATGGAACTATTGATAAGTTTAATGCTAGGTTGGTAGCGAAAGGCTTTAAACAAAAGGAAGGAATAGATTACTTTGATACATATTCTCCTGTAACTAGGATTACAACTATTAGAGTCTTAATAGCGATAACTTTCATATATAAACTAGTGGTACACCAGATGGATGTTAAGATGGCTTTCCTAAATGGAGACTTAGAAGAAAAAATATATATGGAGAAACCTGAGGGTTATAAGATATCAGGTAAAGAAAATAAAGTATGTAAACTAATTAAATCACTATATGGTTTAAAACAGGCTCCTAAACAATGGCACGAAAAATTTGATAGTGTTTTAAAATCAAATGGTTATCATATAAATGATATAGATAGATGTATATATAGTAAAATTTTTAAAAATGATTATGTTATTATATGCCTTTATGTTGATGACATGCTTATTTTTTAGAACTAATATTAAATTAGTTAATGCAATTAAGAAATTCTTGTCATCTAAGTTTGACATGAAAGACTTAGGAGAGGCAAGTGTAATCTTGGGTATTGAAGTAACCAGGAAAAATAGTATTATTATATTATTACAATCTCATTATATTGAGAAGATATTGAGAAAGTTTAACCATTTTGACTGTTTACTTGTCAGTACTCCTTATGATTATAGTGTGACTCTCATGAAGAATACAGAAAATAGTGTGTCTCAATTGAAATATTTCAGAATAATTGATAGCCTCATGTATCTAACAAACTGTACTAGACCTTACATAGCTTTTGCAGTAAGAAGGCTAAGTAGATATACACATAACCCTGGAAAAGATCATTGAAATGCCTTGTTTAGGATTTTACGATACCTAAAAGGCAATATGGCCTATGGTTTACATTATAATGGTTATCCTGTTGTATTAAAAGGATATAGTGATGCTAACTAGATCAGTGATTCAGATGAGACAAAATCCACTACTGGATATGTCTTCACTTTGGGTGGAGGAGCAATCTCTTGGAAGTCCACCAAGTAGACATGTATTGCTCGGTCGACTATGGAATCCGAGTTTATTGCCTTAGAAAAGGCTGGATCAGAAGCCGAGTGGCTTATAAATCTCTTGGCTGATATACCATTGTGGTTAAAACCTGTATCGGCCGTGTCTATTCATTGTGACTGTCAAGCAGTATAGCGAAAGCAAAAAGTAAAATATATAATGGAAAATACAGGCATATTAGACTCAGACACAACATTGTGAAACACATGTTACGTGATAGAGTCATATCTATGGACTTTGTGAGGTTAGAAAAGAATCTTGCAGATCCTCTGACCAAAGAACTATCTAAAAAGTTAGTCAATGATACATCGAAGGGAATGGGGCTGAGCCTAATATATGAGCTGCCAGTGTCAGTAACCCAACCTATACAAGTGGAGATCCCATGAGATAGGTTCAATGAGTAAACAACAAGACACGAGGTAGACGATTGCACTGAGTTATTTGAGCCCATTCTATGGTGTACAGTGCGAGCAGCAACGCAGAAGGGTGAGTTTTTAAAACTCTTAATGGATCCATAGCCATATATTTGGTGGTGTATACAGTTGTTGCATACACTTGATGGAATTCACCTATATGGGTGTGGAGGTGGAGGCCGCTTCCTATGAGAATCTAGGCGAATTCTCAAGAGCACTCATGAAATTCAGGTAATGGTGTATGGCCGAAACGCACCAAACCACAGAATCACTTGCAGAGAAAGAGTTGTGTGAGTGGCATGTACTTGCGATCTACATTAAAAGGATTCAGGTTCAAGACTATGGTGTCACCTGATTCCTGTATACCTGTCTTACTTACTCTAATGTCGGTTCAAGTCTATGGTGACACCGGCACCATTGCACAAATATTTCGCTTTAATCCGAAAGTATTTTATTTTAAAACATGCGGGAGATTGTTGTAATTGTATTAAAATAATGTTAAAAATTTAAATTTTTAAATTTCGGTATTTTCTCTCCACATTTAAAATTTTAGTGTTTATGAGGTGTTGGTTTTGTCCAACATCAAATTTGACAAAAGAAATTCTCTTGTTTATATGATAGGCTTTTTACCTAGGGCTTGAGCCCCTTTCAGGGGGTATGTGAATTTGATCCTGTGGGGGGGCTATGCCAATAGCTCTAATCTATGCCATTGACCACACACGCGCGCCGAGCGGAGCCGAGTCGGAGTCCAAGTCCGTGTCCGCGTCCACGTGCGCGTGCGCGACGAGACGGGACGGGCTAGGCTGGGTTGGGCGCTGGTGCGGGTGCGGGTGCGGTGTAAGTGTACTCGCGTGGGTGTGTGTGTATGGGTACTCGCAGGACTGTATGTGCGAGAGTGTACTCGCACTTGCACCTTTTCGTTTTAAACCAGAGAGATGCTTCCCTTCCGGTCGGTCGCCCCTGTTGGGTTTAAACCTAACAGACCTAACCTTTTGTAAAGAGTGCTTATGCACCATTTCGGAGTCTATATAAAGACTTCCGATTCCAGTTTCAATATACGAAAATACTGTCTTATAAAACTCTCTCTGATACGGTTTTACCATTGTTACTGAGTTCATTGTTGAGTTAACTCAGCACTTTCGGATTAAACTGCAAGTGGTTCGAGCCTGTGTACAGTGAGTGCACCGCTGGGACCGGGTCATAGTCGTTGTATCCTGGAGGTCGATTGCTCTGGAAACCTGTTGCACTTGGGACGCTGTCCAAGGGGAGCAAATTCGATTTCAAGCCGAGTAACTCAGTCACGCCTCGACTCAATTCAATAAGTTTTTCTTTTTCTAAATTTTTTATTTTTATTTTGTTCTCGATTTTTATAGTCTATTTAATTCAACCTATTATCCAACAACATCAACACTGGTGGTACACACGATCCCCTTCCAAAATTTATATCCACTGCATGGAGATTGGTGGCTTACCCAGCGTGGAAGAGAAGATGATTGGGTGCTGATAGTAGTCCTCAGCTATATAGGGGCCATGCGCCTACTGTGATATATGTGTTTTATATCCATGCTGTCCAACTATTTGCCAACTCATTTTAAGACACAAGGCAAAAAAGTGAACAAAATCTGAAGCTCAAGTGGACCACAACATAGGAAAATGTTACCAAACAAAATTAGCAGCTTGATCCAAAACTTTTATTGTCTCAAGGAAGTTTTTAACGGTGGGTATTCAATCACCACTTTATTGTCTCAAGGAATTTTTTCTTCAGTTTGCAACTTATGCCCTAAAATGAGCTGTGAAAAATGGATAAAATGTATACATGTGGCCCTCACAACATCCAACACCACCTGGGGTCACCACCCAATCCACCTGCTCCCATAGGGCAGTCGTTTCACACTTCCATCTCATGAGATTAAGTGGATGCCGATGCCTTTTAATGAATGACAGGGATGGCTTGCTCGCGATGGAAAGCTAGTTAGGGCCTAATGTCTTCTTTGCGAGAAATTCACATTTTTTCAAATTATGTTGTGACATTGGCCCAAAACTCAAGTGATATGTATGATAGGAGAAAGTGGCTAGGAAAATGGCTAATGTTAAAATTGTTGGGCGCATAAGCAACTTCAATGGAATCAAACACGTAATAGAGAAATAAAAGAACAACCAAACATAGAAAGAGCCATAGGCGAGTCAAATCGAGTCGAGCTTGGCCTAGCTAGACTTGGTTCGGCCACTAGCTGACCCCAGCTCGAACTGGGCTCGGCTCAGTACTCGAGCATGACTGGTTAGTCATTCAGCCGCTTTAGCTAGTTCGAGCCAAGATTGAGCTTCTGTGGCATTTTCTCAAACACATGGAGTGTGCTTTCAATTTCTCACAGTATGTAAAACAACAATAACAATTTATAGGTATTTCATCAAACACCTGTAGGCAACATAAAAATCAAGATATAAGGATATTTGTTTCATATTCATACCTTTCTTACCACCGGTCGATACTTCTTTGAGTCATTTCATCAAACACTTGGTGAGCAACATCAATAGCAAAATAACTGAGTCACCGAATAAGTTCGATTCAAGTTGGGGTTTGATCTGAGTCGAGTCGAGCTGGCTTCAACTTAGTTTCGAACCAAGTTGAATCGAGTCACCTGAGTTAATTGAGCTAACTTGGTTTGTATACAACTTTAAACACAAATAATAAGAATATTTTTACATGGAAAACCCTTGCGAAAAAAAATCATAGCATAAAGCGACGATCAATACACAATTAACATTATATTATAAGAGATGGAATAACTTACATAATAGAAAATCCTAGCTTTTTTCTTTGCAAAACCCTAAAAATTGTATAGGCTCTTCTTGTTCTACCTAATCGAGCTCAGAGACGTACTTATATACCCTCATACAAGATTAAAAACAAAACCCATATTTTTTTAAAAAACTTATGCATTCCATATGTTAACAAAGTATCAGTCAACAAAAACAGACTTCGATTGACTATGAACACAATGTGCTTCGGTCAACCTAATTGGACCTTCAGTCGACCCAACTACATTGCACTAGGGCTGTTCACGAGTCGAGCTAGCTTGAAAAACTTGCTCGACTCGGCTCGAGTTAGCTCGGATTGACTTAGCTTGAATGGCCGATTTGATCTGAGCCAAGATAATTATTTAAAGCTTGAGTTGAGTTCAGCTGAGTTCGACCGGGGGCATTTCAACTCAACTCGACTCGAACTCGACTCAACTCGAAGCTCAAACTCGAGCTCGAGCTCGGCTCGATTAATAAATATATTAAATATTATATATTATAATATATATATATATATATATATATATATATATATATATATATATATATATATATATATATATAAGTTTTAAGTTTTTTTTTTTAAAAACCTAGAATCTCTACCTGACCACATGCACCCCCTTTCCCTTTTCTTTTCTTCTCTTTCTCTACCCGCTGCCAGCTGTACACCCGCCCAGACCACCACCACCATTTTTCATTTCAGCTCCACAATAGTATGATTTCAATATCTTGAGATCTACTTCTTGGGTAAGAAACCTAAGAAATTCGAGATGGGTTTTTCTTAGATTTGTTAGAGCTTTAAGGAAATCCAATGATCTGATTAGCTAGAGCTCTTTATTTAGATTTCTGATCTGTGTTTTGCTCTGTTTTTTTTTTTTGCTAATACTTGAATTTCTATTAATGGAAGAAGATCAAGAACAAATCAGTTCTTATAGGTTTCCTCATCTGATTCGAAGCTTTGTTTGATTTTTTTCATCGGGTTTTGCTTTAATTCTCCTAAGATTTTTGATTTTTTCATCAATCGAGGAGGATCAAGAACAGAATCCATTACTCCTCACCCAACAAGCTCGAGCTCGACTCGAGGTAAACTCGACTCGACTCGAACCACTAGCTTGACTCGAACTCGACTCGATAGCTTTGGCAAACAAGCCAAGCTTCAATGTTAAGCTCGAGGCCGAGCTCGAGATCGAACTCGAACCCGAGTACATGGACAAGCTGAGCCGAGCTTGGCTCACCTTAACTCGACTCGGCTCGATGCTCACCTCTACATTGCACTAAATTGCACTTGATCAACAGAAACCCTCTTGAGTCCACAAATACGTCATATGTGTAAATGACATCCATATCATTAATTAGGTCATTTGAGTTGAAAACACAAAAATATTAGCTTGATTCAAAATTTCTACAGCCCTATGAATGTTAAATATTTCAACGGTGGATGTTCGATCCTTCCCATCGTGAGGTTCACTTGAGCTTTGGATCTACCTCATTTTTAGCACATGTCATATCATGATCTGGCAAACGGGATGAATGGGGTGGATTTCTCACAACCATGACTGTGGGCCTAACATAATGAATGGTCCACATAAAAAATTAGGCCACATGATGGATGATGGATACTAAAGATAGCCGGAACTAACTTGAGGAATAAGTACTCATGTGATGCTAGAAATTGAATACTTTTCTACTTTTTGACTGAGAAGTATGTTATTCACCAAACATACTTATTTGCTCAATAAGTAGAAACCAAGATAAAGACACATATACCTTTACTAGCTTCTCTTGGTTTCTACTTATTTAGTAGACAAGCTTATTTGAAAGACAAGCTTGTTTGCTACTTATTTAGTAGATAAGTGTGTTCGGTAAATAAGATACTTGTCAAGTAAAATGTTGAAAAAAATCAAGTTTTGTTTCCAACATCACAAAAGTATTTATACCTCTAGTTTGTTTGGTCCACCGTCATATTCATCGTCAATCATTTAAGGGCCAGCCTTTGATGCAGACTAGACTGTTCAATGTATGAGGCTCACCTTTGATGTGAGCTGTCCATCATACTAGGCCCGCTTTGGATGTGAGTCATTCATCATTGGGGGTCGACTTTTAATGTGCATCATCCATTATGTAAGGTCCAACTTTGCCCACCATCAATGTTATTCTCCATCATGTAGGACTCACCTCAATATTCACTGCCCATCCCGTGACTGTCCATCATGTTGGTCCCACCTCCAATGTGGACTGTTTATCATGTAGGCCCCACTTTTGATGTGGGTTGTTCATCATGTGGGGCCCACCTTGGATGCAGTCCACTCATCATTACTGCCGACCTTTTATGTGGACCATACATCATATGGGGCCCACCTTGATTATCAATTGCCCATCTTATAAAGCCCACATTTGATGCAAACCCGCCTTCAATGTGGGCCACTCATCATGTGGGCCCCACCATCAATGTGTGTTACCTTGGATGTAGGCCATTCAACATTAAGGGCTAACCTGAGATATGGACCATCCATCATCCGGTGCCCACCTCGATGTGGGCCATCCATCATGTTGGACCCCTCTTTAATGTCCATTGACAATCATATGGAGCCCACCTTTGATATGAATCGTCCATCATGTAAGCCCCACCTTTGAAGTAGGTCTCCATCATATTGGCCCACTTTCCATCATACTAGCCCGATTTAGATGTGGGCTATTTATTATGAGCCATCCATTATGTGGGCTCATGTTAATATGAGGTCATCCTTTATGTAGGGCCCACCTTTGATGTGGATTGTCCATTGTGTGGGCCCCACCTTGAATGTGGACGGTCCATCATGTGGAGCCTCCTTTAACATGGACTTTGAAAGATAGCCTCTTTTGATATGAACCATGAAAGAAAGAGAAATAGAAAAGTAACGAGTCAAAAACTACAAAAATAAAATAAAATAAACTTATTAAACTAAGTAGCAAGTAGCTTTAAACCCATAAGTTACAATTACACTAATGCTTACCAAATTAACTTAAGTGAAAAAAATACCTTAATGACTTAAAATAAGTTAAAAAGTAACTTAGTTGTGGGTATCCAAATAGGCCTTAAATGTCCACCAACTCAATGATATCATAATAAAACGTAAATAATTTTTGGTTCACGAATTCATCCCAAATCGACTTGGGCAGTTTAGTGAGAGAGAGAGGGGCAAAGCAGGCCGGGGTCCAACCCTAATCCCCTAAGCTTTGCCCTGCCTTGGCCCAGTCTACCGGGTCAGTTCTGGCCGAGGCTGACCCTGCCTAAAGAAAAGAGTTTCAAATAATTCAAATCTAAGAATTTCTTTATAGTATTATCTCCACCTTTGTAATCACAGGAATATGGCCCAATATCTAAAAGTGATTCAAAATTACAAATGTACTTTAAATGAAACTACTCACAAGTATCTTTTAATCGGCCTTGCTGGGCCATTCATCATTGGCCTTGGTGGACACTAGGCCTAAATTTCAAGCTCGGGCCCAGTCATTGGGCCAGGTTTAGGGACCTAGTTCCCAAGTGGGACATCAAACATGTCAAAAGACCAGGGCCATTGAATAGTTAGTAAACAACACTAGTTTGGAAACCATTGAATTGCGAACCGTTCTTTTCCCTTACAAGTCCGACCTCCCTGTAAGAAGATACATATTATTTTTGGACCAGTCCATGTGTACCATGTACCCATAGGGTGTAATGCAACTCGGCTGGGTTCGGTCAGGTTGAGGGCTGGTCTATTGACCCCATACCTAACTTTAAGAGGATCCAACCCAAATTTCTCTGTACTCAAACCTAAACCAGCCTAACCCGAACCAAATACATGTGATTTTTTCCACCCCAAGCAAACCTAACCTGAATTTGTTCATCCAAAACCCAACCCAATTTCAAATCGGCCCGAGTATTCCAACTCAAGGGCCCTGACAATCTGACCCTAACCGGACCCAACTCGGGTTGGGTCTGTCGGGTTCACATTGACCCGGACCCAAAATAGCCTAGTGTAACCTACCTGAGTGGCCTGGGTCTTTAACACATGTGCCATCACATAATCGGAACCAAGCACAACATAGGAATTGTAATGCATGTCGGGCCCTTGATTCTGTTAAAGGACGTCTGGATTTGGAATGGATGCACATCTCCACAGCACTAGGCAAATGTGAGGTTTGCTAGGATACAGCTATACTCAGGATCCATTGGCATGGGGTACGATCAGACTATAGCCATTGGATCTAGAGTGATGTTTGTGTTGTCAGACTTTTAAAAGTTTTCAATGTTTGGGGCTGCTCGACCGGTTGAGAGGCTAGCTCGATTGGTCGAGGGTCCAATCGATCGGTCGAGCACTATTCGACTCAAAGTCCAGCGTGCTTACTGATTTGGGTGTTCGGGACACTCGACCGGTCGAGGGGATGGCTTGACCAGTCAAGGGGGTCCCTCAACCAGTCGAGGTTACGCAGATTCTTGCATGGATTTGGTGCGGACTATGTAAATTTGAGGCGATTTCGTAAGGGTGCAAAATGGAAGTTTTATAAAATATAAATAGGAATTCGTAGGGCTATTCTAAAGTATTCTAAGCCTTTTTAAAGGAGTTCCAAGGGTTTCTAAAAGGGTTTTAGGGTTTCTAAAGGGTGTAGCAAGGATGAGATTCGAGGTTGTTAGAATTGAGTAAGTCCTTTCTCTTTGTAATTTCTATTTTTATCATGGAAATCTATGGCTTTGTGCCGTGATTTTTTCCCGTAAGGTTTTCTATGTTAAATTTTTGTGTTATCTTGTGTGTACTTGGTGTCATTGGATTGCTATCCTAGATCTAGATCTATGTGATTCTGCAACACAAATCCCCAACAGTTTGATGACCTAAATTGTTATATGATGGCCTCACCTTGGATGGGTCCCAATTAAGAATCCTACTCAAATATCTTGAGACATTAACTATTTAACTATTTTCTTTTGTACCTGAAATGTCTCCTTAACTACGGTTTAGATTATTTTATGGATGTAGGATCTTCCACTATAAAAGTTGATTACCTACAGGCGATTCATGGTATGGGAGGTTTTCAGGGACTAGATTTTATGCACCGAACTCAATCCCTACCGGAAGGGCCGTCTATAGGCTGGGTCTAAGGATGGTTTTGGCCCAGATGTTTGGTTGGGTCGGTCCATGCTTCAACTCGTCTATAAGTTTCCATGGTTCAATGATCTAAACCGTTAATATGATCAGTCCCATCATAGATGGCCCACTTACCCAATATCTCCTAGTTGAAAGAATCCCGATCCTCTGATTGGTGGTCATAAAACAGAAGGTTAAGAATAAAGTACCTTCAGTGGTCCACATTCATTGAAGGAAAGGACCACATATTTGATGGCTACGAACTTCCTGTGCCGGATGACTTTGGTGAATGGAATCCAACCTAACCTAACCTCAGGTTGGAAATTCTCAACCCAAGCTCAACTCAAACATGCTCAAAATGTTTGATCTGGTGAATACATGCTAATATTTTTGTTATTATATTTTAATACATATCTTTTTTTTTTTTACCTATAATTTTATTAATTATGCATGTAGTTATTTATCATAAATAATTTTTTTAAAAAAAATAAACAAGCTAAAATATATGACAATCATTCCTTTAAAAGTTGTGTTGTGTAGCAAGTAGCTTACTTGATGACGCAGGGATGAACGTGATGAGGTTGATCACCGTCTTCCTCAAGGATAACTACTCCGAATCCATGGAGCTTCTCTGGACTCCTCACAGAGACTTCTCGAATCCACGAGGAAAGAAAGCAGGAAGATAGAAGTAAATTCTAATAAATTCAAAATTAATTGATGATTTCCCAAAATCTAGTTCACAACCCTTTAAATAAGGGAACCAAGCAATAAGAAAGAAATCAGACTCAAACTACAACTAAAACTCCTAGAATTCACAACTTACTATAAATAGTAAACTTACTATTTATAGACAGTCATGATGTCTACTAGTGCGCAAGGTTTTCGGCCAAAAATAGTAAGTGTCCTATTTGGCTTCACCAAACCGTTCTCCTAATTATCCTAAGCACTTTTCATGTTGGACACAACTCCTAAAGCCCAACGGATGAAAAGTTATACTCAAACTAAAACTTACTATTTATGGTAAAAACAAAATTAAAATGAGGAAATGACCGTCGATCAGTGGGTTTCTCGCAAATCCTGGCTGCGCAACCCGGCATAGTGGGGTTGGTTGGCTAAAGTAGCTCGTTCTACCCCAAAATCATATATTTTACGTCGGATAACTCATTTCGGATTGCGAGATACGCCCGATCTAAGGTCAGATGGTCCGGATCACTTCTGTCGCCGACCGTGCCTTTTCTGATCCATCTTGGCCATGAAATTGTCCGCGACCCGCTCTACATCAGTCCCCTCCACTTGAAAAGAACTCACCCTCGAGTTCTCCTCCTGCGCTGGTTCATGATACTCGGTCAGGTCCGCAACATTGAAAGTCCGTGAGATCGCCATGTCATCTGGAAGATCAACAACATAAGCATTGTCATTGATCTTTCGGATGATTGGTACCGGTCCAATCTTCTTATTCTTCAGATTGTTGTACGTCCCGGTCGAAAATCTTTCTTTTCACAAATGGACCATTACCTGGTCGCCTACCTCAAACATCTTTTGTCGACGATGCTTGTCCGCTTGTTCCTTGTACTTTTCGTTCGAGGCATGTAGCTTAGTCTGCACCTCCGCATGAATACCCATGATCTTATCTGCCATATGTTCTGCTGCAATACTCATGCCTGGGAGCTTGGGCAGAGGGACCAAGTCTAGTGTGTGGCGAGGTACTCGTCCGTAAATAACCTGGAACGGGGATTTTCCTGTCGAGCGGTTCACCATGTTGTTGAATGCAAACTCCGCTTGAGACAAGGCCAAATTCCACTGCTTCAGTTTCTCTCCTGAAATATATCGAAGGAGGTTTTCCAAAGTACGATTCATAACTTCGGTCTGTCCACCAGTCTGTGGGTGGTAAGCACTGCTGAATTGAAGTCGTGTATCGAATCGAGTTCACAAAGTCCGTCAAAAGTGGCTAATGAACTTCGTGTCACGATCAGAAGTAATAGTCTTAGGGACCCCGTGTAGCCATACGACCTCCTTAAAGAATAAATTCACCACATGTGTTGCATCAAGAGTCTTCTTGCATGGGATAAAGTGCGCCATCTTGGAGAAACGATCGACCACTACGAACACCGAATCCATGCCGCGTTGTGTTCGTGGAAGACCAAGCACGAAGTCCATTGATAAATCCTTCCAAGGACCGCCAGGCACAGGTAACGGGGTGTAGAGGCCCGTATTCTGAGATTGTTCCTTGGAGGTCTGGTAAATATGACAACGTTGTACGACTCTTCCCACATCACGTACTAATTCAGTAATACCGCTCTTCCACAAGAGCTCGCGTCTTGTCTCGCCCAAGGTGTCCACTGAGGCCACCTCCATGTAGTTCCTGAATAATCTGCTCCCTTAGAGAACTTTGGGGGATGCACAATCGATTCCCTTTGAAGAGAAAACCATCCTGTATATGAAAGTCACTGGGGTGACCTTCTTGGCACTTCAACAAAGAATCTTTGAAGTCTTCATCCTCGGCATATAGCTCCTTGAGACAGTCAAAGCCAACCACCTCATTGCTCACCGTAACAAGTAGTGACGCACGACGGCTAAGTGCATTAGCCACCTTATTCTGCTGACCTGACTTATGCTTCAGAACAAACGTAAATTCCTATAAAAATGCAACCCATCTAGCATGCACACGATTCACGTTAGTCTGACTATTAATAAACTTTAATGCCTGATGGTCGGTATACAGAACAAACTCCCTTTGAATCAGATAATGCCGCCAATGTCGCAGCGCCTGAACAACTGCGTACAACTCAAGCTCGTAAGTCGACCACTTCTTTCGGGCTTCACTGAGCTTCTTGCTATAGAAGGCTACTGGCCTGCCTTCCTGTGATAATATTCCTCCTATTCCGACATATGAAGCGTCACACTCTACCTCAAACAATTTATCGAAATTAGGAAGCACCAAGACTGGTGTTGTAGACAAACGATGCTTGATCTCATGAAAGCTCTTGTCAGCTTTATCGGTCCACTGGAACGACCCTTTTTTCATGCAGTCTGTTATTGGTGCGACTATGGTGCTAAAATCTCGCACAAATCGACGATAGAAAGTCGTCAATCCGTGAAAACTCCTCACCTGATGAATGTTTGTCTGGATTGGCCATTCCCTAATAGCTCGCACCTTTTCATCGTCCACCCGAATGCCTGTGGACGTTACAACAAATCCTAAAAACAACAGGCTGTCAGTTAAAAAGCTATAGTTTTTCAAGTTGAGGTACAACTTGTTATCTTGTAGGACCTGCAGCACCTGCTTGAGATGTTTCTTGTGCTCCGCCTCATCCTGGCTATATATCAATATGTCATCAAAATATACTACCACAAATCGGCCAGTGAACGGTTTTAGAACTTAATTCATCAAACGCATAAAAGTACTTGGCGCGTTCGATAGGCCGAAAGGCATGACCAGCCACTCATACAACCCTTCCTTTGTCTTGAATGCCGTTTTCCATTCATCACCGGGTCGAATACGAATCTGATGGTACCCGCTCTTTAGATCGAGTTTAGAGAACACTTTAGCCCCTCCTAACATATTGAGCATATCGTCCAATCGTGGTATTGGAAACCGATATTTAATAGTAATTTTGTTAATTACTCTGCTGTTGACACACATGCGCCAGCTTCCATCTTTTTTTGGCGTTAATAATGCTAGTACAGTACATGGGCTCATGCTCTCTCTCAATAGACCCTTACGGATCAATTCCTCTACTTGTCCCTGAAGTATCTCACACTCCTTCGGACTCATCCGATAATGAGGGCGATTGGGCAGGCTAGCCCCAGGGACGAGGTTTATATGATGTTGGATGTCCCTCAACGGGGGTAATCCATCAGGTAAATCTTCAGGCCAGACTTCTTTGAATTTGTTTAGTAACAGTCTTAAGCTTGGAAGGATGTTTGAGGGTTCCTCTTTCTCGCCCTTCACCACTACGGCATATACTTCGCCGGTTTCCTTGGACTCCTCCATGAAATCCCGAATGGTCAAGAGAGAACTCCCCTCCACTTTAGAGGCTTCAGGGTGGTTCTCTGGTGCCATAGGGCAAGGATTATTTTTTGACTATCCTTAACGAATATGTAGACATTGTCTCGCCCCCGATGGGTCGCATCACGGTCCGACTGCCAGGGTCGACCGAGTAGCATATGGCAGGCTTCCATGTCAACCACGTCATAAAGTATCTGATCCTTATAACGTTTACCAATTGAAAACGAGATAGTGCATTGTTCAGTTACCTTGGTCTCGTTCACTTTTTTTATCCAGCCAATTGAGTACGGGGAAGGATGTTTCGTCGTTGGTAGCTGTAACTTATCCACCATCACTCTTGAGACGATGTTCTCGTTGCTACCATTGTCTATGATCACATCACAGACCTTTCCGTTGACAGTGCACCGAGTACAAAATATATTGTGCCGCTGTGGATGTAATTCCTTTCGTGGGGTATACAGTAGTCGCCTCACAACGAGAGATTCGCCACGATCCTCGCCTGTCACTTCATCGCCACCTGCTATTTCGTCAGTGGTTTGTTCATATTCATCAAAGCCATGATATTCTTTTGCGGCCTCATCTTCAGTGCCCCCTTCGTTTATAGTCAAGTGTGCTGCCGGACGTTGAGGACAAGTGTTTAATAAGTGGCCTGGTTGGCCACAGCGGTAACAATTGTTCAGCCTTGGCCGAGCATAAGGATTTGGAATCCTACTCGGGCCCGCTGTTGTGGGTGCTGCCCGTTGAGGTCTGGATGGTCCGCTCCCCGTATCACGGTTCATGGGTGGAGGAGGTTGAGGACGTTCTCCTACCGGATCTTTTCCTCAAGCCAGCACTGGATCCTGTGTGGGACCTGTCATAGGGGGTCGATTTGAAGGATAGGGACGAGCAGGAGCTCTTGCAAGCTGTGTTTCTGCCCTTCCTGCCAATTGAACTGCTTCATCTACGGTCCCGACTGGGTACATCTGAACTCGATCCTGAATTACCGGTCGCAACCCACCTATAAATCGTGCCACTTTCTGTGACTTAGATTCTGACAAATCGTTTCATGTAGCCAACCGCTGGAATTCTTTAGTGTAATCTGTAACAGTTCGATTTCCTTGTCGGCAATTCTGGTATTGCTGGAATAATATCTGCTCATAATCACTGGGGAGAAATCGTGAACGAAGAAGACGTCTCATCCGAGGCCATGATGCGATGGGCGCCTTGTTCTGGCGGGCTCGTGAGAGTTGCAATTGTTCCCACCATGCAGAAGCACCAGATTTTAATTTAAACGTTACCAATTTCACCCTTTTATGATCTGGCACATCCATATAATCGAAATATCTCTCTACTTCGGCTAGCCAATCGAGAAAATCTTCGATACGTAATAAACCGTTAAAACTAGAAAGTTCAGCCTTACTTCGATAGTCTCTTTCAGCACGATCTAGACGATCGCCTCCATGGATTGGTCGTCGATCAAAACCCTCATTAATGTCCTCGTCGCTAGAACTAGAGTCATCTGGTGTAGCCCTACGGTTTGCCGCTGGTAGTACTTTGCGATAATCAGGGTCACGTCGTACAGCAACCACGGGTGGTGGAGCGACCATAGGTGGTGGAGCACCGCCTAGGGCTCGGGACGGAAGTAGTGCATCCGCAAGACGGTCGAGGGTTTTCTGCAGCCCTTGCATGGTCAACTGACTCTCCCGATGGAAAGCTTCCATTCTTTTCGAAAGATAACGAATCCCTGGATCACCGTCCACAGGATTTTGATCCATACCTTCGTTGTTTGCCATCGGCCAGAGGGAAAACCTCGCTCTAATACCAAATTGACGCATGGATGAACGTGATGAGGTCGATCACCGTCTTCCTCAAGGATAACTACTCCGAATCAACGGAGCTTCTCTGAACTCCTCATAGAGACTTCTCGAATCCACGAGGAAAGAAAGCAGGAAGATAGAAATAAATTCTAATAAATTCAAAATTAATTGATGAATTTTCAAAATCGAGTTCACAACCCCTTAAATAAGGGAACCAAGCAATAAGAAAGAAATCAGACTCAAACTACAACTAAAACTCCTAGAATTCGCAACTTACTATAAATAGTAAACTTACTATTTATAGACGGTCATGATGTCTACTAGTGCGCAAGGTTTTCGGCCAAAAATAGTAAGTGTCCTATTTGGCTTCACCAAACCGTTCTCCTAATTATCCTAAGTACTTTTCATGTTGGACACAACTCCTAAAGCCCAACGGATGAAAAGTTATACTCAAACTAAAACTTACTATTTATAGTAAAAACAAAATTAAAACGAGGAAACGACCGTCGATCAGGGGGTTTCTCGCAAATCCGGGCTGCGCAACCCGGCGTAGCGGGGTTGGTTGGCTAAAGTAGCTCGTTCTATCCCAAATTCATATATTTTACGTCGGATAACTCATTCCGGATTGTGAGATACGCCCGATCTAAGGTCCGATGGTTCGGATCACTTCTGTCACCGACCGTGCCTTTTCTGATCCATCTTGGCCATGAAATTGTCCGCGACCCGCTCTACATCACTTGAGATAGAGAAATATAGTGTATCTTGTTAGCTTGAGTCATCGGAGATGACATGAAACAATGAGATCCGATGGCATTGAAATGTCCCGTGCCTTCAACATAGGCAATTCATATTCAATTATAATTTATAACTTATAGATCGATTGCATTTGGGTTGAGTTGACGGTTTGAGTTGGGTTGGACGACTCGAGCCTGGCCCAAGTTTTGTCAAGTCAGTCTTAGTATAGCCCAAGCTCAAAACCAAACCCGATACATCTTACCCGAGTCCAATACAATGTTGAGTTGGTCGGCTTGAACCCACCTGACTTTCAGCTCTAATCATAATGAGTGCATGGGCTCCTCCCTTAACAGTCCTTGTCCCAGTCACAATACCAGCCAGGATAATTAAACAGCGTGGTTCACATATTCTTTCAAAATTAATGACCAGTGGTTCCCACCCTTTCAAAATACAGTTGGCCGAGCACGACTTGGCTGCCATCTCCAAACCACTGACGTGGGTGTGATGCTGACAGTAGGGCCCACCTTGATGTATGCATTATATATCCATGCCGTCCGTATGTTTTGGCAGATTATTGTAATATGTTCTTCCCAAATCATGAAGATAGAAATTTCAGGTGGACCACACTATAGGAAACAATGGTTGTTAAATGCCCACCATTAAAAATTTCCTAGGGTCCACCATATTATTTGTTGACCATCCAACCTGTTGATAAGGTCAAAAGGAGCTGGATGAAAAGAAAAAACAAATATCAGCTCGATTGAAAACTTTTACGGCCCACAAAAGGTTTTTAATGATAAACTCGGGTGCAAAATCGATTAATCTAAATTTTGTGTAAGATCCAAGTTGATAAGCATGTGGACCATGCTCTTAACATGCATTCATCCAAAATTCAAGCAAGGCTGACCGTGACTGAGGAGATATCCAAAAAGAATGTTCGCTGTGGGCTTGATTGTTTCCCTTCTTCTTTCCTGGCCGGCCAAACTATATCGGCCATGGCCAAGGCGGTTGGGTCCTGGGCCTGAGCTTATAGGACTAAGGGCCTGACCCATTGCCATCCCTGCTTTTACTCTCAGCCACTCATTTAGCTTCCTTTGAAGATCTGGATCTTATTACGAGTAATTTGAATCAGTCCACATGGCAAGTGGGTGTTTATTTTGTTTTTATTTTTTAAAATTTTAATTTCATGGAAGCCCATCAGGTGCGGCACCGGACTCGCCTAACATGGTGCGTACCACTTTGATGTATGTATTGTATATCCATGCCGTCTATCTATTTTTCCATGTTATTTTAGGCCAGGATCACAATAATGAAATAAATCCAAATTTAAGTACACCACACCACATAAAATAGTGATGATTGACCATAAAAAACCTCTGTGAACCACAAAAGTTTTGGATTAAGCTAACATTTTTTTTCCCCTCTATCCATGTTTGTGTGACTTTATCAACGGGTTGGATTGGATGGAAAGTAAAAATTCGGTGGGTCTTAGGATGTTGTTCTTAATGGTGGGCGTTCAATCAACAGTTTCCTATGGTGTGGTCCACCTGAGATTTGGATTCGTTTCATTTTTAGATTACAGTTGTAAAATGAGCGGGAGAAAATTATGGACAGCGTGGATATACAATACATACATCAATGTGAGCCCCACGGTCAGGGCCGCAACGTGTTGGTTGAGGCCGGGCCGCAGCTGATGTGCTTCCTTTCTCGATAAGATGTTAACATTTTATGAAACTTTTCGTTGACGAAGACTTTGGACGCTTTCTTTCCTTGGATCAACGATCCAAACCGTTAATATGATGGGTCCCATGTTAACATTTTCTGAAACTTTTCGTTGACGAAGACTTTGGACGCTTTCTTCCCTTGGATCAACGATCCAAACCGTTAATATGATGGGTCCCATCGTGGACGACCCACTTACCGAAGATCTCCTAATTTAAAGAATCCTAAACCTCTGATTAGTGGCCAGAAAGCAGAAGGTTAAGAATGAAGTACCTTTCCTGCTCCGCATTCAATATGGGAAAAGACTACATATTTGATTGCTACGAATTTCGGTGAAAATAACGTGAGAGTCTAGAACAAGTACGTGGATTACGTGGTGTGGAGCTCACACCAATGTATTCAAAATACGTAACGGTAAGCGTCATGTCTTATCGGTCAAAACAGCCGTAACCGCCCTTATAGAAAAACAGGCCGACCCATGCATTCTCCGTTATGGCCACCGGCCCACCGGTACCCTTTCGGAACACCTTGGCTCACGCGCTAAATTACAACTTGGCTCAGACGCTAAATTCTCCATTGGGCCCACGCGATGTATTTTCTGCATTCATGCATTCATCCATCAGTACAGATCATTTAATGGCATGAATTTAAAATTGAAGCATATCCAAACTTAAGTGTACCGCATCACTGGAAACACACTAGGTAGTGATATCTAAGGTTTGTTTGTTGTCAAACCTATTTAGATGCAGATGAAGGGAGAACACAAACACCGGCTTCATCTAAAACTTTAATGGATTCTGTTGCTGAATTTTTTGGGACGGTTTCCCTTCGCGACGGACCCTCCTTCACCTGCACAGAAACAATGTCAAGGGAACTCTGGCTAGGGCCGGGGAACCTCCGATGCTTAAGTCAGTAATCTCGTCTCTGGCTCAGAGCTTTTCTCAGTTAGTATCTGCGTACCTTTTACTGTTCCAAGCTTAGAGATTTATACAAGCCGTCAATCCTTATCTTTGGAGGATTCTTCTCCTGGGATCGCTCAGGATCCCGAGAATCTCGGGATCCGCAATCAACATCTCTGGATTTTCGTAGATCTGCATCTGTCCTTGCTCCATCATTCCCTGTCTCGGTTGGATCTCGACCGACACCGGGAGAGTCTCGGCCAAGTCATGACCGACACCGGGGGAATCTCGGTCGATGCAGGAGGTCGGGTCCTGAGCCGTGCCCGACAGAATTAACTCCCTGAAGGGATCTTTACTCTATCGGTTAAATGGCTTTCACACGCCTGACCTTCAATGGGGTGAGGCAGGCGAAGTTATCACACTGACAGAACGACTTTACTCGTCTTTGTTTACACCTGACAGCCCGCCATCTGCACCGTCAGTGTTGTCTCGGTTTCTTCAAGCAGTGTCGGCAAAGTCGACCTACTCTCCTACGAACCTCGGGACTTTACCCGAGACCGACACATTTTTCCCCAACAGTGAGCCCCCCTGCTTCTGGTGCCGTCTATGGCAGCAAGGAGCACGATTTTATCGGTCGGTTGGCGTTAGCATCCGAGACAATCATGAGGCATTTAATGTTCTTTGAGTCGTTCTTAGCGTGCGTCGTTGCGCCTTCCAAGGTCACACGTGCGGCCAGCCGTCAACTCGCTCCGTCCGCGTATAAGTGGCAGACGCGTGGCCGCGATTTCAGCGCAATCAATCAACAGTCGCCACGCGTCGGAAGGGGGAGCCGAGGCGAACGTCGCTTCGCCTCCGCCATAATGACCCGCCTACGTGGCACGGCTATAAAAAGCCCGGGCGGGAGGACGGTTCGAACTTTGTTTTCGTCCTTCTTCCTCCCGTCCGTATCCGAATTTTCGCTCTCTTCTTCCTCTCCTCCGCTGTCGCGTTTTTCCTCGTCAGCCATTCCTTGCAATCACCGTCGATCCCTTTGGTGAGTCTTTAGTCTTCCCCTTCTCCTTTAATTAGCTTTAATGGCCGCACAAGGCTCTCAAAGCCCTCGGGAGGAAATGTCAGTGGACGAGGGCGTGTCCCAACACCTCTGGGATATTACGGACCCACCATCTCTGTTGACGGAGTTCGCCGCCGGAGCTGACGCCGCATTTCGGCTTGTCAGAGAAACCGGCAGCCCTTCGGCTGAGCATCCCGCCCAGACAGGTCCATCAAGTGGCGGGACATCTCTGGTGACTCGTCCAGGGAGACCTAACCCGTGGGCGGACCAGATGGAGGACGAGGAGGGAGAGGGAGAGGAAGATTTGGTCACAGGTGAGGGAATGGTCGTCCCATACCCTGTGACGCGAACTGCGGAGGCTTCTGGATCGTCTTCGAAAGGAGAAGGAGACGAGCCCAGCGGTCTCGTAGCTTCTACCCTCACCGAGTCCGATTTAAACCGAATCAGGGCTGGTTACCATGTGCCTGATTCGGTCATCCTTCATTTGCCTCGTCCGGGTGACCTTCCCGACCATCCCCCCGCAGGGATGGTCACAATTTTCCCAGTATCGATGCAGTGCGGCCTGCGCCTGCCACTCCAGCCCATTGCCCGTGACTTCCTCTCTCGAGTCAAAATAGCCCCCGGCCAAATCGTCCCAAACGCGTGGAGGAACTTGTTCGGGTGTGCCGTGCTTTGGTCCGAGCTAGAACAACCTTCTCTCACGGTAGACGAGTTCCTCTACTTGTATCAAGTCCGACCAAACCCTAACTTCCCTGGCCTATACTTCCTAAGTGCGTGGAGAGGCAAGGGGGGATCTCTAATAACCGACCCACCTACCTCGAACAAGTTCTGGAAGGAGAGGTGGTTTTGGGCGTGCGGTCGGTGGGAGTCGGCCGACTCGTGGCCGTACGAGCCTCAAGTATCCCGCACGTTCCGTAGAGCAGGTGACTCGGCGCCTCGGCTCGCCCTTTTTCTTATCCTCCTTTTATATATTGTCTTCCACTGATCTGGACTATTCCGTGTCTTGCAGATATCTTAAAGAGTAGGGGGAAGCTCGAGTCCGGGGCTTTGACTCGGATAAGAGAGTTGAAGAAGCTGAGCGCGGCGGAGCGATCGTGGAAGTTGCTCCTGCAACCCGAGCGTCTCCACCTTGCCGGTCTTGACTCGTTCGTTTCAGGTAATTCACTTTTCCTTACGCTTGTCTCCTTGGTTTTTGGTTTGCTTGCTTAACCTTTACATTCGTCGTTGCAGATCTCCCCGAAGCTCGCCCAATTTTAAGACCTACCCCAGAGAGCATGGCCGAGCCCCGACCCTCTCTGAAGCCTGTTTCTAAGGTGAAGGCTCCCCCAAGATCGACTCTGCTGTCTGGGTCCCGACCCTCAAAGCAGCAGAAGGTCGCGGGCAAGGGGAAGGACACGGTCGCTCCACCTGCTGCCGTGCCCGCCGTTCCCCAGGTGGTCGTCCTCTCTGACCCTGATGAGAGGGCCGAGGAGACGGGGCCTATCCACCCAGTCATCCAGGCGGCACCTGAGTCGGGGCCCGCCGCAAGGGAGGTCTCAGGGCCGAGGGAGGCCCTTCGCGAAGAGTCCCCGAGAAGGGAGATGACTCAGGCGGAGTCCCCTTTCTCGAAGATTATTGCGGGGATGGTGCCTTGGGCGCTTGCCCACGGGAGTGAGAGAGAGTTTGCCAACTACTACAATGCTCCAACGGCCCAGACCCTCGGGCATGCGGCAAGGCTGCTTTTTGAGGTAAAATCTTCTTTCTTTTCGTGTTGCTTTCTGTCTGGATTTTCTGAGGCGACTAACCATCTCTGTATTGCAGCTGACGCCTTGCCTCGTTAAGGCAAGCTCGGAGCTGGTCGCCTCCCAGAAACTTGCGTCCGAGGCAGAGTCTGCGAAGAGGGTCGCGGCCGAGGCTGAGGGCCGCAGGGAGATCGCCGAGGGCCGAATCGGCATCATGACAGGCGATCTTTCTATCGCCCGGAAGATGGCCGCTGACGCCCGCGCGGCTCTCGAAGGCGTGAAGGCCGACAATGCTCGCCTTACTCTGCTCCTTTAAGAGGCCGAGGAGAGGAAGCGGCTTCTTCGCCAGGTTCATGGCGAGTGCGATGGCGCCCTCGCTCGCGCGAAGGCCGAGGCCGGCGAGCTTGTTCGGGAGGCCCAGGGAGAGACGCGTCGAGCCCAGGAGGAGCGAGACCGAGCTGTAGAGGCCTTCCTCGAGTCTACCGAATTTGAGGAAGAAAGGGACCACCTTTACCAAGGCGGCTACAAGGCCTGCGTTCTCGAAATGAGGGCGGCCTTCCCTGAGCTCGATCTCTCTGCTTTCGAGGTTGACAGTCCTCCCGCAGAGGCTGCCGAGGGTGACGCCGCTGAAGGAGACGCTGCCGTTGCTGCTGCCGACGAAGTCGGTCCCTCGGGCGCCTCTTAAGATTGTACTTTTTTTTGTTTTTTGTTTTTTTTTTTTTGTAATCGATACTTTTGTAACTCACTTTCTGTAACTGGCCCGACATAGGGTACTTGAATGAAATAGAGCTTTTATTCAGTCATCTTCAATTGCAGTAAGAGTGATTGTATCTTACGGATAATAAACTTTAAGATTCTCGGCGTTCCAAGGATGAGGCAACGGCTGCCCGTTCAGGTCTTCCAGCTGGTAGGTTCCAGGTCGGATGATGCCTGAAACGACATAGGGGCCTTCCCAGTTTGGGCCTAACGTACCCGACCCAATTTCCTTAGTGTTTGGGAAGGTCCTTCGGAGGACCATGTCCCCGGTTCGGAATCGTCGAACTTTTACTCGGCGATTGTAAAACCGAGACACCTGTCTCTGTCGAGCCATCACTTTCAGTCGCGTATTTTCTCTTCTTTCTTCTAGGGAATCTAGCGCAAAAGAGAGGAGTTCACCGTTCTCTCGTTCATCATATAAGTTGACTCGGGCTGAACCGATACCGATCTCGACCGGCGCGACCGCTTCCGCGCCATAACATAGAGAGAAGGGGGTTTCTCCCGTCGCGGTTCGTGCCGTGGTTCGATAAGCCCACAGAATATTCGGAAGTTCTTCGGCCCATGCTCCCTTTGCCTCGTCGAGTCTGGTCCGGAGATGCTGCTTTATGACTTTGTTGACCGCCTCGACTTGTCCATTCGTCTGAGGGTGATGAGGTGAGGCGTATACATTACGAATGCCGAGGTTGCCGCACATCTCCCGGAATTGTCTGTTATCAAACTGCCTGCCATTGTCTATTACTATCGTCCGGGGTATTCCGAACCGGCATATGATATTTTTCCATAGGAAACTCGTGACCTTTTGCTCGGTAATTTTTGCCAACGGTTCTGCTTCGGCCCACTTCGTGAAGTAGTCCACCGCCACCACGGCAAACTTAGTTTGGCCCTTCCCCAATGGAAAGGGCCCGATTATGTCTATTCCCCACTGCGCGAAAGGCCAGGGTCCCGACATTGGAGTCAGCTCCTCGGGGGGTTGTCTCGGGATCGCTGCGAACCGCTGACACTTGTCACACCTTTGTACGAATCGTTTGGAGTCATGTTGTATGGTCGGCCAATAATATCCCTGCCGCAATACTTTGTTGGAGAGCGAGCGTCCTCCCGAATGGTTTCCGCATATTCCGTCGTGTATCTCCCGTAAGACATAGTCGGCTTCTTGAGAGTCGACGCACCTTAGTAGAGGAGTATGAAAGCCTTTTTTATACAGAATCCCATTGAGAACAGTGTAGCGCGAGGCTCGGGTTTTTAACCGCCGTGCCTCGGCGCGATCTTCTGGCAGTTCACCATTGTTAAGGTACCGGACGAGCGGGTCGAACCAAGCGGCCGCCGGATCGATTGGAAACAGGACCGAGACGGTCGGCTCGTTCACACTGGGTTCAGGGACATGTTCAATTGGAACTGACCGAGGTATGTCTTTCTCGTCTGCTGAGGCCAGCCTTGCTAATAGGTCGGCTTTGGCGTTGTCGGTTCTGGGTATTCGAATTATTTCACACTTCTAGAATACGCTGATCAATTCTTTAGCCTTCTCCATGTACGCCTTTAACTGTTCTTTCCGAGTCTGGTAGACGCCGGAAACTTGGTTAACAACCAATTGTGAGTCGCTGAAAACGCTCAAATGGGTCGCGCCCAGGCTCGCGGCTAGTCTGAGGCCTAGTAATAAAGCTTCATATTCTGCTGTGTTGTTGGACGCTTGAAAGTCGAGTCGCAAGGCATACTGCATACAAGTTTGAACGGGAGTTTCTAATACTACCCCTGCCCCGCTTGCCTTCGAGTTGGACGAGCCGTCGACAAATAGCTTCCAAGGTGTAGGCCTGAGAGAAGAGGGACCCTCGGTACATTAACTCCCTCTAGTTCGGACGGATTATTGGAATTAGGAACCACTTCGACAAGGAAATCGGCGACGGCCTGTCCTTTTAAAGCAGCCCTGGGCCGGTATTGTATGTCAAACTCGCTTAATTCGACTACCCACTTTGTAAGTCGACCAGAGGCTTCCGGCTTTTGGAGAACCTGGCGGAGTGGTAGGTCGGTCACAACGGCGATGGTGTGGGCCTGAAAATATGGCCAAAGGCGTCGTGATGAAACTACTAGGGTGAAGGCTACTTTCTCAAGCTGAGGATATCTTGTCTCGGCGGGCAACAAGGCTTTGCTAACGTAGTAGACTGGCAGCTGCTTCCCTTGACTCTCGCGTATTAACGCTGAGCTTACCGCAGCTTCAGACACGGCCAAGTATAACAATAACACTTCACCAGGTTCGGGCTTAGATAATAGCGGTGGAGATCCGAGGTAAACCTTCAATTCTCGAAACGCTCTCTCACATTCCTCCGTCCACATCATAGTCTGTCGTCCCTTCAATTGCTTGAAGAACGGGAGACACTTGTCTGTGGCTCGGGAAAGGAAGCGATTGAGCGCCACTCTTCCAGTTAACCGTTGAATGTCTTTGATAGTTCTGGGAGACTCCATTTCGAGTAAGGCTTTGATCTTCTCTGGGTTTGCTTCGATTCCCCGCTGACTAACGAGGAAACCGAGGAACTTTCCCGAGCTCACACCGAACGCGCACTTGCTAGGGTTTAGCTTCATTTTATACTTACGCAGAATTGAAAACATTTCTTCCAAATCTTTCTGATGGTCGGATGCCTGTTTACTCTTGACGAGCATATCGTCAATATAAACTTCCATCGTTCGGCCAATTTGTTTGGAGAACATTTTGTTCACCAACCGCTGATAAGTTGCGCCGGCATTCTTTAACCCAAATGGCATCACTCGGTAACAATAAAGGCCTTTGTCGGTGACAAAGGCAGTTTTTGATTTGTCATTTTCATGCATTACAATTTGATTATAGCCTGAATAGGCGTCCATAAAACTGAGCAATTCATGACCCGCCGTACTATCAACCAACTGGTCGGTACGAGGAAGAGGGAAGCTATCCTTGGGGCAGGCTTTGTTTAGGTCCGTATAGTCTATACAGACTCGCCACTTTCCATTAGCTTTCTTCACTAGCACGACATTAGCTACCCATTCCGGATAGTACACCTCTTCGATAAACTTAGCTTTAAGAAGCTTGCCGACCTCCTCTCCTATGATAGTGTATCTCTCCGGGCCGAGAGGTCGACGCTTCTGCCGGATGGGCCTGTAGGTCGGGTCGATGTTAAGCCGGTGCGTCATGACTGAGGAATCAATCCCAGGCATGTCTTCGTGACTCCAAGCGAAGACATCGGCATACCTCCGAAGCAAAGTAATTATTTGTTTTCTAAGAGGCAGGCTCAAGGATGAGCCGATTCGGACTACTTTTGAAACGTCCGTCTCGGTTAACGGCACCGAGATGAGCTCTTCCAGCGGTTCTCCCCGCTCCTGCAATCCGATACGCGGGTCAAGTGATTCGATCATCGAAATTTGTGCCGGGGCTTTTACTGCGGTGGCGTAGCACTTCCTAGACTCTTGCTGGTCTCCTTTCACCACCCCTACTCCCGACTCAGTCGGGAATTTCATGGAGAGGTGGTAGGTAGACACTATGGCCTGAAGGAGGCTGAGAGACGGTCGGCCGAGGATGGCGTTGTACACTGAAGGTTGGTCCACGACCAGGAAGTCGACCATCCCGGTCCTCTGGTGGGGAGCAGTCCCCGCTGTGAGCGGCAACGAGACGATTCCTTCGTGGGGATGATAGATGCCTCGAGCGCAGGCGAATAGGACGTCCGCTGATGACCCTGTATCCACCAGTATCCGGAACACCTTTCTGTTTGCGATGGTGAGGGTGACCACTAGCGCATCATCGTGGGGATGATGGATGCCTCGAGCATCTTCTTCAGTAAACGAGATGCAATACTTCTCTCGTTTTTTCTCTTTGGGAGGCCGAGATAGCAGGAGAACCTCGGACTCGGGGCGGTCGAGGTTTCTGGCGTGGTTTTTTCGGGCATTATGCGAATCCCCGCCTCCTCGATGACCCCCGACAATCGTTCGAATTTCTTCCTGGGGCCGGTCTACACTCGGTCCCGCGACGGCGTCGGTCCCAGCCGTGTGTTCTCTTAGCCGGCCTTCTTTAATCAGCCGCTCGATCTCGTCCTTCAGATGATAGCAGTCACTCGTGTTGTGACCGTGATCGCGATGGTAGTGGCAATACTTGTCCTTGTTCCGACGACCAGGATTCCCTCGCATTTTTCGAGGCCAGTTGACGAAGCCCTCGGTTTTGATCTCCATCAGCACTTGTTCAGGAGATTTGTTCAGCGGGGTATATGCAGAGAATTTCCTGTCGGGTCTCTTCCCTGACCTGCTGTCGTCTCGGTCCCGGTCGTCTTTTCGCTTCTTCCCTCCGGCCGAGTCGGCTCCCTTTTTGGCCGACTCTTTTGCCGAAGGCTTCGTGGTCTGGTTTTTCTCTCTTAGGAGTCGCGTTTCCTCCGCGTCGGCGTATTTGTCCGACCGAACCATAAACTCGCCCAAAGTATCAGGCGGGTTTTTATCCAGCGATGCCAGAAAAGGCTTGTCTCTGACTCCCTGCATGAGAGCGTTGAGTGCCGTTTCCTCAGAATGTTTTCGAACCTGGAGAGACTCGAAATTGAAGCGTTTAATGTAGTCCTTGAGTAATTCTCCTTCCCTCTGAACTATGTTGTTCAGATGCGCGGGAGGTTTCAATTTCTTCTTTCCGCCAATGAAATTGCTGAGGAAGGCGTCGCTGAGTTCGGCGAACGACTTTATTGACCCGGGTTTCAGTTGCTTAAACCAAAGTCGGGCGACGTCCGTCAAGGTCAGAGAAAACCCTCGGCACATAAAAGCATCCGAAGCGTCGTGCAATTCCATGTAAGTCCTGAAGCATTCAAGATGCTCTGTAGGATCGGTCTTCCCAGAAAATGGGGTGATCTGGGGTAAGCGGAACCTTTCCGGCAAGCGGGCCCGCATTACCTCGTCCACGAACGGAGAGGCTTTTTCTTCGTGTTTGGTCGGATCTGAGTTCCGACCATGCTTTATATCTGCCATTTCCTTCGCCATCTTCTCTCGGACTTCGTTTTTGAAGTCCTGCATGTCGGCCTTCTAGGGTTCGGCGCTCTCTGCCGTTTCTTCAGCGTCCGCCGGTAGCCGACTACGCCTCCTC
Source organism: Magnolia kwangsiensis (assembly GCA_037074715.1). Lineage (NCBI taxonomy): Eukaryota > Viridiplantae > Streptophyta > Magnoliopsida > Magnoliales > Magnoliaceae > Magnolia > Magnolia kwangsiensis. The sequence continues at coordinate 14,128,420 of CM073571.1, forward strand.
TGATCTATTCTATGCCTCAGGTCAGAGGGAGGCAGAACTGCTGTTGCCGAACGAGCAGGTGCCGGGTGACTTGGTTCTCGTGGCTGACTCGGTCGTCTAGGAGACGGTGGCGCGGGCGGCTGCGCTATGGATGCGGGTGGATGAGCTGGTGTCGACTCTTGTCGCTGCATCTGCTGGTTGCACAGTTGTTCCAGCATGTGTTTCATGGTGGCCATCTCGGAACGCATTTCCTGAACCTCACGATCCAGGTATGCGTTCCCGTGGTTGGGCTGGCTTGTAGTCGCAGGCGGCGCTGCCGGGGGAGCTCCCTGAGCGACGCTGGCAGCGGCCTCCCTCACTTCATCTGGGTCCGTCCTTCTTGTTCTTGCCATTTGAATGGTTGGAGAAAGCGGCTTTTTGTCCGTTTCCCACAGACGGCGCCAAACTGTTGCTGAATTTTTTGGGACGGTTTCCCTTCGCGACGGACCCTCCTTCACCTGCACAGAAACAATGTCAAGGGAACCCTGGCTAGGGCCGGGGAACCTCCGATGCTTAAGTCAGTAATCTCGTCTCTGGCTCAGAGCTTTTCTCAGTTAGTATCTGCGTACCTTTTACTGTTCCAAGCTTAGAGATTTATACAAGCCGTCAATCCTTATCTTTGGAGGATTCTTCTCCTGGGATCGCTCAGGATCCCGAGAATCTCGGGATCCGCAATCAACATCCCTGGATTTTCGTAGATCTGCATCTGTCCTTGCTCCATCATTCCCTGTCTCGGTTGGATCTCGACCGACACCGGGAGAGTCTCGGCCAAGTCATGACCGACACCGGGGGAATCTCGGTCGATGCAGGAGGTCGGGTCCTGAGCCGTGCCCGACAGAATTAACTCCCTGAAGGGATCTTTACTCTATCGGTTAAATGGCTTTCACACGCCTGACCTTCAATGGGGTGAGGCAGGCGAAGTTATCACACTGACAGAACGACTTTACTCGTCTTTGCTTACACCTGACGGCCCGCCATCTGCACCGTCAGTGTTGTCTCGGTTTCTTCAAGCAGTGTCGGCAAAGTCGACCTACTCTCCTACGAACCTCGGAACTTTACCCGAGACCGACACATTTTTCCCCAACAGATTCCAAAAGTTTTTAAAAATAGGCATTCAATTCGTACCATTTCTTGTGTTGTGATACACCAGAGCTTTAGGGCGTAGTTGGGCGGTGGGATTAGGTGGAATGGGATTCAAAAAACATAATTATTACTAGGATCCCCATTAATCTAAATTAACGTCATGCTTTGTTGGTAATACAGTAGTACATTAAATGGATATATCCACTGTCATTTGAAATTATTGAGAATAACACACGTGTTATATCTAAACGGTTCATTTGTTTTGTAACTTTATTTTATGGCATGGGCCTAAAAATAAGGTAGATCTAAAACTTATGTGGCCCCAAAGAAGTTTTCAACTGTAAGTATTCAATCCCCGTTGCTTTCTATGGTGGGGTCCAGTTGAGCTTTACATTTACTTGATTTTTTGGCCCATGCTCTAAAATAATCTTGAAAAATGAATGGATGGTGTGGATATAGCCCACACATCATAGTGGGACCTACACAATTTGCTGACATTGAATCCACGCTGCGTTATAAAACACATACATACAGTAGAATCCACGCTACGTTATAGCAACCGCGTGGGCTCCTCACTGTCGCAGTCTCAATAACAGCTTTGATAATTGTACCGTGTGTCTCTCTCTCTCATTCTCTAAATTAATGACGAGTGGTTGCCACTTTTTCAAAATACGGTGTGTGCAGCGCGACTTTGCTGCGATCCTAGAACCAGCAACGTGGATGTGATCTTAACCGTCGGATCCATCTTGATGCATGCATTGTTGTATGGATACTGTCCATATGTTTTGCAAGATTCATTTAGTATGTCCTTTCTAAATTGTAGAAAATACAAATTTCATGTGTGCCCCACCAAAGGAAACAGTGGTTGTTGAATGCTTACCGTTAAAAGATTCCTGGGGTCCAAGCAAGGCTGGCCGGGACTGAGGAGATATCCAAAAAGAATGCTTTCTGTGGGCCTGATCGTTTCACTTCTTTTCTTTCTTGGTGGGCCCAGCTAGGTCGGCCATGGGAAAGGGTCGCGGATTACCTCATATGCTAGGCCGTCTCCAGCTGGGTACGGGCACGATCTTTGAGTGGCCACCGTGATGTATGGGTCTTATCCACACCGACTAGTCATTTTTTCGTATCATTTTAGGGTATAAGCCGAAAAACAAGGCAGATCCAAGGCTTAAATGGACTACGCAATGGGGATTAAAATCTTACCGTTGAAAACTTTTTGGGAGCACAGAAGTTTTGGATGGAGCTGATATTTGTGTTTTCTCTTCATCCATGTTTATGTAACTTTATGAATAGGTTAGATGGCTAATAAACATCACGGTTGGCTCCAGAAAAGTTTCAATGCTAAGAATCATTATCACCGCTGTTTCCTGTAGTGTGTTCTACTTGAGCCTTCGATCTGCCTATTTCTTTGAATTATATGAAAAAATGGATGGACGGCGTGGATAAGATCCATACATCACGGTGGCCACTCAAAGTTACAGCCCGTTCCCAGCCGGCGGGGGCAGGACGCAATCTGCGTCCATGGGGAAGGCGGTTGAATCCTGGGCCCGGGCAAAGAAGACATTCCCACTTGTCTCTCGTAGTTACTCATCTGCCTTCCTTTAAAGATCTGGACCTTCTAGAGTGAACACGAATGGTTGGGTTTGAATCAGTCCACATGGTAAGTCGGGCCTAAGTTAGCTTTCTTCCGATATTTTGAACTGTTCTGGACGGGCCGTTTGACGGGCCTATTTAAAATGCTGATTTTTTAGGCCTGACCCCGGTCCATTGTTTTGTATGGAGTCCATTAGGTGAGGCGCGGGACTCACACAACATGGTGCGTGCCACTTTGATTTACGTATGGTATATCCATTCCGTCCATCTAGGTCGTTTTAGTGTTTGAACCAAGAAATGAAGTAGATTAAAATCCAAGTAGACCACAACACAAGAAATAATGGTGATTGACCATAAAAACATCTTTTGAGCCACAAAAGTTTTGGATCAAGTTTACATTCATTTTTCCCCTTCATTTCATCTAGGTCGGCGTGACCTTATCAACAGGTTGGTTTGGATGGAAAATAAACATTTGATGGGCAATACGGTGGGTCCTAGGAGGTTTTTAATGGTGATTGTTCAATCAACAATTTCCTTCAGTGTTGTACACCTAAGATTTGGATTCACTTACTTTTTGGGATAATATCCCAAAATGAACTAGAAAAACGGATGAAAGGTGTAGATATACAATACATCCATCAAGGTGAGCCCCATGGTAAGGGCCGCACCGTATTGGGTGGGGCCAGGCCGGACCTAATCCACTTCCGATCTTGATTAGGACGTAAGACGTGAACATGGAGCTTTCCATTTATGCCCACCTGGCCGACCACGTGCCAAGAAGTTACGAGGTAGGCATGGATGCAGTTTGGCTAGTGACCCCAATACCACTCAGCTAGCTGGTGTCAAAGCTCTGTGCGCCTATTTGTTTTATCCACGTGGTTCGCTCATTTTGCAGATTCATTTTAGAGCATGAGCTAAAAATGAATAAGATCTATATATATGGCTGACCATAGCAGGAAACAGTGGGATTGAACACTTACGGTTTAAAACTTTTTGAGGACTACAACCATTTTAGATAAAGCTAATATTTGTATTTTTCATTTTAACTTATGTTTGTGTGAACTTATCAAAAGGGTTAATCGAGTAAACATTACAGCGGGTCCGGGAAGTTTTTAATAGTGGATGTTTAATCCAACATTTTCTTATGGTGTGGTTCACCTAAGATTTTAATATGCCTCATCTTTAGTTCATGTCGTAAACTGAACTTAAAAAATGGATAGATGGCGTGTATAAAACACGTACATCAGGGTGGGGCTCACGGAGTTTGGACACTAGCTTACGGGTGCTGGGGTCACAAGCGAAATTGCGTCCGTTGGGCTGGCACTTATCAGGAAAAGACGCGAGTGCTCGCCTGGGGGCGAAGGACGCGGATTGCGCACTGAGTAACTCAGCACGCTAAGCGTACTGAGTGAACTCTGTGGGGTCCACCAAGATTTACATATTTTATCCATTTCGTCCATTCATTTTAAGAGATAAATTTAAGGCTCTGGCCCAAAAATGAAGTATATCTAAATCTCAAGAGGACCTCACCACTGGAAACAGCGTGAATTGAAATTCTACCGTCGAAACTTTCTTGGGGGCATTGGAAGTTTTGTATCAATCTGCTACATCTGTTTTCACTTAATCCATGTTTTTTAATCTTATTAACAGACTGGATGACAAATAAACATCACCGTGGACCTTATCAAGGTTTCAACAGTGGAATTCATTATTCTCACTGTTTACCGTGGTGTGGTACTTGAGGTTTGGGCATGTTTTAATTTTATGCTCAACTACTAAAATGAGCTGGAAAAATGTATGGACGACGTGGATAATCCACAAACATTCACAGTAAGCCAAACTGACTTTACTCAATACGTTAAAAGCGTAGTAACTCAGTACTCAATCCCATTTCATGCGAATGTCTCAGCCGTGCCAAAAAAAAAGCTGTGGAGCACACCATATTTTCCATGTGATATCCGTTCCGTCTATCTGTTAATCCGGATGATGTTAGAGTTGAAATCTAAAGATCAGGTAGATCGAAATCTCATATGGACCACCGTGATGCTCATTAATTTAACCCGTTCATAAGGTGAGACTCAACAGGACGAAGGCAATAAATAAATATCAGTCATATACAACACTTGAGTGGACGCTAGAAACGTTCCAATTGCCACGCATCCTCATCCCCTGATGTTTCCTGTGGTGTCTCTCACGTGAGCTTTCGATCTGACTTATTTTCTGGGCCAACGTTCGGACATGAGCTGGAATGCACTGCTTGTATGCCATGAAGATATCACGGTGGGCTCCACACAGCTTTTTGCTGCGGGTATGGTAAGATTTGGATCTGCTTCATTTTTTCGATTATCTCCTAAAATGAGCTTTCAATACGGATGGACGGCGTGGATTTAATCACATACATAACAGTGGGCTCCAAGGTTTGATCCGGGGTCTCACATAATCCGCTCCTTTGTTACATGTGGCAGATGCCTGGATGTCGACCGATATTTATTGTGACTGACTTACAGTGGTCGGACGATCCTTGCCGTACAATGGGTGCAATTTTTTTTCACTGAGTGTGGAGATTTCAGTTCTTTTGATGAAAGTTTTAGCCGTTCATTTGCAGGCCACTGATCAGATGGCTAGTATTGTCTTGTACTAATGATTTTTAGGTTCCGTAGATATAGTGGTCCTCCAGGCCAATTGACCGGATTAGCTATTAACACGTGTGGCATGTCCAGTGGAACTTATATGTTTATCAAAACCGTTCATTTGCAGGCGACTAAAGTGAGGGTTGCGATTATCCCATCAAAGAGAAGCGTAACTGATGGACCATCGAAGGAGAAATCGGATTACACAAGTGTATTGAGTAAACTCTATTAACCCCACCGTGAATGTATGTGGTTTATCCACGCCATCCATCCTTTTTCCCAGCTCATTTTAGAGGTTGAGCTAAGATATCTAATGCTTAAGTGTACCATACCATAGGAAACAGTAGGAATAATGATTTCCACCGTTGAAATCTTGATAGACGATGTTTATATGTCAACCAGTCTGCTCATTTCATTAAAAATAATAATAATAATAAAAAAAACCATGTATGTAAGAAAAACACAAATATAAGCTTGATCTAAAACATCGGTGGCCCTAAGAAATTTTCAACCTAGATGTTCAATTTACACTATTTCATGTTGTGTGGTCCATTTGAACTTTAGATATCCTTTATCTTATTAAATGAATGAAATACATAAATAATGGAAGGTTGTAACTTAGGACCTGACAATTCCTAACCACATTGGGTTCTTCTTGTACCTTAGTCTTGAGGTGATATAAAAAGATTTGATTGGGCATTAGGTAAATGGTAGAAAAGTGCCCACACAAAATATATTTGAAAGTTGTACAGTCAAGTAAACACTTTATTGGCTCTATTTTGATAGTCCTGGTGCCCAATCAAATCCTGTGATATTAGAAGCCTTTGTCCAATTAAATCCTGTGATATTAGGACTTGGGGTCAATGTTGGCAATGAACCATAAAATGTTCAATTTACTTCTAACACTGATATTATTCTTCACCTAATCTGATAGGATTTAATTGGATGACTAGCCACAGCTGAAAATAGAACCCAATCAAATACCAAATAACTTGAGGTCTTGGTACCGATCCCTAGTGGGGGTGGCTAACATGGAGTGTGTGTACTGACATGGGTGTGTACTAAGAGGCTAATCCAAAAAAACATACCAAATAACTTTCAAATAGGTGCAAATTAGGTTTTAGCCTCAAATAACTTTCAAATAGGGGCAAATTAGGTTTTAGCCTCAAATAGCTTTCAAACAGGGGCAAATTAGGCTTTCGCCTGCCTATATGGAGCGCGGTGTGGGCATAACATGTCATGGTTTCCTTGATTAGTAGGCTTATGTCAGAGATGGAGCCTAAGCACATTTGAAAATCATTCAGCCGGGTACCGTCTATGCTTGAAGTTGGGGTGTGAGTTGCTTGTGCCCTGCCTATAGAAAGTTACTTTGGTAGGAAGCTATGCAGGGCCATAGAGATATCGGTGATAAATTCATTCCATCCATTACTTTTTCAACCTCACATGAGGATAAGACCCCAAAAATCAAATAAATCTAAAACTCATGTTGGTCACATGACATGAACAACATGGATTGAACAGGTATTATTAAAAACTTTGTGGGGTCAAGAAAGTTTTGAATCAGTCATGTTTTTGCCTACAATTTATCCCAGAATTAATAACATTGTGAGTGGTTTGGATGGCATATAACTGGTAAGCTTAAAAATATTTTCTGCAATGTTTTTTGCCATAGACATTTTCATTCTCACCGTTTCCTATCGGGTGGCTCAGGTGAGTTTTAAAGCCGCATAATTTTTTAGTCCTATCCTGTTGCGAAGGAGAGGGGGAGTTAGGTAAGATGGAATTGCATTGGTTCCTGCAAATTCACTATATTTATTGGTCCACATTTATGTGAGTGTTTTTTTATTTTCTCTTTTTCATTCTATTCATATGCATCCTTTATATGTGACATTTGATTTATATTTGTGACAAGCGACGAACATCAGTTATGAATCTACTGTATAATATTTTAGTTCCATCCTATTGTGAAGCTGAGATCCTATAGATGAGAGAGGATTTCTTGGCGAAGGCTTATGTAAGATGTAATTATTGGGGAATTTGATCTGCGGAATCACATAGATCTAGATCTAGGATAGCAATTCAATGGCACCAAGTACATACAAGAAAACATACAAATTTAACGTGAAAAATCCTTGCAGAAAAAATCACAGCACAAAGTGACAGATCTCCACTATGAAAATAGAAATTACAAAGAGAGAGGACTTACCCGATTCGAACAACCTCGAATCTCACCCTTACTACACCCTTTAATTTTTCTAGAACCCCTTTAAAAAGTCTTAGAATTATTTCTCATACCCTAGAAAAGCTCTAGGAACACCTACTTGTAGTTTAAGCAACTTCTCTTCCGCATCCCAATTGCGAAAGGACTCAAAATCCGCAATCTGCACAAAATCGCAGAACGAATCTGTGTAACTACGACCGGTTGAGTAGATTGCACGACCGGTCGAGCGTCACCCATGATCGGTCGAGCATGGACCGGTCGAGCACCTGGGATCCCAAATTTTGATGCTCGCTGGACTTTGAGTCGAGCGAGCTACGACTAGTCGAGCCGCTCGCACGACCGGTCGTATACGTTCAAATTTAACACATATCTCAATAATCTCCACCATGTCTTCAATCTTGAACTGTGTAACTTCTTGACCTCTTCTTTTATTTCTGTATCACATCGTAGCATCTTGTACACACTTCGTCCTTCTTTTACGCCACCATCAAGCCTAGAGAAGTTACGCAGAACTTAAACTTCTCTGCAGGAATGATCTAGGTGAGCATGTCTGGCGGATCAAAATCTACAAGCTCAACCACCTTTGCTCCTATCTTCTTAAAAGAAAAGACGTAGTCTTCTTACCATCTCACCGCTGCCCAATATTGCTTGTCAGGGTACTTGCTCACAACACTGATAGCCTGTGAAATAACCGGTCTAATCCAGACCCTGGCATACACTGTCAACCGTATTCGAACAAGGCTCATGAAATATCTTGCTTTTCCTCATATATTTTCAGACATATCCTGAGGAAAACTTAAGGAGAGATGCATAGGAAACGCTCTCCGGCTTTATCCGACCCATCACATCCTTGATCAATACCTATACAGAAGGTGTTCCTTCTATGATTACTAAAGCCTACTCTTCCTTCAGTCTGAATGCCAAGAACCATCTTTGCAGTCCCCCAATCCTTCATCCATGAAGGAATTAAACCACTGCCTAAGCATAGGTCCAATCACGACCTCCTGTAAAGTCTTTTCTCAGCCCCTTTAACTTCGAACCGCTCTGATTGCTTCATGTATATCTGCTCTTCATTTTTTCTTGCAGAAGTGCAGACTCCACATCTATCTTTTCAGTTCAAGATCACATTGGCCAACCAGCGCCAATCATGGATCTAATAAACACCTGTTATACCGTCGGAGCGAATATCTCTGAGAAGTCAATCCTTTTTCTCTGAGCATAACCCTTCGCTACCAACCTCGCCATATATCTATGTTTTATCCTCCTGAAGATCTACCTGCATTCAACCGCTTTTCAACCCATTGGAAGCTCTACATGCTCCCATATGTGGGTTTGGTACAACGAATCCATCATATCGTCCATAGTCACCTTTCACTTTTCAGCATCAGGCTTACATAAAGCCATCTGAATAGAAGATGAATCCCCTGCGATATTGGAGTCATCCATGTACCTCGCCGATATCTTGCGATCATGCCATGTGATTCTTATCACAGGTAATTACTTCACCTGCTCTGTATCCCTGTCTGCACGTCTCAGCCTTCCTGCACTGCTCGCTCACGTGGTCATGTCCAACATGCCACACACATGCAGAGGTGGAATCTACTACATCCATTGCAGCTCCACCTTTTGAAGTGCTCCCGATCAACTTGTAGATGGGACCGAGTCGTTGCACTTTCATGATTACCCGTGCCCCCTTAAATACCTTAAGAGCACCATCAATACCTGTGTACTTGCATCCTTTTGCCTCGAGTACACCAAGAGAAATCAGATTCTGCTTCAAATCAGGAGCATGCCTCACATCTATCAAGGTATGCTCCACCCCATCAAACATCCTGATGTGCACCAAACCAACAGCCACAATAATACAGGCAATGTCATTGCCCATAAATACATGTCCACCATCGCACTCTCTGTAGCTGGTGAACCAATTTCTATGAGGAGTCATGTGAAAAGATGCCCCTGTGTCTAGCATCCATTCGTCCTTGCGATTATCGTATGGTCGTCTGAGTGAAGACACAGATAAAATATCACTATCACATTCATCTGACGTGGCAGCGTTGGCCTCCCTGTATGAAGCCTCAGAATCTTCCCTCTTTGATTTAGAATTTTCACAATCCTTCTTCACATGTCCTTCCTTCCCACAGTTCTAACACTTTACCTTTCTTTTGCCCTTGCCCTTAGATTTAGATCTAAAACCTGAAGAATCTGTACCTTATCCAGAATTCCTACCCACTGTAAACAGTGCATCAGAAGATGTCCTCATGTCGCTGTTTAGCTGCCTCCAAGCCTTCCCTTGAAGGGCTGAGATAACGGTGTCGACACTTAGGATTTTATTTATGCTACACAGTGTCCTTGAATGACTCATAAGAAGCCATAAGAGAATTTAGCAACATACATGCTTGTTCTTCATCTTTCATTACTTCCTCCATATCCAGTAATTTGCAAACTAATTTATTAAAGTTACTAATTGAGCCTCAAGATCTCCACCATCTGCCATCTTGAAGTTATACCACTGCCGCTTCAAGTGCAGGTGAATTTCAGAGAATTTTTTTTGTATAAACATCCTCTAACTTCACCCATAACTTAGCCGCAGTTTTCTCCATTATGACGTTGCAGAGAACCTCATCCGTGAGACATAAATGGATCGATGATAAGGCCTTCTTATCAAGAGTATTCTACTCGTCATCAGTCATAGTAGACTTCCGCTCCTTAAGAGCATCATTGTAAGACCCGTATCCTAATTCGCACTGTTCCGTTGATTTCCGCGACCCTTCTCGTCAAATTCCGGCAATCCGCGACTTATGGTTGACGTTGTGCACGACCGTAAGTCGTATCCTATTCATTTGAGCCGGCTTAATCCGAGACTTGTATCATTGCGACCGCACCGTCGCCGCGGTTCCAACGCCGCAACTCACGCACCGATCCGATACCCAGACGATGAGATACGGACCCACGTTCAGTTCGAACAAAAACACCGCGTGTTGCAAATCCCAAGGAATCTCTACAAAGTGTCTCATCAATCACATCAATCAATCCCATCAATCACCTCTCATGTCAAGTACAAGCACCCATACTTCCTTTCTCCACAAGTCAAGCAACCACCCAAGTCAACTAACACATCACTCCACCCATCACTCACCTCACCCATCACTCACCTCACATCACTCCATCTCTCATTAATCACACCTCTCTCTCTCATTTCTCAACACTCCAACTCCAAGCAAGAGAGAGCTCACGTCCAAGCTCTCTTCCATGAGAAAGAAGTGATTTTAGTGGCCCACTTCCCATCTCCAAATCCCATCATCCTAGCCATCCAATTCCCATCTCCACCATCAAAGTGAAGCTCTAGGTGACCGGCTATCCAACGGGCTAAGAAGATCAAGAGGTGGGTGCTTCTATAGGGTAGATTTATGTGTTTTTATGGTGGACCAAGTGAGGCCCACCGATCAATGGTGTGGATCTCACTTGGGACCTTTATTTGTGGCCAATGGACCACTTGGATCATCATGATCGTTCCATGATGGGGCCATTCTCCATGGACCCCATCATGATGTTTATTTCATTTCAAAAAGGTCATTTAGACCGTCCATAACGGTGGAGAATGGATCTCCACCGTTGATTTACATTTTTGATGGTCTTTCGTTCAAAGGGGTCCGTTGTTGTATGATTTCATGTAAGGGAGGGCCCATAATGACGGGGACCCTCCATCATAAGCCGTGTCCCACTCTCCATGTCTCTCTCTCTATTTTATTTTTATTTTTATTTTATTTTATTTTATTTATTACAAAAGGATGGGGTGGCCCACTTGAATAGATCCCATCTTGATGTATTTATGTTATCCAAGTGGGGCCCACCTTTCACGCCATTCCCATGCCGCCCATCATGTGGTGGCCCACTTCATCAGGGCCTACCATTTGAGGAAAAAAAAAATAATATAATAAATAAAAATTATATAACCGTCCAGCGTCTGACGTTGTGAAGGAAAAAAAAGAAAAAAAAGGGAAGAATGAAAGAAAAAAATTTGGGTGGCCTCCTTGCATAGGCCCCACCCTGATGATTATATCCGATCCGAGCCGTCCATCCTCTTACCCACGGCATTGCAGCCGTTGGGTAGAAGTTTGGAGCTGATCCGATCACCTGGTGGGCCATAGCGTCAAAGGTCGCACCTTTACCATTCAAACATCACTTTCTTAGTTTATTTCACTTCCATGCATCAAAAAAATTCAAACTCTGGACTCATTTGGACGGCCTCGGGCCACTGATCGTAATGGCCGGAGCAGATTTCATTTTAGTGGGCCCCACAGGCGAAAAACTGCGGAAAAACCGCTTTCTTCCCAAATCTCTTTTTTTTAAAAACGAGCAGCAGAGGCGCTGCTGCCTCTGCCCATGTCAGACGCCCCAGCGGCGGGCGGTCAGCAGACGCCAAAAAAGGGGGGGTCCCACGGCTGTTGGTGTGGGCCCCACCTTAATGTTTACTTATCATCCGATCTGCCCATAAGGTGGCCCACCCTCTGAGGTGGGCCCTCTCCAAAAATGAGGCACATCCAAAGCTCAGGCGGCCCACACCACAAGAAACAGTGGTGATTAAATTCCACCATTGAAACCTTTTTGGGGTCCACACAAGTTTTGGATCAAGCTGAAATCTATTTTTCCTATTCATTCAGGTCTGCATGACCTTATCAATGTGTTGGATGGAAAATAAATATCATGGTGGGCCCCACATGGGACCCACAGTGATGTGGTGCTTGCAACCCACCGTCCGTACGGACGGTGGAGCCCACTGTTTATATGTGTGGGTGTGTGTGCGTGTGTATGCATGTGTGAGTGCATATGTGTGTGTGCGTGTGTGTATGCGTGTGTGTGTGCATGTGCAGATATATATAACAACATATATATATATATGTACATATAATATTATATCACATATAATTTTGTATATATGTATACATATATTGTTTATAAATTATATATTAAACACAATATGATTGTGATGGTGGGCCTTCATGTGACCCCCGCCATGATGCATATGTTGCATCTAAACCGTCCATTTATTGGTTGTTGTAAAATTATTTCATGGCTTGTGCCAAAAATGAACTAGATCTATGGTTCAAATGGGCCACCATGGTATGTGTATAGGGCCGTGTTGACCCATTATTGGCCATTCATTTAGGCCCACCTTGGTGCACATCTAAGACCATGGGATTAATCCCATTTGGCATGTGTAATGTCCATGGGATTAAGCCCATTTGGCATATCTAGAGCCCATGGGTTTCGGCCCATTTGATACATACAATGCCCATGAGATCCGGCCCACTTATTCTATATAAGGCCACGGGATCTAAGCCCATTTGGTACATATAAAGCCATGGGATCAGGCCCATTTGAAGTGCATGGGGCGCAAATGGAATGGCCCATTGGACATATTTAAAACTCATGTGTGTAGTCCCACTTTGATGTATTTCATGGCCCATGAGTCATAGACCATTGCAATGTACATAAGGCTCCTTGGCGAGGCCCATTAACGTAGCCATTTGAAGAATGTAAGGCCCACGCAATTCGGCTCATTTGATATATCCAAGGCCCAGGGATCGAGGCCCAATGGATGTCCTTAGGGTCCATTGCAATGTACGTCTATCATGGATCGTGAAATGATATTTATGGTAAGTCGTGCCTAGAAAACAATGTTGGTTTGACGTCCACATTGTATGTACAATGTTGGTTAAATGTCCGCATTGTAACCTTCTTTAGGGCCCATTGACAGGTCCATAACCGTTGATATTCATTGCCTTATAACATGCTTAAAATAATCCCATGACTCATGCCCATACGCATCATATGTATGCTTGATATGGGTAATGACTGATCATAGCATACGCCATTGGGCAGACCATCTATGGGGCTCGTTATGTGACTGAGCACCCCACATGATCGCGCAGTACGCGCTGGATTGCTGCATGTTTTGACAGCGTGATTCATGCATCTCGCATACGTATGACTTGATCACTGCACGCCCTAGCGACATCAGGGCCGTGGCTCCACAGGTACATCGTGGATGGCCGTATTGGATACCGGAAATGCATATTCTAGCACTGTGGGCACTTAGGATGTCTTTGGGTGAGAGTCCCAGAACCTTTTTGGTACCAGGAGATGCTCCAACGTCTAGACCGAGTGGATACACGAGCGCCCGAGTGCCGAATACCAGTAGGCCGCGTCTCCCACTGTGTCGTGGTCGGTTGGAAGGGAGTGTGGCCTTATCCGCCTGAGTGAGAGGGCTATAAGCTAGGCTGAGTTTGACTAGCTCGCAAATGAGTCCGCTATCGACGAGCCGGGTAGGTATTGACATACTACTGGTCAGGCGGATAGTGAGGTCTTATCCGCTTGCTTGACTGTGCAGCTAGGGAGGTGGCAGTCTCTGCGAAGTGTATTAGACCCCTGTGATATCCAGAGAGGAACTGTACTGATATACGCATTTGAGGAGTACCGACTTGCTTGGATTGCATTTCACATATGACATTTGGCTATGTAGGCCTTGCATTGCATCGGTGTGGCCGATGGCATTCATATCTCGCATCATGCCTTGCATTACACAGCCTCGGTATATTTATGGACTTACCACATACTTCCGCATTGTTCTGATACTTTACACTTGGCGTTTGCCTTACGCACACACTTACACCACCCTCTAAGCTTTTGTAAGCTTATGCACAACCGTTGCGTGCAGGTAGCGTTGGACGACAGCAGCGCTGAGACAGGAGTGCACATCAGGACCTTTTGGAGCTTTTTGATCACCTTGTATTTCCCTTTCTGCATTGTACTTAAAATTGTTGTTATAGTGGATACGTGGTGATGTTGTTTTGTGACTTGGTTATGTCTGTGGTTATGCTCCTTTACAAAAAAAAAAATTCATTCTGAAAATCCTCCTTGTAGGATCCCAGGATCGGAATCTGGCATTAGATTATCAGAAGCCGAGAATGGGGCACTACGAAGGCTGTCGACACCGGATTCGGCAATCGGGATTCATGTGAATCCGATTTTCGGGTTTGGGGCGTGACAATCATCTTCATCTTGCTTGATTAAGGAACTCATCATCTTGATTTTATATAACTCAAAATTATTTTTCCCTGAGTGCTTCTCAATCTCATACCTAGTGCTCGTCATTATTATTAATCCCTCAGATTCAGATCTGTGCCCCAACGATAGCTTTGATATCACTTGTTGGGAAATTTAACCTGCGGAATCACACAGATCTAGATTTAGGATAGCAATTCAATGGCACCAAGCACATACAAGAGAACACACAGATTTAACGTGAAAAACCCTTGCGAGAAAAACCACGGCACAAAGCGACAGATCTCCACTATGAAAATAAAAATTACAAAGAGAGAGGACTTACCCGATTCGAACAACCTCAAATCTTACCCTTGCTACACTCTTTAATTTCCCTAGAACCCCTTTAAAAAGCCTTAGAATTATTTTTCATATCCTAAAAAAGCCCTAGGAACACCTACTTATAGTTTAAGCTACTTCCCTTCCGCGTCTCAGTTGCGAAAGGACTCAAAATCCGCAATCCGCACAAAATTGAGGAACAAATCTGCGTAACCACAACCAGTCGAGCGTCACCCACGATCGGTCGAGCGTCACCCACGACGGGTCAAGCATGACCCATGACCGATTGAGCACCTTAGACCCCAAATTTTGATGCTCGCTGGACTTTGAGTCGATTCGCTCCCACGACCGGTCGAACCTGACCCATGACCGGTTCAAATTACATGCAGTAATTACATTGGGTTCTTGCAAATTCACTATATCTATTACCCTACATTTATGCATTTGTTTTTTCCATGCTATTCATCTACATGCGTGCTTTACATATGAAATTCGAGTTATATACTTGTATAAGTGACTGACATAAATTATGACTGTGTTTGGCTTAATGCAGTATTTTTTAGTAGAAGAAAAAGTCGATACCACCAAGTCAAGCGAGGGTGTTCAAACATACACCCTAGAATCCGCATACCGCCAGATGCTTCCAATGGTTTACAAATCATACTTCTTACAGCTGGAGGGATAATGATCCAATACAGACGTTTCCCTCCCCACGCAACTTCCTTACTGTGACCCAAGTGGGCCATAACAAGATCATGGTGGACTGTTTAACTCGAGTAGTTAATCAAGGATTATAAATAATACTACAAGACATTTGATCAAATGAACTAAGCCATCTGATTAATCTCCTTCAAAATGGACGGCCAAATTGTTTTAACTCCCAACGTGCATTTCGTGCGTACTTAATCATACTTATTTGATAATGTGATCATGTTAATTTTGATCCCGTAAGTAATCTATAATGAACCCCACCTATCCAACGGTTCATATTTATATATGTGAGGCCATGTGCTATATCTGTAGTTTTTTTTTGGAGCTTTTTCCTACTGTACGCCTCACTTTTAAGCCACGTACCTTATTAAGCCCTTCCAAACTTACCTTCTTAGACTACTCCCCTGTTGTACGGATGTACATTTACTAGATCAAAATGTCCTTGCTTTATCAGAAATGTCATTTCTAAAAGTTGTGGTTCCCTATGGTTACGGATTATAACCATAGCCATTGAAATTAACCGCGAAATGAATGGAATTAACCGCGAAGTGAATGAAATTCACCAAAAAGTGAATGAAGTAAATGAAATATACCGCAAAGTAAAGGAAATTCACCACGAAGTGAACGAAGTGAATGGAATTGATCGTGAAGTGAAGAAAATTCACCCTGAAGTAAATGAATTGAATGGAATTCACCGTGAATTGAAGGGAATTAACCACGAAGTGAAGTAAATTCACCGTGAAGTGAAGGAATTTGACAGCGAAGTGAATGTAATTAACCGCGAAGTAAATGAAATTCACCACGAAGTAAATGAAATTCACCGCGAAGTAGATAAATTGAATGAAATTCACCGCAAAATGAGTGAAATTCACTACGAAGTGAGGGAAATTCACCGTGAAGTAAATGAAGTGAATGAAATTGACCGCGAAGTAGATGAATTAAATGGAATTCACTGTGAAATGAGTGAAATTCAATTCGAAGTGAAGGAAATTCACTGTGAAGTGAATGAAATTGACTACGAAGTGAATGAAATTGATCACGAAGTTAATGAAATTGATCGCGAAGTTAATGAAATTGATCGCAAAATGAATGAAGTTAATGAAATTGACCATGAAGTGATTGAAATTGACCATGAAGTGAATGAAATGGACTTTCGACCATCGACCTGATGGAATCTTGAAAAATAACCAGGTTGGTTGGCTAAAGTAACTTCTCATACCCCAAAATTATATAGTATGTCAAATAACTCATTCTGGTTTAGGAGATATGCTTGTTAAATGAATAAAAAGAGAGAAAAATATTTTTACATGCTTTTATATATATATATATATATATATATATATATATATATATATATATATATATATATATACATTTGTATAAATATGTATTAGAGAAAAATGTAGGGGAAAAAACTTCTCCTTGAAGGAAAAAAAAAACTGAACAGACTGTCGTGGTCTGCTTTAGTTGGTTTTTGCCGATTATCTTATCAAGCCTATTGTCTTTTCTATTTCTCTCTGATTCTCTTTCTTTATATTGAATCCAAGGGCGTTAAATCGTGGAGTTGTCGAAGCCTTTCCCCTTGTGCCGCCTGGCCTAGGTGCGATGAGGAGAAGGTTTCAATTTCATTCTGACCACTATCTTTTTGAAACAGATAGTTCACAGTGCTCATTCTAACGAAATCGGCAAAGTCCAACGGTAGTGTGCCGTATATAAGAGAAAGTGGATTGTCTGGTGCAAGTTTTGTGGGTCTTATCATGAGGTATGCATTATATCCAAACTGTCTATTCATTTGGAGAACTCGTATTAATTCTTGAGACGGAAAATAAGACAAATCTAACTATCAAGTGGACCACACTGTAAAAAGTAGTGGGAGATTTTTTATTTTTATTTTTTTTCAATTGGCTTATTAGTACACAATTCATTGTCAGTTCACACTTCACTATTAGCAACCGCTACAAAGGAATTGATACAAAGACCACAGTATTGAAACGAGGTATCTTCACTCAGTCTACCGCTTGAGCTATGAATTTGGGTGTACTATTGAAACCCTTCCAGGGGTCACAAAAGTTTTTGATCAATATGAAATTTATTTTCCTATTCATCCAAGTCTTCGTGAGCTTACGAATATATTGGATGGAAAATCAACATTATGATTGGCCCTACGAAATTTGTAATAGTGAAAATCAATTTCCCCGCTACTATTTGTGTTGTGGTTCAGTTGATCTTTGGATGTGATTCTTTTTTTTTGGTAATGCTCTGAAATGATCTCGAAATTTGAATGAACGTTGTGGATATAATAAATACAAAACTGTGGGGCCATGTAACTTTGATCTCTTTTGAACCGTTCGTTGAACTCGGAGTTCAATGAGCATCAGCGCTCGTGCAAACAGGCCAATCCGCTTTCAAAAGAGAGACGGGGGTATTTTAATCCGGTAAAAAGTCGTGTCTACCTCGCTAAGTAAGTTTGGACAGGCGTCAAGCGTAGTAAGGCACGTGGCTCAAAAATGAAGAGGAAAAACTCCAGTTTTTTTTTCAGGGCACGTGGCTCAAAAGTGAAGAGGAAAATCTCTTTTTTTTTTCAGGCGACTCAGTCGCCTGCATCTTTCACAGCGTACATGCGTTTTGAGTTATGGAATTTAAGTCCCACCATGAATAATCCAGACCACTGATTTAATTAATCTTAACGTGTATTAAAATTTCATGAAAAATTACTACAGATGGAAATAATCCCATCAGATAATATTAGAATCATTTTTGTTGAATGTGGAACGGTTGATATATTTTTTAATCAAAATCATCTAGAACGATTTCTACCGTTGAAAATATTAGTACATGCTCCATCCATAGTAGGGCACAGCATATAAATGGTATGGATCACGGATAAATGGGCCCCAATTGTCAGAAATGAAATTGCGTGTACGTAAGAAAAGCGGGACGCGGATTTCCTGCGAAAGCCTTTCGCAGGAAGTTCCTGCGCAAGTATTCGGGGTGGGGCCTACTGCGAAATTTTTAGAAATCAAATCCGTCCATCCGTTTTTCGACCTTATTTTAAGTTATTCTACAAAAAATGAGAAGGATCCAAAACTCAAGTGGGCCATAGGAGATGAAACAGTGGGGAAGGGATTGCCCACCGTTGAAACCTTCCTAAGCTCCACCTTGCTGTTTATATGCCATCTAAACCGTTTATAAGGTCATTTTCACTCAAGATAAAGTGAAAACACCATAAACTT
Organism: Magnolia kwangsiensis; assembly: GCA_037074715.1. NCBI lineage: Eukaryota > Viridiplantae > Streptophyta > Magnoliopsida > Magnoliales > Magnoliaceae > Magnolia > Magnolia kwangsiensis. The sequence goes on from CM073571.1 coordinate 14,147,295, forward strand.
GTACTGTTACAAAACTTTTATGGCCATATAAATATTTCAACGGTGGTCACTAAATATTCACTTTTTCTTCTTGTGTGGCCCACTTGAGTTGTGGATCCTCATAATTTTTGGTCTCACGTTATAAAATGAGCTTCAAAAACGGATAGAAGGGTTGGATTTCTCACAAACATCTAAGTGGCCCCACGCAGAAATCCGCGTCCAGAAAAGCGCTGGTATCAAATGTAGTGAATTCCTCGCTGCTCGCACTCGTCGTCAAAACGACGAAGCCAGATCCTCTGCTTGCCACAAGCAAATTCAAAGCAACGCGTTTTCAGTTGGAAGAAAATTCGAATCTTGATTTCTTTTTGTTCTCTCCAAAAAAATCTCAAACACTTTTTAAGTCAACAGTAAGAAGAACCCAAACAACACCAATATAGAGAGAATCCTAACAACGAACACCCAAATCTCGTCTGTTTCTTCTTCTTAGGTACGTAACAATAACAGAAGAAATGAAAAACCCAATATTTGAATTTCATTTTTATTATATCTGGATTCGTGAAATAACTGCTTTCTTGTTCTTCTTCTTTTGGAATCATGTGGGTTATGTTTCATTTGATTGATTGAATTTGTATTCATTTGTCTGAGTTCTCGAAGATGTGAATCTCTGTCTTTGATACTGTTTGAATGCTTCCAAGGCCAGAGAGAGAACGACGGGATTTGATTGTTTCCGTTCTTCTCGTTTTTGGGTTCTGTTTGGTGGTTCTGTATAATTCCATCCGTGTATGAAAGCAATTATAACAATCCAAAATCATGAAAAGTAAAAGGAACCTGAAAATCAAATTGCATGAAGAAACCCATGTCTTCTTTTTCATTTCCCAACGTTCATTTGGAGTAGTGAAAATTAACAAAGATGCTTAAAACCCAAATCCTATTTGATTTGAAAATATATGAATTTTGGTTACTTTCAGTTCTCAGTACTTCCCTTTCTGTGATTTTATCTGAATTTGGGGTTCTTGTTATTTTCAGTTTGGTTGCAGGAGTAATAATAATTCTGCTCGGTTAATGGAACTCTTTCACAAAGCTAAGGAGGTTCGTCTTCGAAGTCACCATGATAAGTATCTACTCGCAGAAGAAGATGAGGAATCCGTCTGCCAACATCGTAACGGATCATCCCGGAGTGCAAGATGGACGGTCGAATTCATCGATGGGAGTAACTTTCTGCGTCTTAAGAGCTGTTATGGTTATTACTTGACAGCATCTAATATCCCCTTGATTCCTGGAATATTGATGGGTAGGAAGGTTATTCAGTCTCTCCCTATGAGTTTGGATTCATCTGTCGAATGGGAACCCTTTAGAGAAGGATTCCATGTTAAGCTTAAAACTCATCACGGAAAATTTCTACGTGCGGACGGTGGTCTACTGATATGGAAGAACTCAATTACGCATGATATTCCACATAGAAGTTCTACCCAAGATTGGGTGTTGTGGGAGGTTGATGTTATGGAAATACTAGTAGAATCTCCGTCGCGACCGCCAATGCAAGCTAATTCGCGGTTAGACTCTCGGGTGTCGTCCTCTTCGTCAGAGATGTCCCAAAAATTATCTAAACCAGAGGTGTGTTTTGTTTCTTGTTTTAATTAAATTATTATTATTATTATTTATTTTTACATCGAGTATTAGTTTCTTTAATGATAGGCCATGTCCCAAAAAATCTCCATAATGGGACAATCCTAACTTTTCAATTGGTTGTCCAAGAATAGATTGCCAAATAGAGAAAAAAAAGCTGCAATTCTCTGCCCTCTTTATTCAATGTAAAATGGTAGAGATTGGATGGCTAGAATATTCCAATACAGTAGATTTTGGGTTATGGTCCCTCTTCTAATTAGCCATTTATTTGATATATGTGTATTTTTGTAGTAATTGGTTTCTTCTTCTTCTCCTTCTTCTTTTCATTGTGCAGTCATCTAATTCATTTAATACTAGTTCGCCACACAAGGCTGATGGGCGGACTATCTACTTTAAAATTGCAAAGGACAAAGGAGGGGTTGATGAGGCCTTTGTGGAGTCTTTCTTCAGTTTCAAAGGAAACAGCGTATTTGAGTTGACTCAAAAGTTGGAGGAGGAATCGGGGTTGAGTGATATCATTGTGTGTTCACGCAATCACTTGAATGGAAAGCTATATCCCCTCCGACTGCAACTTCCTCCCAACAATACTGCTATGCATGTTATAGTAGTCCCATCATCATCTAAAGGTCGGTTGCTTCCTTTCTTTATAACTTTTGCTTTCATGGATCTTTCTTTTTTTAAAAATAAAAATAATAAAATTGAAATACAACATAGACAATTGGAGCTTACTTCCATCAACCTTCTATGAATGCTGCCACTACCAACTCATGCTTCGAACCCATGCCGTCCCTTCTGCTTTCTAGGTTCTTGTAGCTATCTCTATCACCTCTAAGGATAGGGATGCAACTCAGGCAGGTCGGTCTCTTTCGGTCAACCCATGCCCAAACCAACCTCAAAAGGAGTTCGGTTTGTTTTTTTTTTAAAAAAATAAAAAATAAAAAAAATTAATTAATTAATTTATTTATTTATTTTAAGATCATGTTGGGTAGGGCTGGGTTACCGCCTGCAATCAGGAATCTAACACATAAACTACCATACTAACAGTATGTAAAATAAAGTTTGCAATTGCCACCCATAAACAAATTTAAAGAAATAAATATAAAAACTAACTAAAGTTTAGAAGGACTATTCTGGGGATGAAAAAGTTATTATAAGAAAGACTATTTTAGAGATTAAAAAGTTTCATATAATAACTCCATAACCCGGAAATAAGCTCTTGTTCCACGTCACAATCCTAACCTTTGACTTTTAAAGTTGAATGTGGACCATGCAAATTTTTCTTGGTATTGTTAATGACTCACCTCTGGGCGGCTATGGTCAAAATCAGTTTTTCAGCGTAATTTCTTATCATACTGCGTAGCATAGGTCCACAACATGGACGGACCACTCCACATGGGGAAACGGATTGGCTACTCGCCTGCCACCAGCCAAATGCTGGTGGTCGGTGCTCCGTGGGACCCACAATTATATATGTGTTTCATCCATGCTGTCCATCTATTTTTTTAGATCATTTTATGGTATGAGACCAAAAATGAGGTATATCCCAATCTCAAGCCGACTACATTACAAGAAACAGTGTCAAATGAATGTCGACCATTAAAAACTTTTTGGGGGGCCATAAAAGTTTTGGATGAAACTGATTTTTTTTTCCTTTATTTTGGTTTGTATGAAGTAATCAACAGATTAGATGTCAAATAAACGGTACAGTGGGCCTTAGGAGGATTTTAATGGTGGATATCCAATCGCTATTGTTTTCCTATGGTGTGATCCACCTGAGATTTATATACCTTTCAAGGATCAAGCCTAAATTGATCTGTAAAAATGGATGAATGGACTGGATGAAACACATACATCATGGTGGGCCCACAGAGCACCGACCACCAGCCACTGGGCTGGTGGCAGGGGGAGTAGCCAATCCGTTTCCTCAACATGTAGGCACAGATTAGTTCTGATCATACGAATATTATTTTCGATGCATGGACGAATCAATATCATAAACCTCGTGTAGCAAAGAGTCCATAACATGGGCATTCCAGCCACTAAGCCCATTTTGCATTCGAGCTAATTTTTTGTTGTTGTAACTCACATGCGTGTATTCCTACAGTTTAAGTTGAGTCCCAACGAGTTTAAATTGGCCTGACCCAACTTTCATACTTGAGGGTAGTATCTAAGTTCCATCATAAAGTTTGTTATTTGAATCAGTGCTCTATATTTTGATTTTGTGTTAAGATTGAGGATCGCCTGTGTTGAAGGTATAAGAAATTTCTCATTCGTCCACCTCATTTTTGGATGACTCAGCTAACAAGATATGACTGGATTTGTCTCTCCCAAATAGATTGTTAACTACATGATATAACTTTTACCGTATGATACTTTTTTCTGAGTCCAATCATAATTTTTGTGTTAGGTTGTACCAAACACTTTTTTCAAATAATACTAAAAATAAGTTACATCCAAAGATACGGTGGATCACTCTACTAATTGAACAAACTATTATTAAAACTTAACAAACTATTATTGAAACTTTTATAGGGCCACTGTGAGGATTATTTAACATGGGACATGTTTATAGGATCACATATACCCAGATGAAGTTAAAATACAAATATCATAGACTTTTATAACGGTAGCATCAATTCCTGGCGTGGTCCACTTTAGCCTTGAATCTGCATTATTTTTGAGTTTTTATATTATAATGATCTGAAAAAATGGATGGATGGTGTGGATCTAAGAAACGCATAATCTTTGGGCCCACTTAAATTTCTCACCCAAGAAATACCGTTGCTTGCTATGTGGTGTAGGGAGCGGATTAGGTGAGACCCGGACTCACCCATGACGGTGTAGCCATTACTGCAGGCCCACCTTGATTTGTGTATTCTGTATCCATTTTGTCCATCCATTTTGGAAAGCATGATACCAAAACTTAAAAATATCCGATCATAAGGTGGACCATATTTCAAAAAACAGTGGTGATTAAACACCCTACCATTAAAAACTTCTTACGGCTTACCTTAACGTTTCTGTAGTTTTTATTTTCCATCCAATCTGTTGATAAGTTCTCGTAAGCCTGGATGGAGAGGAAAACAAATATCGGCTTAATACAAAGCTTTTGTGGCCTAATAATGGCCACTCACCACTGTTTCCTATGGTATAGTCCACCTAATAATTGGATCTGCTTCGTTTTTTCTATGATGCACTAAACTTATCTGGAAAAAAGAATGGACGGAGTGGATAAAAAATACACACGTGGGCAGCATTGTAAGTGTGGCACTGTCTTGGGTGCGGCGGAGGTCTCACCTAATCCGCTCCCACGGTGCAGCACATTCCTGGTTGAGAGAAGAAAAGAAAAAGGGTTGACATGTGAAATCTCAGTGGGCCTTGCTATGATATATGTATCAGATCCACACCGTCCATTCATTTTTCCATACAATTTTATGGAATAAAACAGAAATGGTAGATCTAAGGCTCATATTGGCCACGCTACGGAAATAGTGGGAATTAGATGCCTCCTGTTGAAAATTTCTTAGGGCCATAGAAGACTCCGATCAAGCTGGACCATAATAAGGTTTCAACCATAATGGTTCAATCCTTGCTACTTTCGCTAGTGTGGTCCACTTGAGCTTTTGTTGTGCCTCGTTTTTGGGATAATAGTTTAGAATGATCTCTAAAAATTGATGGTGCACGTGGATCTAAAACATATATCATCCTTGGGACAATGAAGTTCCACACCTTAAAAATCATGTAGTGTAGCAAACAATCAATTTGGTAAAGAAATCCCACGTATCTTGTTAGCCAAGTCATCATTGATGATATGTACCAAGGAGAAGTCACGGCACTGAATTTTCGTGTGCCTCCACAACAGACGATCCACGCTTAAATGCTACAAAGTACAGGTTATTCTTCCTCTTCCACGTAACTTGATTTGCTTTCAGGTTAGGTCATTGTTTTAAGTAAGTACATTATATATTACGCTTAGATCCATAACTCAACTGGCAGACTAAGTGGAGCTTCCTCGTTTCAACACTTGAGCTTCCTCGTTTCAACACTTGAGGTCTTGGTACCGATCCCTAACGGGGTTGGCTAACATGGAGTACTATGTGTACTGACATGGGTGTGTACCAGCAAGCTAACCCAAATTTTATTTTATTTTTTTATTTTTTAAAGTAAGTACATTATATTATATATTACGACCAAGTAATGCATTTTAGCATTAAAGCTATATAGCTCATTAATATAACTTAAGTTGTGTGTAGCCTATACTACATGATAATTTGCATATAAGACACATTATATAAACCATGCATCATACTAAGTATCTCACATTATAAGTTATTTTTCATTAAAATATTAAAATCAAATAATATTTTTAATGATCCGTAATGTATTTTTTATTTTTAATATCAATGCTTTTAGTAAAAATAATGTAAGTAATAATATTAATTAGTTTTGTTGCTCTTCCTTTACCTTCATACTTGATGATTATCATTTCTTATTACCTTAAGTTGCATTTGGTACATCCAATAGATTAGTTTTTTACAAATCTTTGGTAGGAATGAAAGTTGTTGAGATGTTCCTAACCACAGCTTTAAGATGATGATTAACAACCACAGGTGTGAGTCAATCGGTCAACAGCCAATTTCCTTGTTTCCTTTGGAAAATCAAGCATATACCTTCTTGTGAAATAAAAATCCAATTTTTGAGTTAGCCACTTTTATCAAAAGAAAAATGTTGATGCAATAGATGATTGATGTTATAGATTCTACCAAGATGAGACTTCTAAGTCTTTAATGGTATGGGCAGCCTCCTTATGCAAATTATATCATATACACAGGACAATACTTCTTCCCTTCTCCCTCTTTTTGACGCACGGGTGGTGTGAACTTGCAAATCTTCATAACTCTCTTCCTATCAATATTGCATTCCCCAACTTCTCAAACCTAGCCTTTGAATTTACAACCCTCCACTTGCTCCTCCCATACGTGAACTCAGGAGTCTTATAAACCTTTTCTTGCAGGTCCTCCTTAAGGAAAAGATTTACTTGGTCTGGTTGATGAAGTGGTCAATATATGTTTTTTGAGTGATAATGATAATTTATTTATTTAGACAAGCCAAAAGGCTCAAATTACAAAACGAAATTACAACCCAGCTAGACAGCTAAGAACGGCCACTGATCATTTTGGCTGAGATCTTTGATTCATGAAATCCACTCTATTATGTACATTTTTTGGTGTCTTATATACATCCAGCTCATAACCACACTTATTTTGAAACATCTCTCATTTCTCTCCCCCATATAGCCTAAAAGATCACCATCATTACTATCTTTCGCACCATGTTTCCTTTTGCTTTTTTCTTTTTTAACAGACCAATTGTAGGCCAAGCTAGTAGGAATCCTATCATGGAACCTGACATCACCTAAGGAAATCCGAAGGAGATGAGAATCCTTTCCCACACCTTGCGTGTAAAAGAGCAATGGATGTACAAGTGGTTCATTGATTCTATTGCTCTCATACATACAACACAACCGTTTAGGATTACTATGGCTCTTTTCAGCAAATTATCAATAGTAAGGGTTCGATTCCTTCCTGCCACTGCCAGCCATGTAAATGTCGCCGCTTTGTAAGGAGTGCAGCTAGATGATAAAAAAATTATAATAATAACGTATTGTTATCTTCTCTGGAATTTAACTTCAAAAACATTGGTTACTTTATCCCGAGTTCTCCTTAAAATATAAACATAGGTGTTGCACCCTGGGTTATTCCTTAAAAGATTAGCATGGGTACTCTACCTTAGGTTACCCTTTAAAAAATTAGCATAGGTCATGTTCTGCATTAGGTTACTTCCTAAAATATCAGCATGGGTGCCTTGCCCTAAGTTATTCCCTAAAATATTAGCACGGATGCTTTGCCCTGAATTCTCCCTAAAAGATTGGTAGAAGTGCTCTACCTTGGTTCATCCCTAAAAGATCACCATAACTGCTCTGCCCTATATTACTCCTTAAAGATCTCAAGAAGAAATTTTAGTATTTAATTTATATTCTTTGTGAAGTCATTACACTTGCAATATTCTACAACCTTAATATCTCTATTTATGTTCCTTGATGATTTATAATTCACGTATATGTTGTGATTTTATTTATATATATATATATATATATATATATATATATATATATATATGGAAATGACTTTAAAATTTTCAAAATCTGAATATGAAATGATTCCTTTAAGTCGTTGTGCTCATCCCATTTAATTAATCATTTCAGGTACCGAGCCATAATAGTTCGAGCATACAAGATTCTTCTATTAGTTCTTTCATTACACTGGGCTTAGTTGATTTCAAGTTATCATTATAAATTTGTTATTTATTCATTCAATACATAAGATAGTTTGATTTTTAGTTATCATTGTATTAGAAATCCTAGACATGTAATTTGTGAATATTATTTTGATTCGAAATTTAATTCATAAGAATTTTCATTCATTTCTAGTATCTTACATTTGAATTTGTGCTGATTGTAAAAGAGTAGTATACAAATAATATAGTTCATGGGCCCGGAATTCAAGTTTCAAGTTGCCTACTCGGATACCCAAATTTTAGGGCTAACACAAGTAGAGATCTACGAGAATTTCTTCTATAGACTTTCAACAAATCCGAATACCCGGGATCTTGACACGATGATTATGTTAGATCCATCTCGAGATTAGGACTTGTTTATCAAAAAGATAAACTGAGCTGGAACGGAAGTCAAGTTAGATGCCTTAATCAATGATGTCATTAGCGCAAGGTTAAAAAATCAAGTTCAATGACTAACCCTCTCCTTTTAAATGATCACCTTAAAGTTGTAATATTATTAGTTACTGAATAGTCAGATCAACTTTTACTAATCTGATTCTAATCCAGCTAGTTCCATGCTTGGGGTTGTAAGCCTTCAAGTTGAGTATGACTCCGACGAACTTGGCATGTTTGACTAAATACGGCTGTTCAACAACAGGTGGCCTTTGTTGTGTGAGAGGGTCAATAACAAGGACGTAGACTGTGTAGCGAGGGGCTCACCTATTGCGTTGTGTCGTTCCTCCATTTTTCGGCTCCTTTTAGGGCATGAGCTCAAAGTCGAAGCATATCCAAAGCTCAAGTGGACCACACCACAGGAAACGGCGGGGAAAACACCATCTACGGTTGAAATCTTCCTGGGACTCGCAATGATGTTTATTTGTTATCCAACTGTTTCATGTGTTGCTTCGACTTAGGGATTTGGATATGCTTCAATTTTGAATTCATCCCCTAAAATAAGCTAATAAAACGAATAAACAGCTTGGATAAAACACCACGGTGGGCTCCACAAAGAATCCACGTCTAGCTATAGCGAGCGTGTGAGCTCCTCACTACAGTCCGCGTCCCAATTACAATAGCAGTATGGATAATTGAACTGTGGGGCCCACTTTTTTTTTTTTTTTTTTAAATAACTTTTTATAATGACGGGTGGTTTCCACCCTTTCAAATTTAAACACCCAAATACAGTACGGCAGGTAGTATGTGGTTCAGCATTTTTGTGTTACCCCTATTATCCGTGCTCATGTTTCAGCTTTAGGGGTGGTGATGGGCTAGTGGCCAAGCCCTGTCGAGCAAGGGTCTGGGACCCTAAACTTTACCCAATGGCTGGGTCCAGTTTTGATTTCTAGGCCCATTTTCTTGGCAGCGGCCAATGATGAACGACCGATACAATCGTCAATTCGGTCAGTGTTATAAAGTAATGTATGATATAATGACAATCTTGGGCTGTACAGTTCAGCATATTCATGTAATTTAAAAACATTTCCCTGGTTGTACGTTCATTTTTTTATCATCAAAATCATTTTTTATGGTCAGACTGGTTGCAAATGGATAGGATGCTCCAACAATTTAAAATTTAGATTATTTGAAACCTTTGATCATGTTGTCTAAATTCCTTATAAAGCCAGAAGGCCTCTTTAGTCCAATCAAGGTCTGGGCTGGGGATTAGGGAACCTAGGCTTGGATATGGGTTAGAAATACCTGTCAGGGCTCAAGGAAGTCTGTGATGTGCGGCTTCAAAATACATTGGTCGTTTTAAATTTTGTGTAGGATCCAAGCCGATCAGCATGTGGGCCATGCTCTTGACACGCATTCATCCAAAATTCAAGCAAGGCTGCCCGTGACTGAGGGGATATCCCTCTTTCCTGGCGGGCCCAGCCATATCGGCCATGCCCAAGGAGATTAGGGCGTGGGCCTGCGCTTTGAAGACTAAAGGCTCGGCCCATTTCCATTCCTACTTGTCTTTCGTAGCAATGCATTTGGCCTTCTTTGAAGATCTGAACCTTTCTAGAGTGATCTCGGACACGGATTTCCTGCCAGAGCCTTTGGGAGAAGTTCCTGGGCTGGAAACCTAGGTGGGGCTCACCATAATCTTTGTGAGAAGTCCATACCGTCCATCAGTTTTTATTTAGGATATGAGATCAAAAGTGAGCAGGATCCAATACTCAAGTGGTACATACTAGAGGAAAATGTTGTTAGGGAAATTCCAACCGTTGAAACCTCTCTGAGGTCGAAGGTGATGTTTACGTGCCATCCATGCCGTTCATAACGTCATATCTACTGGGATGGACTGAAAAAATATATATTAGCATGATTCAAAACTTCTATGGCCCCGTGAATATTTCAACCCTGGTCGTTCAATCCTCACGTTTTTGGCCCACCTTAGTATGGGATCCAGCTTATTTTTGGCCCCATGTCTTAGAATGAACTCACAAAAAGGATAGACGGAGTGAATTTCTCACAAACATCACAGTAGGCCCACCTAGGTTCCGAGCGCAGGAACTTTCCGCGTCCAATGATCTCTTTCACGAACGGTTTGTATCAGTCCACATAGCAAGCGGATGTTTTTTTTTTTCTTATAAGAGTGGATTAGGTGCGGCACCGGACTCACCCAACACAGTGCGGCCCAGCTTAATATATGTATTGTATATCCAGACCGCCCATCCATTTTTTCAGGTCATTTTAACACATGAGCCCAAAAGTGAAGTAGATCCGAATCTTAAGTTGACCACACAATAGGAAATAATAGTAACTGACCACAAGTTTCAGCATCATTGTGACCTTGTCAACGGTTTAGATGGAAAGTAAACATTACAGTGGACCCTAAGAAGTTTTCAATGGTGAGCGTTCATTCGACGTTATTTCCTGTGCCATTGTCCTCTTGAGATTTGGATCTGATTTTTTCCGGGCTCCAGCTGGAAAAGTGGATGGACACATCAAGTTGTGGAACCCACCATGATGCATCCATACGTCCAATCATTTTTAGAGATAGCGAATGAGATAGATCTAAAGTTCAAGTGGACCCTATCATCGAAAATAATGGGGACATCGACATCCACCGTTCAAAACTTCTCAGGGGTCACAGTAGTTTCCAATGAAGCTGGTATTTTTGTTTTCACTTCATATATATGTATGTTAACTTATGAATAGGATGGATCTCAAAAATACATCACTGTGATCCTTATAAATGTTTCAACGGTGGGTGTGACGGCTCCCACGGTTTTCAGTGATGGGTCCACTTGAAATTTAGATCTATCTCATTCTCTTTGTGATGGAATAAAACGTTCTCTACAGATAATTGGACGGTATGGATACAACACATGCATCATTGGAAGGTCCACAGGACTTAGTGACGTCACTTTAGTAGCCATTTGGTTAATGACCTGGTCAGTATCCAATCCGCGCCCAGTTGAGTATAGAAATGACGTCTCCAAGTTATGTGGGCCCTACTATGATGTGTTTTTTGCATCCACACCGTCCATACATTTTGAGAGATCATTTTAGGGGATGATAAAGAGAATGAGGCATATCCAAGGCTGGAGTGGATCCCACCACAGAAAACAGTGGAGAGGGTGACGCACACCGTTGAAACCTTTCGAAGGTCTACCATAATGTTTATTTGAGATCCAATGTTCATGTGTTAAATCAGACATTAAAGAAGGGAAAACATAAATATAGCTTGATCCAAAACTTTTGTAGCTTTTAGAACTATTTAACGGTGACATCACTCTCCCTACTGTTTTTTATTGTAGGGTTGACTAGAGCTTTGGATTTAACTCATTCTTTAGATTACGCCCGAACATGTTCTCTCCAAATGTATGGAAGGTGTGGATACAAAATATATATAATAGTGGAGCCAACTGAAGTTAGTGACGTCACTTCACGAGTCTCGCTACTCAACCTATCCGCACCTAATCCACGTCCGCATCGTATGGGTGAGACGGGCCGCGCGTTACCCGCTTTCCGGCTTTGATAAGGATGGAAGTAGGGCTGTCAACGGGCCGGGCCTAAGCTTGTTATCGGCGGAAATTTTAAACTGTTTCGACCCGGGCCGTCAGTTGGACTCATTCAAATATTCGAATTTCTGCACGCAAGAAGTCGCATTTAACGGAACTTCTCTTTCGTCGGAGGCAGAAGACTTGGACGCTTTCTTCCTGCCAGTTGGACGTCACCTAGCAAACGCGGACTTTTGCAGGAAGTTCCTGCGCTGGGAACCCAGGTGGCCCACTGTGATGTTTGGGAGAAATCCTACTCATCCACCTGTTTTTTTAGTTCAATTTAGGACCATCTATTTTTAAGTTCAATTTAGGACATGAAGTCAAAAATGAACCGTTTCTAGAGCTCAAGTGGGCCAAAAACATGATAATTCAACGTCCATAATTGAAACATCCGTGACCCACAGAAGTTTTGAATCATGCTAATATTTGTGATTTCAGGTCATCCATGCAAGAATAAAGTTATTAATTGTATGAATGGCCCGTAAATATCACTGTCGAACTTAGATAAATTTTAATGGTAGAAATTTTTCTAACCACATTTTCCTTTTAATATAGCCCACTTGGGCTTTGGATACGGCTCATTCTTAGCATCATTTCTTAAAATTAACTCAAAAAACAGATAGAAGGAGAAGATTTCTCACAAATACCACAGGGGCCCCACCTGGTTCCCAGCGAAGGAACTTCCTGCGAAAGCCTTTCGCGTGAAATCTGCGTACTCACCCAGCTACCACGGGCCAAACAGTCGCGTACACGTGGTAGTTGGAACGCGGATTGGGGACTGCCTTCGCCAGTCGTTATTATACAGTATTCTTTCTATATATGAATTTTTCCCACACTATACATTCATTTTTCCATATCATTTCACGGTACGAGTTAAAAAATAGGCGGATCCAAGGCTCACGTGGACCACCTATACAAAGCAATGGTGTTAATGACACTCATCGTTGCTAGGGATCACCATGATAGTTAAATGCCATCCAACCGATCCATAAGTTTATAAACATGGATGAAGATAAAATACAAATATCAATTTGATCCAAAACTTTTGGAGCCCCAAAAATTTTATGACATACCATGTGTTTACTTAGGCCTTGTATCTGCTTTATTTTTTGGCTTATAACTTAAAATGGCATGATAAATGGATAAATAGTGTAAATAAAACCCATACATTAGCCTTTCAGATCCCCATCCGAAACGTATTGGTTGTGACCCTGCTACTAGACAATATACCGTGATTAGTGCTTTCTCTGCTCCACTGTGATGTATGTGTTTCATCCATGTTATCTACCCATTTTTCTATATCGTTTCATGATATGATCCCAAAACAAGCTAGATCTAAATTTCAAGTCGACTACACTGTTGATTAAATGCTCACCATTAAAAACTTATTCAGAGCCACGACAGTTTTGTATCGAAATGATATTTATTTTTCCCTTAATCCAGATCTATATGAGCTAATCAACAGGTTAGATGTTAAATAAATATTACATTGGGCCTTAGGAAGGTTTTAATGGTGGACATTCAGTCACTACTGTTTTATCGTGGTGTGGTCCGGCTGAGATTTAGATCTGCCTCATTTTGGGGATCGAACTCTAAAATGATCATTAAAAATAAATAGACAGCTTAGATAAAATATATACATCATGGTGCAGCCCACAAAGCACCAACCATTAGCCACCTAGCTTATGTCAGCCTCGCTAGCCAAACCGCGTCCATCTGAGTGGGGTGGGTTTGAAATCGTATTGTATTTACTCATTACACTTTTAGCTGCGTAAACTGGGTTGGGCCCATTGTGAATGTATATGATTTATCCAAGACGTTCATCCGTTTTACCAACTCATTTTAAGCATTGACTCAACTATTTAATTATATCCAAAGATCAACCGAACGGAACAATACCACGGGAAAAAGTGGGAAGAAGGATTTCAGGAGTTGAATTCATGCAAGAGCCCATGGTGTTCTTTATTTGTCATAGAAGCTATTCATGAGATAACAAAGGCATAGGCCAAGGGAAAATAAAAATTACCAGCTTAATCGAAAACTTACATGCGTGCAGCAAAGAATTTTTCAACAGTAGACATTCAATTCATATTAGCTGATGTAGTCCACTTTGGCTTTGGATATGATTCATTTTTAGTTTCAAGACATAAAATTATTTGGTAAAATGGATGGAAGGAGCAGTTAAAATACATAAATCACGGTGTACCCCACGCACTTGGTTAGAAAAGATGCGACTGCTGACAAAGGTGAATGTCTCGGCCATGCAACAAAAAGCCCATGGGGCTAATGTGATTTCCATGTGATATCCCGTCCATCCATCAGTTGATCCAGACCATGATAGGGACGAAGCCTAAAAATCAGGCAGATCGGCATTTCATTTGAGCTGCCACCGAAAATAGTGGGGATGGGCAAGTTGAAACCTTTCTAGTAGCTCACCTCACTGCTAATATGACATCTAACCCGTTCCTAAGGTGAGTGTCAACAGTATCAAGGGAATAAAGAAGGAATTTCCAGTACCTTTTTCAAAAAGTTTTTAAGGTGATACCTCGTTAATCAATATAATTATTGTTGATGTGGAAATTTGGTTAGCCATCTTTGGACCAGTGAACCTACGCAAAGGACAAATAAAGAAAATCTCGTTTCGTGCGAGGGATCCTTTGATGCCTAAGTCAGGAAAAGAATCTAGATCTAGTTAAACATTGAGAGTTTGGGGCTAAAAATTGTGCCTTTGGAGGCTTTTTTATTTATAAGTGAGGAGAGGCGGTGTTGTAGAGGGCACTTATCCCTATTTAGTAGGAGCTGATTATAGTAGGATTCGGACTCATTGTGTGGCGGATCTTTCTAAATTATTTACTAAAATATCGGGGTAATCCGTGTGGGAGTCGGTTTCCAGAACGCGAACAGACCCGATAGAGGTCAGGTCGGACCCCCATAGGGTGGGTTCAGCTGTCCTTGCAGAGAATACACCATCCAAGATTCAGTCCAGCACAACAAATCAGTCCAGCATAACAAATCAATTCGACTAGCAACAAATCTCTTCCATGCTTATCTGTAACTATATTTAGTTAAGATAATATTTGATCGATTCTGTAAAATTTGTAAACATGTGCATGTGTGTGTGTATGTATATATATGTGTGTGTGTGTGTGTGTGTGTGTGTGTGTGTTTGTATAAGCGTAACGAAATAATTTATTTAGCCAAACAATATTTTGTCCTTTTATGGTATCAGAGCAACGTTCGAGCATTGACTACACTGAGACTTTCAGTCCGGTTGTAAAACTCACTACTATTCGGATTATACTTATCCTTGCCCTTCACCACAGTTGGAAAATACATCAACTTGATGTAAATAATGCATTCCTTCACGGCTCACTCTCTGCGGAGGTTTATATGTTTCAACCACCGGGGTTCATTAATCAGACACTTTCCTCCCATGTTTGTAAGCTTCGATGAGCAATCTATGGCCTCAAGCAAGCCCCACGAGCTTGGTACCAAGAGCTTAGTTCCTTTTTGCTCTCTTTTATATTTACCAATGCCAAATCAGACATCTCACTCTTCATTTATAGTTGTAACGATGCTATCATATATTTTCTTGTATACGTTGATGATCTACTAGTTACAAGCAGTAATGTAAGCTTTGTCTCTAGCTTCATTGATGCTATCTCCTAGCGGTTCTCTGTCAAAGATTTGGGATCACTTCACTACTTTCTTGGGATTGAGGTTACACTACCAACGGTCTTTTCCTTAGTCAACACAAATACATCCATGATCTCCCTGTTCGGACTCATATGGATGGAGCCAAGGACGTTAGCACACCTCTTTTGACCACTGGTTCACTTATACTTCGTGATGGCTCTCCTTCGGCCGATGCTACCCAATATCGTAGTGTCATAGGGGCATTACAATATCTCACTCTCACTCATCCAGACATATCCTTTGCCATTAAAAACTCTCTCAATTTATGCATAATCCCACGGATTTTCATTGGACAACAGCCAAGCACTTATTGTGTTATCTCAAAGGTACTATTTTTAATGGTTTATTCCTTCGGCCAAACATGCCCAACTCCCTCTATGCCTACTCGAATGTTGACTGGGCTGGCAATATTGATGATTGCACATCCACCACTGCATATATTGTTTATCTTGGTGGTAGTGTCATCTCTCGAAGTTCTCACAAACAATGTTCAGTTGCTCACTCCTCTACCGAAGCCGAGTATCATGCTATAGCCTCCACTGCTGTTGAACCCACTTGGATTCAATCGCTACTACATGAACTTAAAGTTCCAGTCTCTCAATCACCAGTCCTCTATTGTGATAACGTGGGAAAAAATTTTATGTGCACAAACCCAATTTTTCACTCTTGCATGAAACATATTGTTATTGACTTTCACTTTGTTCGTGACAAAGTATCTCAAGGTCTCCTTCGCGTTGCTCATGTTGCCACCGTTGATCAGCTTGCCGATGCTCTCACCAAACCATTGTCTCGCCAACTGTTATCTCTTCTTCGGTCCAAGATTGGTGTCTCCAATGGGAGCACCATCTTGCGGGGGTATGTAGAGAATACACCATTCAAGATTCAGTCCAGCACGACAAATCAGTCCAGCACAACAATTCAATCAAGCACAACCAATCAGTTAAACACAACAAATCAGTCCAGCTAGCAACAAATCTCTTCTATGCTTATTTATAACTATATTTAGTTAAGATAATATTTGATTGATTTTGTAAAATCTGTAAACATGTGTGTATATTTATATCACAAAGCGTAATGAAATAATTCATTCAGCTAAACAATATTTTGTCCTTTTAGTCCTGAAATAGTCTGACCTGATTTACAACCAAGGTCAATGTTGCGTTCGTCTAAGGATGGGTCTTGCCAACCTGAGGTGAGTTAGTTTGCTTTCTTCAGATCACAGTTGATTAATAACTATCTCGACCTAGTGCCTTGAGGTCAAGCTTACCCTTTCCTCATACTTTGTCGGGGTAGTCGAGCTTAGCTTTTCTCCTTATTCAAGGAAACAGAGGTTAGCCCACTGGATCGCATTAGTTGCCGTTTGAATTGCTGACCTACCCTGTTAATAGTAGGTTAGTCTACTCCACCCCCCCCCCCCCCCCCCCCCCCCCCCCCCCCCCCCCGCAACAATAATTATTTAATTATCTTTGTATCTTTTCTTCAACTGCAGGTTGGGTGGGCCTGGGTAAAAATATTTTACCCTTTGGATGGGCCCCATGGTCATTTAGATGCGCCACATAATTGGAAAGTGTACGGGGGCAACTTTTACCCTCAAGCTTTTCCTTTATATAATTCATCTGAAGTATAAATGGACGACATCTGGACATAAATTTTATCTTAGGGTAAGCTTTATAAAAATCAAGGATAGCCATCTTTCTTCCATTTTATTTTTAGCTCATTTGAATTATGAGTTAGCCAAACTTTTTTCACCAATGAGATTGAGATTTGCATCTTATGGTTGAAGTGTATTTCTCATACACATCTAGCAAATTCTACCAAAAATGAGTGTGGGTGTCCCCTTCTCTCTTCACAGAGAATAAGATTAATGACAATAAAAAATTTGGACGGCATTGATGTCACTCTCGATCTTGAGAAGAGCACCGTAATACTTATGTAAGATCCACACCGATTATTAGATATTTAGTCTTGTATTAGTCTAAAAACATTAAATAAAAAATCAAGCTGACTTGTGATTATAATAGACCACAGGATATGAAATAATTAGAAGACATGTTCACTCTTGAGTTCCCACACAAATTCTGGCTTGCAGCTGAAAATTCATACACACACACGTCATTCACTTAATGGAGACAGTTTGGGCGGCAAGCTTTGCCCAGTACATAATTTTAATGGTGTGTTTTGCCCCATACACAATTTTTAATTATATAACCTACTTGAATCACGCATGGAGTTGGTTTCTTAGTTCTCAACGTGCAAACTTCTGTGACCCCTGAGAAGCTTTCAACGGTAAAAGGTTAATCACCATTATGTGGACCACCTGTATCTTGAATCAGCCTCAGTTTTGGGCTTGTATCCTGAAATGATATGGAAAGACTGATGAACGGTATAGATAAAACCCATACATAACGGTGGCCACTCAAAGCCCCTGCCTATTCTGAGCTAGAGACGTTGGGCGTAGTACGCAATCCTATAGGACGTACCTTTTGAAAATCATTTGTAGAAAGGTTCCGTAGCGGAGATCCCGTGTTAATTAATGGAAAGTCTTTTGTAAAATTCCCATTAAACAAATATAAGTTTTATCCAAAACTCGTGTGGACCCGGGTCCTCATCCCCACTGTTTCCTGTGGCCCACGCGAACTAATTAATGGACGGAGGGGATGCTACACAAAGATCACGGTAGGGTCCACACAGCTCTTTCTTGCACGGTTACGTAGGACAAGCGTTGTAGGAATTCACATTGCATTTTCAGTTTACATGTGGTAGATGCCTGGATCACGGCCGTTAGTCTGGTGGGCGACATATATTGTGACCGTATACTTACAGTGGCCAAATGATCCTAGCTGTAAAATGGGTGTAACTTTTTCCCACTGAGTGCAGAGCTTTCAGTTCTTTTGATGAAGGTTTTAACCATTCATTTCCTAGCTATAAAATGGGTGTAACTTTTTCCCACTGATCCGATGGCTAATATTGTTTTGCACTAATGATGATTTGTAGGTATGATCGATAGATATAATGGTCCACCAGACCAATTGACCAGATTAGCTATTAACATGTGTGGCGTGTCCAGTGGAATCCTTTAAAAAAATAAAAAAACCAAAAAAAAAAACTGAGCTGTCTACCAATGAGCCAATGGCAGAGACCCGTGCCTAGTGAAACCTATATGTTTATGTAAACCGTCGAGGAGGAATGTAGGTGGTAGGTCCTTCGATCAGATCAACAGCCTTGATCACTAAAAATTAAATATCAACAGTATTAAGTTAGGATGTGATAATACTTAACACTTCCTCGTTCCTAGAGCCCTTGTTCTTCCCGTTGTTGGACGTGGATGGGACAGTATAACTGCCCGCACCAATCTCAAATTTAAGCCAGGATTTGATTCTAAGGTCCATCTCAATTAGAGATGGAGCCCACTTAAAGCATGTTTGAAAGTTGTACATGTTATATGTTATGGGAAGATCCGAGAGCCCCTTATAATTTTGAGGGCCAGCATCATACTAATTTGATCGGACGCACTAACATCCGATGTGATACACAACTGAAGGATTCGTGGTTGAGTCATAGTAACACTCCTACTCCGAGGCTACAATCAACCTGGATTGATCTAAGGCCAGAACAAAAAAAGTAGTACTCGGACCGAATACTCCAAGCCAATCTTCTACTAACCACCCAGATATGGACGAATCACGTTCCGTCCATATCGAGATTCGGCTTGGACTTGTAATACCATCAGCACTTAACACATTAATGATGAAGGCCCGTGCAAGCGCCAGTTAGGACCTCTTCCGGCGGGAGTCCCGAGCCGAGGCCGGGATAGAACGTGGACACCTCATGAGCTAAAATGGGAAACTACCATAAGAGGACATGACCCACTATCGCACCTACAGATACGTGCAATATGCTACATGATCCTTGGATTGCGTATCATATCTCCATGACCCGAAAATCCTACTGATGGAGTGAATCGTGCCGAGATTAATGGACCCAGTCCGTCCGATGATCAAGTATAAATACAGTAAGACTCCATTGCTACAGGTACACAATATCTTACACTCTCCCTCTACTCTTCAACTTAGACCCAGATTTCCTTGACTTGACTTAGTCATCGGAGGGTCCCCCGGCTTAGCCAGGGTCTCCTTTGCTTGCTAGTGTGCAGGTTCAGGACGTTGAAGTGGATAGGACCTCGTGAGTTGAAGTGGAGAACCGTCCAGATTTTATCATTAATATTTTTGGCGCCGTTTGTAGGAATTTGATACGAAAGGTCAGGTTCTTATTCCTAAACGTAATGGTAAGAGGAAAGAAGAAAGTAGTAGCCGTGAAACTGGAGCAAAATGAGCAGACTCACTCCTCTTCACTACTTAACGCCGAGTCAGCCCCAGGGCCTTCCCAGCGTTCTCACAATTGGGCGAGTAAATATCGAGTCATGCAAAATGAGATGCAGGCCCTGCGAGACAAGGTCAACCAGATGAAGTAGCGACAGGAGCCATAACCATCTCCTGCTCAGGAAAACCCTGTTCTTGAGCCAATTGGTCTGGCCGTAGAAGCTCACTCCGCGCCGAGGAGTATGAGGCCCGAAGCGCCTCAATGCCCTCAAGCGCCAGTTTCGGGACAGACTCCTCCCCCGACCTAAATTCGAGTCTCAGCTGGGAACACGGCCACTCGAGCCTCGACAAATGCTTCAGTTACTTCAGCCCTGGAACCTATGGATCTCTGTCATCAACTGGAATGGAGGAGGGGAAGGAGGACTATAGAGATAGAAAATACCCAAGAGATAGTAGTTAAGAACAAAGATCCTTGGGAAAAATAGTTCACGGAATTCAATGACAAATTCCTAACACTGAAAAAGAAGCAGCAGCAGTCATTAGTTCCCTCCATTGTTCTGACAATGATGGAAGAGACCGAGCCTCCCTTCACGTCGATAATCATGAATGAGGTGATGCCTCAGAGGTTCCGGATACCTTCTGTCATCCAATACTCTAGGTCAGATGACCCGTCCGAGCACATGGAGGCTTATCGTTCGTGGATACAAATCTAGACAGCAACGGACGTGATGATGTACAGGAGGTTCTCGATTACACTCACAGGATCTGCTTGGAGCTGGTACCGTCAACTTAAGCCAAACTCTATCGGATCCTTCGCAGAACTTAGACGATTATTCCTTACCCAGTTCATAAGTGGTAAAAAGAATCAGAAGCCAAATACTCACATGTTCACCATTAAACAAGATCCCAAGGAATCACTGAAAGATTACATTGCACGCTTCAATGAGGAAGCGTTACAGGTGGAAGACTATGATGATAAGACGACACTTTCTGTCATGTTCGGTGGCTTGAAAGAGTAGAGGTTCACCTTCTCTATTGGGAAGAATCCGCCCAAAACATTAGCCGACCTCATCGCCAGAGCTCAAAAACACACTAATGCAGAGGAGTTCACCAATGCCAGTAAGAACGTCCAAGTGACTGACCCAACCGGTAAAGGGAAGAGGCCTAGGAACGAAGAAACCTAGCCGACCGGCAAGGGATCTGATGACCGCGCCCCTCGCGACCTTCGGCTGAGCCGGAGGTCGAAAGGAAAATTCCGTTCATACACCCCCCTTAACACATCCACCAAGTAGATTCTACTGGACATTAGAGGAGAAAAGCTTCTGAATTGGCCTGTTTACATGAAGGTCTACCCGGAACATCGCAACAAACACAAATACTGCTACTTTCATCGGGATCACGACCACAATACAGCTAACTGTGTGGACCTCAAGGACGAAATCGAGACCCTTATTCGTAAGGGTCATCTATGTCGTTATACTAAGTGAGAAAGAACTGCTTGAAAAGAAGAGCGAGAATAAGAACAGTTGAATAACACCACGAAAGAGCCAGCAGAGATCTGTACTATCTTTGGGGGCTCATTTGGTGGAGGAGATTCAAACCGGGCTCGAAAAGCCCACTCTCGAAAGTCTGATCCAGAGCATTACTTCCACTTGACCGAGCGCCCCAGTAAGGAACTCCGAGTCAGCCCATGCAGTCTGACCTTCACGAAAGAGGATGCACGTAGAATCCAACACCCATACAACGACGCTCTAGTAGTTACTATGACCATAGCGAACCGTAAAGTGTACCGCATCTTGGTCGACACCAGAAGCTCGACTGACGTAATCTATTCCGAAGCCTTTGAAAGAATGGGGATTCTGAGGTCTCATCTCAGACCTATGAAGACGCCCCTTCACGGCTTTGTTGGGGAAAGGGTAATCTCCGAAGGAGCCATCTCCCTCCTTGTGACTGTGGGGGAAGGACAACATTACGTCACACTTGTGGTGGACTTCCTTGTTGTCAATGTGTCATCCGTACATAACGTCATCTTGGATAGGCGTTCCCTCAATGCAATGAGGGCAGTCGTTTCTACCTATCATTTGATGACGAAGTTTTCCGCCAAGGGCGGAATAAGATACCTCCGAGGCGATCAACGTGAAGCTCGGAGATCCTACACTATAGCAGTCAAGAAGGGGTCGGTTAAGCAAGCACTTACCGTCAATATGTTAGACCCCAGAGGACCCACAGAAGACTCATCCGTAGAAGATCTGGAGAAGATACCACTCGACGAGGCAAACTCGAACAGAACTGTTCAGCTTGGAACATTATTAAACCCTAAGTAGCGGTTTAAAATACTAGCCTTCCTACGACAGCACAGAGATGTCTTCGCTTGGTCGCATCAAGATATGCCCGGAATCTCTTAAGAAGTAATAGTCCACAGATTGAACGTGGACCCAGATCACGAACCCGTGAAGCAAAAGAGGAGACCATTCGATGTCGAGCGGTATGAAGCTATAGCCAACGAAGTCTCCATTCTGCTTGAGGCCGAATTCATAGAAGAAGTACACTATCCTAACTAGATTGCGAATGTGGTCCTTGTCAAGAAGGCCAACGAAAAATGGCGGGTCTGCGTATATTACTCAGACCTAAACAAGACATGCCCAAGAGATACCTTCCCATTGCCTCAGATTAATCAGCTAGTGGATAGTACAATGGGACACGAATTACTTTGTTTCCTAGACGCTTACTCCGGGTACAATCAGATCGCAATGCACCCTCCAGACAGGCAAAAGACTACCTTTATCACAAACAAGGGGCTCTACTATTACCGGGTCATGCCATTTGGCCTAAAAAATGTTGAGGCCACATATCGAAGGCTGGTGAACCAAATGTTCGCAAAGCAAAACGGACATATGATGGAAGTATATGTCGACAACATGTTAGTAAAGAGTGTCCAGGCATCTGACCACCTGACAGATCTCGGAGAAACTTTCACCATCCTTCGAGAATACCGGATGAAACTGAATCTCACGAAGTGTCTTTAGAGTTGGCTCCGGTAAATTCTTCGGGTTTCAAGTTTGTCAAAGAGGCATTAAAGCAAACCCCGACAAGATCAAAGCACTCCTTGACATGAGTTCACCTCAAACTGTCAAGGAAATACAATGTTTCACAGGACGAGTAGCCACACTCAAACGTTTTATATCCAGAGCCACAGATAAATGCTTCTCCTTCTTTCAACAGTTGAAGGGTCATAAGAAGGCAGAATGGATGTCAGAACGACTCACCACCCCTGCTGTCTAAACCTGAAGAAGGTGAGCCCCTGTTCCTGTACCTAGCAGTATCAGCCTCGGCCGTCAGCTCGGCCCTAATCAGAGAAGTGGGAGGCAAGCAACACCCTGTCTATTATGTGAGCAAGGCTATGGTGCCAGTCAAAACAGGATACCCGCCTCTGAAAAAGGTAGCTCTCGGTCTCGTCATCTCAGTTCGGAGATTACACTCATTTTTCCAAGCTCATTCCGCTGTTGTAATGACAGACTCTCCTCTCAAACAAATTCTTCAAAGACCTGAAGTTTCGGGTCGGCTAACCAAGTGGGTCATCGAACTAGGTGAATTCGATATCAAGTGTCATCCTAGGAC
Source organism: Magnolia kwangsiensis (assembly GCA_037074715.1). Classification (NCBI taxonomy): domain Eukaryota; kingdom Viridiplantae; phylum Streptophyta; class Magnoliopsida; order Magnoliales; family Magnoliaceae; genus Magnolia; species Magnolia kwangsiensis. The sequence continues at coordinate 14,170,864 of CM073571.1, forward strand.
AACAATCAAAGGTCAAGCCTTGACTGACTTCATTGTGGAATTCACCATTCCGAGTGGAGGCAAAAATAGTACCGAAGTCAAGACAACTCCTCCGCTTGATCCCCTAAGCAATCAAAAGGCGTCATCAGAGCTAAGATGGGTTCTCTATGTAGACGAGTTGTCTAATTCCAAGCATGCCATAGCAAGAATTATTATGATCACTCTCAATTCCACGCCCATCCAGTATGCAATCAGACTTGGCTTCAAGGCCTCAAACAATGAGGCAGAGTATGAGGCCCTGCTTGCAAGACTCAGACTGACGGTAAGTCTGAGAGTTCAGCCTCTCCAGGTACAATGTGATTCTCAGCTGGTAGTGAACCACATCTCCACAGAGTGCGAAGCCAAAGAAACAAGGATGATTGCTTATCTAGACGAGGCAAGAAAATTAATAGAAAGTTTCTGGAGCCGCACCATCCATCAGATCCCCAGAGCAGAAAATTCATGAGTCGATGCTCTAGCAAAGCTAGCCTCAACCACGGAAGGGAAGATTCCGCGAATCATCCCTATGAAGTTCAGAGAGTATCCAAGCATCGACCAGACGGAGAAGAAAACGGTCAACCCAGTGGATGACACTCCGAGTTGGATGGGTCCGATCTATGGATGCCTCACTTCTGTCGAGGTCCCCTCGGATAGGCTGAAAGTTAGGCGCCTGAGGGTCATAACGGCACGGTACGTCATCCTAGATGGTACCCTATATAAGAAATGACATTTTCAACCTTACCTCAGGTGCCTCTGACCCGACGAGGTAAATTATATGATTTAGGAGATTCACGAAGGAATCTGTGGAAACCACTCTGGCAGCAGAGCCCTGACCCTGAAGATACTTTGACAAGGGTATTTTTGGCCCAACACTTAGAGAAGATTCAAAGAACTATGTTCAAAGGTGCAACAAATGCCAGAGCTATGCGACTATGTCGAGGCAACCCGTAGAGAAAATTACTCCCATGAGCAGTCCATGGCCGTTTGATTAGTGGGGAATTGACATCATCAGCCCCCTTTTCCACAGGAAAGGGGCAAGTCAAGTTCACCATCGTCGCAGTCGACTATTTCACCAAATGGGCGAGGCAGAGCCCGTTGTAAAGTTCACAAAACGGAAGGTGATTGACTTTGTTTGGAAAAATATTATCTATCGGTTCGAAATTCTGCATACCATTGTGTCCGATAATGGCAAACAGTTCAATAATGACAAGTTTTGGAGCATGTGTTAGGGGCTCGGCATCAGAAATGTGTACTCGTGCCCTCGGCACCCACAGTCCAATGGACAGGTGAAAGTGGTCAATAAGGCTATCAAGCATGCACCATATCAAAACCAAGTTGGAGAAAGCGAAAGGCAGTTGGGCCGAGGAGCTCCCATTCGTCCTCTAGGCCTATAGGACCACAACTCAGTCATCAACTGGAAAAACTCTATTCTCGCTTTCCTATGGCTCAGAGGCAATGGTTATAGTTGAAATTGGCCTCCCTACTGCTCGAGTAAGAAATTATCAAGAAAACCAGAATTTCGAGCAGATTGCGGCTAACCTGGACCTGCTTGAAGAAGTCCGGGACATCTCAAGGCTTCGAGTCGCTGCTCGGTATCAACAAGTGACACGATTCTACAATTCTAAAGTCAAGATCAGGCAGTTCTACCTAGGGGACTTAGTCCTTCGCCGGGTCTTCTAGAACACTACTGAGCAGGGGGCTGGGACACTCGGGCCTAACTGGGAAGGACCTTACCGTGTGGTCCGATCGACTAAACCGGGCTCCTACCACTTAGAAGATTTCCAGGGGCGTCAGCTCCTCCACCTGTGGAATGCCGAGTACCTAAAAGTTTACGATCCGTGATGGAATAATATTCAAGGCTCTAAATAAATATATGCTTCCGAGCGACTAGCCTTTAAGATTCTCAATAAATGTACGCTTCTGAGCAACTAGCCTTTAAGGCTCTCAATAAATGTACGCCTCCAAGCGACTAGCCTTTAAGGCTCTCAATGAAATTCACCTCTTCCTATCTACATGAATGGGTTATTTATTAAGAAAAAGTTGCCTCTTATATGCAGAGGCAGACTAAATGAACTGATCCCTTAAAGAAGGGATTAAAGTATTATCCCACAAAAAGTTGACAAGGCATCTCTTTTTAATTAGTGAAAAAGCCAAGAGATGACCCGACTCCTTGACAGAGGAATCGGCTTATCACCCAACTAATAGAGATCGAAAGTTTTTCACCAATTGTGGGACAAGCCGATCCCTTAGGGATCCAAACTTAACAACAGTGATACTATAAAAAATTCAAGTTCTACAAGATGAGATTAGAAGCTAACCTGTCAAAGAGTCGGCTCGACAATGTCCTGAAGTAAACTACCTTGTCGATGAATCAGGTCAGTAAACAACAATCAACATCCAAAAACTAACTACATAAAGAAAAAAATAATCATCCATGTGCCCTCTTTAGAGGATAAAAAATCGTCATCATCCATACACCCTCTCCAGAGGGTCACAAAAAAAAATTAATATCCACTAGATCATTCATCAGAAATGTAAGTTTTAAAAAAAGGGTATTAAAAATTATGTAATCGGAGGGGAAGAAGCTTGGGAGTCTGGGGCCTAATCCGGGCAGACATCTTCAGTAGCTTTCTCTCCTGTGCCTTCATGCAGTAGGGGCTTGAGGTCAAGGTCCGGGTATAACTCCTGGATAGTGTTGATGCACATGTTAAAGCCGCAGTTATAGAACTTTGTGGCTTCATCGACCCTCTCCTTTGAAGCTTTAAAAGCCTCTACTGCTGCAGCCACAGCTAAGGCAAGAGAAGCCTCGTCTTCAATCCGCTGGGCATCCCTCGCCTGAGAAACCACTCTCTGCATTTCCTCCATAGCCTCGGCTTTGGCCTGCTCCAGCATCTCCCCAAGCCGAGCGTTCTCCTTGGCGAGCGAGTCTGCATGGGTCTTGGCCCGGGTCAACTCAGATGCAGCAACACTGCATTGAGCCTCGAGATCACTCAAAACAACCTGCAGCTGAAGCTCTCAAGCCTTCCCGTCTTCTAGCTCAGGCACAGCTCGCCCTGCTCCAACCGGAGGAAGGTAGTCTCGTCCCGTAAGACTCCTGCCTCGTTCCTGAAGGCTTCCACCTCAGCGTATTTCTTCCGACACTCTCGCGCTCTCTCCCAAGCCAAGAGAAGTCTCGGAATGGACTGAATGAGAGCAGAAGAATGAGTGCACGGATATAAGAAAAATGGAAGATGAGAAATATGCAAGAAAACAGGAAATACCTTGTAAAAAATGGAAGCCAAGTCGTTTAAAAAAGAATCATCTGACTTGGTGAGAAGGCTAGTGATCTCCTCCTCCGGGGCATGCTTAGAGGCCCAGTGAGGTAGACAAGATATATGGTAGCTAGGCTCGAACCTCCCTCCGCTCGTCCTTACCCGAGCTGACTTTACCGCCTCCCCGACTCCAATTCAGCTGCTCGTTGAGGCCTAAGCCTTGGTCCTTGGATCATCCCTCGCTTCAGGCGGGGAGAGCATGGCGTTAGCCATCCGAATAGCCTCTTCCTGTTCGGAAGAAGACGGGACGACTATACAGGGCTTGGGGGTCTACAGGAGGGGCCTCGGTGATGGGAGGAGCAGCGGTAGGAGGGATGGTTGGAGCTGGGATATTGACAACAGCTGCCTCAGTCGTAATGGGCACCGCGACAATAAAAATTGAGGTTGCAGCTAAAGCTGCAACAACAAAAACTAGGACGAAGGGGCCCTCCCTGCGAGGAACGACCTACCTCCTCTGGACGGTGGTCTTCGTCTGGGGTTCGGCCCTCAACATCTCCTCAACCATTGGGGCAACCTTCCTCCTCCGAGAACTAGATGCCTCAGCCATGCCTGCACGATAAATAATGGATCAGTAACCAAGTGAAGAAATCCAATCCCTCCAGAAGAACGAAAGAGAGACTTACTAAAGGAGGTGGGGAGCGGCTTGGATCTGCATAGCCCGGACCAATAAAGATTGACGACAGTGATCAAATCTGATCAGGACCGAAGTTCTTCCGATCGTGCCTTAGCCTTTGCGACCTGCTTCTTCTAGTCCGAGGTGAGGAGGGGAAAACCTCTTGGGAAATCTACAAAGATAAAAGGAATCTTCAGCCCAACTGCAGTGAAAGAGAAGGGCACAAAAAAAGGGGAGAATTTTAATGTCCGACCTGGTTTGGAGAATCGGGTAGGGACTTGAGTCCTCAGAGTCCCAAGCTCCGCCGTCGGCACCTTCCATTTTCCTGCAGTCTAGAACCACTTATTCTTTCAGTCCTTGTTGGAGGACGGAAGATTTATGACTAACTCTGACCCTTTGCTGCCTCCGGTCGCGAAGTAGTACCATAGTTCGTAGCTGTCGTGCTTGACTAGGTATAGGCTTATCAGTTTCTCTGGGGTCAACTCTGAATTTTTGACTTGACACCAGATGATGATAGAAGAAATTAACACCCTCCAAGCATTTGGGGTGAATTGCCCAGGGGACAGTCTCAGGTAGGCTGTTAGGGCTCGGATGAAAGGATGCAGAGGGAGTCAGAGTCCACATTACAATGCACAGAGAAAAATGACAACTTTTCATTCTGCAGAAGCGCCACCGGTATCAAGAGGCTCTAGTGCCCTTATCTGTATGAAGTCTAGAATCTCGAACTCCGAGCGGATCCACTCCATCTAAGACTCCTCCAGCACAGAACCTCCCGGGACAGCCTTCTAGGCCCGCCCACTAGCAGGCATCTCGGTGGCCTCAGTAGTTAGGACTCGGGGGGCTCGAGTGGCTTTCTTCTTGCTATCCCGGTGAGTCCGAGCCCCCGCTTCCTTCTGCCTTCGGGGCCGAGGGTATAGAGGCACAACTTCAAAGGGGCCTTCAGATGCCCCTCTCACGTCTTCAGAGCTCCCCGGCTCAAAGTCATCATCAAAGACTCGAACAATCTCCAGATCAGACGACATTTTGAAAGGAAGAAAAAAAAGTGTTAAAAGAGACTCACCGGACGGTCACCGAGAATCACCTTCACCACGAAATCGTTAGCCGGTCGAAATTGCCTTACTGAAAAACCTTTATCGGTCGGAATCGCCTTCGTCGAAAATCGTTCCCTCCGATATCCACACAGATTTAGAATGTAAAAATGAGAAGCATTTTCGGAGAAGGGGTTTATATAGCTAGGACATAATCTTCGCATTAATAGCAAGGCATGATGACCGCAGTCGAATCGTCACAAGCCGACTTCAGGACACACGTGATTGCATACTACTGGTTCAAACTCTGCCAAGCGATACGTTTTTTACGTCGAGCGGCGTGCTCTGAATAAACGCAACGACGCCCGAGCAGGGGAAGCGCCGCTCGAACGCCTCGCAGAGTATACGTGGCAGTCGGCCATTGGTAAACGACAATTCGAAATCTCAACCATCGCCACGCATCCACCGGAAGATGGTTCGCGGATGGGAAATCCTGAGGATGCGACACTTCGAACGTAGAAGTCATGATGACAATAACACACATAGAGAACGTGGCAGAGGAAACGACTGATCTTCCAACTATTATTACTCTTTGAGTCTTCATTTGAACTCGAAGAGTAGGGGGCTTCTGTTATGGAAAGATCCGAGAGCCCCTTATAATTCCGAGGGCCAGCATCATACTAATCTAACCGAACGCACTAACATCTGATGTGATACACAACTGAAGGATCCGTTGTTGAGTCATAGTAACACTCCTACTCCGAGGCTATGATCGGCTTGGATTGATCTGAGGCCGGAATAAATAAAGTAGTGCTCAGATCGAATACTACAAGCCAATCTTCTACTAACCGCCCAGATATGGAAGAATCACATTCAGTCCATATCGAGGTTCAGCTTGGACTCGTAATACCATTAAATAGATCTAAAGATCAAGTGAACTACACTACAAAAAGTAGTGGGAGATTCAGCGGCTATCCTTAAAACCCTTTTTGGAGTCAATGAAGTTTTGGATCAATATGATATTTGTTTCCCCTATTCATCCATGTCTCTTTTACCTGATAAACAGAGTAGATGAAAAATAAATATAATGGTGGGCCTTATGAATGTTTTAACTGTGAAAATCATTATAATGCTTGTATTTGTGGTGTGGTCCAATTGAGCTTTAGGTATGATTCATCTTTGGGCTCCTGTTCTAAAATAATTTCCATAAATAGTTAGAACATGTCATTTTGGGCCAACCACTTGTACAAGTTGGAGCTTGAGGAGAGTGTTGGTGCTCATCTTTGCACCACACGTACCCACACTCGTTATATAGCTAGTTTGTGGTACACCAGCCAATCTCCTTTATTTCTAAGGATAGATCATTCTCAAATCAAATCTCACCAAGTAAGTCACTATAGAGTTTGGATTGATAAGAGACTTTGATTGGATGACAAGTTGATATCAAAAAACAGGTTACGAAATAGTTTTCAAAGTATTGAATATGTTCATAATTTTCAAAGTGACATTGATTGAATATGTTCGAAAAAACAGTACAATTATGGTGTCTTAGGATTTTGCAGGATGGTTGGATGGTATTAAAAATAGCCCCATCGTTTGGTGGAATATGCATTAAATTCCACTTGGTCAATCATTTCCCAATCCGCGTCATCAGTCGTCGTCCCTTTCAAACATACAGCGTACCCCAATCCGCATCGCCGTATAAAAAGGATTCTTCCAAAGGTTTACAAATCAGCCTTCTAACCGTTGGAGGGGTGTGATCCAGTACAGACGATTCTTTCCCGTCCAATTTCCTTTCTGCGACCCAAGTGGGCCCTAACATGATCATGGCGACCACTTGACTGGGGTAGTCAATCAAGGATTCTAAATAACACTATAAGATACTTGATCGGATGAACCAAGCCATCCGATTAATCTCCTTCAAAATGGACGGCTAAAATATTTTTTTCTCCCACCGTGCATTCCGTGAGAAATTAATCATATTTATTTGAGGATGTCATCATTTTTTTTTTGATCCTGTTAGTAATCTATGATGAACCCTACCCATCCAACGGTTACTATTTATTTATGTGGGGCCATGTGGTATATCCAGTAATAAGGTATAAACACATGGTAGCTTTTACGGTGCCCAAGATTTTGATGAGTTTGATGGGATGGGAGAGGCGGGGAGAAGAAGTTGCATGATACGTCGCCTGCATCTTTCACAGCGTGCATGCGTTTTGATTTATGGAATTAAGGCCCACCCATGAATGATCTAGACCACTGATTTATTTAATATTAACGTGAATTAAAATTACATGGACAATTATTACAGATTGAAATAATCCTACCAGATAATAGTATAATCATTTTTGTGGAATGAAGAACGGTTGATATATTTCTGATCAACCTCATCTGCATATAGAAAATCTTATACCAGAGAAAGTATTGATAAATGCTACATTCATAGTAGGTAACAGAATATCGATGGTCTAGATCATTGATAGATGGAACCCACCTGTCATAAATGAAATCGCGTGTACGTAAGAAAAACGCTGGTACCATGTATAGTTAAGCGCCTCGCTGCTCGTGTTCGCCGTCAAAGCAAGAAAATGGGATCGCAGCTTCCTATTTCTGCATCGCTCTCAACGCGTTTTCACTTTGAAGGAAATTCGAATGTTGATTTTGTTCTCTTCTCTCCAAAGAAATCTCAAACCCTAAATCAACAGCAGAAAAATCCCAACAACACCAGTATATATAGAGAAAATCCCAACAACGAACACCCAAATCTTCGTTGTTTCTTATTCTTCGGGTACGTAACGGAAAAAAAGAAGAAGGAAAAACCCCAATATTTGGATTTCATTTTTATTGCGTATGGATTCGTGACACGACTGCTTTCTTCTTCTTCTTCTTCTTCTTCTTCTGTTTTTTTTTTTTCTTTTTCTTTTTTTCTTTTTTTTTTTTTTTCTTTTTCTTTTTTTCTTTTTTTTTTTTTTTTGAATCATGTGTGTTGTATTTCATTTAGTTGATTGGATTTGTATTCATTTGTCTGAGTTCTCGAAGATGCGAATGGGAGTTTCTGTATCTCTGTTTTTTATACCGTTTGAATGCTGACCAGAGAGAGAACGACTAGATTTGATTGTTTTCGTTCTTATCGTTTTTGGGTTTTGTTTGGTTTTGTGGGTTGTTATGAATTCCCCGTCATTTTTTGGGTTCTGTTTGGTTTCGTGGGTAGTTATGATTTCCGTATCCTTTATTTGGTTCTGTTTGATTTCATCTGTGTGTATGAACGCAATTACCACAATCCCAAATCATTAAAAGGAAAAGGAATCTGAAAACGGAATTGGATTAAAAAAAAAAGTGCCTGAAGATACTCCTGTCCTCTTTTTATTTCCCAACGTCCATTCGGAGTAGTGAAAATTGACAGAGATGCTTAAAAATCCAAATCCTGTTTGATTTGAAAATATATAAATTTTGACTTGTTTCAGTTTTCAGTACTTCCCTTTCTCTGTGAATTTATCTGAATTTTGTCTTGTTGTTATTGTCAGTTTGGTTGCTGGGTTTATAATAATTCTGCCCGGTTAATGGAACTCTTTCACAAAGCTAAGGCTGTTCGTCTTCGAAGTCACCATGATAAGTATCTACTCGCAGACGAAGATGAGGAATCGGTCTGCCAAGATCGTAACGGATCATCCCGGAGTGCAAGATGGACAGTTGAATTCATCGATGGGACTAACGTTCTGCGTCTTAAGAGCTGTTATGATCGCTACTTGACGGCATCTAATATCCCCTTCCTTCTTGGAATGACGGGTAGGAAGGTTCTTCAGTCTCTCCCTAGGAGGTTGGATTCGTCTGTCGAATGGGAACCCATTAGAGACGGGTTCCATCTTAAGCTTAAAACTCGATATGGAAATTTTCTACGTGCGAATGGTGGTCTACCACCATGGCGGAACTCAATAACGCATGACATTCCACATAGAAGTTCTACCCAAGATTGGGTGTTGTGGGAGGTTGATGTTGTGGAGATACAAGTAGAGTCTCCATCACAATCTCTGATGCAAGCTAGTTCACCTTTAGACCCTCGGATGTCGTCCTCTGGTTCTATGTCGTCGGAGATGTCCCCAAAATTATCTAAACTAGAGGTGTGTTTTGCTTCTGGTTTTAATTATTATCATCATCATCATCATCATCATCATCATCATTATTACATCTAGGATTAACTTCTTTGATGATGGGCCATGTCCCAAAAATCTCCATAATGGGACAATCCTAACTTTTCAATTGGTTGCCCAAGAATAGATAGTTGATAGAGAAGAAAAAAATGCAGCAATCCTCTGCTCTCTTCATTCAATGGAAAATGCCAGAGATTGGATGGCTAGAATCTTCCAACACAGGAGATTTTTGGGTATGGTCCATCCATGGAGCTTACCGGGTGAAAGGTATATAACCAAACCAAGGCGCCCGAGGTTGCCATAAATATCCATGGGTCAAGGATTACATATAATTTCCCTCTTCTGATAATTTGACATTTATTTGATATACATTTATTTTTGCAGTAATTGGTTTTGAATATGTCATTTTTCTTTTTTCTTTTTCTTTTTTTTCCATTGTGCAGTCATATACTAGTTCACCACTCAAGGCTGATGGGCGGACTATCTACTTTAAAATTGCCAAGGACAATGGAGAGGTTGATGATGCCTTTGCGGAGTCTTCCTTCACTTTCAAAGGAAACAGCGTATTTGAGTTAACTCAAAAGTTGGAGGAGGAATCGGAGTTGAGTGACATCATTGTATGTTCTCGCAATCAAGTGAATGGAAAGCTTTATCCTCTCCGACTGCATCTTCCTCCCAACAATACTGATATGCATGTTGTAGTAGTCCCGTCATTGTCAAAAGGTTGGTTGCTACCTTTCTTTACACCCTGAGTTAGCATGGCACTTCATATGATCCTCTGTTGCTGCTTTCATGGAAGTGTTTCAAATTCTTTTCCAGTCAAGTAATCCAAGAATTCACCCAGTTTTGTTTATCCACGAGCAAGGTTGTCAAAATCTTACAATTTACAATTTGAATTGTATTGTATACATATACGAAGCAAATTGAAACCCCAAATTGCAAACCCAGTGAATTATATGATTACTGTATCAAATTGTACGATTATTGTGTTATGCATAAATGAGGTCCAAAATTACATTTAAAAAACATAGGTGTGTGTGTGTGTGTGTGTGTGTGTGTGTGTGTGTGTGTGTGTGTGTGTGTACATACATACATGTAACCAGGTCCCAAAATTACTTTTAGAATCAAAAGTTTCATTTTTTTAAAAAAAGTTTTGGAATGCGTAAAAAGGGTCCAAAATTACTTTAATAATCAAAAGTTTTCCTTTTCTTTAATTTTGGAATGGGTAAATGGGGAACCAAAATTAGTTAAAAATCAAAAGTTTTTCATTTTTTTTTTTCCCTTTTTTCATTTTGTGAGGTTTCATTTTGCTTTTGCTTTTAAAACATGTATAGGCCCCTTTCAAAACAAATAAATCAAGAATCGAGTGCCCTTTTTTTCCAACATGATTAAACAATTAAGAAGGATACAAAAAAACATAAATCATTAACGTGCCTGTTTGGTTTTCCAATTACAATGGTAAATGGTTGTAAATGGGTAATGATTATTTACTCTTGTAATTGCGTGGTGACATCACTTACATTCGACTGCATTGATGATTTTGCTACATTGTTTCTTTCACCCAAAAATCACTGTAAAACTGATTGTTTTATAATGTGAAAAGGTAATGATTACTATTTACTTTACATACTTCCTTTACGTCTATTTAACTCTCTATTTATGAGTCATAACTTTGCATTAAACAAACACCCGGCAATGATAGTGATTGCTCATTTACTTTCAATTTCATAGGAAATTGGAAAACCAAACAGGCCCAAAGGACTGTATTTTCTAAAGGTAAATTTGTTGAAAGGCACAGAGGAAGAAGAAAAGAATCCTGTAATTATTTCGCAATGCGTACTATATGGAGGTTCTCAATTGAGAATATCATGAATTGATGATACATTATAGTTTTCTTGGTGGAAAATGGGTGATTGATCATTTTTATTTATTTATTTGTCTATTTTTTGTTTTATTCTTTTCCAACATTTATATTTTTCGTATTTTTCAAAATTCTAAGGAAAGTGGGACAAAAAAAAATAAAAAATAAAAAATAAAAAATCTTGCAATTAGCAGTTTGGTTCGGTTTGACCCCTATTATGATTTGTAACACGATAATGATTTTGGCAACATTCTTCATGAGCTGTTATTTTTACAAAATTCATTTCCTTATTCTTATCCATTTTTCATATATGGTATCATATGCAAGGGGATTGACAATGATTGATCATGCTGGTGTAGTTTTGGTCCTGATTTCTGTTGTAAATTTTTTAACTTTCATCTATCTTCAAAAGATGAAAATCTGGTCATGGACTAAGGTGAACAATTCATAGATTCTAAAGCTTCACAAGAGGACCCTTTTGTCTTAAAACTTTGTGTTGATATGATTTTTTAAAGAAATGCAAAAGTACATCTTGATTGGATTTCTCAGTTATCTTACACCAGAAATCAAGGTCCAAAGCAACTTACCCATTGATTATGTTTACATATCAATATCTAGGAAGAATGTTTTAATCATCCTTCAAACAACTTTGGTCCTTTACCTAGAGTCTTAGTGCAAATTTACTGCTTATCAATCCGAACAGATTGGATCTTTTTTTATTGGAAAACAGATATCATTATAAGAAAGAAAAATGTAATACAACATAGACTATTGTAGGCCGGGATGAAGACATTCAAAAACCCATTTCCTAATCTATCCATAGAATGGTTGGTTTATGGATATCCGGAATCCTAACAATCATCAGAGGAATGTAATGTTATGAATTGCCTCAAGGGTCAAAGCTAAGTGCCAAGTGGGATGGGTATTTCTCTCACTGCCAACCAAAGATGAGTGAGGTTTCCTTATGTTAAATCATGTCCGCATAGATACCGTAGGTTAATGACTCTTTCTAAGCTTGCACCCAAAGGAACAATGAGAGTTAATGACAACCTGGTTTTTGCCTCTTTGCTAAAACATGATTGAAGCCCATGTGGCCTAAGTTCCTGCTGGAAAGTTTAAGCTTTGCAGTTCTAGGAATTCAAAATGCACGATGAGGCTTATAATCATATAAAAAAACTTGTTTAATGTAACTAAATCTCTGATTAGAATAGCTTCTTCACCATTTGAATCATGAGCGTACTTGTAGAAGAAGAAGACAAAGTTGGAGCTTACTTCCATCAACCTTCTATGAATGTTACCTCTTTGAACCCATGCCATCTCTCCAACTTTCTAGGTTCTTGCACTAGCTAGCATTTTGAACTCGATGCTTCCCCAATTTACTCCTGAAACCCCTCCCGCTTCCCCCCCACAGTTTGTACAAATAAGAATTGCCAAAAAAAAAAAAAACAGCCCTATTTAAGCTCTCTCACTCTTTTATTTGGATGCCAAGAGACTAAGCGAATATATCTGCAAGCCGATCTCAACTTTATGTAGGGAAAATTTATCTCCTTCGACGCCATCTGACGAAATCACAATCTGCCCCTTTGTAATTGGTTTATTCATGGAACAAAGGTTTGGTGGTGTAGCTTGCTTATGATAATGGAAATGGATCTCTATTGGCCTCAGAGGATAGGGTTGCAACTTAGGTTGGTTAGGTTGGTTTAGGTCAACCCATGCCCAAACCAACCTCAAAATGAGTTGACTGGTGTGTCCAACCCCCAAGGTATTGAGCGCTCAACCCGAACGCAATTCTGGTTGTGTCAGGTTAGATTAGGTTGGGTTGGGTTAACACCTGCAACTAATATGCCAACACAAAAAATGAAACACCTAACCATCAAATTAACACCTGTAACTACCATAATAACAATATGTAAAATAAAGTATGCAATCGTCACTTGTAAAGAAAATTAAAGAAATAACTAAAAAAACTCACAAAAGTTTAGAAGGATGTTTCCAGAGATAAACAAGTTCTAGATAATAACTCCATCATCCATAAATAAGCTGTTGTCCCACAATCATGATTCATTGTGATCCTACCTTTGACTTTTAAAGTTGAATGCGGGCCATTGAAAATTTTCTCGGTAATGTTTATAACCCATCTATGGATGGTGATGATCAAAATCATCTATTCAGCGGAATTTGTCACCATGCAGCATAGCATAGCGTCCACAGCATGGACATATCACTCAACATGTGGGAATAGGTTAGTCTGATCATATGAATCCTATATTCTATGCATGGACGGTTCAATCATGAACCTCATATAGCAAAGAGTCCATAGTAAGGGCATTCCAATCATGAACCCCATTTTCCATAGAAACTATGATTTTACGTTTACATCATGTATGTTAGTCATAATTTATATATGTGTACTCGTAAAGTTTGGGTTGGGCCAATCAGGTCTTAGTTGGCCCAACTCAAGTTTCACCCTTAAGGGTGGAATCCAAGTTCCGACATAAAGTTTGTTGCTTAAACCAGTGTTCCATATTTTGCTTTTGTGCTAATCTCACAATTACAGGTTCTTTTTCCTCTTCCATGTGATTTGATTTGCCTTTAGTTCATGTGTAGCAACTGGCAATGTGACACCTATCTTCCAAAGCACCGTTCCTATCAACATCGGATCCAATAAGAAGAAACACAAGACCAAAAAATTTGGCGAATAATTATTACCTTCCATGTGGGGAATCCATTAACTGGCTGCACGTGCAAGTTCAAGTCTGGTTCATCATGTAGATCAGTTTTCTATGGATCTCTGGTATGAACCAGAGTCATTGAGATGATCCCAACAGTGGCTTTAAGATGATGATTAATCACGGTTGATGCAAGTCAATCAACGGCCAATTTCCTTGTTTCCTTTGAAGATCAAGCATACTCCCACACCCCCCCCCCCCCCCCAAAAAAAAAAAAAAAAAAAAAAAAAAAAAAAAATTTTTTTTTTGAGATGATGATAAAGAAATTTATTTTAAAAAAGGCGAAAGGCCAACAAAGGGAAAACAGAAAGAAAAGCAACTGATTGGAAGTTGATCAGCCGACAGAATATTTACTGTTGCCACTCAATCAATAAGAAACTGATTTGCCCTTTTAAACACTTCCAAAGGGCAACTCCTTAGGTTCTTAAAGCATTGTTCATTTCTCTCTAATCAAATGCTCCAAAGACCTGCCAAAAACTTTAAGTGCCAAATTCTTTTCCCAATTTTATTTCTACCCCCTCCGTGCCAAGCCAAAGCCCGAATTGACCCATGAAGTGCCAAATGAAGAAATGAATCTGTTCCAGATGAAGAATTGAATCCGTTCCAGATGAAGAACTGATCGACAAAGCTGTACAACACTTTACAAATGTGACCAACTGATTGGAAGTTGATCAGCCGACAGAATATTTACTGTTGCCACCCAATCAATAAGAAACTGATTTGCCCTTTTAAACACTTCCAAAGGGCAACTCCTTGGGTTCTTAAAGCATTGTTCATTTCTCTCTAATCAAATGCTCCAAAGACCTGCCAATAAACTTAAGTGCCAAATTCTTTTCCCAATTTTATTTCTACCCCCTCCGTGCCAAGCCAAAGCCCGAATTGACCCATGAAGTGCCAAATGAAGAAATGAATCTGTTCCAGATGAAGAAATGAATCCGTTCCAGATGAAGAACTGATCGACAAAGCCTGAATTGACCCATGAAGTGCGAAATGAAGAAATGAATTCATTCCAGATTGCGGATGCAAAGGAGAAATGAATAAATAGGTGATCCACTGACTCATTTTTATAGCAAAGTAAACATACATTTGGGATTACCATGCATCGTCTTCAAAGATTATGAACTCTAAGAACCTTTTTCCTTCCCACCAACCAAGAAAAAGCCACCACCTTGGATGGAGCTCCTTAATGCCATACATGACTAGTGTGACAAACCTCTTGTATACCTTGCCACCCTGCTAATTTCATATCAAAAGATTTCACCAAGAATCTTCCAGACTTATCCAAAAGCCAAACCAAAGAATCTTCTTCAGAGGGAATAGGGAGCTAACTTGCAAGGAGCTGAAGTAGCCTCACAAGCTCTTCCATCTCTTCATCATAGAGATTATTTCTAGACGGAGGAACCCAATCTACTTGATTGTCAAGAAAAGAAAAACACCTCTCAACCAATATGTTAGGATCAGAAGCAATTCATGCTAATCTAGGGAATGATGCACTCGACTTCTATATCCCAACCCATATGTCTTCCTAGAAATGAATCCTCTTACCATTCCCAAGAGAATAGCCCACATTCTCCAGATCCTCTTTTTCATAAGATTTACCGATTTCCATAATGAGGATGTTCTATATAAAGACATGTTCTATATAAAGACGATGTTTTTATCCACCTACCCCCTTCTTCAACACCGTATTTTCTACCCACTACCTCTCCCCACAAACTACTAGCCTCGAACCTCCAAACCCATTTTCCCAACAGAGTCCTATTCAGAACTTCTAGATCGCGAACTCCTGCATCACCTTGGGCTGTTGGTTTACATGCTTCTTCCCACTTAATTAAGTGTAACCTGTGTTTGTCTGTCGAATCTCTCCAAAGGAAATCTCGCTTGATCTTTTCTAATTTCGCAATAACCAATTTTGGGCATTTAAATAATGACATGAGATACACGGGAAGATCTGACATTGCTGACTTTATTAGGGTCAACTTTCCCCCCAAAGATAAAGTTTTGCTTGTCCAAGATGATAGCTTTCTTTCGAACCTTTTGATCATTTTATCCCATAGATGTTTGGTTGGCTTCCCAATACATAGGGGAAGACCCAAATAAGAGGATGGGAAGGAGCCTGCCCTACATCCAAGACTTGCTGCAAATGCCTTGAGCTCCTCTTTAGCTAGACCCACCCCTAGCATTTCGCTCCTAGCAATATTGATTTTCAGCCCAGACAAAACCTGAAAACAATTTATAATTATCTGGGGATTATCTCCTTTCATTCCATCTGTCACGCACAAAAGCAGCATATCGTCTGGCTGTGTTGTAAGTAGCGTGTAGCATATTGCGTAGCATTTGGCCCTCTATAGTGTGTGGTGTAAGCTACACGATAGTTAATATTTTTAGATTAAAATAATAGAAAATATGATAAAATTTACAAAATGCATAATTCCTTTTGAGTTTTTTACTGCAAATCTAGATCGTTAACCACATATTTCCATGCAAAATCTCTATCTCTTTGCCTTCAGACATCTTTAAGTGTGAGCTCTCTTTTTTCTTTATTGAAGTGCTCTGTCCACAATATGGACCACAATTTAGATGGTCCAGATTGATCTAATGTAATGCCACGTATGATGGGGACAAGTCACCACCATTTTAAAATAGGTGTTGAACTAGCATAGAAGAAAAACTAAAAAAAGAAAGGAGATTTCAAGTAGCATACGCTACCTGCGCTATGCTACATGTCACATATGCTACATGCTCCGTAGCTTACGCTACACGCCCTGTTTACGCTACGAGGGAGCTACGCTACATGCATGCGCTACGTAGCATTTTAGCTACGCTATGCTACGAGCGCTGCTGAAATAACTGTAACATTCACATAATGCAAATGAGAGATTTGAAAGCCAAAATTATCCACCCCGAATCCTTCCACTAACCCTGTAGCCACCCCTTGTTCAATCATTCTTCCCAACGCTTCCATCACCAAAAAAATAAAAAATAAAAAATCAAGTGTATTCCTTCTTGTGAAATAATATCCCATTTTTGAGTTAGCCACTTTTATTGAATGAAAAATGTTGATGCGCTAGATGTTTGATGTCATAGACTAAACCAAGATGAGACTTCCAAATCTTCAATGGTACGAGCAACCTCCTTATGCTAATGATATCATATACATATGCTAGGACAATAGTTCTTCCCTTCTCCCTCTTTTTGACAAACATAGGTGGTGAACTTGCGAATCTTCAGAACCCTTTTTCTATCATTATTGCATTCCCCTGCTTCTCAAACCTATCCCTTTGGATGTGTTCAAGCCCATATATTGGCTTCTTGAATTTACGAACCCTCCACTTGCTCCCCCCTTACATGTGAACTCATCGAGTCATGTAAACTTCTTCTTGGAGGTCCTCCTTAAGGAAATGATTCACTACATCTAGTTGATGAAGTTGTCAATCTCCGTTTTTTGAGAGGTAATGATAATTTATTTATTTAAAAATGAGCTAAAAAGCTCAAATTACAAAATGAATTACAACCTAGCTAGGAACAACCACTCATTTTGGCTGAGATCTTTGATACATGAAATCCACCCTATAATGTACATTTTTACTCTCTTATATACATCCAGCTCATAACCGCCCTTGTTTTGGAACATCTGCCATTTCTCGTCCCCCATATATCCCAAAAGATCACCATCATTACTATCTTTCGCACCGCCACCTCCATTTTCTTTAGACCAATTGCAGGCCAAGCTAGTAGGAATCCTCCCATAGAACCCAACATCACCTAAGGAGATCTGAAGGACATGACAATCATTTCCCACACCTTGCTTGCAAAAGAGCAATGGATGAACAAGTGGTTCACGGATTCCGTCACTCTCATACAAATAGCACAACAGCAGTTTGGGATTACTAAGTATCTTTTCTGCAAATTATCAATAGTAAGGATTTGATTCCTTCCCACCAGCCATGAAAACACCGCCACTTTGGGAGGAGCTCAACTGGACCGTAAAAACAATTTCGCATTGCTACCTTCTCTCGAATTTGACTACCCAAGCACCCTGTAAAGCAATGCCTGAGAATCGCCCTGATTTTTCAAAAGACCACACTATGGAATCCTTCTCTCATGAGACAACCTGTATATGATGTAGCCATTCAAACAACCGAACTAGCTCTTCCGTTTCAATTTCCAATAAGTTTTTTTGGCACTGAGGTGTCTACACCACATCACTAATATATGTGATGCATTGGTCAATGGTCATGTCCAAATCTGCCGCAGCTCTAGCTAGAGATTGAAATGCCTGTAGCAAGGGGCGTTTCCTGATCCACAAGTCCTTCTAGAACCAAATTCTTTTCCCATCTCCAAATGATGACCTAATATTCACTTTAAATTATTTCATCAGGGAAGAGACCCCCTTCCACAATGAAGAAGTCCGATAAAGCAATGATTCCTTCACCCACCAACCCCTTTCCTATAGGCCATACTTATTTACTATTACTTCTCTCCACCACCTTCCTTCCTCCGACCTGGACCTTTGAAGTCATTTCTCTAATAGTGCTTGGTTCATTTGTGCTAAATTCCCAATGCCAGCTCTTGCAGTGTAGAGGAGAATTATGAGTTAAGTCTCAACATGGTTATTTCCAAGATATTAAAAATGGTTACCTAACGGTTCTGGTGGTGCTTGTTGTGCGATACGGGGTCTTAATGCCCGATTTTTTATTTTTTTATTTTTTTTAAAGGCCCGTAACAGGCGTGATACGAGCCGCTACGTGCTCGTAACACACTGATACATTTTTTCCTTTTTAAAAAATCAACGGTTGTGGGGCCTTAATGGCTGTTATGGCCAGTATTACAATGGCTGTAAGCCTGGCCATTGTAGCCACCATTACTGTTATTGAATACCTTGGTCATTTCCATATGTTTTTGAATAAAACCACTCGATGGATCATCTGGCTTTTGACTTTTAGAGAGTATATCTGCTTACAGCCAATGGTCCATTTCCCTTCTGGTACAGAAGTTTGGTTCTTTTCAAGGGCGTTGTTCATCTTCCTGTTCATAAGAGCAGTTGGTGAATCAATACCAAAAGTGATAACTGGAGTGGGAGAAGAGGAAGGCAGACATGAGTACTAGGGGGATTCCTAATGTGGGATTGCATGAAAACTTTGTTGTGTCCTTCCTCAGCCAAACATGGCACCCATTGGAGTGACACTCGTATGGCACATCCAAAGTTCAAAATTTTCAGAAGTAGAGCACATACCAGCCAGCTCCAAAACTAATATGTATTGGTATGTTATTGGCAGATGCACAGCACTTGTTGGGTGTATGGTGTGAATTTGGACTGTTTTAGTCCTCTACCTTCGACACGTGATAAAGTAATCAATCTTCCAAAGATATCAGTATGTATTGGCTTGATATGTATAGGCCGAGATTTTGAACCATGGTCATATCCTTTGACAACCTAGAAAAGTAATTGACGGTACATTCTCTTATCAATCCTGGAGAGGAACTACAATTTTCTTATCATATTGCTTCTCTTCCCCTAAGGTTGTGGGTTCAATGAAGGTAATTTCCTAGTAGATGCTGTGGCCTTTGACGGGTCTATAACATTGATTCCCTTTCTTGCACACAGGTTTTGCTAAAAAATCATATCCTCTATACAAATTCAAGTTCACCATCATAGGAATTCATGTCATGGAGAAATGAAACACGACCAACTTCATGGGATATGAGATGGAAAGAAACCTAATCCGGAAGCAGGACGAACCAAGTTGACTTTCCTTGGAGAAAACATGAGGTGATTACAGACTGTAATGACTACACATGCTTCAACAAATGACAAGATTCAATCATTGTCCTATCATTGTTGCTTTGATATGTGAAGAGACAAACTGTATTATGGTGAAAATCAAAGGGGGACAGCGGATGCCTGTCAGTTCTCATGGTCGTTGTCGTCCTGTTCATTAATTGCTTTGAGATCCTTCAACAGACACAAATAGGAATATCCTAGAACTTGATACTAGCGAGATTTTTGAGAAAGGGCTATGCTGATATCATCTCTTTGTGGCGAGTGTCCATACAGGGTCAGGTTGTAATATCAGATTCCTGGGCTTGTCTCGAGGACTCAAAAATTCTGGATGCAACCATAATCTGAAAATTTCCAGAAGTTTGAAAAGCATAGGAATCTTCGAATAAAAAGTCTCCACTAAAAAGAAACGGAATAGAATATCCTATCCCAGGGTTTGGGCGAATGGCTAGTGGCATGGGTTTGCTCCCCACAGACCCGAGTTCGAATCCCCTTCCTGTACTTTACTCGATGCACGTGGTTTGCAGGTGATTGTGTGCATCCGCAGGGAATAGTCCCGCCTTGAAAAGGGGCGGGGACATCCTGTAGTCAAAAGAAGAAGAAGAAATGAAAAGAATAAGGAAAAAAGAAAGAAAGAAAGAAACAGAATAGAATTTTATTTCAAGGACACTGGTGTTGCTTCCCACACTGCCCCAAAGTTCAAGTAGGCTTTTGGCCACTTGGGAACCCTTACCGTCCAGGATTTGGAGATACAGCCGAGCATTGCCTTGGGGTCTGTTTGGAAGTTACTATGTTTCAATAATAGCTGTTGAAATGACCATTGTGCTCAATTTGACTCTCTTTGACATTGAGCTCAGTTGCCATTTATGCCGGTTTGACGGACTTTGCATTCCCCGCATAATGCAGAATGGGGTTTCTGCAATTCCAAATATAACAGTCATCTTGAATTGAGGTGGATTCCTCCTAAAATCTAAAAAAGGGTACAATTGTAATTTCCACTATTCCAAACAGTGCCTTAATGTCTCTACTCATAGCATTGTACTGTTTTTAGCATTGACTTGTGTATTCCTGGTTTCTGTTTCTGCTGTTGACTAATTAATGCCCTTGTATTGTGCTTTTCATATTAGTGGCAAAGAGTTTTCCACGCCTAGAGAATTCACCATAGAATGAGCTTTTGGTGGTGGCTGAAGAACAGTTACTGTACGTGTACTATGACAATATGTATGAATACAACATATTCTGTACATTCTGCCTCCCCAACCCGTTTCCATATAATTGCATGTGTGGATCTCCTCTCAGGCAATCATCGTACGCTGGCTGGTGCGGATCTCATTTCCGGTTTCTTTCCTTCTACCTTGTTGAATTTATATTGCAAAGTGGCGATGATCCTTCAATCACTGTTTCTCCTTTAATAAAGTTTGGAAATTTTGTTCTTTTTGGTGAGCACATGTGATTGGAATCTTTATTGCTGGGATGTCAACATTTTTTTTATTGAAATTTTTTGGGTTATTTTGATTGTAAGGTTTTCAGTTTGGGTATGAGTGTCAATGTACATGCTTATTTCTGTACAACTGGTTCTCGAGGAATCATTGGATCAGCAGTTAATTCTGCTGATCTTTCCTCATCTTTTTTCTTTTTTTTTTTTTTAGTTGTAGGGTTGGGTAGTATTTTTTTGCACTCTTTTGAGTGTTTCTAATAAATTTCATTTCTCTCTCAAAAAAAAATTAAAATAAAATATGGAGAGAACTGTCCCAGCATTCAAAAGGGTCAATCAAGCAGCCTATGGTTTGGTGATCCAGGCCATTTGATTTGATGGGACCTATTGTCCATGGGTGATGCTCCAAAACATTCTGGATTGGAAAATCATAACCCTTTGATTTGTGTGGTTTACGAATGGACTGTCATCTGAAGTGCTGCAATAGTCCGGAGAAAATGGAGATTGTTCCTCCTCGCTGGTCTGTGGGATCTTTGGTTTGAAAGAAATAATCTGCTTTCGAGGCAAGTAGCACTTCAAGGTTTTTGTTTTTTTATTCTTTGAAAGCTCCCTTTAGTTTCTGAGTGGGCATATGTAGCACCTCCATAAGGGTTGTTTTCTTTGTTTTGCTCTCTCTCTCTCTCTCTCTCTCTCTCTCTCTCTCTCCTTCCTGTGTTTCAACTCTATCCAGTGAGGAAATAGGGGTGTCAACAGGTCATGTTCGGAACAGGTATATGGGTATCCATGCCCGTACCCACCAATGGGTATCACACACATGCATACCCCGTACACAACCATGGACTGAAATGGGTATCCATATCCATACCCCTTGGGGAGTTGGTGTAGTCGTTGGGATATTAGGTGACCATTTATAATTCGAGATCTATAAAGTCATACACACACCATTAACTCAAAAAATTAAATTTTATAGCAAAAACAAAAAAACTAGTCTTTTCTTCTTCTTTAAAAAAAAATAAAATGATAGGATGCTACTTTGGATTAAAAACCCAAAAATAATACTTTTGTTTTTTAATTCACATATGATTAAAAGCTAAAAACTACTACGGTAAAATTGCACAATTGGAGTACAAGTAATTAAAATATTAACCTTGTAATTTGTTGGCCCTAAATTAGACGTGGAATGGACAATAGTTAAGCCTGTTTATTAAAAGCAATAATATCTGATTTCAACGAGTGTGAAGGTTAGGACTGTTCAACCAGTCTGATTTTGGGATTATTACTCAACAGGAGTAATTTTCGCAGTTTTTCTTTTCTTTTCTTTTCTTTTTTGGTTAGCTTGTTGGTACACATCCATTATTAGTACACCCCCTACTGTTAGCCACACCCCACTTGAGAATCGATATGAAATCTGAGTGTTGAAACGAGGTTATCTTAAACTCAGTCTACCACCCCAGTTACAGATTTATTGGGTTCATTTTGAGATATTGTTTGGCATCTGTACAAATTAATTCGAGTGCATTTGTATTAACCGACTTATACAGAGAGATTATCCAATAAATTCTCATTTTATTATGAAACTCAACTAAGTACATAGATTTTGCGCTAAGACTTTGATTTAGCCTATAAATTATATACATATCCATGTGCACTAGCCATGAGCACTTGTACCATTGATTGTTTTATATATTGATCTCTTTGGACCCATAGGTTATAAGTGTCCCAAAATAAATCGGAAGTGGATTGCATGCTGTGCCACACACAGATATCGGTGGTGTGTTGACATCACCGAGCTATGTGGGCCTCACTATGATGTATGTGTTATATCCAAACCGTCCATCCATTTGACGAGATCATTTTAGGCAATGAGTCAAACAATGACATAGGTCCAAAGCTTAAGTGGACCACATCTCAGAAAGCAATGGAATGCTTACACTTTTTTTTTTTTTTTTTTTTAATGGAATGCTAACCCTTGAAAACTTCTTGGGGCCACAAAGTTTTGGATCAAGCTGATATTTGTTTTTTCACTTCATCCAGGCCAGTGAACTTATGAACAGGTTGGATGGAAAATAAACATCATGATTGGCCCACGAAGGTTTCAATGGTGGTTATCACTATTCCCACTGCTTTCTGTGTTGTGGTCCACTTGAGTCTTGTATCTGCCTCATTTTTGGCTTCGTGCCCTAAAATGATATTCCCAAATGGATAGACGGTGTGGACATAACACATACATCATGGTAGGGCCCACAAAGCTTGGTGACGTTAACACACCACCAAGGTCAGTGGTGTGTGGCACACAACGCAATTCACTTACTAAAACATCAAATGCTAAGCATTCGGTAGGGTTCACCTTAATTTTGGAATGGTTCAGGCGGGATACCCACTGGGTTGGATGTCTAAACCATGTCTGTGGAGCCTATAAACAAGGTTTCAATGAGCGGCCATCCACTCCCAGTTATTGTCAGTGGTGTGGGAGTAGAGCCATTATTACCTGGGTGTTACCCTTACCATGGGGCCCACCTTGACTATTTGTTGTATATCCATGCCGTTCATCCATTTTTCCAGCTCATTTCAGGACGAGGTCCCTAAAATTAAACAGATGAAAATCTCAGGTGAACTACACACTACAGGAAGTAGTTCTGATTGAATGGCTACCATTAAATACTTACTGCAAACTTGCAAACATATCCTAGAATTTATTTGCCGTCCAATCCGATTGATAAGTCAACCAGACCTGGATGAAGGAAAAATCCAAAGATCAGCTTGATCCAAGTTTTTTGTGGCAAACAAAAAGATTTAAATTGTCATTTATTACTTTTTCCAATAGTGTAGTCCACCTGAGATTTTAATCTGCTTAATTTTTATGATAACGTCCTAAAATAGTCTGGGAAAATTGGATGGGTGGCATGTATATACATACAACACATTCATCAAGGTGGGCCCTACACGGTAAGGGTAACACCCATTAAGATGTAACCTGGTAACAGCTAATCTGCTCCCCAATGCTGGAGAGGGCGACTTGGCTGCCTGCTGCACCATCAGTGTGGGTGTGACCCTGACCAGAGGGCCCACCTCAATGTATGCATGTTATATTCACGTTGTTCATCTGTTTTTTCAGCTTATTTTAAGCCATTGTCCCAAGATCGAAGCATAAAGATTTAATGTGTGCCACATTATAGAAAACAGTGGATATTGATCATTAAAAACCTACCCTCATCTAGCTACACTTATATGGCTCATATTGGCCGGGTTCAGGTTTGATTTCCTTTAACACCCTGATCCATAGCTCAAGTGGCAGACTGAGTGCAAATACATCGTTTCAACACTGAGGTCATGGTATCAAACCCCTTGTGGGGGTGGCAAACAGTGAAGTGTGAACTGACAGTGGGGTGTACTGACAAGCTAACTGAAAAAAGAAAAGAAAAAAGAGAGGTTTGATTTCTATTTTACAATGAAAATGCATTGTAAATAGTCATTATGGAAACATTTTTGGGTGCGAAAATTATGGGGCCCACCATGATGTATAGATCATATCCATGCCGTCCATCCATTCCGCCAACTCATTTTAGGAGATGAGCTCAAAACTGAGGCAGATTTAAAGCCCAAGCAAACCATGCCAGATTAGAAAGTGGGAATTGAACTCTTACCACTAATAATCGCTTGGGGCCACAGAAATTTTGGATCAAGCTGATTTTTTTAATACCCTTTATCAATGTATATATAATCTTATGAATAAGTTGGATGACAAATAAACATTTAGTGTGGGCCCTAAGAAGGCATTAACTTTCAATAGTTAAGGTCCGTTATAACCACTGCTTCATGTGTTGTGGTCTATTGGAGTTGTGGATTTGCCTCATTTTGGACCTGTCTTAAAATGAGCTTTTGAAGTGGATGAATGGCATGGATATAATATATTCATCATGGTGGGCCCCATATTTTTGTACACGTACAAATATATGAAATTTAATTAAAATTATCACAAAGGAGTAATTTCTGACAAAAACAAACATTGATAAAAGATAGTAATTACCCATTTACATTGCATTTAGGTAATATGAACAGGTTACCACAAGCAAGATAATCAGATAGTGCCTATATACCTCACTTCCAAGTTCCAAGTTAGGGCTGACAAAAATCCAAAATGGGAATATGGAAGCCATATCAGCAATCCAAGCTTGCGATCCGGGGCTGAAAAAAGGCAATGGGAAATGGAAGCCATATCAGCAATCCAAGCTTGCGATCCGGGGCTGAAAAAAGGCAATGGGAAATGGAAGCCATATCAGTAATCCATTTTCATCAGCTACATTGCGTACATTCACAGTTTGATGTATTTATGAATGCGGCCGGTTTCAGATTATCTTCGAGCTTGTGGTACACTCCAATCTTTGAATATGTGGTAGCCGAAAATAGTAGTGTTTCCACCAATCATGTCTGCATCTGTTACAAAATCATGGAAACAATACAAAAAAGATGTCATCTGTTCTTTTATTTGATTGAACTTGGCAATTTAGAACTGCATTTAAGGTTTGCGGAAAGAATGATTTATGCTGAAAATTCTGTAGAAGAAACAAGCTTTCGATAGACTTCCATTTCGTAAGCAAACCAATACATTCCACCACAAAAGCCTAGATTTTTGTGGAATTGATCCAGTTCCTTTGTAGGAGTTGTTCATATGCGTTCTATGGAAGATTCACACTGCTAGGCAACGAGATCGTTACAGAGGAGTCTTTGGCGGCTGATGAACTTGAGATAAGCACGGGACTGTTAGGGTTTGATTTTTGAAAAGGAAAATTCCATTGTGGAAGATGACATGCCAAGAGTGAAAAATCTTTCAGGTATTGGGGTCAAGGCAGAGATACGTGTTTTTGGGGAGAGAGTAACCCACGAATGTGCATGGTTGGGCCTTGGGCTCAAGTTTGTGTTTGTTATAAGGCCTAGTCATAATGGATAACTGTAACATCCCGAAAATCTGGGGTCGAGCATAAACTCCACTTCCGAGTTCCAGAACATCACTTATGCAACATTTTCAATGATGGATGAATGTTGTTCATATTAGTGCAGAAAACACGAGTGGAATTAGACTAAAACAGCATATCATACTTCAGAGATAGTTAAGTTTCTCAAGCGGAAGACTGTAATAAATATATAAAATGTATAATTGATTGTAAGTCTCCAGAGTGTAAACATGTTACCAGGTTAACTAAATACATGTATATTCCAAAAATGGAAAGAAAAGAATATACATGGGTGTTTAAATAAAAGGCAGATACCAAGTGCATTGGAATCTAATCAGTAACCCTATAAACCTCGTCGATCAGAACCTGCATATAGGAGAAATCTTCCTCAACATCATCAAGTCCGGACCGACTCTGCCTCGCAAGCATCGTCACCATCTGAAACTAAAACAGGGACTGGTTGGTGTGGCCAACACCATCCCGTAACGTGGGAGTGAGTGATCAACTCAGTGGAAGCTATATATAGCAAAGGTTAACATGTTATCAATCCAATCAAGCAGTAATGATAAAGCAATATAATCAAGCAGGTCCTAAATACTCTTGTTAATGCAAGGATGATATGAAGAATGATACATGCCCTCACCACAAACCCCTTTGCGACATCATCTAACGATCGAGGCATGACTCACTTCCTCAGTGCTCTATCACCAACGCCGTTAGCACATGCAATGCGGTGTTATGAATATGCATACCAAGTGTTTATTAGTCATTTTCATACAGCAGGATTGGGAAGCTAAGGTACCTCCCTTGTATCATTACTCAAACGGTGATCCATTCTCGAGTTGTTAGTCCGAGATAATCTCATACGATATTACGGTTCTAGGTCACTGCAAGGGCTGTCAGGGCTGTTACGCGCAATCGTTGCTCATCTCTCCCATCACCTTATCAATACAGGCCTAGTTATATCCCACATACTGCAACAAGACTCGTCGTCCTTATGCACTATCGGGATATACTCGAGGTCACTACAAAGGGCTCGTCACCAACTAATGTAGGCCGACAACAAGAATATAGTGTCTCATACCACCATAATCTGCTCACGAGTATAGGTGCTCACTGGTCACTACAAAGGGCTCGTCACCAATCAGAGTAGGCCGACATCACGAATATAGTGTCTCATACCACTCTAATCAGCTCATGAGTCTTAGCGGATTGAGGTACCAAGGTTAGAGGAACTTTTCATTGGTAAGTTTGGTACCTTAGGTTCAAACAGTAGTGACCAAACATGGTGAACAAACATCGGTCAATTGGGTTAGTTGATAAGCTCAACTAGGCCAAGCGCAGGTTGAGTTGAACGACATGGAATGCATAAGCACTCTGTGTGGCCTAACCACTGCCGAACATCCCAAGCATGATTCAGATTCGTTAAACTCATCTTACGTGGTGAACAACCTCAACCACCATTTGGAGTACGCTTACCGATTACCTGAACTGTAGTACAGCCCCAAGCACATACAAATTCCATAACAGGCATATGAAGCATATTCTACAATCATGTGGACATTTATGAAGTATAACTTAAATGTAAATACAGTACATGGAAGAAATCATATACACCTTTGACATGATTTATCTAAGTTAATCAATTCATGGAGGAAATCATATACACAATTAATACAAGTAATCTAAGTTATACAATGCATGGAGGAAATCATATACTCAAGTATTGTGATTGAGATTCATATCTCAACAACCTTATCAATCACATTTTTACTAACTACTAACTCATTCAGACACTTTTACATACACTTAGTTTACATATTGCATCATACATATTATGTAGTCATTAGCATACGTATTAGGGCAAATCCTCTCGTCAAAGGGTTATCGCACGTACAACAATCATATATCCATGACAATTAGTCATGGCGAGCACGAAAGCAAATTCCATACTCATTCAGTCATTTTCACAAACAGTTAGACTACACATACTAACTACATGCCGTATGTTGATATATCATATATTTGACCAAATCCTTTCACTAGGGAGTTGCCCTATATATCACTTGCATATACCCACGACGGATAATCATGGCATGCATGAATCCGGGTTCCGTATTCATTTAAACATTTTCACAAACACGTGATCTACACACTTTTACATATATAGCGTATACTGGCTGTGGAGTGATTTAGGGCAAGTCCTTTTGCTAAGGAGTTGTCACACCTGTAACAAGCATATATTCATGACAAATAATCATGTTAAGCACAAATCCAAATTCTATACGTATACGGTATTTTCTATAAATACGAGGAATACAGTATATTCAACATAATTAACGTATAACTGAAAAATGAAACAGACAACACTTTATACATGTGAAATAACATCCTAAGTAAGAATAAATCATTACTTAACATTGAAAGTCTTGGAAACCATAATCTAAACGTATATAGTCTATACCTTAAACCAGAAAACGCGTATAAGATGTGATTAAGACGATAAGTCTTCGTCAACGGCAGATAGACAACCTAAGGCATGAAATAGATTAGCTATAACATCATTGGAACTATTCTAGGCTTCAAAACAGGTTAGGGTTAGGATTTCTTACCTAAGAACGGAGTTGGAATCGTCAGAATAGCGATATAGAAGGATTGATGAGGCACGCAGAGAGACTGGAAGGAATCCCAGGAAGAAAACTCCAACTTCTCCCTCACTTTCTCTCTCTTTTCACTCTCTTGATTTTTGCTAGAGTTTGAAATTCATATGGAATTTGTGAGAGAGGGTTTAAGGCTTTTTTATAGGCCCAAACTTTACAAAAATAGACTTAAGGCCAAGGTATACTTAGGTTATAACCAAATCGGGTCTGTTTCGATCCAACGGAGCATTTCTGGAGGTCCTGTTGCTAAATGCGGTCAGACTTAAGCTCTCTAATATCATATCTAGGTCAAGCTAAGTTTTCAGTCCAGTCGGGTTTCCAGATCGATCGTGGCGGACCAGTTTCAGTTCAACGGTTATGGAAACTCGATCAGAGCTACAAGTACTATGACATATAAGGGCCACCTATCCTGATCTGAGGGTAAATTTAGGTCAAATTCTTATGGTCAGAATGCTTAAAAATATCACGCAAGTGAACCATTCCAGATTTCATAAAAATATAATTAATTTTCTAAAAATCTTAATTTTTCTATCCTCTGTAAGACCCGTTTCTTGGTCCGTACCGTTTCGTAGACTTTTGCGGTCTTACCAGTCGAATTTCGACAACCTTCGACCCTTAACCGATATTTACGCGCGACCCTGATTCGTATGCCGTCAACCCGAGTCGACTCAACCCAAGACCATTATCATAGCAACTGCGTCATCGCTGCGGTTCCGATGCCGCGACTTGCTCGCTGAGGCGATACCCTGGTCAAGAAATGTGGGCCAACGTTCGGTGCGAGGAAAACGCCGCACGTTGCGAAATCCAGGAGAATCTCTACGAGGTGTCACATCAATCCTATCGATCAATCAATCTCATCACATCACATGTCAAGTACATGTCAAGTACACATCACATTTTCTTCATTCACAAGCAACCACAAAAGTCAAGAATCTCTTACAAAGCCCATACATTTCTTACACCAAAAACTCTCAAAGTCAAAAGGTTCTTACACCTCCCATGCCTTTCTTACACAAATGGCCACAAAGTCAAAATTTTCTTACACACCCATCACTCACCACATCCATCACCCATCTATCTCTCTCTCCCTTTACAAGCCTCTCTCTCTCATTTTCAAACTCATTCCAAGCAAGAAAGGAAAACCCCATACGTATGAGCTCTCCAAGCCTCTCCCTCTCTTTCAAAACTTCAAGTGTGACCCACCTCTCCATCCCAAAATCTCTCATCCTAGCCATCCATTCCTCATCTCCTTTATTGGAATCAAAAATAAGAAGTTAAGGAACCCAAGAGAGTAAGAAGATCAAGCAGTGGGTGATTTTTGGAATTTTGTTTTTCATTTTTTGTTTGATTTAAGGGTCACATGTAGTGGGACCCACCTTGATGTATATTTGTATGCAAGAGGGGCCCATAGTGGCGGGGCCCCTCCATCCTCACCGATCTTTCCGTCTCTCTCCCTTTTCCTTTGTGTATGATAGCTTGTGGCCTACTTGATGTATGTATCTCATCCATACTAATGGTGGACCAACTTGATTTCTTTGTAGTTGTTTTTGGTATGAGCCCTCCAAATGGTGGGCCACCGGATGAAAGAAAACACAAGTATTAGCCGGGTCCAAAACTGGTGGGCCATGTGGGACCCACCCTGATGGAGTATTCATCCACACCGTCTGTCCAGGCGGATGCATCAGTGGGAGTTGCTAACATGGAGTGTGCACTGTCAATGGGTGTGCACTGACAGGGGGTGTGGCTTGGCGTGGGGTCCATGGAACCCATCCATGCAGTCCATCCATTACTATGGGCCACACCATCACATGTGGTGTCCACCGTCATTGGACGGTGGGACCCCCCCCCCTTCGTGTGGGGCCCTCCTTGCACGCCAGAGCCAGAGCTCACTGGCAAACTGTGTGGAGATACCTCGTTGCTACACTTGAGGTCGTGGTATCGATTCCTGTGAGGGTGGCTATCAGTGATGTGTGAGTGACGGTGGGGTCCATGGGACCCATCACCGTCCTCCACCCATCTGGATGGGCCACACCATTATATGTGTTTCATCCCAGCCGTCCACAGGCTCTGGACAGTGGGACCCACCCCACGTGTGGGGGCAACACCTTGA
Organism: Magnolia kwangsiensis; assembly: GCA_037074715.1. Taxonomy (NCBI): domain Eukaryota; kingdom Viridiplantae; phylum Streptophyta; class Magnoliopsida; order Magnoliales; family Magnoliaceae; genus Magnolia; species Magnolia kwangsiensis. The sequence continues at coordinate 14,201,514 of CM073571.1, forward strand.
TGTATGTACCGTCCAGGCCGTCCATGGCCTGGACGTTAATTATTTCTTTTTAAAATATATTATTATATATATATTAATACACCATATATACATGCTGGTGGGCCCTACGTGGGATCCACCTTTACCTCCCTACCAGCAACATGAGCTGCACGTATATATTAAATATAATATTAAATATTATTTTACAAAAGCTGCACGTGTACAGCAACTCTCCCTCTTTCTCTTTGAGCGTCAGTAATCTGTGGGTCCCACATGACATGTGTTACACAAGCCGTTCATCCTCTCTAAGGGTGGGCCCTCCATGGTATTTGTATGACCTCCAAACCGTCTATCTATTTGGCGTGCGTGGACCCCACCTACTATTGAAGCAGGTTGGCTGGCGCACCTGCAGCAGCTAAGCAGCTGCTCTATTAAGCCAACAAGTTCTGTGGGCCCATGGTGGCATGTGTTATATCCACCGCGCCCATCTGTCTCTCGAGTGGGACCTACCGCTGATTTATGTGATACATCTAAGCCGTCCATCCAGATGGCTAGATTTCATCTAGGCTTGGAATGAAAATAGGACAGGTCTACTTATCAGGAGGGTCACTACTAAATACGGTGGAGCATTGATTGTCTACCATTGAAATCCTTTGGGTATCACAGGAAATCTGTATCAACATGAAAATTGTTTCCCTTTATTCAGGTCCGTGTGACCTTATGATCAGATTGGATGAAAAAAAATAGATGCTATTGTAGGCCTTGGGGATTTCAATGGTGGAAATCATTACCACCACTTATATTTGGGTGTGGCCCAATTTGATCTACTTGAGGCCCATTGACGCGGTTCAATTTGATGCACATTAGGCTCATTTAGATGTATTCTAAGGCCCATGAGATTAGGCCCATTTGATATTTTGGGGGCCCATGGGTTAAGACCCATTGAGATGTACTAGAGCCTATGGGTTGAGGCCCATTTGTTGTACATATGAGGCTCAATTGGTGTGGCCCATTTGTTACATATAAGACCCATGAGATTAGACCCATTTGATATTTTGGGGGCCCATGGGTTAAGACCTATTGAGATGTACTAGGGCCTATGGGTTGAGGCCCATTTGTTGTACATATGGGGCTCAATTGGTGTGGCCCATTTGTTACATATAAGATCCATGAGATTAGGCCCATTCGATGCAATTTAAGGCCCACGGGTTATGACCCATTGCAATGCACATAAGGCCTATTGGTGCAGCCCATTGATGTGTGAATAAAAGGCCCATATGATATGGCCTATTTGATGTATTTAAGGCCCAATGGGATGTACCTGAGGTCTATTGCAATGTGTGATCCCAACATAGTTTATGTGATGATGTTACGACGGGCCACGCCTTGGGAGCAGTGTTAGTTTGATGTCCACATTGCAAGTATAGTGTTGGTTAAATATCCGCATTATGACTCTCCCTAGGGCCCATTGAAAGGCCATACTTGCTGGGTGTAGGCCGTCTAGGCCCATCTGCGTTGTAAGGATAATTCATTACTTTGTAACATGCTTAGTATAATTCCATTACTCATGCTCATACGCATCATATGTATGCTTGATATGAGGAATGTTTGATCATCGCATAAGCCGTTGGGTCGAGACATTTATGGGACTCCATATGAGACGGAGCGTCCCACATGAGCGCATAGTGCGCACGAGATTACTGCATGATTGAATAGTATGATTCATGCATTTCGCATTGTGTGATATGGTTACTGTACCCCCTAGCGACATCGGGGCCGTAGCCGCCACAAACGCATCGTGGTTGGCAGGATTGGATACCAGAAATTTTGTTCTACATGGGGTGCTATAGATATCCCTGGGTGAAAGTTCCTAAACCCTTATGGTACCAAGAGGTTACTCCAACGTCTAGACTGAGTAGGTAGATGAGCGTTGAGTATCGATTACCAGATGGCTGCGCTCTCCACTGTATCATGGTCGGTTGAAAGGGAGTGCGACCTTACCCGCCCGAGTGTAGGGGGTAATGCTAGGCTGAGTCTGACCAGCTCGAGGAATGGGTCCGCTATCGACGAGTCGAGCCCGATATTGGTAGACGGATAGTGAGGTCTCTTCCACTTACCTTATTGGGCGCGATGTGGCGGCGATCTGGTTTAGAGTGTACTAGACCCCGGTGATATCCCAGAGTTGAGCTGTATTGACATGTGGACTTAGATGAAGATTGTATGCTTAACTTGCATCTTGCATCGCATAGCCTTGGTACGACTCATAATATTTATGGATCCATCTGCATATTCCACATTACTCTGATATTGCATGATCATATTACTACCTTGCGCACACACTTTCACCACCCTCTAAGCTTTCTATAAGCTTATGCACCACCGTTGCGTGCAGGTGACGTTGGCTCGCAGCAGCGTTGAGGCAGGAGCGCTTTGCAGATTACTTTGGAGATTTTGTCCATCATCATTGTATTTCCTTTTATGCTCATTGTACTTGTAAAGTTTTTGATCATAGTGAAAATGTAATGAAGTTTTTGGTTGTTGTTTGTGGGTTATGCCTTTGGTTATGCTTATCACGAATCAAACTAATCTTGAAAATCCTCCTCGTAGCATCCCAGGATCGGAACCTGGCGAATGGGAGCTGGGAGCTGAGAATGGAGTTTTAAAGAAGCTGTCGGCGCCAGATTCGGCGATCAAAAATTTTGTGAGCCCAGTTTCCGAGTTTGGGGCGTGACACCCTCTTTACTTCGAGTTCAATAAAATGGACTCAGGACATCAGTTGGGCTTGATTTTCTAGGTGATTGTCAAGTCCAACTAGGCGGTCGTAATGGTCTAAGTTCATAGCTATCGGACTCTCGATGTGCGGTCTAGAACCAATACAAAGTTACAAAGCATTCCCGAGAGCAACTGGGTTTAGAGCTGGATCCTAGAGTTCAGGGTAACGTAGCATTAACAATTCTAGAGGTTTTGGGTCTTACAAATCGTATTTAAAGTGGTTGATGCTAATTTTGCAGGAAAAATAGTGTAGCGCTGGCTAATTCACGTTAAATTTCTAAAGAATTAGGTTCTAAATGATTTCTCTGACTTTGGGATTGAGTTCTAAGAGGTTACCAAGGTGTTATGGTTGACCCATTGCCTAAGGACGCCTAACTCAAGGTTGGTAAAAATCCGGGGTGTTACAATAACATAGGCAACCAAATTGCTTGAGCTTGAGATAATTGGGGATTTGTTTGAACAATTTTTTAAAAGATGATTGATTGTTCAAAGTGGAGGTGGGCATTCGATTTATAAGATAGGCAGCAGTTTGAAACGCGTATGGCCAATATGAGAGAGGCATGTGAGCATCCAGGAGTAAGGTGAGACGAGTCTTAACAAGATGGCGATGTCGTCTTTCAGACATACCATTTTGTTGTGGAGTGTGGGGAGCAGTAGTGTAATGACTAATCTCATAGACTGAAAGATAAGATTTGAGGCCAATATATTCCCCACCATTATTGGAATAAAGACTCTTTATTTTTGTGTTAAACTTATTTTCCACAAGATTTCAAAATTGTGGAAAAATTGTTTGAACGTTGGATTTATGAGTCATAGGATAGAGTTAAATGTATTTGGTATGGTGATCAATAAAAATAACATAATATTTTAAACCATCAATACCAATTTTATGAGATAAGCCATCAATACCAATTTTATGAGATGGGCCCCAAACATCCGTGTAAATCAATTCCATGGGAGCGGTGCTACTAAGACCATGAGTATTAAATGGTTGACAATGAGCTTTATTTTGGGAACATAAAGTACAAAGAGATAAATGGCCATTCTTATTGGTGGGTAAAGAAAAAGCATGAATTAAATGATGGACCAATTTTGACGATGGATGACCAAGCCTTTTGTGCCATTCATCGGTGCTAGTACGTTCATGAACATAAGCAACAACATTTTTGGAGTTTGGTGGTAGATGCTCCGAAAATGGGTACACTCCATCTTCACATTTGCCTTTGAGTAGTGTTGACCCCATGATCTGATCCTTCACCAAAAAATAAGTAGGATGAAATTCAAGGTAAACATTATTATCCTTGGTAAAGTGGTGAACGGAAATAAGATTTTTTTGAATGGTTGGAACACAAAGGGTATCACGTAAATGAAAGACACGATTAGACGATGCAAGAGATAAGGAACTAATATGAGACATGGGCAAACCTGAGCCATCACCAATTACCACCTCATCAATACCATCATATTCAGAATTAATCGACAGATTAGAAAGATCGATGGTCATATTGTGAGATGCCGTTGAGTCAACTAGCCACTTTTGATTTTTTTCCTTGAGAGGATGCTGTACAGTTGGCGGTGAAGTCAGCTGAGGACATTTTTAGCCGTATGGCCCACTTGATTGCACCATTGGCACTTGAGCTTATATTTCCTCTGGCCCAAATTTGAGGGCCCATTTTTGTAATGCCCATTGTTGCTGCGAGTCTTGTTGGAGGAAGACTTATGCTGTCCAGGGGCACCTCCTTGGCGATTAGAGTAATTAGTAGTGGGAACAAATGTTGCTGCCGATTGATTCTCCAGCCGTCGAAGGTAACTCTCATGACCTACAAGAAGATCATGTATTTCCTCAAATTTTAGAGAGGTCTCACGAGCACGAATGGGTGCTGGAATTTCTCTGAATTCGGGACCCAATCCATTGAGAATGTAGAGGGTTAAATCATCATCCGAAACCGGATGATCAATGATTGTGAGTTCGTCGGCAAACACTTTGATTGCTTGAAGAAACTCAGTAACGGTGCGATTTCCTCGTGTGCTCAAGGTCAAATCTTCCTTGAGTTGCATCACGCGCGTCCGTGATTTTCCCGCATATAAACGGGTAAGTGTTGTCCAAGCCTCATGGGATGTTTTGTATGCAGCAAGGAGTGGGGTAATAGTGGTTGAGGTGGAGGCAAGAATGGCGTGGAGGATGAGTTTGTCTTGGCGAACCCAATGAGAGTTTGCAGCTTTGGAGGCAGCGGAGTTCGTTGCATCAGTGACAGGGCATTTTTTGACACCAGTGACAAAGTTAATGAGATCATAACCAATGGGCAATGCTTCAAATTGAGCCCTCCACTAAGGAAAGGTAGAAGAGGTGAGTTTCTCATTGATGACGGTTGCGGCATTGATAGTGATGATGGGTGAGTCAATGGTGGATGCAGGGGTGGCAGCCGTGTCACAGGAAGCAAGGAAGGAAAGCTACTCGTTAAAGATCTAGCGCTTTGATACCATATAGAAGATTCACACTGCTATGGTTTTGTGTTTTGAACTCACAACTTTTCTATTCATGCTCTGTATCTTTATACAACCTGAGAGACCTAATTTTAGGCATTCAAAAATATGTAACTGAAAAAGAAATTTACAATCACAATTAATAGCAATATTTACAGAAATAAAAAACTAATCCTAAAACTCATGGGAGGCATAAAATCTGATGATGTTAATGGTGGCAGCTAGGCTTGAGTTGGTACTTGTTTGATTTCTTCAATTTCCTTGATACGTTCTCCACTTGGAAACTGAATTCTATGGAAGTTAAAAGGGTCTTAGGTGTTTGGATGCTGCATTTATTCGATGAAACACTTCAATTAAGCTTCCAGTTCCAAATAAGGCTCTTTTGGGGCGTGTTGGGCTAAGCCAGGCCTGAGCACCTATAGCATAGAAGACCCCAGCTGGAGATCAAGAAATTGGTTGGCCTTGGCCCAACTTGGCCTTGCCTGATTTTGTCAATTCACATCAGAAGGTGCCTTTTATGTGTCTTTTCTACAATTTCTAGTAATTTTTTGGCCAATGTGTGTTGTGGCTGATGGAATTTTCGACCAATTCGCTATGATTGTAGAGAGAGAGAGAGAGAGAGAGAGAGAGAGAGAGAGTTACGTAAATAGTTATAAAGTTGGGACTGGCCACACCAGGCTAGAATGACATTTATCAGTAGCCTAGGGCTAGGCTTGCAACAGCCACTCATTGCCACCCGTTCTTTCAAAGTAAAGATGCCTCTGTCCAAAGCTCTCTTTCATTGAACTTAACATCATCCATGAAACAGAAAGGGTTGTTTGGCAGTATAGATTTTGGGCAGCTAGGAATTGGAATTTAGGATTTTCAATCGAAATCATCTTCAGCAAATCAAATTATCATCGACACCCATTAAAATCTCAAAATTCAAATCGAATTTGGATTAAAAATCCTCAATAAGGTTTCTTTTAAATGACAGGAGAAAGGTTGGGTACAAAATTTTAGCTTTTCAATTTTATTCAATTATAGCACCAGATTTCCTTCTCTTTTAGGCCCCACCTAAATCAATATCCAAGTTGCCAAACATAACTTTTAGATTTTATTTGATTGAAAATTCAGGATGTAAAACAAAATTGAAATAATACAAAATCTAAGTTTGAAAATCCAAAATTTGAATTCTAATTAGGTTAGAATTCAATTCACAGACTCTGAACCTGTTTGGATACCATCAAATAAGTTTTTCTACTAACGACAATAATAAATAACTTATTTCATATACTAAGTTTGGTTTTATGATTAGTTATAAGTAATTTTTTTACTTAAAAAGTGTTTAATCACTTCAATTAATTTTTTAGCTTTTCTATTTTTTATAAGTTGAGACAGACATAAGAGTTGTTTACCAAACATACTTATCTTCTTAATAAGTAACAATTAAGATAAGCTACTTGTACCATAAGTAACTTATCGTAAGCAACTTACAATCTAAACATAAGAAACTTATGCCTTAAATAGTTTATCTTGATTTTTACTTATTAAGTGACTAAGTAACTTTAAACAAATAATGGTACTTATAATTATTTATTTATTATTATTTTTTTTACACACGCTGCACACACATTTACGCCACTAGTAGGATTTCAACACCTATGGATACTCAAAACCTTGACCGGGTGTCGAAACTGTCACGCCCCGAAATTCAGGTACAGAGTGTGCACCCTCATACCCGAGTTTCAGTTCGTAACTCGTACACAAAGTGTACTAATTTAATTTCTTAATCGGTTTAATCAGAGATGATAATTATATTCAGTTAAAGTTTCACCATAATTTTAATCACACATACATAACACTTAGCACCAATCAACCAAGCATATATAAATCTTGACAACCCTTAAAATAAAATAAACTTGAAAAAAATCATTCATTTATTATATCATTGTACTATAATTATGTTTATTCCATACTAACATAGTGTCAATGAAATAAATCTAAATAATTTCTTAAAATATCAAAATCAATACCCATATAAATTTTATGTTAATCAAAATATGCTAGCAAGTAATCAAAAATGATCTTATGCCGCCACTTCATCTTCAGATAAGTATGACCATGTTTCACATGAATTGTGTTCAGGCACGGTGTATCCTTCTAGTTCTTACGCCACATTATCTGCTAATGACTCCTCTATACGATTTTTTCATCAATAAAAATGTAAATTAGCCAAGCTTAGTGAAATAACTCAGCATGGTTCATAATCATAGCAATTAAAATAACATAAAAATGTATGTACAATGATATGAATGCAAATGATGTGTGAATGCATCAAATGAGATGATCGCCCATCTGCTTGAGTTGGAGGTCATCAAGCAACATCCGCCCTTTGGGTAGGCTTCCACCTTTCGGTAGGCTTGGACATACCCCGCATTTGGTAATACTCTACCAGTATCAACATTTGTTACAGGGAGGGCCCATATGATCGACCATGTATTATGCAATACAATGAATGATGGATGATATGTAAATGCATATTTTTCGTATTTGACATAGTTGTTTTGATCAGAATATTCATATATAAATTCAGCATACAATTATCATAACAAAATTCTTAAATCAGTATATAAAACAATTACGAACGATTTATTTTAATTTTAATGAATCATGAAACAAGTTGAGTTTCTCACCTGAGTCTGGTAGTGTAGAATCCACAAGATAATTAGGTTGGTATGAATTCAGAGATATTATCAGTTATATCAACAACATTATTATTCATCTAGTTATTTTATATGGTGGGGCCCACCTTGATATACATCTTAGGTGGTCAGATCTAAAATAATCAAATAATTAAAAATTTTATTTTATATTTCTATCTTTTATTTTCTTTTTAAGATTATAAAATTGATTGAAAATTATTTGATCGGGGTGGCCCATCGGATAATCAGATCATTTAGATTCTTGAGGTTTGGTTATGTTTTGCCTTTACACATTGGATGAATGGTGTGCGTCTAACCACACATACACTAATGACCCATCTCAACCTTATACACCAAGTGATACCAACACTTGCGCAAAAATCTAAGATTTCTTATTAAACATTTATAGATTTGACTAGTGTGGCCTATCTGATGGTCAGATTAATTTAAAAATTATAGCCCTTGTATATTTTGGCTTTAGAGATCATATGATCCGTACAGATCTATCTTAACACAATTAGATTCCATCCATTTTATTTATTCTTAAAATATTACTAACTAGATCTGAAATCATAAAAACATCACTTTATTTTGACCTTAGAGATCATATGATCCGTACAGATATATTTTAACACAATCAGATTCCATCCATTTTATTTATTCTTAAAATATTAATAACTAGATCTAAAATCATAAAAATATCACTTTATTGAAATTAACTCTACACACCTATATGATGATGGTGTGGATGATCTACACCATCCATTGTATAGATAAAGAAGAAATTAACAACATAATAAAAAATTAAAAAGATCTAACAATTAGAACTTACCTGATCGAGCCTTCTTAGAATTTTCTCTTCCTTTTACTTTAGGGCTTCCTATCTCTTTTTTTCTTTTTTCTTTTTCTTTTTTTTTCTTTTTTTTTTTTTCAGAAACATTCGTATTCATTTTTTAAAAAATTTTTCATAAGATAGGATGAACAAATCCTCTCTTATCCTAGATTAATTTTTTTAAAAAAATATATATATTTGATAAAAATTATTATTACTTCTTTAAGAATTAATCTCTAAACCTCTCTCTCAACTAAAAACATTTCCACCAACTCAACTATTAACTTGTTTTTATTTTTTATTTAAAAATAATATCTCGAATAAGTTACTTATTTACTGATGTAGGTAGAAAAAGCAAGTTATTCGGTGGGATCCAAGCAGGCCTTAAGTGAGGACTGCAAGCTCTGAACCACACAATCCGGAACATGTAGCACCACACGTCGTGAGACACCAACGTCAGGTCAGGCCCATCAAATTTCCCTCCATTGGTCAAGTGATGCCTCTATCACCGGTTGTAGGGCCTTCTCACATGCTAACATCAGGTCTCTTGTTTTTTTTCAAGGAAGTGGGCCAATGATATGATGGTCACATCACATCAATGCAATCGTTTTGTGTTTCATTCTTTACTCATTTCCCAACAGCATTATTGTTATATGATGATAACACAAAAAACCAACTACACTTTTAATAAAAATAAAGAAATAAATTTGGATGGATTGGATTGACGCCAGAGCATGCCACATGTACGGTTTGTGAGTGCAAGTGATACGGTAATGCCCTTTCATTCTCAGGTGGAAAAGTAAACTATAATAAGGACCCTCCACATAGTGGGCCCTACCTGAAATGGTTCATCAGATGGAAACCACAATAATAGAATAATCTTAGCCATCCACATCTCTTACCTTCTTCCTAAACTGCACGGGAGCTGTTTCTCCATATATTGACCATTCAAGAACAACATTTTCAAGAAAGTTTTGAGGACCGTTTGGGATGAGGAATTATGGACAGGATGAAATCAATGGTTGATTTCTGTTTTTTTTTTTTTAAAAAAACTAACTAATGTAATAAAGAAAACCCAATTTACAGCATTCGGCAATGCACATACTCGAAGAATGACTGTCGCAAGTACTAATTCTCAGAAGGATTACAACCCTAATAATATTATACCTCTAAAAAACACAAGTAAAATTATTTGTGTAATCTGATTCCACGTTTAAACAGAAGTAAAATTATTTGTGTAACCTGGCTGGACGTATAAACAATATTTATACCCCATACATAGAAATACCTAAAATTTGTCTATATCTGTAACTTTCCTTGCACTGTTCTTTAAATACAAGACATCTATCCTAACAATTTCAAATCTTCCTTTGTTTGGGATTCTTTTAAAGCAGGAGTTTAAAATTATGAAATGAGACTCTTTTAAGGCTCTGTTTAGGCTTACGGGGAGATGAAACTAGATTTGATAAATCCATTAACTCCTTGAATTTATTGATTTGTTTTGGATTTGAGTTGGATAAATCTCAAAGTCAATTGTTTGGACATGAAGCTTCAAATCCTTGGATTTGCAGAAAGAGTGGAAAAAGAAATTGTATTTCTCGAGAAACCTTTTTTTCTCAAAAGCGCAGGAAAGAAAATACTACTTTTCATGTTTGTTTATCAACAACATATTCTTTAGAAAATGAGATTTATTTTCAAATCATGTTTAGTAAAATATTTTTTGTGAGAAATTCTTTTGGTTGCAATTTCAAGTCTCAAAGTATTTAGGAAGCAATGTGAGCCTCACTCTGAGTACTTAATCAACAGCTTAGATGGAATATCTGGTATCCAGGTATAAACCTATGTTCATCCTGTAGATTTTTGTGGATAGGCACTTAAGTTGTACATCGGGCTGATTTTTTTGTCCACCTATCATTGAGGTAGGATTTGACCTGACAATAAGGGTTGCACTGTCTTGGATGAGGTTGAAGTTGATGTTGAAAAAGATCTATGGGACCAACCATGATGCATGTGTTTTATCCACATCGTCCAACCATTTTGCCACTCATTTTAGGGCATTAACACAAAAATGAAGTATATCAATTAAAAACTTTTCTAGGGCCCATCGTAATGTTTAGTTGCCATCCAATTTGTTAATTGGATCACACGGACTTTTGCAAAAGGAAAACACAAATATCAGCTTGATCCAAGCTTTCGTGGCCCCAAAGAAGTTTTTAATGGCGGGCATTCAATCACCACTATTTACCATGGTGTGGTCCACTGAGATTTAGATCTACCATGGTCCACCTGAGATTTGGATCTACCTCATTTTTTAGCTCTTGCCCTAAAATGAGCTGTAAAAATGGATGAACAACATGGATAAAACACATACAATGGCTAATATAGCACTTCCAGCACCAACCTTCACCAAATCCAACTCCCATATAAAAAAGGGAGGGGATTAGCTGCAGCAATGGCCTCATGGTGCTGCTTCCATCTGTTTTTTCATATCATTTTAAGGCATGATCCCAAATATGAAATATATCCAAATATTAAGTGGGCAATACCATAGGAAAGAGTTGGCTGATCATTAAAAACTTCTTATGGATAATTATAAAAAATATATCATGGTAATATTTTTTTTTAATCTTCATCCAAGATTGTGTGACCTTATCAATAGTTTAGATGGAAAATAAACGTTATAAAGACATTACAGTGGACCCTACAAAGTTTTCAATGGTGGGACGTTCAATCATCACTGTTTCTTATAGAATGGTCCACCTGAGATTTGGATCTTTTCATTTTTGGGTTTGTGTACTAAAATAATATGGAAAAAATGGATGGATTGCATGGATATAGCATACATACATCAAGGTGGGTTGTCTTGGGTGAGGTGGGGCCGCACCTAATTTGCTATAGAGAAAACATAAGAAAGGAAATCTTTTTCGTGGGTATAGGTAGGAAAATAAGAAGGAAATTTTGAAGGAAAATTGGATGGGTAGGAAATTGAATTTTCCTTTTTTTTTAAAAAAAAGACTTTAGTGTTTATAAACAGCGAAAAGATAGTTTCACGAGAAACTCTATTTCCTTTCTTACCATTTCACCGTATCCAACACAAGCCCCTGGATTTTGGAGGGATTTGGATTTGCACTAAATCTATTAATTTTTTTGGTGTATGGATTAGGAAAATCCATGGAATTTCACAAATGCCTACTATAAATCCCTCTTCAAATGCAATGAATGTTTTTAAATTCATGAATTTGTAGTTTTAACTCCCAAATGGTGGACTTTTGAATGTGGTCCATTCATTGTGCAATCTATATGTGTAACATTTTAATCCATTGTTTATCCTCGCACGCCGATTCGAAGTGTGGCCGTAGAAGAAACCGTGGCGGTGGTTCTATCATATCAATTTCCCAATGTCATCCTCACCCTGTCTTTTACATTCCAGGACTAGTGCAGTTACATGAAAAGAACAGAACCACTCTACCCCGTGGTCTATAGCCATGAACGGACAGACCGGCAGCACCGTGGTTTATCTGTTTATTCACGTTGTCCATCCCGTATGAGCCTAAAAATCGGCAAATCCAACGCTCGAGTGAACCACACCAAATATTAAGCTTTGATTGCGTTAAATGCATCAAGCCTAAATGTAATTTGTATTAAATGCAAGAGTCATCCATGGTGTGGTACAATTGAGTGTTGGATCTGCGTCGCTCATACCTTAAAATGACATGAGAGAGGGAATGGATGGCGTGGATAAACATATAGAGACTGGCAGGGTGCGTCAGCAATCCAGGGAGTTGATTTACTCCCGTGATCTGACATCCGATTTTAAAGCCTTCTTGGATTTTTAAAATTTTTGCAATGTAAACCAAAGAAACACGGTCGCCGAGGGAACAGCATTTTCAGTGTTTGTCTATTGTAATTTTTTTTTTTTTACTGCATTGGCATTTTCTCTGCACGTGTTGGAAACATGATTTTCAGCAATTTGAAAGAAACACCCCATTTATCTGCCGTGTCCCCTACGTTAGCCAACTGCGTTATCGACTATCTTTGGTGTATAGTGATCCCGCAGATCTATTCTTGGCACAACTCAACTGAAAGAAGTTCTAACATAAGTAAATATAGGTCATCAAATCCAATCCAATCTAATCTTATGTAGGGCATAATGTAATTGAGCCTAAGGCATGTTGGGTTCTTAAAAAATCATTTTGGATAGGAATAAATTATCGTTCTAAGTGTAAATCATAAATCAGTTATAACTTTTTTTATCCCGGAAGGTATCATTACGAGATGCATTACTTATGAATTTTTACTGTAATGGGCCGTCCAGGGTTAACCGACCCGTAACAAGTTGCATCGAGTTTATTTCGCAAGAAAATGCTTCATTTCAATTCAAAATTACAACTTTAGAAAAATAAAAATAAAATTTATTAAGCTTTTATTTATATGTATCTCATTGTTTTAGAATTTTAGTATATGTAATCTTCTTAAAAATTTATTCTAATTATACTACAAATCATCTAGCATGATTAAATTAGAACGTAAGATAATGAGAAAGACACCAGTGAGTGCACCGCTAGGACTAGATCATAGTCGTTGTATCCTGGAGGTCGATTGCTTTGGAAATCTATTGCACTTGGGACACTGTTCAAGGAAAGCAAATTCGATTTCAAGCCGAGTGAGTCAGTCACGCCTCGACTCAATTCAATAAGTTTTTTTATCTTAAAATTTTATTTTTCTTTTTTTATTCTCAATTTTAATAGTCTATTTAATTCAACCAATTTTTCAACAATCTTGAAATCGAAATTGTTGAATTATATTGATTATGGCTACAGTAATAGTAAATGTTTCTACTGAGTTAGTTAAAATTGAACCGTTCGCTGGACAATCCTTTAAATAGTGGAAACAGAAATTGATGTTCGCTTTAACCACCCTGAAAGTTTCATACATTTTATCTAAATCATTTACTATAGATCCAGCAAATCAAAATGAAGTAACAGATAAAAATAATTGTAAAAATTATATTCTAAACTTTTTATCCAACGAACTATATGATGTGTATGCTTCTTATGTGTTTGCTAAAGATATATGAACTGCTTTAGAAAAAAAAAATATATTAGAAGATGCAGGCGCTAAGAAACATGCAATTGTTAATTTTCTTCATTATGAAATGACAGATGATAAACCTGCCACAAATCAGATTCATGATTTTCAAAGTCTAGTTCACGAACTATCGACAGAAGGAATTAAATTGGATGAAGTGTTTCTATCAGAAGCACTAATAGAAAAGTTATCGCCCTCATAGAAAGAATATAAGAATAGAATGAAACATAAAAAGAATAGTATTTTTTTAGAAACCACTATTGTACACATACAAATAGAGGAAGCCAATAGAATCAGAAACCAAAAAGAAAAAAAAATGAGATAGATTCAAAAGCGAATCTTGTGGAATCAAGTCAGACAAATAATAAGAAAAAGGACAATTGTCATAACTGTAACAAACCTGGACATTACGCAAATAAATGCAGGCTCAAAAAGAAAAATGCAAACAATCAATTCAAGAAAAAAGAAAACTATTACAACTGTGGAAAGCCTGGGCATCATGTTAAAACTTGTAGGCTTAAGAAAAATAAAGATAAGCCGCAGGCTAATCTTACAAAAATAAGAAATGAGTCTGACATGATAGTAGTTATGGTGTCAGAAGTCTTCCTTGTAAACAACTTGGAGTGGGTGTTAGACACTGGTGCAACTAGGCACGTGTGCAAGGATTGTAACATGTTTACCTCCTACCAAGTATTAAGAGATGATGAACAAGTGTTTATGAGTAATACTAAAACGTCTCCAGTTGTAGGAAAAAGGAAAGTACTTCTGGAAAGACTCTAATGTTAAATGATGTCCTACATATGCCTGACATTAGAAGAAACTTGGTCTCTGGTTCGCTCCTCAATAAGGCTGGTGTCAAGTTAGTTTTTGATTCAGATGAGCTTGTAATGACTAAAAATGGAACCGTTGTTGGTAAGGGGTACTGTAGCAATGATTTATTAAATATAAATGTATCCAATAATAATAATAAGACATCTACTTCTGTTTATATCGTTGAACCTTTTTATTTATGACATAATAGATTAGGTCATGTGAATGTAGCATCTTTAAAGAAAATGAAAAGATTAGGTTTATTACTTAATATATCTAATGAAGAATTTAAAAAATGTGAAACATGTGTAGAATTAAAATTCATTAGAAAACCCTTTAAACAAATAGAAAAATCATCTATTTTATTAGAGTTGATACACAGTGACTTAGGTGATTTTAGAAATCATATGTCTAGAGGTGGAAAAAAATATTATATAACTTTTGTATATGATTACTCTAGATTCACTAAAGTATATCTGTTAAGGAATAAAGATAAAGTTTTAGATATTTTTTCTAAATACAAAATTGAAGTTAAAAATCAGTTAAATATAAAAATTAAAAGACTTAAAACAGATAGAAGAGGTGAATATGAATCTTCTCAATTTAGAGAATTATATGAAAAGAATGGAATAGTTCACGAAACTACAGCTCCTTATACACTAGAACAGAATGGAATAACAGAACGTAAGAATAGAACTCTAAAAGAGATGATGAATGTCATGTTAAACAGTTCAGGCCTACCCTCAAATATATGGGGAGAAGTAATTCTATCTGCTTGTTATATCCTAAATAGGATTCCTTCTAAATCTTCTGAACAAACACCATGTGAACTTTGAAAGAATCATGTTCCTAATTATAAATACATTAAAGTGTGGGGGTGTCTTGCTAAAGTAGGATTGTCTGAAACTAAGAAAAGAAAATTAGGTCCTAAAACGACTGACTGTGCATTTATAGGATACACACAGAATAGTACGGCCTATAGATTTCTAGTTTTAAAAACTAAGGATAATATTCTAAATCCTAGTACAATTATAAAAGCTAGGGATACAGAGTTCTTTGAAATCTAAATCTATAGGAATAGAAGAACTTAATAAATCAAATATTGCATCTACTAGTAAAAATGCCCGTGAGAAAGTAGTAGAAGAGATACAACCAAGAAAAAGTACTAAGATTAGAAGAGAAACTAACCTAAGAGATGATTTTTTCACCTTCTTAGTAGAAGATGATCCCACAACTTATATATAAGTTATTAACTGTGCAGATGCAACCTTCTGGAAGGAAGCAATAAATGATGAGTTAGAATCTATTATATCTAATAATACTTAGGAACTTATAGACCTTCTACCTAGTAACAAACCAATAGGCTGTAAATGAGTGTTTAAAAAAAAACTAAAATCAGATAGAATTATTGATAAGTTTAAAGCTAGGTTGGTAGAGAAAGGCTTTAAACAAAAGAAAGGAATAGATTACTTTGATACATATTCCCCTGTAACTAGAATTATAACTATTAGAGTCTTAATAGCGATAGCTTCCATATATAAACTAGTGGTACACCAGATGGATGTTAAGACGGCTTCCTAAATGGAGACTTAGAAGAAGAAATATATATGGAGCAACCTGAGGGTTATAAGATATCAGGTAAATAAAATAAAGTATGTAGACTAATTAAATCACTATATGGTTTAAAACGGGCTCTTAAACAATGACATGAAAAATTTGATAGTGTTTTAAAATAAAATGGTTATCATATAAATGATGTAGATAGATGTGTATATAGTAAAATTTCTGAAAATGATTATATTAATATATGCCTTTATGTTGATGACATGCTTATTTTTAGAACTAATATTAAATTAATTAATACAACTAATAAATTCTTGTTATATAAGTTTGACATGAAAGACTTAGGAGAGACTAGTGTAATCTTGGGTATTGAAGTAACTAGGAAAAATGGTGTTATTATATTACCACAATCTCATTACATTGAGAAAATATTGACAAAGTTTAACTATTTTGACTGTTTACCTGTCAGTACTCCTTATGATTATAGTGTGTCTCAATTAGAATATTTCAGAATAATTGGTAGCCTCATGTATCTAACAAACTGCACTAGACCATATATAGCTTTTGCAGTAGGAAGGCTAAGTAGATATACACATAACCCTGAAAAAGTGCATTGTAATGCCTTGTCTAGGATTTTGAGATACTTAAAAGGCAGTATAGCCTATGGTTTACATTATAATGGTTATTCTGCTGTATTAGAAGGATATAGTGATACTAACTGGATCAGTGATTCAAATGGGACAAAATCCACAAGTGGATATATCTTCACTTTGAGTGGAGGAGCAGTCTCTTGGAAGTCTACCAAGCAGACATGTATCGCTCGGTCGACTATGGAATCCGAGTTTATTATCTTAGAAAAGTCTAGATCAGAAGCCGAATGGCTTAGAAATCTCTTAGCTGATATATCATTGTGGTCAAAGCCTGTATTAGCCGTGTCTATTCATTGTGACTGTCAAGCAGCTATAGCGAAAGCAAAGAGTAAAATATATAATGGAAAGAGCAGACATATTAGACTCAGACACAACATTGTGAAACACATGTTGCGTGATGGAGTCATACCTATTGACTTTGTGAGGTCAGAAAAGAATCTAGCAAATCATTTGACCAAAAGACTATCTAAAAAGTTAGTCAATAATACATCGAAGGGAATGGGGCTGAGCCTAATATATGAGCTGCCAGTGTCGGCAACCCAACCTATACAAATGGAGATCCTATGAGATAAGTTCAATGGATAAACAACAAGACATGAGGTAGACGATTGTACTGAGTTGTATGAGCCCCTTCTATAGTGTACAGTGCGAGCAGCAACGTAAAAGGATGAGTTTTTTAGAACTCTTAATGGATCCATAGCCATATATTTGGTGGTGTATACAGTTGTTGCATACACTTGATGGAATTCACCTATATGGGTGTGGAGGTGGAGGCCGCTTCCTATAAGAATCTAGGCGAATTCTCTAGAGCACTCATGAAATTTAGGTAATGGTGTATGACTGAAACGTACTAAACCGCAGAATCACTTGCAGAGGAAGAGTTGTGTGAGTGACATGTACTTACGATCTACATTAAAAAGATTCAGGTTCAAGACTATGGTGTCACCTGATTCCTGTAGACCCACCTTACTTACTCTAATGTCGGTTCAAGTCTATGGCGACACTGGCACCATTGCACAACTATTACGCTTTAATCCGAAAGAGTTTTATTTTAAAACATGTGGGGGATTGTTATATTTTGTTTTAAAATAATAATAAAATTTGAATTTTTAAATTTTCGGTGTTTTTCCTCTAAGTTTGAAAAGTTGAAGTACTTTTGAGTTGTGGGTTTTGTCCCACATCAGATTTGACAAAGTAAACTATCTTGTATATAAGATAGTATTTTTGCATAGGGCTTGAGCCTCTTTCAAGGAGCATGTGAATTTGGTCCTGTGGGGGGATATGTCAATAGTTCTAATCTATGTCATTGACCACACGCAGGCGCGCGCCGAGCCGTGCCGTGCCATGCTGAGCCGAGCCAAGTCCGTGTGTGTGTGCGTGTGTGCGATGCGACGCGATGGGATGGGTTGGGTGTGGGCGTGGGCGTGGGTGCGGGTGCGGGTGCTAGTGCAGGTGTAAGTGTACTCGCGTGGGTGTGTGTGTGTATGGGTACTCGCAGGACTATGTGCGAGAGTGTACTCGTACTTGCGCCTTTTCGTTTTAAACTAGAGAGATACATCCCTTCCTTTGGTCACCCTTGTTGTGTTTAAACCCAACGGACCTAACCTTTTGTAAATGGTGCTTATGCACCATTTTGGAGTCTATATAAAGACTTCCGATTCCAGTTTCAAATATACGAAAATACTCTCTTATAAAATTCTCTCTGGTACGGTTTTAAGCATTTTTACTGAGTTCATTGCTGAGTCGACTCAGCACTTTCGGATTAAACTGCAAATGGTTTGAGCCCGTGTACAGTGAGTGCACCGCCGGGACCGGGTCATCGTTGTTGTATCTTGGAGGTCGATTGCTTTGGAAACCTGTTGCACTTGGGACACTGTCCAAGGGAAGAAAATTCGATTTCAAGCCAAGTGACTCAGTCACGCCTCGACTCAATTCAATAAGTTTTTCTATCTCAAAATTTTCTTTTTCTTTTTTGGTTCTCGATTTTAATAGTCTATTTAATTC
This sequence comes from Magnolia kwangsiensis, assembly GCA_037074715.1. Taxonomy (NCBI): domain Eukaryota; kingdom Viridiplantae; phylum Streptophyta; class Magnoliopsida; order Magnoliales; family Magnoliaceae; genus Magnolia; species Magnolia kwangsiensis. The sequence continues at coordinate 14,220,380 of CM073571.1, forward strand.
AACCAATTTTCCAACAGATCTTCCTCCTCACACCTTTTCTAGCGTCAATCTTCAAACATCCCATGTGCATTGCTGTTCATATTAGAGCCTCATGTGTACCAATGTACCACATGTGCCGTAATTTATCTTAAAGTATCACAAATATGTAATATGCGCAAAACGTACCACACCACCCATCTCCAAATGCCCATGTGTAAATCTTGAACCTCCAGTGCAACATCAACCACCATCAAGTGCCCCCACATGTGCCATGTGCAATTGTACATCATGTACGCAACATGTGCTACATGTATTATCATTCATCTGCAAGGATTTGATGTGCAACATGTGTCATCGATCATCCTTAAGTGCTCCACATGTGTCAATTTGGTAAGTATCTTACTATGCCAATTGTAACTAATATACCACAGTTCAACATGTGCCATTATCCATCTTCCAACTCCCCACAAGTACTAATGTGGCATGTGTCGTATGTGTCATATAGGCATTTAGCCTTTAAATCTGGGTCATCTTTGGATGATCCGAACCGTTTATATGGCAAGCTTCATTTATATGGGAAAGTCATTATATAAAAGCTTTTAATTAAGTTAATTCATTTTTTTATAATTTGGCTTTTTTTCTTTCAACATGAGCGGTCATCATAACCTTTGTATAGTCAAAGGTTCTGACGAAGATTTTCTTCCATCATCACCCATCTAAGGAAAGCCTTACTGAATAAACGGTTTGGTTCATCAAAAAAGCGAAATCCCACATCAGGAATCCGAATGCCTATCTTGTTGCAACATGTGGAAGTATTCCGGCAAAACTCACACTCATAGTGGAGCCGTATTAGCAAATCAGGCTAATCCAGCATAGCCAGGAAAGAAAGGCGAATAGATGGGCCACACATGAAAAGCTTACTTATCATAGATCAAGCTGTCCATACAAAATCAAACAAAAACAGGGCATGATAAGGAGTTCATTGAAGTATAATGTGCAAGGCTTGGGTTCCCATTGACTGATTTATTTTCTTTTAAAAATTGCCTACCTTTGTGCCATCATGATATAATCACTTGCATATGAGGTTTTGACTTTGAGCGTGTTGAAATAAATCAAGTAAAGTATTCCAATCACACTACTAAGTCCAATCACAAACACTCTATTTTTAAAGTGAAAAAATCTTTTTGAATATATATATATATATATATATATATATATATATATATATATATATATATATAACCACGGTACAAAGTAACAGTAATACAATATAAAAGCAAAAAATTGTAAAAGATAGAGATTATTTGATTTGAACAAGCCTCGAATATCCCTTATAAGCCCTTGAAACACTTTGTAATGAATTAAAAAGCTTTGAAATATATTATATTTTCAATTATACCCATATATATAGATTCTAAGAAAATTACAATTGAAATAGGAAACAAATCTTGTACTTAACACAACTCTGTGTAACTCTACGTGATCATTCGATGACACTTCAATGACATCAAACAACCTTCGATGTCATTAAACTAAACACAAAAACGTTCCAACAACTAAACATAGATTTTTCAAATTTTTTCAATGACATCGAGTAGCCTTCGATGACATTGAAGTCTACTTGATGGCATCAAACTATCATTAATAGACCTATTAATTAACAAATTTAAGACAGCAATCATAGTTCAAAACGGTGAAGAGCCGGCCATTAAGCTATTTATACCTTGATGAAGCACCATTTCTACCATTTTACCTATCAACCATCCAACATGCCTTAGCCATCCAGTGCATGAAAGCATGAGAATGCAACATGAAACAATTGGGATTGAACGCGCACTATTGAACATTCATGGGGCCAGAGGATGTTACTAGGAAATCCACCCTATTCATCTATTTTTTTCACTGCATTTTAGGACCTGGGGCCCAAAATGAGGTGGATTCAAAGCTCTAGTGGGCCAAGCGACAGAAGAGTGGGGATTACATGCTCACCATTGAAACATCTTGGGGCCACTGTTGGGGAGACTTTGAACTTTGAATTTGCTTCATTTTTTAGCCCAGGTGGATGAGGTAGGTTTCTTACAAATACCAAGGTGGATCCATGTACATTCAAATGAAGAGACAAGAGGAAGACAACGAGAGAAAATGATTTTTTTCTATTTGAAGAAGTGTTTATGAAGTGCGTAGACCGGGTTTTAGCGTCTGCATGATGGCACAACTAGAGCTACCAATCACAGACCATAAGTGCTTTTTTGGCTAACGGTTCAAAAGTAAGCCATGCAAAGAAAAATAAAAGTTACAGAAACTAGGTGGTTAGTAGGCCGTTTTCTAAAAGGAAAAAGAATAATAATAAATCCCTCCTTACAATCATGCCGAGTAATTTAATACTTTGGCCATATAATGGTTGATGCACAGCCACCAACTATACCAGTTGAATATATAAACTCAACTTAAAGCGCCTAAATTACGGAACCCATTTTAAACATGTCACAGTCCAAAAACAAGAATGGTTGAGTACAATCCTAATCTATGTTTAGAGGACATTTGTTTAGTGAAACAGGACCATTTGATAACTTTCATTTAAACGGTCCAATAAAAGTTCACCAATCTAATAATTAGATAAGTGTAATTTATTGTTTAGGATGCATCCAAATCACTACCATGAATCGTCCTATAGATCTGAATTGATTATACACGTACATTTTCTTAGTGCCGTCGTATCATTTGTCGGGCAATGTCAGAGTACCAAAGCTTTTACCCCGAGCTTTTTGTTAAGATGACCCGTGCTATGACATGGTCAAGGTAGGAGCATGTACGGACCATGCTTAAGTTATGTAAACTTGAAGTCACCTTTTCATTCGTTAGAGAACCAAAATGAATGAGAAATTATTTTAAAAAAGGGACATGACCCCACTAAAAATTAAAATTTAGCTCATTACTAGGTAAATTTGATCCGTTTATTTTAATCGGACAATTGTGAACTTGTAAAAATGTTTTTTGTTTTTAGTTTTTTGTTTAAAGTTCTTTGTGACTGATGTAGAGCGGGTCGCGGATAATTTCATGGCCAAGATGGATCAAAAAAGGCACTTTCGGCGACAAAAGTGATCCGCACCATCGGACCTTAGATCAGGCGTATCTCGCAATCCGGAATGAGTTATCTAACATAAATATATGAATTTGGGGTAGAACGAGCTACTTTAGCCAACCAACCCGCTATGCCGGGTTGCGCAGCCCAGATTTGCAAGAAACCCCTTGATCGACGGTCGTTTCCTCGTTTTAATTTTGTTTTTACTATAAATAGTAAGTTTTAGTTTGAGTATAACTTTTCATCCGTTGGGCTTTAGGAGTTGTGTCCAACATGAAAAGTGCTTAGGATAATTAGGAGAACGGTTTGGTGAAGCCAAATAGGACACTTACTATTTTTGGCCGAAAACCTTGCGCACTAGTAGACATCACGACCGTCTACAAATAGTAAGTTTACTATTTATAGTAAGTTGCGAATTCTAGGAGTTTTAGTTGTAATTTGAGTCTGATTCTTTCTTATTGCTCAGTTCCCTTATTTAAAGGGTTGTGAACTCGATTTTAAGAATTCATTAATCAATTTCGAATTTATTAGAAATTATTCTTATTTTCTACTTTCTTTCCTCGTGGATTCGAGAAGTCTCTGTGAGGAGTCCAGAGAAGTTCCGTGGATTCGGAATATTTATCATCTTGAGGAAGACGGTGCTCGACCTCACGTCCTTCCCTGCGTCAATGACCCATTGCTACGTTAACATTGTTCATTAATTATGATATGTTTTCTTATTTGTGTTCCATCTGTGATAAGTTTTCCGTCAAATTTAAACTGATGATATGAAATTAAAACTCCTTACATGTGAATAAAATATATTTGTATCACAACAACCCAATAGGCTACAACTGCCCATTAGGCATAATTGCTCCTTGTACGGCAGGCTATTGTCTATGAAGGAGAAATGTTTTTTTTTTTTTTTTTTTGATTTTGTTTAAAGGGATGTGGGTGCCACCAAAAATAAGGATTTAACTCACCCCTGGCTGATCTGATTTGCACATTTTAATAGGACATTCATGAATTTAAAGAAGGGTTTTTTCAGTTTTCTGTTTGAATTTTTTTGTGGCCCACCCAGTGACCAATTTAATCCGTCACTTAAGAACAGTTTTCTCCTGTGTGGTTCATCTATGATGATTTTTACCCTTAAATTGGACTAACAACATGAAATTAAAATCCTTTACATATGGAATAGATAGATTTGCTTCAAAACAATCCAATGGGCCCTACATAAGGTATAAATGGGTTGAAAATGTGGAGGCAAGCCTCATCAAGCCATTTGGCTGTTTCTTTTTCTTCTTCTTCTTCTTTCTTTTTTTTTTAAATAACTTTTTAAGACCACTCAAAGCCAAAGCTTCTATGATAATTAGTAGTTGAATGGTCGGAGTCCGCACTCTCAAAGCAGTGAAAAAAAACTTCCATCAAGTTCTGGCGAAGTTCAAACTTGTGATGGGCTAAATGTATTAAATGTATATATGAGTGTTGTAATTACTTTATTATTAATTTAATCATTCTTTTTATGATTGTAATGGATGCTTTTTGTAATGGATGAATGTGATAATTGTTGTAATAGATGTCGAAATGGTATAACAATGGAAATTGAAGAAAGTTAAAATGGAGAATGGAGTAATGCTAAAATGGAAGAATGTTTAACTGATGGAATGGAGGAATGTTAAAATGGAATAATGTTTAATAGAGTTGTAACCGAAGAATGTGCAATGGAGTAATATTGACAGAGGAGTACTAATATTTATTATAGATTGCCGATATTGATAGAGGAGCAATTGAACCAATCTTCTTTTCGGGTGTACGAAAATGAAAACCTAGTGTTAGTTTAAACATTATATGAAAAATATGCATACATAATACATAAACAATACTATAAGTACATTTAAACTAAACATGGCATATAACACTTAGTCAAGTAAGTTACGTATAAGTGCAATGACAATCTTACACAATCGGATTTTCACATCTCCTTTTGAAAAGCGCTCTATGCTAATAATAATCAAAACCTAAGGATTAATATCCTTTGAGATGTCATCTCTAGTTCTATAAATATACAGTCCAACACCATATTCCTGTGGTAGCTCAACATTGTCATTAAAAAGTTATAGTCACGAGTGAATTAAAATACTATAAGTTAGATTGGTTCCAATATAAGTTAAATGTGCATATCAATAAATAAACATTACTCTCAACAATATTGTTACAAACATACATTCCTGATGATGTACGTCAGAATATTATAGACGTCAATCGGTCTAAAAATCCATATACAAGCCAATTCGATATACAAGTCTCAAATTATCAGGAAACATATAATATAAAATAAAGTGCAGAAAAGACTTTCGTGCCAAAATTTTACATCGTCATCAATCCATGAATCTCTTATAGGCATTTTAGCCCAACATGAACACCGTCAACATAGACCGCCTTAATAATTTGATATTCACTGGGGCTAAGCCTTCTTAACGGGTCCATAAATACAGACTTATGGTGGGTTGGATCCCCTTCTTGGACCTGTGCAACGACACCTGCTGACATGGGACGTACACCTTGCATGAGCATCACATATATTAGTTACATCGCAATCAACAAGACTTGCACATAATAACAATTGAAAATTTAAATACCTTTAAAGACTCTACATCGGCCCTTAGAAAGTTCACTTTGTTACGCATGCGAATATTTTCTTTTTCCACCTCCTTCAAATCTTCGATGACATCTTCAAGTGAGGGTCTATTCTTCTCCCCCCGCTCTCCTCCCTTGACTCTCATTCCATTATCTGAATATAATAGTGGCTCGTTCTTCTCATTCTTATTCTTCCTCTCACCCGCCTCCATCTCCTTAATCATCTTAATCATACTCCTCATCTCCTTCACTGTCTCTCTCTTCTCGACTTCTTCCTTTCAATAAGAGAGACGATATTTTTCTCATCCTCTGTGGAGATGATTTCGCCACTAATTTGCAACAATATGTATGTAATGTCAGAAATATTGAAATAGAATACGAACAAATCAAGTTTGAGATTATATTTCAACTTACACACATTCGTAAAAACTTTTATTAAGGCTCTCTATTTTCCCACCTTAGTTACTTTCTAATTCAGAAATAATGAAATTCAGATTGGACCACATTTGGTGGCCCATATGCCTAAACCCATTGAATGATGGAAACAATGAATATTAAAATAAAGCATACTATAATGATATAATAATTTATGAAAATTCATAGGAAAAAAATACCTATTAGGCATATAGGCATCCATGGAAGTCATAAGAGTTTAGAAGGTATTCCTTAATCATAGTATTCGCTTACTCTTTAAAGATCTGATGCCTCATACTCCCTTAGGGGTGATTGTTAAATGCATCATAATAATTTGCTAAATTTGTATACTTATATTCGCATGCATTTTTTTTTGACGATTCAACAAGTAAATTCTCTACGCATATTAACACGGCCAACTGTACGACGACTGCTTTATCGATACTCCCACCTCGAAGATATCGAAATATCTTCAACGGATCATTCTTTGTAATACAAGACTGATCCTTGAAAAATTAATACCTAATACTCTTTCTTCTTAATGATCCTTGACTAGTCTGTTTCAATTCTTATGGTGTTCCCCACTTCAGACTCATAATCAAGACAAAGTCTATTTTTCTAAATTGGAGAATGGTGCCACTGAAGTCAAAGCACACGTAAAAAAATAATTATATTTACAAAGGACCACAAATATTAATAGAGGTCTGCTGATATTGATAGAGGATCATTGATATTTACTGTGGATCGCCAATCTTAATAAGGGACCGTTGATATTATCTGCAATCCATAATGAATATTAATAGATGGTTAATATTCACTGTGGATCGAGGATATAAACAGAGACCGTTGATATTCACTAAGAACTGCATATAATATTAATTGTCCTCTATTAATATCGTTGATCCATAGTAAATTCTACTAATATTCATTGTGGATTGTGGATATTAACAATGGCTTGTTGATATTATCTGCGATCGGCAGTGAATATCAGCAGACCAGTGTTAATTCCACTTATATTCATTGTGGACTGTGAATATTAACAGTGTCTTGTTAATTATTATCTGCGATTCACAATTAATATCAACGGGCCAATGTTAATATCTGTAGTCCACAGATAATTCCACTGATATTCACTATGGACCATGGATATTAACAGTGGCCCACTGATATTATTTGCGGTTCACAGTGAATATCGACGGGCCACAGTTAATACCCGCAGTACATAGTAAATATCAATGGGTCCGCGGTGAATATTCGCGATTCATGTGGACCCGCCATTCATACACCAAAAAAATGGGACTCCCATACTCTCACACATTTAATAAACTCCCATCATTTATATAGTAAAGAAAACCCACAATATCTATAAAGAAACCATCACACCCTCCTCCCTTTCACAAACTCTCATCACACCCTCCTCTCTCTCATAAACTCTCACCATTCGTGCCCACCGATAAAAGACAAACACAAAGAAACACCAAAAACTTACATTTGCTTACGATAGCTTCCACTCTGGAGATTGTGGACGAAAAACTTCAAAGAAAACCTTTGTTTGTTTGTTTTTTTTATTATTTTTTTATTTTTTGTGGGAGAGTAGTCTGAACTTCGCCGAAGCTATTACTAGAGTTTTTTGTCATTTTTCAGAGAATCCAGATTCCAGCCACACAACTAACAACTGTTGCAGTAGCTTCGGCTTTGTGTGATCTCAAGAAATTAAAAAAAGGAAAAAAATTGAATAAGAAATGGCCAAATAGCCTTATGTAACATTCCGAAAATCGGGGGTCGAGCGAAAGCTCAACTCCCGAGTTCCAGAACATCACTTATACAACATTTTTTATGATAGATGAATGTCGGCTGTATGAGTGCATAAAACATGAAGTGGATTAAGCCAAAACAACATATCATACTCCAGAGACAGTTAAATTTCGCAAGTGGAAGACTGTGATAAATATATAAAATGTATAAATGATTGTAAGTCTCCAGAGTGTGAACATATTAGCTGGTAAACTAAATACATGTATACTCCAAAAACAGAAAGAAAAGAATATACATGGGTGTTTAAATAAAAGGCGAAATACCAAGTGTATTAGCATCTAATCAGTAACCCTGTAAACCCTGTCGATCAGAACCTGCATATAGGAGAAATTCTCCTCAACATCATCAAATCCGGCTCTGCTTCGCAAGCATCGCCATCATCTGAAACTAAAACAGGGACTGATTGGTGTGGCCAACACCATCCCGTAACGTGGGAGTGAGTGATCAACTCAGTGGAATCTATATACAGCAAACGTTAACATGTTATCAATCCAATCAAGCAGTAATGATAAAGGAGTACAATCACACAGGTCCTAGGTACTCTTGTTAATGCAAGGATGATATGAAGTATGATACATGCCCTCACCATAAACTCCCTCTGCGATCTTCATCTTATTATTGCTCATGTCAGTCACTTCCTCAGTGGTCTTACGCCAACACCGATGCATATGCAATGCGATGATATGAATATGCTTACTAAGTTCTTATTAGTCCTTTTCACATAGTAGGATTGGGAAGCTAAGACACCTCCCTTGTATCATTTCCCAACGTTGATCCATTCTAAGGCCGTCAATCCTAGGAATCTCATACGATGTTATGGTTCTAGGTCGCTGCAAGGGCTACCAGGGCTATTGCGCGCAATCGTTGCTCCTCTCCCCTATCACCTTATCAATACAGGCCTATTTATATCCTTAAGACTGCATCAGGACTTGTCGTCCCCATGCGGTGTCAGGATAAACTCAAGGTCACTATAGAGGGCTCATCACCAATCAGTGTAGGCCAATAGCAAGAATATAGTGTCCCATACCACCATAATCTGCTCAGAGTAGGTTGCTCATTGGTCACTACGGGGAGGTTTGTGGCCCCAGCGTAGGCCGACAGCTCGACCATGGTGTCCCATACCACCATGCCCGGCTCATGAGTCTTAAGGGATCTCGGTACCATGGTTAACGGGAGTTTCGCTGGTAAGCTCAGTGCCTTAGATTCAAACAGTGGCGACCAAACATGGTGAACAAGCATCGGTCAATCGGGTTAGTTGATAAGCTCAACTAGTCCAAGCGCACGTTGCGTTGAACGACATGGAATGCATAAGTACTCTGTGTGGCCTAACCACTGTCGAACACCCCAAGCACGACTCAGATTCATTAAACTCATCCCAAGTGGCGAAAACGACCTCAACCACTATTTATAGAACGATTACCGATTACCTAGACTGTAGCACAGCCCCAATCACATACAAATTCCATAACAGGCATATGAGGTATATCCTACAATCATGTGGACATTCATGAAGCATAACTTAAATGTAAATACAGTACATGGAGGAAATCATACAATCAAATATTATGGTTGAAATCCATATCTCAACCATCTTAGCAATCACATTTTACTAACTACTAACTCATTTAGGCATTTATACAAACACTTAGATTACACATTACATCATACATATTATGTATTCAGTAGCATACGTATTAGGAAAAATCCTTTCGTCAAAGGGTTATCGCCTATACAACATTCATATAACCATGACGGTTAGTCATAGCGAGCATGAAAGCAAATTCCATACTCATTCAATCATTTTCACAAACACTTAGGCTACACATACTAACTACATATCATATGTTAATATATCATGTATTTGACCAAATCCTTTCACTAGGGAGTTGCCCCATATATCACTTGCATATACCCACGACGGATAATCATAGCATGCATGAATCCGGGTTCTGTATTCATTTAAACATTTTCACAAACACGTGAGCTACACACTTTTACATATATAGCGTATATTGGTCGTGACGTAATTTAGGACAAGTCCTTTCGCTAAGGAGTTGTCACACATGTAATAAGCATATGTTCATGGCATTTAATCATGTTAAGCACAAATCCAAATTTTATACGTATACGGTATTTTTTACAAATACGAGGAATACACTATATTCGACATAATCAACGTATAACTGAAAAACGAAACGGACAACACTTTATACATGTAAAATAGCATCCTAGACAAGAATAAATCATTACTTAACATTAAAAGTCTTGAAAATCATAACCTAAGCGTATATAGTCCGCACCTTAAACCAGAAAATACGTATACGATGTGATTCAGACAATATGTCTTCGTCAACGGCGGATACGCTACCTATGGCAAGAAACAGGTTAGCTAGAACATCATTGGAACTATCTTAGGCTTCAAAACAGGTTAGGGTTAGGGTTTCTTACCTGAAAACGGAGTTGAAATCGTCGGAATAACGAAGCAGAAAGGCGAATGAGGCACGTAGAGAGACTGGGAAGAATCCCAGGAAGCAGCACCAACTTCTCTCTCTCTCTCTTTCTCTCTCTTTTCTCTATTCTCTCCTAGGGTTTTCTCCAAATTCGTATGGGAGGAGAGAGTGAGGGCTAAAGGCCTTTTTATAAGCCCAAAAATGACGAAAATAGACTTGGGGCCAAGGTATACTTAAGTTATAACCAAAGTGGGTCTATTTTGATCCAACGGAGCATTTCTGGAGATCCTGTTATCAAATGCGGTCGGACTTAAGCTCACTAACATCGGATCTTTAGTCAGTTAGGTTTTCGGTCCGATCGAATTTTCAGATCGTCCGTGGCGGACCAGTGTCAATTCAACGGTTACCGAACTCCGATCACAGCCACAAGTCCTTGGACATGTAAGGGCAAATTTTTCTGATACGAGGGTGAAATTTGGTCAAATTCTGACGGTCAGAACGTTTAAAAATAACGCGCAAGTGAAACGTTCCAGATTCTAATTTTTTTTCTAAAAATCTTCCTTTTCTCACTCTCTTTACTCCAGACGCAAGGAAATGGTCTCAGGACATCGGTTGGGCTTGATTTTCGAAACGACAGTCAAGTCCAACTAGGCGGTCGTAATGGTCTAAGTTCACAGCTTTCAGACTTTCGACGTGCGGTCCAGGTCCGATACGGAGTTTTCGAATGCTCCCGTGAGCAACTGGGTTTAGAGATTGATCCTAGATTTAAGGGTAACGTAGCGTTAACAATTCTAGAGGTTTTGGATCTTACAGATCGTATTTAAAGTGGTTGGTGCTAATTTTGCAGGAAATCTAGTGTAGCGCTGGCTAATTCACGTTAAATTTCTAAAGAATTGGGTTCTAAATGATTCCTTTAGCTTTGGAATTGAGTTTTAAGAGGTTACCAAGGTGTTATGGTTGACCCGTTACCTAAGGACGTCTAACTCCAGGTTGGCAAAAATCCGGGGTGTTACACCTTATGTGGCTTGGGCCTCACATTTTCAATTCATCCACATCTTATGTGAGGTTGACCAGGTTGTCTTGAAGTAAATTCATCCCTTCCACATGTAATGAGTTTTAATTTAATGTCATCGGCCAAAGTTCGAAGGCAAAACTCATTACAGATGAATCACAAATGAAAAGGCAGTTCAAAATTAACACAATGTTGTTGTAATTGTGGGCCATAAAGAACTTCAATAAGAAAACTTTAAAAAAACTTTAAATAGATTATATCAGTAAAGGAGTGAGTTGAATTCCAATTTTTGGTTGGCTATGTCCCCTTTTGAAAGGAAATTTCTCTTTTCAACGGCAGAGCACATTGTATGAGAGTCCGCAATGAAGGGAACATTTTCATCCTTTACCGAAATAATAAAAAGAGAAAAGAAAAAGAAGTGATTTCCGAAACCACAAAATCTAAAGTGTGGTCCATACAAGCATATAATATGAGTAGGTAACAACAACAGACTATACGGACCAAAAACCGTTTATTAATTATTCCTTGTGCAAGTAGACAATGGTAGAAATTCAGGAGCTGGAATGCTGTAGAGCCATGTCTCTCCACTACAGGTGGAGGGTTTTCCATCAATCTGAACTGTCGAGCTAGTGAGCCTCCTTATAGGTGGATGATTTTTAGAAAATCTTACTTAACGGAAAAACAAACCCATCATGTTACTTTACAGTCTAAGAGTTGGCTGTTAATTATTATCCTTTTCCACCGTAGATTTGAAGGCCAGAATTTAGATGGATAAGATCATCTGATATGTGGGCTAGATTAGATGGATAACCTTGCCACGTGTGTAATTATATGACTCTACTGCATTTCAGTTCCCCTGGGTGCACACTGTTCGGTCCAATCTGATTCTAGGGTGAAACCACAACCGAACTGTTCCTTACGGTTTCAGGATTTTCGAAACCAAAATCGAACCATTAGCACCCTAGAACAGAACCGAAATCGGACCGTGAAAATCAATTCAGTTCCGGATCGGTTCCACAGTTCTGGCCTTTTTATCATCTGGCCCAATTGCATGTTTTATTTTATAATTTAACCCGTGTCCATTCGTGATGTGATCTACTTGATGCATGGTTTATATATTGTATATGGTGTGAAAAAATATATTTATGAAAACAAGCAAAATGTGCATTGTAAACCATAAATTATGAGTCAAATATATAACTAAAATATATTGTAAACTCATGGTTATAGGTTCGGTTCCACGGAACGGTTCCAAGTTCGGTTCCACGGTTTGGATTCACGGTTCGGTTCGGTTCTACATACCTCCAAATCAAAACCGAACCGAACTAAACAGTTCTTTAATTTTTTGAACCAGAACTTAAATTACTGTACTCTAAAACTAGATCAAACCAGACCGTTTGATCGCTTCCTGTAAGTTTCACTGTTCCACCGGCTCCATGTGCACCCCTACCGTTTCCTCTGAGCTCTGACTTTACGGCATCGTCTCCGAACGCGGATTGTGTACATGCCCTGGTTACACGAAGTAACTGTGATAGGAAGCTATATGTGGCCCACAAAAATTGCCGTGATAAATCCACTCCGTTCACAAGTTTTGGAAGACTACAATTGTACACTATTTTAAAAATCAGGAAGACCCAAATCTCATTTGGGAGACACCAAAGTAAAAGGTGTGAACAGAAGTGTACACCGTTAAAATCTTACTGAAGCCGACCATAATGTTTATATGCCATCCAAACCGTTCACAAGGTTATTAGCACTTAGATAAACTCTATTCTAAAATATCATCCTCATACAAAGCTTCTGTGGCCCCACAAAGTTTCCAATGGTAGGTGTTCAATCCCCACTGTTTCGTGTGTTTCCGTTGAAATCTTATTGGAGCCGACCATGATGTTTATATGCCATCCAAACCGTTCACAGGATTATTACCACTTAGATAAACTGTGGGCACAAATATCATCTTGATACAAAACTTCTGTGGCCCCTGCAAAGTTTCCAATAGTGGGCGTTCAATCCTCAGTTTCGTATAGTATGGCCCACATGATTTTTGGGTCTGCCTGATTTTTAGACTTCTGTGTATTGTGGTCTTACGAAGGCGGAGTGGGCTTATCACGGGAATCTCTGTGACCCCCCGTAGCTTCCGATGACAGGAACCTCTGGTGGGCAGGGCACAGGCAATCGGCGTCCGTCGTCGCCCGGTATGGCAAGTATGGTGGGTGCGGTTTGGGTGTATGTTCACGCTTGGTACTGACAAGGGCACTGACGGGTCTATCATGATGTATGGGCTTTATCGACACCGTCCATACATTTCACCATACCATATAATTCCAAAATTTAGATAGATCCAAGGCTCAAATATGCCACACTACAGGACTTCAGTCGCCCCAATAAACTTTTTATTTTAGTTTTTACACACACTCACACCCACACACACCACATGGGTACAAGAACCCAGGACCTCAGTGTTCAAATCCGTCTACCACTTAGCCATGAGAAGGGACCCACCCCAAGAAGCTCTCAACTGTAACGTTTAATCATCACTGAACGGCCAACTTCAACATTGGATCTGCCTCAATTTTTATCCTATACGCTAAAATGCTACGGGGAAAAAATGGATGGACGGTCTGGATAAAATCCATACATCACGGTGGCCCATCAGAGCCCCTGGCTGTGCTTAGCTGGGAAGTAGGGCCCAGTAGGCGGGGGTTAGTACCCAATCCACGTTCTATAGAATTACAGTGAATCAAGGGATCATATATTTGAAGCTTTGTACAGAATTATGGAAAGTAGGGCCCAGTGGTCGCTAATCCAAACCATTGACATGTTTCTTAATTCCCAGGATCGACCAGGCTCAATAAATATCTTCGATGGGACAAAAATAACCGTTCGATTAATGGCTTGTAAATAGACCGTTAAACTGAGAAAGGTCCCAACACACAAGTTTATATTTTCAGATCATGGTGTTTCTCTGGTCATAGTCCATTTACTGCCTGAATCAACAGAGAAAACGGTCTCGATTTACTGGAAATACCCGAGCATTCAATGCAAAGTCCTCGAGCCGAGTATAAGCATTTCCTCGTGTATAAAAGTCCCTATCCCGCAACTGCGCCACTTCACCTGCACAAGAAGCCGCAGCGTCTCTCTCTCATGGCGTCTTCTGCTCTCTCCCTCACATGCAGCTACGTCGCGTCGAATGCAGACCGATGCGACGGCAGGGAGAAGAAGAAGACGATGAAGGGCGTCGTCCGTCGCGGCAGTCTGTCCTTGTGTCCGTCTCACCTCTTCTTCTCCTTTCTCCACCAATCCCGCATTGCCACATCTCTGTCGTTTCCTCTGTGAGTGATTCCGTTTGCTCTGTAGTCTGTAGCAGTATCTCGTGCATCACATGTCGTAAGTGCCGACACATGAATGAGGAGTGATGTACCGTATTCTGGCGGACTGTGTTTTCCATCGTACTCAGGCACTTGTAGACCGCATGCAGTGACACCACTTTATCCAATCTGGATTGTCCAAAATGGTGGTCCCAATTTGGACGGTGCATTGTTCAAAAAAAAAAAAAAAAACCGATTGCGTCGTCTTAGCTATCAAATTGGTGGAGATTCGAATGTTGAACTGGAACCATAAACCATTACCCATTCTAATAACTTATTTTGTAACCGCCATTTTGATGGTTAGGATCATGGAATCAGTTTGGGTTCTGGGCTATGCTCCATCTACAGTATGTCCTACAATTTGGACGGTCTGGATTGGATATGTTGGCTACTGTACGGTGGAGTCATGCATGAGTATGATCCTCTGTGGCCTGGCAGAGTATCGTGTAGTTCATCTTGGTGAAAAGCATTTCATTGAATTTGATGTTGAAACTGATAAAACTATGGAGTGACATTCTCTTGAAAGAATGAATTAATGTAATTGTGATAGTTCAATTTCTTTTGTTCGAATTCTGCAATATCGTTTTCACTCCCTTCTGTTTGAATTCTGGAGAATCGTATTCAATGTTTTGTGTTTGATTTCTGGAGAACTGTATTCGATGTCTTGCATTTGAGTTCTGGAGAACCGTCGGGAGAAAACCAAGAGTCTGCAGATGAGGAGAGACGCAAAGAATATCACTACTGTGTAAATGAGGAGTTTGAGAGTAGGCATTACACAATTGACAAAATCTTTTGGCAAAATAAGGGAACAGATTCTCAATTTTTGTACCGGATATCCCATTTTGACACCAAGAAATGTGAAGTGTTCTCTGCAAAAGAAATAAAAGAAGGAATCAATTCCAATTTGAAAGCATTAAGATCCCTCTGCATTTAGCTCAGCACCATTGCTTGGAGTCCGACAGGAAGATAGAAAGGTATCGGGTGGGTGGAGCAGTCCTGATCCTAATGAACTCTTATAATGACCAGATAAAAAGCCCTTTATTCAAAGTTCTGGGCTCACCGTGTTAGATCCCCCTATGCCCGGGACTTCTCCCTACACTCCATGGGTAATTTGTTTCGATCTCAGGCCAAGGGCTGTGGCGTATGGTCTAAAGCTAGTCTTATGCCATTTCTTTCTCCCGCCCATCGATCTTTCATCCAATCCCATATGGTTAAGATTCTGACTACATTTGCGATAGGTTTGAGTGTTGGTGAGATGCTTAGCGTAGGCTATCTGGCCTGGATAGAAGTCTGCTGATTGAGCTTGTAGTTAATTGCTTGGAGGAGGAACGGGAGCTGGTATGGAAGAGGTTTCTTTCAAAATATCTAGGAAGTTGGGGAGCATCTTGAGGTTCCCGTAATTTTTAAGAGAAAACAAATAATCCAATGAAAGGAAAGAAAGGAATGAGCACCAGCTCCACATTTCATCCTTACATCATCATCTAAGCCTTATCCTGACTAATTGGGGTCAACGTTCGCCCCACATTTCATCAAGAGGAAAAAAGTCCCAAATTATTAAAGCTGCTTGATAAGTGTCCTCAATAGCTTATATGCAATCTCAGCATTAGTTTAGTGTCTCTTTAGATGATATTGAGGCTTCCTAGCCCCACATGCACCTTAACATGCGGCTCGTATGCCACTTGCCATGTGTGGGACATCTGACCTCTGCCTAGTGCGAAAATCAGGCTAGGGTTATTAAACAATTAATAGTTGATTGGGTTTAAGTTGATCTTTGCAAAAAATGTTATTTATCAAATGAAAAAGCTTAGTCCTGTTGACAATTTGAAGAAAAGGAATGATTCTCCCCAGCGCGTGTCGTCTATGTTTAAGGAGCAAGGAAACTGTGGACTATCTCTTTATCCATTGCCCTTACTCTCTTGACGTCTGGTGGGGAGTCCTTAGATTGGCCAGAATGTCTTGGGCTATGTTTGAGTCTGTTGACAATCTCTTCTTGCATGTGGCATGCTGACTTTGGAGGTGTTATAGGAAAGAGGAAATGGAGAACCCTTTTACTAGCGGTTTGCTAGGTCATACAGGCAGAAAGAAATAATCGCTGTTTAGGTATAGGAATGTATCCTTGGAGGGTGTCTTCTCTAGAGTTCTCGTGTTTTTTAGGGACTGGGCTCAGGGTTCTTTCCAGACGAGGGTCTGGTTGTATTTTTCCCTTCTTTTGGTTTCTATTTAGGTTTCTTTGTGTCTTTTTTGCTTTTCTTTTCTCCGTATAGTTTGTTAGGGTTGTTTTGGTTTATTTGTCTTTTCTTTTCTTCTTCTTCTTCTTCTTCTTTTTTTTTTTTTTTTTTTTCGTTGTT
This sequence comes from Magnolia kwangsiensis, assembly GCA_037074715.1. Classification (NCBI taxonomy): domain Eukaryota; kingdom Viridiplantae; phylum Streptophyta; class Magnoliopsida; order Magnoliales; family Magnoliaceae; genus Magnolia; species Magnolia kwangsiensis. The sequence continues at coordinate 14,237,464 of CM073571.1, forward strand.
GCTTTTCTATGTCTTTCAATAAAATTCTCATCTTTCAAAAAAATTAATAATTTTGGTGTTAATAATCGAATATATATTTAAGATGCCACTCTCACTAAAATTCTCATTATGAAGCCTTGCAGTTGTAAGTGGTGCCTCTGGTAAGGAAAGACAATGAAATTTTTTGAAGTTATGGGTTTGATTTGGTGTTGGCATATCCACATTTCGTGAAAAGCATTGTACTTTGCATATACCTGCACATCAGAGAGCTTGATGCTTGGGTGCTGAGAACTTGTGGAGTTTTTGGCAAATTTCAGGTTTCTGAGGGGAACTCTAATCATCTTTGCATCAACAAATATTTCAGAGACATCTTTCATGCAATGGCTTGGGAGTTGCATGGGTCCAGGAAGATTTGAGGTCATTATTCGGCAGACATGCATCCTTTTCTTCTAGGAGTCACCATAGCGTGGCTCTGAATAACACCCTTGTTGTTTTCAGTGTTTCTATTAATCTCCTATGGATTCAACCCCATCATTCCCCACTTCCATTGCATGGAGACTACCTTTAATTAGCAGACAGTGAAATATTATTGCACATGTGTGTTTCTCTCTTTCTAATCTTCTTTCATTCTACTGTTATTATTGCAATGAGTTCATGGCATCCTGTCATGTCTTCCATCTATGACTTCAATGCCATTAGACTACTTGTATTTCTCTGGGGAGTTGAGCTTCCTTTTCAGTTGCATTGTGGAATTTACTGGTGTTAAATGTCAAGCATTGTCATTGTTGATACTGTCTATTGAAACTGATGCTTTTCATGTGTATTCTTGCAACCTATCATTGAAATCAATACACATAAAACCAATGCTTTTTGTTTGTATTCATTCTTCTCTGTTGTTTACGAAAGATTAAAGATCTTGTGACTTTAACTTTCCTATTTCAGAACTGGTTATGTTTCCAAGAGAGGAAGAAGGGGGATAGTCCATAGCCACATATTTGCTTCTGTTGCAGGTATTTTTCTTCAACAGCCCTGCTATAGCTACTTGGAAGAGTAGCTGTCAGAATGTGAGATCAGGTTGTTCAGTTTGTGGGCCCCACTGTGTATGTTCTGTGCCCAAAAATCAAGCCAGTCCAATCATAAGGTGGGTGACATGTGAACGTTAGATATGGACCTCAGTCAAATGTTTACAACTTTCTTCTTACACAGGTAGCCACCTGATGATCAAAATCAGCTCGATATTGCGCCACACCATATACATGGTGAGGCCCCCCAGATGAACGACATGGATCTCCCGCTTATGTATCACATTTGTGGAGAGTAGGAATAGGATGCAGATTGCAGATGGCTACTCTCCCACATTTCCATTGCATTTCACTCTTTTTCATTTATTGTTACCATAAATCTGTCTAAACTGCTATTTTTGAACTTGCAATAAAATAACTTTCTCATGTTCAATTCTGTATTATCAATGGCTGGGTATTTTTCTTAAAGCAAATAATTTTGTTCCAACTTCTTTAAATTGTTGACAGATGTTTCCCTGGACAAATCCATAGAAGTAGCTGATCTTCCTAGAGGTGATATGTGGTCTGTTCATAAATTTGGTGGGACATGTGTGGGCACTTCCAAAAGAATTCAGAATGTGGCGGATATAATTCTGAATGATTCTTCGGAAAGGAAATTGGTAGTGGTTTCTGCAATGTCACAGGTGACAGATATGATGTATAGCCTCATTAACAAGGCACAGTCAAGGGATAAATCTTACGTGTCTTCACTGGATGATATTTTTCAAAAGCACAAACTAACAGCAACTGATTTACTTGATGGAGATGATCTTGATAGATTCCTAGCTCAATTGAATCATGATATCAGTAATCTCAAAGCCATGCTTCGTGCAATTTACATAGGTATTAGAAGCATTCTCTGTTTTTTTTTTTTTTTTTAATTTTAAATATTTACTTTCCTACTCTCCATCATCCAAACTCTGTAATGTGCAACTGTATGAAGCCTTTTTTTTTTTTTTCCTTGTATGAAATCCATTGCATCAGCACTTCAATTCTTTCTGCATTAAGATATTTCATTGTCTTTTGGATCTCAACCTTAAATGCCAAGTTTCCTGCTTGCTGTTTTGGTGTTCCTGTTTGCTTGAGGTGCCTGCTCCTATTCGCTGTACCACCTGACATGTTTAATATGTGCAGCTGGTCATGCTACGGAATCTTTTTTGGAGTTCGTTGTAGGTCACGGAGAGTTATGGTCCGCCCAGATTGTGTCATCTGTTGTGAAAAAGGTTCATTGGTTATAAAATGATTTTCACTCAGTTTCTGTAGGCTTCGAGTTTGTGAGTTTACCTTCATTTTCTCTCTTTGATGCAGCATGGAGAGAATTGCAATTGGATGGACACAAGGGATGTCCTCATAGTAAATCCGACTAGTTCCTATCAAGTGGATCCTGATTATTTAGAATCTGAGAAGAGACTTGAAAAATGGTTCACTCAAAATCCATCTGATACTGTCATTGCTACTGGTTTCATTGCTAGCACGCCCCAAAATATTCCCACAACCTTGAAGAGAGATGGCAGTGATTTCTCTGCGGCTATAATGGGTGCTCTCTTCAGGGCTCGTCAAGTCACAATTTGGACAGATGTTGATGGTGTTTACAGTGCAGACCCTAGAAAAGGTTTGAGCTGGCCCTTATGCGTGCATTTCATTGGTGCTAGGTGGAATAGCTCTTTGAGAGAGGGAGGGAGGTTGTATGCAACTGGTTTGCACTTTGTACTTTATTGTGTTGCAAATTAGTTGTGCTGGACATGTGGCCAATCTAGTCATCGACAAGGATCACCTATTAGGTCCAGTCACTTAAGAGTTCAAGCCAAAATCTTGTTGTTCAGATGATCGTAACCATTTGATTGATCGCTTCCTAAATGGATGGTCCAAATAAGTAAAATGACAGTTGTCCAATCATTGAAACTAGATAGTCCGTACAGTGGATCCCACATTGGGTTGCTTGTATATCAAAAATCACATTGGTCTGACCATCCTAGCCATCCAATCCATGGTTCAGATGATTATAGCAAAAGGGCCATTTGTCCGATATTGAGGACAATATTATCTGTGTGATTTTAAGTGGGCTGGACTGATGGACAGTCTGGATCAATACTTTAGACTGCTCGCATGTTGTTTGTTTGTCTGTAATATGATGCGAACTAGTTGCATTGGATCATATCCCAAGTACAGAAACATACTGTCCAGTTAACACTTGAATGAACAATATGATAAGTACAGGATTTTATCCAGATATATGAAACACAATTAATGCTTAAAAACAATTCCTTGTGCAGTTAGTGAGGCTGTGATACTGAGGACATTGTCTTACCAGGAGGCCTGGGAAATGGTGAACTGCTCTTCTCATGTCTGTCTCTTTGCTGGCACTTGTTCGATTGAGATTTTCTTAACCAGCAACTTTAACTATATTTGCAGTCATATTTTGGTGCAAATGTTTTGCACCCACGTACCATCATTCCTGTGATGAAGTATAACGTTCCAATTGTAATAAGAAACATCTTCAATCTCTCTGCTCCTGGAACAATAATCTGTCGTTCTTCACCCATTGAAAGTGGAGATGGACAGAGCTTGGAGTCTGTTGTCAAAGGGTTTGCAACAATAGACAATTTGGCCCTTATAAATGTTGAGGGGTGAGCCACATTAAAAAAATTCTCTCTGTTCTTTTTTCCAGGGTATTTTGTCATATGCAGTAACTTGTTGAGACATTACCACTTATTCGTATGCAGAACTGGAATGGCTGGTGTTCCTGGTACAGCAAGTACCATTTTCGATGCTGTGAAAGGCATGGGAGCTAACGTTATCATGATATCTCAGGCAACTACTTCCCATAGGCTTGCATTTTTTGGGTCATGTAAACTGGTTGCTTCCATGCTAACTTGTTAGGCCTAATGCAGGCTAGTAGCGAGCACTCTTTATGTTTTGCTGTTCCCGATAAGGAAGTAAAGGCAGTTGCCAAAGCCTTGCAGTCTAGATTCCGTCAGGCTCTGGATGCTGGGCGCCTTTCTCAGGTACTATGGTTTGAACTATTTTTTATCATAGGTCTTTCTAAAGTAATCAATATCTTTTTGAAATGAACTTCTGTTGCTGCTTTCTGGTTACTAATATGATCTATTCTGGATTTCTTTACCTACATGAGTGATGCAATAATGGTGGTAAATGTCCTGATGAAGTTCATGGTTAACTGTTAGCAAAGCCTTTCTGAGTACAAGAAAATTAGGGATTCTTTGAGCCATAAACATCTTTAGTTTTTGCCTACAAAGACGTTTTTATAGCTCTGGTCTGGATATATTTATTGGTTGCTTCATTAGAATTTAGCAAAAGGGATTGTGTGTGTGTGTGTGTTAGCATTGAGGATTCTAGACACACGTACATCTTTCACCTAACAGTATCCTGCATGCCCACTCCAATTACCAACTATGACTCACAGTCTGAAAATCTAGCTTCATTCAATTAAATCATCACATAATTTCTGAAACAAATTTTGAACTTGAAGCTTTGAAAGGGTCAAAGGAGCCTAACATCTCTCTATCTTGCTTTCCATGCTCTGACATGGCATTGACTAGAGAACTTGTCACAGTATCTGTTGAGAATGTAGTATGTTGGAAGTTCAAAAGAAGTCATAGTTTTGTATGTTCCTATGGAGCACCATATCAGGAGGATTTTATTCTCATCGTAACAACCTAGTAAATAAACCATTGTGAGAGGGATAAGGCATCCTCTCATTCTGCATCATTTTCTTTCTTTTTTATCTCTCTTCTGTCATGTGTTAACTTGGTATGGTATCAGAGCGGGATGGAGGTAACCTCATCACGATATCATCTTCATCGTTATGCTGCCACCACCGTCTTCATATCCACAACATCAACGCGCCATTGTCTGAACACCACTACCATCACAATTTCATGATCTTCATGCCAATGCAACAATGCAGGCATCATCTAAACGTCATCCATTATTCATCCAAACATTGCCCAGGTGGTGCTATCCTCTCACTGCTTGATGCCACGGCATATTTTGTAGACAATCCATCCCATGATGATTGTGAAAGTGATAATCTAACCATAATATCACGTCACCTGTTGTTGGATAATATCACATCACCTGTTTTAGAGAATCCATCCCGTGATGACTGGAAAATCAATAATCTAACAACAAAGTCATGACTTATGTTGTAGATGAACCATCCCATGTTGATAGGGAAAGTGATAATCTAACAGTGATGTCGTGGCGCCTGTTTTAGATGATCCATACCATGATGATTTAAAAATTGATAATCTAATTGTGATGTCGTTGTGCCTGTTGTAAATGATCCATCTCATGATGATTGGGAAAGCAACAATCTGACAGTGATGTCCCGGTGTTTTCTATAGATGTTCCAGCCCATGATGACCAGGAATCAATAATCTAACAGTACTGTCATGGCCCCCACAGTAGACGATGATTGAAAAAAATAATCTAATAGTGGTGTGATGTGTACTTGTCTTCGTGATATGTTTTCAACAACAACCCTAAATCAGCAATGTAGTACACATAACAACTTTTTACTACAAACTAACGATGAAGCGTTAATATGTTATGATGATTGTATACCAATAACATCAATGAACTGCCGTGCATTGTAAACATGGACATACTAATTCTACATCAATGTTTATGTGGTAGGTCAGCCTTAGACCTACAACCTCAGGGTTTGATATTGAGGAATGTCCAAATTGGGCTACGTGTTGGATTTCTATGGAAACACAACAGAATTTAAATTTTGAAGTTCAAAATTAATTAGTCCCTATAGATCTCTGTCCATGATCATTTTTTTAACTAGAACTTTCATTGAAACAAGCGTTGAGATGGCACCAAAGCAGGAGCTATAGAAAGAAGAAAAAGAAAGAAAAGGCAAAACAGGTTACAAGTTCCCCATCCAACCCTTAACTTCCACCCAATCCGAAACAAAAATCCAAGCATTATGGGCAACCCAGTCGACTTCACGAGAGACATTACAAAAGCACCTATTATTCCTTTCACCCCAAATAGCCCTAAAGCCGTCTAGAATGCAAAGCCTCCAAACCACCCTCAGGCTCTTGTGGAGAGCTAACCCTTTCCAAGCTAAGAGAAGGCCACTTATATCCGCCATATTGAATGTGGCAATGAGAGACGTCCAAACATGACTAGCAAAGTCGCAATGGATGAGGAGATGGTTAACTGTCTCCGCATCATCTAAGCACTATTCAAATATTCGGGATGATCAAAGAGCTCTTCTGAAGGTTGTCGATGGTTAGGATACAATTCCTTCTTGCAAGCCAACCAAAAGCTCTTATCTTGGGGAGGAGTGCCATAATGCCACACATAACGAATCTTCCAATGCCATAATGCCACACATAATGAGTCTTCCAATGCCATAATGCCATAATGCCAACAAAAATCTCCGTCCATGATCATGAAATATTTCAGAAAAAAATACCACTTACCTAAAGTGTACCTGTGCCCATAGTAAGCATCTTGTTTTTTTCGTTGTTAATTTTTTAACATAGGGAGTCTCTCCTTGATCTGTCTCAAGTTTAGGAGGGTGGAGAACAACATCAAAACCTTTGCTAAGAGCCAAGGGTTGACCAAAGCCATTCGGGAGGTGGACCCCACGCCAAGGGCGTGCGCATGTGTGGGAGATGGGAGGTGGGGACGTCCCACCTATTCTCTCGTTTGCTTTCCACTCTTGGCTTTCTTTGGAGTTGGGTGTCCAAGGGGGCTTGGATTTCCAAGGCTCTTCCATGTAGTGCCTCCTTCCTGAGATAAGATCTATATATAAGGAGGGACTAAGGTTTCAGGAGTTGCACTATAATATAGTGCTCTACCACTATACAAGCTTTTATGTACCCTAATATGAAGGAAGCCTATCTACCTTCCTACTCCATGCACCCCGACCGTCCAAATCCCTCCACCATTCGTGGTCACCATCCTTAGACAATCCCATGCCATCCCAAGGTCTAGATTAACAGATCTTGGCCATTAGATGTCCATTAAGCAGGGTTTAGAACAAGTCAATGGTTAAAGCTCAAAATTAACGGTTGAAAACTTATGATTAACCAATTAGAAACCATAGAAGTGCTAGCCAACATTTAAAACACTTTATGGATGATCCAAAACATAAGATTAACCTACAAACTAATGTCCCAGGCAAAGTGTAAGACCCGTAACCTTGCAAGACCTTCTGTATACTTTTACTTAAACAGCGGCATGCTCCTAGCAGATCAGATCAATGAGTTTTGGTCATTACCCTATTTTTGTACCAAGATACCCAAGACTTGTACTCTAGCGACCGCGCGGGCGTTACGATTCCAACGCAGTGCGGCACGCCCCATTTCGACTCTTAGATTAGAAGTTACAATTTTGGCACAATCCGAGGTAGGCCGCACAATGCACGTGGGCCCCACTTGCACAAATTCCCATGTTGTCAAATCAATCAATCCATCAATCCATCAATCAAGCCATCCATCACTCATGTCACTCTCTCCCCATTAGTCAAACAAATCCATGCATTCTCATGCAACCCATACCCCTACCTATGCTAGCCATCATTCTCTTATTCTTTTTCTCTCCATTTTACTCCTCCATCTTCCCCTTATTCTATCCCTATCCTAAAACCTCTACCACAATAACTCCCTAACTCCCTCTCATTTTTACCATTTCCTAGCAAGAGTAGAGAGGGATTAAGAGAGAAAAATATTATGAGGAGAAATTAAGAGAGAGAGAGAAAAGAAAGAAAGATTAGGGAGAGATTAAGAGAAAAGAATGAGAGCTTGTGAGTGTATTAGGAAATATCAAGAGAGTAAGAGTAAGAGAATAGAGAAAAGTGAGATTAAAGAAGATTAGAGGTGAAGAGGAGCTTGGTGGGCCATCCGATCGCCGATCCGAGACGATCCAACCGTCCATCTTTCTAAGTGAGTGCATGGGAGGGTCAAAACCCTCTCATTCTTTATGATTTCTCTATATTAGTGGGCCTATAAGGGTGCGACCCACCTTGATCATGTATTGAGTATGTGGTAGACCCCAAAGTGGTGGGGGGCCACTCCGATGGCCGAATTTATTTCCCTTCCTTTCCCTTTCTTTTCTTATTCTCATGGTGTTGTGGGACCTACAAGTCAGCCACGCTATTTGAGAGCGTGTCCCGCACACTATCATAGCGTGGACCACCTTGTGTGGCCCATTGTGATATTTATTTATCTTTTAAACCAATTGATTGTGTAAGCAGACTTGGATGGTGAAAATACACCAAAAATGGTTATGATCCAAAGCTGCTTGGCCCCACCATGAGTTGGACATTCAAATGGATGGATTGGATTTCCTAGGTGGGCCCAACCTCACCCTTAAAACACAAAAAAGGGAGAGAGGTAGTGGCACCATGTCCCTGGACACAACAATGTCCAGAGACATGTCTCTGTCTATGCCACCATTCACGTTCCAAAGCCACCATGTGGGCTTATCTCGTGGTCCCCATCATGATGTGTGTGTGTGTGTATCATCCATACTGTCCATCCGATTTTCCTTTTCATTTCAGGCATTGAGCTCAAAAATGAAGCTAATCCATATCCCAGGTGGGCCATACCACAAATGCTAAGGGGCTGGGTTACCCATGTCATTTCTTACTATGCATGGATGTTAATTTGGAGTGAGTTTTTACTCATGGGACCCATATTGATGTATTTCTTAGATCCTCACCATCCATCCATCTGCTGACTCATTTTAACCATGGAGCCCAAAAATTTACCTGATCCAACCATCAGGTGGAACACACTACAACCGATGGTGGTAGCGGGAGCACCCCCTCACGTCAACCATGCGGACGTGGGGTGGGGGCATCCCAACCATGGACCCCATCTTAATGTATTTGTTTAATTCACGCCGTCCACCACCTTCCCCATGTCATTTTAGGCTATGAGATTATAAATGAGACAAATCTGAGTTCCTAGTGGACCGCACCGAGGGAAACAAAGTCCCACTGTTGAAACTTTCTAAAGCCTACTATTGTGTGTATAAGCGGTGGACCTATCCATCATTAGACTCCTTTGGTCCATAGAGAGCTGGCCGATATAATGGACGGAATAGATTATCCACTAGTGGACCCCACATAGTAGAATAAAATAAAAATAAAGAAAGAAAGAGAAGAACAAAAAAATAATAATAAAACATGTCACTGAATATTTTTACCAGTGACGGTGAGGGTGGAAGCCTCATTGGGCTGCCCCCATACGTGAACCCCACCATGATGGATTTGTTTAATCCACACCGTCCACCATCTTCTCCATATAATTTTAGGCCATGTCCTAAATTTTGAAGCAAATTCGAGTCTCGAGTGGGCTGTACTAAGGGGAACAATGCCCATCTATCGAAACCTTCTAGGGCCCACTTTGGAGTCCCTGATCATCCAACCAGTCCTAGTCATAGTCTATTTGACCTCATTCGAGGTGGCTAAGAAGGTGGACGGATTAGATTATCCACTTGGGGCCCACATTAATAGTGTATGCAAAACATACTAATAACATGAAAAATGCATGAATGCCATGCATGTGGGAGTTAACCCATTCTTGGCCAATTTTGGGTATCACAAGTGAGACCCTGTTCTGATGTTTATATTGAATCCACACCATCCACCGTCTTTTTAAGATCATTTTAGGCCTTGGGCCAAAAGATGAGACAGATTTGGGTCTCAAGTGGGCCGCAATGAGGGAAACAAACGATTGTTGTTGAAATCTTCCAAGGCCCACTGTGGAGTCCCTGTTCGTCCAAATCAACCCCAAAGCAGAGCCTATTAGACTTGCTTGAGATGAACTACGCGGTGAACGGAGTAGAAAATCCACGTGGGGCCACCATTGATGGTGCATAAATATAAAGAGAAACAAAGAAAAAGAAAAGTGTCATTGGGCATTATTGCCTAGTGATGTGAGGGAGCAAGCCTCCTTGGGTTGCACACACACATGGGACCCTACATGATGTATGTATCGTATCCACTCCATTCATCTGCCTTATCATATCATGTTAGGACACGGGCTCAAAATTCAGGTTGATCCAGATCTCAAGTGGGTCGTACCATAGGGTAATATGGAGGTAGAAACCTCTTAGACTTTGGGATTTCTTAGTTTTGGGATCCCTTGGACTTGGGAAGCCCTGGAATCGAGATCCCTTAGGTCTTTGGTTATATTTGACATCTTTAATTCAAATCCGTAAATTGGTTGACATGTGAATGTTGAAACTATGTTTTTATTAAAATCCATTTAGGCATATACTTTGCCTGAACTGATGAAGTCCTAAGACTCAGATGGGCCATGAGCATATGATCACATCCTAGTGACTAACCAATGATCTGTAACCGTCAATTTACATTAGCAATGATTAGACGGTGCGGATCATCCTATTAAAGTAATTATAGTGATGTCATTGATAATCTGATTATTTTGGGACAGCATTAGTGGGGCCATGTGCCCAAATGAACTGGTAGCATAGTGACACACGTGTTGTACATGTGGGTGTCCATCCGGGTCACTCCCAGTAGACCTCGTCTTGTTATATATATTCTATTCATGCCTTGCAGGCTACATGAGAAGCCGATGTTAGTCTAACGTAGACCATACCGCATAGACTTCTATATTTTTAGTGGTGCATGTCGTTCAGTTCGCACTCTCTGTATATGATGTGCCTATTAAGGCTGATTATTGTCTGATATGTCTGATAACATGCTAGTATACTTGGCCTAGTAGGACATACTAAGAACATGCTTAGTATAATCAGTGTTTGAGTTGTCGGTATCGCTACAAGTTTCGCTGACTAGAGATAAAGATATATTATCGTTATCGCCAATAACCAGAAATGCGAAAAAAAAAAGACGAATAATGGGGAAAATGATGGAATTTTTCAGTAAAACTTCAGGGCATGCCTAATTACACATATTTGCATATTTAGGAATAAAAAAATTACAAAAAAATACATTAAATAATAAGTTTTCATTTAATAGGACCCAAAAAGCATATGCTGCCATAAGAAATTGCTCCAATTGTAATCAAAATGAGTTCATATAATACAAATGCAGTTAACATATAATAATTAGGACATGTAAAAGTTAATAACTAAAACAGTACACCTTTTTTGAGACATGGAATCTATATATTGGTGTACTTGGTGATTGATGGCTTGGATATGGCACTTGTTTGACATATTGATGCATCCATTCAATTTTCCATATCATTTTATGGTATAAGTCCAAAAATTAGATAGATCCAAATTTCAAGTAAACCACATCACAGGACAGTGTTAATTGAATGCACACCATTAAAAACTTCTTAAGGGCTACAAATTTTGTATCAAACTAGTTTGTATAACCTAATTAACAGGTTGGATGTCAAATAAACATTACATTGAACCCTGGGAGGTTTTTAATGGTGGACATTCAATTGCTACTATTTCTTGTGGTGTGGTCCACCTGAGAGTTATATATGCCTGATGTTTTGGATCAAGATCTAAAATGATCTGAAAAAATAGATGGACAGCATGGATCAAATAAATACATCATGATTAGGCCCACATAGCACCAACCACTAACCATCTTGACAGTGGCAACGTCACTAGCCAAATCAAGTCCTCCAGGTGGTGTAAGGACTTTGTGGTACCCACCGTATCCCATGTGTTTTATGATGCTGTGAATAACGAGGTGGCTACTGGAGAGTGTTCCATGGGCCCACCATGATATATGCGAGAAATCAACTCCATTAATCCATTTCAGCATATCATTTTAGTACATGGTCCAAAAAATGAGGTAGTTCCAAATCTCAAGTGGACCACATCAAAGAGAACAACAACTATTAAATCCCACCATTAAATTGGAAGCGCATTCCGTTCCCCTTAAAACTGGAAGCGGATTGGCTGGTGTACCACACACCAGCTATATAGCTGCTACAGGTTCGTGTAGTGCGAAGACATGCATTGACACTGCTCGAGCTCCAAGTTGTACGAACGGTTCAAAGGAGATCAAAGTTACATGGGCCCCACAGTGATGTATTTATTATATCTACATCGTTCATCTATTTTTAGAGATCAGTTTAGAGCATTATCCAAAAAATGAATCATGTCTAAAGATCATTTGGACCACACCACAAATAGTAGCGGAGATAATGATTTTCACCGTTAAAAAATTCGTAGGGCCCACCATAACATTTATTTTCCATCCAATCTGTTCATAAGGTCACAAAGACCAGAATGAAGAATAAAAACAAATTTCATATTGATCTAAAACTTCTGTGACCCCAAAAAGGGTTTCAATGGTAGACGTTCAATCTCCCACTGCTTTTTGCAGTGTGATCCACTTGATAGTTAGATCTGTTTTACTTTTCGTCTCAAGCCTTAAGAGAGCTCGCCAAATTGATGGACGGTTTTGATATAACAAATACCTTGAGATCAGACCCACAGAACTTGCTTACGTATATAGCAGCTATACAGCGGGTGTGAGAGGACGCGGATTAGATGGATACTAACAAGTTGAGTAGCCAGTCGGCTATTGAAGTGACGTCACCAAGTTATGTGGCCCCACTATGATGTATATGTTATATCCACACCGTCCATCCATTTTTAGATATCATTTTAGGGTATGAACCAAAGAATGAATCAAATAAAAATCTTTTGTGGACCCCACCAAAGAAAACAACGGGGAGAGTGATTCCCACCGTTGAAACTATCCTAAGGCCCATCATAATGTTTATTTGAAATCCAATCTGTTCAAAAGTTAAAAAAGACATTAAATAAGGGAAAACACAAATATCAGCTTGATCTAAAACTTTTGTGGCCTTTAGAAGTTTTTAACGGTGGGTGTCACTGTCCCACTGTCTTCTGTGCTGGGGTCAACTCGTTCTTTGGATATTGCCCTAAAATGATCTATCCAAATGGATGGAAGGTGTGGATGCAAAACATACATCATGGTGGGGCTCACGGAACTTGCCGACGTCACTTCAGTAGCTAGTCTCGCGACTCAACCTATGAGTACACTCAACCCGTCAGTAGCTAATCCCCTCCTAAACACGAGAGAGATTTCGTTTTTATGAAATTCTATCTTCTCCGAAAAATCGCAATCAATCTCATCTTCCGTAAAAAATCTTTCTAGAAATTTATCTTTTTCTTTTTCAAATCCGAACCGAAATCTCCGTAAATCTCGGTGAAATCAAGTTCTCTTTCAAATCTCTTTCTTTGAAGAAAACAAAAGGGTTTTTTGAAAGGGTTTTCTTATCTCGAATAATTCAGAGCTATCAACAGCGATTTGCCCACTAAATCTAGCCGAAATCCACTTCCGCGGGTAGATCGGGAGAAAAAGAAGGTAAGAGATCTTTTTTGTATATATTTTTTGTATTTATTTCAATTTTTTTTCAATAATAAGGAGAACAATAGCTATTTTTTCGATAAAATCGAAAATATCACCGATATTTCGTCGATATTTGGAAGAGAAACGAAAACTTGGGGTTTCGGTATCGCCGGTTCAGCGACACCGATAATATTGCCGATATTATCGATTTCTCGTCGACAATTCAAACACTGAGTATAATGACATCATATCTAGACATATGCCCATACGCATCATTTGTATGCATGTTGTGGGTGGTGATTGATCATAGCATATGCCATTGGGCTGAGACACTTAGGGGACTCCATATGAGACAAGGTTGCCCGACATGATTGCATTGTACGCACAGGTTTGATGCATGACTTGGATAGTATGACTCATGCATTTCGCATCTTGTATGTCATGATCACTTTATGCCCTAGAGACATCAAGATTATAGCCTCTACAGGCATATCATGGATGACCAGATTGGATACTAGAAATATCTGTTCTAGCATTAGGGCGCTATGAATGTCCTTGGGAGAAAGTCCCTAGACCCTTGTGGTACCAGTAGGATACTTCAACGTCGAGATTGAGTAGATAACATAAGCGCCCAAGTGTCGAATACCAATAGGCCGCGTCTCCTACTGTGTCATGATCGGTTGAATGTGACCTTATCCGCCCGAGGGTAGGGGGTTGTAAGCTAGGTTAAGTTTAATCAGCTCGTAAATGGGTCCACTATTGACGAGCTGGGTGGGCATTGGCATACTACTGGCAAAGCAGATAGTGAGGTCTCTTTCACTCACTTGGTCATGCACGCGATTAGGCGGCAACCAATGTTGGAGTGTACTAGACCCTGATGATGTTTCCAGTGACTAACCGTATTGATACGTGGATTAGTTGATGATTGGCATGCTTGTGTTGCATCTCTAGCATATGACATTCGGCCATGTAGGCCTTGCATTGCATAGCCTTGGTATGACTAAAATCATTTATGGACTTATCAGTTTAGCCTTCCATCATTTTCGCTTACTCTGACATTTGTACGCTTGGCACATGTATTGTGTACGCACTCTCTAAGCTTCGTAGTTTGCTTATGCACGTTCGTTACGTGCATGTTATGCTAGACCACAACAGCATTGAGGCAGGAGCATGTACCTGATCTTTTGGAATTTTGTTATATGATGTATTTCTCTTTCATCACTGTGCTCAAATATTATATTAGTGGATATGTGGTGATGATGTTTTGATGACTTGGGTACACTTGTGATTATGCTCCTTTACAAAAAAAATAAAAATAAATGAAAAATAAAAATCACCCTGAAAATCCTCCTTGTAGGATCTTAGGATCAGAACCTGGCGCATGGGAGCTGGGAGCCGGGAGCCGAGAATGGGGTACTATGGAGGCTGTCGGCACCGGATTCGGTGGCCAAGAATTTTGTGAGCTTGGTTCCCGAGTTTGGGGCGTGACACAAAGCAAGTGGATCTAATGTGGAATCGTGTGGACTTTGACAATCTTGATGAAACCACCCAACCACACCCACTTTTAGTGGCCATGTAGTAGCCTTGTACAACGAGCCAAGTAGTATCAATTAGGATCTCTCCATTCACACATCTTCAAGTTAAGGGATTTGACGGAGCTAGTGCAACTAGAGGTCTCTTCTAGTGTGCGCATGATGGGCCTCCTAATCTAGATACTTGCAAGCAATCCTGTCAAGGCCCTATTCGGGGAATCATCAATGACACACACTTATGTGGGGTAGAAAAAATGAGTGAAGGCACATTGACATTGAGTTGGGCCTAATGGTGGGAGATTGGCCATCATAACACCAAGTCAATCCCTTCACACAAGATGACCAATATTAATGAACATAAGTTGCCCCACATCTCACACGTGCACACTTCACACATGTTCACAAGAAATGGCCCACTTTTTTTAGCCCGTCTCTAATTTCCTTTAATTAAGTAATCTTAGTTTTTTTTTTCTTTAGTGTTTTCTTATTTTAGAGATTCTATATAAGGAAATAAGCATTATTTTTCCTCTTTTGGAGATATTGGCTAGCTAGGAATCGTATTTTTAGATTCCATAAATTACGTTAAAGATTGCAAGCACTCATTATAAATAAGGCTTAGGCCTGTGGAATAAGACAGTTGAATGGTATTCTCTTTGAGAAAATTCTCTTGTTTCTCAATGGTAGTTGTTGAAGCGGGCAAGTGATCTCTAGCATAAAACTAGAGGACTATTGAGCTTGCTCACAGTCATTGCATTATTTTCTCTTCGTGATTCAAACTTCAATCTAGTATGTGAATCTTATTACATTATTTTTTCCTTGATCTATCTGCATTAGCCAAGGCATTGAGATCCATGGATCACAACTCTCAGGGTGCCCAAGGACAATAGGGATAATCTCACAAGTACCAAGGGTCCCGATTAACTGAATGTTGATCTAGATTAAATCAAGGGCCCAATTGATTGATCTGGGCCTATCTATTGGTCCTATGGGCCCCCATAGAAGACAGTCAGAAGGCTTTGAATGTCAATTGTTTAGGCTGTGGCTTTAAACATCTAATGACACGCAGTGTTCGAAATATTGGTATCGCGTTACGTATCGCATCCTTGGGATACGAATACGTATTGGTTATTGCATGGGATATATCAGTTGTATCATGTAATGTATTGCTGTTGTTGGAAATATGGGGAAACATTGAAAATTGGTCGAATTTTTCAAGGAAATTTTTGTGATTATTAAAAAAGACATCAATACAGACTTACAAATCAAAACATTACAAAAAACAAGTGCACATAATAGATATTCTTTATATGGGGTCCTAATCTATGCGTTGTCTAACTGAATTGATGCAAGTATATTCAAAGTATGTTCATATAATTTATAAATGTAAGAAGATGTGTGGAAATACAAGTAATATATTCAAAAGCAAAAGAAGAATCAGTAAATCAGGTCACATACATGTTTGATTTTATGTTTGGACACAAAGAATGCAGCCGATTTGCGAGAAATTAGGAAAATTTTAATTTTTTCAATTTTTCGCAACTTGATCATTCTTCTCCAAATCTCATAATCGAAGCTCTCAATCCATCATTTTTCATGCAAAACATGAAAAAACATGGATTTGTAACAATTTGACACTGATTTAACATGATTTACAGAAAAAAAAAAAAAAAGAAGGATTGAAAATAAAAAATAATCACCAGATCGAACATGTGGGATATATCCCACTATTTGTGCGTTTCGTATCGCACAGGTGGGATACAAGAAATATCATGCGATATATCGGCCGATATCATCGAAACTTAAAACACTGATGACACGTATAGTCTAGATGCGTCAATCCGGTACCATTGGGATGTGGACAAGCTTCCTATTTTTTAGTGTCTGGGTAGTAGAGACATTTGCAAGTTATGGCATCCATGGCTTCATTCATCTCTTGAATTTTGATGCCTTCTTAATGATTAAAAAATACCCATTCCTTTCCCTAATTGCTTTATCTGCTTAAGCCTGATGGATAAGGTATTCCAAACTTATACTTCAATATCCCATAGATTCATTGTCAGTTGGTAAGGGTGTCATTAGCATGATGCTCATTTCATTTGGATCATCATTCCATCTGATTCCTCTCTTGGACGTTGTCCATTTTGGCACCAGTTCATTCTGAAAACTCACAATTCAGGAAGTGTCCAAAATAGAAACTTGCATGTCTAGCATTGTTTTTTTTTTTTTTTACATTTTTCTTTATTTTATTTTTAGGGGCTGTTGAATTCAGTTTGTGGTTTGTCAAGCCCATTTATGTGTGGGAATCTAGGAAAATAAGGACAATGTGTACCCAAAATTTGACCGTTAATAAGGATAGCATGTCTTTGCAAACAAAGGTGGAATAAAGATTAGGATGCCTTATCATCCCTAGATTGGTGTACGCAGGAACACATTGTTCTATTCACATGTGCAAATGTGTCTGTCCAAGTTCAAGCACCCCAGCTTTGAACATGTAGCACTATAAATTTTTATTTTTGAAAGAGTAGCACAATAAATTTTCAAGCACCCAACATGTGACATGTGTCAATTTGCACATGTGCTATACATGATACATATGCCACCATCCGTAATAAGGTCTCTACAAGTTGCTGGCTGTCTTTACTCCCTGTTCCAGGATGTTTAACAAACCAGGACAGCATGACCTGGATAGCCTATCCATGACAGCCAGTGCGGACACAACTTTGCTTTCATCCAAATGGCCCCTTGTTGTATATATGCTTAGTCCCACATTTGGTTATTTAACTTCTGGATTCTTTATGTAAATGTGTTGATGCCTTTGTCATGGGCATATTTTTCTTTGAGCATGTTTCTATGTTATTTAGAATTTCCAATTTCTATTATTCTCATGAATAATCCTTGCATTTTTTTTCAGGGGTCCATCTGAGTTTAGTACTGTGCAATTGTCTAGTTTATCTCTTTCCCTTTTATATTAGTTGATACCATTCATGTATGCCTATTTACCCTCTGTTACAGACTGTTATGAAAGTTAACAGCTTAGATAAAAAGGTTTCAGCGAACGATAAATGGACGGTTAATTATCCTTCATAGCCCACTTTTACCATTTTAAGGTTGATATGACAGCAGAATTGTGTGCACATAAGTGGAAGATTTTGAAAATCTTTGCCCTTCTTTAGAGAATCCAGGTTTTCCCCCCCTAAACCTTGTACTATGCTGTAGTCTTTTACTTGATGACATGCAGTAAGCCATTACTTGGCATCTTATTGCCTTATATTATATTAACTTAGTTCTCTCCAGGTTGAGGTTATTCCTGATTGTTGCATCTTGGCAGCAGTCGGCCAGAAGATGGCAAGTACTCCTGGAGTTAGTGCTACCCTTTTCAGTGCACTGGCAAAGGTAGTTGCATTCCCCAAACATACCCAGTAAATTAATCTGCAAATGTGTTCCATTCTTAAACCAGTAGATTCTCTGTTTAGACATCTTTTGTGTTCAGAATTTTAATATCTTGTTATCCTGGGTGCTCAAGCTATTAAGCATAAGTGTTGGCAGGCGATTGAAAAACGTTTAGTAAAGAAGAGCAACTTTTCTTCCATGAAGTTCTATGATTTCCTTTATATCCAGCACCCTAAAATTTGATTGAGGATGTGTGGACATTATTATTGTCTTTCAGGCTAATATAAATATACGAGCTATAGCTCAAGGTTGCTCCGAGTACAATATTACTGTGGTGTTGAAGAGAGAAGATTGCGTAAGAGCTTTAAGATCTGTTCACTCAAGGTTCTATCTCTCGAAAACGATATTGGCAATGGGCATCATTGGACCAGGACTGATTGGTGGCACACTACTTGACCAGCTCAGGGATCAGGTGCACTATTGAACTGATACTTCCACTTCTCTTTATTTATATTTTTCTTGCTACCAAAATATCGTTTGACATGTTGGGCTTTCTGAACTCTGGTCGAAACACAAACCGGACTTGTTTTCTGTGATACAAAACTCTACAATGGGAATTGGAAACAAGGGCTGTTCTTTATCCATTAGGTTCAATTTGCATCTGTTTAGGGTTGAAGAATAAATCATAAGGGGGTATGTGGTTCCATACTAATTGAACCACATTCTCTAGTGTGCAAGATATTCTTGTTAGTTGAATATTTGGTGGTGTTGTGGGTCTGATTGCATACTCTATTTGCCATTTAGACATGTTACTCAAGTTTCCACAGCACTTGCTACTTGCTGTATGAGATGGTCATCTTCCGGATTTTAAATTTGTTGGTAGGTACCAAGGATGGTGAAAATTTCATGTTGCCTAAGCCCCGAAATAAGTTTTTGAAAATCACGAGCCGCAGATTTGAGAAGAGTTCAGCTTTCACTTGAAAACTTCTTCAGAGGGCTAGATTTGGAATGGGCACCAAAGACATGCATTCTTGGATGCTAGCTGTAGGTTTGGACCACTGACAATAGAAACATCAATTTTGGGAAGAGAACCGTTAAATACTATAGTCTCTAGAGTTTTCAAGTTACCGATAAGTTTCATTTATTACTGATGCACATATATATACTCCTTTAGAAGCTAATAACATTCTTTATCAAACACATACTATTCAAAATTTCGCAAGTTATGGTTTTTTAGACCCTTATTTTCTCTACTCATTTGTCAGTTGGATCTACACTAATATGCATTCTTTTCACGACACCGTGAGGTTTCTTATCATTTATTCAAAATTGTGAGAACCTGCTGAGAGCCTGATATTGATAGTTATAACTTGGGATTGAGTTTTCTAAGAACACAGCCACTTATCACTTGAAATTGATTGTTTGCAAATTATTGTTTTTCAGGCAGCAGTCCTTAAGGTAGACTTCAACATTGATTTGCGTGTTATGGGAATCATCAGCTCGAGGAAAATGATTTTGAGCAACTTGTAAGATAACTATATCTCCATGAAAATCACTTCAAATACATGTGTGTGGGGAATTTAGTCAGTTGGTAGCTGAGAGGGCTTGCAGATAGTCTAATGTATCTTGGCATCATAAGCTAATCAGTGGACACAAGATTGGCATGTTTGTATCTTCATGACTGTATGCATAAAGGATGTTTCATGTTTCTGCAAACTTTTCCCTTAGTGTAAAAGAGTGGGATGTGTGTGTGTTCGCGCTGGTATTAAATATTGCTCTTGCAGAAGTGGGTACTGATGTATAATTAGGTTATGAAACAAATCAACTGTAGTGAATTTTGATAATATTAAACAGAGCTCGGAAATCAGGAATGCCAAGAAGAAAAAGGAAACAGCCAGTGATCCAGGACCTGTCCCGATACTACCGGACTAACGAAGACGAAAGACATACAACTTCAAATTGAGAGGCAAGGAGGGGGCATCAACAATCCTCAAAGCCAAACGATGCAAGAAGTAGAGCTCGGAAATCAGGAAGAACCAGCAGTGAAAGAGGCAGACCCTCCCATAGGGTCTCCTCGAGGTCGACAGTTAGATCTTCTAGGCCATCTAAGAGATCAGCTTATGGCGGAGATCGCTAGGGCCTCTCGGAGCGGCTCTTCTCGTCGCCATAGCAGCTTATCTTTGGATGGGGACTTTGTTAAGGGCTACGCTCTTTCAAGAGATCGGAGGGAGCTCCACGACAACTCCCAGGGCCTTGGGCCTCCGCCCCTTCTAGGGAAAGGGATCGTCGCGAGTTCGAAAGGCTTGATGTAGACAAAGGGTGGGTGAAGGTGGGCCCCTTTGAATCCCGTCTTCGCAAAAACAGATCTCATCCTCTTCCTCACCTTCAAAGGGTGGGTGAAGGTGGGCCCCTTTGAATCCCTTTGAATCCCAACTCTTTTCATTACTAACTTTCCAGAAGACTGGATGGATATCCACTTCCGTAGAGTTTTTGGAAGATTTGGCTTTGTTAGGGAGGTTGTCATTCCTAAGGAAAAAGGAACATCCATCATTAGAGGCGTTGCTTTCTTCCGGATGGATTCAGACGAAGAGTTATTCCGTGCAGTGGAGGGCCTGAAAGGAAAGGTCTTCTATGGGAAGGAGATTAGTGTAAATATCTCTCACTTCGGACCGGATAAGGTGAATGATGAGTCTTGGGTGATTGCCACTAATGGACAACCTAACCAACAACTGCCCAGAGTTCATTTCATTTCTCTACCCGCTTCTCCTTCAACAATGCTGGGTGCAGAGGGATCTCTTCCTACCCCTAGAGGAGATAAGTCTTTCAAGAAAGCTCTAGTGGGTGGCCATATCTCTATCCCCCTAACGACTTCTTAAGCCCCTGAGCTCCCCTCCTCTCCCCCTCCCGAGACTACACCCCCTCCCAACGCTCATTGCCCCTCACCTATGCCTCCAAACGACCCTCCTATCTCTTTACAGGAGGCCTCTATTCCAGTTCCCCAAACCTTTCCAAACGTTACTCCCCAGGTCCATCTTGTCCCTATGGTTCCACATTCCTTCTCTACAATCGTAGATGAAGGGGGACTTCCTATGGTGCGGGTTATGGATTTGTCCTTTCCAAAGCTAAAGAAAACCTTAAATGGGCAGGGATGGTTTATCTTTATAACGGCTACTCCCTATATGACTTGTCTTTATGGTTCCAATTTTATTTTATTTTTTGCGGTTTGAATCATGATGCTTTCAGTATGTGGAAGCTCCCCCCCCCCCCCCCCCTGTTTTTTCTTATCCCTCTTGAATTGTTTGAGGATTTTTTTAAGGTCTTGGCTTCTTGTGTAGGTGGATCAAGCAACCATGAGCTAGAAGTAGCTTCAATTTGCCAAACTTCAGATAAGGGTTAACAAGTCTGGGGAAATTCCGGCATAAATCAAGATCAATGCGGGTGGTGTTCTTCTCCGCATTAAAGTTTACCGGGAGGCCTCGTTTCGGCTAACCCAGGACTAGATAGCTCTCAAAAAGACTGTTCTTCCCTTCATGTAGCCGGCTGCCATGAACGAAGGACCACCATTTTCGATGTCGTGCAGAGCACCATTTCATACCCCCACCACGTGTGACCTTCCTTCTCTAAACGAAATCCATGTGGAGCCGATTGTGCATCTTAATGAAGGACACGTGGACCTGGGTAGGCGAGAAGAAACATCCCCTCAGATTTGTCAGATTGGTCAGTCACCTCGGGATACGTCCGATCCTTTCTTTTCGTCCAACTTCTGCTCAGCGCACGATATATTGGAGCCAATATCATGTCTTTTTCCCAAAATATCATATCATAAAGGTCATCTTGTCGCGAAATTGTCCTCCCCTAAAATCTCGAAAGATCTCCCCACCAACTTTGAGATTGTCTCGAGCCCTATTTTGCAAACATGTCAATAGGAGAAAGCCTCCACCTTGGTCTCGATCCTAGAGTTGCCCTCATTCCATCCTTTGGTGATGTCAATGGAGGTATCAAAATAATCGTCTCTGCCAAATTCTGCCTCAATATGATTGGACAAATCAAGCCCAGTTGTGCACGTAAGCCCAATAGATGACACGGAGAAGTTCTCTCACGTGCCTAAGTAGTCAATACTAGTCAACAATACCCAGAAGAAGAGGGCCTTCTCCTAATGTTAGTGACCAAAGATTCATTTTCCCCTTCAGAGAAAAGGCCTCCTCATGACACAGCAACTGAAGAAAAAGGTTACTTCCCACAATAGATACCGGAAGAAGATATCGATTTTGGGGATGATGACAATGTTGAAAGCATTTCGGCCTCATCTTCAAACGATGAGAGTACGTAGGAAGTTTCCCCCAATTCCTTTATCTCAATCTCGTTTGAAGAATCGGAGGCTCCCGCTTACAGTCATCCACTTTTTCCTGGTGTTTGTTCTCCCAATTCTGTAAAAGTATTTCCCACTACTCCTTCCTCACCCTCTTCAATGCATTTTCCTTTTCCGATTTCATCAATGAATGCAAGTTTCTTCTCGCTCCCAATTGGCCCTCTTGCCTTGATCCTATCTCCCATTAGATCCTGTTGTCCATGACAGAGGAGGAGAGTGTCAGGTCTGGGTGTCATTAGAGGATGCTTTTGATGTACCTCCCCTTAGGACCGCTTTCACATTTGAAAATTCTTCTCTTCCTGTGGAGGACCTGTCTCCCTCTGTTATCCCGATAAAAGTTATGAATCGGCTGGTGGAGGCAATTAAAAGAAAACGATGGGTTAGGGAGTTTTGTGGTAGAGATTTTAGGATAGGGAGGGAATAAGGGGAAGATAGAGGGGTAAAATGGGGAGAAAAAGAATAAGAGAATGATGACTAGCATAGGTAGGGGTATGAGTTGCATGAGAATGGCATATGTTTGTTTGACTAATGGGGTGTCACACCCCAAACTCGGAAACCGGGCTCACAAAATTTTCGATCGTCGAATCCGGCGCCGACAGCCTCCGTAGAACCCCATTCTCGGCTCCTAGCTCCCATTCGCCAAGTTCCGATCCTGGGATGCTACGAGGAGGATTTTCAACATCAGTTTGATTCGTAATAAGCATAACCAAAGGCATAACCCACAAACAATAACCAAGCACTCCATTACATTTCCACTATGATCAAAAACTTTACAAGTACAATGAGTATAAAGGGAAATACAATGGTAAAGAACAAAAACTCCAAAACGCTCAGTAACGTGCTCCTGCCTCAGCGCTGCTGCGATCCAACGTCACCTGCACGCAACGGTCGTGCATAAGCTACAGAATGCTTAGAGGGTGGTGAAAGTGTGTGCGCAAGGTAGTAATATGAACATGCAATGTCAGAGTAAAGCGGAATATGCAAATGGATCTATAATATCATGAGCCGTACCAAGGCTTATGCGATGCAAGACATGAATGGTATCGGCCATCCCAAGGCCATGCGATGTGCAATACAACTCAAGCATACAGGTCCTCATCTATGTCCACACATCAATACAGCTCAAAATATGGAATATCACCGGGGTCTAATACACTCTAAACCAGATTGCCGCCACATCGCGCGCAATAAGGTAAGTGGAAGAGACCACACTATCCGTCTGCCAATATCAGGCGCGACTCGTCAATAGCGGACCCATTCCTCGAGCTGGTCAAACTTAGCCTAGCATTGCCCTCTACTATCGGGCGGGTAAGGCCGCACCCCCTTCCAACCGACCACGACACAGTGGAGAGCGTAACCGTCTGGTAATCGGCACTCAACGCTCATCTACCCACTCGGTCTAGACGTTGGAGCAACCTCTTGGTACCATAAGGGTTTAGGGACTTTCACCCAGGGATATCTATAGTACCCCATGTAGAACAAGATTTTCGGTATCCAATCCTACCAACCACGATGCGTCTGTGGAGGCTACGGCCCTGATGTCGCTAGGGCGTACAATAACCATGTCACACAAATGCGAAATGTATGATTCACGCTATCCAATCATGCAACAAATCCTGCACATATCGTGCGCTCATATGGGGCAACACCGCCTAACCGGGAGCCCATAAACAACCTGCCCGAAGGCAAATGCTATGATCAGACAATTCTCACGTCAAGCATACATATGATGCGTATGATCATGAGTCATGAAACTGTACTAAACATGTTATAATAAAATGAACTACCTTACAATGCAGATGGACCTGGACGGCCTATTCACAGCAAGTACGGCCAGTAATGGGCCCTAAGGAGAGTCGTAATGTGGACATCCAACCAGCATCACACTCGCAATGTGGACGTCAAACTAACATTGCTCCCAAGGCACGATCTTTGAAAACCTCAGTACTTAGACTATAATGGATTCACACATTGCAATGGACCGTAAGTTGTCCCCATTGGTCCTTACATATATATCAAATGGGCCATATCCTATGGGTCTTTTATTCTTCAGATGGGCCACATAAATGGGCCACACCAATGGGTCTTATGTGCATTGCAATGGGTCAAAACCCGTGGGCCTTGGATTGCATCAATTGGACCTAGTCATATGAGTCTAATATGCATCAAATGGGCCACACCAATTAGGCCCCACATGTAGATCAAGTGGGCCTCAACCCATAAAACTAACATGAGTCAAATGGGCCTAAACCCCTAAGCCTTAATCAAATAAAATGAGCCTAACTCATGGGTCTCAAATAAATCCAGTGGGCCTAATCCTATGGACCCTTTTATAATCAAATGGGTTTAGTCCCATGGGCCTTACAATATATCAAATGTCCTACTTCCATGGGCTTTAAAATTTCAACAAAAGGGTCCAATTACATGGGCCTTGAAGTACATCAAATGGGCCTAGTCCCATGGACTTGCAACACATCAAATGGGCCTAAGTTCTTAGGCCTTAAATGAATCTAATGGGCCTAGCCCATAAGCATTTCATAAACCAAATGGGCCTAGCCTATAGCCCTTTTGAAACTCAAATGGGCCTAACCCATAGGCCTAAAATGATCATTTCAAGTGGATGAATGGTCCGGATGCATCACATACATCATGGCGGGGTCTACATGAGGGCCCGCCATTTTGTAAAGTATGCTATATAATATATCTAAACTACATAATAATTATATATATGTATATATATGGTATACTATATCATTTATAATATAAATATATACATATATATAAACACACATGCCGCACACACACGCTACACACACACTGTACACACGTTGCACACACATTCAACACACACGCATGAACACACACGCTGCACACACGTCATAACGGCCCCACCGTCACGCTGACGGTGGGAACAAACCCATACATCACTGTGGGGCCCACCCCGTAATGTTTAGACGACATCCGACCCATTCATAAGGTCACTCGGACCTGGATGAAGGGAAAACATAAATTTCAGCTTGATCCAATACTTCTGTGGGCCCCAAAAGCTTTTCAACGATAGAATTCAATTCCCACTATTTCACGTGGTGTGGGTCACCTGAGTTTTGGATCTGCTTCATTTTTGGAGGGGGGCCACCTAAGGAGGTGGCCCACCTCATGAACGGGTTGGAGTTCAAATAAACATCATGGTGGGGCCCACACGCAGGGCCGTGGGCCCCCCTGCGTCCGTCCGCGTCCTCACGCAGGCAGCGTCTGCTGCTTCAGACGGTGGCAGCAGCGCTGCCACCTTTTCTTCTTCTTTTTTTTTATTTTTTTTTTTGAAAAACTTATATGTGGGGCCCACACATAGATAATCCACTCCGCCCAATGAATTCTAGGGCCCAAACATGCCGTGAAAATCTAAGGGTTGACATTTAATTGGCGTGTAGAAAACGACTAAATGGGCCCTAAAAGCCTTAGAAGGGTAAAAGCATCATTTTCTCTGGTATGGCCCGCCTGATCATCGGATTGAACCCATTCTTTGGCTCAACGCCTAAAATGTTATGGGAAAGAGGGTGGACGGCTTGGATCACACTCATACATCAAGGTGGGGCCTACACAAGGGGGACCACCCCAAAACTTCTCTTTTTCACCCCTTTCTTTTTCTTTTTTTTTGGTTACAGGGACGTCCAGCGTCCCAGACGCTGGACGATGGACTTAGAAAATATTGTGGTGGGCCCTGATGAAGTGGGCCACCACTGATGTTTGTCATGGATTCAACATATAAGGTGGGCCCCACTTGAATAAAAATTTGAATGAGATAAATCTCAAGGTGGGGTCCATTCAAGTGGGCCACACAACCTCATCACATAAAATAAGATAATAATAAAAAAAAATAAAAAAAATAAAAGAGAGAGAGAGAGAGAGACATGGAGAGTGGGACACGGCTTGTGATGGAGGGACCCCGTCAATATGGGCCCTCCCTTACAACGAATCATACATCAGGTGGGCCTTAAAGCATGTGGGACCACCGAAATTTAAAATCAACGGTGGGGATCCTTTCCCCACCAACATGGACGGTCTAGATGACCTTTGAAGAGAAAATAAACATCATGATGGGGTCCATGGAGAATGGCCCCATCATGGAATGATCATAATGATCCAAGTGGTCCATCGACCACATTTTAGGGTCCCAAGTGAGATCCACACCATTGATCGGTGGGCCTCACTTGGTCCACCATAAAAACAAGGAAAAACTACCCTATAGAGGCACCCACCGTCCGATCTTCTTGATCCTAGAGGTTCCTTGGCACCTCAGCTTCAACTTCAATGGTTAAGATGAAGAATGGAAGGTTGAGATGGGAGATGATGGGGTAGGAAGGTGGGCCACTTGGAGCTTAAGAGCTCTTGCAAATTCCATACGTATGGACTCTTTGGCTTTGGGATTTTTGAAATGGGAAAGAGAGAAAGAGAGAGAGTGATGTAAAGGGGGAGAGAGAGAGTGATGGATGGATGGGTGAGTGATGGTTGTGTAAGAAAAGCTTGACTTTTGAGGCTTTTGTGTAAGAGAGGTATGGGTGGTGAAGACTTTTGTGGCTTTTTGTGTAAGAGAGGTATGGGAGATGAAGACTTTTGTGGTTGCTTGGGAAAAGGGATGGAAGTGATGTGTACTTGACATGTGATGGATTGATGGGTGATTGATTGATGGGATTGATGTGATTGATGTGACACATCGTAGAGATTCCCTTGGTTTTCGCAACGCGCGGCGTTTTCTCTCACCGAACGTTGGCCCATAACTCTTGACCAGGGTATCGCCTCGGCGCGCGAGTCGCGGTATTGGAACCGCAACGACGGCGCGGTCGCTATGTTATTGGTCGCGGTTGAGTCGACTCGGGTTGTCGGCACATGAATTAGGGTTGCGCGTCGATATCGTTTAAGGGTCAAAGGTTGCAGGAATTCGACCGGTAAGACCGCGGAAGTGTATGGAAAGGTACGAACCAAGATACGGGTCTTACATGGGGAGAGTGGCATGAGTGATGGATGGCTTGATTGATGGATGGATTGATTAATTTGACAACATGAAGATTTGTGCAAGTGGGGCCCTCGTACATTACGCAGCCCATCTCGGATTGTGCTAAAATTGTAACTTCTAATCTAAGGGTTGAAATGGAGCGTGTCGTGCAGCGTTGGAATCGTAACGCTCGTGTGGTCGCTAGGGTACAAGTCTTGTGGTATCATGGTACAAAAGTAGGGTAACGATCTAAACTCGTTGATCTGGTCCGCCGGGAATGTGTCGTTGTTTAAGTAGAAGTGTACGGAAGGCCTCGCGAGGTTACGGGTCTTACACGTAGGGCACGTCAGAAGACTCTTGGGGGTTGTGTTTGGAGATTCGGACGACGACTACATAGCCCTTTTTAAGCTAGTGGCAGAAAGAGGGCTAAAGGTTTACAATGGAAGGAGTTTCTCTAGTTAGAACCCCAAGGTCTTCTTGTCCCAATAGGGAATTGGCCAGGCTTGGTGTAGCAAACTCAGAAGTGACAGAGAACACTCCTAGAGAGAAGGAAAGGATGAGGGGGCAGAGTAGTTCCCCAATGAAGATTCTCTCCTGTAATGTGTGAGGCTTAGGCTGCCCTCATAAGCAGTCCCAGGTGAAAGAAATGTGTTCAAGATCGAAAGCTAACATGATTGTTCTACAAAAAATGAAGCTTCAATTTATGAACATAGGTTTAGTTGTTCTGCAAAAAACGAAGCTTCAATCTATGAACATAGGTTTAGTCTGGTCCATTTGGAGGAAAAAAGGCTTCGATTGGCTTGCCCTAGATTTCAGTGTTTTTGCAGGAGGTATCATTATTCTCTGGGATCATTCCCTCATATCCATGAAGGACAACTGGGTTGGGCAGTTCTTAGTTAATGTGGTCTTTTGTGAATTGTTTGGTTTTTGTTGGATGTTCCTAGGGGTGTACAGGCCATCCACCCCAGCCAACTATCCAATGTTCTAGTTGGAACTGTCTTCTATCTTTGGAAGATGGAGTCTTCCTTGGGTTCTAGGTAGCGATTTCAATGTTGTTCATTTCTCCTATGAGAAGTTGAATGAGACTAGTATTTCTAGTTCCCTGAGAGTCTTTGTCGATTGGGTGGCCAATCATGGTTTGCTAGATCTTCCGATGGGGATGGTTAAATTTACTTGGTTAAACAACCAATCGCCCGCGTCAATGTCTCTCCTCAATCGATTTCTAATATTGCTTGATTGGCTCCATCAATTTACTTTCGCACGCCAAAAGGGGCTGCCAAAGCTTGTTTCTGACCATTGCCCAATCCTTCTCGAAATCAAGGAAATTAAATGGGGTCTAAAACCTTATAGGTTCGAGATGGCCTGGTTGGAAATGGAGAGTTTTAGGGATTTTGTGGCCAAGTGGTGGTCTTCTTTCCATATTAATGGTACGCTTAGCTTCTCTATGAACAAAAAAACTTCAAATGTTGAAAGGGAAACTTAAATCTTGGCACCGCGATATTTTCGAAAAGCAGGAGTCTAAAATGGCCTCCATTTTGGCGTCAATTCAAGACTTGGATTTGCTTTAAGAAGTCGGGGACTTGTTTGATTTGGAGAAGGAATCCAAAAATCTTCTCCTAAGTACTTTGTGAGGTTAAAAGAGGAGGAAATGAAGTGGTGGCAACAGTCCAAGGCTACTTGGCTTAAAGAGGGTGTTCGGAACACTAAATTTTTTCACTCCATGGCCAATGCTAGGAGGCACTCCAACTTCATTTCCTCCATTACTTCTTCAATTGTTAACTTCTATTCTAATTCGCTTTCTGCTGATAATGCGGTCAAACCTTTTTTAGATAACCTCACTTTCAAGTGTATATCAAATGAGGATGTTGCTTTCTTGGAGCACCCTATCTTGATCAATGAGGTTAAAGTAGTGCGAGGATGGGGGAGGGATAAAGCCTCGGGTCCTGATGGTTTTCTGATAGCATTCTTTCAATCTTTTTGGGATGTGGTTATTTTTGACTTGATGACTTTTATTTCTAACTTCCTTGATCATAATGGGTTGGCCACCGAGCTTAGAAGCACCTTCATTGCACTTATCGCCAAGTTGGAAGGTGCTTAGAATGCCAAAGATTTCCATCCTATTAGCCTTATTGGCATCTCCTACAAAATATTATCTAAAGTTTGGAGTCATTGGTTGAGGACGGTTATCCCCAATATTGTCTTCTCCTTCCAATATGATTTTGTGTAAGGGAGACAAATATTGGATTCCATTCTTATAGCCAATGAATGCTTAGATTCTCAAGCAAGGTCAAAAAAGCCCATTATCATGCACAATATTGACTTGGAAGCGGCTTATGATCATGTCAAATGGGCCTTCTTAGACTATATGCTTGAAAGGATGGGTTTTGGTTTCAAATGGAGAGCCTGGATGAAATTGTGCATCATGTCTCCTAAATTTTCTATCCTCATTAATGGCTCTCCATTCAGTTTCTTCAGGGCTTCAAGGGGTCTCCATCAGGGAGATCCCTCGTCTCCTTTTCTTTTTGTGTTGTTAATGGAGGCCCTCAGTGGTATGGTGTCCTGTTGGCAAGTGGTTGGATTATTTAGAGGCTTCTGTGTGGTGAATTTTCACCTCCCGTTCAGCCATTTCTAGTTTGTAGATGACACTTTGCTCTTTTGCAAAGCTGATGAATCTCAAGTGGCTCTTTTGAGTATGACAATTTGTTGGTTTCAAGTTGTTTCAGGTATGAAAATCAATATGTGCAAGACCAAGTTATTTGGGATCAATCTAGATCTTGAGGTATGTTTTTCTTAATTTGTGATCGTCAAGATAGATAAACTTAGAAGAAATTTTCTTTGGCAAGGAGGATCGAGTGATGGTAAGTTCCCTCTCTTGAATTAGAAAGAGGCATGTTCCTTTTATGGGGGGGGGGGGCTCTTGGTCAATGAATCTTTGTTGAGTAAATGGATTTCAAGATTTGGTAATGAGGAAGATTGTCTATGGTGCCGGATCATAAGTGTAAAATATGGTGTGTCAAACTCAGGATGGTGGACTAAGAATTCATCTCTTTATCACGCCTCCTAGTTGTGGAAAGGGATTGCTAAATCTGCCTCGGCTATGTTTGATAGAATCTCCTTCTCTTTAGGAAAAGGATCAAGAATTAGATTCTTTTTAGTCATATGGTTTGAGAACTGCTCCCTAGCCGAATCCTTGCCCACCCTATTTGCAATCTCTGTTGACTCGAACGCTGTGGTTGAGTATTGCTCCTGTTTGGAGGGAAGTATGGGGACTTGGTTCCCTCTCTTCCATAGGAATTTCTCAGATTTTGAGCTCGAGGAATTTACTAGCCTTCTTTCCTTTTACAGGGTGCTCTCTTTCCTCTCCCCTCTAAGCCGGAAGATTCTATTTGTTGGTCGTTGTCACATTCTGTGATGTTTACCATGCGATCTTTCTACAAGTCTTTGTCTGCTTCGACCTTCTCCTCTCTTTGTCATACCAGTTCATCTTGGTACTGCCTAAGGTAGTTTCATTCGGTTGGTTGGCTAGAAGAAAAAGAATTCTGACTGTTGACAATTGAAGGAAACGAGGTATGCAAATCTCAAGTGTTTGCCTTCTCTGTCTCAAAGCATTCGGTTGGTTGGTTGGAAGAAAAAGGATTCTGACTGTTGACAATTTGAGGAAACGAGGCATGCAGATCCCAAATGTTTGCCTTCTCTATCTCAAAGCTGAAGAGATGGTGGATCACCTTTTGTTACACTGTCCTTTCTTATCCGATATTTGGTGGAGCATTCTCAGGCTTGCTGGTGTCTCTTGGGCTATGCCGAGTTCAATAGACGACTTATTCTGCGAGTAGCGTGTAGAATCAAGAGGAGCCCTCGGCAAGAAAAAGTGGAGGACTATTCTTTTGGCAATAATTTGGGCTATTTGCGCTAAACGCAAAAATCGATGTTTTAGGAATATATCAGTTTCGGCTGCGAGGGTGTTTTCCAGAGTGTTAGTCTTGTTTAGAGATTGGGCACCATAGATGCTATTTGGGTTAGGTTTTTGGAGTTTTGGCTGCTTGAGTGCAGCTCTTGTTGTTTCCTTTTTTCTTTTTTCGTATCCCCTTTTCTTTTTTGTTTTTGTTTTTGTTGCTTTCTTGGCTTGTCTTTTTCTTTCCTTCAATAAAGGTATTATCTTTAAAAGAAAGAAAAAAAAAGTGTAATGAATTTTATTCTATAAATAAGCATGTCTTATCTTGACAATTGGCACATAGGAATCAAACATTGATACTATAAGGTTGACCTCATGGGAAGCTTCCCATGAGGTCGAGCTCTATGGGCCCCACCGTGATGTGTGACGAACATCCACCCCATCAATCAGCCGCACCCTTCCATGGTGGCCATATGCCTAAAATTCAGGCCAATCCATGACCTAGGTGGGCCACACCATAGACAATAGTCGAGAGTGGATATCCGCCCATTGAAATCTTCATGATTGTATATAGGGCCCACTGAGATGTGGGTTAGAAATCCAGCCCATCCATTGTGTGTCCCACTTGGATGAGGGGTCACACCAAGTTTCAATCGTATCCAAAACTCAGGTGGGCCCCAACAAGTGCTTTTAGATGGTTTAGGCATGATTTCACACTTTTCAGTTGGTGTGGCCCACTTGAGTTCTAGATACGGCTGATTTTTGGGATATCTCATAACCTAGAGGGGACCCACCGAATGCTCGATGTGGATGTCCGATACACATCACGGTGGGGCCCATGCAGCTCGACTTCATGGGAAACTGTGTGTATGTGTAATGGAAACTTTATTGATGGAGCACCGAGAAGGCACATAAAATTACAACTCGCTCAAACAAAAGAAAGATCACAATCCTTTAAGAAATTAATACAAGAGCCGACTCTACCAAACAAGATTAAGCCCTACGAATAACTTGACTTATAGAGTTGGTTATATAATTGAAGCATCTCCCATTCCCTTCCCCCGCCCAAATTGTCTAAAGGATAGCCTTCATCGCCAACCTCTACTCAGCCCTCTCCTTCTTCCCAAGATTCACCCCATGGCAATCCGAAAGCAAACTCGGAATTGTGTCTGGCATTACTCAAATCACACCTAGAGAGTTGAGGAGGTTGGCCCACACTATGCTTGTGAAGGGGCAATGACTAAATAAATGGTCCACTTGATTCAACATCTCCCATACACAACCCACAATGCACACGTTTGGGATGTCCATTGCTCTTTTTTAAAGATGATCAATGGTTAAAACCTGGTCCCTCCCAATGAGCCATGTAAATATCGAAGCTTTAAAAGGGGCCCCATAATGCCACAACATGGTTGTTGAGGCTATATCTTCTAACCGCCTTGGATCTCGAAGCACTTCATAGAACGATCGAACTGCGAATCGGCTTGATTTTTCCTTCTACCAAACCATGGTATCCCTCTCCCCCATAGATGTAGAGTAGAGATGGATCATGTTTAGGAGTTTGACTAGATCTTCAAATTCTTCTCTATTTAACTCTCTTCAGCAAGGAGGCGACCAACCAACCACACCACTGTGTTGCCACTAACCGATGAGCGTCTAGACACGTGAATGTCACCATCTAGCTAATCGTGCTAGTCTTGAGAATCCATGTTGAAGTGGAATCTCCCAAGCCTTGATGTTGTATATAGTGACGAGTCTGTTGTCTGCCACCCCTAATGTCACAACCATATTTAGTTATTCTCTCTCTCCACAATAAGTTTTCCTCAGTCTTAAACCTCCACCACCACTTTCCTAGAAACACCAGGTTCATTGTCTCCACCCTTCCAATGGCGTACAAACTTCTTCCCATCCCAACTAGTAATACTTTTTCTTCTCATCCAATCCTTGCCACAAAAAAGTTCCTTTTAACTATTTTCCAACTTTGTTGGCACCGACTTTGGGCATTTAAACTACTATATGAAATAGAGTGGCATGTTTGAGAGGGTTGCTTTAATAATCATAATTCGGCCTCCCATTGACAGATACCTACTCTTCCAGCTTGATAATTTACTTTCGAACCTCTTTACACCTTGCCCCACAAGTGTTTAGTGAGTTTTCCAACATATAGGAAGCCTTGGATAGGAGGAAGTGAAAATGATGCAGGACAATTAACCACTTGCTCTAAAAGCTCGAATTGATAGAGCATGGTGAATTAATTCCTTTATCTCATAGCCCAAGCCCCACATCCCATGGGTTAGGACCTCAGCCGAACCCCCCTCGCGGGCCCCACTTCATATGGGTTCCGCTTCATACGAGCCACCAGCCTCACATAGGTGGGGCCCGCCTCACACGGGCCGCCCGCCCCGAATGTGCCCCTGCATCCCACAGGCCACCCCATTTGAGCCCGGTGTGAAAATGCCCCTGCATTAGAAAAAGCCTTCCCTTACAACAAAAAATTGTAGCCAACTGCTCCAATTCCTCCATCGGCATTTTTGATCACTTGCATTTCACTCTTTGCAATATTCACCCTCAGTCCCAAAACCATTTCGAAACATCTAATCACCATTCTTAGCCTATCCACCTTCGCAAGATCCACTTCATAGAAAATAATGGTCACTTCATAGAAAATAATGGTGTCATCCACGAACCGAAGATGAGAAATTGGAGGACCACTGTCAACCTTAATCTTGCGAATCAAGCTCCTCTCCTACCCTTTGTTCCAGCATTCTTCCAAAAGCTTCTGCTGCTACCGAGAACAAGAACAAATATAGGAGGTTTCATTGCCAAATGCCTCTCCTAAAGAATCCTTTAGGGGACCCATTGATGAGGACAAAAAATCCAGCTCGGTGCGCTCATCTACCTTATCCACTTCTCTCCGCATCCAAACTGCTCTAGCATATAGTTCCAGAAACCCCAATCGACATGGCCGTATGTCTTTTCAATGTCCAGTTTGCAAACTAACCGTTTTAATCTTTATAACAAGAATCGATACATTCGTGTGCAATGAAAGCACAATCTAGGATTTGTCTTCCTACCGTGTCGCAAGTGTCTCTCTAATATCTATTAGAAAGAACAGGCTGTTCTTTTCTTTTCTTCTTCTTCTTCTTCTTCTTTGACAACTATGGTGCTATATTATTTTTAGTTTTCTATGTTATATCAAATTTGGTATGGATCTTATATATTTACAAATATACCACAGAATTATAGCCTATGAACCTGTAGGTTAGTAGGAAATACATCTGGTAGAACTGGATCAAGGTAAATGTGTAACATGATTCATTAAACAATGGCATGCTTCCCTTTTCTGGAAACATTTGTGTATTGGTTCTAGGCATTGTTTTCCTTTCATGTAACAGGTTTCATACCTATATGTGGCCTTTATTTGACAGAAGCAAGTGGCTGTCATCACTTGTCATGACCATCGTAGTTATCATCCGATTTGTTGCTTGCCATTCAATCATATCTGAAACTTACTGTCAGACTGACAGTTTGAGATTTTTACACCTGTTTGGATGTCGCTTGGTAGCAGGGAGGCAGGATGCTTTTCTCCTCAAGTCAGCATCCATTGCACTTTAGGTCTAATCTGAAATACAGTATCTGCTGATTTGGTGAAATAAATGACATCCTGCCTGAACCAGTTGCAGTTTCCATATTGTCCTAACTCCCAAATGCTTAGCATTATAGTGGAAACCACCTTGTAGATGATCATCCCCCCAACCTTACCACCCCCCGCCGCGGTCATCCTTCCAGCCACCTTGTGCTTATTTTCTCTCAGACTTGCTGCATTTATGACCTCCATAACATGATACTGTTTAAATTGCTATAACTGTTCCTTGTAGGGGAATTGACTTATCTAGATGGAAAGAACTTCAGAAAGAGAAGGCAGAAGTGGCTGACTTGGAGAAATTTGTTCAACATGTTCATGGAAACCAATTCATTCCAAGTACTGTATTGGTAGATTGTACATCTGATTCAAATGTTGCAAACCATTACTACAAATGGTTGTGCAAAGGAATTCATGTAATCACTCCAAACAAAAAGGCAAATTCAGGACCACTCGATCGGGTAAACTGACACTCCATTGTAAATCAGATTGCTGTTATACATATTAGTTGGTAATGCTTTTATTCTGCAAATCAATCTTTAATGCTTTTATCGCATCATCTTCTTTAATCATCTCTACTTTGCCTTAATGAAAAGTTGTGGAGGAGATTATTTTGAATATCCTAAAAGAAACTAAAGAAGCTAAGTGGTTCTGAAACTTCATAGCACTTAAAAATTGTATGTTTGTATCATCAAGAATCAATCGTTGTTGGTAGTGTGATTTAAAATGAAGAATGAAGAGACGGATGGAAGATTTGAAATGATGATTTGAATACTCTCAAGAGTAGTACATCTTTAGAAGAAATTGTCTTACGAGAAGACAATCTATATCCTAATAAATAGAAGATAGATTCTAATAAGTACAAGATAAGAACAAATCTATATTATGAGTATAGTACTGTTCACTTGAGAAGCACAGAAATAAAGTACCCTACAATGTATAGTGCTTATGCATGAGATGAACTCCTTCAACATAGTGATGTGAAAAACGCTTCAGATTATATAGCATAAACAATGGCAATGATGCTTTACAATAAAAACGAAATTAGTACAAAATTAAAAATCTCAGTATCTCCACACTCCCCGTTGCCTCGGAATTTCTTTAGTATCTTTGTATAATGAGTTGCTTTAAGTTTTCAAAACTAAGTAATTAATTGTGATTTACTATTTAATAGAAAAGTAACTAATTGTGATTCAAATTGGTTAATATTCTATTCCTTTTCTTCTTGGTGTTTGGACTTTAGGTCAACATTTGAGATTTACATGGATAAACCCCCACCAATATCTCTCTTGAGTGTAATTTTTCAAAAAATTTATTGGGATTTTCTTGATTATATACTGGGCCATTTGGGATGTGGACAGAGATGGAGGAAGTGGATTCTAGAATGTATTCAATCAGCCAAGTTCTTTGTGTTGGTTAACAGGTCTACTAAAAAAAATTTCAAGGCTTCTAGAGGCCTCCAACAGGGAGATCCATTGTTTTACTTCTTGTTCATGCTGGTAGCAGAAGCGCTAAGCAATATGTTGGATAAAGGTTTATTAGGAGGTCTTACTAATGTGTTCCGGGTGGAAAATGCAGAATTCCAGGTCACTCATTTCTAGTTTGCCAATGATACTATCCTTTTCTATGACACAAAAGAAGAGGTGGATAATTTGAGGAAAATTGTGAGATGTTTTGAAGTGGTTGCGAGATTGAAGGTTAACATCCTAAAAAGTGAGATGTTGGGGGTTCGCATGTCCAAAGTGGAGTTGGCAAGACTAGCGGGGGCATTTAGGTGTTGTGTTGGGTCTTTTCCATAATCATACCTTGGCCTTCCTTTATGCATTGGTAAACCTATGAAGCATTTGTGGAATAAGGTTATCAAAATGGTGTAGAAAAGAAATTGTCAAGGTGGAGTGTCAACATCTTTCACTGGAAGGTAGATTGACGCTAATTAAAATAGTCATATCAAATTTGTCGTTTCACCTCCTTTTTTGAGGTGTCTGAAAGCTATTTTTGAAAGGTTGGAGAGATTGAGACAAGATTTCTTATGGCAAGGTGCAAAGGAGAAAGAAAAGTTTCATCTGATGAAGTGGGAAGAGTTGTCTGAAGGCTATTTTGGAAAGGTTGGAGAGATTGACACAAGATATGGCAAGGCACAAAAGAGAAACAAAGGTTTCATCTGATGAAATGGAAAGAGGGGTGTAATTCATATGGGGAAGGGGGAGCTGGTATAAGGAAATTTGAGCACATGAATCTTGCATGGTTAGGTAAGTGGTTGTGGATGTTCTGTTAAGAAGAAGATAGTTTTATGGAGAGAAGTGATTGTTAGAAAATATGGGTTAAGAGGAGGGGTTGGTGGACAAAAGAATCAGTGCTCATACAGGGCTTCAGTGTTGTGGAGGGTGGTTGCTAGGTTGACAACCAGGTTTAAGGAGGTGATTGGGTTGTCAATAGGTGGTGGGAGGAAGTTCGTTTTTGGAAGGATGTATGGATTCGAAAAGGGCATTCCATGAGTTTCCGAGGTCAGCAAGATTATCTCCGGAAGCAAATTTTCACATTGCTCGATGCTTCTTACTTTTTGGCAATGACATGGTTTGGTCTCCTCCACATCAGAGGAACTTGACAGATGGAGAAGCAGATGAGTTCATTCAGTTCCCAGTGCTACTTCAACATCATCACCCTTCTTTGGGTGAGAGGGATGCAATGGCATGAAATAAGGAAACTTTGAGGTCAGTTTTCATTTTGGTCCTTTTATAGGCTGATACATAAGTCATTCTTTGGGGAGTGCATTGTTCACACTTCTCTAGTTTAATACTATCCACTATGGTGTCCCTCCACCCCACCCCCCCCCCCCCCCCCCCTAACCAAAAAAAAAAAGAAGGCTTGAGGCTTTTGCTTGACGGTGGGTAGGAATAAGATGCTTACTATGTATAGTGTAGAATCCAGAGTAAATTAATCATCGATTTATCCATTGCTCTTTTGTTAGAGAAGTGTGGGAGATATTCTTTGATGTTTTCAAAATGTCGTGGGTGATGTTGGGGTCAATTGAAGGCTTTTTTCTAGCTTGGTATGGAGGCGGGGTTGGGAAAAGGGGAAGGTTGATATGAAGGTTAGCTCTTCTGGGAGGCATATGGGGTCCCTGGGGGAGAGGAATGATCGATGCTTTTTGGAATTGTAGTGGGTCAGTGATGGAGGTCTATGGAAGGGCAAAGCTAGATGTATTGGGCTGGGCCTCAAGCACAAAGGCCCTAGATGAGTGTAGCCTTTCCTCTTTGTATTAGTGTTAGCCGCTGTAATCTGCCTTAGAGTTCCTTCTTTGATTTTTCTTTTTCTAATAAAATTTTCATTAGAAAGGAAAAAAAAAAGTAAGTAAAATACAACAAAGCTTTTGTAGTAGATAGTATAATGATGATAGATCATCTACACCCAGCTGTAACTTCACCTACTAATTTTTACATGCATTCCCTTGAAAATATCATGCAAAAGTGGAAGCATAAATTTTGGTAGGAATGAAAAGTCAGTTGTGCTATACTTGCAGTTGTAGATGGTCAGTTCTCACTGATAATTAAGTCTTCATCATATTATATACTACATCTTTTTTTCCCTTGCACCTAATTTAATTTTCTTCTATAATTACCTTGGCCTAACATCATCACACCACTTCCCTCATGACTTCTGTCGATGGGCATTTGGCAAAACCAGTACCTAAAGTTGAGAGTACTTCAGCGGCAATCCTATACTCACTATTTCTATGAAGCAACTGTTGGAGCTGGCCTTCCAATTATCAGCACTTTGCGTGGACTCCTAGAAACTGGTGATAAGATATTGCGTATTGAAGGC
The DNA here is from genome assembly GCA_037074715.1 of Magnolia kwangsiensis. NCBI lineage: Eukaryota > Viridiplantae > Streptophyta > Magnoliopsida > Magnoliales > Magnoliaceae > Magnolia > Magnolia kwangsiensis. The sequence continues at coordinate 14,276,467 of CM073571.1, forward strand.
ATTTTCAGGTTAGTTGCCCTGCTGCCTTCATATGTCTAAATGCTTATCATTTTCATCTTTCAAGAAAGAAATTAGAAGTTCTCAGATATGCAGATACATGCTTTTGAGTCTTTAACCAATGATTCATTTGATGAACAAAAAATATGAAAGTAGAAAATAAGACCAGGCTCATTCAAATCTTAGCCGTTATGAATGGCATACTTATTTACATGAGGAAAGTTCACCTACAATGCGCTGTGCAAATTTTGTATGCACGTACATGCCAATGTGTTAGATGTGTGGGACATCTGAAAGGTGTGCTGCACAATGAACCTCACCTGGTACAAAAGTCAGGCTGCTCCACTCATCAGGTGGGCTACCCTGTTGAAAAACATTGCACTGTTTAAACTGCTGATGATCTGATTCAACGTACACGTGTTGCCCGCCTGATGAGTGGAGCGGTCTGATTCTTGCACCAGGTGATCGTCGCAGTAGGGCCACCATTTGAGCGACTCAGGTATCATCCATGTGACACATCGGCACATGTGCATGCATTGCGTGTCTAGTTCATATGCAACATCTGTCATGTTTAAGATGCACCAACCGAAATATACTGTTCTCATCAGTGTTCTTCCACTCGATGATATCACAGCGGAACCTTGAGCTACATTTTCAACAACTTTATAGGAAAACAAGCATTCAGTGAAGTGGTAGCAGAAGCAAAACAGGCTGGGTATACTGAACCAGATCCAAGAGACGACCTATCAGGAACAGATGTCGCTAGGAAGGTGAATATATGCCCCCTTTTTTTCTCACAGAATGTTTGTTTGTAGCAAGTAGATATTGCCTTGAAACAGCAGATGGATTGCCCATGTGACCTCCATTGGGCTCCTTACAAGCAGAACCATCCATTCAATGCAGATGGGTGCTTTGCAATCACCAACAAAGTTGACATGGACGAGTTGCGTAGGCTTCTAGTTAGCCTGTGTTTCATGAATTCATAAATGCAACTGTCATAATTATGGTTCTTCTTGGTCAAGATGTCAATAGCTGCATTGCTTGCAGGTCATAATCCTTGCCAGAGAATGCGGTTTGAAGCTAGAGCTTTCTGATATTCCAGTCCAAAGCCTTGTGCCGGAGCCATTAAGAGTAAGAAGCAAATCGAAAATTATCATTTGACATTGAGCCTTGAAATTTGGAGCTGAATGTGGGTGTTACTTGCAATGACCTTGCAGGTGAGTGCATCTGCTGAGGAATTCATGCAACAACTTCCAAATTTTGACATTGACATAGAAAAGAAAAGGCAGGATGCAGTGGCTGCGGGCGAAGTAGGTTTTTCTTTTTCTTTTCGTTGCCTTCTTTAAGAGAAATATTGTTATGAACTTATGATGCCAGCTTCAAATAATTTCTATTAAGCATCATCTACACTTTACACATGGAAAACATGTATGCTGATTGGAACCTTCAATTTCAGTGGGCCACCATATGGGTGGGCCATAATCCATTAATCGTAGTGATTGGACAAATCTGACCATCCAATCGTGGTGAGTTTATACCTTTGAAGGTGGTTGGAGTGAATGGCCACTGTAGACCTGATACCATTGCTTTTTAGCTATGGCCCATCCACATGGTGTCTCACCAGATCATCCGCCGTCTTAATCCTAAACACAAGTTCCATGTGTAAAGTAGAGATGCTTTGCTGAGCATTTAGTGGAACACCATGAAATGTGCATGATAGCTTTTCCTGTTCCTTAGTTCTCAAGGGGCCACCTCGGAATTAAAATCTCTTGTTATTTTTTGAAGGTGCTGAGATACGTGGGAGTGGTGGATGTGGTTAAGGCGGAGGGCCATGTAGAGCTGAGAAGATACAAGAAGGAACACCCATTTGCCCAGCTATCTGGATCGGATAACATCATAGCTTTCACAACAGTGAGGTACAAGGATCAACCGCTAATAGTCCGTGGGCCAGGTGCTGGGGCCCAAGTTACGGCTGGTGGAGTATTTAACGATATACTGCGATTGGCCTCTTATCTAGGTGCTCCCTCATAGGAGTGTCCTAGTTACTGCCTTGTAATCTTTATTCCCTCCTTCAGTTTTATTTGGTAGTTTGATGAATCCAATGGCTATCTATTTACCCATATGGATGTTTCATGAAATGCCATGCAATTTGGCATTTGAGCTGTAATCTAGTTTTAAGCTTATGCCTTTTATGTCATGAATATTTAGTGAATGTTATATGTCAGGCATTGATGTCATTTGTTTGGTTGGAGATTTGAAAGGTTAATCAAGAAAGGCTGTCCTGGGCTGCCTTGGTTGCTTGTTTCAATCCCAGCCTTTGATGTGGCTTGGATTGAAGATTGAAATCTTAAGATGTGCAGATCAGATGATATGTACAATTTTATGCTGCTTTATTTCGGGTGCTATTTTCAGGTTGGACTCTCTAACAGCTTCTCTTTTACATTCAAGGAATTTGGGGGGCCCTGTGCATCAGGACATGAGTCTTGTTCTGATGCACCGGTTGGTGATCCGGACCTTCGATCTGATGGGGGAGATGCCCCAAAAATACCTCAGGTGGAAGTTCCCAATGCTTAGCAAAGGCCTGCAAATACAGCAATGAGATGATTTTCCATCTTCACAATTTCTTAAGCATCCCACACTCATCTTGTGGCCTATCAGATCAACGGTCTGGATCAACGAAACATGAGCGTGATTTGTATGGACGGAGCAAATGGGTACATTCACATCCTGATGCTTAGGGAACCTATTCTCTTTGGAAGAGCTCAGCAGGGAAGGAGAAACGAAGGAAAAAAGGAAGAAAATGGGGGACCATGTGTGTTGATTGTCACCGTTCATCTCACCTGCGCAAGATCTGGTCTGTTCATTTGGCGTGTTCCACCATGCATGGTCTATTACAAAAATGCCCTTAAAACCCTAAATGGGTTGGGCTGGGCTGGGCTAGGCCTGGACATTGGGCTCTTTGGGTCATTTGGATCATTGGATGTGCAGAAGTTGCGTGCTCGGGAGTGGCTTTCCACGTAATTGACGACTCTTTGTAGTGGATCAATACAGGAAAGTCGGTATCAAACTAAAAAGATATGAGACCCGCACCCGATTGACCCAACGCAAGTTTGGGTCAGGTTGTCGAGGACCTCTGGTCCGGTTTGGGTTGGAAAACGGCAACCCGAATTGAAATTGGGTTGGATTCAGGTTTAGCAAATTTAGGTTGGATTGGGTTGGGCTGGGTTGGGTCGGGTCGGGTCGGGTCAGATCAGATTCAACCGAAAACTGAGGATTTTTGGTTGGGCACCTTGGTTAGCATGCGGGTTGGGCCTGGTTGCAGGTTGGTACTCCTGAGGTTTGGCGGGTTCGGGCTTGACCCTCAACCTGACCCTATCCGTTGGAGTTGCATTCCTACTGCCGATAGAGACCTCAGACCTGTCTCAATCTCACATGCAAGGGGTCCCAAGCGTCTCTTCAATATTTGGGTGCCCAATGATGAATGGTCCATTTGTCACTTTTGTCAGACGCCATCACCGAAGGCGGGCCCACATGAAGAATGATCCATGTAGATGATCGGCCCTTTTCTATTGTAATTAATACGGATGGTTAGATCACCTTATAAAAGTTTGGGAACAAAGGTGGGTCCCTATGATCTGCAGTCCAGATCAATGTTTGGATATTTTCTAGTTTAATCAATATGTTCCATCTATTTTCTTAGATGTTAATCAGATGGCTAGAATTGTATTATCAATATTATTTTTAAGAAGGATGAGCAATTGACTGTGGGCCACATATGATGGATGGTCCAAATCAATGATCAAAACCTTTTTCTAGTATGATTAAGTATGCACAACTCCTTTTCCCAACTACTAGTTGGATGGTATCATCCCATCAAAGTAATTTTTTAGAGTGATGACTTATCAAAGGGTGACCCCATATTATGGTTGGTATAGATGAATGATCAAACCCATTCACTAATCAGATGGTTAAGATCATCTGATGGAAGTAATTTTTGAGAGGGGGTGAGCAAAGGCTTGTTTCGAGCACTTCCTCGAAAAGGGGTTTTCAAAAAGAGAGGTTTCAATTGGACGCGGATTGCGTCCTACCCTCGCCCGAACCGTAATCCATCCGGGTAGGGCTCTGTGGGCCCCACCATGATCTAAGTATTTTATCCACGCCGTTCAATGATTTTTTCAGATAATTTTAACATATTCTCGTTTCGAGCACTTCCTCGAAAGGGGGTTTTCAAAAAGAAAGGTTTCAATCGGACGCAGATTGCGTCCTACCCTCGCCCAAACCGCAATCCATCCGAGCAGGGCTCTGTGGGCCCCACCATGATCTAAGTATTTTATCCACGCCGTTCAATGATTTTTTCAGATAATTTTAACATGTTGATTAAAAAATAAGGCAGATCCAAGACTCAAGTGGACCACAAAGTGGGGATTGAACTTCCACCATTAAAAACTTCTTGGGAGTCGGAGAAGTTTCGGATGAAGCTGATATTTGTTTCACTTCATCCACGTCTACATGACCTTATGAATGGTTGTATAGTAAAAAAAAAATCACGTTGGCCCTTAGAAAGGTTTCAATGGTGGGTGTCATTATCAATGCAGGTTCCTTTGGTGTGGTCCACTTAAGCCTTGGACCTGCCTCACCAAAACATGTATCAAAATTATCTAAAAAAAGAGTTTAACAGCATGGATAAAACACTAAGATCACGGTGGGGCCCACAGAGCCCTGCCGAGACGAATTACCGTCCAGGCGAGGGTAGGACGCAATCCGCGTCTGGTTTGAATCTTGCTTTTTGGTTCCACTCGACAAAGAGTAGGGTTGTTGTCACGCCCCAAAATCTAGGTACAGAGTATGCACTCTCAGACCCGAGTTTCAGTTCGTAACTCAAGTACAAGGTGTACTAATTTAATTCTTTAATCAGTTTAATTGCATGTGATATTTACGTTCAATATAAAGTCCACTATAATCTCAATCTCACATGCATCATACTTAATACCAATCAACTAAGCATATACAAATTTTGGCAACCCTTAAAATAAAATAAATTTTAAAAGTATTCATTTATTATGTCATTATACTATAATGGTGTTTATTTCATGCTAACATTGTTCTAAAGAAATAAAGCTAAATAATTTCTTAAAGTCGCATTATACGATAATTAAACTATATTAACAAAATAAAACATATAATTAAAAATTTTCTAATGTCGTCACTTCATCTTCAGATAAGTATAGCCATGTTTCAGGTAGGTCATCTTCAGGTACGGTAAATCCTTCCGGTTCTTGCGCCACGTCATCTGTTAATGGCTCCTCTTTACGATTTTTCTATCAATAAAAATGTAAGTGGGTCAGGCTTAGTGATATAACCTAGCATGGTTCAAAATCACAGTAATTAAAATAATACATAAAAATATGTACAATAATATGAATATAAAATGATGTATGAATGCATCAGATGGGATAATCGTCCATCTGTTTAAGTTGGAGATCGTCAACCCGCATCCACCCGTTGGGTAGGCTTCCACCTTTCGGTAGGCTTGGGTATATCTCGCATCTGGTAACGCTCTACTAGGATCGACATTTCTTTTAGGGAGGGCCCCTAGGATCAACCGTACATTATGCAATGTAATGAATGATGGATGATATCTAAATGCATATTTTTCATATTAGGCATAGTTGTCGCCATTAGATATTCACATATAAATTTTTTTATACATCTATTATATCAAAATATTCAAACCAGTAAATCAATCAAACAATCACAATTATTTATTTTAATTTTAATAAATTACGAGACAAGTTGGGTCACTCGCCTGAGTTTGGTAGCATTAACTCTGCAATGTGATTAGGTTGATTTGAATTCCGATGTCCTATCAATTTTATCAACGATATTATTATTCATTTATTTTTATTATATGGTGGGGCTCACCTTTGATTAACATCCTAGGTGGTTATATCCAAAATAATCAAATAATTAAATTTTTTATTCTATTTTTCTTCTTTTTAAGATTATAAAATTGAATGAAAAATTATTTGATCGGAGTAGCCCATCGGATGGTCAGATCATCCAGATTCTTGAGGTCTTGTTATGTTTTACCTCGATGCATTGGAAGAGTGGTGTGGATCTAACCTCACATTCACCAATGGCCCATCTCGACCTTCTACGCCAAGTAATACCAACACTTGCGCAAAATATCTAAGATTCTTTTATCAAACACTTCTAGATCTAACTAATGTGGCTCATCTGATGGTTAGATTGATCTGAATTTTAGGGCCCTTGTATATTTCGGCCTCATGAATCATATGATCCGTAGAGATTTAATCTAATTTGATCGGATGCACACCAACTACAATTACATAATTTTAGATTCGCCTCACCTTTAAAGGGCATCCACCCATAATTCAATATAATGAACGTGTGACCAATCCACACCGTTCATTGCATTCATCGAATCAAATTATATTAAATATATAAAAATATTAAAAGGAGGACAATATACATATCCGATCTAAGCACTCCAAAATTCTCTTTCTCCTTTTCTTTGTTGTCGCATGTAGCCTTTTTTTTAATATTTAAATTTGACTAGAAATCTTTTATTCTTGAGAGATGCGGAGAAAGATATTTAAATTTGGCTTTAATTCTTTTATTCTTAAGAGATGCGGAAAGGAATATTTAAATTTGACTAGAAATCTCTTATTCTTAAGAGATACAGAGATAAGATAGATTTAAATTAAATATAAAATAAAGATAAGATTTTTTTAAAAAAAAAATCTTTTATTATTATTAGTGAATTTCACGGCCCTTACAGTTGTAGTGCATATTTTGTACAGGAAAGGGTTTGCAAAGTGCATCCCAACACATGGTCAACTGCAGTTTGGATTAAAATGGTACACTAAAAGCTTCGAGATTAATAGAACACGTCAAGCCAAGCTCCTTGAGCCATTGGGATTGTATCGTTCCACTATGTTGTGCGGCTGACAACAACAGCAGCCCACTTTGTGGTTGCACTCACCCTGTTGTGTTTTGGTAGCTCTTTTTAGGGCACGGTAGTGACACTCTGATTATTTAGGCAACCCTTTTTACTTGGCAACTGCACTTTGGTTGTTCAAATAGCTCTTTTCATGCCACAATAACTTTCACTCGCAATTCAAGTTGCCTTTTGTGTGTCTTGGTATCAATTGTTAAGAACCTATCCAATATATAAAACATCAATTAATGGAAAGCATTAAGCTCAGCTTCTTTAAATCATTGGGATTGCAACATTAGGCTTCAAATGGCCTTTGGGATAATGCATCCAAACATGCTTAAAAGCAGCCTTCTTCGTATGATCAATTGAGGAGGGGAGCAATTAGAGTTGTCATCCAAACATTATTAAAATGACTCCTAGGGATCTTGGCTTCCTATGTAACTTGACTTCTCAGCACAAAATTGGTCCTTTGACACAACCAGAGGCCGGCCAGAATATAGGCTTTAACTAGGCAAAGGGTCCATCCCCAGCCCAACCCAAAGGTGAACCAGGTCAGAAAACCCAACTGGTCCACTTACAGCCCTACTAGCATGTGTGGGTTGCTTGAGCCATAAGCATCATTTCCGTACATGAAAGGCACACTAGAAGGCTGACCTGGCCTGACCATCATCACGGCAGCAACATGCCTTATGCATGGGTTTGATGTCCTACAAATTTGCCAGGTTGGCACACGAGTCCAACTCACTCTTAGGCCATGTTTGGTTGCCACTCAGGAACTTACCAAAATCTCTAATACAAAATTACTGTTAAACGCTTGAAAAATTAGTTAATCTCATTTTTTCTTGATTAAATTGAGATGGCGTCTGCCAAACAGGCCCCAATATTTCATATGATCGGGCATTATGAAGTTATTCTGTGGGAAATATATTTAAACTATCCAACCCCTTACCAGAAAAATAATGCTAACGGCAACAGGTGCTAGCAATGACAATAGATGCAATATCCAAGCCGTCCATTAGGTGGCTCCTGCTGTCTACATGTCCTTTCTCAAAAATAAAGCTAGCTCACGCAACAAATGGACCACTCTATTAGAAGCAACTGGACAGTTTAGAGAACTTCAGCCAAGTTATTTTCCTGCCGTACATTTGATTATTAAATTGTGACCCTCTGAAAAATGTCCAGCTTGTTTCTTGGGCCAACGCATCTCTCTGATGAATGGATCAGATCTCGTGCTTATGTGCCATGTTAATAATACATGTGGTGGCCTGTACACGATCTGTCTTGTACATGTGTGTACTGAACAAAACTCTCCAAACGGTACCTAGATCGTATTGGCACGGTTGTTATTTCAACCACGATTTTTTTCAGTTCCGCCCCCTTTTAAGTAATGGGCGGTTGTACCGCTGATATTTGGCCACGATGGGGCACAACAGACTAGCGGTCTAGATTACCGAGAGTGGCCCCACTTCCCATAATTAAAAATCCAAATATACTCTCCCAACATCCCTACCTCTACCAACAAGATATTCTTTTTTCAAAACCTTTTTCATTTGAAACAGTTGGAAAAAGTAAGTGATCTCCTTGAACCTGAATATACTGCCCAAGAGATCAGAACCTTCAAACAGATGGGCCCCACCATGGATGATGGACGTTCTTTGTTATCCTAGATTTGAAACTTGCTGGTTATCCAACGTGTGGAATTTCTTCCAAACATTTGCCCTATTTTTTGCTTAACTTATTATTTTCAGAAGTAACTTGAAAGATTTTTTCAAAGATATTGGATCTTGTAACTTGAAAGATTTTCCATGCACGCCGGTTCACTTCATGATAGGGCCCATCTAATCATTAAACCCACTTCCACAAAATAGAAGTATTAAAACACTACTCACATTTTAATTCATGTAATTTTTTCAGCAAAAATGCAAAATAGAGTACCATTGTAGGAAAAGGGAATACGCATTTTGTAAAAGCTTTTTCTTTTCAGCCCTTTCACTTCTTTTTTTTTTCCAACTACAGATTGAAATGTTTGGATGAATTGAAAGTATACTCTTCATTTGGATGAGAAGAGTTATTGTATTAACTTACCTTTAAAGTAAAAAATGATTCCAAATAAATTTGTAGGATGTTCAAATATTTAATAAAAACTCTCAAGGTGATTTTCACATAGGGGGAGTTTGGCACAGAGTATTAGATGGGATTAGGTGGGATAGAATTGCATTTGGTCCCTAGTAATTTCATCCAGCATTTGGGGAGGATGGGAAAGGCTGGGATTAGATGAAATGGAATTGCATTTAGTCGCATGAAATAGCATTTGATCTCATGCAAGAATTCCATGGATTTTGAAGTTTACTACATGTAGGCCCCACATTAATGCATGTGTTTATTCTTTCAGTCTATCATATACACCATTTACACGTGAAATTCTAGTTATATATGTGTAAAAGTGAACGACAACTATTCTGAATTTAGTCCATTGATTATAATTCCTTGGTCCACCAAATATGATTTTGCTTAATTGGGTGTTTTCAATAGCAAAATTTTTATCCCAAACATAGGACTGTATGGCTACAGTACCGTGGTTTTTCCAAACATGCAATTATTGTGCAATAATATGTTAATCGCATCTAATACAATTCAATACCATTTAATTTCACTGGCCAAACGCACCCTTAGAGAAGTTAATTCTTCCATCTTGTGACACCACCAAACCAATGGTCTACCTCATGGGATGAAACATCCATATAAATGATTGGACCTTTTTATTATAATCAATGTGGACCATTTGTTTCCTAAGTGAATGATAAATGATGAGGATAGCTTAAATAATTTGTTTTTCAAATGTTGACCATTTTCTTAGTCATTGATATGATAGCTGGTATGATCGGAGTGATATTTGATGGCGAAGGGATCGAACGTGTGCCTCTTCTGATGGACAATACACATGGTTCTTAGACCTTTTCTAGTATAATTAATACATTAGTGAGCAATTCTCATATATATATATATATATATATATATATATATATATATATATATATTTGGGTGGGGGGAGGGGGGGGTGGATTGACACTCAAAGGTAGGCCCTACATGATGGACCATCCTCCTCGCTCATCTCCTCCAATTATCTTCTTTTTTTAGAGGTAATTAAAAACACAATGAGAAAGAATGAAAGTGACATAACTTAGTAATAATACAGAGGGTAAACTATAGAATTTGGATACATATAATATTAACAGCAATGGAAGAGAACAGGTAATTTTAACATAGGATGTTTAGCAATAAAAAGATATTTAGTCCCATTAGTTAAAGTGACATGCCTATTAAAATAAGATTTGTCAAATGATTGATTTTATTTTATTTTTCTTTTCTATCATATGTTAAGAAACTATGGAGTCAATAACACACCCACAAAAGAAAAAAGAAAAAAGAAAAAGAAAAAAAAAAGAGTTGTGGGACATATTCACGTATATAAGGCCATTGTTGAGGTACTTGATGTTGGGGGCCTTATACAAAACCTTAGGATCTAGCTCTCCAGAACAAACCAAAATTATGGGATAATAAAGCAAGGAAATAAATCAAAGCATCAATCACACAACATCAGGGATTTTTACGTGGAAAACCCTCAAAGAGGTAAAAATCACGGGACCTCGTCCAAATCAACAATCTACTATAAAGCAAAACGTTACAACCGATCACAAGCACACATCGCTTGGATCAAACCTTCTTCACTCACGCAGGAGCGGATAAACAGTAAGAGAAACAAAGAAGACGGAGAGATCTCACCGATTACGAGGACGTGCATAGCCTCCTTTCCACAAGCTTCCTTTCTCTCTTTCTCTCTCTCTCACAACCCTAAGCCCTTTAGCAAACCCTTGCAAAGCTTTAGGAAACCCTAGAATATCATGGAATACACTCTAATCCTGGATACACCCCTTTATATAAGAATAGAAAGAGGAAGAACCCATATAGGAAATAAAATCTGCAAAATCTGTGTTTCCGCAATCGTATCTATGGAACTCTTCGATCATATCGAAGGTCTCTCGATAACAGCGTCGATGTCATCTGAAAGTCGCTCAATCATATCGAGACAGGACCAAAACTATCCAGCAACCAGGGGTAAAATTTCATCAATTATCGATGCCATCGAGACACTCTCGATACATCCTCGATATGATCAGCAGGTCACTCGATCATATCGATAGGACAAAAAACAGTCCAGCGAACAGGATTGAAAAATCCTGCAATTATCGATGATATCGAAACCCATTCGATTTCATCGATTCCACCAATGAGGAGAAAAATTCCCATCAAATCTCTCCCTTTTCGACTCAGGAGGAATCCACCTTCTTCAAGCCAGCTCGGTTTCTACAAACCTCAAACTTGCCCTTGAGCAAAGCCTTGGTCATCATGTCTAACCCATTATCGTCCGTGTGGACCTTCTCAAGCTGTAACACCTTCTGTTCCAAAGTATCCCTAATCCAGTGATATCGAACCTCTATGTACTTCGACTTGGAGTGCTAATTTGGATTCTTGCTCAAGTGTATAACACTTTGGCTATCACAATAGACCACGTGCTGCTCTTGCTTCAGGCTAAGTTCCTGTAGTAACCTTTTCATCCAAAGCATCTCTTTACATGCCTCAGTGACTACATTGTACTTGGCCTCTGTTGTCGACAATGTTACAACCTTCTGTATCTTGCTCTGCCAAGAAACCGCTCCCCCTGCAAACGTGAACATGAACCCCGATGTAGACTTCCTGAAGCCATATCTGCATCTGTGTAGCCCTCTAACATAGGTTTTCCGTCACCATAGCATAGGCTCAACCTGAATGAGCCTCTTAGATACCGCAGTATCCATTTCACCGCTGCCCAATATTCTTTGCTAGGATTGGCAAGATACCAGCTAACAACACCAACCGCATATGCTATGTCTGGGCGTGTACACACCATAGCATACATCAAACTTTCTACGGCTGACGCGTAGGGTATCTTCTGCATCTCTTCCACCTCTGCCTTCGTCTTGGGACACTGCTTGTCGCTCAATCTGAAGTGACCATCTAGTGGAGTACTGACTGGCTTCGCTGCATTCATATTGAACCGCTCTAAAACTTTCTCAATATATCGCTCTTGTGACAGACAAAGCTTCCTGCTACTTCTGTCACGGGTTATCTCCATTCCTAGGATCTGTTTAGTCGGGCCCAAGTCTTTCATCGCAAAAAACTTTCTCAACTCTTGTTTCAGCTTGTCGATCTTTTTGATGTCTTTTTCCATTATGAGCATGTCATCAACGTATAATAACAGAACTAAGAAATTACCATCTGAGAACTTGCGCGTGAACACACAGTGCTCCGACTCCGTTCTGTCATACCCATGTTGTAACATGAACGAATCGAACTTCTTGTACCATTGTCGTGGAGCTTGTTTCAGCCCATACAAGCTCTTCCTCAGCCTACACACCATATGTTCCTTGCCCTTGACTTCGAACCCTTCTGGTTGGTGCATATAGATCTCTTCTTCCAGGTCACCATGGAGAAAGGCAGTTTTAACGTCTAACTACTCTATCTCCAGATCCATGCTAGCCGCCAATCCAAGCAACACCCGTATGTATGTCATCTTCACCACTGGTGAGAATATCTCCTCGAAGTCTATGCCTTTCCTCTAACCAAACCCTTTCACCACAAGTCTGGCCTTGAACCTCGTCTGTGAATTCTTCTGCTCAACCTTCTTTTTGAACACTCGCTCATTGCTCAAAGCTTTCTTTCCCTTAGACAGTTTCATCATGTCATAGGTGTGGTTCTTATGTAAGGATTCCATCTCCTCTTGCATAGCTTTCAACCACTCCTCCTTATGCTCGTCGGCTAGGGCCTCAGAATAGTCTTCTGGTTCTTCCCCATCTGTCAACATAATGTACTCACGCGACGAGTACCTCTTGGACGACTGTCTGTCCCTAGATGACCTCCTCACCTATGGCTCAGCAGGTGGATCAAGTGGGGGCTGCTCCCCCGGTCCATCTTCTGTAGGAATTCTCTCGTCCTCTGCACCTTGTTGTACTCTCCCATCATCAGGCACCACGGGAGGAATAATCGGATCCATGTCCTCTAGCTCACCTGAACTAGGCTGGTTCTTCTCTGGCTTACCAATGTCTTCTGTACACTGATCTTCAAAGAAAACCACATCTCTGCTCCTGACGAGCTTCCTCTCGGTCGGATCCCACAATCTGTAACCGAATTTTTCATCACCGTACCCCAAGAATACACACTGTCCAATCTTCATGTCGAGCTTGGACCTCTCGTCCTTCGATACGTGAACGGATGCCCTGCATCCAAATACCCTGAGATGACTGTACGATGGATCATGTCCAGTCCACACCTTCTCGGGTACTTCTCCATTTAACGGGGCTGATGGAGACCTGTTTATCAAATACACGGCCGTGTGCATTACTTCTCCCCAGAACGTCTTGGGTAACTTCGCATGGGATAACATGCATCTGATTCTCTTAACAATGGTGTGATTCATTCGTTCAGCTACACCGTTATGTTGAGGGGTCTTGGGAACCGTCTGTTCATGCCGTATACCCAAGGACTTGTAATACTCATGAAAGTCACCAATGTATTCACCACCATCGTCAGTGCGGATGCACTTCAATGATCTACCTGTTTCTCTCTCGACCATAGCATGAAACAATTTAAACACACCAAAGACCTCGTCCTTGGATTTCAAAGTATAAACCCAAACTCTCCTAGATGCATCATCTATAAAAGTAACAAAATACAATGCCCCACTCAAGGTTTTTGTCCTCATAGGACCACACACATCAGAATAAACCAAATCTAATGCATGCACTTTATTAACATGAGAAGTAGTTTTAATGAATGAAACTCTATGTTGTTTCCCTGATAAACAATCAAGACAGGTTTTGAGAGGCATACCTGTCACGTTTGGAAGGAGCGGCTTCCTCGCTAGTAGCTGAAGCCCTTTTTCACTCATGTGGCCTAGACGCCTGTGCCACATGTCAATATCTAAATCTTCCGCTGCGTTCAACCCACCCTTGCATACACTGACACTTGCCTTGTAAAGGGTGCAATACTTCTTTCCTCTGGCTGCGATCAATGAACCCTTGATGAGTTTCCAGCGCCCACCAGCAAACCGGCTTTCATAGCCATCATCATCCAACCTTCCCATCGACATCAAGTTGAGGCGAAGGTCTGGGATATGCCTCACATCCCTGAGAACTAATGTGCAGCCCACATCGGTCTTCACACAAATATCACCGACCCCTACGATCTTCGATACGCCAGAATTTCTCATCTTCACGGTCCCATAGTCACCTGACTTGTAGCTTGTGAAGAAGTCCCTACGTGGAGTCGCGTGAAAAGAAGCTCCTGAGTCAATCACCCAGTCGGTGTCCTGACCCGTAGCCGTGAGATAAACATCATGATCTGTGGAAAGAATAATAACAATGTCGCCATCTGAAGCGACCGTAGTATAAACTGATTCATCTTCCTTCTCCCTTCCTTTTCCTTTCCTATCGTTCTTATTCTTACGACATTCATGCTTGAAGTGGCCCTTCTTGTCACAGTTTCAGCATTCAACATCATTTCTGTTACTCGACTTGCCTCTTGATTTATCTCGGGCCTTCCCACCCTTCCTGTTCTTTCCTTTCCCCCGTTCCTATGTCACAAGGGCCTCTTGATGAGTAGACCCCTGACACTTCCTCATTGTCTCTTCATTGAAGAGACAGCTAGTAACCTGTTCCATGAATATCTTTCCGTCTGGCGCGGAGTTACTAAGAGATACCACCAATATCTCTCAACTGTTAGGCAATGAACTAAGCAATAGTAAAGCCTGTAATTCATCATCTAGGACCATCTTCATTGCGGAGAGCCGGTTCACTATATTGTTGACCCCATTCATGTGCTCGGTCACAAAACCACCATCCTTGAACTTGAGATTCACAAGTCGCCTTATCAGAAAAATTTTATTAGCGGTTGTCTTCCTCTCATACAGCCCTTCTAGTTTCAGCCATAGGCTAGCGGCTGAGATTTCCGTAGACACATGGTGGAACACAGAATCATCCAGTCATTGTCTAATAAACCCCACCGCCTTCCGATCCAACTTCTTTCAATCATCATCAAACATATCCTTGGATTTTGCAGATATACCTAAAATTGGAGAATATAGGTCCTTGCAATAGAGCAAGTCCTCCATCCTAGCCTTCCATATGGTCCAGTTAGAACCATTGAGGCTGATCATCCTTGAGCCACCTTCCATAATTCCAAACCAATCCTACCCGTTCAATGAACTTAGCTCTGATACTACTTTGTTGGGGGCCTTACACAAAACCTTAGGATCTAGCCCTCCAGAATAAACCAGAATTATGGGATAATAAAGCAATGAAGTAAATCAAAGCATCAATCACACAACACCAGAGATTTTTACATGGAAAACCCTCAAAGAGGTAAAAACCACGGGACCTCGTCCAGATCAACAATCCACTATAAAGCAGAACGTTACCACCAATCACAAGCACACACCGCTTGGATCAAACCTTCTTCACTCACGCAGGAGCAGATAAACAGTAAAAGAAATAAAGAAGATGGAGAGATCTCACCGATTACGAGGACGTGAAAGCGCTGAGATATGGTAGATCACCTCTACGAGCATAGTCTCCCTTCCACAAGCTTCCTCTCTCTCTTTCTCTCTCTCTCTCACAACCCTGAGCCCTTTAGCAAACCCTTGCAAAGCTGTAGGAAACCCTATAATACCCTGGAATACACTCCAATCCTGAATACACCCCTTTATATAAAAATAGAAAGAGACATAACCCATATAGGAAATAAAATTCACAAAATCTGCGTTTCCGCAATCGCATCTATGGAACTCTTCGATCATATTGAAGGTCTCTCGATAACAGCGTCGATGTCATCTGAAAGTCGCTCGATCATATCGAGACAGGACCAAAACTGTCCAGCAACCGGGAGTAAAATTCTATCAATTATCGATGTCATCGAGACACTCTCGATACATCCTCGATATGATCGGCAGGTCACTCAATCATATCGACAGGACAAAAAACAGTCCAGCGACCAGGATTGAAAAATCCTGCAATTATCGATGATATCGAAACCCATTCGATTTCATCGATTCCACCAATGAGGAGAAAAATCTCCATCACTTGATTGGGCTAATGTAACTATGGATTAAGAAATGTCATTCTCTTTTCTTTTCTTTTATTTTCTTTTTCTTTTTTACAAACATGCCTCACACTCTTCTCATGGTTGAAGAAACACAATCATCTAAAGTAGTTGGATATTGAACAAGCTAAGTATGGATCACATCCGAATTTTCAAATTTTTTTAGGGATGCATCGATTTAAGATGAGAAGGCCCATATTGGCCCTATTAATATTCAAACACTTATCAATGGTATGATTCATTTTATCACAATGAGTAAAAATAGTAAGATTAATTTCAACCATATCCATGACCTTCATTAGTATTTTGGTCTCTACCAGTTCTACAACTATAAGTATCACTCGCATCACAATCACAACTACAACTTCCATCATAATAGGGAAGGGTGGAATCGAAATTAGAAACCATAGCTAATTGATCAAACATTGCCAATGTCAATGAGGGTATAAAAGATGTGGCACCATAGAACTTACTTTCTAGTTATAAAAGGGTATACATTGTATTCATTGTAGTAAAAAAATTTATAATAATAATTTGACCTTAGACACTGTGACCTTCCAAATTCAACCTAACTAGGAATTTTATCACCTTATTTCATCTTTTTGTTTCCAAGCCTTTTTGTAATTTTCTTTATAATGATATGAGAATAGTTGATACATGGTTCAAGGCACGTTCCTCGTAGGTCAGCACAATATTTGCTTAAGCTCTTTCCACCTTATTTGAATTGAGATGTCCAAAAGTAATTGATAAAATGTTGCAATGTTGTTTTAATTCTTATGCATCCCTCATTATCTTAAATCTCTTTGAATTCTAAGAATATCACATTGTTATTCACTTCTAATTCTATTCTATTCAACAACCAACACATAACTTGTTAATTATTTTTTATTAACTATATAAATTCATAGTTATCATAACTAAATAGTTATTTTTCATCCATTGTGCATATTTGGGTTGCGCTGATGCCTTAGATTTCGTGCATCAGGGAGTCAAAAAAGAGTTTTATCTATCGGACCGATAGTCTGTCGGTCTGACCCATAAAGTGCATGTTTTCTCAAGAACATCAGTTCGAGCCAATCTAACCAACGGGCTCCAGTAGGGGCTTAGGGCTTAGGAATACGAGTATTTTCTCTTTAGGGGCAAGGGTTTTGCGATGTGAGAGGGTTCTCTATACTTGAAAAGGCTTGAGAGTGGATTTTCTCAAGTAGCATGGATTCTTCTAGGTGCGCATCGCAAGGAGAGATTAAGTGATTTTGTAATAAGAGAATGTGAGTGGTGTAAACTTTAAGGCTTTTGATTATAGTGGAGATCCCTGTCACTTTATGTTATGATTTTTTCCCTCAATGTTTTTTTTATTATATAAAATCGATGTGTTCTTTATTTGCTTGCTTGATTGGTTTGGTTATTCTAATTACTTTAATTGTTCTATTTTCGTTGAGCGTGCGTTCACAAAGTGCATAACTGATGGTGGTGCTAGATTCAAATTTCTAATACATAGGGTTAATATAGGTTTGTTGTGGGCTTGGAATTACATCAAAGTGGTGTGAGAGACGAGCCAATTAATTCCAACAAAGTAGTATCAGAGCATCAAGTTAAGGACGTTTGCGGATTCAACAAAGATGTTAGGGTCGAAGTTGATATACATAAATTCGACTAGAAGAACAATTTTAGTTTGTAGCAATGGAATGCTTAGGACATTTCAGTATCACAAGGGTTGAGTAAGGCGTTGTTGGAGACTAAACTAGAGAAGATGTTAGATGATTACTGGAGCGAATTTGGGGAGAATGATATGAGCACCATCCATTTGTATCTATCAGATGAAGTCATGTACAATGTTCAGGATGAGAAATCACACCTGGAGATGTGGAAGAAACTAGAAGATGTATACATGGTGAAGTCCCGTAGTAATAAGTTGTTTGTGAAGAAATAACTTTTCAAACTACAGATTAAGAAAGGATCTGATCTCCTAAAGCACATGAACTCGTTTACGAAAGTATGTAGTGAGTTGTTAAGGCTCAGAGTGAAGATAAAGCAGTGTTACTTTATCATCATTTCCTACATTATACAACAATCTCGTCATTAATCTAATGTATGAAAAGAATACAATGAAGCTATAAAAAATCATCATGGTTCTCATTTTTAACGAGACGAGAAAGAAGTCAAGCAATGAGGACTCTCAAGTGGAAGGGTTAATTGTGAAAGGAGGTTAAGGATATAGGAGATCTGTGGAGCGATCTCAATCTAACAGGAAGAAAAACTCTAAATCGAAATCAAAGATTAAGGATGGATGCATCTATTGTGGTGTGTGTTGGGGATTTTGACCTGCGGAATTACACAGATCTAAATCTAGGATAGCAATTCAATGACACCAAGCACATACAAGAAAACACCTAGATTTAGCGTGGAAAATCCTTTCGAGAAAAAATCGCGGCACAAAGCAACAGATCTCCACCATGAAAATAGAAATTACAATGAGAGAGGACTTACCCGATTCGAACAGCCTCGAATCTCACCCTTGTTACACCCTTTAATTTTCCTAGAACCCCTTTAGAAAGCCTTAGATTATTTCTCATGCCTTAGAAAAACCTTAGAAACCCCTATTTATAATTTTTGAAAACTTCTTTCTGCATCCTTGTTGCGAAAGGACTCAAAATTTGCAATCCGTACAAAATCGCGGAACGAATCTGCGTAACCACGACCGGTCGAGCACCTCGGACCCCAAAAATTTATGCTCGCTGGACTTTGAGTCAAGCAGGCTACGATTAGTCGAGCCGCTCCCACGACCGATTGAGCAACACATAAAAAAAACTTGATTTAAGACTTCTGAGTAAAACAATCTCCACCAAGTCTTCAATATTCAACCATGTAGCTCATTGACCTCTTCTCTTATCTCTGCATCACATCATAGTTTATTGTGCACACTCCATCTTTTTTTTACGCCATTGCCAAGCCTAGAGAAGTTACATAAAACTTAAACTTTCCTGTAGAAACGATCTAGGTGAGCATGTCTGTCAGATCAAAATCCACAAGCTCAACCACCTTTGCTCCTGTCTTCTCAAAAGGAAAGATATAGTCTTCTTTCCATCTCACCGCTACCCAATATTGCTTGCCGAGGTACTTGCTCACAACACTGATAGCCTGTAAAATAACCAATTTAATTCAGACCCTGATATACACTGTCAACTGCATTCGAATAAGGCTCATGAGATATCCTGCTTTTTCTCATCTGTTTTGGGACATGTCCTGAGAAAACCTTGAGGAGAGATGCGTAGGAAACACTCTCTAGCTTTACCTGGCCCATCAAATCCTTATTCAATATCTACACATAAGGTATTTCTTTTGTGATTACTAAAGCCTACTCCTCATTTAGTTTCAATGCCGAGAAGTCGAGAACCATCTTTGCATCCCCCCGATCCTTCATCCATGAAGAAATCAAACCACTGCCTAAGTAACAGGTCGAACCACGACCTCCTACAAAGTCTTTTCTCAGCCCCTTTAACTTCAAACCGCTCTAGTTGCTTCATGTAGATTTGCACTTCACTTTCCCTTGCAGAAGTGTAGACTCCACATCCATCTTTCCAACTCAAGATCACATTGGTCAACCAACGCCAATCACGGATCTAATAGATACTTGTTATACCGTCGGTGTGAATATCTCTGAGAAATCGATCTCTTCTCTCCGAGCATAACCCTTCGCTACCAACCTCGCCCTGTATTTATGTTGTATCCTCCTGAAGATCTACCTGCATCCAACCGCTTTCCGGCCCACTGGAAGCTCCACCCGCTCCCATATGTCGGTCTGGTACAACGAATCCATCATATCGCCCATAGTCACCTTTTACTTCTCAGCACCAGGCTTACTTAGAGTCATCTGAATATAAGATGGATCCCCTGTGATATTGCAGTTGTCCATGTACCTCGTCGATATCCTGTGATCATGCCGTGTGATTCTTCTCACAGGTGACTCTTCCACCTGCTCTGTATCCTTGTCCGCACATCTCAGCCTTCCTGCCTTGCTCGCTCATGTGGCCATGCCCAACATGCCACACACGTGCAGAAGTGGAATCCACTACATCCATTGCAATTACACCTTTTAAAGTGTACCCGATCAACCTGTACATGTTATCGAGTCATTGTACTTTCATGATTACTCATGCCCCCTTAGATACTTTAAGAGCACCATCAATACATGTGTACTTGCATCCTTTTGCCTCAAGCACACCAAGCGAAATCTGATTCTACTTCAAATCAGGAACGTGCCTCACATCTGTCAAGGTATGCTCCACCCTATCAAACATCCTGATGCGCACTGAACCAATAGCCGCAACATTACAGGCAATATTATTGCCCATAAATATCTGTCTACCATCGCACTCCCTGTATCTGGTGAACCAACTCTAATGAGGAGTCATGTGAAAAGATGTCTTTGTGTCTAGCATCCACTCGTCCTTACGATCATCGTATGACCGTCTGAGCGAAGACACGGATAAAACATTACCATTACATCCATCTGATGTAGCAGCGTTGGCCTCCAGGCATGAAGCCTTAGAATCTTTCCTCTTCAATTTAGGATTTTCACAATCCTTCTTCACATGTCCTTCCTGCCCACAGTTTCAGCACTTTACCTTTCCTTTGCCCTTATCCTTGGATTTGGATCTAAAACCTGAAGAACCTGTACCTTGTTTATAATTCCTACCTACTGTAAACAGTACATCATAAGATGTCCTCATGTCGCTATTTAGCTGTCTCATATCCTTCCCTTGAAGGGCTGAGATAATGATCTCGACACTCAGGGTTTTATTCATGCTACACATGGTGTCCTTGAATGACTCATAAGACGCCGGAAGAGAATTCAACAACATATATGCTTGTTCTTCATTTTTCATTACTTCCTCCATATCCAGCAATTTGTAAACTAATTTATTAAAATTGTTGATGTGAGCTTCTAGATTTCCACCCTCTGCCATCTTGAAGTTATACCACTGCCGCTTCAAGTGCAAGCGATTTTCAGAGAATTTTTTGGCATAGACATCCTCTAACTTCCCCCATAACTTAGCCGCAATTTTCTTTCTCATGACGCTGTAGAGAACCTCATCCGTGAGACATAGACTAATCGATGATAAAGCCTTCTTATCAAGAGCATTCCACTCGTCATCAGTCATAGTAGACTTTCGTTCCTCAAGAGCACAATCTTCACCTTGCTTGATTAAGGAACTCATCATCTTGATTTTCCATAACTCAAAATTATTTTTTCCTGAGTACTTCTCAATCTCATACTTAATGCTCGCCATTATTACTAATCCCTTAGATTCAGATCTGTGCCCCAACGATAGCTCTGATACGACTTGTTGGGGATTTTGACTTGCGAAATCACACAGATCTAGATCTAGGATAACAATTCAATGACACCAAGCACATACAAGAGAACACACAGATTTAATGTGGAAAACCCTTTCGAAAAAAAATCACGGCACAAAGCGACAGATCTCCACTATGAAAATAGAAATTACAAAGAGAGAGGACTTGCCCGATTCGAACAACCTCGAATCTCATCCTTGCTACACCCTTTAATTTTTCTAGAACCCCTTTAAAAAGCCTTAGAATTATTTCTCATGCCCAAGAAAAACCTTAGGAACTCGTATTTATAGTTTTAGGAAACTTCTTTCCGCATCCTTATTGTGAAAGGACTCAAAATCCGCAATCCACACAAAATCGCGGAACGAATCTGCGTAACCATGACTGGTCGAGCATGGCTCACGACCGGTCGAGCACTTCGGACCCCAAAAATTTATGCTCGTTGGACTTTGAGTCAAGCGGCCTACGACTAGTCAAGCTGCTCCCACGACTAGTCATGGGTCAGCTGACCCACAACCGGTTGAGTAAAAAAAAAAAAAAAAACTTGATTTAAGACTTCTGAGTACAACAGTGTGAAGGGACAATTTAAGAGAGACTATAAAAAATGGAAAAAAAAAACTGAAAAGGTAAAAGGAACGCGAGTGAATCGACTAGCATAGTGGAAGAGAGATCAGAAGGACACCTCATCTCGATCTCATCAGGTATGAGCTATCTTTCAGATACTTGATTCGGGATGTTCATATCATATATGGCCGAATATAATTTTTTTTTTAAAAAAATTCTATAAGTCCTATGAAGGTAGGAGTGTTTTGATGGAGAATGACGCGGTATGCAATACCATCGAAATAGGGACCGTCAAAGTAAGGATATTTGATGAAGTCATATGGACTTTAGGTGATGTCAGGCATGTCCTAGATCTAAAGAATAACTTGATATCCTTGGGGGGTTCCAGATATGAATAGGGGCACGTTTATCGCATCTGGTAGTGTAATCAAGGTCACCAGATGTGCAATGGTGTTAATAAAGGGACATAAGATGAGAAATTTGTACAAGATGGTTAGGGGCATGGTTATACGTGAGGTTGCTACCACCTCATACATAGAATTCGTCACAGATTACACTAATAAGTGACATATGCAACTAGGGCATATGAGTGACAGAAACATGATAGAACTCCATAAACGAAAACTATTAAAGAGAATTAAGGCATGTAAGTAGATTGTACACGAGTTGAATTGAGTTAAGCTTGACATAGCTTGGCTAGCAACCAACCCCAACTCGAACTCGGCTTGACTCAGTTCGATCCTTTAGTCTAATTAGACAGCTTGGCTCAGCTTGTTTCGATCAACAACTCAAGTTAGCTCGAGCTTGTGCAACATTTTCTCAAACACACAAATTGCATTTTCAATCTTTCATACTTTGAATGCAAATCAATAAGAGCGCTTTGCAGGCATTTCATTAAACACTCGACGAGTAATATCAAGGTCAAGATATGCGGGCAGTCTTACAATGTAAAGTTTTTTGGTGGGATTTATTTCTTTAATCTTCCCTTTAATAATCATTTTAAGAATATCTTAATATGATGGCAATCAAAGAAATAACACTTCGTTGAAGAATTTTCATCAAATACTCAGTAAGTAACATTAAGATCAAAATGATCAAGTCGCTGAGCAAATTCGAACTGAGTCAATTCGAGTCGAGGTTCGAGCCGAGTCAAGTCAAGCTCAAGCAAGCTCGAACTTGGCTCAAAATATTTTTGAGCTTCAAAAACTAGCTCGGCTCAGTCCAAATCCAGTTTTGAGCTAAGGCGAGTCGAGTGAGTTGACTGAGCTAACTCGACTTATGTACAACTCTACATGCAAGGTGAATTCCTGCGAGCATTGCATCTATATGAGAAGTAGTGCAAGGTAAGGTTCAAGTTTGTTACTCATACTAACAGTGAGGTACTTGTTACATACACTTCGATGTTTAGGGCCCAGTACAGTACCGTCTAAAGGAAGAGCATGATACTTTGTGAGCTTTATAGACTATTAGTCGAAGAATGTTTGAATCTACTTCTTAAAGCACAAGTCTGAGGTATTCGCTAAGTTCAAAGAATTGAATGTGGAAGAGAGAAGTAAATCGAGAGACATGTTAAGTGTCTCCAGTTAGATAACGGTATAGAGTACATAGAAATGAAATTCATGAAAGTGTATAAGGAACGAGGCATCACAAGATATTTCTCAACTCTAGGAACCCCACAACAAAATGGGGTGGCAGAGAGGAGGAACAAAACTCTATTTGAGAGGGTAAGAAGTATGCGGTGCTGCCTAAAAGCTTCTAGGCATAAGTAGTTAATATGGTACGCTTTATAGTAAATCGGTCACCATCTACAACACTATACTCCAAAGTTACAGAGGAAGCTTGGACAAGCAAGGATGTTGATTACTCAAGGATGGGGATCTTCGGGTATCCAGCATATGTCCACGTGTAGATTAGACAAATGACAAAGTTTGATCATAAATCTATAAAGTACATATTTATAAGATATGAGAAATGGTTAATGGTTACAAGCTTTGGATTACAGTTTATCAGAAGTTGATCATTGACGGATATGTCATCTTCGATGAGGCATCGAGGGAGTCGAAAACATATAGTGATGCAGAGAGATTGTCAACACAAGTGGAGCTAGTTGAGCAAGTTACTGAAGGTGAAATTCAGCAAGAGCAAGAAACAGACCGAAACAATCAGCGAGATACCCAATAAAATATAGTTAGGAACAAAGAGACATGAACTATTAAAGCCTCGATTCGATGTGGGTTTAAAGACATATTTTTATTTTTATTTTTTTTGCATTGTTTACGAGGAGTGGAAATCCATTTACCTTTTAAGAGGCTAAGTCTGTAAAAGATGGTGATAAGCGAATATCGGGCATAACAGAGGAGACTAAATATATACATAGGAATCAGACATGAGAGTTGGTGAAACTTTTAAAAGGTCCGAGGGTTATAGGGTGCAAGTAGGTGTTCAGAATGAAGGGAGCATTAAAAGAAAAAGATGGATAAAATTTCAAGGCATGACTTATAACAAAAAAGTACTCGTAAAGGAAATGAGTATATTACGATGAATAATTTTCTCTGGTTGTAAAACATACATCAGAGACAATTTTGAAAAAAAATAATAATTTTTCAATTTAGTCAACCTATCCTCTTATTAAGAACAAGTAATATTTTAAAAGTTAACGATTGCGATGTTATTACACAAATATCATTACACATGCACATTTAATAGAAGACATGTTATTAAAAACTTTAAATCCAAGCTCATTCTCTCTTTGAGATTACAGATTATAAAGAATAAGAATGTATTATTTAAATGAAATTTTATTCAAATTAAATATTATTGAAATTTAAAGCCAATAATGCACGTACCAAACTTATTTTTTGTTGTTCGTATCGTAAAAAGTAAATGTAGAAATTAAGTACAATAATTACACATTTTCTTTTAAAATAACTTTAAAAAAAAACAATTGATGAGAATTTTCTTGATAATGTATAACAATTACTCTTATTGACCATTGACACTAGCTTCCTTTCCATGGAAATCAACCTAAACATAAGAGCAACATGCATTGACACGTGTCCCTTTTTTATTTATCTTGTTTTATACGATGAACAATTTTCATGGAATATTTCATATTCACACTTAGATGTCACCCAACTCAAATATGTCCTTAATCACGATTCTATTTGATATGAGTCTCGTCATGTCAAAAGATTTACTGGTACAAATTATGAACAACGACATTTGTACATGCTAACAAGTTTATTTGGTTTGAATTAGGAGAATCTAAGGCTTATACAAGGGCCTGTTTGGATTAATGTATTATGGTGTATTGTATTGTATCCAGATATTGTTCATGTATACGTTTGATGATTTTCAGAATACATTCAACTCAATATGCCATTAACCAATGTTTCGATAGGAGGAATTGTTCGGGCAAGTATACAGTTTCTTGTACAACACAATATTTGGAAACAATGTATAAGGGCCATGTATTGTATATACGTATAAATAATAATAGTTTGTGTAGTAATGTGCAAATTTTAAGCTCTCATACATTGTATCCCAGGCGGGGCCCAGTATCATGTTTGTGATTAATCCCACCCGTCCATCATGTTTTGATTGAATAATCTTGACCATTCATCCATTGTCACCAAGTTGGATTAACGTATTTAATGGCATTGATGTCATCTAAAATGGCACAGAGTCCTAAAATCTTTCTCACATATCAGATGAACACCGTACATTTCACATCAAGCCCTTTTAATACCATACAATACATCCTAAAACACGAATCCAAACAGGCCCTAAGTATTATCAATAGTGTTGTAGAAACCAATTTGTTGTTATTGATTTTATTATGGTGTAAGAGATTTTTTTCCTTATAGATTTAAGGTTTATTATAGAGAAAGAAGGCGAAATCTTATCCTCCTATTTGTCCATGTTACTATCGTGTCATAATAAGAAAGTTCGATGAATGCTCTAGAGTATAATAAGTTCTAAAATTATGGTGTATTTGATTAGAGAATAATAAAGAAAGAGAAAACCGTGATAATTATCATATTATGAAATTTATTTTTTTGAATCTTATTTAAATAGCGAGTAAAAATTTTATTTTGTGAGACAATATTCACCTTGTATCATGTCGTAGAAAAAAATGACCATAGAAAAGTGTAAAGACTATCATGTGATTGATAGTACTTTTGTCATTCAAGTATAACGAAACGTATCGTCGTAAGAAAAGTGTTTACCTTTTTCTTTACTTTCTTTAGTTTTGCTCAATCTAAACATGCTCTTAACATGATTAAAATAGTAGTTTAAATTCAAATTAAATAATAAAAATTAGAAAAGTAAAGTTTTACTTTATTTAAAGTTAGATATAAAGAAGCTATTTTCTTATGTTCATTGCTATACTTTAAAAGTACCAAGAAATTGGTGTCTTGTCACAGTTAGATGTGGGTGAATAAAGGGGAGATGTACCTCATTGAGTGTAAATTTTATAAGGCAAATATTTAATCAACCATATTATATAAGCAGAGTGTTAGGCAATTATGAGGTAAAATAAGAAAAGATTAGTGTTTCAGAGATGTTATTGAAATAGATGCATGGTGAAATTAAGAACATATAATTTAGAATAAAAATAACTAGAAATTAATCCAAGTTGATAGAGATTGTCCAATCATATATTACAAAAATATGAAATTGTCTCGATAAAAAGAAAAATGAAACTTTGATTAAGGTTGAAGGGCCTGAAGTGAAGGATGAAAATGAATATAAAATAACTTTGAATCAAGATAATAAGAAAAGTTTTGAAAGGTCTGTTAATTTTCTAAAGATAAGAAATAAAAATGACTATTAAAATATAAAATTCATAAAACAAAAGCTAAAAAGATTGACAATTTATGATTATGATATAAATAAGGAGTATTTATAGTGCAATTTAGTAATTACCTTGTCCCACCGCCTTCAATTTCATCCACGGTCCATGAACAAATACAACTTATTACTTTTATGCAGTTAAGGTTGGTTAGTGTCCACTTCGATGCTTTATCTAAAAGAAGTTAATCAAAAGACATATAATTAAGTATGTATGTGTACACATACACAACACACACACATTCGCTCACACACAAAAACTTATTTATAAGTATGGATTACAAAACCTTAGGACTTATTTGCCATTGCTTCTAGCAATTGTAGAATTGAGACAGAATTGGTTCTCAATTCCAAGGGAATTGCTTATGTGAAAAAGTGTATGTTTGGTAATCATGTCTAAGAAAAATAATTTTTCCATGAAGGTTCCAATGGTAAATGTTGTATTCTACTTATTTCTCATAGTATAGCCCACTCAAGTCATGGAGCTACCTAAATTTTAAAAGCCATTCCCTGACATGATATGGCAGAATGGTTGGATGAGGTGAATTTCACTTGATTAATGAGTTGGTGTTTATAGGGATTATAAGAAACTGGTGTCAGTCCAGCTTCTTTAGAGATGAGATTGTTAAGCCCGTGTGCATGTGCAACACAACTCATGTATAGGCCACACGTTCACCATTATGGCAAGTAGGCATGAGATCCAATCCATCCCTTGGAAAGACACCACTATATTGATGCCTTATACTAAGAATTAGGTTGCTCCATTGGTCGGGTGAGACATAATTTGCAAAATAAATGTATGGCTCTAAAATACTTTATTTATTATTATTATTATTATTATTATTATTATTATTTAATCTGTTAACTTGTTAGTACACCTATTGTCAGTTCACACTTCAGTGTTAGCCACCCCCTTTAGGGAATTGATACCAAGACCTAAGTGGTATGGCTCTAAAATACTTTGGTTGAAGTTTCGCAACCCATCTACCTATTTCCAATATTAGGGCACGTAGTCTGAGTGGTCAAGATTAATTTCGAGGAAAAGAAAATTAGAGATCTTGGATCTACATGCCATGGTGGCATAAGCAGTGGTGTGTACTGTTTACAATTAATAACTCTTACAATAAGAGACATGGGACTATTCACCTGTGTGCAATCAATAACTCTTACAATAAGGGAGATGGGGATTTTTAAAGTTTTGAATTATCTTAGCAAGCTTATTGTAGTAACCATAAGAAGAGAGGCTTAGACAGTTTAAAAAAATATCAAGAATTTGAAAAATTACTATCAACTAATTAATTAAATAAATGGCTAATTAAAGATTTTTGAAGTTTTAAAAAGTGATTAAAGAATTCTTTAACAAAGACAAAAAAATTAAATCCTTAATAATAGTCTGAATAGCATAAACATAGAAAAGATATAGCTTTATATATATATATATATATATACATACACACACACACACAAGGTAGACCCTAGGAGAACTTTTCATGAGGTCAAGTTGTGTGGACCCCATTGTGATGTATATTGGACATTGCCACCATGCATTTGATGAGTGGGACACAAACAAAGGATGGGGTGGATTTGTGAAACACATATCAGTGAGCCTTATAAATGATTATGAATATTTTAATGGGAGGATAACTCCTCTCAACTGTTGTATGTGGTGTGGCCCACCCAAGTCATGGATTGACTTGATTTTTAAGCCCATGGCACACCATGGAATGATGCATCCGACGAATGGGATATATGTTCAACACACATCACGATGGCGCCCATACAACTCGAACTCATAATACCATTTCCCTCCATGTATACATATAATTTATTGCATTAAATTGTTACTGCTGTAAAAAAAATTAAAGTAACTTAGGACTACCCTATAAAATTGCTTTTCTTAATATGGAATTTTCTCCTGGCACCCATAAATTCTTAATCTGCAAGGTATGTTATTGACATGATGTTTCTAATATACAATAAAGCTAATTTATCTAGTCAATATTCAACAGATATGTTGATTAATCTAACTAAACTAGTGTTTTTCAAAGAGTTAAAAGACCTTAATCTTTTAAAATCTTATTTTTATATTATTATTTAAATTTTAAGTAAAAAAAAAGAAAAATGTATACTAATGTGAGAATGAATATCATGGGCATAGATTCACGTGAGAATAGTGAGAGAAGAATTAAGCTTCCACCTAATGGGAATTTAATAATTAATAATAACATGTTTGTGTACCTAATCTTGATTTGGCAAATAGCTAAGGGGTGGGCAAATAACAAACAATAAAATAAAAATGAACCAATAATCATAATTCAACAAACAAATGCTATTTTATTAGAACTTATGGATCCTTCCATCAACCTGCATTGGATGAGGACCCATCTACAGTGGGTCCTACTGTATGGACGGTTTAGCTAATGCCATCTGCATGCGACATGCACAATTTCTGCATGCCTGTACATTAGCTGTTACACTCTACCAGAGTATCATATGACAAGTATTGCGACAATGCATCACAACTACTACTATTTTTCACGCTGTTATTGTAACCGTTGGATCTATGGTCACGTTACCTTGATCCAACCGTTTATATGACTGAAAACACTGTGGATGGAGGACATCCAAAAGAAAAATTCTCAGTCCAATGTCCACACTCTGATCATTCAAGTCTTTTCACATGAACATGGACCATCTTCTTTAACCTTTATTTTCGGTACATTGACAGAATCTTCCACATATTTCCGGATCGTCCATTTACAGCGTGTCCCCTAATATAAACGGTTTGGATGACTGAAACATGACCCAGAGCTCCGGCTACGGACCGAGACATACATTACCAAGGGTCAGATGTGTTGCAGCAAATAACTCTTTAGAATATAATCATTTTAGCCCATACACTATTTCAGCTTTAATACTTACCATTTCAGCTCTTAAGCGAGGGCTTCTCTTCCTCCTGTACTACTTTTTGTTTTTTTTTTTTTTTCTTAAAATCTTGCCCCCATCAATTGACAAATTCACCCACCCTTTCCCCCTTCCACCTTCCCTCTCTAATCTTTCTCTGCAGAAATTAACAAAAAGCCCCCAAAAATTTTACAAACACCCCCACCCCAAAATAAAATAAGGAAAAAAAATCTCAATCTCTCTTGTTCAGGGTCGGTAGGTGAGATAACTACTCAAAGCCAAAAACCCAATCCCACCGTCCGTTTCCATTTCTCTGCCCCACCAAGACTGAAATACGCAAATCATATGCATGCAAGCAGAATTGGCCTATAAGATTATGGGCCATAAGAAGCGAACACCTGTTCATCGTTCCCGTCCGTCCGATGCATCATCCGACGGCGGTCCCGCCTTGATCGAAGATGATCGGGCCAATCTCCGACCGTCCGATGACATCCATACCGCTGCCCTCTCTCCGGTTCCTCCCAACGATTCCGTAAAGCTCGAATGCGAGCGGTCTCTCACAGCGCTCCGGCGGGGTAACCATACCAAGGCCCTCCGGCTAATGAAGGAATCGGTGACCCGCCAGGCAGGGTCCGCGCTCCTCCACCGCGTTCACGGCACCGTCTCTGTCAAAGTCGCCTCACTCATCGACGACCCCACTGCCAAGCAGCGGCACCTTCGGAACGCAGTCGAGTCCGCCAAGAAGGCTGTCTCGCTCTCACCGAACTCCATCGAGTTTGCGCATTTCTACGCCAACCTCCTTTTCGATGCCGCCAATGCGTCTGACGGCAAGGGTTACGATGAGGTGATCCAGGAGTGCGAGCGGGCACTGTCGATCGCGGACCCTGTGGACCCTGCCAAGGAGAGCTTGCAGGATGAGAGCCAGCAGAAACTGCCAACGCCAGATGCGCGGATCGCTCATGTCCAGCAGGAGCTCCGGAACCTCATCCAGAAATCCAACATCGCGTCAATTTCCACTTGGATGAAGAACCTTGGGAATGGAGCTGGTGAGGAGAAGTTCAGGTTGATCCCGATGCGGCGGCTAACCGAAGACCCCATGGAAGTCAGGCTGGTCCCTGCCCGCCGCCCCAATGAGATCAAGAAGGCGACCAAGACTCCGGAGGAGCGGCGGAAGGAGATCGAGGTACGTGTGGCGGCCCAGCGGCTTATGCAGCAGAAGCCTGATTCACCACGGCAGCAGAGCGGTGATGACAGGCCACCCGAGTCGGCACCTGGGGCCCACCACCGGTCGGGTGAGCGGCGGAAGCATGCAAGCCTTCGAAAGGCCTCATCTTCAGTTGACAGGATGGATCAGGTTCGTGGGTACTGGAATTCAATGAGTGTTGAGAAGAAACGGAGTTTGCTGGAGGTGAACATCCAGAGTCTCCAGGCCCACTGCACATCGACCAAGGATGGCTCGGCAATGGACTTGCTGTCGGAAGCTCTGTCATTTGCAGAGAGTAACAAGACTTGGAAATTCTGGGTGTGCTGCCGTTGCACTGAGAAATTCACCGACTGCGAGTCTCATATACAGCATGTTGTGCGAGAGCACATGGGCAGCCTCTCGCCAAAGCTGCAGCTGGTCTTGCCCCAGGAAGTTGACAGTGAATGGGTCGAGATGCTCTTGAATGGGTGTTGGAAACCAGTTGATGCATCTGCTGCTGTGAAAATGCTCGAAGACCGATCAAAATGCCAAGATCCTGCACCTGTTGAAGCCAATGCTGAGTCCCATTCGGATGGGAGTAATGAGAAGGAGTTTTCATCCGAGAATCGGATCTCTAAAGATACATGGGAAGTTGAAGTGGCGGATGCGGAGTGCTCGCAGGAGGGAGAGTGTTGCAATGGAAGCAGCACCTGCAATGACATTCCGAATTTTGATCTGAGGGAGTACAGTGACGAACAGTGGGTGAAGGCACATCCCATCTCGGCGAGGTGGCCGCTGTCTGATGACTCAGAGAGGGCCAAACTCCTAGAAAAAGTTCATGGTATGTTTCAGTTGCTTCTAAAACATAAATGTCTTGCTGCTGGTCATCTTAACAAGGTAATTCAATACACAATGGATGAGCTCCAAGGCCTTGTGTTGGGTTTGCAAGTTCTGAACCATGGGCTGGATCACTCTCCTGTCTGCATATGCTTTTTGGGAGTTTCCCAGCTCCGAAAGGTCCTCAAGTTCCTCCAGGAGCTTTCGCATTCTTGTGGGTTAGGTAGATACTCCGAGAAGAACTCTTCAACAGATGATACCCATAGTGTCACTCCAGGGGGCGAGGTCTTAGAGAGGATCCGTCTCGATGGTGATTCATCATGTCTCATTTTGGACGAGCGATTATTGAGGGGTAGAATTGTTTCTGGTGGATCTGATAGTGCTGGGACATGTGATCAGATGATAGAGTCTGTTCCCAGCGATCATGAAGATGGAGGGCTGGATGGTGATGCTTTGTTATCATGGATATTCTCAGGTACTTCGAGCGGTGAACAGCTGTCGTTATGGGCCTGTCAGAGGGAAGAGAGGAACCATCAGGGAATGGAGATCCTTCAGATGCTTGAGAAGGAGTTCTATCTCTTACAGAGCTTGTGTGAAAGGAAATGCGAGCATCTGAGCTATGAGGAGGCCTTGCAAGCTGTTGAAACTCTCCGTCCTGAAGAGCCTAAGAGAAGGGATCATGCAGTGAAATTTATCTCCAGGAGTTTTGAGGCTGCCCTGAGGAAGCGACAAGAAGAGCTCGTTGAGAGGGAGAACGATGTAGCGTTTATCAATAGTAGATTCGAGCTGGATGCCATATCAAATGTTCTTAAAGAAGCACAAGCTTTGAATGTTACTCAATTTGGCTACGATGATACTTTATCTGGTGGCACCTCTCGTTTATGTGACCCAGAGTCTGGCGATGATGAGGATTGGAAAATGCAGGACTACCTGCATCAACCAGACACTTACATAGATGGAGCAATTCAGAGACAGAAGGAGCAATTATCTGTAGAGGTTTGCTTGTTCTTGTTGTCTTTAAACACAATTACATGAATTGGAGAGTGCCTTTTTTGCATTTTTTCTTGAAGTCTCACTTATGGGGTGCTGTCCTGCAGGTCAGTAAAATCGATGGGAAGATCATGCGGAATGTTGCTGGCATGCAGCAGTTGGAGCTTAAGCTCGGGCCTGTTTCTGCATTTGATTACCGAGCAATTATTTTGTGTCTTGTTAAGTCGTTTTTACGGGTCCGTATTCATTTTGTTTCACTTTGCATTAAATACATGCCCATTGTTCAGTAGTAGTAGTACCAGTACTAGTAATAATGCTAATCTTATGCTGTAAAACTGGTGATCAGCAAATCTCTCAAACTAAAGGTAGGGATCGATTGCAAGCATTTCATTTCAAATAAACCAAAAAAATAAAATAAAATCAGAATATCAACTACAATAACAATAGTAGTAGTAGAAGTAGCAATTGTAATGATAATAGCGATAATTGTAGCAGCAGTGGCAGTAGTCATAAATGCCTGCCTGTGGGCATGTCACATTGAGCCAGAAGTTTCATCCTCCTTGGTGGTGATCTTCCTTTCGCAGGCACACTTGGAGGAGCTAGTGGACAAAGATGCCAAAGAAAAGTCTGAAGCTGCAAGAGAAGCCTTTCTAGCCGAGCTTGCACTTGATGCCAAAAAGAATGTCAGTAGAGGAAGCGATCATTCAAAACTGATGCAGGATAAGTCAAAGGATAAAAAGAAGAGCAAAGATTCTAGAAGAGCGAAGGATTTAAAGGTTTTGACTGTGCTGGATTTGGTCCAGTTTCTTTTTAGTTGACAATAGTTTTCTGATATTCTCACATGATATGGGGCTAAAGCTGGGTTCGAACCCATAGTTCAATGGCGAACAGGGTGAGTTTCAACATTGAGGTTTTGGGTTCGAGCCCAGCTTACCTACACACACACACACACACACACACACACACATATATAAAAACTTAAAAAAGAAAAGAAGAAGAAGAAGAAGAAGAAGAAGAAGAAGAAAGTAAAAAAGAAAGATATAGAGCTAACTTTCGTAGTCTTTTTCAGGGTGCTGGTTATAGCGAACAGCTTCTCATTCATCAGGAAACTGCAGAGCAAGTGTACGTCTGTGTGTGTTTATGTGTGCATGTGTGATTTTCAACAAGTTTTTGTTCTAGAAACCTTAATTATAGTTTGATATTCTGGTTAGTTGCCACAAAGGAAATGGTCACATATGTTCTTAATTTGTCAAGTTACTGGGTGGAGACTACTGCTTTGTTGTTTCCATCTATGAATGAAGGACAGTAGTTTCCTATCCTTCTATACAAATTCTATGCAGTCCCAGTGCATGCATACTTTTCATGCTTATAAATCTATATCACATGAGTCATGTTCAAAAATCACCATCATGAGGCTATGATTATATATGTAATGTTCAGTCTTTTCAGATTTCAAAATAGATATTAACAGTCTTCTCAATGCACAACAGTTGACTTGAGATAACTCAGAGATATAAAACATGACAAACCATTCTTGATGATCAAACTTAGAATCTTTCAACAGATAGAATCTTTGAAGCGAGAGCCCAACTAATATATACGAGAGGGAGGGAGGGAGGGATGCTTACATATATTGATTCGTTTTTATTTTTAAGTACTTTTAATTCTAAAACTAATTTAAACATAAGGAAATAGAACAAACTTTAGATATATTGTTTTTTATTAATAAAATTGTTTTTATATTGGACATGTAGGAAGTTATACACTGCTCTTGAAACTCACACCCGCTCAAATATTCGAACATATCAAGCACTCTTAACAGTTAACCATTCAAATTATACAAAACATCTTAACAAGAAAAGTATACAAACCATTAACACGAATATACTCAAATCGTAATTCAAAATAAAAAATCATTCCAATGAATCAAACCATGATAATTTTTTTTGAAAGATGAGAATTATTAAAAGGAAGGGAAACACAACAACTACAGACCGACAGGAAAACTATTAAAAATGATAATGAGGCTATGAATCAGATCATATTTCATAACCATTCAAACACCATGGAAATCCAAGAGTAAAAGCTAAGGCAAATACCCAATGTAGTGATCCTACAATAGTAATAGAAGAAAGACATCAGGTATAAAAAGTTTACATGAGTTGATGAAAATCAAAGAAAATTTGGAAGAAGAGGCATATTCCATAAGCCTTAGCTTTGATCTAGGATAAAGGGGGATTCCCCTTTTATGTGTTTCCACCCTCAATGGGTATTCAAACAGCCAAAATACCCCTTATTTGAGGTGGCATATAGGGGTACTTTGTCTTTTGTTAGGTTGCACCCATGCAGATGCTTGGGAAATTTGTGCCTTGGTGCATGACTGAGGTTGTTGCCTCGCGATATGGCCTACAGGCCCTAAACGTTTGAGGCATATGCCTAGCTCACTTTAAATATACTGATTACATGGTGAATGCCATGGGAGGAAACTTCAGTAAAAAAAATTCTATTCATTTATTACCGTTGTATGAAGTATTCATTTTAGAAAGAATAGTAGCAAGTTTAGAATTTGCTTTTGGAGGATCTTCTTAGTGCATTAGAACATGATTGTATTATGTATATATTTTTGACCTGATGAAAGAATTTGTGCACCTTCAACACATGGCTACTTATCTAATAAACTGCATTGAAGTGCTAGTAGCGGAAGAGTTTGGAGAGGTCCCTTGTGCTAATGTGTTGTGCTAAAATGTAAGGAAATGCAATCCAACCTATGCTAGAGGCGTTTTTGGTTGGATGATAATAGGATCCGAACTAAATAATTTGCTTTTCCTAACGTGTTTATATGTGGGGAAATGATGAATCTGTGGACCACTTAGTTATTGTAGATGGCGAAGGATGTTGGTCTCTTTGAGTCTCTCGCTCTCTCTTCAAATTTCTTGGGTCCTTATATTCATTGAAAAACATTTGGGTTGTTAAAGTTATTGACCTGTGAATGGGCGGGCACTGGGAGTTTTCAAGCAAAGGCGAAAGATCTAATGGAGAATGATCCCCTATGCCATCTTCTGGGCCATTTGGTAGGAAATGGATTTTTGACGACATCACTCAGTAACAAAAATTTATTGTGTTGTTATAACAAAATAATCACTGGCATGGTGATGAGTGTCTTTTATAGTGATTGGAAGCTAATTAATTGAAGATCTGAAGGAATGCATCGAAGAACGCCGGAGCACTGAAAGATCTCCGTAGCCTCTTTTTTCAATGAGAGCGTAAGAGGGGACAAGATGTCTTCGGCTCAAGATCCATTTTACATCGTTAAAGAGGAAATTTAGGGATCAGTTTAATGGAGAAGGTTTTAGCAGAAGAGAAAGGCAAAGCATTAGCTGTGGAAGACATCACATCTGTCCGTCAGCAAGACGAAGGGGAATGGATTAGAGTTCAGTCAAGAAGAAACCAGAGAGCTCAAGCCAATGGGTTTTACAATAAGTATTCCTCTTACCCAACCTTATTTGTCAAAGGCTATCCTCACGGATGGTATCCTCTCAATCTTGAGAAGATTTTTGGCCGGGCGGGAGCTGTAATGGATGTGATAATCCCTCGTGATAAAGAGAGTGGGGACTATCGAGGTTTTGCCCTCATCCGTATGGGAAGTGAGGAAGAGTTGGCGAGAGCCGTTCGGATGATTCATGGTATGAGCTTTGGAGGGAAGAAGATACTAGTACAGAGAGCGCAATATAGGCCAGACTCTCTACCGCTTAAATAGGGCACTCTAAAGCGCGCCCCATCCAAAAATCCCGTTAATCCTGCGGCCCTATCCCACAATCCAGCTAAGGTATACCGTCCTATTGCAGTCCAGAAAATCGCAGCTCAATCGTTTAAAGAGGCCCTGATGCGCGGCGCTCCATCCCATTCTCCGAGTCACTCGGTTCTCGATAAGGAGACAACGGAAAGGGTGTCTGATTGGAATTCTCCATCTTCTCTTGGAGACTCCGATGAGGTTTCTCAACCACTCATCACTGTCGATAAGAATATTTTTGAAAAAAATAGGGCCGATCTCGCCAAATCTATTGTTCTTATCACGAAGGAGGGAGCCTCCATTGCTTCAGTCAGAGAATGGGTTTTTCATTTTATCGAGGTTAAATTAGGACTGTTCGATTTTAAGCCGTTGGGATTACACTCTTTGGGTGAGGACTGGTGCGCGCCTCTTCCTAGATAAGTTTTCAAAGGAAACTCTGTTGCCTTCTACGAGTTCGGTGGGCAAAATAATGCCATGAGAAGAATTCTCCATCTTCAGCAAAGAAAATATTTGGGTCCTCATCTGGGATGTTCCACTGGAATGTTGGTTCGACAAATTTCTAATAGCGGCTGCTTCAGCCTTGGGTTTTCTTTTGGAACTGGATTCTAAAACAAAGTTGGGTATCGAAGTAGGGGTCATCAGGGCTAGGATAAGGAGGAAGAAAGGATCTCCCCTTCCTGCTGTGGTGAAGGTGAAGGTAGATAATCGCATTATTCTCCTTACAGTCCAACAGGAGATCCTGGGTAACCCCCAAGGTCGGTGGGGAGAAATATGGAGTCTCAGAGATTCAGCGCTTTCGACTTCAATGGCAAAGATGAGAATAGAAGATGGTGTTTTTCCTCCAGTGCTCTGCGGACTACCGGTCGAAAGCGAGGCAGGAAATCATAAAGCTAGCTATCAATGTCCTCTCAATAGCAGCCCTACGGAGACGCGTGACTCTCTCTCCGTAGATCCCGTGCCTCTTGCGTCAAATAACAGTGGTTGCTTCGCCGCCACAGAAATGAGAATTTTGGAGAGCCTGACATGAGGCTTGTTCTCGGCATCCAAATCCCATACGGAGAGATATTCTCCGCTTTGATCGTCATCGGAAAGGCCACGTGTATGCCACTCGTTCCCTTCAGTTAATGAGAGTGGCGTGCCTTATGAGTCCTCCCATGCGCCAACGGACAGGCCTTCAGCTCCCATCATAACCGTCCACGTGTCCGATCGCCCTCCTGATCAAAGGCCTCCTCAACAAATCTTTTACGGGTCTTCTGACCCGGGTCCGGGTTCAATCCGATTCAACTTATCGGGAGACAGATGGGGCCCCCTTACTATTGTCGATTCAGTCCCCGCCAATCCTTCCCTACCTCTTCTGCCCCTTCCTGCCTTTCCTAATTTGCCGGGTTCTCCCATTCAAGTCCATCCTGCGAAATAGGGAGATGCTTCATCAGTGGGATCTGATATAAAAAGCCTGCTCTTGGTAAGTTTGCTTTCTAGTCCTGCCTCCCCGCCTGATCCACCCGTCTAGACCTCTAACTGGGCAGATATGGGTCCTATTACCCTCTTCCAAGAGAATGATTCCAATGAAGTGCTAGACGCCGAACCTTTGCAGGTGTGCCCTCAATGTCTATCGCAGCAGCAAGACAACAACGCCTCCTTGATCCCTCCTCAAAATCTTCGCCCTGAGTAATATGGGGAAGGCAAGACTAGAGAGGACATATTTTAAGAAATCTAGAATAAGAAATGGATCCGTGATGCGGTAGGGCATGTAGGAAGATCCCTTGGCTTATCTTTTGGGAACAGGCCAGAAGACTATACGAGTCTTTTCCAGTTTATTGAAAATCGTGGCAGGCCCCTTCTTCGTTCAGAACTCCTCCTAATCCAACTCTTCGGTCCTCCAACAGAGAATTACTCCGCCTTCAGCTGGATTCCGACACTGTTTCTCCATTGGTGGGTAGGCGTGGTCGTAAGGAAACCCGAGGCAGCACTGTTTCCAAATGAATATAATCTCTTGGAATATTCGGGGGTTGGGTTCTAAGCAAAAAAGGCGATTAATTAGGGAATCCATCAGAAGCAAGAATCCGGAGATCGTTTGTCTCTAAGAAACCAAAGTTCCCCACTTCTTCGACAGGTTGATGTCTTTGATTTGGAACGCTGATGATGTTCATTATATCACTTTAGATGCGGTCGGTTCATCGGGTGGTATTCTAGTCACTTGGAAACCCTTAAGATGGGATTTGCTCTCCTCTTTGATCGGAAATTTCTCCGTTTTCGTCATGCTTCAAGATAAGTCTTCTCATTTCTCTTGTTCTATAATTTCCGTTTATGGCCCTAATGATGACTCTCTCAGGTCTTCCTTCTGGGATGAACTGACCTCGTCCAGACAGTCTTATCCAGGTCCTTGTTGTATTGTCGGTGATTTCAATGTTATTCGGTTCCCGGATGAACACTCACGACGTAGGAGCATTTCCTCTGCCATGCAAAGTTTCTCTGCTTGGATCCAAGCTCAGGAGTTAATTGATCTCCCGATGACAAGCGCCTCTTACACATGGTCCAATTGTCGCAGATCTCCGATTCAATCCAGATTAGATAGGTTTCTTCTCTCGACTGAGTGGCTGGAGGCCTTCCCCTCGGTTCATCAGTTGGCCCTTCCCAGGACATCTTCTGATCACTGCCCGATTTTGCTTTCTATGGAGGAAGTTAACTGGGGCCCTATCCTGTTCAAATTTACTCCAGCTTGGCTCAAAGTTGAAGGCTTTCAGGAAAAAGTGGTGGAATGGTGGAGCTCTTTTCAGGTGGTTGGCTATGCAGGTCATAGACTGTCGTGTAAGCTCAGACTTCTCAAGGAAAAAATTAAAGACTGGAAGGCGCAAGAACTCAATAAAAGGGAGAAGGAATCTGATTCTCTTCTGTCTGAACTTCAACGGATTGATGCGGTAGTTTCCAACGACGACATCCCGACTGAAATTCTGACTAGGCGGATTCAAATCCTCCAATCTTTATCTGCCCGTGCCATGGAGGATGAAATTAGCTGGAAGATTAAATCTCGAATGAAGTGGCTCAAAGAAGGCGATAGGAACACCAAAATTTTCCACAACATTGCTAATATCAGAGCTCGCAAAAAAGCAATCCGATCCATCACGATTGATGGTTGTCAGGTCGAAGAGAAAGATCTAATTGCATAGCATGCGATTCATCATTTTCGTTCCATTCTCTCTTCTGAAGGGTGGGCCCGTCCGAGGCTTGATGGTATTGCTTTCTTTGTGATTCAGAGGGCGGAGGCTGATTCTCTGGAAGCGCCCTTCTCTGTGGAAGAAGCTAAAGCAGCGGTGTTTGACTTGTCAGGGGATAAATCCTTAGGTCCAGACGGTTTCATGATGTCTTTCTTTCAGGCCTTCTGGGATATGATCCAAGCAGATATCATGGAATTCCTCCGTGAGTTTCATGCGAGGGGCAGGCTCTCGAAAAGTCTAGGAGCCACTTTCATTGCCTTGATCCCTAAAGTGTTAGGAGCCTCCTTGTTTTCAGAATTTAGGCCGATCAGCCTCATCGGAGGCCCCTACAAAATTCTGGCAAGAATTCTCTCTTCTAGGCTTGCTACAATTCTAGGGAGACTCATCTCGAAAAACCAAAACGCGTTCATAAAAGGGCATTAGATTATCGATGGAGCGCTAATAGCCAATGAGTGTTTGCACACGTCTCACAAAGCTGGAAGGATGACAATCTTTTATAAACTCGACATTGAAAAAGCATATGATCATGTTGACTGGGAATTTCTCCAATACATGCTGCTACGAATGGGATTTGGTGATAAATGGCAAAGATGGATCAGATCGTGTGTGGAGTCATCGCATTATTCTATCCTGTTAAATGGCTCTCCTAAAGTTTTCTTTTCTGGATCGAGAGGATTATGCCAAGGTGACCCTCTATCCCCTCTTTTATTCATTCTCATTGGAGAGGCTTTATCTCAAATGATGCTTAGAGGTCAGAGTGTGGGTTTGTTTAGAGGAATTTTCATAACTGAAGATGTGTCTCGCCTCTCCCACATACAGTTTGCTGATAATACCCTCATCATGATTGAGGCAGATGAGGTCTCGATAAATAATCTTCATACGACTTTAAGATGTTTTGAGGCGGTTTCGGGGCTGAAAATCAATATGGCCAAATCTAAACTTTATGGAGTACACTTATCGGATCACGAATTAGAAGTCTTTGCAGATATCTTGGGCTGCTCTCAAGCTTCTTTTCCTACGACATTTGTTCGGCTCCCTCTTACTGTCGGCCCCCCCGAAAGCGATGTGGGATACTATTATTGCCAAAATTTTAAAAAAACTTGCTACTTGGCAATGCCGTTATTTATCGCTGGGAGGTAGAATCACTCTAATCAAAGCTGCGCTGTCCAATCTCCCTCTTTATTACATGTCTCTCTATAGATGCCCAACCTCTGTCTTGAATTGAATCGATGCGCTCAGAAGGGAGTTATTATGGTACGGAAAAGAAAACCACAAGAAATTCCATCTAATGGACTGGACGAAAGTGTGTACTCACTTCAGGAATGGGGGAGCTAATATTAGAAATCTAAAGCATATGAATTTGTTTCTTTTGGGTAAATGGATCTGGCGTCTGGGAAAGGAAACCGATGCTCTGTGGAACATCTTTGTCAGAGGGAAATATGGGTCGTCTCCCGGTGGTTGGTGGACCAGTGACACTTCTTCCTATAGGGCTTCCTTCGTCTGGAAAGGCATTCTCCGTCAAAAATCATCTGTGTTATCCAATATAGGCTGTCTTAGGTAATGGTATGAGAATCAGGTTCTGGGAAGACCAATGGCTGGGTGAATCTACCCTCAGCAGTAGATTTCTGGGTATTTATCGTATTGCTGCCAATAAAAATAGTGTCATTGCTAGCAACTTTTCTCAATCAGGAGCCAGTGGGACATGGGATATCAATTGCGTTAGAAATCTGCGCGATTGGGAAGTGGACGAGTATGTGGAACTGCTGTTAGATCTATCTGCAGTCACTCCGGATCCTTCTTCTCTTGATAAATTGCGCTGGAATGGTCACAGATCTGGCAACTTTTCGGTGAAATCTTTATATTCTATTCTTGCATCTACGTCTCCAACTTCTCAGCAGATAGTCCCCTTCATCTGGAAATATGCCGCCCCTCCCAAGTTTTATCTGTTTCGGTTGGCTTGCTGCTATGAACCGGATCCTTACGATTGACAATCTCAGGAAGCATGGAATGCAGATTGTTAATATTTGCCGCTGTTATATGCACAGTGAGGAGACTGTTGACCATCTCTTGGTTCACTGTCCCTATATTTCTCTAATTTTGTGAGATTTTTGGACTCGTTTCAATATCGCTGGTTGCGTCCCTAATTCTGCAGTGTCCTTACTAGCAGCTTGGCAGGGGCCAAAGCCTGGTAAAGTGAAAACTAAAATTTGGAGAATGGCGATCATCACTATATGGTGGGCGGTATGGAAGGAGCGGAACGAAAGATGTTTCAACGACTCTACCGCTACGGCTAGAATAGTGGGGTCCTTTGCAAAAAAGTTAATTATAGAATGGGTGTCCAATGTTTTGTGTCTTAAAGATTATGATCTTACTTTTTTAGGTTCCTAGTTTCGCCCTTGGGCTGCTAGCTCAGCAGTCCTCTTTGTATTGTTCTTTTTTCCTTTCAATATACTTTCTCAGTTACCTTTAAAAAAAATAAAATAAAAATTATTTGAAGATCTGTGGGGCAGAAGTAGTAGGTGCACAAAATGATTCACTCTTTCGTTGGTATTGGAAATTAAATGTTCTGTCCGAATTTGTAGGGGTGTGTCTGGGAATGAGGAATTCAAAACGTGGATTCCTCTCATTTCAATGGAATACTGTGGGAAAGGGAAAATTGAGGAAATGAAACCCATTTATGTTGTTTTGTTCTGATTTGAGGTTTCCATGGAAAATGTGTGTGATTTCTTAGTGTGGGTATCATTCTCCACAAGGAATGGAAAACCGATAAAGAAAGCATTTACCAAAATCTCCATGAAAAGCAACTGGAGGGTTGAGATCTTACGATATGAATAATTTCAAAGCCGTTCACCATCCATGATGGGGCTACTATTTCAATGGTTTGGATCAACCAATGACATGTCCCACTTGTACTAACTGATGACAAGGATTTAGGAAAAAGGAGGAAATTTACTATGTATCAAGTCCTGCCCCTAGGAATATCTATCCAATTCCAAGCCCTTCATTAGGTGGCCCCTACTGCAGTTGTGACTTGACCTAAAAGGTGTGGGCCATTGCAATGTGTCAATGTCTCACACTGTCACACGTATGTCAGATCTGAAGCATTCATCAGTTGGGGGCCACTATTAACATGCTTTTTGCTGGCTAAATTTGGTCAAACCACTCATAGGATCAATAGAGGTATGGCTGCAACCTGTACCAATGTGACAAAGGTTCATAAAATAACCCTTATATTGGAAGGTTAGGATCTTCCATAGTTTAAACTCTCAATGTATAACTGTCAATAATCACTTCGATTAGACGACAACCATTGGATGTGGCTAAAAAATTGGATGGTTTCTGATTGTCAAATTAGGAAAAGTCTGATAATGTATCCATAATGTGGGGCTCTTATCCCGTGTATAGCATGAATTGCTTTGACTGGATGATTTGCCCATCCATTCAGTGGTCAGGAAAATGGATAGTGTAGATTGATAATATGTAAAGGTATGATCGTTAACTCTGCTAGCTCATCATGTGGGCCCACTTTTAATTGCCCAAGACACTTAATAACTTTGATTAGATAAATATAACTGTTTGATGAGTGGCTAGGAAAATGGACGCTCCTGATTTATCATATTGGAAAAGGTCTGCTAATTGATCTCGACCACCCATCATGTGGGGTTCTCCTTTTGATAGCCCCTGCCTCTCAAAAATCACGCCCATTTGAATATCTAACCATTTGATTAATGCTCAAATGGTTTTTATGTAAAAGGTTTGATAATTATTTTGGACCATCCATCATGTGGGCCCCACCTTTTATTTTTCTATTTTTCTCCATATTTGCTTTGGTTGGATTGACTCTAACATTTGATCAATGGACTAGAAAATGGATGGCTTAGTTTATCATATTGGAAAAGTTCGATCATTGATGTAGATTTTTCATCTTTGTGATCTCACCTTTGATGTCCTATGTGTCTCAAGAATCACTTTGATAAGACAATCTTAATGATTTTATCGATGGTGGGACCCACATGTTGCTAATGTGGCACACATTTGCAAGATCAAAACAGCCCATTTATAGATCATTTTCCTTTCCATGGTTTTTTGCGTTCTCAAATAGGCTCGTAAGGAATGATAAAGTTGATGACAAATTTTTTTTTTTTTTGTTTTTGTTTTGTTTTGTTTTTGGGACTGTCCGGGTTGGTGACTTTATTGAAGCACAAATTGAAGCTATCAAGATGACCTTCTCTTAAAAAAAATAATCCTTCTCTAGGTTAGTGATTGTGGAAGGCAATTCTAGGAATGCCATTTCATGGGGGCATCATGGGATTCTTTGGAATAGTGAGTGTTTTCCTTTAAAATTAAGTCCTCAGTGCCCTCTGCCAATGTTTCCTTTCACCTGGTTCCTAGGGAGACAATGGATACTCGTGCTGAAGGAGGATTATCACGTCCTAGTTTAGTTTGTAGCTCTAATTATCCAAATCTTGATGGATTTGCATTATCTGTTTTGCTGTTTCTTCCATTATTGTTGCCCATTAAAGAAATGGCCATACAGATATTAACACAGTAATTGAATGCTTTTTTATTCCCCTTACAACCATTTGAAGACTTTCATTGAAACTTAAAAGCATAAACTTCGTGTCCAGAAAGGGAAAAAAACCTCCAGATATGCAATTATGAGATGATAATTCATGCCAAAATTGGTTGGTGTGTCAATCTTTGAATTTCCTTCCAGAATAAGATAACCCCAATGCAGGAAAGAAGAGTTGCTCAAGTTCTCAGAATGTTGGGAGAAATCACCAAGGAAGGTGAGATATCCCCTTAATCCAACAGAGATTCTAGATGATTTA
The DNA here is from genome assembly GCA_037074715.1 of Magnolia kwangsiensis. Taxonomy (NCBI): domain Eukaryota; kingdom Viridiplantae; phylum Streptophyta; class Magnoliopsida; order Magnoliales; family Magnoliaceae; genus Magnolia; species Magnolia kwangsiensis. The sequence continues at coordinate 14,321,141 of CM073571.1, forward strand.
TGGTTAGTCCCAAAGATCTATAGAAATCTTCAAAGAGTTTTAGAACATCCTTAGCTATTAGGATTTTCTAGTTGTGGGACTGTTCTAATATTGAGACAAGGAGGTACCTGTCAAAAAGAAAAGAAAAAATCTCAAGACTAGAGGCATGTTCTCACTATTTACACTTCCCATTTGGGGATGTTTTAGGAAAGTTTGGGTCGTTGTTAGTCACAGATTTTGATTAAGGACAAATATGAAAGTTCTGGTTAATTTAGCATGGAAATAAAGGGAAGCTTGCTTTTTCCAGTTAAGACACTTTACAACAGCATGATAATCATGCCTGCTAATCCTGAAACTGAGGAGCTAGGCACAACCTGTTTATCAAAAGAGGGAGCAGAGAGGGAGCATTGAAGCCAACTGCCAGCTTATATGAAGCGTTGAAGCCCATTTTTGGGGATGTATCCATATACATCAATTTATGATATGCATGCATCCATCCATATATAAACTGGCATCCCAGATTTCCTAAACTGCTAGGACTCTTTTTCCTGGCGTGGATGTTGTAACAAATTGACATTTAAAAAATTTAAATACGTATGTTTAGTCTTTTCTTAATATGATGTATGATTGAGGATGATCAAGTCCTTACTTTGCTTGTGATTCCGTCTCTGTTGAAAAATTAGATTGTAATTTAAACCATGAATGATGGTAGAATTTAGTTTTATCCAGTGTTCGAAATATCGGTATTGTAGTACGTATCGCATTCTTGGGATCCGGATACGTATCGGTTATCGCATGGGATATATCGGTTGTATGCTGTAATGTATTGCTATTCTTGGAAACATGGGGAAGTTAGTTAAATTTTTCAATGAAACTTCGGTGATTGTTAAAAAAGACATTAATTCATACTTATAAATCAAAACATTACAAAAATCAAGTACACATAATAGGATTTCTTTGTATGGTGTCCTAATCTATACGTTGTCTAACTGAATTGATGCAAGTATATTCAATGCCTATTCATATAATTTATAAATGTAAGAAGATGTGTGGAAACACAAGCAATACATTCAAAAGCAAAAGAAGAATTACTAGATTAGGTTACATACATGTTTGATTTGATGTTTGGACACAGATTGCAAATGATTTGCAAGAAATTGGGAAATTTTATTTTTTTTTTCAATTTTCCGCAACTCGGCCCATCTCCTCCAAATCTTGAAATTAAAGCTCTCAATCCATGATTTTTCATGCAAAACATGGAAAATCATTGATTTGTAACAATTTGACACTAATTTAACATGATTTACAGAAAATAAAAGGACCAAAATTCAAAAATGCTTGCCAGATCGAACATGTGGGATATATCGCACTACTTGTGTGTTTCGTATCGCACTGATTGGATACAAGATATATCATGGGATATATCGGCTGATATCGTCGATATTTAAAACACTGGTTTTATCTAACTTTTTTTTTTACATCTTAATTCATGAAAAATGATTACTGAATTAATTTGTATGTGAACCATGGAGATGTGGATTAATCTTTTGAGCAGTGATACTTTTCTTTTAAATCCTCTTTTGTTTTTACATGACATTCTTCATTTGACCCTGTTAGTATGTGTATCTTGCTGCAGTACCTTTCTTTCCATAACTGATGGTGATCGGGGAGAGTCCAAGATAGCAGTCTCGATCACTGCTGATGACTTAAAACAAGAAGAAGAGGAATTTAGACGTAAAATTGAACTTGAGGCAGAAGAAAGAAAGCTTGAGGAAACTTTGGAGTATCAAAGGCGAATAGAAAATGAGGCCAAACAGAAGCACTTTGCTGAGCAATATAAGAAGGCTAGTGGAATATGTACGGAGAACATGACAGAGGGATCACATGTTGATTCAAAGTCTAATGGTGATTATTTAGTTCCACTTGGGCAGTCGAATCATGGTAAGCAGGTAAGCTCACCTGGTGATGGCACCAAGAAAGAGATTGACCATGGTGGTTCCTGTTCTCCACAAGCCTTGTCCATCATGGACAATCAGAATAATGAATTGGATCAGACCAGAAAATATCCTGTCAGACATGACATGCTGTTGAATTCGGATACGGAGAGGGTCCCATGTTGCCACCATGATAAGCCTCATGAACCTTGCACTGAGGGCCCATCTGTTGGTTGCAACATGGGGTTGCCAAAAGAAACTGCAGTCCCTGGTAAATCTTCTACTACTGCTAGCACCCAAAGGACCAAAAGAACAAATAGTCAGTCTCACACCAAATCCAAGCAAGGTTAGAACTCTGTTAAAGCATTGATGAGATATTAGCTGGACATGCTTGTATTGTTGCACATGCTTGAATGTATTTCTTCACTGGTCAGATGAATACAGTAGTCAGAAACAGGTCCTCAAGTCGTCGTATCATTATTTATTGCAGGCTTGTCAAACCAAGGGAATTGGGATAATGGTGTTCCGCCGTCTGAACGAAGAACAGGGAAGCAGGCTCGTTGTCAGACCACTACCAAGTTGCTTGAGGGAAATTCTCGAGCCTTAGTGTCTGAGAAGGAAAACCATGATACTGGGCATTTGCCAATTGAAGGTCGCCTCAAAGAGCCAGCACATGGAAGGGGTCAGGATTCTTTGCATGGTAGCAACAGTTAACATGGTGTTCTTGTGCTCTAGAACTGGATTCTTCTTCTTTTTCTTCTTGTTCTTTTTTTTTTTTTTTTTTTTGGCAGTTTATTCTGCTGGTTCATTTTTTTTAACCCATATAATTTATATTGCTGTTGAAACATTGAACTTATACGATCATGGTCTGAAAATAAGTTGATTTGTGTCTAGGAGACAATGGAACAAAGACACTACGACAATTACATGCTGAAGAGGAGGATGAGGAAAGATTCCAAGCTGATCTCATAAAAGCCGTTCGACAGAGCCTTGGTAAGTATCAAGTGCCACATTACCTATCGCATTCCGTATCCCCTTGCCTTTCTTTCTACATTATGGTAGGATTAGGATTACTCCTGAAGGGTTATGCTCTATATCAGGTTTGTATACGTGCTTGAGTTGTCTTTTGGCCGGGCCAAAGCTGTTCACAGACAAAAAATATACGAAGTATGTAACTTGGACATTACTCGTTAATTGTAACCAACCTATGTATTAGACTATTAGATAGGGCTTGATTGTAATCAACCTATGTAATAGTCTATTACATTGTGCCTGTGGGAAATTTGAGCTCTCATTGCCAGTCCCAAGCATGGATAGTGGAGGTTGCATCTGGTTGGCATCTGGCATCAAACTTATGCAATAACTTCCATCATGAATCCAACAAAAAACAGGATTCATGTAGCCGACCCCAATTAATTGGGATAAGGCTTGGATGATGATGTAACTTGGACATGGAAACATATACCGTTTCTCTAACGCACATACGGGGTGTAAGGGGGTGGTTTTTAAAAGTCAGGTTCTCCAACACACCCACAAGAAGTATTTAGAAACAAAATAATAAAGTAAATATTAGATTTTAATAGTATGTCTCCAGGGGCTTTTACACTAAACCTCCTATAAGACAAACTCCTCCATACTCCCTTAGGGCCCTTTTGGAGTGGTGGAAAGGAAAGCAAAGGAAAGGAAGGGTCATTTCCCACGTAACTACCTTTATTTGTGAAGCTTCTTCTTCTTCTTCTTCTTATTTTTTGGGAAGGCATTTTCCCATAGCAGAAATTTTCCCCAAAATGGCTCATTTATTTTCTCACCCCACCCCCTAGGAAACGATAGTTCCCACGATCCTAGGAAAGAGCCAAGAGGATTAGCAATGTGCCAATATGCCACGTGCAACATGTGCCACCATCCATCCCCGAGTGCTCCACATGTGCCAATGTGCCACCATCCATCCCCAAGTGCCCCACATGTGCTAATGTGCCATGTACCATATGTGTCGACATGGCATTGTTCATCTTCAAGTGCTCCACATGCGACAATGTGCCACATCGATCTTCTAACCCCATACATGTGAGCCCCATGTGTGTTAGTCCATCTTCAGGCACCACAGGTATTCCACCGTCCATCTTTGCTTGCCCCCACATGCCTCATGTGTGCCACCGTCCAGCTTCAAGTGCCTCACATGTGCCACCGTCGATCTTCAAGTGCCTCACATGTGCCATCGTCCATCTAGGGCCCTATACGTGTCATCGTTTATCTTCAAACACCCTATATATGCCACCACCATCCATCTTCAAGCTCCCCACGTGCCAGCTTCATTCTTCAAACGCCTCGTGTGCCAGCTTCATTCTTCAAGCTCCCCATATGCCACTGTCCATCATCAAGCGTTCCACGTGATAGATGTGTTGATCTGGCACATGACACCAAGTAAATTTCCCATGAAAGTTTTGTTTTGCCAAACAATAGATTTGAAAATGGGGCTCAATTTTGATGGAAAATTTATAGAAAAACAAATAGTAGAAGCCTGTTTTCCTTTCACCAGTTCCTTTTCCTTCCCTTTCCTCAGGAAACAACATTTCCTTGATCCGAAGAGCCCCTTAAAAATAACTATATATATATATATATATATATATATATATATATATATATATATATATATATATATATATACATCGGGCAGAATCGAGTCGAACTGTGCTCAACCCGGCCCAGCCCGGTCACCAGCCAAACCCATCTGGAACCCGGCCCGATCACTAGGCCAACATGTCTAGCCCAAACTCGGCCCGGTCAGCAATCGGGCGATTTCGGGCTAGTTTCGGATCTTACAACAAGTTCATGGGTTGGGTGGTGTTCTCACTTCTTTGTCTCAAATGGTTAGGGTAAGGATTTATGATATATATATATATATATATATATATATATATATATATATATATATATATATATATATATATATATATATATAAACGGCTGAGTCGGGTTTCGGACCAAGTCGGGCCGAACTGGGACCTGTTCGAACTCGGCCCGAACTCAGTTTCGAGCTAAAGAAAATGGCCCATCCCAGACTGAACTCAGTTCCAGGTCGGGCCAAGTTGAGCTTTTTCGGGCCGAGTCGAGCGAGTTAACCGGGTTAGCCCGGTTCATGTACAACCCTATATATGGGTGTCCCTGTCACTTTAAGTTGAGACTATTCCCTTTGGATGCATGCAATCGCCTGCCAACCACGTGCAAAAAAATAATTATAATTGACTCCCTCTTTTGAACAAATAATTACTTCCACTTCCCTATTGTTCATTAAAACGCAGGACCGAACTCAGTTCTTGGTCGGGCTGAGTCGAGCTTTTTCGGGCCGAGTCGAGCGAGTTAACCGGGCTAGCCTGGTTCGTACAGCCCTATATATGGGTGTCCCTGCCACTTTAAGTTGAGACTATTCCCTGTGGATGCATGCAATCGCCTGCCAACCACGTGCAAAAAAATAATTATAATTGACTCCCTCTTTTGAACAAATAATTACTTCCACCTCCCTATTGTTCATTAAAACACAGGATTCCTATTTTATCTTGATGAATGTAAAGAGATTTGTAGCATGCATGCTAATGAGGCGTGTGCAAGATCTGTGTCACGCATCAGGCAGCCAACCCACCATCCCTAAATATGTGTATCCATCTGTGTCGCTCATTGGGATGGTCTACTATGAAAAAAATGATGGTCAGAAGAAACGGGCTAGTGGTCTATTTTCAAAGTACATTAATAGCCAACTTGATGGGTGATCCAGCTTGATTTTTTTAGGCCAGGGCATGTACACTGTGCCTCCCCAATTGATACACTGAAAGATGGAAGTATGTGCAAATCTGGGCAAGGTATGCTCACATTGAATCCCATTGATTAAAATACTGTAGAAACTGAAACAAATGTATTAGATGCGACCATTCATCAACTGGGACCTATCATGAATGTGCCTCAGCCCAAAAATTAAGCTGGCCCGCTCATTAGGTGGGCCACACATGTATGTTGAATATAGACCCTTGGTCATTTGCTTCTAACCATCCATATTTGTCATATATGTGCTGCACACTGAAGAGTAGACCAGCCTGATTTTAGGCTGGGGGATGTTCACAATGGGCCAAACATCACGTGATGAATGATCCAGATCTTGCACGTGTGACCTGGATCTCCTTGCAAATTGTTTAGCATTTCTCATTTTCTAGGATACCGGAAGGATAAGAAATGCTATTTGCGGAGTTGATTACACTGTCCCCATTGTCCACATCTCATTCCTGGAATTCAGTCCCACTCGTCATGCGCTCGATATGTGGATTTGCAATGTAACCATTGGTTATCATTTTTATAACCACACATTTCTCCATACATGTGTGGCCCCCCCTAATAAATGGACCAGCCAGATTTTTAGGCTAACATCTGCCATGCAGCTACCCCTTTGAATGGCCGGGATCTTGCATGCATGTGCCTGGTCTGCACTCATTATTTTGCTCTCGAAGATGGCCGCCTGCAAAAGACATCCTCGGTAAGAAAGTGGAGAAATGCTACAACAATTTGTAAGAGAGATTTTGAAGAGGTAAATAGTGGGATGCATACTGATGTGGCACAAGCATAAGAATCCAAGTCAGTCATTTTGTGAGATCCACGGTGAACTTATCCTAACCTGTAAACCATGATAATCACTCACATTAGGTGGACCACACTTATACGAGGGAATTGGACAGTTACAAATAAAATCACAAACAACCTATATTCATTCAATGTACATATGTGGTTCTTCCAAATAGTGGACTGGTTTAGCTTTTGGGATAGGGAGGAGGGAGGAAGGATGAAAACTTAAGCATACTTCAAAGTGGAAGATGAAAACCTTAGATACCTCTCAAAAAAAAAATAAAAAATAACCTTAGCTGAATTTTTTCCTTGTCCAAAGCCTCTGAGGAAAAAATGTTGAGATAGAGAGACAATGCTTCAAGCACAATAAAGTAAGGGTTTGAGCTAGTTTCACCTCTACAATGTTTCGTTAGTGCGCAAATTGACCCCCGAGGCATGCTTCTCACTGAAGTGTATGCCACAGCACAGTGTGCCTTGGGGCATTGTGGTGTCCATCTTGAAGTATTTGTGTGTCACGGTTGATCCTCACTTTGAGCTAGACCTTGACCTCAGGAGCTTTCCAAAAATACCATGGTTGATTAATGTTTCTATCCAAGTTCCTATAAGCAAGGATGGTAATGTAAGTTTGCATGACATCCTAGTATGTCAAGGATATATCTCAGTTTTGAAGATCTAATCTTCTCCTCTTATGCTGGTGGTATTCTCACCCTTTTTTTCCTTCTGAAATGTCCGTTCTGTTTCACATATTCACCAGAACACTTTGAAATTGTAGTCCCTGCAGCCAAGGTTTTCCATAAAGGTAATGGTCGCTGTGACGGCTATTGCTGTTACCATTATGATTCAAGCCATAACAGCCTTTTCAAAAAGGAAAAAAAAAAGTTTCTGCCCCATGATGGATCATTACAGGGCTATTATGGGTCATCTTTTCATAATTGCCGTTACGGCTCCATAATGTGTAACAGTTACCACCGTTAACCATTTATTAATACCTTGCCAACAGCACACTTTTTTTAATTAGCAACAAAGATTTTACTCATGAGGAAAAGAATAATTTATTTTTGTGTAATAAATAAAGATTTTGTGTAATGGCCGTTACGATCGTCACGGTCCTATAACGTATAACAGTAACCACTGTAACTGTTTTTTAATACCTTGCTTGCAGCACACACTTTCTTTAGTTTGCAACAAAACTTTTACTCATGAGGAAAAGCAAGGGATCATCTGGCCATTAAGGCTGTGGATAGAGACTACATGATATAAACCAGAAAATGAATCTGAAAGAGTCCACAAGATTTTAATAGAGAGATGGAGAAGAAGATAGTTGCTCTTTATTTGAAATGGTAGCTTAAGCTACATAGTCTCAGCCAAAAGGCCCACAAAACTCAGCTCTATGAGAGAGCCTACAAACTCAACCCATGAAGGTCTACAAGTCTCAACTCACAAAGAGTCTACAAATGAAGGGATTCCAAATCTAATTCAGATACTCAAACTTGATTTTCATTTACATCCAAGGACCATATATATAGAATTTACAAGTATTCTAAAGAAGGAAAAGAAATAAAAATTAGCATAGGAAATTGAGAGAGGATTATAGGGATTATGAAGGGATTAAAGGAAAAGTTGGCTTCCAAGGCAGGCCATAACTATCTCCACTTTTTTTTTGGATGGCTTCTCATGGTTTCCATTTGCATGATGAGTTCCAAGCTGTGTGGTGATTTCCAAAGTGCACGAGTCCCAAGGTGTGTGAGAAGTTCCAAGGTGCATGGATATGGATTGCACTTGAGTCTTTCCAAGGCTTTGACAAGTTAACATGCTTCTAACAATCTCTGACTTGTCAAAGAGCATGGGCTGGAGTGGGCTGGGATTCGGGCTTGGGCTTGAACTTGTGTGAGCTGGATCGGGCATGCAGGTTGGGCCTATTTGCATCACTACTATTATAGTATTTATCCCAGGACACCTTCATTGTCGTGTACACCAGCTAATGCATTTGCCACCCTCACAACTTGGCTAAAAAAAATAAAAATCCTACGAGAAGGTTTTGCCTTAATTTCATTTACAAGTAATTAACATATCATCACTTTCTCTCTAAAAAAGGAATTAGCACTCTTACACCTTTTCTTTTGAAAGCTAACAGTACCAGGGATTGAACCCTGGATCACTCACGCACACTACACTCTCTCCCAGCTCATCTAATGAGCGGGAGACGCACCCTTACACTCTTAAAGCCTCCTACTAGAAGTGTACTGCTAAGACTCAATAAACAACAATTTTTTTTATTTTTTATTTTTGGGTCAAGATCAATAAGAAACAAGTTAATCCCAACCTTGAATCCTAGATTTCCATAAGCTTCGTGAAGTATTGAGTCCCCGTTTCGTACCAAAGTGGAAAAAAGAGCATTGATGGAGCTTTTGTCATCCCTGACCACACTAATAATTGTGGTATTGCACAGTTTGCCCATTGAACTACCATCCACATTTGATTTCGACCAACCCACCGAAGGTTGTACCTGTGCCAGTTTTCTTCTTGATTGCCTTTGTCACAAATAACTCTTTTTAATGAATGAAACGATTTGTTCAAACACCATCAAACTACTATGTAGACAGGCCAACAAGGCACAGGCCCAGAAAAAGGAAAAAAGACAAGAAAAGAAAAAGGCAGCAAGGAGCTTCAAATCCCAACTTAGCTAGATGAAAGGTTATCAAGGGATAGAAACATTTCATGTCTGGATGCCCTCGATTTAGCCAAGGAGTCCACCTCAGAGTTTGCATCTCTATGGACTTGAGCAAATAACACTTCCTGGCTAGCACAAATGTCTTTAGCTTCCTCAACTTAAGCAGCAATGTGCCACAAATAGAGACCTCTATGAGTCCAAGATATGGCATAAGGAAATCCCCTTCAATATTGCGATCCAACTTGAGCTGAACTGCAATTTGCATGCTCAGGTAAAGTGGCAGCCTTGAAATTTTTGAATCTTTATGACCAACGGGCCCAAAAAATTCAGCTACTACGATACCTGAATGGTTGCAAGTAACCCCATCGACATTAGCAGGGTGAGGGCTAGTCCACGAGCAGCCATAATGTTAATCATTGTGGGTGTATGTGTGTCTGTACAAGTACATACACCTAGGCCTTGTTTGTTATGGGCCTTATTGTCTGCTTTCTCCTGTTATCTTTAATTTTATGCTTTCCTTATTTGTCCGTTGTCTTTAGTTTTTTCCTCCTAATAAGGGTATATTGTAATTATATCCTTCTCTTATTGTTATAAATAAAGTAGGACTGGACATCCCAGCCATATTAGCTTCTTTTATCTCACAAATTCTCTCTCTCTCTCTCTCTCAAATTCTCTCCTTCTCTAACATGCTATCAGAGCTTAGGTGCTCCTAGGGTTTTTTCTTCTTCATTCCTTCTTTCTTTCCTCTTTTTTTTTTTCCTCTTAACTCTATTAGTTTTATTCTTCTAATCGTTCTCAACAACTAGTGTTACCCTTCCCCCCCTTCCTAGTCATCGGTGGTTCCTTTCATTCCCTTTCTAACATTCATTTCTTTCTCTTCTTCCAATTTTGCTCAACAAGTAGTGTTTCACTTCCTTCCCTTCCTAATCTTCTATGGTTCTTCCCATCCCTGTTCTTGAGTCTGATCAGAGTGTCTATGTTTTTGCACCTATCAATGCTAGGAATAAAGTTGGTATATATTTCACTAAGCCAAACTTGAAAGTGTATGAACGGAGGAATGTTCGTAAACATATTACTTCTCAGGATATTATAAAGCATGCTCCTTCGGCTACAGGTAATGATAGTGTTTCTACTCAATTGCCTATTTATGATCCTTACTTAGAACTTGCTTTAGATTTACCTCTTGCTGTTAGAAAAGCAAAAAGACTGTGTCCCTCTTATCCTATTCGAATGTTTGTTTCCTATCATTCCTTGTCCTCTCAACATTAGTCCTTTGTTTCAATTGTTAAGTTCTCTTTCTTCGCCATTCCTAAAAATCTCAAGGAAGCTCTTATTTCTCCTCTGTGGTGCCGAGCTATGGAGGAGGATATGGTAGCACTTGAAAAAATCATACATGGGAGATGACTGAATTACCAGCTAGGAAGAATCCTGTAGGTTGTTATTGGGTGTAGGCTCTCAAGTACAATCCTGATGGAAGTATAGTTCACTATAAAGCCTGCTGTGTAGCTGAAGGTTTTATACAAACCTTTAGTGAGGATTATTTTAAGACTTTTGCTCCTGTTTCTAAGATGAACTCTATACAGGTGAACTCTTGGAGGTTTTGACGTAGGGCCGCATGCTCTTTCTGCTATTGTCAAAACAAAGCTCACATTTAAACTCTTTCCAAAAGGCTGTCCATCCTTTTGAAATAAGGTTGGGAAATTGTGTTGTTTTGACTTTGGATAATGGATGGCTAATGAATTTAGCCATTATCTTGTAAAAAGACTTTCTTACCCTTGTTTTGAAACAAATTCAATGATTATATCCCCGTTGTTGACGGGGACAGTGGACCATGATGTGGGCCCCACAATGGTGTTTGTTTGATCCATGGCGTCCATTCATTGTGGATCATTACTTCAGGGCATGAGCCCAAACTGAGGAAGATCCAAATCTCAAGTGGACCACAACATAAGAAACGGGAGGGATTGAACGCCTACTGTTGAGAACTTGGGGGCCATAGACGTACCTGTTGAGTAGGTTACACAAACCTGAATTAAGGGAAAACACAAATATCAGCGTGATTAAAAAAGTCTGTTGCCCCCAAGAAGTTCTCAATGGCAGGCGTTTAATCCCCTACAGTTTCTTGTGGTGTGGGGTTCACCTGAGATTTGGATTTGCCTCATTTTTAGGTGTGGATAAAACACATACATCATGGTGGGGTCCATGGGGCACCATCCAACACATTGGCGAGTAGCTACTGGCAGTGTCGGTATGCGATCCGCGTCCAACAAATTGGTGTTGATAGTGAGACTGAAGGAGTATGTTTTTACTCATGCTCATGACCATGTGTGGTACCTCATGTTAATATGATCAGATAATCGGAGCCGTCCACATTTCGAATATTTGATCTAGATGATCCATATTCCAACATCCTCCACGTAAAGATCATCGTGGTCTTGACTTGTGAAGATGAACCAGGACCGTTAGAGAATCATTCTCGATGGTTAAATAAATATCAATGGTGATGATTGTCTGTTAAGACTGATATAAGGATTACAAACCATCAACACGTGGGCCACTAGGGACTAGGTAAGCTGGATGAGTAAAATGAAGAGGAGATGAGGAAAGTGCAGGTGCTTACACATGATCAGAAAAGCTTTAATGCTATGGTAGAGTGTGATGGATGATACACGTGCACTTAAATATTGCACAAATGGCATACAAGAACTTCAAACCAAACCATCCAAATTATTGTCCCAGTTTAGATGTACCATTAACCAAAATTATTTGATTATCTGACCTTACGGTTGGTGGGTATTTATTGGACGGCTAAGAATGAAAAATATCCAATGGTCCTATTTCAACAAATAGTTGTCCACGAATCAGAGGCAAGGATTGTTAAAAAATCTGATTGTGTGACTTTGGCTTAAATACATTGGGTTCCACAATTTAGTCAGTGTAATCTTAGTTAACATATTACATATGTACAATTTTAAGTGACTGCTTAGCAAATGTCATATGTTGTTAGTGTGTCCTAGTTTGTGAATTCCAACCTTGATTAGTTTTCACGTCCACCGTCCATCAAATATCAACTAATCAACCATTCTAGTGAATTTCAAAATATTTTTTTTTTCATACATCGTCTAAAATGGGTCCCACTATGATGGATGGTCTCTTTTGTCTTAGGTACATGCCACATTTAAAATTTCTGTGTGACTGCGTATCATTCATCACACTCTACTAGAGTACCAAAGTTTTTTCCTCAGCTCACAAAACCCTCAATTGTCGCTTCCTCTTTATCTGCAACCTGTAAAACCTCCCCTTGCTAGATGAGTAAAATAAAGAGGAGACAAGGAAGGTGCTTGTGCTTACACATCTTTGTCGAACATCCAACTAAAGACACTAAATATAAAAGTAGATAAACACTATTCTCCTACTAATAAGCTAAATCCATAAAAAGATTTCCCAAATATTGAATCGCCCGTCTTTCTCAAACTCTCTTTACTTCCATTTTTGGAAGGGATTTTATGAAATGACACCTGTTTATGCATTATTACTTTATTAGATATAACCACCCTTTTTTTTTTTTCCTGCAAGAGGGTGAGAGAGATGGATGGTTTTTAGCGATCGACTCCTTGGGCACAAGAGAGAGAGGCATGAAGGTTTCAATCGTGAGATGAAAAGAAAAAAAAAACAAAGGTTTTAACACAAGTGAGGGCAATGCTGTCTTTTTCACAATACTATATCTAATACATATTTGTATCAGACAGTGAGCGGTAAAATGACTAATGATGGAATCTCTTTAGGTGGATTTTTGGAAAGAGTTCAAAAGCAAGCCTTGTTTTGTTGATGACAGAGAGGGTAGGCGATCGTATGTCAAAACCTCTCTATTGTTGCCAATTTGGATTAGCCTTTGCATTAGTTGGATGTTAAGTATGCTTTTTGAATGGTGATTTGATTGAGGAGATTTATATGCTTCTTCCTCCCAAATTTGTTTGAAAGGGGGAGTACGGTATGTTGTCTGCAGAAAACGATATATGGGTGGAAGCAGGCTCCTCACACTTGGTTTGAAAGTTTAGTGGGGCCTTTATTCGTATTGGTTTCACTCACATTCGTTTTGATCATTGTGTTTGTCAAGTGGCATGCAAAGGGGACTATTATTGTGAGTGTTTTTGTGGATGACATTCTTGTTATGGGTGATGGTGTTAATGGCATATCAAAGCTGAAAGTATACCTTAGCAAGGTATTTGATATCAAAGATTTGGGACCGCTAAATTCTTTTTTGGAATTGAAATTGCTCGGTCCAAGAAGGGCATGGTTCTGTCTCAATGGAACTATGCTCTTGATTTGTTGACTTCAATTGAGAATCTTGGTGTCAAACCTATTGATTCTCCATTGAAAGTTAATAAGAAGCTCAAGGTAGAAGATGGGGAACTTCTTGATGATCTTCATATATATTAGGGCTCGGTTGGAAGATTGATATATTTGACGATTACTCGACTAGATTTGTTGCATGTAGTGAGTTTGGTTACTCAATTCATGCATGCTCATTGTTCAAGTTATCTGGAAACCATTCGTGGCATCTTGCACTACTTCAAATTGTTCCTAGGGCATGGTATGCTCTTTGGTCGTCATCATAATCTTGATATTGAGAGGTATTCTGATGCCGATTAGGTAGGTTCCTCGGATGATCGTTGCTCTACGTTGGGGTACTATACTTTTTTATATGGCAATTTAGTCACTATGAAGGCTAAGAAATAGATAGTTGTAGCACGATCCAATGGAGAGGCAGAGTATCGACAAATATGATATGTGAACTTACGTGGTTGAAAAGCTTTGTTTTTGAATTGTGATTTTATATTAAGACTCCTGTGCTAATGTATTGTGACAATCAAGTTGCCATTCACATTGCCTCTAATCTTTTTTTTTTTTTAATGTGTATAAAACATATTGAAGCTGATCACTTTATTCATGAGAAGGTTGCTGCAGGTGTTGTTTCCACTCAATTTGTTCCATCTTTCGAGAAGTTGGCGTATATTTTTACAAATGCTCTTACAGTAGGTGGATGACACTCTTGGCAAGTTAGGCATGATTGATATATAATGCATCAACTTGAAGGGGAGTGTAGGTGTAACACCCTGAAAATCGGAGGTCGAGCAGAGGCCCAACTCCCGAGTTCCAACGCATCACTTATGCAAGATGGATGGGGATGATTATATGTTATCCGCGTCAGTGCCTTAAACATAAATGAGATTAAGCCAAAACAACATATCATACTCCAGAGACAGTTAAATTATGCAAGCGGAAGTCTGTGATAGATATATTTAAAACATATAAGATGTGGTGCGTCTTCAAAGTACAATCATGGTCCAGGTAAAATAATTACAAGTATCGTTTAAAAAAGGAACATGAATATCAGAATGTGTAAGTCCCACTACATCACGAAGTTCCATAGCCTCGACGATCAGGCGCAGCCTACATGAACTCGCCAAAGTACTGAATGTAGGAGAACTCGTCGCTGTAGAAGCCAGGTTCAGCCTCATATGCCGCTGCATCATCTGCAGCTAAGACAGAGTCTGGTTGGTGTTTTAAAATACCGTCCTAGAGTAGGAGTGAGTGATCAACTCAGTGGAACTATAAGGCAAATGTTAACATATTATCAATTCAGTCAAGCAGTAATGATAAAGCAATACAACAAACATGTCCTAGATACTCTTATTAATGTAAGAGTGATATGCGATAATGATGCATGCCCTCGCCTGCACTCCCTCAGCATCTTCATCTTATGGCGCGCATGACAACCACCCGCAAGTGTTCTTTCTCGCCAAAGCACACGCAATGCGGTGCATGCTCATGTTAGCCAATACTTAATTAGATTTATTCATGCAACAATTTTGGGAAGCTAAGGTACCTCCCTTGTATCATTTCCCAAACAATGATCCATTCTAGGGTCGTCAGTACTAGCTAGTCTCATACGATGTTGTGGTTCCAGGTCGCTACAAAGAGGCTTGTCACCATCAGAGCAGGCCTGTTTATACTCTAGTTGCTCCGGAAAGGCTCGTCACCTCAGTGCAGACTAGAGATGCTCGACGTCACTACAAATGACTCATCACCTAATCGTAGGCCGACAGCTCGAATACAGTGTCCCTTAACACCGTATTCGGCTCATGAGCTTGGATTGCTCATTTGACACTACGGGGAGGCTCATCGCCCGTGTAGGCCGATAACACGACCACGATGTCCCATACCACCATGCTCGGCTCATGAGTCTTAGCGGATCGAGGTACCAAGGCTAAACGGGATTTTCACTAGTAAGTTGGTACCTTAGATTCAAGTAGTTGCGTCTACACATGGTAAACACACAATAAGCGAATCGGGTTATTTGACAAGCTCGATTGGTACGAGCGTACGTTGAATTGATCGACATAGAGCGCGTAAGCACTTCGCGTGGCCTAATCACTGTCAGCAAACTCCGTACAACTCGGATTCCTCGAACACATCTGTTGTGGCGAAGCTAACTTAGCCACTCGTTTGGGAACCATTACCGATAGCCTGGACTACGTAGTAGTCCCAAACGCATGTAAATATAACAGGATAACACATATGATAGACATATCAAAGTTAAACAATTAATTCAAGTAACGTAACCAATTGAACATTTCACAAAATACAAGGTAACATAATTTGCACAAATGCATTTAATGCTAAATCACACAAATTTAATCTAAGTTATATGAAGGGATATATACACATAGATAAGGTAGTTGAGAATCTCACCTCAACACCTACATAACATACACTTTACTAAATATTTACTCATTTAGACATTTTCACAAACACTTAAACTACACACATCAACATACATGACGTATGTTGATCACAACATGTATTAGGGCAAATCCTTTCACTAAGGAGTTGGCACGAATACAACACGCATATATCCATGACGGATAATCATGGCGAGCAGGGATTCAAATTCCATACTCATTCAATCATTTCCACAAACACCTACACATTTCAACCCACATGATACAACTCAGTTATAAGCTATATTAGGGCAAATCCTTTCATAAGGAGTTGTCACGTATACAACAATCACATGTTCACGGTGAATAATCATGGCAAGCACAAAACCAAATTCCCGACATATCTAGTCATTTCAACCTACACATGGAATAGCCTACATTCAACATAGTTCATATATAACCGTAAAGCGAGGAAAACAACGTATCTAACATGTGAAACGGCAACCCAGTCAGTTATAAATCATTAACCGACATTGAAAGCCCTGAAAACCATAACCTATTCGTTTATAGTCCGCATCTTTCGCCGGTAAACTCGTAACAGATTCAGTTTGAACACTCCGCCTTCGTCTATGGCACAACAACAACCTATAGTATGAAATGGGTTAGCTATTTCATCACATGCATTATCCGAATCCCTAAAACAGATTAGGGTTAGGATTTCTTATCCGAAAACGGAATCAGAATCACTGGAATAGCGATACGGCAGTGGTAGCTAAGCACGTGGAACGGTGGGATTGAATCTCGAGAACAAACCCTAACTCTACCTCTCATTTTCCCTCTCTTTCTTCTCTCTTCTCTCTCTAGGGTTTAGAAATTCGTATGTGAAGGGAGAGAGAGGGTTTAAGGTCCTTATATAGGCCCAAAATTGACCTCAATGGCCCCAGGGCCATGGTATACTTAGGTTATAGCCAAAACCTGATTGTTTCAACTCAACGGAGCTGTTCTGGAGGCCCTTTTTCTACATGTGGTCGAACGCTCTCTGTCATTGAATTTAGGTCAGGCTAAGTTTTCGGTTCGATCGGGTTTGGGGATCGACTGCGGGAGACCTGTTTCAGTTCAACGGTCACCGGCAGTTGATCAGGGCCACAAGTACACTGCCATGTGTTGAAAATTTTCCCTGATCCGAGGGTGTAATTGGGTCAGATTCTGACGGTCTGAATCCTTAAATTTAGCCTGCAAGCGAACGACTCAATTTACTTAAGTTTCAGTTCATTTCCTAAAGATATTCGCGTTTCTTCCACACTTCGCTCCGGGCTCAAGTTGTGTGCTCCTGGATACCTCTAGGACTTGATTTCCGAGATGGTTGTCAAGTCCAGTAAGGCGGTCACAACCGTATAGTTTCGTGGAAATCGGACTTTTGACGTGCGGTCCAGGTCCGATATGGAGTTTCATGATGCTCCCGAGAGTAACTGGGTTTAGAGATGGATCCTAGATTTTAGGGTAATGTAACGTTGACGATTCTACAAGTTTTGGGTCTTGCAGATTGTATTTAAAGTGATCAGTGCTAATTTCACAGGTACTTTAGTTTAACACTTAGCTAATTCTCATCTAATTTCAAAAGGATTTGGTCCTATTTGATTTCTGCCTGAGGTGGAACTCGGGTCTTTGTATGGATTTTTCTGAGACGTTACAATAGGTGTATGTGTTTGTGGGCCTATGACTAGGCCCCTAGGTACATACACTTGGGCCTTGTGTGTTATGGGCCTTGGTCGTAGTCTTTTTCTTAGTTTATCTTTATTTTTATGCTTTTCTTATTTGTCCCATATCTTTCTTTAGTTTTTTCCTCCTAATAAGGGCAATATGTAATTGTATCATTCTTCTATTGTTATAAATAAAGAAGGGTTGGACGTCTAGGTTTTGCAGCTTTTTTCAAGTCGTTTTTCTCCAAGATTATACATGGCCGCTTCAATGTCTTCATCAACTTCTAAGGCAGTTGATCCTATTGACTCTAAGATGGAAATGGAACGGTTGATTGTTCATTGTGAACATCCTTGTTTACAGATTACCACATATAAACTTAAGTCCAGCAATTACCATCAATGGTTGAAAGTCGTTGAGATGTTTACTGGAGTAAAACAGAAGTTGGGTTATATAGATGGCAGTATCATATAACCTCAATTGTCCGATCCTTCATTTGGAGATTGGAAATCAAACAACTTGCATGTCATGTCCTAGCTTTTGAATTCGATGGAACCAAAAGTTATTGAAGGTCTTTTTGAGTTATTTGGAGGCCTTACTACAAAGTTTGAACCAATTCGTGCCTAGATTCTTGGTTCACCCTCTTTACCATCATTTAAACATGAGAAGGAGATGCAGTCGCATTCATAATGTTATGGTAGAGGGAACAAGATTAGAAAAGACGAAACGTGGCTGCCGATCATTGGATTTTACAATCACCTCCTGAAGGGGGACAACTAGAATCGATCGACGTTGAATAATATTGCCTTTGATCAGATTGGAGAAGTGGAAGTGGCTTGGGTGGAGAGACCAATAGAGGAAGTGGTCTTCGAAGTATGTTTTTAGATGTTGTTTAGATCTTTTAGGGCATCATCAAAGGGGATTTGATGGCTTTTGTTACCAAGATCCATGCAAGAGGGCGTCCATCTAAGGACTTTGGGTGGACATTCATCATATTAATTCCCAAGAAGGAAGGGAAATAGAGCTTAATAGATTATCATTCGATTAGTTTAATTGGTAGCCCCTATAAAATTCTTGCAGCAAGGCTTAGAAAGGTGCTCGAAGAGGTTACCTCGAAGGCACAAGGGGTATTCCCATTTGGGAAGCAAATTCTGGATGGTGCATTGATAGTGCGTGAACTAACTAATTCTAGTCATAAAGCTAGACATCTAGGGGTCATATGTTTGGTATGGAAAACGCGTATCGTTATGCGGAGTGGGAATTCGTTAAATTTTTATTGGGCAGATTGGACGATAAGTCCGGTAAGTTCTTGATTAAATCATTATACCTTTTGATCAGTGGTGGTTCAAATGCCAATGGGGTAAATAACACAACACGTGTGGAAATATTGCTCTGCCAAAGGTTAGTGGGTAGGAACAAAGTGCTTACAATCGACAACTTGAAGAAGAGGAATATGAGTTTACCCAATGTCCATCTCCTATGCTATTAAGATGAGGAATCAATTAATCATCTCTTTATGCATTGTCTATTAGCAAGAAAGATTGGGAATACTTCTTTTCCATGTTTGGCATTCATTGCATCTTGCCAGGATCCATTGAAGCTCTCTTGTTAGCATGTCAGGGTGGGGGTAAAGGGAAGAGAGGGAAGAAGATTTGGCATCTATGTTTGCTAGTTGGAATCTGGTCGATATAGTCGAAAAGGAATCTTCGTTGTTTCAAGAATTAGAAGCAAAACATCGTGGAATTTGTACTTGAACCAAAGATCTTGTTAAGGAACATGCTACCTAATCTTTGGTTATAGCACCTTAAATTCCTGATAGCTGGGTAGATTTGTAATTAGTTTTACTTTTCCTTTACTCTTGCTTGTAATTCTTTGGCTTTTGCCTTTTTTGCAATAAAATCATCAATGTTCAAAAAAGAAAAATAGAAAAGAGAAGAAAGAAGAAAGAAGAAAGAAGATTGGGTTTTAGCATGAAATACCAAACTTGAATGATGGAATTTATGGGTCGACGCACTTCTTCGTTCTTGTAAATGGGTCTCCTAGGGCTTCTCCAAGAGTACCTAGGGTCGTAGACAAGATGATATGCTCTCTTCTTTTTATCATTATTATTATTTTTTTAATATTTATTTTTAATGATGATAGGCTATCCCTGCCCCTTTTGAAGGCGAGACTATTCCCCGTGGATGCACACAATCACCCGCAAACCACATGCATCGGGTAAAGCACGTGGAAGGGAATCGAAACCACGTTTGTGGGGAGCAAACCTGTGACGCTAGCCGTTTGCCCAAACCTTGGGCGAATGGCTACCCGTTCATCGTGGTGGGTGAGGCCCTCAACAAAATGCTAGAAAAGGCTGTAGAATCCGAGCTCATTCAAGGTTTCACAGTAGAAAACGCAAAGTTCTAGATCACCCATTTACAATATGCAAACAACATGCCTCTTTTATATGTGGCAGATAGGAAACAGGTTAATAGTTTTGTAATTTGTATAAAATTGTTCGCTGCTTTAAAGTGATGTTAGGAACAAAAATAAATATTCACATAAGTGAACTCCTGGGAGTTTGAGCAGGTGAAGAGGAGATAAATTACCATAGATAAGAAAATCGATATCATATCGGCCGATACAACTATATTGTATTCGTATTGGCCGGATACGATATGTGATACAGGTCCGTATCAGCCTATTATGGAAAAACAATGCTGTATCATATCGGCACTGGTATTTTATAGCCATATCGGTTTCAAACGATATGGCTAAAACAGACCTTTTTTGTGTTTTTGTTTTTTTTTTTTTTCCCGTTTTTCTCCTCTTAAATTCTTTGCAGAGAGGGATTGTTCTAAAGGCATTTCCGACCAAATCTTCAAACGATATGGCTAAAAAAGACCTTTTTTGTGTTTTTGTTTTTTTTTTTTCCCCTCTTAAATTCTTTGCAGAGAGGGATTGTTCTAAAGGCATTTCTGACCAAATCTACTTTAGATTTGAAGATCGAAACTTGTTTTTTTACATTAAATTAAAGAATCGAAGCTCCCGGTCTGATTTTACAAAAAAAAAAAAAGGTAAAAAAAAAATTTTGTTGTTTCAATATGGAATCCCATCGAAGCAACAACAAAAATTATTTCAATTAGATCGTGGTTGATTTGATCTAGATTCAGTGTGTTTTCCTCTTTTCTTTTTTTTTCTTTTTTTTTCTCTTTTTTTTACGCTGTTATTTTCTGAAAATTTTAGAATAAAGTTTTTAAATTAATTTTTTTTACTGATTTTTGTTATGATGCTTGAGGACTATTAGAAGACTATGGATCTATTGATTTATTGAAGATTCGGGTTTTTTTATTTCCTTTTCTTCTTTTTTTTTTTTTTTTTTAAAATTTACCTAGGTATTTTATGAAAATTTCAGAAAAAAAATTGTAAATTGTAATTTTTTTTTTTTTTTTGTACTCTCATTATGACGCTTGAGGAGTATTAGAGGACTCTGAATCTAATGATTTATTAAATACTTGGGCCTTTTTTTTTTCACGCATGTATTTTTTAAAATTTTCAGAAAAATCGTAAATTAGTTTTTTCTTCTTCTTCTAATTCTTGTTATGATTCTTGAAGAGTATTATAATATGGATCTACTGATTTGTTGAAATTTTGGGTTTTTTTTTTTTTAAATTTCTTTTTATTTACACATGTATTTTCTAAAAATTTCATAAAAAGTTTTAAAATCGTTATTATTATTATTTTTTTTTGTAAGTTCTTGTTATGATACTTGAGGAGTATTAGAAGACTAGATCTAATGATTTCACATGCTTTGGTTCAAAAATTATTTTTTACATATTTTCTATTTTCGAGTTAATTTTTAGGCATTTTATGTTTTTTAAAATAATTTTAGAAAAAATCTATTAGTTGATAGATAATCATATTAGAAATATATGATATCAATTTCTAACATATATCAACAATTTATATTAAAAAAATTCAACACCACACCTTACAATAGGTCAACCCATCAGGACAACATTCTTACCAAAGAATGGTCCGATGCACCATTGAATACATAATCAAAACACGAAAAAATGATAGATTCTTAAATATCTCATTTTTTTTTCTATTTTTCTAATATATTTCCATTTTTTTCTGCTTTTAAAAAAATTCTGACTGATACAGGCCGATGTGGCCCTGAGACCGATATGCGACACCATATCGTATCATTTTTCTGTCGGGCCGATACAACGGTCGTTACCATCATTCAGAACCATGTAAATTACTACTTGTAAATCTTCGGACGCAAGAAATGGGAGCTTCCATCTACATATCTTGGCCTCCCATTATGTATTGGGAAACCGATGATATAATTGTAGGATATAATGCTTGAAAAATTCAACCCAAGCTATCTGGTTGGAAAAGTAAACAAATTTCCTTCGACAGTGTAATTATTTTCATAAAGGTGACCATAGCTAACATGGCGCTATATTTTATATCATTTTTCCAGTGCACCACAATTGTAGTGGAGAGACTAGAGAGAATCCAAAGGTAGTTCCTTCGGAGGGTTGCCAAAAAAAAAAAAAAAAAGGTTTCATTTAGTCAATTGGGCTAAAAGTTTTAAGCCAAAGGAGAAAGGTGGCCTTCGAATTAGATCACAAAAGCTTTTCAACCTAACCCTTCTTTCCATATGGTTGTAGAGGTTAGGGGTGGAAGAAGATAGCTCGTGGTACAAAGTGTGTCATGTAAATATGGCGAGGAAAACTGGTGTTGGTCCACAACTTCTTCATCCTTATTTAGGGCCTTAGATATTTAGAAGGCAGTCATAAAGGTGGCAAATTCTCTCAAAGAAAGTTCCGTTTTGATTCGGGAGATGGTTCTCACTTTAGTTTTTGGGAAGATAATTGGTGTGGTGATGGACTCCTGAATGCATCTTTTCCTTAGTTATATCAAGTGGTCACTGTGAGTGACGTCTCCATTTCACAATCCATTTGGAGAGCAAGGTAGCAATTTATCTTGAACCCTAAGTTTTGAAGGGACTTTTTGGATGAGGAAGTCAACGAATACATGAGGGTGATGGAATTTCTTTATGATCGGGGCAATTTGATCTTTGTGAGGGACAATTGGATATGGAAACTGAGCAAATTCAGAGCCTTCACGATTAGATCTTTATACTCAGGGCTCCAAGAACTACAATTGCAACCTGAAAAGGGCTTGGTTTGCTAAATATGGAGATACTTAGGACCCAATTGGGTCATAGCCTTTGGATGGTTAGCTGTTAACAAAAAATGACACAATTCTCATGCGAGATAACATAATCAAAAGATAGATGATTCTTCCCAATGGTTTCATCTTATGTCTTAAAGATAAGGAAAATATTGACCGCCTTTCTTGTTCCTTGCCCCTTCACCAGGAAAGTGTGGGAAAGATTCTTTTTGCTTTTGTAGGTGTATTGGGTTCTTTTTGGCATGTGTCTAGAATGGGAAGGAAGAAGACGATATAGTGGCTAGATTGTTTGTCTCTCCAACTGTCTTGGGTGATGTCAAAGTCAGTCGATGGTCATCTGTGGGCCTAGCATGGGGGAGGTGTTGGGAGGACCGACAGAGATAGGCCGAGAATTCTCACCATGGCAGTGTTCTGGGTTCATTGGAGGGCGATGATCGGTTTTTGTTTCAACAATATTCGGGCTAGGGCCAAGGAGGTTAGTAGTAGAACCTCTTTGTATTTAGATTCTTAGGTGTGAGTTCGTGCGTTGTGTTGTATTCTTTGCTCGCCTTTTGGTGAGCTTGCTTAATAAAAGTTACCTCTAAAAAAAAAAGAGAGAGAGAAATAAGGATTGCAACACCAAAACCTTTCAAGACAACTTCATCCCAAACTAAGTTTTATACAAGTCTAAATGGTTGGTCATGGAATGGGCTAGAGTTGATGAATCCTCTATGGGTTTCCCATTAGAGGCATTTCACGGTAGTTGAGGGTATTAGGCAGATGACTTCTCATCGTCCTCTCTTCTCCTTTTTCTTGTAAAATTTTATGCTATCCTTAAAAATAATAATTAATTATATGCAATAATTAATTATATGCTTGCTATTGCAAAAATCGGAGTTTTGAGAAATTATTTCTTAAAAAAAAAAAAAGCAACATGAAATTAACTAATCAATAACAAGATCATAGAACGATAATTCTGGGTCGGTAAAAAGGGCAGGCCTTGTAATATAAATGTCTGATAATAACACAAATGCCTATGTGGTATAGAGAAGTTAGGGGGTTGGTGATCTAGGCAATTTTTTTTTTTTTTTTTCCAGTGTGGATAAACGTATTGCACCCTTGGGATACAAAATGTATTAATATCACATGGGAAACCTTAGATGTATTGGGAATGTATCGCAGTGTGAGGGAAATGATTAAAAAAAAAATTCAATTGAACTTCAAGAAGGACACATGATTCCATAGTTAGAACTGAAAACATTACTAAAAAAAAAATTAAATTATAAGTTTCCTTGTATATGGCTTTAAACGATGCGATTATATCAATAAGGAGTTCATATAGTTTATAGATTATACAATCAATGTTCGAAGTATTGGTATCACTACAAGTTTTGCTAGCCAGGGATACAAAAACAATATTGATATCACCGATTTCCAAAAACAATATCAGATGGTTTTTAATAAGTTAATAACCATTAACCAACATTTAAAAAACTAAAAATTAACAACAAGTCAACAATTTATTAATAAAAATTTAATACTTTTATTGATAAATTAAATCTTGGTGAATTAGACTGAAATAGATTGAATTGAAGACTACTATATACATAATACATTACTTATAAATTACAAGTTACAACTTAGAACTTACAAAGTTTCAATACAAGTATACAAAATCTACAAACTACTATATACATTGATCCCTCTCCTACTGTGGCACATCACCACCATCATCGTCGTCGTCGTTGTCATCATCAGTGTCATGTCTTTCTTCAACGTACACTTTTTCTTCTTCTGTTTCTTCACTATTTATCCACACGAGTTTCTCATCCACGTCTAATGGTCGAGCATCTTCTTCTTGTACTTCAATCTCAATATCATCTTCTTGTCATTGACTGCTACCAATGATCAAAATATTAGTATCGCTTTACATATCTCATCCTTGAGATACAGATACATATCGATTATCGCAT
Organism: Magnolia kwangsiensis; assembly: GCA_037074715.1. Lineage (NCBI taxonomy): Eukaryota > Viridiplantae > Streptophyta > Magnoliopsida > Magnoliales > Magnoliaceae > Magnolia > Magnolia kwangsiensis. The sequence goes on from CM073571.1 coordinate 14,345,892, forward strand.
GGCATATATCGGTTGTATCGCGTAATGTATCACTGTTGTTGAAAACATTGGGAAATTGGTCGAAATTTTCAATGAAACTTCAGTTATTGTTAAAAAAGACATCAATACACACTTATAAATCAAAACATTACAAAAACAAGTGCACATGATAGGTTTTCTTTGTGGGGTCCTAATATATGGTTGTCTAACTAAATTGATGCAAGTATATTCAAAGTCTATTCATATAATTTATAAATGTAAGAAGACGTGTGGAAACACAAGCAATACATTCAAAGAAAAAGAACAATCGCTGGATCAAGTTACAACCATTACATACATGTTTGATTTTATGTTTGAACACAAAGATTGCAACTGATTTGTGAGAAATTGGAAGTTTTTTATTTTATTTTTTCAATTTTCCGTTACTCGGCCCATCTCCAAATCTCGAAATCGATGCTCCCAATCCATAATTTTTCATGCTTTAACAATTTGACACTGATTTAACAAGATTATTAGAAGAAAAAAAAAGGATAAAAAATCAACAATGCTCACCGAATCAAACATGTGAGATATATCCTACTACTTGTGGGTTTTGTATTGCACAGGTGGGATACAAGATATATTGTAGGATATATCGCCCGATATCGTTGATATTTAAAACACTGGCTGCTATTAGGCCTTGTGCTACTACTCGGCCTCCCTCTTCGCCTTTGAGAACCTTTGTCAGGTTTCGATCCATAAGTGACATCTTCAACTTGGGCCCATGTTAAGGTCTCATTAGCAAAGATTGGATCATCGTCTCCATAAGCCACTCACCATCTGCCTTCAAATCATCTAAGGCTAATGGGATTATAGAATCCAAGCTTTTCTCGCCTAGGTTGGAATCTTTCCTGCAACTTCTAGTTATATTGGACGAAGATTGGGTCATTAAGTTTTGTTTATTCGAGACGATTTCTTTTTTTTGTGTGAATCTGCATAACATTTAGAAATTTCAATTCAAGGTGAATTAGCATTGACCTGGCTGCTAAGAGCTGAAACTGAAAGTGAATTATAGAACTCTCAAGTCTTTAACTTACTAACTCAGAATATACTTCAGTTGTGCTTGCAATCACTCGCAGAACATGCAAGGCAAAAAATTCTCATGGCCAGCTTCTGGTAGTGTCGGATTCCTCTTACTCATATCAACTCCATGCATTGACCACTAGTCACTTGTGTAAATAAGTTTAAGTTAGACACTCACTTAGACTTCTTACATTATAAGTTGTAACTTTTAAGAACTAAGAAGTAAGAACAAATGAACAACTATATTCATACTTTGTTGAAGTGCATATTGACTAGGCAGTTTCATACTTCTATGTCAGATAACTCTCTTGAGAAAATCCCTGCACTCTTTATGTAGAAGTTTAGCTCTTGAGACATTCTATCATGTTCTTCTTTATCTGGAATTAGTCTTTCTAAAACATCAAGAAATCCGACTATATGCATTACCGATGCAATAGTCAAATCGGCGGATGCAAAGAATACGGTCAGATTAAGAATGTAGGTAGTCGAATGCAATAGAGATGGCATTTAGTTGCCCCATCTAGGATGGGCTGGTAATCATGCTCTTTATAGTTGAAGTAGTCCACGATTTTGTTTCTGGCCTTCTCCATCACATCATAAATATAGCCCATGAGTAGCTTTTCATCACTTTCCACTGATTGCAATACACTTGCTTAGGGTTCCGATGATTTTAAGGCCTTTATTATTTGATTTCAAAACGATTGGAAAAGAATGGTTTGTTGGACTAACTTTCTTTCAGCCTTCTTTGACCAAGGCCTATTATTCCTATCAATCGACATTACAAAGGTTCTAGATTCAACTTTTTTTGAATGTAACCTTTGTAGCATTAAGAAAGCTGTTGTGAATCGGGCCACGACTAGACAAAATAAATTACACCAAAGGTGGCTTCTCATATGATGGAGAAGAATGTCATACTTGTATGTAAAGACCGTGATTCTCCTAGCCCTAGCAATTACCTTACTATACAACCTACATACATCTTTTAACATTACATCAATACAATGTGTTACGCATGAGGTCTAAAATAAGGGTCGCCTTTTCTCCATAAGAAGGCGACCTGAGGCTACATAACCGACTGCATTGGTCGTGATAACTTGGATAACATATTCCTTTCCTACATCTTCAACTACACTATCTTACAATTTGAATAAATAATTGATTGATGCATCCACAAAATTTTAAAAATAGTGTCCTAGTTGGATAATTAACAAGAAAGTTTATCAATGTGCAACCGGATCTATCGGTCCATCTATCGACCATTAGTGTACAACTATAGATTTTCTAACTCTCTTTGTATTCGAAGATAAAGTTTCCAATAAACTTAACCTCAACTCTCACTCACTTCATGATACAAGTTGACCTATAGCTTCAACCATTACCTTGAAGCTCTTCAACATTACTGTGTTGAAAGCTATACCAGCTTGATACAACCACTTTGCAATATATTGAATCGTGTTTTTTCTATCCTTCTGTTTATGATGGTTTTTCAAAGTATTTTGGGCGGGCCCTTTACCCTTATCCCTTTGGTCAACCACATCTTTGGGATGTGGTCTACACCACCTATCTATAGGCCTATGCCCACGGGATCTTTTGGGTGCCAGTCTAGATCGCCCCATGTATGTAGGTGGTATAGAAGTATCGAAATCTACAACATCAATGTCCTCATAAGCTTCTTTTCATAAATTCTTTTTGAATAATTGCTGTGTCATGTCTTTTTCGAGTATACTTGTCCATGTACTCCATGATTTTCTTACGGATATCTAGAGTAACATTGGGACATGCTCTTGCTGCTTTGCATTTGATCCTAGTGCGTGCGCAAGGTATTGTTTATGCCGGCCAATACTACCGGAACTTACAAATCTGTACAAATCACACACTATCATATACTTTTCACCAGAACTATGATTGTGCTCGTACTTCCAACTTGAGTCTTTGACTTGGGTTTTAAAGAAGAAGATTGGAAAGAAGACATGATGGTGATACTTGATGAATTGAGTTAAGTACTAATTAGTGTATGAGTAACAAGTTACTAACTACTAATTAGTAAGTAGTGTATGAGTAAGTGTAAGACAATTACAGTATGAGTATAAGAGTTAGACAAACAAATATTAAGCTATAGGCTAGCTAGTAGTTAAGTACTAACTACTAAATACTAATGTTGATGCAGTCTACTATTAATCTATTATTAGACTATTACTACATGAGAGAGGGGGGGGGGGGGGGGGGGGTGAGAGTGTCTCGCTATAGTGGAGTTACAATTACAACAATTGAGAGAGAGAGAGAGAGAGAGAGAGAGAGAGAGAGAGGATTGTGGTGTGAGACTTGAGAGTTGAATGTGAGAAAAGAAGTCTTCAAATGAAGTCTCGAATCTTCAAATCTAGTGTTGAACTCTAATGTTGATTGTTGATCCTCTCTTGAAGTCTCGAATCTTGAAATCATGCAGTCTTCAAATCTAACAATGATACACTACACAACACAATTATACAATTACAAATGAATACAATAAAACAAACTAATGTTGGGTGACTCTTAAGTCTTGAGTTGACTTGAGTCTTGACTATTGAAATGGAAAAAGGAAAAGACAACAAATGTTAGACTTAGAAGTTAGAACTTGGAGGTTTGAATGATAATGAAAGAAAGATTGAGATTTAACTAGAGAATGAGAGATTGAGGTAAAGAAAGTGAAAGAAGATGGAGAGAAAGAAAGCAAAGGAAGAGAAGAGAGAATGAGAGATATAGATAATAGATTAGAGAGAGAGTGAATAAGAAAATAAAAGAGATTAGAACGAGAGATTAAGGATTGGTAGTCTGTAGTTGGCTTGGTACTTTGCTTCTTGTCTTCTTGGCCCTTGCTTCTTACTTCTTTGCTTCAAGTGAACTAGTGAAGTGAGTATGAGAGTGTTTAGGCTTTAGAATGCTTTAGAATGAGATAGAGAGTATTAGGAAAGTTTGGGCAAAATATTCGATTTGAAAAAAAAAATAAAATTTAATGCCCAACGGTCAGATTTTTGGCTGTTAGAACTAATGCGATCACATATGCCATTATGCAATCGCATATGGTCTATACGGCATATGCGACCATTGCATATGCCATGCGGCCTATATTATGCTATTGTGCGATGACATAATCACTTATCGCAGATGACAACAGTGGTGACTACAGTGGTACTCGAGATTTAGGAAGTATGATAAACCCCAATAATTAATTACTAGTGTTAAGAAAATAACCTTACAATCAACTAATAAATTAATGAAATATGCAAAAAAAAGAAGAAGAAGAAGAAGAAGAGAAGAAATCTAATAGCTTATTAATTTTGTAAAGTGGGCGGTCAAAGTTTTCTCTTAGCAGTCATCATTGACACCGTGCACCCATTTATATGACCTAATGGCTACATTATTGGTTGTAGCTTTCATGCATCGCACGGGCTTGTACGTAGAACCTAGACTTCACCATCCTAAATGGAATCTAGATCAACCACCACGTCACATATGTGCGCGCCCCCCCCCCCCCCCCCCCCCCCACAAATTATTCTTCCATTCTGACCCCTCTCTAGAGGGGAACAAAAGTCCATGCTTATGTTTATCGAGGCTATCTAAGGTGATGAAATTAGTGAAAAACCCCGGGCCACACTGTCACCTTCACACTTTTGCATTTAAGATAGAAGCCAAATGTGTTTGTAAATGAAACTTGTGATAGCCCTCGCATCCTCAATCACACTCTTAATAGTTGACCTTATACGTTAGAAGCCTCAAGAATCAAATCTATGCGATGGGCTATGCAGGGGATTTAGTAGCTTAGGGTTGTACACGAATCGAGTTAGCTCGCTCGACTCGACTCGAAAAAGCTCAATCCAACTCGGTTCGAAATTGAGTTCGAGCCGAGTCGAGCTGATTTTTTTAGCTCGAAAAAATTTCAAACCAAGTTAGAGCTTGCCCGAGCTCGACTTGAATCGAACTCTGATCGAACTAGTTCAATGACTCGATTACTTTGATATTGATGTTGCTCACCAAGTGTTTGATGAAATAACTCAACGAAGTGTGGTTGGTGGCAAGGAAGGTATATATATGAAACAAATACCTTTTTTTTCTTGATTTTTATGTTGCTTAGAAGGTGTTTGATGAAATAGCTGTAAAACCACTACTATTGTTTTACATACAATGAGATTTTGAAGGTGCAGTCCATGTATTTGTGAAAATGCTGCAAAGGCAAACTCGACTCGAATTGGCCCGAGCTACTGACCGAACCGAGCCGAGCTGGCCAATCAGGCTCGAGGATCGAGCCGAGTTTGAGCTGGGGTCAGCAAGTGGCCGAGCCAAGTTGAGTTGTGCCTAGCTCGACTTGGTTCGACTCGTGTACACCTCTAGTTATACTTCCTTATCAAGTCCTTACCCACCTTTAAAATGCACCCAGTGTCCGTGACAATCTGTTTAATATTCTTCCTCCATACTTCTTTGATCACGTCTTTCATTAGCCCATATATGTATTGTGCATCCTTAATATTGTTTGATGCATCAATATACTTTAGAAAGATGGTCCTCCCTCTATGGTAGATCATAACATTTATGGACAACCAAGTCGACCTCGTCCATTTGTCACACATCAGCATGACACCATGTCTCCCAAAATGGTTTCATATTCCTCAATATACTAAGATATCTCTCTACGTAATCATCCAAGTCCCCATCATCTCACATGGGGTAAGAGGGCTTCACATAGAGGTAGTGTTCAAAATATCAGTATCGTGTTACATATGGCACCCTTAGGATACGGATACGTATCGGTTATCATGTGGGATATAACAGTTGTATCATGTAATGTATCGTTGTTGTTAACATTGGGAAATTGGTCGAATTTTTAAATGAAACTTCAATGATTGTTAAAAAAGACATCAATACACTTATAAAAAAAACATTACAAAAAACAAGTGCACATAATAAGTTTTCTTTGTATGGGGTCCTAATCTATGTGTTTTCTAATTGAATTTGATGCAAGTATATTTAAAGTCTTTTATTAATATAATTTATAAATGTAAGAAGACGTGTGGAGACACAAGCAATACATTCAAAAGTAAAAGAAGAATCACTATATCAGGTTACATACATGTTTGATTTTATGTTTAGACACAAATATTGCAACCGATTTGCGAGAAATTAGAAAATTTTATTTTTTTAAAAGAATCTACAACTCGACCATCTCCTCCAAATCTCGAAATCCAAGCTCAAACATGAAAAATCATGGATTTGTAACAATTCGACACTGATTTGACATGATTTACAGAAAAATAAAATAAAATGATAGAAAATAAAAAAATTCTCACTAGATCAAACATGTGGGATATATCCCATTATTGGTGCGTTTCGTATCACACAAGTGAGATTACAAGATATATCGTGGGATATATCGGCCGATATCATTGATACTTAAAACATTGCATTGAGCCTCGCATGATGTGCTTCCACAATCATAATATTATGGAAGTGTGGACTCGCGGCTTCATTAGCCATGTGGCTATAAATAAACCACATGGAAATAAATTCTTCCATCCCCCCCCCAAAGTATAATGTCAAATCCACAGCTAGATCTGGCATTGTCACTCTCTGAGCAGTGTATACTTGGCCACCAACTGCTCTCACCCCCTTCTATTACGCCCTGCTCCACTATTGCCACCAACCTTTCGCATGGACCCCTTGAAAGTAGGAGTAGAAAATTGTCATCGCCTCTTCTATCTATCCCACTCTTGTAAAGAATCCTGAAGTGTTTGTTGTATTCAAGGTCATCATATTCATCATCCTCAACATACCCAAGACCTTGTATTGGATACACTAAGTCCTCCCCATACCCTCATATGCAACCCACTACTCTCTCATCCTCATCCTAGTACACAGGACCTCCCTCATCTGGGCGTTCATGTCCTTTGAAACACTGGAACAATCTGCAACGTTCTGATGATCCCTTGCCTGGTGCTCCATCTGGGACATCCCACCATTCTTTAGCACATGCCTGACCCAAATCGGTTATTATAGATGGATTGCCCATGCTTCCAATCGACGTCTAGCAACATTCTTCCAGCCAACATCACATTAAGCAAAAAAAAAAAAAGAAGAAGAAGAAGAAGAAGAAGAAGAAATAGCATCCAAAATCGTCTCATAATTTTCCACAATTTATAAAATTATTTTTTACATGAGAAGCTAATAAATATTTATTTAAATCACAAATATTTTCCAAAAGTATAGAATTTATCTGCTACACTAAATCTGCATTATAGGTCCTTTTATGAAAATTTTGAAATAATATTTATATTTTATTTAGAAAAAAATAAAAATGAGTGTGGTTGGTATGTAGATCAGCCTAGACTCGTGAATAGGCACATAGATCAGTCAATTTTGGTTTATCTGTGTATTTTTAAAAAACTGAATGAATTTTTAATTATTTTTCGTTATTCTTAATTAAAAATAGTTTTTTTTTTTTTTCAAAAATTTGAAGAACCGTCGCCAATGGTAGATCAGTTTACAAGTATTGTCAAATGATTTTTTGACACCTTTCAATGAATAGATACATAGATCAACCAAGTTGGTTGATTAGCATTTTTTTAAAAATGATAAATGATTTTAAAAAAAATTCACAATTCTTAATTAAAAATCAAATTTACAAATTCAAGAAACTGTTGTCAATCCATAAATCAGCCTAAAAGTAGTTTAAAATTATTTTTTAACACTTGCAATTTAAATGGATGAAAATGGAAGATTTTCGGATTTTCTCCAAATTTGAAAATAAGAGTATAAAATCCATGATTTTGCATGTAAAACCTGCATAATCATGGATTAGTGAGTTATCTCTACCAATTCTAAACAAAAAGAAATGAGTAAAAACAACTAAAATCACAAAATCTCACCAAATGGGTTCTCCGACCCATTTCCACCCTTCGTTTGTGATTTCCTCGCAAAAAAAATGTGACGTCTTCTAGAACAACTCAAAAGGAGTTGCCCTTTGTTTTCTGGTTTTCATTAGGCATGTTACCCTCGTAAATGCACTCACATATAGAAAGGTAGAAGTTGCCCTTTGTTTTCTGGTTTTCATTAGGCATGTTACCCTTGTATCAAATACATATCATACGTATCAACGATACGAGGAACGTTTAAATAGGTGCTCTGACTATATTTGTGAATTGTGATTCATCAACAATATCATGATATATCACATGATATCATCGATATGCCGTGCAGTACAGGGAATTTTCTAATTCCTGCTTATCGAATGGGACCATGCTATACAGATGATATTGTACAATATTATCAATACTATTAACATTGTATCTAGGTAACATTGAGGATACCCACAATGAACTCATGTTGTACCTATGGTGCACCTAATATAGAATAGACAGGAAAACATAAATAAAGTTCTCCATTTATGGAATAGATCCTGATGCATCAAGATCAAAATAAGCTCATTTGGGTCACGTCCACCGTATGGACTCACATCTCAACTTATTAGTAAATTTTAAGTTCTCTTTCAAAAATCTTTAAAAAAAAAAAAAAAAAAAAAAAAAAAAACAAGAAGAAGAAGAAGAAGGTTATCACTTACCAGTTACATTTTTATTTATTTTTAATGCATAGCAAGTATTATTAAAATCAGAAAAGAGAGCAACTAGGGACAGAACAATGTAATACAAAAGGACTCTTGCCATTGTTGGCAACTTACTAATTCATGTTTCCTTCTGCATACACAAATACAATCTTCATTTTGATGTTATGGTATCTTTGTAAACTCTGTTTCTTATCAGACCTTTGGTTGAGTACGGAAGAAACAGACAACATGATTCTTAACAATGAAGGTGAGATGATTCACCATGTTATTGAGAGTGGGCTATTTCAGTGCGTGGGAGAGAGCCTCACAGGAATATTCGAGCTATGGGAGGGAAGTTTTTTTTTTTTTTTTTCATCTTTTTCTAGGGAGTGGTCGGATATATGTTGATGTAACCTAGGGGTACCCATGTAGGTTGCATTCTTGGCCCTGCGTACTTTTTCTTTTAATAAACTATCATTGCCAAGGAAAAGTTATGTGCCAATGAAAACAGGAGGTAAATCCAGGAACAACTCCAGTGACATCAACATAGCTACTAGGACAAGAACTTGATTTGTCAGTTTCCTTTTATAGTGCTATTTGTATGTCGGTTATATAGCCTTATTGCATTTCTTTCATCCCAGTGCATTTTCTGTGTCATCACATCACCACCACTATCATCTTAGCCTTTTTCCAGCAATTTGGGGTCAGCTTTTAATGGTTATATTGACAGAACTTATATGATCAGCTGCCAACCAAATGTTGAACATCCTCTTTCTCCCTAGCTTTGGAACTGTTGATGGCAAATTCGCAGTATACTTTCAACTCTTTCAAATAATTGTGAGGAGTTGGCAAAAGTCCACTAGGTCAGGTTTGCTATGGCAGAGATCTTGCATATCTCTTAAGGTTGGTTCATCTTGCAAAGCCCACAGTGGGAGTCAATGATGCCATGATATGGTCCAAGGAGAAATCCGGCAGATGCTCCATGAAATCCTTATACAATCTATTCAGTGGCCACCCTTGGGAAATCTCACCACATCGCACTGCACACATATGGCATTATGGGGCCCCTCCTAAATTTGCGGTCTTAACTTGGTTAGTCAGAAACAACAAAGTGTTAACAGTAGATAATCTTTGCCGAAGGATATTGCCACTTACAAACATGTGCATCATGTGTATGAATGCTGAGGAATCAGTGAACCATCTCTTTTTCTATTGCTCCTTTGTAAAAGAGATGCCAGATATCTTTTTTCCCCCCTTTTTGGCATATTGTGGGTGGTCCCTAGGTCAATGGAGCTCTTCCTCCTAGCTTGGCATGGGGGAGGGATAGGCAAAAAGGGCGGAGCTATGTGGAGATCGTTGTTCAGAGTATCCCTGATATTATCAAAATATCTCCGATATTATCCATATCTTCAGATTGGTGATACTGATAACACTGGTAGCGATACCGATAATACTGGTGGCCTCAGATGTTCCAAGTATTGATGATGTATTGCTAAGTATTGCGAATGCATTACCAATATTTTTGACCATGTAAATTCCAGGTGCCGCTTGTATTGCCAGGGTGTCAACGATATTTTACTAATATCATCAATGTATCGATATCATCAAAAATCTATTTATAAAAAAGATTTCCATTTTAAATATTTTTATGGGCACCATGGTTGTATGTAGTGTTTAAATTGTCAACGATAATATCAATCATATCATAATGTTATTGTTATCATAATATGGATATATCGATACCATAGTTTTTCGTATCCTTTCTAGTTGTCAACAATTTCACGATGAAATATCATGTGTTGTTGATATTATGAAATATTAATGTTTGGATGAAAAGTTGGATGGTTGGATGGATAGATAGGATGATTGGATATATGGGATGGTTGGATTGGTTTCTTATGACAGCACTACTTTTAGGCCCCCTTTAAATGGAAACTATATATATATATATATATATATATATATATATATATATATATATATATATATATATATATATATATATATATATATATATATATATATATATATATATATGCATTCCTCATGCAATTTTTTGATTCCTTAATATGAAAATGTGTATTTTAGCATCTTCTGAAATTCCACCGTTTTCCCCATATTCCCCCAATGTTTCCCTGCATTTCTAATTATTGGCTATATTATCCGCGATATCGATATTGTTTCCATATCCCTGGCCAGCGAAACTTACAGCAATACTGATACTTTGAACACTGGTGGAGATTGGCTTTATTTGGCAGGAATATGGTCACTTTAGGACGAAAGAAACAAGTGCTGCTTTAGAAATCAGAGAGGTCCGGTTTTGGCTTGTTTCGTTTGAGCTGGGCTTTTAGTCCAGGAGTGGGATATCTCTGTTAACATTGTAGATCATAATTTACCTTTTCCAGATTTCTGGTCTGCACTGTAAATAGTTTTGTTGATAAATAAATGATTGCCTGAAAAAAAAAAAAAAAAGCACAGTTGATGTTCGTTTGTGGACTGATGAGTATATTTTCTAAGTTGCATAGCTGTAAACAACTACGTTACTAGGTGCCTAAAACAATGGCTTTTGGCTTTTTTCCCTAAGCATTACCCAGTTGTTTTGAATTTTTTGTTGCTAGTGCATTTACTAAATTACGGTAGTGGATGCCTATAATCAATATTTCCTGTCCCATGGAGTCAGTTAGCTATAATGATAATGTGGTGAGATTTTACTCTCTGGCTATTTGCAGACACATTCCAAGCACAACAAAATTTGCCAGTCGTTCCCGCGTCAAGAATGTTGCAGAAGGTATCTCCTGAAACAGACGTTGATTTTAAGTTTTCACCAAATGAGGTCACTGTCAACAACGAGAGTGGAAAAGATGTAGTTGGGACAGGCCTGAAGAATGAAGTCGGTGAATATAATTGCTTTTTAAATGTAATTATACAGGTTTGTGGTTGCTAACTTCCCAAGAAGTGATTTTCAAATTTTACTCTCTTCAAATTAATTCCATTTTGCCAAATTTTTTTTGTTCAAAGTTTAGATATTGATGGGCTTATCTTATCATGATAATTCAGTCCTTATGGCATTTAAGACGGTTCCGGGAGGAGTTTCTGAGGACGTCAAGTTCGCTGCATGTGCATGTTGGAGATCCTTGTGTCGTATGTGCATTGTTTGATATTTTTACTGCTCTGAGCATGGCATCTGCAGATAAACGAAAAGAAGCTGTTGCTCCAACTTGTCTGAGGGTTGCTTTGAGCAACTTGTATCCTGATAGTAATTTCTTCCAGGAGGTAAGTTCACAAGAGTCTGCTTGTATCTTTAATTTCAGGTTCCATTTTTTAATATCTGCCACTTCCACAAAGTAGTGTTTGATCATTGCACACAATTGATAGCTTGGACATGGGAAATTTTGGGTGGATCATTAGCTTGCATTTAGATTTGATACAAACCATCTAAACCATGGAAAAGATCCTGTGCTGTGACTTATATGTAAGTAATTTAGCCAACATCTCCATGCATGAAGAATACTATCCAGACTGTTCATCTGCTGAACCCTTCCATGGATGGGTTGTTGATGCGGACACAAGCGCATTCAAGGTGTACCAACGAAGAAAGTGCCAACCACAAGTGCCGTCCTTGTAGATAGGCGATTATTGAGGAGTTGAAGACCTTTCACATGTGATTGGATATATAGAAGACCCCACTCAGGGAAGACATGTGAAGGAAGATTGGAGAAAGACGACTGAGCGCCCGAACTTTCCCGTACTTTTGTTATTTACGCATTTTTGCTTAGTTTAGGGTATTTTAGTAATTTGATGTCTTTATTTGCTTATTATAGGGGTATTTTAGTAATTTTATGTCTTTATTTGCTTATTTAAGTGGGTTAAAGCCCTAAACTCGAATTTTTAACTATTGATTAATGAAAAGCAAATCCTTTGGTTGCCTCCTTCCTCTCTTCTCTCTAACGGTGCTTCTTCTCTTCCTTTGATCTTCTTCTTCTAATTTCTTCTCATGCTCCTCCAACTTCTTCAAGGTAATTATTTTCTTCTTTCTATTTTTCAGTTTTGGCTAATTCTTCTTCGATCAAAATCTTGAGAATCGATCTAAACCCTAAACCCCCAAATTCTCAAATCCCTAATCCGAGAAACTTCATGGTTCTTCGGACTAGTGATCTTCATTGATCGATTGGGTGTGATCATGCAAGATCGGGAGGTCTCATCCCTCGCTGGATCCAACCTAAGTAATAATTGAATTTCATATTCCATAGTTGTGATGATGGCCCACTCCATTGCATGTTTCCTTTATGATTTTCTCAGTTATGATGATTACTGCTAGAATTTTAGATCATTTATTCTTTTTATTTTCACTGTTTAATTATGTTCATGAGCATGCATCATAATTAGGGCTGTCCTGCGTCAAATTTGGTATCAGAGACTAGGCTTGCATGGTTTTTTTTTTTTTTGTTTAGATTGAGTTATCAAATTAGGGTTTTGATTTTTAGGTTTAATTTAGGAAAGTCCCAGATTTAGAAAGTTTTCAATTTTAGTAACTTTCCAATTTTAGAAAGTTCCTAATCTGAAAAGTTTTCAGATTTGAGTTGTTTTCTGTTTCAACTTAATTGTGACAGTTCATAGTAGTTTTGCATTCATCGCATTCATCTTGAAAGTCATAACACCTAGTAGTCTAGTTGGGTAGAGTTTGGTTCAAGTTTTCATTGTATACCCACGAGAAGAGGTAGAGGTTTCGGACTTCAACCTACCATGAATAACGAGCAATTATCTGAGCAACTTGCTCAATTGATACAAAAGATAACCGCCCTAGAAGTGGGTCAAAAGCGTGAATTTGTCCGCCTTGAGGACCAAATTACCACTACCATGACTAAGGTCGAGCAACTAGAGGCGTCCCAAAAAGAAAACCCCGCTGTAGGGAATGATGCGTACTCCCAAGTGGGAGGAATCATTGAAGAACGCGCGGCCACACGTGGTGGTAGTGCGGATAGAGATTGTGGTAACGGTCGTGGTGTGGTGCGAGAGGCACGAGCCACATGTGATCATCAAGACCGCTATGATCCAGATGAGTGTGCGATGAAGAGTGTGAGAGTTGAGGCCCCGAGTTTTGATGGGCGCTGGGATCCCAAGGCATTCCTTGACTGGGTTGCTGACATGGACCACTACTTTAAATGGTATGGCATGTCGAAAAATCGTCAAATGCGGTTTGCTAAGATGAAGCTTGTGGGTCAAGCCAAGCTCTTCTGGACCAACACCGAGCGTAGGATAGAGTTGGTAGGGCCCCTATCACACATTGGTATGAGATGAAAGAGAAATTGAAGGAAAAGTACCTTCCTCTCTCATACCGTCAGAAGCTCCTTGACCAATGGCAATCCTTACGCCAAGGGTCAATGTTTGTCACTGACTACATCGCTAAATTTGAAGAATATGTGATGCGATGTGATATCCAAGAAGACCCTCTAGTAACGCTCCTGCGTTTCAAGACAGGCCTTCGTGCGGATCTTCAGCGCGAGCTTATGACTCGGCCCTTAACGGACTTGGATGAAGCATATCAAGTCGTGCAAGAGTTAGAGCAATATCTGAAGGCTCCTGTCGTTCATCGTTTTGAGTCTCGAGACTCCAGTGCTAGATGTAGTTTCCAGGAAACTAGACCTAATATCGGTAGTCAACCTAGGGCACAGGCGACCATTCCGCCTAGGCCTAGGGAGGACAAGGGCAAAGGGGTTCTTGGTGCCGGTCCTAGTAACATGAGCCAAGTGAGGTGCTATGAGTGTGGCAATCTTGCCCACATGTCTAATCAGTGTCTTATGAAGAGCCGTGGGAGAGCCTTAGTTATAGGCGAGTCCCACGAGAGTGGTGATGACCAGGGTGATTATGAAGTTGAAGAGTATTACCCTGAAGGATGACTTACTGATGAAGAAGAAGTGGATGGAGAAGCAACGCTTGCAGTAGTCAGACATGTGCTAGCTCAGTCTAGAAGTAGTGTTGACTGGCGTCGAAGCACTATCTTCTACACTATTGCCAAGTGTGGTGAAAAGAATTGTAAGGTGATAGTGGACAGTGGAAGTTGTCAGAATGTGATTTCCACTAGCACCTTAGATCGATTAAAACTGAAATCCACACCTCATCTAGACCCGTATAAAGTTTCTTGGGTTGACAAAACTTCCCTTCTTAACATGTTCACCCACTAGACAACGTAGAAAATTTTCAAGGCTACGGTTTACCACTTCAGTTTGATCATCTGTTTGTGGGTGGTAAGCAGTAGAAAATTGCAAACGAGTTCTCATAATGTGCCACGGTGTCTTCCAAAAATAGCTAGTAAATCGAACATCACGATCAGACACTATGGTTTTAGGTAACCCATGGAGACGCACCACACCATCAAAAAAGAAACGAGCAACATGAGATGTATCCGACGTCTACGAATATGGGAGGAAATGCACCATTTTAGAAAAACGGTCCACAACGACAAAAACGGAATCGTGTTTTTTTATAGTCTTGGGAAGCCCAAGCACGAAGTCCATACTAATGTCCTGCCACGGAGCATGTGACACTGGTAATGGCGTGTACAACCCGGTATTTTGCTTTCTTTGCTTTGCCAGCTGACATGTTCGACACTGCCCTAAAACTTTGGCTACGTCTCGCTTGAGACTTGGCCAATAGAAACGATCTTCCACGAGGGCAATGGTCTTATCACGACAAAAATGGCCAGCTATCCCTCCTGAATGAAGCTCCCAGATGAGGAATTCACGAAGGGACATACGGGGAATACAAAGTCTTTCTCCCTTGAAAAGGAAGCCGTCTTTAAGAACATATTCACCCATAATATGCTGGTCACTAGAGAGCGACGCGTAAGTACCCTCAAAATCAGGACATGGGGTATTCATTTTTCAGTTGCTCAAATCCGACTACCTCTACACTCAAGGAGTTGAGCAACGCCACTCTCCTAGCAAGGGCATCCGCTGGTTTGTTTTCAACTCCGGCCTTGTGTTTCAAAACAAACGAATATTCCTGAAGAAACGCTACCCACTTGGCATGCCTTGGGTTGAGTTTCTTCTGAGAATGCAAATATCTCAAAGCCTTATGGTCAGAAAACAAAACAAATTCTTGCGGTAGGAGATAGTGTCGCCAATGTCTCAGGGATTGCGCTACCGCATAAAATTCTTTGTCGTAAGTGGAGTATTTTTGTTTTTCCTCATTCAATTTCTCACTGAAATAGGCCACCGGGTGTCCTTCTTGACTCAACACTCCACCTATCCCGACACCAGACGCATCACACGCTATTTCAAAAACTTTAGAAAAGTCAGGTAGACACATGACAGGAGCTTCCACCATCTTGCCCTTAATTTCTTTAAAAGCCTTGACTGCGGCTTTAGACCACACGAACTCTCCATTTTTCATGCAATCGGTAATGGGAGCCATGATCGTGCTAAAACCCCTAATGAACCGACGATAAAAAGTAGCTAGGCCGTGAAAGCTTCGCACCTCATGAATGTTCCTTGGTTCTGGTCACTCAACTATGGCCCTGACTTTTTAGGGTTTGCACGCATCCCGTCAGATGACACTATAAATCCTAAGAACACAACTTGGCTAGACATGAATGTACATTTTTTAAGATTAGCATACAACTTTTCCTCCCTAAGGACACTACAGACCTTCTTTAAATGTTCAAGCTGTGATTCCTTAGTGGTACTATAAATAAGAATATCGTCAAAGTACACCACTAGGAATTTTTTCATGAACGGCCTCAAAGCTTGTGTCATCACCCGCATGAAAGTACTGGGTGCATTAGTCAAGTCGAAGGGCATGACCAACTACTCATACAGCCCATCTTTCGTCTTAAATGCCGTCTTCCACTCATCTCCTGGGCGTATACGGATTTGGTGATATCCACTCTTGAGGTCTATCTTAGAGAATATAGTGGACCTAGCCATCATGTCAAGAAGTCTAGGTATAGGGAACCTATACTTGACAGTAATTTTGTTTATGGCACGGCTATCCACACACATGCGCCACGTGCCGTCTTTCTTTGGCGTCAATAATGCAGGCACGGCACAAGGACTCATACTCTCTTGGATGAAACCCTTTTGCAGAAGCTCATCAACTTGCTTCTTCAACTCTGCATGCACCGCAGGGTTCATCCTGTAGTGAGGAAGGTTCGGTAGAGTAGACCCTGGGATAAGATCAATGGCATGCTGTATGTCCCTCATAGGTGGTAACTCATTCGGTAATTCTTCAAGAAATACATCACTGTATTCCTTCAGGACCGAGGTCACCTCACGGGGCAACTCTGATGGAACCTCAGGTGTAATCTCTCTAGCCACAAGGGCATACACCATAGAATCATCCTTAGCCTCTTTTTCAAACTCTCTTGCGATGATTATATGAAGAGACTTAGGTTTGGATTTCCCCATTTCTCTAGGCTCACTTGCCTTCTCATCCTTTTTCTTCCCTAGTGTATTCTCAGATGGCATGGGATTAAGTTTGATCTTTTTACCGTTATACATAAAAGTACACGCATTCGAACGGCCAAAGATCATGACATCATTATTGAATAGCCACGGTCTACCTAGGATAACATGTCCCACATCCATAGGTAAAACATCACACCACAGGAACCTAATTTTACCAACTGCTGAACTTGCTTATAATGGGTCAGTTAATAGATCTACAGGGTTGAGTCCTTTTGAAATTGTAAGTGGTTATAAGCCTAGAATGCCCATAGATCTCTTACCCATGGCTGTTACCCAAAGGTCTTCTGAGTCAGCCGATGCATTTGCCATCCATATTCATGATTTTCATACACATATTAGACAGCGGTTAAATAAGAGCAATGATGATTATAAAGTTTCAGCTGATTCTTATCGTAGAGTGCAAGAATTTCAAGAAGGAGACTGTAATGGTGCGAATAAGGCTAGAGCGATTCTCTCAAAGATCTGGTAAAAAATTACAAGCGCGTAGTGCTGGACCATTCAGGATATTACAAAAGGTTGGGTCCAACGCGTATCGGATTGACCTTCCACCTGCAATGAGCATTAATCCAACTTTTAATGTGGAAGATCTAGTTCGTGCCCATACTCCCATTGTTGATACATCGTCCCTTTCATGGCCTTTTTCTGAGTTTGCTACCCAACCTCTTCCACCCCCTCCACCCATTACCCATACAGAAGAAATTGAGAAAATCTTGGATGACGAGATAGTATCCACGAGAGATGGAGGTTTCCAAAGGTATCTTGTTAAGTGGAAGAACAAACCATCATCTGAATCTACGTGGCTGTCGGGCGATGCATTGCAGGGTATTGATCCAGATCTACTAGAGCGCTACAAAAGTTTCAACTCGTCGGAGTCGAGTTTTTCTCACCCGAGGGGAATTGATGTGGACACAAGCGCATTCAAGGTGTACCAATGAAGAAAACGCCAACCATAAGTGTCGTCCTTGTGGATAGGCGATTATTGAGGAGCTGAAGACCTTTCATATGTGATTGGACATATAGAAGACCCCACTCAGGGAAGACACATGTGAAGGAAGATTGGAGAAAGAAAACCGAGCGCCCGAACTTTCCCGTACTTATGTCATTTGCACGTTTTTGCTTAGTTTAGGGTATTTTAGTAATTTGATGTCTTTATTTGCTTATTCTAGGGGTATTTTAGTAATTTTATGTTTTTATTTGCTTATTTAAGTGGGCTAAAGTCCTAAACTCGAATTTTTAACTATTGATTAATGAAAAACAAACTCTTTGGTTGCCTCCTTCCTCTTTTCTCTCTAACGGTGCTTCTTCTCTTCCCATGATCTTCTTCTTCTAATTTCTTCTTATGCCCCTCCAACTTCTTCAAGGTAATTATTTTCTTTTTTCTATTTTCTAGTTTTGGCTAATTCTTTTTCGATTAAAATCTTGAGAACTGATATAAACCCTAAACTACCAAATTCTCAAATCCCTAATCTGAGAAACTTCCTGGTTCTTCAGACTAGTGATCTTCATTGATTGATTAGGTGTGACCATGCAAGATCGGGAGGTCTCATCCCTCGCTGGATCCAACCTAAGTAATAATTGAATTTCATATTTCATGGTTGTGATGATGGCCCACTCCATTGCATGTTTCCTTTATGATTTTCTTAGTTATGATGATTACTGCTAGAATTTTAGATCATTTATTCATTTTATTTTCGCTGTTTAATTATGTTCATGAGCATGCATCATAATTAGGATTGTCCTGCGTCAGTTGTGCTCAAAACAGACCAGTTTTTACTGATTGAATCCCCTGATTGGACTTTTGATGACCACAAGTGGATGTTAAAAAAAAAAAAAAAAAAACATAGTGGTTAACACTCGATAGGCAAAAATCCTCCAATCAGGGGCTTTGATTTTTGGTGTATGTCTTTTCCATGGTAGGTACCAATAGATAAACGGTCCAGATTTTTTGCGTTTGGGACATATGATGGAGATAGTGTTTGATAACTAGTTTAGTAACAATCATTGGACATTGTATCCTTTTCCATAAGTATTCTTGTTGATGGATTTGATGGGTTTAATGCAACTTGCAGGCACAAATGAATGATGCTTCTGAAGTACTGGTGGTTATCTTTGACTGCTTACATCGGTCATATACTGCCGGTTCTCGTGCTTCTGATACTGAATCAGAGGAAAGTAATTGTGCAGGCTCTTGGGATTGTGCAAGCAATGCTTGTGTAGCGCATACCCTTTTTGGCATGGACATATATGAACAGATGAATTGTTATAGCTGTGGTTTAGAGTCCAGACATCTAAAGTACACTTCATTTTTTCACCATATCAATGCCAATGCGCTTCGAACAATGAAGGTATGCCTTTCATAAGGACATTATTTGTGTCGAATGACCCTGTTGACCTAGAATTAAAGATGGGAAGCAGAGTTTCTTATTCCTCACAAACTCTGTACTAGACTACTAGTGGAGCCCATGGTCTGGTGTTCCGCACCTTTGATCTGATGGCCCTGTCATCGGTGGACCATGCTTCAAAGACCTCCCCCATGAGACATACTTGCCCCTTGCAAGTGATGGCCTGCAAATAGGCTGCTTAGAAAAGAATACAGCTATGATCCACATTCGAAGAATATCAAAATTTGGTGGCATGGATTGTCCAATCTGGGTTATCTGCAGGCATTGTCCATCCATGGTGGGACCCAGGAAGCAATGGTCCCCACTTTTAAGTAGTGTGTGGAGTAGGGAGCCTCCCCATTCTATGGTATCTGCCTGAATAAGATAAATTTTAATTGTAAAAATTAGTTAAGGATTACCCCAGTGGTGCCATTTTCTGAAGAAAATAACCCAAAAACACAGTACCATCCCATGCACCAGCTGAGGGAGTGGTAGTCTCTGGGAATTCCCAGACCACATCCAACCTGTTGAAAGATGTTGCACCTAGTCTGTCTTGCTTTACCCAGCAATGTCTTAGGAAATGTAGTGATTTCTTTTTAACCTGTTAACAATATGTTTTCATCTTTCTTTATTCAGATTACATGTTCAGATAGTTCTTTTGATGAGCTTTTGAGGCTTGTGGAAATGAATCATCAATTAGCTTGCGATCCGGAGGCCAGTGGTTGTGGAAAGCTAAACTATATCCATCATATCCTTTCGACGACTCCACATGTTTTCACAACAGGTATACCAGTGGCTGTTGAGTTGAGTTCCGCCCTTTCTTCTAAAAATCACCCGTGGTTTCTTTGCCAAACATTTAAATTGATAAGACATGTTGGTGTGGATGTTGCAGTTCTGGGTTGGCAGAATACTCGTGAAAGTGCAGATGACATATCGGCAACATTGGCAGCCATTACCACTGAGTTGGATGTTGGGGTCCTGTATCGTGGCCTAGACCAGGGAAATAAACATTGCCTAGTTTCAGTGGTATGTTCAGATGAAACTTATAATTTAGTTACGTTCAGGTATTGATCTTGTATTTTGCATTATTTTTTTTTGCTGCAATTAACAAAGATTTTTGTTTTTGTTTTTTGTTAATTTGTATTTGGGTTATAATTATCGGCCCCATGCTGAGCTGAACTGAAACATCTCTCTCTTCGTCAATCCCATTCTCAGCAATCTTGTGCAGAACACCTACCTTAGGATGGCTAGCATCACCTCTTTTGCTCCTTGGGTGAATGCTAATTATGCTAAACACCAGTGCCCTACATGTACCAGTGTGGCATGTCTGAGAGATGTTGTACATTCATCAGGGTTGACTCCTGCTTGAGTGTAATTCTAGCCTAAAAGCAGGTTGGTGATGAATTGATCCACTTATCAAGTGTGCCTGATGTCAGTGAATGTGGACTTAGACGTCTATTTCTTACCCGTTTGGCCTACTGAATGAGAGTGACTAGACTCATTTTTGGGCCAAGGATCCTGCCTAATGAACAGAGTAGTTCTTAACATGCACTGCATTATTACATTTTAGAATTCTTATGTTTGATGTTTGAAATTGTGCTTCTGTGACTATTATAATTCATCATCTTCACCATTGTCATCATCAGATCTTGTCCCAGCTATTTAGGGTTGGCTATACAAATCAGGTGTCTCTAATCTATTGTCAGGCCTAGTCCTCAATAGGTTTACAAGCCTTCATAGCCCTTCTCACCACCTCGATCCAGGTCCTCTTACATCTCCCCATTCTTTCAGGCCTTTCAACCCTGAGCATAGTTCCCCTTCTTGTTGGGGCTGTCTTCAGCTTCGATCACACATGGCCACCCCCTCCCTCATTCTCTTCTATGAGGGCTGCTTATAATGGTGCTTCAAATGACCTCATTCTTGATCGTCCTTCCTAGTTTTTAAACACATCCATCTCAGCACCTCATCCTGCAACTCGAATAATCTCATGATGCCTCCTAGTTGCCAACACTTCTCCCCATGGCGTATCTGGTCGAATAGCCTCTTATAGAATCTTCCCTTTAAATTTTATTGGCATGCACCATCCACACAAACTATAGAGGTAAATCTCCCCTTCTTTCTCCCAGCTGCAGTTCTGGTGGACACATAATTTTTGTCAATGCTTGACACAAGTCTTTTGAAGGATGCCCATCTGACATCAACTACTGGGTGTGGGGCTGGCTGCCATGTTGCCTCTGGGTGAAAGAAAATCTTACCTTTAAAAAAATTTTAAAAAAATAAAATTAGATCCCATGATCATTGCAAATATTTAACATCCATATTGCCACTATTTATCCCATTATTATCCAATTCACTTAAAATTTTAGTATTAGTCATATACACTGTGGAGCTGCCTGATGAGCGAACTGGATGCTGCACATTTGAGCCACATTGCGTGGGGTGCTTGCGCTTCGTGATTGCAGATGTGCATCTACTAGTAGCATTACTTTGTCAAATACCATAATAATACAAACATTTATATGATCCATCTTGCTGCTCTTTACCTCAACATCATCCATTTCACTCCATAACAATTGTTCTTCAATCTGCAGGTTTGTTATTATGGGCAGCATTATCACTGCTTTGCTTACAGTCATGAACGTGAACAATGGGTCATGTATGATGACAAAAATGTGAAGGTAACAAGACCGATGGGATTCTCCCCTCTACTCTTATTGGGTTTGTCTGATCTGGTTTGGTGTGCACAGGTAATTGGTGGCTGGGATGATGTTCTTACCATGTGTGAGCGAGGGCGCTTGCAACCCCAGGTTCTCTTTTTCGAAGCTGTAAATTAGTCTTTGGCGGAAAAGATGACCTCTTTTGGCTGGTTAGCTCAGTCTCAACCTGATTTTGAGCCGTTGGTTGCATGGGAGTCCATCACTAACTACTTGCTTTGCTGCCATCCGCAAGTATGTTGCATGGATACGATCATCTTTCTTTTAGTGCCAATGATGATGGGCCGCCAGTTATAAGTTATAATGAATACATTGATTGCACTAGAGGCAAATGAAGAGCTGAAGTGAACCCGTATCAGTAGAAGTGGATTTTGGGTACCTCAGACAACAAATGCATTAGGAAGGCTTCTATTTCAACATCATGAAATCTCATGATCAAAGAGATAAAACTCTAGGTATCTATGACTTTGAGCCCAACTCTATATTGGAGGCAGACTCCTGTGTTTTTGTCCAATAAGGTGGTGGGGCCCAGGAGCCAGCCCAGTTTTGCCTGGGAATGGCTGCACGGAGAATGCTTATCATGAGGGAGTGTTCAGAACAAAAACGGCATTGCCAAGCTTTGAACTTGCCGAGCAGATTTTGGGGTATACGTGTAGGCAGAAGTTGGTTTTGACTGCAGAATTGAAAGATATACTGTGCATAAACCTCGTAATGATGGGCATAGTTGCATACGGTGATGCTGGTTGCCAATGAAAAATGTATCTTTCCTTTTGCATTTGGATGACGCTATCAATTGACATTTTTTGAGGATTTGAGCAATTTTCATCTGTATAGAGCAATGCATCTGAACATAAAAATAAAAAGAAAGAAATAGAACAGACGAGGAGAGGATGGAGATTTTGGTGGTTTTAGGATTCTTATAGTGACTATTTTGCTTGGCCCTCTTGTTCCTTCAGGTCGGAAGAATTTTTGCGAGAGGTGGCTGTCAGCATTTTCATTTCATTATTTTTCTCTCTTTTTAATCATGTAAGCATAGCTTTTGAAAGTGATTTTTTCTCCATTTAGGAGGGGAAACTTTTGGGCTGGAAATCCTTCAAAGTTGGTGGTTCCCATGCCCTCCCTCTCAGTTTCATGTCCATAGTTCTCCTTTTCTTGCAAAATCCAAATTTTGGAACATTAAAGTTGCCTTAGGCATATCATGTTGAGCCGTCTAAAATAATACTGATTTTGGAGAATTTCTGGCACCGATGTGAATTGTTTTTATGTGGTAATTCTTTCTACTGGGAAAAAGAGGAAGAAATGAGCCATGTTGAATGGGACTGAGGGTGCAACTCAGCCTAGTGTGTTAGGTTGAGTTGATGGTCAACTCAAACCCAACCCAGACATGAGAAGAGCCTGCTCAAGGTATTATTGATTACATGAAGCTTATGCGATTGGGGTTTGGATTGGCTTGGGTCATGTTAACACTTGCAGCTAGTAAACTAACGTAAGAAATTAAACATCTAACAATCAAATAACACCATTAAATCAACACTTGTAACTAATGAATTAGCACAAGCAAAAATAGTTTATTAAGTGCTTGTAAACAAATATTTCTTTTATTTAAAAAAAAAAAGAAAGGAAGAAGATAAATCTCACTAGCCTTTTGAAAGGCAAATCCAAGTGATAAATGACAACTATAACACCCATCACTGATCATAAAGTCTATTTCAATATAAAATATTTTATTCGTCACATAAACACAAATTCAACAACAACACAGCAACTATTAAACAGGCAAAAGTCCAATGCCTAAACAAGCACTAGTCCACCATCAAAAAGCCCCTTATCACATATTTTATGTCACTGTGACTTGCATAGCATATAGTCCACTATGTGGCAGGTTCCGATCACCAGATCACTTTACGTTAGGACCCGGAGGTCAGTTTTGATCATGAACCCTATTTTAGATGCAACCTTTCAACAGCGGCCAATCACTGGAAGTGTCCCCAAGATATCTATTTGGTAATACCATTCACGTGCAACATGTAACATCATCTCAAGTGCGCCCTTCTAGCAAGATTCCTATGGATGAGATGGTAAACGGGCTTGCCTCCCTCAGAGATCTCTGGTCTCGGTTGTAGATGAGATGGGCCTATAGAAGCCACCACCTCTCCAATGCTTGCAAACTACCACCATGGTCCAGCGCATATTTGGTGCATGTGAAAGACTGCTAATGCTAACTGCTAATATTTTTTGCGTGCAAGAAAAGGCTATTCATCAGTTCCCCACTGTGTACACGTCATGGCCCAAAAATAAGACTGCTCCAGTCATCCGATGGGTCAAGAAGCGTAACCGTTTCTCCAGCCATGCTCTCCAAGCGGAGCATTACGGACCCCAAATCCCAGATGAGATGGAAGTGTTGGCTTTCATCCCACCTGCGGATTGGTCCATCTGTCTTGTCCACATTTTGTGTAACACCCAAACAAGTACTAAGCAGATATCCTGATTCCAATCTGCCTTAACAGCAGCATATATACACCCAAGGAGCAAAAATGAGAATTGAAATTCGTCCAAAAAAAAAAAAACCACAAACAAACAGATATGGAATAAAGATACAGGGGGTGGTCCAAATGATACTTGTGTTATACTTGTGTTACTAGTGCCCAAATCCGGATCACCAGAGACTGCACACATGAGAAGCTTCAATAAACGTTTCTTACATGGATTAGCACTGCATTGGATGCACCAGTGAACTGAATTGCAATAATTACTTCTATAGAGGAAATGAACAAATTGTAGTTTTGGTAATGAGAAAGTAGCCTCGGATTGCACTTAAATCCCCGTATTCAACTTGAAAGAGACGTAATAGCAACTTGAGCCTCACCCATCAGTACAATTAGTAGTGTATGCGTGATTTGATCATTTCCACTTTATTGAACTAATTATTGCAGTTCAATTCAATAGCACATCTAAACACAGCTCAACTGAAGGAATCTAAGCCAGACATGGTCATACACTGACGACAGCAGCAAGAAGCTCTGCCACTCTGCTAATCAGTGTATTACGGGCTTGAGGGGGTGTGCTCGAAGGTCCGACAAGTTCAGATTCGAGTCAAGCTCTTCATCTATCTCTCCAACAACACTTCTGCAGAAGTTGAAAAGATGAATTAAAAAATGGAGTGGGTTCATAATAAGAAAATGATCAAGTTGATGAAAGAAGAAAGCCTAATGCTGCATTTGGGCAAAGAATCAAGAATATTTTATCTCGTGGAATATGTCAGATAGAGATTGTATGAATTTGATATGTTGTTTTGCATGAGGTTTTCGGCAGAATGCAAGAGATGGAAAAACAGCTCTTAGACATTCAACAATATCTCGTGTTGTGCAGGAAACCTAGAGCAAAACAACAAACTGAAATCTGATACACCTATTCAACCAGAATAAGTATTTTCAATACCCTGCTCTATAGACCACCTAAGTGACAAAGATGACATACATGTTATCACCCCTTATGATGTATAGGCCTAATACAAGCTGCTGAACTCCTTCCTGCAAACAACCCACCAAATAAATATGAAAAATGGTACCCAGGATAGTAGACATGGTTCAGCTTCTTCTTTTTTCTTTTCTTTTTTTTTTCTTTTCTTTTTTTTTTTTCCAAAAAACACTTTTATTAGAAAAGTGGCTGGTGCTATCACATGGTTATCAACACTTATATCTCAATATCTTAGTACATGTGGCAATATATATGAGATCCAGATTGTTCATCTATTTAGCGATTTAGTGAATGGGGCATACCCCATAAACTCCAACCACCCTGATGATACTAGCCACTGATGACAATCTTATATGATTACAAATAGGCAATTGGAAAAGCCGACCAACATACAACATTCAGTAGGTAGTAGTCCTCCAGTCAGCACAGCTAGGATCATCTGATCAGTGTGCTTTGGTGACAGTATGCAGCCTATACATTGAAGGGGCACAATAGATGAATGATCCAGATTTCACACATGCAATATGTACAGCTTGGGTTTGATAACTCTGGTATCAGTGTTGGATGTTCGAAGCCAACTAAAAGATGCTCTGAATTGCACCCAAAATAGATCAAAACTTGTCTTAGACAGACTGATGTTTATGCAATTGTTATAATTCAAGGCAGCAAAATCCTCAGTACAAGTAGAACCTGATTCATACTTTGGTCCAAATTTTAATATGTTGGTTTAGAACTTAAGAGGCATTAACACTAGGCATACGTCCAAATGTCTAATTGTTGCAGTGTGAGATGTTAGGATTTTAATATCATCCCCACATACACCCCTCTCCACACCCACCTTTACATGTGTTATGCTTGCCAACCTGGCACGTGTGTGGGCCAACTTACCCATCCATAAGGTGGACCCACCTAACATAAATCAGGCCCAGTCCACCAACCAATAGTGCCACTGCCGGACAAGAACAATGGACTTTAAAAGAACTTGATAACAGACCAATGTACAGGTGCGGACTACCTAATCAGTTACCTGGGGTGATTTTGTGCCAGATCATCCGCAGTAATCACTTTATGCATGGGTTAGTTGCCCCACACATGCTAGGTTGGAAAATGTGCCACAGGTAAAGGTATGCATGCAGAGTGTATGTTGAGTAAACCTCTATTTCCTAAAACACAATCATGCACAGGAAAGGAAACATAACCAAAGATGGAGAGACAAATCTATGCAAACACACTCACGGGTTTCATCACGAAACGAATCACCATCAGGGAAAATGGACAAACCTTAGTGGAGTAAACCCGTTCATGCGATTCATCCAGAATGATATTTGTGGCCTGGTCAAATCCTTTTAAAACACCCTAGAGACAGAATTATGGTAGTTAATAACGCTAAAAAAATGATAACATGAGAGAAGTGCAATTTCCTAACTTACCACTATGTTACGTCCGTCATTCGTGATAACTGATATTGTTTCTGCACAGGAGTAAAAATTATATCAGTTCTGACATCAGCTAGTCTAAACTCAAGGCAGATTCCTACGAAACATTTAGGGCCCATTTGGACAAAACTTCCGCAAACCCCTTTTTCATTGAAATTCTCGGTAGACTTTCTCAGCCAATCACCAAAAACCAATTTGATTGGTTTTCAGTGAGTGGGCTTTTTAGCGCAAATTTTGTTGAGTGGGGCATCAGACAGCATTTGGAAAGTGCATCCAAACGTGGAAGCCAAACTCAGTTTTGGCTCGAAACAATGTTTCGGCAACAAAAACCCCTTTTGCGGTGCATCCAAATGGGCCATTAGGGTGCGCTTCAGCACACTATAAGGTTGTATCATAATCAGTAATCTGGCAAAGTCTCATAGGCCCCTTAGAATACATATTGGATGCCTGGGCTCATAATTTCATTTATGTTACTTTCAAGCTGGACTTAAAGAGACATAACAGAAATTTGAGAGCTACTTGTCACTATGGATATTGAGAAACACCAGTTACTGTGGCCATTTCCACTTGATTACACTGACTGTTTTCTTTTCAATTCACTCGGGCATCAAAACGCAGCCTTATAGATGAGTGACTTTGTTACTTTGGGTAATGATTTTATATCAATGCTGATAAAAATTAATTAAAGTGAAGGAAGATTAGAATGAGAATGAATTCCCGATACAAAGGGAAAGCTTATAGGCTCCCCCTTGGCAATGAAACTTTAATTTGTTATTAGATTCTTGAAAACAAAACCCTGTTATACACAAATATACATATTACCAAATAATTAAAAAGTATCAATGAGGATTCACATACGGTCAACAAGAGACTCAAGTCCAGGACCACTTGCCATCACGTCGCTCTCAGGACAGGCAACTTGGAATCCCTCGCAAGATTCCAAAAACCCTGTTAGCATTCAGCAATAACAAAATGAGAATCAGTCTCAGAACCAAGGACAGCAAGAACTACATGCTGAGCAGCTTCATCTTTCTTGGCTGTTCGAAGATGAAATAGTTCAGCAACAACATATCCTCATCTTGAAGTAAGTGAAATGGCCTCACTTGACCAAAATGCAGATCCAGGGATGCATGAACAACCCCATCCACATTCTAGGGTGCATCCAAACACCCTAAATTCAAGATGCATTCAAGTTTACACGAAAAATAATCTGTTGCAGTTATCTATTGGAATATGAGAGACTAAAGCTATTAGAAAACAGCCAAACACTATATGCCGAGTCACCATGATAGTAACCCACTAGTAAAACTTAAGCTCATTTGCATCCAACATAAGATTGAATGGAACATGTGCCAAAATGGATACAACAAATCAAGGAAAACCCACATTTAAGGTTAAGCAGTTCAATGGTAAGCTTCACAGTTAAGGTAAATTAATCTATGGAGATGTAATAAGTTCCACCCAAAAGCATGTATCCATCGTATATCTTTTCTAGAAGACCGTTTTGTAAGAATAGCAACTCAGGTCACCAGCATGCATCACTTAATGGGGCCAAATGCAAATATGTTTGGATAATTGGAACTGTCCATCTTATAAGTGTCACTGTAAATAAGACTATCTATCAATGCAATCAAACTATGATCCTGATCATTGATTTGTGAAGCTGAATGCAATCATTAAAAAAATAAAAAATTCCTTTACAACAGTTCACACTGTGTAAGAGAAGTGATCAGGTACTCCCACATTTTTCGGCCAATGTGTTACATGTGTAAAACATCCTATCCATCCAGAAGGCCAGGGTTGCCGTGGATATCACATTGCATGAAAATTAGCTGATCAAAGGGTCAGGTGGGCCACACCATCAAAATGAATTAACACATACAGGTTTCAGCTACAGCATGAGCGGGTATGTGATCTTAGCTAAGGGGCCGACTGTTTGGACAGATAGGATGTCCTAAACATGTGACATATGAGTGCCAAAAAACGCGCTGTGCAGCAAGCTATGGTATTGTGGGCAGTACCTGATCATTTCTCCATATGTAAATGATGTCTCAGTTGGGCCCATTAGATCAACCGTTTGGGTCGCCACCATTAGATGGAACCTACTGTGGTAAAGGCCCCGACAAACTCATCCAGATTGGGAAGCCGCCTCCGAGTTACAGTATATTTTCTTAACCGACCATTTCTATAGCCTAGTTGGAAGATTAGGATTTTCTAATCTTCTAAACCTTTTGGGCCATCACTCATACACAGTGTGTCCCATCATTTCAGCGGTCTGGATCACGAGATCAAACAATAACAGGCACGCGACTCTTGACTTGATGAACCCCACGTGGATGAGAGAGAGAGAGAGAGAGAGAGAGAGAGAGAGAGAGAGTAACCTTTCTTCCTTCTTCTCCGATTCAGATACTAACGATAGCACGGATTCGGTTTGGTTGAAGGAGAGACTAGAAACCTGTCTAGGGTTTCCCTCGCTTTGGGTTTTGGTCTTTTGGAGAGAGAGAGAGAGAGAGAGAGAGAGAGAGAGATTACTTGCGGCCGGTCCACCGTTTCTGAGGGAATTCGAACAGGAAGACCATCATACTCTGGCCGCGTGTGGATGATGATGCGCAGGACTTCGAACATATTTATCAACTGCGTGAGTAGCATTCAGTTAATTCAAATTAAACTGTCCAAATTATAGATCGTACTTTGAAGGTATAATGAACTAAAGATTACCCTTATTCGACCATCTGAATATCCGATTGGTGAACATTTATTGGACAGTTAAAAATGAAGGATATCCAATGGTCCTATTTCAACAAACAAGTGTCCATGGATCAGCGGTTGGGATTGCTCAATCAATCTGACTTGGGGACTGTGACTTAGTGAAATTGGTTTGCACAATTTTGTCAGTTTAATTTGATTTCTGTATAACGTGTACAAATTCTGGGTGCCTGCATAACAAGTGGCTTAGACTGGCAGAGTAAAAAATGGCTCTGAATTTGGAAGCCATGCAAGGTGATAGGCTGACCGACCTATTTTTAAACCAGCCAATCAGTTCAACCGTCCAAACGCTGCCCAGCGGATGCGGCTTTGGCGTATCCCCGGATCCATCGAGGTGGGTGGATCCTTTGTGGGCCCACCATAATGTATGTGTATTACATACATGCCGTCCATCCGTTTTGACAGCTCATTTTAGGTCATGATCCCCAAAACGAAGTAGATCAATCTGAGTGGATCACACCAAAGAAACAGTAATGATTGACCATTGTAAATCTTGTGAGCCACAAAAGTTTTGGATCAAACCGATACCTGTGTGGTCACTTCATCCGGGTCTTCTGACCTTATCAACAAGTTCGGTAGCAAATAAACATTTCAGTGGCCCCTAAAAGTTTTTAACAGTGAGTAATCAATGTTTCATGTGGTGTGGTCCACCTAAGATTTATATCTAATTCATTTTTTGGGATAATACCTTGGAATAAGCTATCAAAACAGATGGATGGCAATCATGGCATAGATGTGTGGCATAGATGTAAGACAGGTGGATCGTGGTGGCCCCACATTTAGGGATCCACTCAAAACCTTGCTCTCACCGTGATGTTCGTGAGAAATCCATACTCTTATTTATTTAACGGGATCATGTTAAAGCATGTGCCTGTAAATGAGGCAGATCCAAAGCTTAAGTGAACCCGTGATAGGAAAGGGCGAGGTTTGAAAGTCCACCGTTGAAACATTTGTAGAGCAAGTTTTGGATTTTTTCGATTTTATAAAATGATCTTACCAACGGTGTGGATGGTATATAAACATCACAGCAGACTCCACTTGAGTTTTAGATCCACCTCATTTTTGCGCTATGTTTTAACATGAACAAGCTCCCGCAAGCATCACGGTGGCTCCACCTGGCTTTTGACGGTAGGATCTTCCTATGAAAAGAGTGTTGTACTTGCCCTTGTTTGTGAGAAATCCCACCTGGTTCATTCTCATTTCAGTACCTTAGTCTAAAAATGAGACGGATTCAAAACTAAGTGTCTCATACCATAAGAAAAAGTCCACGGGAAATGCCTACATTTGAAATATCTCTAGGTTCACCGTACTATTTATATGCCATCCAAGCCATTCATATTGTCATTCTTATTGGGATAAACTGAAAACACAAAAATATTAGCTCCATTCAAAACTTATGCGGCCCACGAATGTTTCAAGGTTGGACGTTCAATCCTCATTGTTTTATGTCATGAGGCCACTTGAATTTTGAATCTGCCTGTTTTTGGGCACATGTCCTAGCATTATCCGGCAAGATGGATGGATGAAATGGATTTTCTCACAAATATAACAGTGCGCCTCACCTAGTGCCCAGCCATTGAAATCCAAACTGGGCCTGATACCGGGCTCAGCGCTGAGCCTGATGGAAATTTTGATCCACACATCCATTGGGCACGACCAATTGGAACTTTGGACCGGGTCCAAACAGGGACCCACAAGCCTCGCCTAGTTCAAGCCCAGTCCCAAAACCCTAATAGGTAGGCTCAAGTCTCGTTAGACCCACAAGCCTTGCGCAGTTTAAGCCCGGTCCCAAACCCCCAATAGGTAGATGACTAAAGAGTCGGCACAACCCCCGTGTGACTCATCCAAATCGACTCAAACTAAGTTGGACCAGATCCGGCTCAACACGACAAGTCACCCCGGCGACTCGCCAAGTCAGGCCGATTCACCCCCGACTTGGCTGAGTCATGACTCAGACTCAAGACCAGATGAGTCGCCCATGGTCCCAAGGGATTCAATCCATGGTGCGGGCTGGGGTGGGTAAGTGTTTGGCTGACCCTACAGTTTGGCATGGATCCCTCTTAATATTCTTTATTTCCTGTTTGTACATGTATCTATTTAGGGCTGCCTGATGAATATCTTGGCATTTATGGAAAAATAGAGAGTTTCATTTATTCCATTTATTGTAAGTCATTAAATAATAACGTAGAAGAATCAATTCTTGCGAATCCTTGAACCACTTATCCCACCTAATTGGAGTCAGCTCCCTGCAAAGCTTCAATGAAAGGCAACGAAAAACCATCAACTTTTAGGACCAAAGCCCCCTCTCACAAGATTTTGGTAGGCATTGCAGCCTACTTTTATTTTCATCACATCAGAACTCCCTCTTTTTTGCTATCGCAAATTACAAATTTATAATCTTTGATAAAATAATAAAAGAATTCGAAATGTCAAGGACATGCTTAAGCATGTGTGATCATGCTATCCTTAAAGTGTTATTTGTCCATTCTCAAAGTAATTGAGACTATAAGAAGTTGCAGGCAAATAACTCATAGGATATGACGAGCTTGTACGTAGTTCTACATTCAACAAGCATGAAGAACCACTAATAGAACTCCATGTATACAATTTTCTAATAGATGAAACAAAAAAAAAAAAATCCAAGATCAAAGAGAAGATTAAAAAAGATGTAGCTGGTTTAAACCACTACTCTAGTTTATTTCTTGAGGTCTTGCTCGCTAAGGTTCATATTGAACGTTGCTGACTTGATCAGAAATCACTTGAGTTTTTCTTGTTGGGTCGTACACAAAAGTGATTTGAGTGGTTGGTGATGGTCCAATGAATAACCCAGGCACTATTTATATATATCAAGATTGCTGGACATTTTGGTCGAGGGTCACAACTTCATATGATCATTTATGGTTGTTGGTGATAAACTAGCTGTTATTTGACTATTTTTTACCATAACGCATGTAGGCCAACTAGCTGCATGCTAGCTATTTAGACTCATTGGCTAGCCGTTTGATGCTTGTTGGGCTAGCCATATGCAACACTATTTACGTGGTGTAGTTTAATACTGCATGAGCAGTTACAACACTCTTAAACGGCTACTTCCAGCCTCTATAAAAGATGGACTGGTCTCTTTCGAACCTTTTACCCACAACACTCTTAACTACCTTACCCATATCCTCTAAGTTAGGATTGGAACTTCACAAGAAATAATAGTAGTATAGACGTTGAATTACACTAATTTGGAGTGGTATAGACAGTTGGATCATACTACTCAGTTAGAAAAAACTAAGATAAGAAGCATTATATCATAATTCATGTTGTGTTGGGTTGGTAAGGGCAAAAGCTCTTTGATCTTTTTCCTATTTATAGAACTTTCAGGCGACAAGTAATAGGAAATTTTTATAACCACTCATCACGTATGTTAATGTTGAAATAATCGTATACGCCATAGACAACATGAATTATCCTGTAACACTATATATGCTAGTCATTTGTCATGAGCTGGTCATTAGTTACACGCACATCCTATTCTTACTTCACGAAAGAGAATTCTTCTTATGATGTCATGTGTTAATAATCGTTATCTCTCTTCATACAAGTATGCATTGTATTGTGAAACTCAATCAACTTGACATTAATTTTACATAACTTTTTAAGTGGTTTCAACTATAAAGACTTCTTGAGTGCAATGCGTCCATCAGCCGATTCCATCACTTGCTGCGATCGTGTTTCATGAAGTTGTTACGGTGAGTAGTTAACTCTGTCACGGGAGCAAGATACATGATACATGTCTCGGAGCAGTAGTTGGATTTATCTTTTTTGAGTTGTAACTTTTCAGATTTTGATCATGGACCATTGGGACTATAAAAAAATCTTTCATTTCTCATTTGTTTAGATTTTGCTAGCACGTGGCATGATCTGAATTATTCGATTTGACGCATGTGTTGGCTATGTAATTGGTAGAATATTTATAGGTATTAGAATATCTATTAGCTAATTAAAAATATAGAAAACCAACTGTTGTATTATTACAAACAATTGTCCACTAATCAACGAATAGGATTGCTCAACCAATCTTATTCCAGGGTGAGTTAGCGACAATAATTCACATATTTTAATCAGTTTGATGTGAGTGGACGTAATCCTCGTTAGCAATTTCTAAACGCCCATGTGTCAAGAGCTATACAAAGCCGGAATATCCAATGAACCCCTTTTCAGTACGCGCATAAGAACATGAGCTTGCGTGACTCCACTTAGTCAGTCGTGGGCATAATTAATTATTGACATGAATGGACGACTTATGTGGATGAGATCCACCCCGTCAATCAGGTACGCCACTTCATGTTATTCCATGATCCCAAGCATTACACTAATCCAAAACTCCACTGGCACCATAGGCAAGAAACTGTCTAGAACCTGTCTAAAACTTCCAAATTCACATGACATGGTATCTTCGACCTAAGTATCGGAATATTATAATTTTTGGAGAGTATCTATCAACTTATTAGGATATTGATATGAACGGAGTGGATGGCATATAAATCACCGTGGACCTGTACACAACTAATGGTGGACCTCCCATCCGAACTCTTCATTATGCAGCCCGCCTAAGTTTTGAAACCAAAGAATTTCACATTTCGAGGTGAACATGAGACCTCACACTTGATGGACCACATGGATCTCATGCACGTTCTCCTCATGTGATCCACAGTTAGTTGTAGGCACGTCCCATGGGTACTCCACGTAGCCACACCAGCGCAGTTTTTTAAAAAATAAAATGCTTGCGGGAGTGTCACATGGACAGGGAGTGTTACTTTCATGATCCGAACAGAATGACTTCATGCGGACGAAATCCACCCCGTTCATTAGGCGCACCACTCTGTATTTGGATCATGACCCGAAAATCAATTGGCTACAAAATAGAAAACAATTGAGATGGGAAGTCCCACCATTAAAATTGATCAAACTGTGTGAGGTCCACCATGTGTATATGACATCCAATCCACTCATTTTACGTGCCACACTAAGATGAATTGATTCACTAAAAATCATGAAATTCCAATAGGCATGATTTTACACAGCTCCCTACAGGTCCTCCTAAGTGTTTGATTTGGCTGGCTTCTAGAATCCATGGTGACCGTGTCCATTGGATGTACTGCCTCACGTAGCGATCAGCTAGCAAGCCACGCCCGGGCTGCTACCCAGGTCAGGCCAGCGCAGTGCTTTAAAAAACAAGGATATTGCCGGAATTAATATAAACCCAAGGGGCAGTTACCACATAAAGCCATACGACTAAGGGGTTTTGGTCCTTATTCTTAAACTTTTCAATAACAGATTAAAAAATACTATAATGATTAGATTTTTGCATTATATGTTTTCAAATGTGGTATATTTGAATGTTATCCGCCTTCTTATATATAAATTATAAACAAGCCATATCTAATTGGTCAACAAAACCATACTCAAATTGTAGGTCGAACCATTTAAAAGATGACGCACTACCTAATCAATCAAACCATGTCATTTTTGGTCCGTGACATGTTAACAATGGGCTCTATCCATTGAATGCCATGCATCTTTAACATCTCTCACATGCTAGCGAGTATGGTTGCACTTTTAATCTATTTTACAAAATTCTCTAACGTCACTCACATACCTTTGTTTGTTAAGCCTTATTTTGGTGAGAAATTTTGAAAAACATCATTTCTCATATTTCATTTTTGTTAAAAAAATATTAAATCTATTTTTCCACCTTAACCCCTCTGAAACGTATTTTCTTACTATAGAGGGATAATAGGTTTCTTGATGGTTAAAGCCCCAACACGCAACTATTCATATTCAATCACCTCACATGTGCCTTGTGTGCCAATGTGTCAAGTAAAACATTGTCCATCTTTTCTCATAATGTACGTGTGCAACTATGCCATATGCATTACCATCCATTTTCTCTATACCTCACATTTCCTAATGTGTTACGTATGCCACTGTTTATCTTTTATTGCACCCTACTTATATTATTCTTCCACATGTACTACTATATATCTTACTTGTGTCTCACATGTGCAAAGCACTCCACGTATACCAGTGTATCACATGTGCTATTGTCTATCTTCAATCATCAAATATGCGATGTACAGATGGTGCCAATGTTATTGTCATCTAACTTTAGTGCCAATATGTCAAATGTGACAATGCATCTTGTGCCATATTGCCATAGTACAACTTTTTATGTACCTCACATGTAACACATGTGCCATCGTTCATCCTCAAGTGCTTACATATGTTATGTATGTCACGTGTGCTATTACTCATCTTTAAGCATTCTACATGTGCCACATGCGTTAATCTAACTAAAAAAATTTCTAATTTACCAAACAACATATATGAAAATAAATATTAAATTTCTATAAAAATCTTATTTAAAAGTAAATAAAAAAAATAAATTTTCATTTCCCACAATTTTGTAAAACTAAGGTTTTTTTAAAAATATTATCTCATTTCTCATGCTTTTCATAAATCCAAATGGACCATAAATTTAATCATATATTAGATATATTGATCTCCAATACATAATTATTCTTAACATGAGTTCAATACACGTTACAGATAGTTACCATAACTAAAATAAAATGGGCCTTATTTTTTTATATCTACCAAGTAGGCCGTCAGACTTCCAGGTTTCTCCAGTAAACCAGTATAACCTTTAAACAAAATTTATTCATTTTCCAATTCAGTTCTAACAAAATCCCCAAAAACCAAACAGGCCGAGCAGACTCATTAACATAGGTTTTTTACAAGCACACTACCTGGTGAACGGTGTAGATCTTTGAAATGTGTGCCATTTACTTAGATCTGTAACATGGAAGCAAGAAGCAGATTGTTCCCACCAGGCCTAGTCCCAGATGGATTGGGTCCAGGCAAGAGCTCCGTAGGGCAACTATCATGCATAGGTTCTATCCACGTTGTTCATTCTTCTTCTTTTTACCTTTTTTCATACCATTTTACGGTAGGAACTCAAAAATAAGACAGATTTAAGGCTTAAGCGGACCACGCCACAAGAAGCTACAGTGACAATAACAACCACTATTGAAACTTTTCTAAAGCAGTGCCGTGTTTATTTGCCATTCAACTTATTTATAAGGTCACGTAGCCCTGAATGAAGGGAAAATACAAAATCTGCTTGATCAAAACCTCCGTAGCTCTCATAAAGCTTTCGGGGGGAGGTTGTTTTTTTAAATAAAATAAAAAATAAAAAATTTACATGCACAGGCACCCCCACACACTCACGCCCTAGTGGGTTTTCACCTCCCACGAGTAATCGAACCCTTGACCAGGTGTTGAAACTCCCAAGAGTCGACCACCAGAGGAAGAGTAAGGACCCATACAGTACCATAGACCCCACA
The DNA here is from genome assembly GCA_037074715.1 of Magnolia kwangsiensis. NCBI lineage: Eukaryota > Viridiplantae > Streptophyta > Magnoliopsida > Magnoliales > Magnoliaceae > Magnolia > Magnolia kwangsiensis. The sequence continues at coordinate 14,383,133 of CM073571.1, forward strand.
GAGCCCCCGCTGAGATCGAGTCCGTCCAAGCAGCGGCAGGCCACAATTTGCTTCCCTATAACCTATGCTGCGGCCCCTCACGTGAAGGGCGCCCTTATAACCTCCCTCAATAAAGTCATCCCAATAACCCTCGGGCCAAAGACAGTGCATTTGTTGTTTTATGTTTTCTATCATCTGTCTATTTTGAACATGTAATTAATTATTAAATATGGTGGCCGTCACTCAATTAAGTATTCAAAAAGACCTATCGTGGATGTCATGAAGACATAGACAAATTTTCGTGGCCGTCACTCAATTGAACCATGCATTTCATTGACATCGAGGCCATGAACTGGACGGCCTGGATTGCGTTACATACGAGTCACACATACACCGCATGTTTGTACATTCTAGCATTGTTGCGTGCTTTACACCCAAAAAAAACTTGCAATTCCACGTACACCAGATAGGTATTACTTTGGTACGCATTTAATTTCTACCTTTTATATTTTTCTCATTAACGTGGAAAGGTAGCGTGCGTCACGAACGTAGTTTATCGTGTGATTGGGGAAATATAGGTGGGGTGCGGACAATATTTTGCGTTGCGTGCGCCTTAGTTCGGTGTGCGTGGCATGTGCTCATCACGTGAACCACGGGAGAGATTGATGAGGTGCTTTAGAAGCGCACATGCAAAGGTGGCAGCCTCATTGCAGGATATGGACTCTTATGGGAAATTCGAGCTCACGGTACAACACTGCCCCAAGCGCCCGTCCGAGCCGAGGCATGATCCATCTGACCTGCTTCGGGACGTGATCCATCCGAGCAGACGATACGGTTGGTGCGTGATTCGGAATCATACTCCGATCGGATGACCTCCGACGCCTTAACTACACCGCTTATTGAAGTCAGCCCTGCCAGCCATGGTGGAACCAACTGATCCGACCAGGCGGATCGGACTGGTGGTATCCTTAAATAAGCCGAGCCGAGCAGACTCTCCAACGTGCATATCCCACTCGTTCAATATGAAAACTGCCATATCGAGACGTGGTCGGTAACTTCGCTCACAGGAGCGCACGATCCACCAGATACGCTGCGTGATCAGTAGATTGTGGGCAATATCCCCATGATCCTATAATCCCTCTGATCTTGCCGAAATCATCGGACTCAGACCGCCTCATAGGCAGGTATAAATAGTACGCATCGCCATATTTACAGGTACACAAAATCGAGCTCTCCTCTACTCTCTACTCAAACCCTGATTCCCTTGTCCTGACTTAGGCTTCGGAGGGTCCCCCGGCTTAGCCAGGGTCACCTTTGCCTGCTTTCCTGGTGCAGGTTCTAGGGATTATACGTGGTGGTCGACGCGGAGGGAGGGCCGACCGGATTTTGACATCAACATTTTTTGGCGCCGTCTATGGGAACCTGAAACTAGAGTCAAGTTCTCATTTTCTCAAGCAATGGCGAAGAAGAAGAAAGCTGCAGTGGTGCAGCCGCAACCCAATGAGTAGACTCGGTCATCATCATCGTTTCATGCCGAGTCCGCACCAGGGCCTTCCCAGCGTTCGCGTAATCAGTCGAGCAAGTATCGCACCTGCAGAACGAGATTCAGGTCCTGCGCGACGAGATAAATCTAATGAAACAGAGAGAGCCAGAGCCACGCCCTGTTCAAGAACAACCCGGCCTCGAGCCGGTAGGGCTGTTCGTGGAAACTCTCTCCGTACCGAGGAGTGTGAGGCAAGAAGCCCCTCAACACTTGGGGCTACCGTATTCGGGTCAAAATCTTCCTACAGCACGTGCGGAGGTATCCGCGCGGAACCCCACTACTCGGGCTTCGACGACCGTTCATTCAGCAACATCTGCCCTACCGCACTCGGATCTCCGTCAACAGCTGGAACGAAGGAGAGAAAGAGGAACGCCGGATGTCGAACATGCGACAGAGGTCGTCGCTGAAAATAAGGATCCCTGGGAAGCGCGCTTTGCGGAACTGAAGGATAAGTTCCTGATATTGGAGAAAAAATAAGAACAATCGATAGTTTCGACCACGATCCAGGCGATGATGGAAGAGACCGAGCCTTCCTTCACCTCGGCCATCATGGTTGAAGTGATGCTGCAGAGGTTTCGGATGCCTCCCGTCATCCAGTATTTAGGATCTGGGGACCCATCCAAACACTTGGAGTCCTACAGATCATGGATGAAGATCCAGACTGCAACGGATGCGATGATGTGTAGAGGGTTCTCTATCACCCTTACCGGATCCGCTCGGATTTGGTATCGTCAGCTGAAACCAAATTCCGTAGGCTCCTTCGCGGAACTGAGTCGACTATTCCTCACGCAGTTCATAAGCGGTAAGAGAAGTCGTAAGTCCAACACCCACCTGCTCACCATTAAGTAGACCCCGAAGGAGTCGTTGAAGGATTACATCGCCCGCTTTAACGAAGAAGCATTGCATGTCGAGGACTACGATGATAAGATGGCCCTCGCCGCCATTCTGAGCGGACTAAAAAAAGAAAAGTTTACCTTCTCCATCGGAAAGAATCCACCGAAGACACTAGCGGACTTCATGGTGAAAGCTCAGAAGTACACTAATGCAGAGGAGTTCACCAACGCCCGAAAGGGCACACAGGTGTCTGACTTGACGAACAAGGGGAAGAGACCCCGGAACGAAGACTCCCACCCGGCTAGCAAAGGGACGAATGACCGCGCTTCTCACGATCGTCGTCTAAGCCGTAGGCCAGAAGAAAAATTCTGTTCCTACACTCTGCTCAATACATCTACCGAGTAGATCCTGCTAGACATCCGAGGAGAAAGGCTACTCAATTGGCCAGTTTGTATGAGGGCTGATCCAAAACACAGGGACAAGCAAAAATTTTGCCGCTTCCACCGGGACCATGGTCACAACACGGACGACTGTGTGGATCTGAAGGACGAGATTGAGTCCCTCATCCGCAAGGGACATCTACGTCGTTATGCCAAAAAGGAGAAATTCGCTCGGAGAGAAGAACGGCCGCAAGAGCAGTTGAACAACCCCCCAGAGGAGCCCGCCGAAATTCACACCATCTTCGGGGGCCCAGCTGGGGGAGGGGATTCGAACAAGGCACTGAAAGCCCATTCTCGGAGCTCCAAGTCGGAACACCACATTCACCTGACGGAATGTCCCAGCAAGGAACTCCGTGTCGCTTCGTGCAGCCTGACCTTCACAGAAGATGATGCACGCAGGATCCAGCATCCGCACGACGACACGCTAGTGGTCACTATGACCATAGCCAATCACAAAGTGTACCGCATCTTAGTCAACACCAGGAGTTCGACTGACGTCATGTATTCCGAGGCTTTCAAGAAGATGGGAATTCCACAGTCCAAGATCCGACCTGTGAAGACTCCCTTGCACGGCTTTGTCGGAGAGAGAGTCATCTCCGAATGAGTCATCTCCCTCCCAGTAACAGCGGGAGAAGGGCAACATCAATTCACATTTTTGGTTGACTTTTTAGTTGTCAATATTCCATCAGTCCACAACGTGATTCTGGGCCGACCCTCCCTCAATGCGATGAGGGCGTTCGTCTCAACTTATCATCTGATGATGAAGTTTCCAGCCGAAGGTGGGATCGGTTATATCTGAGGCGACCAACGTGAGGCCCGGATGTGTTATGCGATTGCCGTAAGGAAAGGGGTCGCCAAATAAACGCTCGTAGTGGACGCCTTGGACCCTCGGGGATCGACAGAAGAAAGTTCCTCGGTCGAAGATCTGATAAGAGTGCCACTCGATGAATCTGATCCGAGCAAAACTGTTCAACTCGGATCATCACTGAATCCCGAGCGGAGGAACGAGTTATTGGCCTTCTTGAGACAACACCGAGACGTCTTCGCATGGTCACATGCAGATATGTCGGGGATCTCACCCAATGTGCAAGTCCACATGCTGAACGTGGACCCAGACCACCGGCCAGTCAAGAAAAAAAGAAGGTCGTTCGATGCAGAACGATATGAAGTCCTTGCCGAGGAGGTCTCCGTCCTGCTCGATACGAGCTTCATAGAAGAAGTATACTACTCTGACTGTATAGCAAATGTTGTGCTCGTTAGGAAGTTAAACGGGAAGTGGCGGGTCTGCGTAGACTACTCCGATCTGAATAAGGCGTGTCCCAAAGACAGCTTCCCATTACCTCGGATCGACCAACTGGTGGACAGCACGGCCGGACACGAGTTACTCTCCTTTCTGGATGCTTACTCCGGGTACAACCAGATCGTCATCATCTCCCGGATAGGCAGAAGACCACCTTTGTCACAGACAGGGGACTCTACTGTTACCAGGTCATGCCATTTGGCCTGAAAAATGCTGGGACAACGTATCAGAGACTGGTGAATCAGATGTTCGCCAAATAGATCGGACACACCATGGAGGTGTATGTGGACGACATGCTGGTGAAGAGTATCAAAGCCTCCGACCACCTTATTAATCTCGAAGAAACATTCAACGTTCTCCGTGAATACCAGATGAAACTTAACCCCACCAAGTGCGTGTTCGGGGTTAAGTCAGAAAAATTCCTGGGCTTCCAAGTCAGCCAACGGGGTATCGAGGCGAACCCAGACAAGATCAAAGCCCTCCTGGACATGAACTCACCTCGGACTCTCAAGGAAATACAGTGTCTCACGAGAAGAGTCGCAGCGCTCGGACGCTTCATATCTAGGGCTACGGATAAATGTCTTCCCTTCTTCCAGTAGCTGAAAGGCCACAAGAGGGTGGAGTGGACGCAGGAATGCGAGCAAGCTTTCTAGCAATTAAAACAGTACTTGGGTTCACCACCCCTACTGACCAAGCCTGAAGAAGGGGAACCTTTGTTCCTCTACTGTAAGACCCGTATCTTGGTTCGTACCTTTCCGTAGACTTCTGCGGTCTTACCGGTCGAATTCCGATGACCTTTGACCCTTAACCGATATCGACACGCGACCCTGATTCATATACCGACAACCCGAGTCGACTCAGCCCGAGACCAATACCATAACCGATGCCGCGACTCGCGCGCCGAGGCGATACCCTGGTCAAGAGATATGGGCTAACGTTCGGTGTGAGAAAACGCCGCGCGTTGTAAAAATCAAAAAAATCTCTATGATGTGTCACATCAATCACATCAATCCTATTAATCAATCACCCATCAATCCATCACATGTCAAGTACACATCACTTTATTCTCTTTTTCCAAGCAACCACAAAAGTCTTCACCACCCATACCTCTCTTACACAAAAAGCCACAAAAGTCTTCATCTCTCATACCTCTCTTACACAAAAGCCTCAAAAGTCAAGCTTTTCTTACACAACCATCACTCACCACATCCATCCATCACTCTCTCTCTCTCCCTTACATCACTCTCTCTCTTTCTCTCTTTCTCATTTCAAATCTCCAAGCAACTTCCAAGCTCCATACGTATAGAGTTTTGTAAAGCCTCCTAAGCTCTAAGTGGCCCACCTTCCTACCCCAAAATCTCCCATCTCAACCCTCCATTCTTCATCTTAACCATTGAAGTTGAAGCTAAGGTACCAAGGAACTCCTAGGAGTAAGAAGATCGGACGGTGGGTGCTAGATCATTCTAGTTTTTCTTTTTTTTATGGTGGACCAAGTGAGGCCCACCGATCCATGGTGTGGATATCACTTAGGATCCTAAAATGTGGCCGATGGACCACTTGGATCATCATGATCATTTCATGATGGGGCCATTCTCCATAGACGTCATCATAATGTTTATTTTCTTTAGAAAGGTCATCTAGACCATCCATATTGGTGGGAAAAGGATCCCCACCGTTGATCTTCAGTTTTGATGGTCACATGTGCAAAATGACCCACTTGATGTATGATTTCATGTAAGGGAGGGCCCATAATGACGGGGTCCCTCCATCACAAGCCGTGTCCCACTCTCCATGTCTCTCTCTCTCTCTTTTATTTTTATTTTATTTTATTTTATTTTATTTTGTGTTTATGCAATAGGATTGTGTGGCCCACTTGAATGGATCCCACCTTGATGTATTCATTTTTATTCAAGTGGGGCCCACCTTAGACGTTATTCCATGCCACCCATCAGTGGTGGCCCACTTCATCAGGGCCCACCATTTTCAAAAAAATAATAATAATGAACCGTCCAGCGTCTGGGACACTGGACGTTTTAAAGGAAAGAAGAATAAAGGAAGAAAGAAAAAGGGAAGCTTTTGGGTGGTCCCCTTGCATAGGCCCCACTCTGATGAATATGTTCGATCCAAGCCGTCCATCCTCTTACCCATGGTATTTTAGCCGTTGGGTAGAAGTTTGGAGCTGATCCAATCACCTAGTGGGCCGTAGTGCCAAATATTGCGTCCTCACCATTCAAATACTATTTTCTTATTTTATTTCACTTCCTAAGCTCAAAAAAATTCAAACTTTGAACTCTTTTTGTCTGTTGCAAGCTGTAGAACACTATGGCTGGGGTGAATTTTCAGGAAGCGGGCCCTACACATGATTTTTGGCAAAAATACAAAATTTAAGGAGAGAGAGGAGATGAGGCAGCAGGGTTGCTGCTTGCGTCAGGCGCTGGCAGCGCCTGCTCGGCTGCCAGGCGAGCGGGCGGGCGGATGCCGTGGACTCACGGCCACCAGCTGTGGGCCCCACCTTGAATTTTATATGCCATCCACACCGTCCATGAGGTGGGTCCCATCCTCAGGTAGGCCCCCTCCAAATTTCAGGTCGATCCAAAACTCAAGTGGCCCACATCACATGAAACAGTGAGATTGAGCATCTACCATTGAAATATTTTTGGGGCCCACAGAAGGGTTGGATCAAGCTAAAATTTTTGCTGTCCCTTCATACAGGTCTGAGTGACCTTATGAACGGGTTGGATTTCAAATAAATATTACGGTGGGCCACATTTGTGGGACCCACAATAATGTATGTATTTCATTCGCACCGTCCACAACCCGTGGACGGTGAGACTCACCATGATGTATTGTTTCACCCACCAGCGGACGGTGGGGCCCTGTTGCATGTGATTTACACACGCCGTCCATCTGACTTTGATGTTGGGGCCCACTGCCAGCTGCCATAGTGATTTCTGTGGGACCCACCATTATATATATTTATGTATGTTATATAGTTTATAATATATATTTTATAATATGAATATTGTAGTGGGCCCTAGACCATGTGTCCCTATGAATAGTTTGGATGGAAATAAGTATTTTGTAAGGCCCATGAGTCGGGACCCATTTAATTTCAAAAGGGCTATGGGTTAGGCCTATTGATTTATAAAATGATTATGGGTTAGGCCCATTTGATTCATACGAGTCCTATGGACTTGGGCCCCACTTGCTATGTAAAGCCTATGGGTTAGGCCCATTTGATTCATATAAGGCCTATGGACTTAGGCCCATTTGATGTGTTGCAAGTCCATGGGAGTAGGCTCATTTGATGTACTTCAAGGCCCATGTAATTGGACCGTTTTTGTTGAAATTTAAAGCCCATGGAAGTAGGTCATTTGATATATATGTAAGGCCTAGGGGTTTAGGCCCATTGAACTCATGTTAGGTCTATGGGTTGAGGCCCACTTGATCTACATGTGGGGCCCAATTGGAGTGGCCCATTGGTCATATATTAGACTCATGAGACTACGCTCATTTGATGCAATCCAAGGCCCACAGGTTTGACCCATTGCAATGCACATAAGACCCATTGGTGTGGCCTATTTATGTGGCCCATCTGATGAATAAAAGGCACATAAGATATGGCCATTTGATATATATATGAAAAGCCCAATGGGGTGAACCTAAGGTCCATTGCAATGTGTAATCCCATACCGATTACGTAGCGATGTCTAAGAAGATCGTGCCTTGGGAGCAATGTTGGTTTGACGTCCACATTACGAGTGTAATGTTGGTTGGATGTCCACATTACGACTCTCCTTAGGGCCCATTACTGGGCCGTACTTATCGTGTATAGGCCGTCCAGATCCATCTGCATTGTAAGATAGTGCATTTTATTATAACATGTTTAGTACAGTTTCATGACTCATGATCATATGCATCATATGTATGCTTGACGTGAGAATTGTCTGATCATAGTATTTGCCTTCGGACAGGTTGTTTATGGGCTCGGTTAGGCGGTGTTGCCCTACATGAGCGCATGATATGCGCACGATTTGTTTCATGACTGGATAGCGTGAATCATGTATTTCGCATTTGTGTGACATGGTTATTGTACGCCCTAGTGACATTAGGGTCATAACTTCCACAGATGTATCGTGGTTGGCAGGATTGGATACCGAAAATCTTGTTCTACATGGGGTACTATAGATATCCATGGGTGAAAGTCCCTAAACCCTTATGGTACCAAGAGGTTGCTCCAACGTCTAGACCAAGTGCGTAGATGAGCGTTGAATGCCGGTTACCAGACGGTTACGCTCTCCACTGTGTCGTGGTCTGTTGGAAGGGGGTGCGGCCTTACCCGCCCGAGTGTAGGGGGCAATGCTAGGCTGAGTCTGACCAGCTCGTGGAATGAGTCTGCTATCGACGAGTCGCGCCCGATATTGACAAACGGATAGTGAGGTCTTTTTCACTTACCTTATTGCACGTGATGTGGCGGCAATCTGGTTTAGAGTGTACTAGACCCCGGTGATATCGCATATTTTGAGCTGTATTGATGTATGGACATAGATGAGGATCTTTCTGCTTGAGTTGCATTGCACATCGCATAGCCTTGGGGTGGCCGATACCATTCATGTCTTGCATCGCATAAGCCTTCGTACGGCTCATGGTATTATGGTTTCATCTGCATATTCCACATTACTCTGTCATTGCATTTTCTTATTACTACCTTGCGCATACACTTTCACCACCCTCTAAGCTTTCTGTAAGCTTATGCACGACTGTTGCGTGCAGGTGACGTTGGTTCGCAGCAGCGCTGAGGCAGGAGCACGTTGCAGAGCATTTTGGAGTTTTTGTTCTTTACCATTGTATTTCCCTTTATGCTCATTGTACTTGTAAAGTTTTTGATCATAGAAGAAATGTAATGGAGTTCTTGGTTGTTGTTTGTGGGTTATGCGTTTGGTTATGCTTCTTACGAATCAAACTGATATTTAAAATCCTCCTCGTAGCATCCCAGGATCGGAACCTGGCGAATGGGAGCTAGGAGCTGAGAATGGGGTTCTACGGAGGCTGTCGGCGCCGGATTTGGCGAACGGGAATTTTGTGAGCCCGGTTTCCGAGTTTGGGGCGTGACATCTACCTCGCCGTCTCGGCCTCAGCTGTCAGTTCGGCTCTGATCAGAGAAGTCGGAGGCAAGCAGTACTTCGTCTATTATGTAAGCAAAGTCATGGTACCAGCCGAAACAAGGTACCAGTCTTTGGAGAAATTGGCGTTGTGCCTCGTCATCTCAGCCAAAAGACTGCGGCTATATTTCCAAGCCCACTCCATAGTTGTGCTAACAGACTCTCCTCTGAGGTAGATCCTCTAGAGACCCGAAGTGTCAGGTCGGATGACCAAATGGGTCATAGAACTCGGAGAGTTTAATATCCAATTTCGACCAAGGACAGTACTCAAGCGTCAAGCCGTGGCCAACTTTATCGCCGAATTTACAACTCCGGATGAAGAGCAAGTCAGAAAGGAAGTTGAAATGACACCTTCTGTCCCACTGAACAATCAAGAAGCAGCGTCGGATCCGGGGTGGGCCCTTTATGTTGATGGATCTTCCAACATTAAAGGAGCTAGAGCCGGTGTCATCCTGGTTGTACCTGATTCAACGACAATCCAATACGCCATCAGGTTCGAGTTCAAAGCTTCAAATAACGAGGCCGAGTACGAGGCACTGTTAGCCGGGCTCAGGTTGGCAGCGAGCCTAGGCGTTCAAACTCTGCAAGTCCGCTGTGACTCACAGCTGGTAGTGAACCACATCTGCTCGGAGTATAAAGCTAAGGAAGCCAGAATGATCGCCTACCTTAAGGAAGCCAGGAAATTGATTCGGAAGTTTTGGAGTTGCACCATCCGGCAGATCCCCAGAGTCGAGAACTCATGGGCCGATGCCCTAGCAAGGCTCGCCTCGGCCTCTGAGGGGAAAGTCCCAGGCTTTGTTCCGGTCGAGTTCATTGAACACCCAAACATTAGCCAGTCAGAGAAAGTTAACCCCGTCCAGTCCATTCCTAGTTGGATGGACCCGATTTTCAATTACCTATCGACCGATGAGGCCCCCTCGGATAAATTAGAGGCGAGGCGACTTAGGGTCCGAGCGGCTCGGTACACCATCTTGGACGGAGTGCTGTACAAGAAGGAGCATTCTCAGCCTTACCTCAGATGTCTCAGACTGGATGAAGCCGACTACGTGATTCGGGAGATTCACGAGGGAATCTGCGGAAACCATTCTAGTAGTCGCGCCTTGGCCATGAAGATACTTCGTCAAGGGTATTTCTGGCCAACCCTTAAGCAAGACTCTAAGGACTTTGTTCGGAAGTGCGACAAGTGTCAGCATTTTACTGCTTTGCCGAGGCAACCGACAGAAGAAATGACCCTCATGAGTGGGCTATGGCCGTTCGCGCAATGGGGGATCAACATCATCGATCCCTTGCCCACTGGGAAGGAACAGGTCAAGTTCGCTATAGTCGCGGTCGACTACTTCACTAAGTGGGCCGAGGCCGAGTCAGTCGCAAAGATCACCGAGCATAAAGTAATCGAATTTGTGTGGAAAAATATCATCTGCCGGTTCGGGATTCCGAGAACCATCGTTTCTGATAACGACCGCTAATTTGACAATGATAAGTTTCGCAGTATGTGTCAAGGGTTTGGCATTGTTAACGCCTACTCATCACCTCGGCACCCACAGTCGAACGGACAGGTAGAGGCGGTCAACAAGATTATCAAACACCATCTCAAGATGAGGTTGGAAAAAGTAAAAGAAAATTGGGCCGAAGAGCTCCCCTTCGTCCTCTGGGCCTATAGGACTACAGTCCAGATTTCGACGGGCGAAACTCCATTTTTGTTATCCTACGGCTCGGAGGCAATGGTGCCAGTAGAAATCGGACTCCCTACGGCGCGGGTTAGGGGTTTCGAAGAAAGTCAGAACTCCGAGCAGATGGCGACTAATCTGGATTTGCTCGAAGAATTAAGAGAAATATCCGAGCTCCGAACAGAGGCTCGACACCAGCAAGTTGCGCGCTTCTACAATTCCAAAGTCAGAGTCATGCGCTTCCGACCAGGGGACTTAGTCCTCCGGCGGGTTTTTCAAAACACGGCCGAGCCAGGGGCAGGAGCGCTCAGACCCAATTGGAAAGGTCCATATCGTGTGGTCAAATCTGCCAAACCGATCTCGTACCACCTGGAAGACCTCGAAGGCCGTCATCTCCCTCATCCTTAGAACGCCGAGCACTTGAAGATCTACTACCCGTGAGGAAATAGCCTTTAAGGCTCATAATAAAATGTATGCCTCCGAGCAACTGGCCTTTAAGGCTCTTAATAAAGGATCGATTCTACCTTTGAACGCTTGTCTGATTATCCTATCCGCACAAGCATGAGTTAAATGGTTCGATCCTTTAAAGAATCGGAACCCAAGATCGACAAGGCATCCCTCCAAGGGAAAAAAGCCTAATAAATGGTCCGATCCCTTAATGAATCGGAACCCAACCTAACGAAAGATCGACAAGGCATCCCTCTAAGGGAAAAAAGCCTAATAAATGGTCCGATCCCTTAAGGAATTAGAACCCAACCTAACGAAAAGATCGACAAGGCACCCCTCCAAGGAAAAAAGCCTAATAATAACTCAACCCTCCAGTTAAGTTTTCGGCTCGGCATACAACAAAACCTAGGGGACGAGCCGAGCATCCAAAGAGATCGGACCCAACTAAAACTTGGGCCGAGAAGGCCGGACAACCGACCCTAAAAACTAACTAAACGGCAGCTGACTAAACCCATAAAGAAACTAGCTCGACATACAAAAAGACAATGTAAAAAGAATGTTCTTCATTGAATCCCCTCGGAGGGATAAAAGTACATGGTTGAAAATACATTGATAGTTTTTTTTTTAAAAAAAGTAAAATGATAGTCTTCAGGCCGGAGGAGGAGCTTGGGCATCAGGAGCCTGGGCGTCAGGAGCTGGATCCGAATGGACGACTTCGACCGGGGCATCTTCAGAGTCGTCAGACAGGAAGGAATCAAGGTCAAGGCCTGGGTATAAACTCAGGACTGCCTCGAGACAAGCGTCGAAGCTGCGATTGTAGAACGTTGCAGCTTCATCATCCATCTCCTTAGAAGTCTTGAAGCTTTCGACAGTAGCAGTAACCGCTGCGGTCAAAGAAGCCTCATCCTTCGCTCGCTGGGCTTCCACGGCTTGATTCACGGCTCGTGTCCATTCTTCAATCGCCTCGGCCTTGGTGCGGTTCATAGCCTCTCCGAGCCGAGCAGTCTTCATAGCCAAGGAGTCCGCATGGGCCCTGGCACGGGTCAGCTCATCGGTCGCCGCATCGTCAGCCTTCTTGAAGTCATCTGTCTTGTCTTGCAGTTGCAGCTCCCCCGCCTCCAAGCCAATGATACCGCCCTGCAACCGCCTAACCTTAGCCCTCTCGCCTGCGAGCTATTGGCGCGGGCTGGTCTGCTCAGCCTTCATGGCCGCTGCCTCGGCCTGTAGGGCCTCCAACTCTGCCTCCGTCTCCTTGCGCTCCCGCACTCTCTGACGAATGGAGAGCAGCATCGGGATGACCTGAACGAAAAATAAAGATCAGAATCTACAGTGCATAACAATAAAAAAAGAGGATCTTCTCGGAGACATACCATGTAGCACATGGAGGCGAAGTTGTTCAAGAAGCCGCCCTCCGACCACTCAAGAGTCTGAGCGATATCCTCCTCCTTAGTATGCTTGGCAGCCTATGGAGCCAAGCAAGACATATGATAACCAGCTCAAACCTCCCGCCGCTTGTGCCCGCCTGGGCCGAAGCCTCAGCCCCCTCGGCCCCTACCCTACTGCCGGCCGAGTTTTGACCCTCGGCGCGGATCTCCCCCCTGACCTCGGGGGGAAAAGCGCATTATCAGTTATTTTATTAGCCTCCTCCCGTTCGGAGGAAGAAGGCACAGCAATAGGGGCCTCAAGGACTGTGGCATGCACCTCCATTGTGGGGGGAACGGCGGCGGCGGGAGATCGAGGAGCAACGGTGCTCGGCATGACAGGGGTGCCGACCACAGTCGCCTGGATGAGCCCTGGTGGAAGACGTACCACCGGGCGCAAGACTACAAGGGGAACCGCGACTGTACTGGGGCACGCCGGAGTTGGTGGTACGGAGGACGAGTTAACTAGCTTCAGTGTTGGGGCTGATGGATTTGGTGCAGCAGAAGATTTCCCCACGGTTGGGGTGATGGAGTTGGTGCAGCAGAGGATTCCCCCACATGGGGGAGGGTCAGCTTCTTCCGAGTGATCTTCACTCGGGGGGCTTCTTTGAGTAACTCCGCCGCCGTCGGATCTTCTTTCCTCTTCCGAGCCCCGGAAGCCTCGGCCATACCTGCAAAAAAAATTTTATGTCAACTACTAAATAACTAAAAGAAAACTCATCGAAAAGATCAAGACAACTTACTAAGGGATGAAAGCAGAGGCTGGGATTTGTAGAGCCCGGACCAGTGGAGGTTGGCTGCAGTGATCAGATCGGCCTAGGAGCAAAGCGACTCCGACCGTGCCTTGGCCTTAGCAACCTGATTTTTCTGGTCCGAGTCGAGGAACGGCAGCCCCTTTTGAAAAACTGCAAAAGGAGGAAATGTTACTTCAACTAAAGTAAAAATCAAAGCAACAACTCGGATGCAAAATGAAGTCCAACCTGGCTTAGTAAAATGGGTCGAAACCCGGGCAGTTGGGGTCTTGAACTCAGCCGCCGATGCCTCCCAATCACCCGCCGCCCAGAACCACCTGTTCTTCCAGTCTTTGTTGGAAGATGGCAGGTGCATTACCAACCCCGACCCTTTGCTCCCCCAAGTCACGAAATAGTTTCAGGGGTCATTGCTATCATGCTTGACCATGTACAGGCTCAGCAGCTCCTCTGGGGTCAGCTCGGAGTTCCCAACTTGCTTCCAAATTATGTAGGCTGAGATCATCACCCTCCATACATTCGGAGTGAACTATCCAGGGGCCAACCCAAGGTAGGTCGCTACATTCCGGAAGAAGGGGTGTAGTGGTAGTCGGACCCTGCACTGCAGCGCGCATAGGAAGATGGCTACCTCTCCCTTAGCTGGGGCTCCGACAACGTCCAAAGGACCGAGAGCCCTTATCTGAACGGAGTCTGTGATCTGGAACTCTGAGCGGATCCACTCCATTTGGGATTCTGACATGACAAAACCCCCGGGGACTACCTCTGCAGTACGAAGATTCGCAGGCATCTCAGTGGCAGTAACGGTGTCTGCTTGGCGGAGTCGGGAGGTTGCCTTCTTACTAGGCTACTTGGTCTTAGAAGCTAATGTTTTTTCCTTTCGAGGCGGGCGATACGGTAAAGTGGTCTCAAAAGGGCCTTTGGATGACCCACTCTCACTTTCAGTAGTCCCCGGCTCGGAATCATCACCGTATCCACGGACCATTTCTAGATCGGAAGACATGGCAAAAAAAAGAAGTCAGCGAGACTCAACGGGTGGTTGCCGGAAATCGCCTACTGACGGAAACTTCGAAGTCGGCCGGAATCGCCTCTCGTCGAAAATCGCCTCTCCGGTATGCTCTTATGAAACGGAACGTAAAATGCAATGCGAAGGTCTGGGGCACCCTTATACAGGCTGCGAACGATTTCCGCATTGATGGCAAACCTTAATGGCAGCAGCCGAATCGGCACGAGCCTATCTCCGAGCACACATGGCAACACCGCATTGGACGCGTACCGAACCGTCTGTACGGCGCCTGTCATCGGGCAGTGTGTCTTAATACGTGAATCAGCGCCACAGCAGTCGGAGCATTATAGGCACTCCTTCTCAGGTCTACGTGGCGGCTTCTCACAGGCTGAGAAGGGATGCGGGATCGTAACCGTCGCCACGCGTTAACCGAAGCGATGAGCACGCACGTGATTCGATATCTGCCATCATTACGATGAGGGCGGAAGATTTCCTGCCTAAGTACTCTCCGAGCCCGCAAGCAAGCTCGAAGAGTAGGGGCTTCTGTTATGGGAAATTCGAGCTCACGGTACAACACTGCCCTAAGCGCCCGTCCGAGCCGAGGCATAATCCATCTGACCTGCTTCGGGACGTGATCCATCCGAGCAGACGACACGATTGGTGCGCGATTCAGAATCATACTCCAATCGGATGACCTCCGACGCCTTAACCACACCGCTTATTGAAGTCAGCCCTGCCAGCCATGGTGGAACCAACTGAGCCGACCAGGCAGATCGGACTGATGGTATCCTTAGATAAACCGAGCCGAGCAGACTCTCCAGCGTGCATATCTCACTCGTTCAATATGAAAACTGCCATATCGAGACGTGGCCGGTAACTTCGCTCGCAGGAGCGCACGATCCACCAGATACGCTGCGCGATCAGTAGATTGCGGGCAATATCCCCATGATCCTAAAATTCCTCTGATCGTGCCGAGATCATCGGACTCAGACCGCCTCATAGGCAGGTATAAATAGTACGCATCGCCATATATACAGGTACGAAAAATCAAACTCTCCTCCACTCACTACTCAGACCCTGATTCTCTTGTCCTGACTTAGGCATCGGAGGGTCCCCCGGCTTAGCCAGGGTCACCTTTGTCTGCTTTCCTGGTGCAGGTTACAGGGATTATACGTGGTGGTCAACGTGGAGGGAGGGCCGACCGAATTTTGACATCAACATGGACCATTCAACGGTGCCGGCCAACTTAGAAAATGGACCGCTGAGATGTTTGAAAATCATTCTCCCGTTCTAATTTAATTACGAGACTTAGTTATTAAGTAAATTTACGTTGAACTAAATTATTAAAAGGTGGTCATGATTTTTCTTCTTAAAGTTACCGTGTAAGCGCGTAAGAGTTCTATTATTTTAATCTAACCCTTGGACAGGCTGCATGTGGTACTTTTTTTTTTTTTTACACACGCACACGCACCCCACACACTCACGCTACGGGAATTTCACCACTTATGGGTACTCGAACCCTTGACCGGGAGTTGAAACTCCAGAGAGTCTACCACCCAAGTAAGAGTAAGGACCCGGCTACATGTGGCACTTGTGTCCAACTAAAGGGCATATGCGGTGCGGATTGATGAGATGACCGTTCAGTTGGCTCCACAAGTATTTGGTCTTATATATGTCATATAGAGAGAGGTGTGCATAGGCGACGTGTTCTGAAACAACTCCGTACTTAGGGCCGGTTTGGCCGGGTGGATTGGAAGGGATTAAATGGTATTAGGGTGGATGGCATGGATTTCTAGATAATGATGGTGTTGTCAGTGGATTGTCTTGAGATCCAGGGGATTGCTATATTCCTGGATTGCTATATCCAATTTGTTTGGCACGCCCAGCAAATCCCGAAATTAAACCTTCTCATCCCTTCTAATCCCTCGAACTAAACATGTCCCAGGCAAATTTCAACGGATTAAGGTGGATTGGATGAGATTTTAAGGCAATGATGGTGTTGTCAGTGGATTGTCTTAAAATCCATGAGATTGGGATCAGATCACTGACTCTGTTTATCACGCCCGCCAATCCAGGCATTTAACTTCCAATCCTTTCCAATACCATCCAATCCCTTCCAATCCAGCGGGCAAAACGAGCCCTTAAGTAGTAAGGCCAGCACCACCCCTTGATGAGGAGCGAGGAGAGCAAGGATTCCAAGGAAATTGGATTGCGCACTGAACTACTCAGTACGCTTTTATCGCACTGACTGAACTCAACTCGGCCTACTGTGAATGGATAGGAGTTATCCACGCCTACCATCCAACCATCTTTCCATTCATTTTAATAGTTGATTTCAAAATATAAGTATCCCCAAAGCCCAAGTGTACCACACTAGAAGGAACGGTGGGCATAATGACTCCTATAGTTGAAACCTTTCTAAGGGCAACAGTAATGCTTATTTGCCGTTCAAAATTGTCGTGAGATGAGAAAGGCGAAGATAAAACGAAAACACAAATACCATATTAATCCAAAACTTATGTGGGCGTCAAGATGGTAAAATTTCAATTCACACTCATTCGGTAGCGAGGTCCAATTGAGATTTGGATATACTTTATTTTTGGGCTCAAGCATTAAATTTATCCTTTAAAATGAGTAGACAAAGTAGATAAAATATGTGAATAACAGTGGACCCCATAGAGCTTACTCAATGCGCGCCAATTCTCAAGAGTCTTGGCGTAGTTGGGTCTGGGGTTAAATGGCATGGAATTCCATTATATGGAATTACCATTCTCATTGCACATGGCCAGAATATCATGGAATTTTGACCAACTAATCCCCATGGATTAAATTCTTCCTTAGGGTAGAATATTGTATTCAGTAAAACTTGTGTTTGAAGAATTATAAAATTGTAATGGATGGATTAAATTAACAACTGATATTGGTCACCTGCGCACATATGCAACTTGAATGTAACATGTTAAGGGAGTATAATAGACATATCAAATGTGTGGCCAGCGGATGCAACGGATTTCAAAATACACTTGAAATTATGCGTGAGGCCAAATGCAATTCTATCCTAGCTAATCTCAACCTTGAGTATCTCTGAACCCGGATGGAATCAAACAGAGGGAAGCAGATTGTTCGGGGTGTGTTTACTTGGAAAAATTATTTAACCTCCACCATGATGTATAGCGTATATCTATGCCGCCTATATATTTTGCAAGATCATTTTAGAGGCATGAACTCAAAAATAAGGTAGATCCAACCCTCAAAAAAACTACACCACATAATAGTTTGGACTAAACACTTACCATTAAAAACTTTTTAGGGCCAAGTTTTGGATCATATATGTTTTTTCTTTCGTACATGTCCATACGACCTTGGGTTCTTACTGTGATAGACTCACAAGAGTTGCAATACGAGCTCATGGCTTCACCATGAAATCGTGTGCGTGCACGAGTATATGGAGGGTGTCATTGCGTGTGTGAAAAATCCGAAGTCTACAGGTGCGGATTGGATACTGACAAGGTCCGTAGCGAAATGGCTACTGAAGTGACGTCACCAAGCTCTGTGGACCCCACCATGATGCATGTGTTGTATCCATACCGTCCAATCATTTTTAGAGATCGTTTTATGGTATTAAAAACAGAATGAGATAATATAAAGTTCAAGTGCACCCACCACAGAAAACCGTGAGAGCCGTCATACCCACCGTTGAAACATTTATATGACCTACTGTGATGTATTTTTGAGATCCATCCTATCATAAGTTAACATTGAGATAGATGAAGTGAAAACAAAAATATCAGCTTCATCGGAAACTACTGTGGCCCCTAAGAAGTTTTGAATGGTGGATGTAACTGTCCCCACTATTTTCTATGGTGGGGTCCACTTGAACTTTAGATCTACTCATTCTCTTTACATTGCTATAAAATGATCTCTAAAAATGGTTGGACGGTATGGATATAACACATACATCATGGTAGGGTCCACAGAGCTTGTTGACGTCACTTCAGTAGCCATTTGGCTACTGACATTGTTTGTATCCAATCCGCACCCAAGTCTACATAACCTTACTCCCCTGTCACCAACCAATGGCTAGTGGTTAGTGTTCTTTGTGCCCTACCATGATGTCATGTTTCATCCATGCCATCTATCTATTTTTCTAAATCATTTTATGTCATTAGACCAAAAATGAGTTATATCTCAATATCAAGTGGACCACATTACAAGAAACACTGTTGAATGAACTTCGACCATTAAAAACCTTTTAAGGCCATAAAAGTTTTGGATCAAGCTGATCTTTGTTTTTTCCCTTCATCTGGGTCTGTATGACCTAATCATTGTATGTCAGAAAAACATTACAGTGGGCCTTAGGAGGATTTTAATGGTGGATATACAATCAATATTGTTTTCCTGTAGTGTGGTCCACCTGATATTAATATCTCTCTCATTTTTTTGGTTCAAGCCCTAAAATGATCCGTAAAAATAGATGAACAGCATGGATGAAACACATACATCATGGTGGGGTCCACAGAGCACCGACCACCAGCCACCGGGATGATGGCAGGGGAGTAGCCAATCCGTTTCCAGCTTCTATAGCCGAAGTTCCGGATGGTGGACGTGCAAACCCCACTTCTTCTCGTAGTGTAGTCTCACTTGAGCCTTCCATCTACCTACTTTTTAGCAAAGCATGATATGTACACGATGAATGAACGGTGTGGATAAAACAAATAAATCACGGTGACCCTAATATAGCCATTGCCAGGGACGTCCGTACCGTCCGTCTCAATCTAGGGATAGAATCCGCGTCACCTGTCCTCGGTATTAATTACCGCAGAGTCGTGTCGTTTTCAAATACGGAGCTGATCCATTCTCTGGAGGCATGGGCCTCCAAGTCGCTGTCCGTACACGAGGCTTGCATGGACAAAGTTGAGCCGCTCGTTTAATTGGCCTGGTGGTGAGTGGGTCAGTGACAGAAAAAATATGATGTTTGGACGATCTTAATATTGAAAGTCTTATTAATCAAACATTTGGTTATTAGCCAATCAATGGTTGAGCCCCTTGGTTGGACGGTTTAGATAATGATGCCTATGTAACACGTGTACAGCAGACTATGTGGAGGCATGGAAAGTTCTGTGCCAAGCGATGTCAAAAACGAGTTAAAAAACATCGTTACTCCGGCAGAGAGAGACGGGTGATACGCATGCACTTATGAATTACTTAGAAACTGCATACGTTGTATAAAATAATTCAAGCTAAACTTTCCAAATTGTCTCTGCCAGTTGAGATGCATCATGAACCACAAATTACAACTGTTTAATTAGCTGACCATCTGATTGGTGGACATTTATTTAACGGTTAAAATGAAATAATAATAAAATGGAGGTCTTATTTCAACGAAAAAGTATCCGCAAATCATAGTTTACTATTGTTGGACGAATCTGATTTTAGGATTTTGAAATTCCAACAGTGTATACCACAATTTAATACGTTTAAGTTGAATTAATCTATGCTCGTGTACGAGTTTGAGTGCTTGCGTATCAAGTGTCACACGCAGCTAGAGTATCAAATAACTAACCATGAAATGAATAAGAATAATCTTTTATTCTTTTCGGACGACTCGATCTAGTGCCTGTGAAGCCGTCGAGGAGCCGTGCTTCCATGTCATTGATGAACGCGTTCTATTTGGTTACGTCAAATGATTAATGAGCAAGTCCTGGAACCACACTACTTGAACGCCATGATGGGCGCGGATTGCCTGCTGACACTGCAAGTAGCAAGGTGGCTACCGGACAGTCTTCTGCGGGCCCCACAGTGATGTGTGTTTTATGCTCAGCTACTTTTTCAGTTCATAGGGCATGAGCTCTGAAATGAGATCCAAATCTCTAGTATACCACACCACAAGAAAACAATGGTGCTTGAATGGCCACCATTAAGAACTTCCAGGGCTACTGCAACATTTATTTACTGTCGAAAAACTTGTTAACATTTATTTATTATCCAACAACATGCTGATTAGGTCATACGGTACGAAGGTAAAACGCAAATATCATCTTCATCCATAACTTTTGTAACCCTAGAAGTTTTTAATGGTGGGTGTTCAAAAAAATAAGATTTAGATCTGCCTCATTTTTGGAAAGTACGGTAATTTGATCTGGAAAATTGGGTGGACGGAGCGGATAAAGTAAATACATCATGGTGGACTCCACATAGCACCATGCTACTCGCTACCGAAGCGTCGGTAGGCAATTTGCGTCCGACGTTGATGGTCTGGTACATGACATAATAAAAGCGCACCACAAAGATAAGATGGCTAGCATTCATTATGGGTCCATCCAGTAGATGATCCGGATAGCCCAGTCAAATACGCGGATCGCCATACACGTGAAAGACTTCCATGGTGCAGGATCCATAGGCACGAAAATGTCACAGACCATCTGATTTTACGAGGCAGTACACGTTGTGGCTGTAGTTGCAGTTGTAGTTGTAGTTGTAGTTGTACGGTTGATGAATGTAGTTGTACGGTTGTGGTTGTAGTTGTTTGGAACGCACGAACACTGGAGCCATCTTTCCATGGTACGTAGAGTATAAATCGGGACCATCAATATCACGTGCCTTATCATATGTTGCCCATATTTTAAAAATCACACCTCACGAACGAACGTTGGAGTAGTCGCCATGAAGTAGGGCTGAAAGTTGGGTAGGTTGAATCTGGCCAACTGGTCATTGACCCGGCATTGGGTTTAGCTTGGACAGGATGTATTGTGTCTGATCTCGACCTTGGGTTATACAAACACTAACCTGATAAAACTTGGGTGGGTTCAATTTGAGGTCTTGAGTTGCCTGACCTAAGTTGACTTTGATCAATATATAATTTACTTATAAATTATAATTGAGTGTGGATTATGTGTGTTGAAGACATAGGAAATTCTGATGTTGTTTGGTGTCATTGGTCCATGTCATTTCCAATGACTCAAGTCAACAAGAAATGCAGGATTTCTCTCTCCTAAATAGATTGTGTGCTACACAAATACAATACGACTCTTAAATTAGTTGTCCTATATTTTAACTTGTTTGTTTAGAATAAATAAAATTCTTTATGATAAATAACTTTATGTATAATTAATAAAATTATAAATATAAAAAATAAAATGTGTATTGAAATATAATAAACTAATACAATCATTAAAATATTAGCATGTATTCACCCGACCAACCTGACTGAACCTGCTTGAGTTGGGCTTGGGTTGAAAATTTTCAACCTAAGGTTAGGTTGGATTAAGTTGAGTTAGGAATGAGGTATTAGAATCTTGGATTGGGCTAGGATTGAGCACCAACCTGCCCGACTTTCGGCCCTACCATGAAGCCCTCTTAATTCCAGCCATTTGTGGTGGAGATCTGCAGTAATCCCCACATTTGCTTGTTAATCAAATTTCTACTATATTTTCATATTATAATTCTAGCTTTAGTGTTAACAATTTTTATTTGTAATACCATTTTGAACTATTAAAAATCAAGACTGCCTAGGGATTAATGTTTTCCAAATAATTCCCTAGGCCATTTATCAGGGACACGTATTGCGTACTGACACCTGCACGGTGCTATGTGGGCCGCTATTATGTATGTGTTCTATTCGTGCTACCCATCCATTTATGAGCCCAAAAATGAGGCAGATCCAAATCTAATGTGTACCACCATATGAGGAGTGGTAATTGAATGGCACAAAATTTTTCGATGAAGCTATCTTTTGAAAATTGTGGGAAAAATTCGAGAGCATGTTTGGATACACAAGATTTATTATTATTTTTTCCATAGACGACAGAGTTGGGTGTTTTGATAGGTAGAATCTATACAGTAATTAGTAATTTATCTATCATTTCTATGGCATGAGAAACATAGTGATATGATGGTTTTGAGGATTTCGCTTGTTATTCAAACTGACATTTCATTTTAAGAATCCTATTTCTACAGCTGATACTTGGCTGGCGAATCAATGAGGGGCTCTTCTCGTTACTCGGACGTATCTTCCGAATCGGCCCTACAGCAAGTGAGCAATATCACATTCGTAGGACAATCAGCCCGCCAGACGAGCTAACGGGGGTCGTTTGATGGGTGTGGCCACTCATCAGTTGGCGGCCACCGCCAAACCTAAGAAGCTCTACTCATCGTATTGGCACGTGTTCACGTTAGATAAAGATCAACCATCTCCTTTTACCAGCTGTTTTTTTTCTCGACGCGTCTGACCCACCTGATGGTTGGACGAGCCGGGGCTTCTTCGTTGTGCCTCCACGTAATGATTAGCCCCGGATAGCATTGGCACGTGTGCAGACATTCACCTCAGCTCTGCGAAACATGGGGAGTTATTCGATACTCTGGCTGCATAGGATGTTTGATACGCAGGCACTTGGGCGAAGCACACATTGTTCAAACTAAACCAAACCAACTAAACTGCGGACGGCGTCACCAAGTCGCGATCCCATATATTAGATTCGGCGTCCAATCATGACCTTTGGTTCGCAGGCAACACTTGTTTGTTGAAATACGGCTTAGATATTTTTGGCTGTAACCATCCAATAAATGTTCCCCGACATGACATGCACATCAAATAATTCAAATAAATCTAAACTGGGGCCCACAACTTGGGCAACGTGTATGACCCGTGTCCCGTTTCTAAATAATTTCGTAGGGACGAGAATTCTTTCAACACCTGTTAATGAGAGTCCCATTATAAAAAGTGCGTGGCCCACCATGATATCTACTCAATTCATGCATTAGTTCAGGTCATGTTAGGATGTGAGCCAAAAAACATGCAGATTCATAGCTTAATTGGGGGCAGACTATTGGAAAGTGGATGGGGACCGGGCTAACCAACCTTTTGCTCATATCTGTGTTTCCCCTTCATCCTGGTGGGACTCACTTTATAAACGGATTGGATGGCATAAAAACATTGCAGCTGACCGACCCACTCCACTGGTTCGTGTGGTGTAGCTCAATCGAAGTTCCTCATTTGCTCTGGCGAGACTCATGGATGGAGGGGTTGTCACAAAGACACATCAAGGGGCCACAAAAGAGTTTTTGTCACCCGGGTCCCTTAACAGGTGTTCTAAGAAACTGGCCGTCCCCAGCGTGTCTCCAAGCTCTGTGGGGCCACCATGTTGTACAGGTACAGTGATAACCTTTCTTTGGACCGTACTTACAAATGACCAGCCTATACAAAACCCCTTGTTGTTATGTATTCACCATGGTTGCCCCACAATCAAACCCATGAGTGGCATCCCGTCCCCCATTGTTTCCTATGGTGCGGCCTTCTTAAGTTATTTATCTCATCCCCACGCTTTCTATATTGGTTTCGACTTTGATCCTTTTAATGGGCTCTTTTTGCTCTAAATAAAAAATTTTAATTAAATGTATGATAACTAACTTAGTTTAATAATAATTAAATAGCCAATGAGGAAAATATATATATCAGGTTCGAAAGTAAAATGGTCGTCAAGTACAATCATTTAGTTCATCTCTATGCTAATTTTGTGAACAAGATGGTCATTGCATATTAATCATCTAACGGCTAAGTCTTGTTAAGCAAGACATACATAGATGGTAAACAGGTCTTTGATGATCTTATGAGAAATTGAACGGAACCTTCATGATCAAGGGTGTATACCCTACCCAAAGATCAAAGTAAGCTGCTCATCTCTTTTGGCCAAGCTTCCGAAAAGGTGAACTGTTCAATCATCACAAGAGTTGGATAGCACGGTTGGGATGGTCATGAAAGCATCCAATGGACCTGGTCGACTGATTAAAGGGTTCTGATCAGTTCAACCTTAGTATAACTACTTGGGTCTTCCAAATAACCAAAACGTATATCACTTTCAATAAGGACACTGCCAACCTAATGGAGGGCTCAAAAACCTAATTGGCATGACATAGAAGGGACCTTGACATGATCAAAGAATAATTAATGGTTCAGATCAATGGGCCCAAGATTAAAATGGACAATGATTTGTAGGATTTGGCCACAAACACAATTAATCAGGCCAAGTTTCTCAACTCCAAAAACACGAAAGCCCACACAAATATGATCAATTAAATTCTCGACACCTGAATCCGTTCGACCCAGGACTAGCCAGGTAGAGGAGATCCTGGCCGGTCAACTCGACTCCAATAACCCTGGAAGTACTTGTATAGCAACTGGGACCTAATAATGACAAAATTCGATAGGTAATTCACTCATAGGCCCCTTTCCCTAACATTTTATTTTTATCCCATAGACAACTATGAGGAAAGCTAATAAAGTTATAGGCGGTCCTTCAAGGACAACCTATCTCATCTATTTAAACCACATCACAACAAGCACGCGAAGCAGTAGTTACGATGGACGACTATAAGTCCAAGGTTATTTCAGTGCAAGGTATGCATCCAAGCCCTGCCAAAATCCTGAATGCGTTGATCTTATAAACCAACTCAAGAAATGCCAATCGTCGAGGCAACTAATGATAAGAGTAGGTGTAAAATTGGAGACGTTCAATTATCTTTTTTGCTTTCTCACTATTTAAAAGTCAAACCGCATCTCCCTCCACATGTTCAAAGAATTGAGACTATTAGTGTGCATCTTATCTAAACTTTTTTCTGTTCATTCTTTAAGTTTTTACCTACTCAGAGTTTCAAGTCTTAATGTAGTATGCCTGGATGTGATACGGCTAAAGTTCTATTATAAAAAAGAAAAGAAGATAAACCTCATAAAATAAAGACTGCATCCTTTGTGAGCAGAAAAAGTGGTTAACCCACTTCTTTTCCATAACCAAGGCTACTACATGGGAATCAAATGTTACCTATCAAATCACATGAATCATTCTAAGTCTGGAATATTTTGATTCTCCGAATCCAGAGTTATCCTATCTCATCTAGCTGAACGTAGATCTGAAGCTTATTTTGACTAGTGGCAATTCTAAATATTAATATTTCTAAAAGCCACCCTCATAATATTGCACAGCCAAAGAGAAAAAGATGCGACTATAACCAATTTAAATAAAAAAACCACCTAGCTATTGGGGATGGATGTGTCCACTCGCTTCACATGCCACAAGGGCTATTACAAGGGGTTTTGTCGTTTGATAAAGACTTTATAGGCAAAACTGTCCTCATGGAATAGCTAAATGTTTGTATAGTTATTGGTTGAACTTTGTAGACTCAATGATAGGTAATATCTTTGAGATCATAGGTAAGAAAACCTTTTTGCCAATCTATATCACTACTCAAAAATCTTGTCAAAAGATGAAATTATGCTATTCTACTTGTAGTTGGAATATAAAGGCCTTATACTATAAAAGTAAATAAGTAAAAGTAAAAATGTAAGGATAGATAATGATAAAATGTAAAATAATAGTATAAAGGTAAAACGTTGAGTTGAATTGAATTGGCAAAGGACGGAGTTCTTTGTTTTCTACTAAGTTTATAAGACTTGTAAGGAGGGGGCTCGATAGTGGTACTTGAATTTATCTTCCATAATTTTTGTTCAGTTAATCAATCAATCAAGAATGACATTCAATTATGTTTCTATCTTTAAAAAATATATATTTCCAATTTCCTACTAAATTAATAGTTGGGTGTGATCTAACTCAACGACAACAAAAAAACATTTGTGAGGAAAGTATAGCTGATCTAGTTTCTATCCTTGGTGATTCATGGTCATCATACCACCAAATTAGAATTTGCCGTAAATTTGAAAACAGATCACCAGCTCGCGTTTTATACATTTTTCAAAGCCTCTACACGTGTTATGAATAATAACATCTTGTTTGTAGTGACACCGACGTGTATTTGTCTTTTGAACGAATAACACATATACTGCCTATGAAGATCTTGCTTTTCCTTCTTGATTTCTTTTTATTGATCGTACGGCAGTGCCATTGGTAGCCTAGCCGTTGGACCTGATAGCATTGGTAGGTATAAAAATTAGAATTAAGAATACAACATGGATGGTATAGATTTTACATAATATTCAATGTCATAATTCCATACAAGGTCAGGGTTTCAAGTATCCATCACAGTGAAAACCCACTATGATGTGAGTGCGTGAGTGTGTGTGAGATATGCCCATATTGATCTTCCTTTTACTTGCAATTTCCTTATATTGATCGTATAGCGGTGCCACTGGTGGCTTTCTAGCCATTGTTGGACCTGATGGTGTAGAAAGGCATAAACATTAGAATCAAGAATAAAACATGATGGACAGACAGATTTTAAATAATAGTTAGGGTCCGGTTCGAGTACCGGTCGCGGTGAAATTCTGCTATTGCATGAGTACGTGGACCCACACAGCTTCATGTCATGTAGGCTGATTAAAACAAGCGTTACCGAGGATATCGTTGCGCGTATCATCCGTCGGCCAGGCTATCGAAGTTTTTAGGATGCATCTCATACCAACCCTACACTGTTCGGCTTAACAAGTGGAACCTATTCTGATGTTTCAATGACATCCAATCCGTTCATCATTTGCGCCCTGGTGTATTCTCCCTGCCTAACTAAGCTATAAATCAGGCGGCCAAGAACATGTACAATCGTGACCAAAACCTCTAATTGTTGTGTTGGAATGTCCTAACTTGTTGGGTATCCATTCATCTTCGTCAGATGCATCTTCTGAATGGTTCAGATGGAATATAGAAAACACAATAAACCCCAAATATAATCTGGAAGTCTTTTAATGGTGGGTGACCCCATCCCAACAATTCTATATAGTGTGGCAAAACCGAGTTTTTGATCGGCCAGATTTTTTGGCATGAAAGGTAAAAATGGGGGAAACAAATGATGAACAGATTGGATTTCAGTAAAACATCATTGTGGGCCCCACACGTTTATGTGTACATTAAGCCTGGAGTAGAAACGTTTGTATTGGATACGACTTCGATGGGACCCAACGCGCGTTCCACGATCCGATCGGACGGTAGGAGTTGATCCAGAAAAGGATTGAAGACGAATCCAGAACGTTCTGGACATTTCTCAGTCCTTCATAAGACATCACCACCACCAACCTCTCAAATACACACCGACCGTCTATAATAACGCTTGCATGATGACACCATTAATCATCCATAAATCATAGATCTTCTTCCATTCCTTTCCTTCTCAAAGAGCCACACACGCACAAAAGGAGAGACGCACAAAAGGAGAGAGAGAGAGAGAGAGATGGGGGTTGATTACTACAACATCTTGAAGGTGAGCCGTACAGCGACAGACGAAGATCTGAAACGAGCGTACCGAAGGCTGGCGATGAGATGGCACCCGGACAAGAACCCCGGCAGCAGCAAGAAAGAAGCCGAGGCGAAATTCAAGCAGATCTCAGAGGCCTACGACGTCTTGAGCGACCCCCAGAAGCGTCAGATCTATGATCAGTTTGGCGAGGAAGGGCTAAAAGATGGTGTGGTTCCGCCTCCCCAGTACGGGGCTGGGCCCCACGCCAATGGCTTCAGGAGGCCCGAAGATATCTTCGCCGAGTTCTTCGGCGGCGGCGGCGGCGGTGGCGGCGGTGGGAGCGGTCCTTTCCCCGCCGGGGAGGGATTCTTCAGGAACAGTCCTTTCTTTACCGGGGACGGATTCTTCAGGAGCGGTGGCGGGAATGGGGACGGCCCGCCTCGGAAGGCGCCTCCGTTTGAGAACAAGCTGGCTTGTAGCTTGGAGGAGCTGTACGCGGGCGCCAAGAGGAAGATGAAGATCTCGAGGAACGTTTCGGATGCATCCGGGTATGTGCCCTTCTTGACCTCGATCTCAATTTTCTTTTGGTTTTTGAACTTGGTGATTTAATTGAGAATTGGATTTTAGGAAATTAGTTTGGTTTTGAATTAGCTCGTATTGTATTTGGGCCTGTTTGGTTGCCACTTAAAAATGAGCTCATCTCATTTTAGTTAATATCGATTGTGTATTAGGGGTCGTTTGGATGGGGGTAAATGGTTTACGTTGTAAATGATTTACTAGTAAATCACTTAAAGGCTGTAAATGATTTACAGCCTGTCTGTTTGGCTAGATAGCCTGTAAATGGTAAATGAAATCTGATTTTTAGGCTTTCATTCAAATAAAAATATAAATATAAAAATAGAGCAGTTGACATCTCCTCATTTACTAGTAAATGAAAACTCACCTTTTTGCTGGTAAATGAGAAGAGAGCTTTGCTAGTAAATCATTTAGAAGTAGTAAATCAAATTAGAGCCTCTAAACACAAGTATTAAATGATTTGCTAGTAAATCATTTACTGCTTGCCCCAGTTACCACCATCCAAACGACCACTTAGGGATCATGGTTTATTTTAATTTTTTGTTATATTTTTAATCCCTACCAAAAACATTTGATCTTTAATACATAATTATGATTAAATAGAATGAGATGAACTCATTTTTAAGTGGCACCCAAACAGGCCCTTGGTTTTTGGGTCAAACATCTGAAATGCACTCTCGACTCTGGGAATGTGAACAGTCTGGCAATAGGTGATTCAGATTGTGTAGAAGAGATGGAATTGATAAAAGAGGAATTTATACAATATTCACACTAATGATTCTGTGATCATTGATCTTGTGGGCGCCTTTATGGATGTCCCATGTCCCAAAGATATTATTGATGGGGCAATCATGAACCTTCATTTGGCAGCCCACAAATAGATGGTTCATCATCATTGAAGCCTTATCCTGACTAATTCGGGTTAGCTAGATATACAACAATGGTCCACATCCAGTGGAATGTAGTCCGGATCTTGGGTGGGTAGGATCTTCCAATCTAGGAGATTTTTGGGCATGGTTCATCTTGTTGGGGCCGAAAGGCCGATGGTCTGGATTTCTGAACCACGGGCCCCTAATTATGTGCTGATTCAAGAGCTAGTGATCGTTGTGTTGACTTACTCCTTTCTAATTTAAGGTTCTAGCCTTTTATCACCTGTACTCTGTAAGCGCATATACATGTGTTGACCATTCTTATTCAGACACACAAGACATCACTATCACATTAGCCATAAACTTCCACTTCTACTTCTAATCATGGGGCTGAGCATGTGTCCTTAGAGTCATGTGCCTGCTAGAATAGCAGCATGCCCTCTGATGGCGTAACTATTCCCGTCAGTTTAGTTCAATGTTATTTGTCGATGTTCTGTGATTGAAATCTTTGTTAACCACACATTTGGTCAATCTAACAGCTTTAGAATGCAGCAAAAGGGCTAGTATTGCATTAAACCTGGCATCTTGCCCCTCATGGTTTCAAAAACTTGCTTGGTCCAACATGTTTCCACAAAAGAAAAAAAGAAGAGGGTTGCAGTGTTCAACGCATCTTTTCCATGACCGTGGATGCTGGAAAAGTATCTTTTATGATCTGTTGTGTGGTTATTATTATCTTTGGAATTGCCATGTTGATTTGCATTGCAGAGCTTCTGGATTCTTGTTCTAAAACATTGCTAGACTTGTTTCGGCTTTACCACCACATTCCAGATTGAGCTGCATTTTATCAGAACCAGTTGGTATTTGGGAGTCTAATGGTATGATGTCCCATGTATGAGGACTCACAAAACACTACAGATAGTGGTAAGCTGTGTGTGTGTGTATATATATATATATATATATATATATATATAAATAATAAATAAAGATCAGATGCTCCGTATTGTGACATCTTGAACACAGTGGACTTCTTATTATTCAAGACTTTATGATTGGTGGGATGGTGGGAGATCGGTGGGCATAAACTCTCTAGACAAGCTCTGGGACACAATGTTTTCCTGTTGTTCAATGGGATTTTTTAAGCACAACATTGATCTTCATGACATTTTAGTGCCTTTTATAGGAGTTGACAACTTCAGTATTTCATGGTTGCATCAGAGAAGGGCAAAGGGTCGAACAGTGACATTATGGTCAATTTTCATATGTTAAGTATTCTCTTGGAATATCTGTATGTCATCCTGGAAATATTTTGAAAGAAGATGACAAGGAAAGAAAAGAGGCTCAGAGTGTGCTCTGTGCACAAAGGCAAAATGGATAGTAATGGTGAAGAGTTGCCCTATCTGAACTGGGGGCAGAAAATGATGGATGCGAATATCGACAGATAAATGAGTACAGGTCTACTCAGAAAATGGAAAAATGCCTACTAAGGATGGGATTGAGGATGTTAGCTCCTTTTTGAGGGAGGAATCCAGTGTGATTTCTTCCATGACTGCATGAACAGAAGCAGGTGGCACATGATATTGACAGGAAGCCATCAAACTGAATGAATAATCCCAAGAATTTGGGAATAGTAAAGTGCATACTGTTTATCATATATCAGCAGCTTGTGATCCATCATATCCACACGAATTTGTGAGCAAGTGGCCAGGTTTGCCATCTGAACACCTACCTGTAAAGTGTCTAATTATAGACCCTTTACAATTATGGATTTTACAGGCATCCAAACAACCCCCTAATAAAATAAGCTGCACTTGCAGATGCAACATTCAAACTAAGCGCATAGAAAAGAAGCAATGAGAAGAACCAATGAGCATCTCAAAATAAGGAGAACTCCTTCAGCCCGACCCTTGGGAGGAGTAGGTAGCCTCAACACAACAATAACAAAAAGATACCAACTCAGGATGAGCCTCATTACAACCATAACAAATAGATACCAACTCAGATGAGCCAGCTGAGTCAGGTCAGAATGCTTAATTAATCTAGTCCAAGGACAAGATTTCAAACCATGGGCATTGTCTACCATATTTTCTGGGATGGAGGATGTACTCATGTACAATGGTCCATCACATGTAAAACATGCAGAAAGGTTGAGCCTTAGCAAAGGCTGTCGACATAATTGGAGGGCATGAAATATATGATGAGACAGTTGACGTAGCGGAGCAAAGACATGAATGAGAAATGCAGAGGATAGTTCCAACTTATAGGTATAAAATCTTTATACCTATACATAGCAGAGCATGGTGGCTGATGCACACGCATGCCGTATAGGACCCATTGATATGTGTGTGTACATTACATCCAATCTGCCCATCATGTGTGTCCCTTGATGCGCTTTTACATGCCGGATGATCGTCATGTGGGCCATAGGCAGGGAACAATTGGGATGGGATGCCTACCATTAAAAACCTTCGAGATTGAGGGCTGTGGTTTCAATTGACCCAAAGCATCTCTCCCTCAAGCTATCAATTGGGATGGGAACAATATGAGATACTCTTATTTAGAATAGCAAAAATATAAATGGGGCCCATGGGCCTTATTCAACTATCAACCTTTCAACACTCCCCCTCAAGCTAGAGCATCCTACTAATAAGGCCCAGCTTAGAACAAATGACTAACATAATCAAACCTAGGAAAGAAAGAAATTCTTCTCTAATATAATCAAACCTAAGAAAAAAGGATTTCTTCTCTAATATAATCAAACCTAAGAAAGAAAGAAAATTTTCCTCTAACAATACTCTCTAAGGGGGAAAAAAAGCCCTTTTAATGTGATTTGAAGATTTCGGCAGGATTTACTGCCTCAAGTTCTATGTGCTATGCAGTGTTCAGAGTATCGGTATCGTTACATGCATTGATGACCCGGGATTCCAAAAC
Organism: Magnolia kwangsiensis; assembly: GCA_037074715.1. NCBI lineage: Eukaryota > Viridiplantae > Streptophyta > Magnoliopsida > Magnoliales > Magnoliaceae > Magnolia > Magnolia kwangsiensis. The sequence goes on from CM073571.1 coordinate 14,415,224, forward strand.
ATGTATCGGAAACATGTATCAGTATTGCCGATACTCAGAAAAATATCCCAATGTTAGGGAAACATTGGGAAAAATAGGTGGAAATTTTCAGTGGAACTTTAGGAGATGTTAAAGGACATGTTTATACATGCAGGAATCAAAATCCTCTTGAGAAAAAGAGGAATGTCCATCCCAAATGTATCTTCTCTGTCTTGGGCCAGAGAAAACAATGGATTATCTTTTTATTCAGTGATCTTTCTCCTCGGATATCTGGTGGAGTGTCCTTCGTCTGACTGGAGTGTTGTGGGCTATGCCTAATTCAGTGGATCACCTCTATTGCAGCTGGCATGCAGATCTAGGAGTAACTCTAGAAAAAAGAAAATGGAGAATCCTTCTCCCGTCTGTTTTGTGGGTTGTGGGCTGAAAAGAAAAATCATTGCTTTTGGAACCATAGTATTTCCTCAGGTGTTCTCGAGGGTGTTAGTTCTGTTTAGGGATTGGGTTCCGTAGATTGGCCAACTCTCATTAATATATAAAATTTCCACGTTAATTAACAGCGAGGAACACATTTTCCAATATGAAAAATGGAAAAATTAGGATTTTTTCAATTTTCACTTAAATGTTCGTGTTTTTTTTTTTTTTTTTTTGGCCATATGCATAGACATGGATTTCCATTACAATCCCTATTAACTTTTGGGAAAAAAAAAATGAAGTTTCAAAGTTGATTTGAGCAGAGTTTCTAAGTTGATTTTAGCAAATGAAGTTGCTCTTGGAATTTTCATCACCTTATAAGTTATGTCTGTCTTCATTTTGAGTGATCGAAATCACCCAAGGAACAAAATTTTTTTTGAAAAAAAGAGGAGATTATTGGGTTTTTGAAAAAAATTCCAATATTTTGTCAAATTTTGTGTACTTACGGATGTTTCCTTGGTATTGGGGATATCATCGTTGGTATCAAGAATATTATTGATGCTATCGCCGATACCAGTAAACTTTTATAAGGGACTCTTCTCAAAGTATTGTTTATATGATAATATCGTCAAGTATCGCTGATATAATAATATCGTCAAATATCAGCGATATTAAGAATATTTTTTAACCTCTAGCAGTTTTGGTATCGCTGACCTAGGGTTAGCAATAATATCGCCAATATTTGGAACACTGGTAGTATGAATACCCACTTTACACTTTATAAACACTTTATATGCTAAACAAAAACTATTTACCAGTAAACACTTTACCACTTAAAAGCCAAACAAGATAGCATGTAAATAGTTACACCTAAGACCCTTTTTGGAGGTAAAGTGTTTACAACTTAAAATTTTACAGTTATTCAAAAGACCCCCAACTTTAGTTTTAAATTATTTTGACTTATGCTTCTTGGTTTTGAAAGGATTGCTTTTATTTATTATTAGTTTAATTGGAGTGATGCATCTGCAGCAAAACAACAACTGTGGAGGAGATTTTGACTATCGATATCAAGCCTGGTTGGAAAAAGGGCACAAAGATCACTTTCCCCGAGAAGGGCCATGAACAGCCGAATGTCATCCCGGCAGACCTTATTTTCGTGATAGACGAGAAGCCCCATGCCACTTTCAAGAGGGACGGTAATGACCTGGTTGTCAATCGGCGAATATGGCTTGTGGATGCTCTCACGGGTACTACTATCAACCTCACTACTCTTGATGGAAGGAATCTAACGATACCCGTAACAGATGTCGTAAGACCTGGTTACGAGATGTTAGTCCCCAATGAAGGGATGCCTATCGCAAAAGAACCTGGCAAGAAGGGGAACCTCCGGATCAAATTCTATGTTAAATTCCCATCAAGGCTCACCCCAGAGCAGAAGTCTGGTCTGAGGAGGCTTTTAGGGGGTTAATGGAGGTGTTTCTGGGTTCAACCGATGGTCAATGACCACGAATCAGCAGCAAGTTGATGGCTGCTATCAACATGGAAAATATTAGCATTCCAAGGAGGTCACATTTCCTTCATTGCGTTGCTATTGCTGATGTACATAGTACAAATACAAACATGTACATTGCTGTTATAAAGGGGGTAGGGTGATGGAGAAGAGGGAATGTCAAGGAGGAATGGAAGAGTTTGAAGTAAAATGTGGTCTGGATAGGCTCTCTCAAGCATGGCTGTATTCGAACCACATAAAATGGTATTTGACGGGTTAATCAAGGTGTTATATCGGCAGTCTAATTTGCTATTTTCAGTCTGTTATCGGTTGAGATCATCTGTCCAGGTGAACTTCTTGGGGTATGACCTGTCATGGAAATGTGTCCCGCTGATGCTGAAGTGGGATGCACGCCGTGGGATTGCATTATTCTTATGCATGCAATGTATATAAAATAGTATGGAAGATAAGATATGGCAGGTTTCATTAGACCCTTTTTATGTTTCAAGATATAATAAAGTGCACCAGGCCCACTCTGCTGTATGCATGGACTAGTTTACAATATCATCATCCTTGTATTTTTAAGCTGACAGGTCAGGTGGGGCATGGAGAATGCAGGGGGTGCGGCCTAGGATTTGTTTATTGGTTGGGGCCCACCTTGTTTATGGTCCAGAAAAACACACCAATTGGGTGGTCCTTGGCAACTGAGGAACACACTATTTACTATTGGAAGTGCACTAGCAAGGGACTAGGAGATGCGCGAGTGCACAACACAGGTGACCATAGGTTTGTGTCAGAATCAAGTCTTTCAAAAAGTGGACCCCACCCTTAACATACACTGGCCGAACAATCAAGTGACATTGATCACACACGTGTGCATGCACAAATTACTTCTTTTTTTTTTTTTTAATATTCCATTACACCACCCAAACTAAGCTATTATGGCACGGTTGCTGGGGAAGGGTAGAAAATAGAAAATTGGGAAAGAGCTTGAAGAGGTCTACCACAAAAAGGGTGAAGAGCCCAGCCAGAAGGGCTCGCCACCTTCTTATTTATTTATTTTTATTTCATATTAGGATCTGAGAGTTTTCTTTGCCATACTTGCCAATTTGGAAAACGGTGTAAGATCTGGACCATTGATTGGTGCCCAGCTATGGCCTATGAGAAAGAAGTGGCCAAATTTTGTGCCGCACCGGCTCCACTCATCAGGTCCATGCATACATTAAAAAATTATGGTAAAAGGAATGATTAATGGTCGACATCTGATACACGTGTGACCTACATGATGGGCGTTCGGGCTTGATTGTTGGACCCAATGGCATAGATCCCACACGTCTGCCGTGAGCAAGACACGTTGGCATTCCTGTGTGTTGAAAAGTTGAACTTTATCAGGTGGACGCCGAAAGGGGGATGGGTATGGATATGGTTTGTGCGTAGATGAGTGGAACTCAGATAGCAGCCCAACATGGAAAAGCTACGTGAAATCCCACATCACACGCTGGTCGAAATAGAAAAAAAGGCATTGAACTGAATTTTAAAAAAAAAAAATTAAAAAAAAAATTAAAAAGGAAAAGGAAAGGAAAGAACCTGCCTAATGTGGTGTCTGATTCGTCGATGAAAAAGTTTCAGTGGAGGTTGGGATGGAATGCATCTCTCTCTTTATGAAGAATCCACAAGCGCATTAACGATCTTAACCCCAGATCTAAACTGCTTGGGGACCAGTTAATTAAAGAAGAATAGAGACGGGAAGAGGTAGAAATATGAATGTAATAGGCTGGAGCCATGTTACTTATTTGCTATTTCTAAGGTGATATTCGCCCCTGTCGATGTGGATAACTGTTTTGCAAAGATTACTACAACGAGTTTAGCCTCTTCAATCGAATAAATGTTGGCTTTTGACTGGCAAAATCAAAGTTGCATACCAAACACGCACCTTGATTTATATAATTTACAATTTCTACACAACTTCTGAACGCCCAACTTTTTATTTGTTTTGAGAATATGTTGGGAGATTAGAGTAGAGGATATGCAGTGGTGATTCCAGAATTATCCATGATTGTGTTTTCATAGACCCAGATGGTACACGTTGTTGCCCCCAAGTGGGCATATTCACATATACAGTTAAAACTGAACAGACATATACTCTTTTTGTGGCTCATTTGTGTATTTTTACGGAGGCGTACAACCTATCAATTTTTATTGTAACAGGCTATCGAGGTGAACTAACCCACAATGTGGGTCGCATTAGTCCATTTTATCAAAAAATGCACACTTTTAGTTCAAAAACAAAATTTAATAAAAATTACTATTTTTAATTATCACGATTTTTGTAATATTGTTTTATTTTTTGAGTTTTAGATTTTCTTTCTTTTTTAAAAATAACTTATAATCATTCTAGGCAAAAGTTTATTTAAAAATTTTATTTTTAGAAATTAAGTTTTATGAGAGTTTTATTAGAATTAGAATTTTTATTGGAGTTAGAATTTTAATATTTTTGATAATTACGAATTTTAATTTACTTTTTTTGTTCTTTATTAATGGTGTAAGAGGGATACATCCATATTAGAAAATTATCAATCAATTTATTTTCTATTTTTTAGAATTTATTTCTTTTTCCTCATGGATTCGAAGAATCTCTTTGAAGAGTCTAGAGAACTGTGGTTTCAGAGTAATTATTCCTTGAGAAAGATGGTGATCGGCCTCATCACATCTTTCCCACATCAGCTGACCGTCTCACTCCCGAACCAGAGTAGCTATTCTAATGGTTTAACAGACACAAGACACTGAGTCAACTGTTGGGAAAAACTTGCAAGTTTCCTCGACGCTTCTTGTGACAATGAGTATGTGCTTTCTCCCCCTACACCCAATCAACCGAGACCGATGTTAATGGTCTAATGCCAAGCCAACAGTGCGCTTCAGGACAACGCATAAGTTCAAATCGTACATCTCAAGTGCCATGGACATCTTTGTCTTAAGTGAGCTCGAGCTCCCTGGACATCCAAATGACCCATTCTCCACTCCACTTCAAAGTGTTGATGTGAATAGTAGCATATAATGCCACGTACATCATTGGGACATGTTTAAAATAAATTTTAAAAAGAAAAAAGAAAACGTACATCATTGTGACACTATTCTAAGAAAAAAGAAAACGTACATCCTTTAATGTGAATTATCTTGGGTTGGGATTTTCTAATCAATCTCTCTATCAAACGTCGTATCACTACTCTAAGAGTCTTTTTGCTTTTCTTTTATTATGTAGTGGATGTCGGGCTGTGTTTATTTGTCAAGTTAACCTCTCTATCACACGTTGTAATCACTGCTTTAGGTGTTGTTTGTTTGTTATTTTAATACCAAGCAAATGTCTCGGGTCAGAACACGGGTCAAATCAGCTGAAAGAATGGGTTAGAAATATGAGTCAATTGTTATTGAGTCCTGGTTTTTTTACTATGATTACTCCCGCGTCATTGCTGTTTTAGTCTAATCAGCTCTTGCTTTGGGGAAAAGAGGAAATGCGTGTAAAGCGACCGACATGGTCAAAAGTTAAGAATGATTTGGGTTAAAGAATATACATTTTGACATTACTTTTGAAGGAATTTAAATATATCTTCACTGTGGCTTATGATCGGATCAGCCAGATTTTTTGTGCGTCTCATTTCATGGTGGGGTGACTCTGTTGGATGGGTTGGATGCAATGCACATTCCGTAGGCCCAACACACACTTGAAATAGGCTACTCCATGGTCTAGTTGGTGTTGAAACTCTCTTTCAAGCATGACCCAGGACTGAGTCCTGTTCTGGAGGTGATGATGCACCAACGCGCTCCCGAAAAAAAGCCAAACATGGCCTCAGGGCCTACTGCATTTTTAACACTTCCGTTGTAGAAAGCCTGCAAGAAACAGGTATTTGTGAAATGAACCTGACCATCCAAGTCTATAGCTTGCAGATGGATAGCTAGGCCCCTAAAGGGTAACCATCCACGTCTAATGAGCGCAGAGTGTGTGTGTGTGTGTGTGTGTGTAGGCAATTAAACCGTAGGTTAATATAATAGGCCCCAAAAAACAAAGTAGAAAAGACAAACGTTGCTATTTATACATGCATGTATGTGTGTGTAATATAGCATACAAATGAGACTAAAATATGGAATTTAAATTAAATTGTTTAAATTTTATGCTACTGCAGACATCATGTTCAAGTGCGCAAGGGATGGGTATCACAAGTGCTTCTTAGGCCTTTTCTGGTGTGGGCCTAAAAATGAGTTTATTTCATGTTATGTTATTGTAGACATTCTATTCAAGTGCAAGAGGGACGGGTATCGCAAGTGCTTATATCAGCTGCTGCTTATATCAGCTGCTTAGTCCGTGTCTAATAGATGCCTAAAAATGTGTTCATTTTATTTTACTTAATAATAGTTGTTTGTTAGAGACTAATACATAATTCATCTCATTTCAATTAAAAGTAATGTATGTATGAGAGGACTTTGGTCTTTAATACATAATTACTATTAACAAAAATAAGGTAACTCATTTTAGGCCTTTATAAAGCAGGGCCTTATTTTTGTTTTTCTTAATGTAATTGTGGACCCATCAATTTTTTTTCTAAGATTTTTTTGGCATATTCTTTTTGAGGAGAAATTACCTAAATACCTTCATTTTAGTTTTTTTTTTTTTCTTTTAAAGGTGGTAAATTGAGAATTGTGAGGCCCATGAGGTATATATTTGACATCTAACCCGTCCAACAGCTGCACCGCACCATGGCTACAAGTAAGGATAAAAAAGTCTGGCAGTTTTAATGATAAGATGTGTCAAACTATAAAAATTAATATACACAGCTATAAAAAAATAAAATAAAAAAACTTCCAAATAGATGTGTAGCCTATCTAGTGATTCTATCAGCTAGATTTTTTGTTAGTGCAAACATCACAGTTGATTTTGTATGTTAGATGAATTGGATGCCATGAACATTCCACATGGGCTGTGTAATTTTTTACTTTACTATCTTTTAAAGAAAAGAAGATGTGTTTACACATGTTCCGGCACATCCACGCAAACCAATGAGCCATCGCCATATATTGTCATTATGCATAAATGATTAATGAAATCCTACTCACATACCGAGAGGATATTTTTTACTTCATATCCTTCAATGGCACATATGACCAAAGCAATGTGCTTGACAAGTTTATAAAGACCTGTCGAGATAAGGATCCTATCGTAATGTGGTTATGCTCGGCAATGTCGTCTCCCATAATCCCACTAAAATTAAAGATCTTCTTAGAGATGTTGGTTCTTTCACAGCGATTTTGAATGTTTGAAAAGCCAATTATTCACAAAAGAAGGGAATCGAAGAAAGTCATGAGGAATTTTAGTCCAGCAAGATTGATCCTATAAGATCCATGGGTTTCTGCAGTCACACTGGGAAGAAGATCTGAAAATGGTTTCGTATCATAAGCTTTGAAAGTTTCTATGCCTAGGTTAAGAAGATTGGAAAGCGGTTTTGTCCCTAATCCTCACGGATCTCAAATCATTTAGGAAACCTATAAGGGTTTGGAATGAGATTTGAAAATGGTTTCGTACTGTAACCTTCAAGATCTTTATGGCTAGGCTGAGAAGATTGGAAAATGGTTTTATTCATAAGCCTCATGGATCCTGGACCGTCTAGGAAATCCAGAAGGGTTTACCACCTCCCATCTATATAAAAAGCATGAGATGAAGAGCTCGGGGCCCACACCAAACATAATTTTCACACAATGCAATGCTACTTATCCTAGTTTAGCTTTAGAATCCTCCACTTCTATCCAGTCACGTTCCAAAACATCTAGATCTTAGGTTAGCTTAAATCACTGTTGTCCAGTGATATTGCAACAATTAATACCTTAGCAGTAGTATAAATATACATATACCGTCATCAGATCCTCGATCAACCAAGTCCTTACTTGAAAGATCACAACCTAGTCATATCCTACTAACCATCTACCTCAATTGTTTGTCTATATAGGCAATTGCAGGTACTTCTCTTTCGTTTCTTGCTCTGCTTATTTTATTTCATTATTGATTATATTGAGTTTCAAATACAAAATAATAAAATCGGCATTCTAATTTTTAGTTTTAATCTCTTCCATCAATTATTACATTATTGAGAAATACAAGGCCTACAATTACCGTTGAAAGAAAAGTCCTTAACGCAAGAAAAAAATTTCTCACTCAGAAAGATAAACCCCGCCCCTTCTAAATCCTTGATCGCCTGCAACAATTAGTGGCTGGGAAGGTGGCCAATCTCACAGACCCGACCTTAAATGGTTTATCCTTGTGCCTGGGGTCACAAGCGTTCAATTGAACTCGAGTCAAGTATGACTCTGGCATGCTAGCACTAGCCTAATTGCACATGTTTAATCAAATATAGGCACTCATTAACACGTATAGATTCATGTTTGAGAGGGAATGTTGATACTTTCCTTCTTCAAAAGCATTTTTCTAAAATTTCAAAGGCTTGTTTGATTCATAATAATTATTGTTATTTTAATCTTTTTAGCATTAATTACTTATCATAGAAATTATGTTGGAATGGAGGTTGTATGATGGCGACAGTTACACCATTTAGGTAAGCCTTAACTCTAAAAATGAGGTGGAGTTTATGGTCCCGCCATGATGTATTGTATTATCCACGCTTTCTATTCATTTTGTTGGACCGTTTTAGGGTATAAACCAAAATAGAGGATATCCAAAGTTCAAGTGGAGCACACCTCGAGAATTAGTGGGAATAATCATGCCCACTGTTGAACCTACATGGCACCCACCATTATATTTATTTGATCCTACCTATTCCATAAGGTCAAATAAACATGAATGAGGGAAAAACACAAATATCAACTTGATCCAAAACTTTTTATAACCCCTGAGAAGCTTTCAATGGTAGGTGTTCAATCTCCATTATTTTATGTGGTGTGGTCCAGTTGGGCTTTGGATTTGCTTCATTTTTAGGCTCTTGCCTTAAAATGATCTGGGAAAAAAAATGAACGGACAGCATGGATATAACACATACATCATGGTGGGGCACATGGAATTTAAGCTTAGACAAGGCTGGGTTTAACATGGTTTTCGAGGTGGAATTCCATTTCTATTCCAAACACCTTTGAACATAAATGATTATTTATTTATCCCTAATTCATAGTAATTACTGCTAATCAAATAGGCTCTTTGTTTGGGTATTGTTTAGTCAAATGCAAATTTCTAAGGAATTTTGTAGTAAAAATTTCTCCTTTTTTTTTACTTTGAAAAAAAAAAAAACAGTATCTCCAGTGTGGAAAAAACATATATTGGCAACATGCTATCATGTACCTTGGGGTTGTTTGGTAGCTTGTATCTAATATACACGGTTTGTGTTGACAATTACTAAGAAATCTATTCGAATTAGAATCATTGACAATTACTATAAAATCTATGTGAATTAGAATCACTGCTAGTGTTTAGTAACTTGTAATCAGAATTTACTAGAATATAGTGATTCCAATAATTGAAATACCATATTTTGTTTGGCAACTTACAATCAAAATCTATTGAAATATGGCAATTAAAATCATCAAATTATGTTTGACAACCTATATGTGGACGAGAGAGGAAGAGATAAGTGTGACATGTGAATTTGTGGTAATTGAAATCCATGTAAAATAAAATTACATGATTTTAAAAAGTACCTTTTAACATATTTGTCAATTCACATAAAATACTCCTCCCAAATAGACCAATTGCTACTTATTTACATTCATCTATGTTTCCAAACAACCCTTTTTGCTCTCTTAATTTCCACTTCTAAAGTTGGACATACCTAATTAACGAATTTTGATTCCCCGTGGATTCCAAATCACAAATCAAGGTGATTCTGAATCTGGGGTTAGGGTGTGTACAATGAGTAGAACCGATTCGAGCTAGCCTTAGCTCGACTCGGCTCAGCCACTAGCTGACCTCAACTCGAACTTAGCTCGGCTTGGTTTGGTCAACAGATCAGGCCAGTTTATGCCAAGTTTGAGCTAAGATCGAGCCGAGTTCACCTGTACAGCATTTCCACAAACACTTAGATTGCATCTTTAAAATCCTACATTCAAAAGCTTTTCTATGCTTTCCAAAAAGGTGGTTTTATAGCCATTTTATCCAACACCTTATAAGCAACATAAAAACCAAGAAAAAAAGGGTATTGTTTCATGTACATACCTTCCTTGCCACCAGCCACATTTCATTGAGTCATTTCATCAAACGCTTGGTGAGCAACATCAATATCAAAGTAACTAAGTACCAAATTGGTTTGTTCCGAGTTCGATTCGAGCTAGGTTCGATCTAAGTTGAGTCGATCTAAGGCTAGCTCAAACTCAGCTCGAACTCATTTTCAAGCTAAAAAATCAGCTCGGCTCAGCTCAAACTCAACTTCGAAATTGAATCGAATAAAGCTTTTTTGAGTCAAGTCGAGCGAGCTAACCGAGCTAGCTCAGTTTGTGTACACCTCTATCTGGGGTTGTGTTTCACAAGTTATTATCGAAATGCATTAGAATTTTAAAATAGAATTGCAATGAAATTTTGTAATATATTTACAAGATTTTGAATTAAATTACTAGTTTATATCTCTAATCAATATACATATGTAATAGTTGACAGAATACTTCTAATATACACCCATTAAAAATATATTTTTTGATGAAAAATATGAAATTCTGAGCCTAAGGTAGGCCACAAGTGTAGGACCGCCAACAAGAGACTTGCCAACATTTTTTAAGCATCAATTTGCATGGAAAATGTTTAGATTATTTGTAGTATCATTATACTAATGTAATTTCTGTGATGCAACCAATAATTTAATTGTTTTAAGGTAACAACAATGTGCCACGCGTTCAAGCATTCTAAAAAGGGTGAAAATAAAAATGATTCCAAGCTCAAACCAAAGGAAGTGATTTACAATACTTTAAAAGGGAGGCAAAAATAGATTAGATTCAATCACGACGCAAAGGAAGTGATTTCCAAACTTTCCAAACTTGATAAAAGTGAAAAATTTGAGTACCTCCTGCTCTAAATGCCTCTGAATCCAAGGGAAACGGATTGGCTGCTCCCAATGCCACCAGCCAATGGCTGGTGGTCTGTGCTCTATGGGCGCCACCATGATGTATGTATTTCATCCATGCCGTCCATCCATTTTTATAGATCATTTTATGACATGGGATCAAAAACGAGTTATATCCCAATATCAAGTGGACCACATTACAGGAAACAGTTTTGAATGAATTTCAACCATTAAAAACTTCTTTTAGGGGGGGGGACTTTTGGATCAAGATTATCTTTGTTTTCTCCCTTCATCTGGGCCTTAATGACCTAATCAACAGATTGGATGTCAAATAAACAGTACGGTGGGCCTTAGGAGGATTTTAATGATGGATATCCAATCCCTATTGTTTTCCTTTGGTGTTGTCCACCTGAGATTTATATCCCTCTCATTTTTTGATTTAAGCTATAAAATGATATGTAAAAATGGATGAACCGAATGGATGAAACACGTACATTATAGGAGGGCCCACAGAGCACCGACCATCAGCCACCGGGCTGGTGGCAGGGGGAGTAGCCAATCCGTTTCCGAATCCATGCTGCCAAATGATAAGCTTCACAACGCGGCATGGAATTTTATGCTGGGTAAATTTTGACCGTCCATCTGATGGCATACGGCGGTCAGGAAATCATACCCACCAGACGATCTTGAACATTTCATCAACAGTTTCTGAATGCGGATCGTTGACAATTTTAGGTCGACAAATACAAGCAATATTGTCTTTCTTTGCTGATGAAATCCACCGCGTGGCCGACCAGAAGGTAGCAGTCAGCAGACAAAAAGTAACATCACGTCACCTGAATAAATAAAATAAAAATAAGACGAGCAGAGCAGTCTCCTGAGGAGCGGCCTAGCTGCGTAAGAACACCCGAGCTCTGTGGGGCCCGGCATGTTTTACATATAAATTCTCTCCGTCCATCAGGTGGGAATCCTTATTTTAACCGTACATACAGAATATTAGCATGATAAAAAACTATTATGGGCCACACTAATGGGGAACAATGTAAAACTTCTCCTAAAACCTCTAATTTGAAACGGTGTGGCCGCATAATAGTTGGATCAGGCTACTTTTTGTATTTTCACTTCAGATTAATGGGTTTGATGTAAGATACGAACCATGGTAGTCCCACAAACAAACCTATGGTTGGCATCCCATCTTCATTGTTGCCTGTGATGTGGCCCACCTGAATTTTTTATTTTTTATTTTGATTAGTTTTTCCCAAGATCATAGAATCGAGTATAGCACCTGATGGACGGATTGGATTTTACGTGTACGTCATGGTGGGCCCACAAGCTTGGTTATTTTACGCGGTGCGTAATACAGGTGTTTGGCGGATTCCGGTCCGTCTTCTGACTCCTGAGTCTTCCTTTGGTGAACTATGGATACTCGCATGGGGTTGCCATCTTAATCACACTCTCCCAACGCGTGCCAATCTGGCAGGTTCTTGTGAGATCGGGCTGTTCATCAGATGGACCCCGACGTATATGTTAGGTGGCCAAAAATCGTACTTATTCTGTTATCTGGTAGGCCGGGCGTATGTCGTTGCAAATGGACGGCTGGAAAGTTTTCATTTTAGCGTCCAAATTTTTTCATGCACGTGAGGCAGGCGTGGTAAACCTAGCGTTTTGAATTTTGTTAGCACACCAACAGTGGGGCCATCACATCTACGCATTCGGATGAACGATCCAAATCAAACACAAACGTACCACGTGGACTTAAGAGGGTTCGAATGGCTCCATGCGATCCCGCATCGTTTGCATCAGAGCCGTGAAGAAGAATCTGTAGGAGTCAAGACTCAAAACGTCGACCATAGAACTCCCCTCGTACCGGCCCGAATCCCGTACACGTAAAAGAGTAATGCTGATGCGATTCGCAGCTGGAGGATTGAGAAGCTAATGCGTGCGGGACTGGGCCCACTAATCCCGAAATACCGACGGTGTAAATGCCCTGGACCACAAATCCAAGCTCGAACCAAAAGCCTAGATATCGAATATAGACTCGCAATTGCTTCTCCCTCCCAACCGTCCATCTGTCCTGTGGGTACCCCACCTAATCAGTTGAACAGTCCAATATCCGGCCGTGGGATTCGGATTCGGTAGTGACCCCTTCCGTATCACGGTGCTGGTCGGCGCTCTCTGTATCCCACCACTCAGGGATTTTATCGTCTTTCATCTTTCTGTTTCTTTGTTTTTTAATCTTTTCGTTTTCTTCTGGGTTAGCTTGTTAGTTCCTACTCATGCATGTCAGTACACACACAATGTTAGCCACCCCCACTAGGGATCGATATCATGACCTCAAGGGTTGAAACGAGGTATCCCCACTCAGGCTGCCATTTGAGGTATGGATCTAGGTGTCATATCTTATTTTAAGACATGAGCCAAACAAACCAGACAGTCTCATATCTCACTTGGGTCACACGGAGGAAATGGTGTTAATTGAAGGCTCATCATTGAAAACTTCACGTGGGCCACAAAAGTATAGGATCAGATTGGTGTATGTGTTTTACCTTTGTCCAGGTCTTTCTGACATGAGCATTACCTTGAATGGTAAATAAATATTACAGTAGAATAGGGTGATTTAAATGGTGGGCATTCAATCACCTCTGTTTCTTATAATGTGGTCCAGTTAATATTTGGATCCGCCTCATTTTTTTGACCCGTGGGCTAAAATGAGTTGAAATATTGAATGGCCGGTGCTGATAAAAAATGTACTTTATGATGGCACCCATGGGCACCACGCATTACCCACTGGGTGTTCCCCTTACTATGTGGGGCACCACCTTGATGAATGTGTTATAGATCCACGCCACCCATCCGTTTCTTCATCTTATTTTTTATTGTTATCCCAAAAATTAAGCAGATCCGAAACTCCCGTGGGCTGTACCACCGGAGCATTAAAAACATTTCGTAGGCTATAAAAAGTTTTGCATCAAGCTGTTATCTGTATTTTTACTTCATCCATCCAGGTTAACCTTACCAATGAGTTGAATGGCAAATAAACATTACAAATATTCTTACAGGGGGCCTTGGTTAGTTTTAAAATGTGGGTGTCCAATCACCACTATTTCCTGTGGTCTGGTCCACCTGAGAATTAGATCTATTTGATTTTATGTAACGCGTCTTAAAAGGGGGTTAAACACGGATGGACAACGCAGATATACAACACATCATCAAAGCGGCCCCACGGTAAGGGTAGCACCCACTGAGGTGTTACCCGGGAAACACCTGACCCGCTCCCTGGACCCGGCCAAGGCCATGTTCGTGGTGGCACAAATCTGATTAATAGCCCGTAACTTGTACAAGTGCGCCTTGAAACGTGTGCACAAAAAGGCTATCTCAATGTTCCCTCGGGCGTAAAGGAGAAGCGCTGGGCCACAAACAGGAAAAGAGATTGAAAAGGCTACTCGCAGAACTCGCAACATGGCACGTGCAAAGGATGCGCACCAATTATCAGGTGGGGCCCACCCTGGAAAGTAAGCTGGCCCCGATATCATTCCGGTCAGCATAGAAAGAGATTGAAGAGGTTACTCGCAGTCTGAGCGAATTGCCATGTGTTTGGGATTCGGCACAATTAACGGAAGGGCCCACCGTGAAAGTTAGCTGGCCCCAGTATCATCCCGATCTCCATGTTAGGGTCGCTGTAGATGCAGGACGAAGATGGACGGCTATTTAGACTATGACTCGCTGAATGTTGTTTTCTACCTAGAACAATATGCACCTCTTCCCTACCTTATCGGTGGACAGTCTTGATTTCGTGACTTCCTATCTCAGTGACGGTCCTCACCGGTGAGTGGCATCAGTCCTTAACCCGTCTGCCGCGAATCACCCCTTCCAGCTGCCGTTGCGCGACTACGTGATTCCTATAAGAGAGGTGGTAAAACCAAAGGAAAAGTTTCGAGGCCGATTGTTCACCTGCAAGCGCTTCGGTGTAATGTAAGTAAAATGCATTTTCAACATTTTTTTAATAGTATGAAAGTCACACATTTAACAAATGTATCATTAAGCCACTAATCAACTATATATGTGGTACACCAATGATACATAAAAAACAATAATATTAATTAATTATTAGCTACAACACTAAAATTACATTAATAAAATGATCCAACTTATAAAAATATTAGCCATATAAATGAATGGTTTAAAAAAACATGGATGAGTCACCCGAATGTGATCCTTACATTTATAGCTCCATGAGGTTTGGAATTTCCTCACTTTTGATAACATTATATATTTCAATTAGCTTATTACAAGGATTTTGTCCAATATCAGATGTGGATATGAATTTAGGATGGTAAAGTTAATTTAATTAATCAATTTTGAGTGTTGGGGGAAAAATGGACAAGTCAATGAGTACGCTTATGGAATGGACCAACTCTACTGAAACAACTCAAGCCCATCAAGCGCCGAGCTCAACGAGGCCTCTGTGTCCAGAAAACGTAGCCTCCAAGGAGGTTATTGCAACTTTAATGACACTCAAAGAGCCTACCGATGAGCCCTTCTAATGACCATGTCCTACCGACCTATCTCATAGGTTGATTATGGGTCAACTATAGCTCGACCCAGATCAATCATAGACTGACCATAGTTCGGTCATAGATCGGCCATAGATTAATTATAGGACGATCACAGATCAGCTTTAGCTCGATCATAAATCGGCTACAGCTCGATCATAAATCGGCTACAAATCAATTATAGATAAGTT
This sequence comes from Magnolia kwangsiensis, assembly GCA_037074715.1. NCBI lineage: Eukaryota > Viridiplantae > Streptophyta > Magnoliopsida > Magnoliales > Magnoliaceae > Magnolia > Magnolia kwangsiensis. The sequence goes on from CM073571.1 coordinate 14,430,888, forward strand.
GCGGAACAATCACAGACCGGCCCTAGATCAGTTATAGGTCGTCATAAACAAAGCAACGCTCTAGACGTGGCTGAAAGACCCCGACACCCGGATAAAGGGAACATGAATCTTCAAGCTCGGCTGACGGTCGAAAATGGTGAATGCTGATCTGTCGATGAGGCTGACGTTGTGTATACCTCACTCGGAGACCGCCTTGAGACACGACCTAAAATCGAGCTATGAATCCACAAGATCTCGCTAAAAATTAGAGATCTCGTTCGAGATCTCTGAAAGATAACGTCAGATCCCGAGCATCGCCCGATCCTGTAATCTCGAGAAGATCTAAGATCACAACAAATCTCCATAATATCGAGAAAGAATCCCTATAGGTGGGATCCTCCCTCTCTTATAAATAGTGGAGACTTTAAAGGTGAAAGGTATGTAAGATCTCTCCCTGAAACACTCCTTACACGAAAAGACCTAGATCCTTAAGCCTGACTTTGGCATCAGAGGATCTCTTACTCTGGCCAGGGTCTCCTTTGTTTTCCTCTTCTGCGCAGGTAATTAAAGGTCTAGAGATGATGGACCGGCGATCAGATTTTTGCATCAACAGTTTGGCGTCGTCTGTGGGAATGACATTTTGAGTTGTTTCTGCTCTATCAAAAATATTCCAAATGATTATTAATGGCGAAAGGAAAGAAGAAAGCCTGATCTTCCCCTATAGTCATTCTGATCACCACAGTGCCTGCAACCATCCAAGCCATGCCTATCGAAGGTTCCGATCAGTAGAGAGCCGTCGTGGCTCCCCGCAACACCAGCCACTTCGGGATCAAGCCGACGTGGTCAGCAAAGGCACGGTCGAGGTGGTCAACGTGACGTTCGAGAGAGAGAAGTGGGAGATATTAGGGCCGACCTAGGATATTTTAAACAAATAATGGAAAACATGTAGCCCCACTATGTCCACGAGCCTAACCATCATAGAGAGGGGGAGACAAGCCATGTTCGATCGCGTGTTAACCCACATCAACTGTAACACCTCAGATTTTTTGCCAACCTGGAGTTAGACATCCTTAGATAACGGTTCAACCATAACACCTTGGTAACCTCTTAAAACTCAATTCCAAAGTCAAAGGAATCATTTAGAACCCAATTCTTTAGAAATTTAACATGAATTAGCCAGCGCTACACTAGATTTCCTGCAAAATTAACACCAACCACTTTAAATACGATCTATAAGACTTAAAACCTCTAGAATTGTTACCGCTACGTTACCCTAAAATCTAGGATCCAGCTCTAAACCCAGTTGTTCCCGGGAATGCTTTGTAACTTCGTATTGGATCTAGACCGCACGTCGAAAGTCTGATAGCGATGAACTTAGACCATTATGACCGTCTAGTTGGACTTGACAATTGTTTCGAAAATCAAGCCCAACCGATGTCCTGAGACCATTTCCTTGCGTCCGGAGTAAAGAGAGTGAGAAAAGGAAGATTTTTAGAAAATAAATTAGAATCTGGAACGTTTCACTTGCGTATTATTTTTAAGCGTTTTGACCATCAGAATTCGACCAAATTTTACCCTCGGATCAGAAAAATTTGCCCTTACATGTCCAAGGACTTGTGGCCTTGATCGGAGTTCGGTAACCGTTGAATTGACACTGGTCATCCACAGACGATCTGAAAATCTTATCGGACTGAAAACCTAACTGACTAAATATCCGATGTTAGTGAGCTTAAGTCCGACCGCAATTGATAACAGGACCTCCAGAAATGCTCTGTTGGATCAGTAAGATCTCGATTTGGTAATAACCTAAGTATACTTTGACTTGGAGTCTGTTTTTGTTATGTTTGGGCTTATAAAAGGGCCTTAAACCCTTAGCTTTCTAACCCATACGAATTTTTCAAACCCTATAGTTTTAAGAGAGAGAAAGTGAGGAAGAAGTTGGTGCCGCTTCCTGGAATTCTTCCCAGTCTCTCTATGTCACGCCCCAAACTCGGAAACCGGGCTCACAAAATTCCCGATCGCCGAATCCGGCGCCGACAGCCTCCGTAGAACCCCATTCTCGGCTCCTAGCTCCCATTCGCCAGGTTCCGATCCTGGGATGCTACGAGGAGGATTTTAAATATCAGTTTGATTCGTAATAAGCATAACCAAAGGCATAACCCACAAACAACAACCAAGCACTCCATTACATTTCCACTATGATCAAAAATTTTTACAAATACAATGAGCATAAAGGGAAATACAATGGTAAATAACAGAAAACTCCAAAATGATCAGCGACGCGCTCCTGCCTCAACGCTGCTGTAGTCCAACGTCACCTGCACGCAACGGTCGTGCATAAGCTTACAGAAAGCTTAGAGGGTGGTGAAAGTGTGTGCGCAAGGTAGTAATATGAATGCAATGTCAGAGTAATGCGGAATATGCAGATGGAACCAAAACGTCATGAGCCGTACCAAGGCTATGCAATGCAAGACATGAATGGTATCGGCCATCCCAAGGCCATGCAATGTACAATGCAACTCAAGCATACAGATACTCATCAATGTCCACATATCAGTACAGCTCAGAGTATGGAATATCACCGGGGTCTAGTACACTCTAAACCAGATTGCCGCCACATCGCGCGCAATAAGGTAAGTGGAAGAGACCTCACTATCCGTCTGCCAATATCGGGCGCGACTCGTCGATAGCGGACCCATTCCTCGAGCTGGTCAAACTCAGCCAAGCATTGCCCCCTACACTCGGGCGGGTAAGGCCGTACCCCCTTCCAACCGACCACGACACAGTGGAGAGCGTGACCGTCTGGTAATCGGCACTCAACGCTCATCTACCCACTCGGTCTAGACGTTGGAGCAACCTCTTGGTACCATAAGGGTTTAGGGACTTTCACCCAGGGATATCTATAGTACCCCATGTAGAATAAGACTTCCGGTATCCAATCCTGCCAACCACGATGCGTCTGTGGAGGCTACAGCCCTGATGCCGCTAGGGCGTTCAATAACCATGTCACACAAATGCGGAATGCATGAATCACGCTATCCAGTCATGCAACCAATCCTGCGCATACCGTGCGCTCATGTAGGGCAACACCGCCTAACCGGGAGCCCATAAACAACCTGCCCGAAGGCAAATGCTATGATCAGACAATTCTCACGTCAAGCATACATATGATGCGTATGATCATGAGTCATGAACTGTACTAAACATGTTACAGCAAAATGAACTATTTACCATGCAGATGGACCTGGACGGTATATACACCGCAAGTACGGCCTAATAATGGGCCCTAAGGAGAGTCGTAATGTGGACATCCAACCAGCATTACACTCGCAATGTGGACGTCAAACCAACATTGCTCCCAAGGCACGACTGTCGTAAATATTGCCACATATTCTGTATTGGGAACACACATTGCAATGGACCTTAGGTACGTCCCATTGGACCTTAAATGTATCTAATAGACCATGATAGATGGGCCTTGTAATTGTAAAACGGGCCACATAAATGGACCACGCCAATGGACCTTAGGTATATTGCAATGGGTCATAATCCGTGGGCCTTGGATTGCATCAATTGGACCTAGTCACATGGGTCCAATATGTATCAAATGGGCCACACCAAATGGGATCCCACATGTAGATCAAGTGGGCCTCAACCCATGGACCTGACATGAGTCAAATGGGCCTAAATCCCTAGGTCTTAAACAAATCAAATGGGCCTAACCCATGGGCCTTCAATATATTAAATGGGTCTAACCCATAGGCCTCGTATGCATATCAAAGTGGGCCTAAACCCTTAGGCCTTACATATATCAAATGGCCTACTTTCATGGGCTTTAAATTTCAACAAAAAGGGTCCAATTTCATGGGCCTTGAAGTACATCAAATGGGTCCACTCCCATGGCCTAGAGGTCCACTGAAATGTTTATTTGCCATTCAATCTGATTGGCAAGGGGCCCACTGAAATGCTTATTTGCAATCCAATATGTTCAAAAGGTTATACGGATCTTGGGCCCACAAATATGAATATTTCCATCCAAACGGTTCAGGAGGTTGCATGGGCCTAGGTCCACTGCAATATTTATCTATCACTCGGTGTGGATATGGGCAAGGGGGAGGCCCACTGTAGTGTTTATTTCCATCCAAACTGTTCAGCCAGGGGGGAAGGGGGGTGACGTGAGTACACACGTGCAAGTGGGCTCCACCGTTGCTGGACGGTGGGTATAAAACACAATTACCAGTGCTGGCTCCCACCGTCCAGGCGGACGGTGGATTTAAGACCCATACATCACTGTGAGCTCCAAGTGGGGCCCACTATAGTAGATATTTATTTTTATTTTTTTCATCCCAACCGTCCAAAGGGTCACCAGGACCTGGGTGAAGGAAAACCATAAATTTCATCTTGATCTAAAGCTTCGATGGCCCAGTGGAAGGATTTTAATGGTAGTTGTTCAATTCTACTATTTCTCATGGTGTGGGCCACCCGAGCATCGGATCATCCTCATTTTTATAAGGGGCCCACCCCAGGTGGTGGCCTACCCTATGAACGGGGTGGATATAATATATACATCATGGTGGGGCCCACGGCGGCAGCCGTGGGTGGCAACCCCACCGCCCGCCCGCCTGCCATCACGCCTGCACGAGCAGCGTGCAGCGCTGCCAGCGCCGTTGGGTACAGAGGCTCTGCCTCATTGAGTTTCTTTTTTTTTTGAAAAAAATTGTTTTCTCGGGCTTTTTCGCACGTGGGACCCGCTTCGTCAAAATCTGTCCCGACCATGGCGTTCAGCGGCTCGAGGCCGTCCAAATGAGTCTAGAGTTCGAATTTTTTTGGGCGCATGGAAAGCGAAATAACACCAGAATTAACATTTGAATGGTGAAGATGCAACATTCGGCGCTATGGTCCACCAGATGATCTGATTAGCTCCAAACTTCTACCCAACGGCTAAAACGCCGTGGGTAAGAGGATGGACGGCTTGGATCGGACGCAAACATCAGGGTGGGGCCTATGCAAGGGGACCACCCAAAATCCTCTCCTTTTCTTTCCTTTTTCTTCCTTTTTGCTATAATCGTCCAGCGTCTGGACGGTTAAAAAAAAACTTCTTTGTTTTATTTTTTTTTTTAAATGGAGGGCCCTGATGAAGTGGGCCCCACTGATGGACGGCATGGGAGTAACAGCCAAGGTGGGCCCCACTTGAATAAAATAAAATATCCCAAGTGGGATCCATTCAAGTGGGCCACACCCTCCCATTGCAACAAAATAAAATAAAATAAAATAAAATAAAATAAAAGAGAGAGAGTGAGAGACAAAGAGAGTGGGACACGGCTTGTGATGGAGGGTCCCCGTCATTATGGGCCCTCCCTTGCAATGAAACATACAATAAATGGATCCCTTGCACATGGGGCCATTAGAAATGTAAATCAACGGTGGAGATCCATTCTCCACCGATATGGATGGTCTAGATGACCTTTCTAAGTGAAAATAAACATCATGATGGGGTCCATGGAGATTAGCCCCATCATGGAATGATCATGATGATCCAAGTGGTCCATCGGCCACAAATAAGGGTCCCAAGTGAGATCCACACCATGGATCGGTGAGTCTCACTTGGTTCACCATAAAAACAATAAAAACTACCCTATAGAAGCACCCACCGTCCGATCTTCTCGCTCCTAGGGGTTCCTTGGCACCTTGGCTTCAACTTCAACGGTTAGGATGAAGAATGGAGGGTTGAGATGGGGGATTTTGGGGTAGGAAGGTGGGCCACTTGAAGCTTAGAGGGACTTGGGAAATTCCATACGTGGGAGCCCTTTGGAATTGTTGTTGTTTGGAAATTTTGAAATGAGAAAGAGAGTAAGAGAGAGAGTGATGTAAAGGGAGAGAGAGAGAGTGATGGATGGATGGGTGAGTGATGGTTGTGTAAGAAAGGTATGGGTTAGGGAGACTTTTGTGGCTTTTTGTGTAAGAAAGGTATGGGTTGAGAAGACTTTGGTGGTTGCTTGGGAAAAGGGATGGAAGTGATGTGTACTTGACCTTTGATGGGTTGATGGGTGATTGATTGATGGGATTGATGTGATTGATGTGACACATCGTTGAGATTCCCTTGGTTTTCGCAACGCGCGGCGTTTTCTCGCACCGAACGTTGGCTCATATCTCTTGATCAGGGTATCGCCTTGGCGCGCGAGTCGCGGTATCGGAACCGCAACGACAGCGCGGTCGCTATGGTATTGGTCTCGGGTTGAGTCGACTCGGGTTGTCGGTACATGAATCCAGGTCGCGCGTCGATATTGTTTAAGGGTCGAAAGTTGCCAGAATTCGACCGGTACGACCGTGGAAGTGTACGGAAAGGTACGGACCAAGATACGGGTCTCACACTCTACGTACCTCATCCACCCTTCTGCTTCGCTATCCGGTGTTTCCAACTTCGTTCTTATGTAAGAAATCCCAACCTTAACCTGTTTTGAAGCTTAGAATAGTTCCAATGATATTATAGCTAACCTGTTTCTTGCCATAGGTAGCGTATCCGCCGTTAACGAAGACATATCGTCTGAATCACATCTTACACGTATTTTTCAGTTTAAGGTGCGGACTATATACATTTAGGTTATGGTTTTCAAGACTTTCAATGTTAAGTAATGATTTATTCTTGCTTAGGATATTTTTCACATGTATAAAGTGTTGTTTGTTTTGTTTTTCAGTTGTACATTATTTATGTTGAATATACTGTATTCCTCATATTTGTAGAAAATACCGTATACGTATAGAATTTAGATTTGTGTTCAACATGATTATTTGCCGTGTATATATGCTTGTTACATGTGTGACAACTCCTTAGCAAAAGGACTTGCCCTAAATCACGCCACGGCCAATATACGTTATACATGTAAAGGTGTGTAGCCCACGTGTTTGTGAAAATGTCTAAATGAATACGAAACTCGGATTCATGCATGTCATGATTATCCGTCATGGGTATATGCAGGTGGTACATGGGGTAACTCCCTAGTGAAAGGATTTGGCCTAAGACATGTATAACCAACATACACATGTATGATAATGTATGTATTCTAAGTGTTTGTGAAAATGATTGAATGAGTATGAAATTTGCTTTCATACTCGTCATGACTAATTATCATGGATATATGATTATTGTATGGGAGATAACCCTTTGACGAAAAGATTTGCCCTAATACGTATGCTAATGATACATAATATGTACAATGTAATGTGTAGACTAAGTCTATGTAAAAGTGTTTGAATGAGTTAGGAGTTAGTAAGATGTACCTATATGCGGGTTGAGATATGATTCTCAACTATATCAATGATGTGTATGATTCCCTTCATGAATCATGTAACTTAGGTTATCCATGCTAAATAAGTGTATGATTTCCTCCATGGCTTATGTATTTAATTGAATCATGTTACATGTGTGTATGATTTCCTGTATGTACTGTTTACATTTAAGTTATACTTCATGATTGTCCATATGGATGCAGAATATGAATCATACGCTAGTTATTGTATGTGTATGTGGTTGGAGCTGTACTACAGTACAGGTAATCGGTAACCGTACTCCAAATGGTGGTTGAGGTTGTTCACCACGTAGGATGAGTTTACGAATCTGAGTCGTGCTTGGGATGTTCGGCAGTGGTTAAGCCACACGAAGTGCTTATGCATTCCATGTCGTTCAACTCAACATGCGCTTGGCCTAGTTGAGCTTATCAACCAACCCGATTGACCGATGCTTGTTCACCATATTTGGTCACCACTGTTTGAATCCAAGGCACTGAGCTTACTAGTGAAATTCCCGCTAACCATGGTATCAAGATCCCTTAAGACTCATGAGCCGGGCATGGTGGTATGAGACACCAAGGTCGTACTGTCGGCGTACGCTGGGGCCACAAACCTCCCCGTAGTGACCAGTGAGCACCCTACTCTGAGCAGATTATGGTGGTATGGGACACTATATTCTTGTTGTCGGCCTACACTATTTGGTGATGGGGGAGAGGAGCAATGATTGCGTGTAACAGTCCTGGCAGCCCTCTGTAGTGACCTTAAGTTTATCCTGACACTGCATAGGGGCGACGAGTCCTGATGCAGTCTTAAGGATATAAATAGGCCTGTATTGATAAGGTGATGGGGGAAAGGAGCAACGATTGCGCGCAACAACCCTAACAGCCCTTGCAGCGACCTAGAACCATAACATCATATAAGATTCCTAGGACTGACGACCCTAGAATGGATCAATGTTAGGAAATAATACAAGGGAGGTGTCTTAGCTTCCCAATCCTGCTGCGTGAAAAGGACTAATAAGAACTTGGTAAGCATACTCATAACATCGCATTGCATGTGCTATCGGTGTTGGCGTAAGAGCACTGAGGAAGTAACTGACATGCGCGATAATAAGATGAAGATCGCAGAGGGAGTTTGTGGTGAGGGAATGCATCATTCTTCATACCATCCTTGCATTAATAAGAGTATGTAGAACCTGTTTGATTGTACTGCCTTATCATTACTGCTTGATTGAATTAGATAACATGTTAACTTTTGCTGTATAGTTTCCACTGAGTTAGCTACTCACTCCCACGTTACGAGACGGTGTTGTACACACCAACCAGTCCCTATATTTAGTTACAGATGATGGCGATGCTTGCGAAGCAGAGCCAGATTTGATGATGATGAGGAGGATTCCTCCTATATGCAAGTTCTGATCGACGGGGTTACAGGGTTATTGATTAGATGTCAATACAATTGGTATTTTACCTTTTATTTACACTCATGTATATTCTTTTTGTTCATTTTTAGAGTATATATGTATTTAGTTAACCTGGTAACATGTTCACACTCTGGAGACTTACAATTAATTATACATTTTATATATTTATCATAGCCTTCCGCTTAAGAAACTTAACTGTCTCTGGAGTATGATATGCTGTTTTGGTCTAATCTCACTCATGTTTTCTACACTAATATAAAAAACATTCATCCATCATTGAAAATGTTGCATAAGTGATGTTCTGGAACTCGGGAGTGGAGTTTATGCTCGACCCCCGATTTTCAGGATGTTACATCAACCCTTGGTCGTGTAGGTCGCCTTACAGTCGGACTCACACCCTGCCCCCACCGAACCCTTTCCATCTCATGTGTTGGGGACAATTCCATTACCTGCCCCCGACCTGCGGCATGAGATAGATCAGCAGAGGCTCAACATGGCCCCTGGTTGAGGCCACCGCCGACTGTGAGGAGCCATGAAAGACCGAGCTACAAAACTTATAGCGACAAATCGCTGATATGGAACAAACCTACCGAAGCAATGTGACCACTCCAGAGGAGACGAAATCTCCATTCACGATCAACATCTTACAGGCGCGACTGCCGGGCAGGTTTCGATTGCCCCAAATCACTCCCTACATGGGGAAAACCCAATAGAACATATGGAGTTGTTCCGGACTTACATGCAGCTCCACGATGCTTCCGACGCTGTCATGTGCCAAGCTTTCTCACTAACTCTGGCCGACGCAGCTCGACTTTGGTTTAAGTAGCTTAAATCGAGGTCCATCAGATCGTTCTCCGAGCTTAACAAGGCTTTTAACACTAACTTCATTGGAGGGAAAAAAAAGACTCAAAACACCGGCCCATCTCATGAACATGGTACAGAGAGACGGCGAGCTCCTGGAGGACTACATCAAGCACTTCAATTTGAAGGCCCTGCAAGTGAGAAAATACTCGAACGAGACCGTGCTAAACGCCATCATGACTGGGCTGAGGGACAAGTCGTTCCTCTTCTCCTTAGACAAATATCCTCCTGCTACGCTAGCAAAATTCCTGAACCAATCTTAGAAATACGTCAATGTTGAAGAGTCCCGAATCTTACGGGATGTTGTTCAAAACAAAGGTTCTATAGCCAAAGAACAGACGAAGAAATAACTAGACTCGACCAATGCGAGCAAGAAACGGAAGGATGACCATTCTCGCGACAACCATAGGTCGAGCAAACGACTCGACAGCAAGTTCGCCACCTACGCCCTGCTGAATAAACCACAGGAGCAAGTCCTAATGGAAATAAATGATGAGCGTTTCGTACAATGGCTGAACAAACTGCAAGGTAATCCCAACCGAAGAAGCAAGAACAAGTACTGTCACTTCCATCAGGATCACGGGCACAATATGAGTGATTGTTATCACCTCAAGTAAGAGATTGAAAGGTTCGTCTGAGAGGGACACCTCGATGAGCACGTAGATCAAAGAGGAGGACGTACCACGAAAACTAAGGAGCAATCGATAGATAATCAGCCCACTGGTTGTCACGCCCCAAACTCGAAAACTGGGCTCATAAAATTTCCGATCGCTGAATCTGGCACCGACAGCCTCCTTAGAACCCCATTCTCGGCTCCCAGCTCCCATTCACTAGGTTCCGATCCTGAGATACTACGAGGAGGATTTTCAAGATCAGTTTGATTCGTGATAAGCATAACCAAAGGCATAACCCACAAACAACAACCAAAAACTTCATTACATTTTCATTATGATAAAAAACTTTACAAGTACAATGAGCATAAAGGAAAATACAATGATGATGGACAAAATCTCTAAAGTAATCTGCAAAGCACTCCTGCTTCAACGCTGCTGCGATCCAACGTCACCTGCACACAACGGTCGTGCATAAGCTTATAAAAAGCTTAGAGGGTAGTAAAAGTGTGTACGCAAAGTAGTAATGAAATATCAGAGTAATGCGGAGCATGCTAATGAATCCATGAAGCTATGGGCCGTACCAAGGCCATGTGATGCAAGACATAAATGTTGTCGGCCATACCAAGGCCATGTGATCAAGCATGCGAATCAAATCCATAAATCAATACAGCTCAACTCTGGGATATCACCGGGGTCTAGTACACTATAAACCAGATCACCGCCTCATCGCGCGCAATAAAGTAAGTGGAAGAGACCTCAGTATCCGTCTGCCAATATCATGTTCGACTCGTCGATAGCGGACACATTCCTCAAGCTGGTCAGACTCAGCCTAGCATTGCCTCCTACTCTCAGGCGGATAAGGCTGTACCCCCTTCCAACAGACCACGACACAGTGGAGAGCGCAACTATCTGGTAATCGGCACTCAACGCTCATCTACCCACTCGGTCTAGATGTTGGAGCAACCTCTTAGTACCATAAGGGTTTAGAAACTTTCACTCAGGGATATTTATAGCACCCCATGTAGAATAAGATTTTTGATATCCAATCCTGCTAACCACGATACGTCTGTGTAGGCTACAACCCCGATATCGCTAGGGCGTATAATAACCATGTCACACAATGCGAAATGCATGAATCACATTATCCAATCATGCATCAAATCCTGCACGTATCGTGCGCTCATGTAGGCCAACATCGCCCAACCGGGAGCCCATAAATAACCTGTCCGAAGGCATATGCTATGATCAGTCACCTCTCATATCAAGCATACATATGATGCATATGATCATGAGTCATGGAACTATACTAAACAGGTAATAAAGTAATAGCTATCCTTACAACGCAGGTGGGCCTAGATGGCCTACACCCAACAAGTACGGGCCTTTTAATGGGCCCTAGGGAGAGTCGTAATGCGGACATCTAACCAACATTACACTTGCAATGTGGACGTCAAACCAACACTGCTCCCAAGGCACGATCGTCGTAAATATCGTTACATAATCCATGTTGGGATCACACATTGTAATGGACTTAGGTACATCCCATTAAGCCTTAAATACATTAAATGGGTCATATCATATGGGCCTTTGTTCATCAAGTGAGCCACATCAATGGGCCGCACCAATGGGCCTTATGTGCATTGCAATGGGTCATAACCCGTGGGCCTTAGGATGCATCAAGTGGGCCTAATCTCATGGGTCTTATAGGTAACAAATGAGCCATACCAATTGGGCCCTATATTGTACATCAAATGGGCCTTAACCCATGGGCCCCAATACATCTAATGGCCCCATGACATGGGCCTTACATCCTATAACATCCCGAAAATCGGGGTCGGGTAGAAACCCAACTCCCGAGTTTCAAAACGTCACTTATGCAACATAGATAATGATGAATGCATGTTGTCTGTAGAATGGCATTAAACAAGATTGAGACTAAGCCAAAATAGCATATCATACTCCAAAGACAGTTAAATTATCAAGCGGAAGACTGTGATAAATATATAAAATATATAAATGATTGTAAGTCTCCAGAGTGTGAACATGTTACCAGGTAAAGTAATTACATGTATACTCTAAAATAGAAAGAAAAGAATATACATGAGTATGTAAATAAAAGGAAAACCGCCAAGGGTATTGGCATCTAATCAGTAACCCTGTAAACCAGTCGATCAGAACCAGCATATAGGAGAAATTCTCCTCATCATCAAACAAACCAGCTCTGCTTCACAAGCAGCGCCATCACCTGAAACTAAAACAGGGACTGGTTGGTGTGCGTAACACCATCCCGTAACGTGAGAGTGAGTAGTTAACTCAGTGGAATCATAGAGCAAAGGTTAACATGTTATCAAATCAATCAAGCGATAATGATAAAGCAAGTAAATCAAACATTCCTAAATACTGTAATTAATGCAAACATGAAATGACATGATGGATGCCCTCACCGACATACTCTCTCATGCGACACCATCTTACGTCCGCGGCATGCTTTCTTCCCTCAGTGCTCCACATCTTCCAGGCACATGCAATGCGATATGAATATGATTACCGAGTTGTTATTAGTCCTTTTCATACAGTAGGATTGGGAAACTAGGGTACCTCCCTTATATCATTCCCAACAAGGATCCTGTCTAGGGTCGTTACTCCTAGTACTCTCATACGATGATATATTTCTAGGTTGCTGCAAGGGCTGTCAGGGCTGTTGCACGTACTCGTTGCTCCGCTCCCCCATCACCTTATCAATACAGGCCTAGTTTATATCCTTAAGACTGCATCAGGACTCGTCGCCCTCATGCAGTGTCAGGATAAACTCAAGGTCACTACAAAGGGCTGTCAGGGTTGTTGCTCGCACTCGTTGCTCCACTCCCCCATCACCTTATCAATGTAGGCCGACAGCAAGAATATAGTGTCCCATACCACCATAGTCTGCTCAGAGTAGGGTGCTCACTGGTCACTACGGGAGGATTTGTGGCCCCAGCGTAGGCGGACAGCTCGACCACGGTGTCCCATACCACCATGCCCGGCTCATGAGTCTTAGGGGATCGAGGTACCAAGGTTAGAGGGGCTTTTCAATGGTAAGTTTAATACTCTAGGTTCAAGCAGTTATGATGAATACAAGGTGAACATACAATGGTCAGTCAGGTTACTTGATGAGTCCGACTAGCACGAGCGCACGTTAAATCGACCGACATGAAGTGCACAAGCACTTCGTGTGGCCTAACCACTGCCGACGACTCTAAAACGACTCGGGTTCGTCATCCACATCCTTCGTGGCGAATATAATCCAACCACGAATTCTAAACTGTTATCGACTGTCTGGACTAGAGTGTAGTCCCAAGCACATGTAATGTGAATCAATAGTCATATGAGAGAGACAGAATTAAAATACAAGAAATTTCATCATGTTATCAGCATGTTCTAACATACATCATAAGCAGTTAACCATACACAAGTATTTCACACATAAGGTAACCAATTCAAATACAACAAGTATGGAGGAAATCATGTGCATCACTAAATTAGTTGAGAATCCACTCTCAATGCTAATCTACAACACTACTTACTCAATACTTACTAATACAGACATTTATACAAACACTTAGTCCACATAATTCCAACGTACTTGACGTATGTTGATTTCAACATATAATATGACAGATTCTTATATCAAGGAGTTGTCTAGTACACACAATCATGTTCTTACAGTCAAAATATATGGCAGGCATAAATCATATTGATTTAGGCATTTCAACAAACACTTAGTCTACATAGCATATGTCGGCCAATATGTGCATTAGGGCGAATCTCTTTGCCAAATAGATCATACACATATAACTAGTATGGGTACACAGTAAATACTCATAACAATCATACTGGCAAAATATGTACGTATACAATATTTCCTATAAATACCTAAAATACCATAAATCTCATATTCTTCGTACGTATGCGAAATGAAAAATGGACAACATGTTTTACATGTCAAACAACATCCTTATCAACAATCTACCATTAAACGGCATTGAAAGCTTTGAAAAATGGTAATCAAAGCGTCTAAAATCCGCACCTTATGCCGTAGGAGCGTAATGAATCGAATAGGAACTCTACGTCGTCGTCAACGTCGATATGACGACCTACTTCACAAGATAGGTTAGCTACTTCGCTACTGGTATTGATAGAATTCCCAAAATAGGTTGAGGTTAGGGTTTTCTTACCTAGAACGGAGTTGGAATCGTCAGAATAGCGATGCAGGTGGAAGGATTTGGCACGTGGAGCAGTAGGGAAGAATCCCAGGAGAAAGCTCCAACTTCTCCCTCACTTTTTCTCTCTTTTCTCTCTTCTCTCTCCAAGGGTTTCCCCAAATTCGTATGGGTTAGAAAGCTAAGGGTTTAAGGCCCTTTTATAAGCCCAAACATGACCAAAACAGACTTTAAGTCAAGGTATACTTAAGTTACAGCCAAATCGGGTCTCTTCCGATCCAAAAGGACATTTCTGGAGGTCTCCTGACTGAATGTGGTCGGACTTAAGCTCCCTAACATTGGATCTAGGTCAGACAGAGTTTTCAGTCTGATCGAAAATCCAGATCAACCGTGTCGTACCAGTTTCAGTTCAACGGCTACTGGTACTCGATCAGAGCTACAAGTACTATGACATGTAAGGGCCACCTATCCTGATCCGATGGTAAAAATTGATCGAATTTTGACGGTCAGAACGCTTAGAAAAAGGTGCGCAAGCGACACGTGCCAGATTTCATAAATTATATTTAATTTCTAATATTTCTCACACTCTTCACTCGGGGCTCAAGGAAATCATCGTGGGACATTATTTGGTCTTGATTTTTGAGGTAATTGTCAAGTCCAACTAGACGGTCAGGATTGTGTAAGTTCGGGATAATCAGACTTTCGACGTGCGGTCCAGATCCGATATAAAGTTTCCGAATGCTCCCGTGAGCAACCGGGTTTAGAGTCTGATCCTAGATTTTAGGATATTGTAGCGTCACCTATTCTATACGTTTTAGCTCTAGTAGATCGTATTGAAAGTTATTGATGAGAATTTCATAGGTCATCTAGTGCAGCGCTAGCTAATTTATGTTAAATTTCTAAAGAATTAGGTTTTAAACGATTTATTTGGCTTTGAAATTGGGTTCTGAGAGGTTACCAAGGTATTATGGTTGACCCATTGCCTAAAGACGCCTAACTTCAGGTTGGAAAAAAACTGGGGTGTTACACATCCACATCAAAGTGGACCTCAAAACATGTCAAGGTGGGGTCCACTTGGACTATGGATCTGGCCCATTCTTTATGCCCATGCCATAAATTGAATTTTCTAGGTGGATGGGCGGTTTGGATGCGGCACACGCATCATGGGTGGGGGCCCACATGAAGGCCTGCCATCATGAATATTATATATTAAATAATATATAATACAATATTATATATAACATATATATATATGTATACACACACACACACACACACACGTACGCACACTGCACACACACACGCTGCATACACAAGCACTACACACACACACATGCTCACTGAGGGCCCCACCGTCATGCTGACGGTGGGAAATAAAACACATGCATCACTGTGGGTCCCACGTGGGGCCCACCTCAATGTTTAAATGCCATCCAAACCATTAATAAGGTCACACGGACCTAGATAAATGGGAAAAATAAATTTCATATTGATTCAAATCTTTTGTGGTCCATAATAGGGATTTCAATGGCAGAAATTCGATCTCACTGTTTCCTGCAGTGTGGGCCACTCGAGCGTCAGATCGGCCCCATTTTTGGAGGGGGGCCGCTTCAGTGAGGGGCTCGCCAAATGAACGGCGTGGATAAGACATATACATCATGGTGGGGCCCACGGCAGGGGCCGTGGGACGCTATCCACCTGCCTGCTGCACGTAGCAGCGTGCTGCTGCTGCAGCTGTGTCAGAGGCAGAGGCACTGCCTCTTGTATTTGTTTTAAAAAAAAACTTGAAAAACCCATTTTTCCAGGGTTTTTCGTATCTGGGGCCCGCAACAAGTAGATCCACCCCGTCCATTGTGTTCAGTGGCTCAAGGCCGTCCCAATGAGTCTAATATCCGATGTTTTTCCGGTGAATAAAAATGTCAGGGTGCCTTTCAATGGTTGAATCCCCTATTTTACAGGCTATGGCCCGCCTGAAGATCGGATGGACCTCATTTTCAGCTTAACACCTCAAATGGGCTTGGGAACGGAATAGACGGCGTGGATTGAATACATTCATCAAGGTGAGGCCTATGCGAGTGGCCCTTCCCAAGAGCTTAAACAAGCTCATATTTGTGTTTTCATTAAATCATCCAGCGTCCAGGGACGCTGGACGGTTGTGTATTTCAAGTGGCTGTACATGCTGGCCACCAATGATGGATGGTGTGGGTACAATACATATAAGGTGGGCCCCACTTGAAGATAGCTTGGATAGAGTACATGCCTCATGGTGGGATCCATTCAAGTGGACCACACAAGCATAATATGATTTCATAAAAGAAAATGAACTAGAGAGAGTGATGGATGATGGAGTGATAGATGTGGTGGTGATGAGTGTGTAAGACTCTTTTTTACTTTTGTGGCCTTTTGTGTAAGAAAAGCACGGGTGGTGTAAGAACTTTTTGACTTTGGACGCATTTTGTGTAAGAAAGGTATGAGCTTGTAAAAACATTTGGACTTTTGTGGCTTGTTTGGGAAAAGGTAAAAGGTGATGCGTACTTGACATGTACTTGACATGTGATGTGATGAGATTGATTGATTGATGAGATTGATGTGACACCCCGTAGAGATTCCCTTGGGATTTACAACGCGCGGCGTTTTCCTCGCACCGAACGTTGGCCTACATCTCCTGACTAGGGTATCGCATCAGCGCGCGAGTCGCGGCATCGGAACCGCAGCGACTGCGCGATCGCTATGGTAAAGATCTTGGGTTGAGTCAATACGGGTTGATGGCATATGAATCAGGGTCACGCGTAAATATCGGTTAAGGGTCGAAGGTTACCGAAATTCGACTGGTAAGACCGCGGAAGTCTATGAAACGGTACGGTCTAGGATACGGGGCTTACATTAATGAAATCTGAACCATCTTTAGAGGCCACAAAGGTGGGGGCGATTCAAACAACGCCCAAAAAATTCATGCAAGAAGCATTTGACGCCCAAAGGAGAAGATTATGGTCCTCGCCCGACCCCCAAAAGAGAGAAAATTAGAAAAGTTCAGTGTGATCTTCACTGATGAGGATGCCCGAGGCATTCATCATCCTCACAACAATACATTAGTGGTCACCATGACTATAACTAATCGAAAAGTCTATCATATTCTCGTTAACACAAGGTCGTTTATGGACGTACTCTTCTTTCAAGCTTTTAAAAGATTGACATTGGCAGGGTCTCGCTTCGAACGGTAAAAACACTTCTCATTGGATTCTCTGGAGGTCAAGTAATGCCCGAAGGAGCTATTCAGCTCCCACTTACACTTGGAGCCAACAAAAATCAAGCCATCATAATGGTCGACTTTCTGGTGGTCGATCAGTCGTCTGTATATAACGCAATCCTTAGTTGACCATCATTGTACCTCCTCCGAGTTGCGGTGTCAACCTATCATCTTGCTATGAAGTTCCCTACTGAGAAAGGCATAGGGGTAGTCAAGGGTGACCAACAGGACGCTCGGCAGTGCTATGCCACGACACTGAGGATTCCCCGAGTAACAATGATGATCAAGTCTTTAGACTACGAGAAGAATCTCAGGTACATGGTCAACTTATAGAAGACCTTGTCCCAATCTTCCTGGACGAAATCGATCCCTCCAAAGCAGTATAGAGTGGGTCATCTCTGACGCCGCCTTTGCGAGACAAGTTGGTAGCCCTTCTCCGACGCTTCGTCGATGTTTTTTTGTGGTCCCATGAGGACATGCCGGACATCAACCCCGCCGTCATCATGCATCGACTAAACATCGACCCATCCTACCACTCATACGATAGAAGCAACGTGCTCTCGGCCCAGAAAGATATGCGGTGATTGAAGAAGAGGTCAGCAAGCTCCTCAAGTGGTTTCATCTAAGAAATCTACTACCCAAACTGGGTGGCCAACGTCATACTGCTCAAGAAAGCTAATGGAAAGAGGCGTGTCTGTGTAGATTACACCGACCTAAACAAAGTCTACCCTAAAGATAGTTTTCCTCTTCCTATAATCAATTAGTTAGTCGACAATACCACAGGATATGAATTACTTTGTTTTATGTGTGCATATTAAGGATACAATCAGATTCAAACATACCCAGTTGATAAATCTAAGACCGTCTTTGTTACTGATAAAGGCCTTTGTTGTTACCGAGTGATGCCCATTGGTTTAAAAAATGCATGAGCAACCTACTAAAGGTTGGTCAACAAAATGTTTGCCCGCCAAATAGAATGGACCATGGAAGTGTACATCAACGATATGCTCGTTAAAAGCATAAAAGCGAACGACCACGTGACTGACCTAAAGGAGATGTTCCTCATTTTTCTGAAAATACCATATGAAATTAAACCCGAATAAGTGTACTTTCGGCGTAGGCTTGGGAAAGTTTCTCAATTTTTTGGTCAGCCAGCGAGAGATCGAGGCTAATCCCGAAAAGATTAAAGTACTTCTCGACATGCAGTTTCCAAAAAATGATTAAGGACATATAAAGGCTAACCGGAAGAGTAGTGGCTATCAATCATTTCATGTCCAGAGTAACTGATAGATGTTTGCCTTTCTTCAAACAGTTAAAAGGAATGTAAATTATTGAATGGACCGAGGAATGTGAGATCGCCTTCCAACAACTTAAAAAATCCTAGGCTCACCACCGCTACTCTCCAAACCCAAGCTAGGAGAAACGTTGTTTGTTGTACCTAGTCGTGTCAAATGCAGCAATTAGCTAGGCCTTGATAAGGGAACATGAGGGAAGGCAACTACCAGTTTATTACATCAACAAGGCACCAGTCCCACCAGCAGAGAACGAGAGAAAATGGCGAATGACCAAGACGGGAAGAAGACGGTGGAAAAAACCCTAAAGGCATTAGGGTTCTCCTTTTATAGTCATGCCACATGGCCCCCCATTAAGGTGCGCATAAACTTCGCACCGTATAAACTCCCCCGATTCCCTGACTTGCCATGTGTCGCAACCTGATGTTTTGCTCACTGTTGAAAACCCATGCGTCGCCACATGTCGTGACCTGAAGTTCCATTCGCTGTTAAAATCCTATACGTCGTTACGCATCCACCTGACACCCTGTACATCGCCACGTGTCGCGCTCTCCTTGTACTATCACCAAAATGACGACATGTTGCCCTACGTGACCTCGAGCATGCAACAATCTGTTCTGATTGCATAAGGGATACACCTTGATTCTTGTACAAGCCACCATGCCTAGCATTAATGGTAACACAGCTCGACCTAGTCCGCTCATAACCCGATCTAACTCCGACCGACTTACTTCTTGAACCTCCATTGGTCGGCCTAAGAAGTAAGGGGGCTCATTGTTGGGGGGAAAAATGGACAAGTCAATAAGTTGGCTTATGGAATGGACTAACTCTGTCGAAATAGCTCAGGCCCATCCAGCGTCGAGCCTAACGAGGCCTATATGTCCAAAGAACATAGCCTCCAAGGAGGTCGATGCATTTTTAAGGACAATCAAAGAGCCCATCGCGAGCCCTTTTAATGACCATGTACCACCGACCTATCTCATAGGTCGGTCATAAGTTGATTATGGGTCAACCATAGTTCGGTCCCAGATCAATCACAAACTGACCGTAGTTCAGTCATAGATTGACTATAGATCAGTTACAGGGACGATCACAGATCGGCCTTAGCTCGGTCATAGATCGACCACAAATAGATCATAGATTAGTTGTGGAATGATCACAGACAGGCCCTAAATCGGTCATAGGTCGTCATAAACAAAGCAACGCCCTAAACGTGGCTAAAAGGCTCTTTGTAACACCCCGAATTTTTTGCCAACTTGGAGATAGACGTCCTTAGGAAATGAGTCGATCATGACACCTTAATTGACTTCTCATAACTCAATTCTAAAGCCTCAAATTCTCTTTCAATCCATTTCTTTCAAAATCTTACCTTTCATCACCTTATTCTTTAAATTTTTTTGAGTATTTTCATATTAGAGACAAATCCTAAAAATTAAATGATGAACAACAATAATAAAATTAAAATTTACTATAAATGGTGAATAGATGAATAAATTGGGTTTTTTGACTATTAGTCTTATGTAATGTGACAAAATAAATAGGTGATTTGGATAGAGCAGCTTTTCCTACTCCAAAATCATATATTATACGTTGAATAACTCATTCTGATTTGTAAAATACTGACCCTAATCTGTTTTAGGAATTATAAAGGAGTATGTGATGAAATAACTAACCTATTTCATGATATAGGTTGTCGTTGTGCCGTAGACGACGAGTTAGAGAACGAACTGAGTTCGTTACGTGTCTACCAGCGTAAGGTGCGGACTATAAATGTTTAAGTTATAGTTTTCAAGGCTTTCAATATCAGTAATGATTTATGACTGATTTGATTGCTTTCACATGTGCATAGATATAAGGTTTACCGCTTATTATGCATATATGCAAACTATATTGATTTTACATGCATTTCATGTGTTTTTGAAATGTTTGAACGAGTATGGAATTATGATTTATGCTTGCTATGTTTATTGACTGATAATGCATGATTGTTGAACGTATGGTAAACCCTTTTGTAAAGGAATTTGCTATAATACCTGTTATAACTACTATATTTCATATATAGGATATGTGTAGTCTAATTGTTTGATAAAATGCCTAAATGTGAAAATGCCTGTTTGAATGCATGTAGTGAGGGTGTTGAGATGAGATTCTCAATCCCTTATCTATGGGTATAGAATCTCTTATATAACCTAATTTATTACCATGCGAATTAAGGATGAAATGATATTTTATGATACATGTGTAGTATGTGTTTTGTTGAATTACTTAGAGTAAGATCTATATTTAATTTTAGCTTTCACATGTTATCCTTGGTTAATACATACATATATTGTTATTTGGATTGTGCTTGGGGCTACGATGTAGTCCACGCAATCGGAAATGGTAAGCGATCAGTGGCCAAACTATTTAGCCACGACAGACATGCCTGATGAATCTGAGTCGTGCACTGCTTGTCGACAGTGGTTAGGCCACACAGAGTGCTTACGCCCTCCATGTCGATTAAGACAACGTGTGCTCGTACCAGTCGAGCGTGTCAAGTAACACGATTGACCCAATGTATGTTCATCATGTATGGACGCCATTATTTGAATCTAAGGTACCAAACTCACCAGTGAAAACCCGTTCAACCTTGGTACCTTGATCCGCTATGACTCATGAGTTGAACATGGTGGTATGGGACACCGTGGTAGAGCTGTCGGCCTATGCTGGGGTGACGAGCCTCTCCGTAGTGACCAGTGAGTAACCCAGACTCATGAGCCGAATACGGTGGTATGGGACACTGTATTTGAGCTGTCGGCCTACAATGATCAGGTGACGAGCCCTTTGTAGTGCCCTCGAGTATACTGTAAGACTGTGTTGAGGCGACGAGCCTTTTCGTAACAATTAGAGTATAAACTAGGCCTACACTGATCAAGTGACGAGCCCTTTGTAGTGACCTAGAACCACAACATCGTATGAGATTTGCTAAGACTAACGACCCTAGAATTGATCATTATTTGAGAATTGATATAAGGGAGGTACCTTAGCTTCTCAATCCTGCTATATGAATAAACCTAAGTAAGTAACCTGGCTAATCAAGTGTATGCACCGCATTACGTGTGCCTTTGACGTAGCAGGTTAAGCACTGAGGAAGTGTTTCATGCCGCGATCGTGAGATGAAGTAGCTGAGGGAGCGCAAGTGAAGGCATGCATCATTATTGCATTAACAAGAGTACTCAGGACTTGATTGTTGTATTACGTTATCATTACTACTAGACTGAATTGATAACATATTAACCTTTGCTTTATTGTTCCACTGAGTTGATCACTCACTCTCACGTTACGGGATGATGTTTTAAACACCCACTAGACCCTGTTTTAGTTTCAGATGACGGCGATCTGTATAAGGCAGAGCCGGACTCTTATGATGATGAGGAGGGTTTCTCCTATATGCAGCTATCAAGCGGGTCCGTGTAGACCATGTTCTGATCGACGGAGTTATAAGGATGTTGATTACATGTCATTACACTTGTTATTTTACACTTTTGAAACACCTATGCATATTCATTTTGTCCATTTTTTGAGTATACATGTATATATTTAACCTGGTAACATGTTCATACTTTGGAGGCTTACGACAGTTTATATATTTTATATATCCATCATAGTCTTTCGCTTGCGAAATTTAACTGTCTCTATAGTACGATATGCTGATTTGGTATAATCTTATTCATGTTTAATGTACTAATATGAACAACATTCAATCATCATTATCTATGTTGCATAAGTGATGTGTTGGAACTCGAGAGCCGAGCTTCTGCTCGACCCTCGATTTTCAGGACGTTACACCCTGACACCCAGATAAAGGGAACATGAATCTTCAAGCTCGGCTGACAGTCGAAAATGGTGAATGCTGATCTGTCGATCAGGCCAGGCTTGTGTATACCTCACTCGAAGACCGCCTTAAGACTTGACCTAAAACCGAGCTATGAATCCACAAGATCTCGCTAAAAATTGGAGATCTCATTCAAGATCTTCAGAAGATAGCACCAGATCCCAAGGATTGTGCGATCCTGTAATCTCGCGAATATTTAAGATCTAACAAATCTCCATAATATCGAAAAAGAATCCTCGTATGGCGGGATCCTTCCTCTCCTATAAATAGCAGAGACTTTAAAGGTGAAAGGTATGTAAGATCTCTCCCTGAAACACCCCATACACGAAAAGACATAGATTCTTAAGTTTGACTTTGGCATCAGAGGGTCCCGTACTCTAGCCAGGGTCTCCTTTGTCTTCCTCTTCTTGCCCAAGTAATTGAAGGTCTAGAGAGGGTGGACCGACGATCAAATTTTTGCATCAACATTAGGTACTGTATGTACTGACAGTGGGGTGTACTAACATCCTAATCTATAGCTCAAGTGGTAGCTTGAGTGAAAATACCTTGTTTCAACACTGGGGTCTTGGTATCGCTTCCCTAGTTGGGGTGTTGTGAGTATGATAAGGAGTTGTTTGTATGCCTACACAATTCTTAAGTTGTAGAGGGATTATAAGTAATCAAATTACATGGGCTATTTAGATGTATGTAAGTATAAGTTTTTTTTTATTATAAAAAAACCATGTTTCAATTTACATATAAAGTCTCTATTGCTAAAAAGGTACTATTCATATTAGAACATAATAATTAATATACACATGATATGTGGGGCCTATTGCAATGTATATGGTACATCTAATCTATTTATCATGTGCTTCCCTTGATTCCCTCCTATGGTCTTAAAAAACATATCTCGTTGATTATCAAACGGATCACACGACCGAAGGATGGGACATTCACCATTAAAAACTTCCGAAGTGCATTTAAGGCCCATTGTAATGGGTGGAAGACATCCAATTCATGTGGTATGTGCATGATTTGATCTCAAGCCCCATCATCCAATCTATCTAGCATGTGCATGCTTTAATGTTTTCTTGAGTGCCCATTCCTTAGCTAATCCATATAGTGTGTGTATCCTTTAATGCTCTATTAAGCTCCCTCATAAAAAAAAGAGGTAATAATAAAAATAGAAAGATAATAAAAAGTCAAGTCCTCATGTTATTTGTAAATTTTGAAAGATTCACCACCCAAATTTCATGATGTGAATACTTATCTTATCCATTGTAAACACTTTAAAGCTAACAGCCAAATGCATAATTCTTTTACTTGTAAATAGTTTATCACTTAAAAGCCAAATAAAATAGCATTTAAACCATTTATACTTGAAGCTATTTTTAGGTGTAATGTGTTTACAACTTAAAACTTTATAAGCATCTAAATGACCCTTAAATTCCAATACATTTAAATACAATCACTCGTTCAAATGAAATATTTTAATTCTAATGCATTGCAGTTACAAGCTACCGAGCGCTATTGAGATTTTTGGAATAGCTTTAATTCCACTACATTTGTCATTTGGATTTTAATTTTTAGTTTTTTTATTTTTTTTTAACACACGCACACACACCCCCACACACTCACACTGGTGGAATTTCACCACCTATGGGTACCCGAACCCTTGACCGGGAGTTGAAACTCCTGAGAGTCTACCACCCGGGCAAGTGTAAGGACCCATTTGGATTTTAATTAATTGAAATACAAAGCTCCCAAACGTGCCATATAATGGTCTCATTTTAGCCAACAAGTGTCCACGTATCGAATGATAGGGTCTTTCAACCAATCTTATTTTGGGGCTATCACTCAGATAGATTAGGTTACACAGTTTAATCCGTTAAACTCGGGTTAACTTATGAACGGGCATAATTCGTGAGTGCGTGTGTATCATGCATCTTACGCCTCTGGAGTATCCGCAATGAGAAATACGAGTTACACGTGAGATAACTGTTCTAATCGAGTGCACTCGCTTCGCACGGGAGATAATTACACGCGACAAACAAAACGGTCAATCAAGCGATCCACGCTCATCCTAGATAATAAGGCACCACGTATGACCAGCACGATGACTAGACTGTTTTCCACACGTAGCATCTTCATCCTCATTATATGATCGTGCTTCATTTACACGTGTGAGAAAAAGTGCACACGAGCGAGTGCAAGGGCCATACTCCGCCAGCAGATGTACACGTGGTACCAATTACTTTGGGAACGCCACGGCCCACCTGGCCACTTCCCGTGTAGAGAAATTATACGGTACGTAGGGGGTATGGACGCATCTCTTCACAGCTTACACACTTTCCCATTTCCGGCAACTGCGCCCACCATGGCAAGGAAATCGAGACCATTCATCTGTTGTTTGCCACAACAGATGAACGACTTAAAAAATTCTTTGATAAGGAAATCATCTCCTTCATTTCGTGGCCTTCAGATAGACGGCCATAAGATGATTTCAAATTCAACTGAAAATGGTTCTAGTATCTATTTCTCTGAAATTTCAATCTGGATATATAGGGTAATCATCGAATCAACAGACCAATGGTCTAGATTACTGATCGAGAGACCCCACTCGTCAGAAATGAAAATCTGTGTGATGTAGAGAGATGCCTGCAACGTACCATATAGTTACTAATTCTAGTATATCCTCAGGCTGAGATATGATCCATATGCATTCTTTGCTCATATTTACCATCTTCATTTCTCTCTCCCATCGCTGAAAAGTGCCTGAAAAGCAGCCCCATAAAGGCCTTTACAGAAGCTCTCTTTTCTCAGTCTCTTTTAGGCAAGATATCACCTCTCTCTCTCTCTCTCTCGCCTTCTTTCATGGAAACCAGCGCATTTTCTCCTTGACTCAGCCAGTCAGTCGAGCCGTTCCGAAAGAAGAGGTCCGTCACCGAGAACGAAGATACCGAGGATTCTTTGACTCGGATTCCAAGATTCGGATTCCGATTCCAGAGAAGGATAAAAGAGAAAAAGAAGGAGAAGGAAGAAAAGGAAAATGGCGAAAGAAAATGCCGCTGCGAAGATAAAAGTCGGCGTCTGCGTCATGGAAAAGAAGGTGAAGTGCGGCTCGGAGGTTCTTTCTCTTTATCCCTCGCTTTCGCCCTTCTCTTCCAATGGAACACCAAAATCCTACCAGCACTGAAATCTCTTCCACCTTGTTCTCCTCTCTGTTCCACCACAATTCTCTCTCTCTCTCTCTCTCTCTCTCTCTCTCTCTCTCTCCCCGACTCTTTCTCTACCCGGCTCGATCTCTTTGCATTGTTTCCGTCTTCTCTGTTTCAATCGATCCATGTGTTTTTCACTTCTTTTTCTTTGCAGGTTTTCTCTGCTCCCATGGAACAGATCCTGGATAGGTTGCATGCATTCGGCGAATTCGAGGTATTCTCCCAATAGCCATTGTTTGCGGAGACGATTGTGTCTCTGATTTCCCGGAATTCTGCTTAATGATATACTGTCTTTGCTTTGCTTATTAGCTTGTGATTTTTTATATTGGTGTATAACTTTATATCATGCTTCATGCTTTCTACAATGTCCGGGTAATGCCATTACAATGGTCTCAGGGCAATCCTGTTATATTGCGCTACAACAGCCGTTATTTTCGTCTGTTACGATGGATTTGCGAAATAGTAAATTAATCCGGCTTAATTAAATTAATTATTACGTTGATAGTAATTCCATATGTTTGTAGCATAGTTTGAAACTACGAACTCGGATTTTCCTTGGTTGACCAATGAGTTGAGACTTGTACGAGTCAACCCGGTGTCTCAACCGCGTTTGTAATGCCCCCCCACCCCCGTTTTTTTTACCTGTATATTTAACAAAGTGAAAAAAGGAAAAACAAATTAGACTTTCATATAAAAATAGTGAATTTCTGTTATATTACTTTAAGATAAATATGTTAATGATCAAACATTTAATAAAATCTTAAAAAATGAAAATCTAGATATGTTGATCTAAAGAGGATGGTGTGCTGAGACATAATTATTTGATAAATCATAGGCTCCATAATGAATGATCAAACATTCAATAAAATCTTTAAAAATGGAAATCTAGATATGTTGAGCTAAGGAGGATGGTGTGCTAATACATAATTAGTTGATAAATCATAGGCTCCTTATGGATTAGGACGTGAATAGTGTCTCAGAGTGCTGATTTTGTTGTGATGGAGGTCTTGGTTCATCAATCTAGACTGTTGACGTGACAGGGCCCACTGTAGATGGTTCTTTTTGCCCCAAGGTCTTTCAAATTGTAAGATCATGCCCATTTAATATTTGTTCTTTTATCTAGATCATTGTCGTACTTTAAACAGTTTTTCAACCAGTTATTCAAGGGTAGGATCTTCCAACCTGGGAGCATTTTGTGACATCCCCCATTCACGGTGGGACTATCAGGTCAAAGATGTGGTGAATAGTGCAGGACTTTGATGTTACTAAGTTGTTTGTATGTCTCTACTCAGATACTCTCGCGTGGTGTGTGTCCTTCATCTATTCTTGTGATTCTGAGATCGAAATCTCACTGATTGGATCACTGTATTGCATCATATAATGGCCGATATCTTTTTATTTTGAAACATAATGGGCGACATCTTGCCTCATACGTCATAACAAATTTGGGTACCTTCTGTCACGATTGTAATACTGGACTTTAAAAGTTGCTTTACATATTGATTTCTGTGGAACCAAAGTACATCTGTTAACATGACTTGAGGTTAAGGGGTGATGGTAGAATTTGAATTTATGATGATTCAACTATTTAATGCATCGAACTGATACAGTGCTTCTGATTGATGCTTTCATTAAGGATTACGCTTTCACTTATGAATGGCGAATTAGATCTGACTTCTTTAAATCCTGATATACTGTTTTCAGTTAGCATCAAAGTGCCTTGGACCTTTTCTTCTGACTCACACCTCTGGACTCTTAGAATGAAAACCTGAGTCTAGTGTTCAAAGGCCCCCTCGCTTTCTCTCATGAGGAGTTATGGATTCCTATACACAAGTGGACATACAATTTGTTGAGGTAGGATTCTGTAAAGGTGGGGCCCATGGTTTGGTGATCTAGATCATAGATATGATGGTCCACTGCTGATGGATGCCTTGAAAATCTTCTTAGTTGGAAGACCCTAATCCCTTGATCATTGGTCTACAAGGAGATGCGTAAGGAGAAAATACTGCATGGCATTCAAGGATTCAATGCAAATGATTGCGATCTTCCATTATTTGAGTTTTTTGGGGGGAAGACCTGTTCATGTTGGGCTGACAGATCAATGGTTTGGATCGCCGAACCATTGCCTGACATGTCAGCAAACCGTATGTTTTCTGTATGTTTGTTGATGCTTAGGAATTTCCTCGTTCCCTTCATTTATTGAATTCTACCTCATGTGTATGGCAGCCCTGCTGGTTATCCCTTTTATTTATTTATTTACTTTTTAAATCACTGAAATAAAGTTATATAAAAATCAGGAAAGGAATACACAATGGTTTCAAGGGACCTGAAAACATGTACAACTCTAGCACTTGTACCTCTCTGTAGGTCCCTCACATTCCACTCAATGAGTTCCTGACTTATCTGTTCCGATGTAGCACTGTCTTTGAATATGATTAATGCCTTTCCTCATCAAGCATGAAGACAGGAAAGATCAATCCCTTGAATGTTTGACACCAACCTTGTGCAGCTGAAAGCACCTTGAGTCAATTTCTTGTGCAATTTCTAAAAGTTCACTGATCTTAGTATTCAAATCTTTTTAAATTCTTGTGTTGATTGCATGTTCTATATGGTGCAGATCATATATTTAATTTCTTGTGTTGATCACATGTTCTAGATGGTGCAGATCATATATTTAATTTCTTGTGTTGATCACATGTTCTATATGGTGCAGATCATATATTTTGGAGACAAGGTTATTCTTGAAGATGCGGTAGAGAAGTATGCTGTCATATAATTTAGTTGAATGCATCTGCTTCAATGTTGTTTTGATGTATCACTTTATTGCTGTTTATTTTATGAAAAATTGTATGAGTCCATGACTCCTGTTCCACAAAAGTAGAAATGTATGGATATTTAAGGGGGGTTTGTCATTTGGCTCCTGAAATTCACCTTACCAATCATTTATATATCAACTGAAATCCCAGATCTAGTCTCGAACTCTCCTGTTATCTTCAATCTTCATATCTAAGAATAATTTGGATTTATTGTCATCATGGAATTTGTGTCTTTCATACCTTGGCTTCACCCCACCTGTTTGATTGACGCTCACTATTTACATATTCAAATTAGTTACACCATAAAAATATTTGCATGGAAAATCCAGTTGAAGGGTCCATCACCCATTTGCTTTCAAGTGCCTAGGGAGGGATGGAAAACAATATGTGTGAAGATTTATTATCCTCCTGTATTTTTTTCCATGCACCACTTGACTGGTAGAAAAAAAATGAATTAAAAGTAATACCACCCTATTGAGCACTTCCTTTTCACGCATCAATGTTGAAACGCACCTCGTCTGCAAGTACAGAAAATGTTGCAAAGGTGTATGCATAGAGAGAATGTTTCATCTTCTCGGTTGTTAGCAGAAACACTATTCCAAAGAACTTTAGAAATGAACAGATCATACTAAATTGGATCATCATTAGTTTAATGGGATTTATTTATTTATTAATTATTATTTTTTAATTTATGAAAAGTTGTGATGAAGCCCAAAAGTTGGTGCTGCGGAAGCACATGTTTGGACCCCACAAATTGTCCTATTAGAGAACCCCATGGTATCATTGATCTGAGTTTTGGGTCCTGCAAGTTATCCAAACAATTTTACGGGCTCTTGATGATGGGCTGATAGATATATGGGCCTATGGGGTGGTCTTCAGTTAGTGGGCCCCACACATGAGGTGCAATTAATTGTTGGGTCCATCCTTTTTTAAGAAGTATTATTCAAGTACTTGTTAGAGTTGGTAATCTGTTTGGCAAGTTTCTCTTAAGAAATTTGTGACATTTTTTGGGCCATTTTTTTGTGTAAAAAATGTCAGAATGACATGAAATCAGGGCTTTCAAATGGTCAGGCTCGGGAAAGCAAAATGAAAATTTGAATAGGCCCTATCCATGGGCTTGGCCCGAACAGTTCAAAACTGGGCTGAACCCAACCCTTGGCCTAGTCCATTGACAACCCTACATGGAATTGGTCCCATTTTGAAGCTCATTGAATTAGCTCTCAAATTAGCGAAGATCATCTGATTCCAACATGAATTGAGTTATGATTTATGGAAGATTGTATCTTGTATGGTTGTAACACAATATAGGGATATTTTAGGCATTACGGTTATCATCAACATCATTTAAGCCTTGTGCATGTCTTCAGTATCGGTACTATTGGCCGATCTTTTCTGTATCACAGGTGTCCGATCTGAAACAATGAGGGAAGTATAAAATTCCCTAGTATTGCCAATAATATCGCATTATGTTGATGATATCAGACGAAATGTCGAAATCTCTTGGTGGGATGTTGTGGGCACATGTTATTTTTGTTTATTTATTTATTTTTATTTTTTTTGGTTTTTGGATGTGTTGTTTATGTTTTTTTTTTTTTCAAAAAGATGAAGCAATTTATTAGGGCCTGTTTGTGTTATGAGTGTGTGGGCTCTGCATGTGGGCCTAGTGCATGTGGGTCTAAATGTGCCTCTTCTAGGCCTTGATGTCATGGGCCTTTAGTCCTTAGTTATTTTTTCTGATTTCCTCTTTTGCCCTTTCCCTATCTCTTCAATATCAGGAGCATATTTGTAAGTGTACAAGGCCATCTATTATGAATAAGAGGGTTGGACGTCCAACCCTAGTGTTCTTCTTACCTCTCACAAATTGTTCTCAACTCTAACATGGTATCAAAGCTAGGAAAGCTCTCTTCTTGATTTCTCTTCTTTTTCTTCTTCTTCTTCTTCTTCTAGCATTTCTCTCTTTTTCTTCTTTGTTTTCTTTTCTTTTTGGGAATTTAGTTTGAGAGTCAGCATGGTCTAGCCGACTATATGATTTGATTTTTGAAAGGGGTCTTGCGGATTATTCATGTTTTGTGGTGTTGCTGATTGCTGCAATTCCAGTTTTGGGTGATTCTGTCTAGGGATTTTCTCCAGTTTTCTTGTTACAAAACTGGTTTATGTTGTCTAGGGCATGCTGGGTTTTTTTTTTTGGAAGCTGATTTTGGCTTGCCTTGTCTAGGGTTGGATGGATTTTTTTGGAAGCAGATTTTTGTGTTTCCTTGACTAGGGTTTTCAGTTAGCAATTTTTCTTATTATTATGCCAAGATGCGTGGTTCGTGGCATGAATTATCCTTTCTTGATGACCTTCAATTTGTGCATTCTACAAATGTGGAGGTATATGAAAAAGCATTGAATAAAAACGGATCTTTGAGTTATTATCGGGTCTTAATGCTGATTTTGAACCAGTTTGTTTTCAGATTCTTAGATCACCTTCTTTACCATTGCTTAATAGTGTGTGTTGCTATACTTGAAGAGAAGCACCAAACATCTATGGGTTCATTTATGGTTGAAAAATCTGCCTTAGTGACATGATTCGAAAACTTTGATTATAATGTTTCTAGTCGTGGATGTAGTACAAGGTCATGATGGTTGTAGAGTCTTGGACATAGTTCTGGCTGTGGTCGTGGAATGGATTGGTTGTGTACTCATGGTGGTAGACATGGATACGCTATTGACTATCACCAGGTTCTTCATGGTCATCCTTAGGGTAGAGTGGCCAATTTTGCTGCCTCGGATGGCAGTGACTCTCTGATTTGATGGGGAGGCAATACCTTAACACAACTTTATTTGTAGTTCCATCAGTTGGTGATGTGGTTTATCTCTCAAAATCCAAATATGATACTTTGTTAAAGGACGCTATTCAAAATAAGGTCTCATCCATTTCTTTAGCCTAGACATGTAACACATTCATTGCCTTTCATACTACTTCTGTGTCAAGTTCTTGGATTATTGATTCGTGGCTATCGATCATACGACAGGTACATCTGGTTCTTTTTCTTCATTTACTCTTAATCCAAATTTAGATTGTGTGAAATTAGGAGATGGTACCCTAACACCTATTGGGGGTGAGGGTATTGTATCTATTTCTCTGTCTTTCTTTTTGTTATTTGTCTTATCGGTTCCTAATATTGTGTCTATTTTGCAATCAATTAATAAAGTTACAAAGGACTTGAATTGTATTGTGATTTTTTATTTAAAAAAAAAATTTTTTTTTGTCCGAATTGTTGTGTTTTTTAGGATTTGAAGATGAAGAAGCTGCTTAATGGTGGACATGAGAAGGATGGTTTATACGTTTTTCATTCTAATACTTCAAGTCATATTAATGAGTGTCTTAGTGTCAAGAAGGAATACCTTTATATATGACATTGTGGTTTGTTTATCCCTCGAGTCTAGTCTTATAGTCTTTTTTACCTGTGTCAATTGAGTCTAATGATGTAAAAAACTTAAAGTGTGAGACTTGTTTCTTAGCCTAATACCATAAGTCTATTTATCCTCTTGTGGAGAAACAATCCGGTAGAATTTTTCTTTAATTCATTTAGATATATGAGGTCTAGTTCCTATTATTTCTAAAGGATTTAAATACTTTATCTTGTTTATTGATGATGCATCTTGTACAATGTAGATTTATTTGATGAAAACTAAAGATGAGGTTAGCACTATTTTCAAAGTGTTTCATAGTTGGGTAAAAAATCAATTTCATGTGAATATTGGAACTCTTTGTACATATGATATAAAAGAGTATCTTTCTATACTATGATATCTTATCTCAGGAGCATGGTATTAATTCTTAGATCGTGTTTACATATACCCCGCAACAAGATGGAATTGCTAAAAGGAAAAATAGACATATTTTAGAAGTCACTAGTGCTCTCCTTGTTGGTATGTCTGTTCCTAAATCTTTTTGGCAGAGGCTATTCTCATAGTCTGTTATTTGATTAATCGTCTTCCTATTAAGGTTCTTGCCAGAGTCACTTATCAAATATTTTTCGGCCTCAATTCCTGAAATTCCATTGCGTGTCTTTGGGTGTGTGCTATATTCATGATACTGATCCTCGTAGAAATAAATTGTCAAATTAATCTATCAGATGCATTTTCATAGGATATTCGTTTTCACAGAAGGGGTATAAATGTTTTGATTTAGTTACTAAAATGCATTATATTTCTATGGATGTTAAATTTGTTAAAGATGCTCCATATATTTTTTTTGGTAGAAAGGGACAACACCATTCTATGGTTCTACTGAGCTAGCTAGGTTAACTCGCTCGGCTCGGCTTGGATAAGCTCTACTTGGCTTGACTCGAAAGCTGGGTTTGGGCTGAGTTGAGCTGATTTTTTAAGCTCGAAAGAATTTCGAGTCGAGCTCAAGTTCGACTCGACCCGCCTCGAAGCTCGGCTTGAACTTGACTTGGTTTGACTCGGCTCGGCTCGAGTTATAACTTAATTATATAATATTATATTTCTATATAACTTAATTGATATATTATATTTTATATTATATTTAATATAAAAAAGGACCCGCTTGTATAAAAACTAAAACGAAAACGCTCGACTCAAAAGCTTGAACTCGAACTCAGCTCGAAAGCTCGAGCTTGAACTTGGCTCGAACTCAACTTGAGCTGACCCAAACCGAGCTGAGCTTGCCAATCAGGCTCGAGGACCAAGCTAAGTCGAGCTGAACTTGAGTTGGGATAGGCCGTTGGTCGAACCAAGCTGAGCTGTGCCAAGCTCGACTCTGTTCGGCTTGTGTACAACTCTACCTGTCCTTGTCCTTGTGTTTGATGAAATAATGCTTGTTCCTTCCAAACCCGATAATGTTAAAGATAAGATGCTACTGATTTAACTAATTCCAACTTGAAGGTTTATGAATGAAGGAATGTTCGTAATCATATTGTTTCTCAGGATACCATGAAGCATGCTTCTTTGGCTATAGGTATCAATAGTGTTCCTACGTGTTTGACAATTTATGATTATCCATATTTAGACGACCCTCCCTTGGACTTACCTATTGTTGTTAGAGAAGCAAATTAGCAGTGCACTTCTCATCCTATTTAACGCTTTGTTTCTTACCATTCTTTGTCTCCTTAGTACAAGTCTTTTGTTTCTACTTTTGAGTACTCTTCCTCTACCATTTCTAAAAATCTCAAGGAGGCTCTTAATTCTCTTTTGTGGTGACAAGCTATAGAGGAGGAGATGGTAGCTCTTGAAAAGAATCATATATTGGAGATAGCTGAGTTACTAGTTGGAAAGAATCCCGTGAGTCGTCTTCGAGTTTATGCATTCAAATAAAATCCTGATGGAATAACTCAACATAAAGCCCACCTTGTAGTTAAGTGCTTTGCGTGGACTTTTGACGAAAATTATTTTGAGACCTTTGCTCCTGTTGCTAATATGAACTATGTTTGGGTGATTATTTCTCTTGCTGCCAATCTGCATTGGTCCTTATATCATTTGGATGTTAAAGATGCCTTTTTGAATGATGATTTGACTAAGGAGATTTATATGTTTCCTTCTAGATTTTGTTAAAAGGGGGAGGAGAGAAAGGTATGTCATCTGAAGAATGTGTTATATGGTTTGAAGTAGGCTCCTCAAGCCTGGTTTGATAAGTTTAGCAAAGCCTTGATTCATATTGGATTTTCTTGTATTCATTTTGATCATTCTTTGTTTGTCAAGAGGCATGTAACGGGGACCATTATTGTGAGTGTCTATGTGGATGATATTCTTATTATAAGTGATGACGCTAATGACAATTCTAAGTTAGAATTATATCTGAGCAAGGTGTTGGATACCAAAGACTCAAGACTGCTAAAATATTTCCTTGGAATTGAGTCTCTCGTTAGAAAAAGGGTATAATTTTGTCTTAACGAAAATATGCCCTTGATTTGTTGATTTCAATTGGTCATCTTGGCGTTAAACCTATTGATTTTCCATAGGAAGTCAATAAGAAGCTTAGGGCAGATGATGGAGAACTTCTTGATGATCCTTGCATATACCAACACTTAATTGAGAGATTGATATATTTGACGATTACTCATCCAGATATATCTCATGCTATGATTTTTGTTAGTTGGTCATGCATGCACCCTGTTTTGCCCACCTTAAATCATTTCGTCGCATTTTACGCTAAATCTAATCTTCTCCCAGACGTGACCTCTTATTTAGTTGTCATGATAAGCTTGATGTTGAAGGATACTTCGATGCATATTGGGTGTTCTCCAGATGATCAGTAATCGACAACTGACCACTGTACCCTTTTTTGTGGTAATTTAGTTATCTGGAAGACCAGGAAGCAAGTTGTTGCTAGGTCCAGTGTTGAGGCAAAGTATCGTGCTATGGCAAATACATTATGTGAAATCGTGTGGTCGAAATGCTTTGTTATTGAATTGAGATTTCCTGTGAAGACTCTTGTGCTGATGTATTGTAATAATCAAGTTGCCATTCACATAACTTCTAATTCAGTTTTTTCATGAGCGAACAAAACATATTGAAGTTGATTGTCACTTCGTTCGTGAGAAAGTTGTTGTAGGCATCATTTCCACTTCGTTTGTCTTGTTTTCTAAACAATCAACGAATATTTTTACTAGGGCTTTTACTATGGAAGTTGGATGACGTACTTTTGGTAAGTTGGGCATGATTGATATCTATGCCTTAGCTTGAAGGGGAGTGTTGTTGTTATGAACATGTGGGCGTTGCATGTGGGCTTAGTTCTTGGTGTGTGTGGGCTTGAATGTGCTTCTTCTAGGCCTTAGTGTTATGGGCTTTTAGTCCTTAGTTATTTTAGGCTTCATTTGTTTTTTTTTTGATTTCCTTTTATGCCTTTTTTAATGTCTCTTCA
This sequence comes from Magnolia kwangsiensis, assembly GCA_037074715.1. Lineage (NCBI taxonomy): Eukaryota > Viridiplantae > Streptophyta > Magnoliopsida > Magnoliales > Magnoliaceae > Magnolia > Magnolia kwangsiensis. Next base: position 14,466,548 of record CM073571.1, read on the forward strand.
ATATTAAGGGCATGTTTGTAATTGTACAATGCCATGTATTATAAATAAGAGGGTTGGACGTCCAACCCTAGTACGCTTTCTTCCTTTTAAATTGCCTTCTACCCTGATAGGGCCAAAGGCCAAAAGAAAAGAAAAAAACAAGCACAAGAAAAACAAAAACGAAAACAACAAACAAAGGGAAAAAATGCCCCAAAACCAAACCAAAAATACAACAAAACGTAAGCCGTGCCTAGGGGAAAGCTCAAGCACCCCCAAATTCTTCATATCCATCAAAACCTTATTGAACACCGCCCAGCTGAAACCTTTTGATTCCTGAAGCAACGACTATTCCTCTCTAACTATGTTGCCCAAAGGAAAGCAAGTAGTGGAAGTCTCCATCTTAGTTGCCCAAGGTTGCCTCCACCAGAAGCATGCCACATCCTATAAAGAACATGACATGTCGTAGGAAACAACCGAGAGACAAAAGATATCTCCCCACACTTCTCTAGAAAAAGGACAATGCAAGAACAAATGGTTAACTGAATCGTCATTGCTAAAACAAAGGAGGCATGTTCGGCAGGATCATTGAATGCTTTTTGAAGATTGTCAGTTGTGAGAATCTTGATCCTCCCCACCAACCAGGCAAACACAAAGATCTTAGGGGGATCCTTTTAGGACCAAATAGGCGTAGTGTGATGATGATCACCCTTTTGCTTCAGCCGATAGAGAAGTGAGTCAAGCGATCTAGTTGAAAACTTGCTGGAGCTTGCAAAACACCAAACCAAAGCATCAACCACGCCCAGGGAAGTCGAAAGCCCCCATAAACGAGAAAGAAGGCGAAGCAAATTACTAGATTCAACATCATTCAAGTACCTCTTGCAAGGAGGGACCCAAATGCCCCCATAATTTGGGGAAAAGAAATTGGTAACAGAAATATTATCCACAGGGCAAAGAGAAGCCAAAGCCGGGAAGGATGATCTTAGAGTGGAATCACCATGCCAAATATCATCTTAAAAACTCACTCTGAAACCATTCCCCACCGCAAAACTAAAACCTTTAATAACCTTAGGAGCCATCCGAGCCACAACTTTCCATAAAAAGGAGGTTCGATATAAGGAGGAACTTCTAATCCACCAACTTGTGGGTGAGGTACCATACTTGGTAGCAACAATAATCCTCCACAGACTAGAAACCTCCACCTCAAAACGCCAAATGCACTTACCCAACACGGTGAAATTAGTTGATTCCAATCTTCGAATCCCAACACCCCCTTCATCATAGGGACGACACACCTCATTGTAGTTAAGGAGATGAATTTGCCTTTGGTTACACATCCCTGTCACAAAAAATCCCTTCTAAGCTAATCGATGTGCTCAATAACAAACTTATGGTAGCAAAAAAGAGAAAAAATACAAGGGGAGATTGGAAAGAGACGACCGATGTTTGAAGTATTGATATTGGTACAAGTTTTGCTGACTGGGGATACAAAAACAATATCAATATCGACAGTAATATCGTAGATAACTGGAAATGCAAGGAAACATGGAGAAAACAGTGGAATTTTCAGTGAAACTTTAGGAGATGCTATAATACACATTTGCATATTTATGAATAAAAAATTGTGAAAAGAGTGCATATATAATAAGTTTCCATTTAATGGGGGCTTAAAAGCATGTGCCGTTATAAGAAACCAGTCCAACCATCCCATCCATCCTATCTTTCTATCCAATCATCCTAACGATCCATCTAACCGTCTAAACATCCATCAATGTTTTAGAATATTGACAACATACAATATTTTGTGGAGAAATAATTGACAATTGGAAAGGAAACGAAAGACTGTGGTCTTGATGTTGCCTATGTTGCGATAACAATCATATCTCAATTTGATCGATATTGTTGTTGGCAATTTAAACATTGCATACAACCATGCCCTTGTAAGAAAATTTTAATTGGATTTTTTTTTGGAAATGATGATAACGAATTTTATTAGAAAAAGCCAAAAGGCTAAACAATACAAAGAGACCAAAACAGAGATAGAATAGAAATTATAGCTCTAACCAGCACTTCGGAAATTGATCAACAACTAAAAATATTAGCTACATTGAAACGGATATATATATTTTTTTAATAAAAAGATTTTTTAGCAATATTAATACATTGGTGATATTATCTAAGTATCGCCGATACATTGGCGATACAAGCAACACCCGGAAATTACGCAATCAAAAATATTGGCAATGTCGATACATTGGCAATACAAGCAACACCTGGTGTTTACACATTTGAAAATATTGGCGATATTGACACATTGGTGATTATTAACGATACATTGCTGATACCTGGATTTTTTGAGACTAACAATGTTATCGGTATCGCTACTAGTTTCATCGGTATCCTTGAGTTGTAGATATGGATAATATCGGAGATATTTCGTTAATATTGGGGATGCTTTGAACAACGGAGACGATTTAATCAAAACAATCCTACCCATAGGGAGCAACTTGCTCTTGTAGGGGCTAAGCTTTCTTTCCATATGCTCAATCACTTTATCCGAAAGATGAGAAGTCGACTTCCCTAGGCACAAAAGGAAATCGAGATAAGAAGAGGGAAAAGACCCAATTCTACAACTGAAAAACTCAGATAGCCAAGTGATGCATGAACTAAGTAACATGTGAGATCAAATAACCGAATAAAGATATTTAACAAAAAAACTTAAACGTCGCTATATTTATCACAGCTATCATGAAAATCAAAAGAAAATTATGCATAATCCTGACGTAAGTTACTAACATCGTAACACAAGATCATTAAATAAAAAAAAACTAGGATCTAATGGATGTAGGGACATCCAATTAGTATTGTGTATAGGCTATTTCAAAGTAGGAAACCTTATACAACTTGGGGTGAAAAATAGGGTTTGGGTAATTTTGGGAAAGTAGGAAAATTCTGAATTTTAGGTTTGGGGTTAGGGTTTGGATTATGGATGGGTATGGGAAGGTTGGGCTTAGGAGAAAATGAAGATTTGTGATGGAAGAATTAAGAATTTGAAACAAATACCTGGTTGGGGAAGAAAAGAGAAGATGGTGTGGGGATAAATGGGAACCTCGCACCTCCGTTGATAAAGATTAGCCTCGCACCAATCTTCCTTCTAAATCGTAAGAAAGTATCTTTAAATCGCATGAAGATGGGAGAAGAAAGCAAGAGCTTTAAAAAAAAATAAAATCACGAAATTCAATGGGAGAGGTCACACACCCCCCATTTTTTGTTTGTATATCCAAGAAGTTTCAAAATTACAAAAATCTCCGTCTTGTGAATTTTAATGAAAATAGCCCTAGTCTAAATAAAATCAACTAAAACACTCATAAGGTGTCAAAATATAAAATAATCAAAAACTAAATCCTAAAATATGATAAAGTCTAAAACTGATGTAGACGATCAACGATCAATGGCCCGATTATGTGATTCATGTGATCCAATGACTTGATCGTCGTGTCCTTCTGATCTAACGACTTGAATCACTCCATAAAGCAGCTCATGTGCATCTTCTCAGTGTGGAGTCTTCCAGATGCTCATACATGCACATGGGGTCTTTAGCACGATCACGGCTACTTGCCTAGCCAAAGGGAAATCAGTGTGGCCCTCCTCTGATACATACGTGACGTGATGTCCTCATCACCAAGACACCCCTCCGAAGGAATATTAGTTCCAAGAAACTCTTGGACAAGTTGAATTTTAACTTGTCCAAGAGTTTCTTGGAACTAATATTCCTTCGGAGGGGTGTCTTGGTGATGAGGACATCACGTCACGTATGTATCAGAGGAGGCCGGCCACACTGATTTCCCAGTGTGGAGTCTTCCAGATGCTCATACATGCACATGGGGTCTTCAACACGATCACAGCTACTCGCCTAGCCAAAGGGAAATTAGTGTGGCCCGCCTCCTCTGATACATACGTGATGTGATGTCCTCATCACCGAGACACCCCTCCGAAGGAATATTAGTTCCAAGAAACTCTTGGACAAGTTAAAATTCAACCCTAAAACAACCTTGAACCACTTGATGGCAGTCCTCAGGTTGGACACCATCGAATCATTGGCCTTACAAAAAGGATGTTATTGTCCGCAAACTAAAGGTGACTGATTGGGTGGGGATAATTCTGAACTAAGAAGTCCCTAAATAACCCCTCAGATTCCCCTTGCCTAAAGCCCCGGGAAGCCTTGAAAAATCTAAAGGGGGACCCATAAATCAACATTGAGGAGGAGGCCGAGGATACACAACAATGAATCCATCTTCATGCCTTCCCAAAACCCATCCGCTGTAACATATAATCAAGAAAATTCCAGTTGACATGGTCATAGGCCTTTTCCAAATCTAACTTACACACCACCCGCTAATTACCTATATGATAGCATGAATCCACGCTTTCATGGGCGATCAGAGCACTATCAATAATTTTGCCCACCCAATACAAAAGCACTCTGATAAGGAGAGATGAGATTGGTAAGAACGACTTTGATTCGCTGGCTAAGAACCTTGACAATGATTTTATAAGGGTTGCTAAGGAGATTGATAGGCCTGAAGTTCCTCAAACAATCCACACCCTCTAGCTTAGGAATGAGGGCCAAGAAAGAACACCCTAACTTTTTTGGGAATTAGACCGAATCAAAGAACTCCTTTGCGAAGGCTAGGACATCATATTTAACTAAGTCCCAAAAGGTCTGCAAAAAAGTCACTAGGTACCCATCAAGTCCGGGGCCTTGTCCCTAGCTAAAGCCCACACTAGCTCCTTTAATTCATCAAGAAGAACATGCGCTTCCAATGAACTGGCCTCCCCCTGAGGAAAGAGAAGGAAAATCAAGATTATCTACAGACGGTCTATCTCGATATTCAATAACAACGCACAAAAAACTTAACATTTGCATCACAATTCAAATTCTTATTTGAAACCTTAATCCCATTAATCAGAAAGGAGGAAATACAATTGGCTTGGCCCCGAGAACTGATAGTCCCGTGAAAGTATTTAGTATTTTTTCCTCTCTTTTAGCCAAACATCTTGGGATGTCTGGTGCCATTTTATTTCCTCCTAGATCAACCTTAGAGTGATAGGTAGAGGATAACTTATCGTCAGAGGCTTTGACTTCGGCAGAAAGCAACTCACAATCCTCCTTAATATGTGGATCTTGGATTTTGATAAGCAGAGAATCTAGCTTCTGCACTCGCTGGGCGAACACCTCCTTCTTCCAAATTGAAAGCTTAGCTTTCAATAGCTTAAGTTTCTTAAATAAAGAGAAACCAACACGCTCCACAACACTGAAGGAGGACCACCAATAGATGACAAGGTCCTGAAACCCTTTGACTTAAAGCCTTGCCAACTCAAACTAAAAGGGTTTGGGGCCTCAATTCATTTCCTAACTTCTAACAAGATGGGGACGGTGATTAGAGACAGGTTTCGGAAGCCCCCTTTGCCTAGACAAGGGAAACTTCTGAACTTTGCCCTATGAGAAACCAAAAATCGATTGAGGAGAGACATCGTTGGGACCAGTTGGCCATCATATCAAGTAAACTTAACCCCTCTCATTGGAAGGTCCATTAGATTGTGCTTTAAGACCCAATCAACAAAACTTCTCATGTTGCTGGAACTGCCATTCAGCTTCTCGTGAATAAAATGGATGATATTGAAGTTGCCTCCAACATACCAAGGGAGATGCCATCGGGCGAAGGCCAATGACAACTCCTCCCATAAAGAGGGGCACAATGGGGGCTGATTTGGACATACAATATAGAAATAACCCATCTAAGCCTTGAAAAAACCTCTTGAAAGGTGACATTAACCGAATACCCACCAACCTATGGATCCTCTTTAGCCCAGAGAGTCGTATTCCGCATAAGAATAATGCCACCGGTTGACCTGACTGACTTGAGAGCTACCCAATCCACCCCATGCAACCCCAAATAGACTCAATTAGATGCTTATTGATCGATTGAAGTTTCGATTCCTAAAGAATGATTATGCTAGCTTTATATCTTTTACAAATATCGTTCACCTGGATGCACTTTTAGGGGCATCCTAACCCACGAACATTCCAGGACATGATCTTCATTGAGGAACTATCCTCATCCCTCCGCCCCTTCTTTCCATCCTAGGAATACCCTCCAGTTGCCCACCCGGTCCTACCCAAAGATTGATCAATTCCCTACAACCCTTACCAGATTGTAGTGAACGATTTTGGAAAAGATCTCGAGAAACACAGATGCCTCTCTTCTGCCATTTGGAACATAGCAACATAATCTTCAACCTTATCCCCAAAAACTACACTTAAGAGTCTATCCATGTGACTGAGGGCATCCATAACCCAACTCTTCCCTATCACAGTAGCAACCAGGACCTCCAGGCCACAAGGATTACCGGGGGGAGGGGGGGGGGTGTCTTAGAAGCCCGATCCTAACGTGTTAAGCGAAAAGGGTATGACCGCCAAAGCTCCAACTGAGAACGACCCATACTCAGACAGACAACAAGGGGCCATCTACCCTAACTCCCATGAGTAACAAAAACCTCCGAATGTACATGAAGGGGGAGAGGAGGGAGATTTGGAAGACTCGCCATAGAAAATCTCCACCCTACAAAGAGTTTGAGGGACCAGGATTTGGTTTGGTACTTGTATTGTATGATTTATGAAATATATAAACTCTTTTTTAGTATAATGCATCACTTCTATCAGACAATATAGTTTAGGACCCCATACAAAAGAAAATTGTTATTCATTCATTTTTTTTTTTTTTAAATTATTTTATTTAAATGTTTTGAGTTCCAAGTGTGTAATCATTTCTCTTTTAACATCTCTTGAAGTTTAATTGAAAAATTCCATCATTTTCCTAATGTTTCTCAATCTTGCCCTAAGCAATGATAGTTATGTTACATTCCCCTCTACACGCAATATTTCCAATAGTTTCCGATGTGTTTCCTTATCGCAAGGGCGATACATGTGTCAAATACTGATACCGTAAACACTGGTCTTATCCCAACAAATCAAGGTTGGGTACCTGAATCCTATTCCACCATTCCACTCCATAACTCAGTTAGCCCTAGGTTATCAACAAAAAGCCATGTCCTTTTGGGCCTTCCCCTTGCCCTTTTGGAGCCTTCAACTTGAACCAACTCACTCATAATTGGTGCATTTTAGTCCTTATCAATATTAAATATACCATAGATGGTTCCATTTCACTAGTAACCAGTCTTTGTTTTCAGTCTAAAAAAAAGAATGGTTTTTTATTAAAATTAACATATGGCTGGGATTAGATTAGGGGTTTGAGTCTTTACATATGATACAACCCATTTTTAGATTCCTATGAGAGAATGATGAATGAATTGATTTTTTCGTCTTATTGTTTCTTCTATGATTGGGTTAATTTTGGTGTGTGTTTATCTTCTCATTGGTGGTGTTACTTCACCCGAATTTCTAGATTCGATGTGACTTGCAACCTGAAACCTCAAGCCAGGTGTGTTGCTTGGATTCATTGGTACTACATTACATTGGAACCATGTTTGTTTTCTTTAATCACCTTCCATGATCCACTGAATCTTCTTGGTGATTCCTTGAGTAGAGCGTTGTTCAAAGATAGAGGAAGGACTATTTTTTCAGTACGTTTTTAGTTGGGATAGTAAAGCCTAATTCTTATCTTTTTTTTTTTGGTTCCCACTTTTTCTTTCTTTATTTCCTTCTTCGTTTTCTCTTAGGAGGCAGTAATGATGACTAGTTCATATGAAGTCTTCCCTTACAGGCCACTTGGGACACCTTCGGTCTTTTAACTATTTGACGTATTGGAAAGGGGCAAGTTTGAGGTGTCAACATGCTTTTATCTTTTCTTCATCTGTCTCAGGTTATGAAATATTTGAAACCTTGATAATTGATCTTTTCTTTCTACACTTGGAAGGGTTAGCTTAAGATCAATATAAGGAACAATAATTATCTTGTTAACTGATATAATATCATAGCAATCCATCTAGGCTACCCTTAAAAAAAAAAGTCCATCTAGGCATGGCAGTCATGTCTTGGCTATATTTTTGATCAAGTGTTTTGCACAATGAATGTGATTTTCCCCAAGCTCCATACCTTTCATGAGAACTCTTAGATATAGTTGAGAGGCATATATGGAAACCTAATATTAGATGACAATTGCCATGCATCCTCCTTTTCTCAAGATGATTTACCTGTATTTTTACTTGTAGTGTTTAATCATTTTACAAGGCATTCATATTCTATAAATGTTGGTCGGTTATTGCATCAGATCTTAGTGGGTGATTTGGCTATTGATTGCATGCTTTGCTCATTTCAGTTGGCCGATATGTGACTGTTTGATTGCTTTTTATTCATCTGGTTATCCACTTGAAAAGGCAGAGGCGTATGCTGCTTTACGAAAGTGAGCTCACTTCCTTGTCCTACTAAGATACCGATGTTATTTGCTTACACAATTAGATTTTATTTTCATGTTGTAGATATGACTATTCCATAATTTCATATGCTTATCTATATTTGGTTGCTACTTGCAATTTCATACTTCACTTTTAGAGATCCAGTTGTTGTTATTGTCTCTACTATACAACTTCGTCACCTATTTAGCAAGTTTGTTGTTATTTGATGCCTTAATAATATTTGTAGTTGCCTTGACTTTGTAGCTATCACTATTGTTTTCTTGGTTATTCAAGGGAAACTAGAGTTTATGACATGAGACATGTAACTATGCCAAGAAACGAAAAACAAAGACCATAACTTGCCCAACTCAAATACAATATAAGATTTAGTTTGTAAAAACTTGGGTTTCTCTTGAACCTCTAGCTTTTGCTAGAGAATCCACCTCTTTATTTGCCTCCCTTGGAGTATGACTAAGGAAACATCAAGCACACATCCTAAAATCTTGAATTTACTTTGTTTTATCCACCAATCTCTCAGGCCCTAAATCTTTGCTGCTAGCCCGTAGTATTATGGTGTGGTAGGAGCCTGTGTTCGAAATATCGGTATCGCACAATGTATCACACCCTTGGGATACAGATACGTATCGGTTATCGCATGGGATATATCGTTTGTATCACATAATTTACGCACTTTTTGAGAAACATGGGGAAACATTGGGAAAATGGTTGAATTTTTCAATGAAACTTTAGGGATTATTAAAAAAGACCTTAATACGCACTTTTAAATCATAAAATCTCAAAAAAGAAGTGCACATAATAGGTTTCCTTTGTATAGGGTCTAAGCTATGCGTTGTCCTATTGAACTAAGACAACTATATTCAGTATCCACCCCATCCATCTGTTTTTCCATATCATTTTAGGACATTATCCAAAAATTGAAGCAGATCCAATAATTAGGTAGACCATACCATAGGTAACAATGGTGATTGACCATTAGTGGGCCACAAAAGTTTTGGATCAAGCTGATAATTGTTTTTTCTCTTCATTCAAACCTATGTGAAGTTATCAGCTGATTGGATGCCTAATAAAATATAGGAAAAATTAAGGTGCACCCTAAGAAGTTTTTAATGGCACCGTGTTTAACTAATACTGTTTCCTTAAGTATAGTCCACCTGATAATTGGATCTTCTTAATTATTAGGATCATGTTGTAAAATGATTTGAAAAAACAGATGGACGGAGTGGACAGAATACACACATCAAGTTGGGCCCCACGGTACGGTTGTATGGTCTTGGGTGAGGCGGGGTCTCACCTAATCTTCTCCTATAGTATTGAGTAAACTTATTGGGTCCACCGTAAATGTACATAGTTTATCCATGCAGTCCATCTGTTTTTCTGGTTCATTTTAGGGGTTGAGCACAACTTTGAAACATATCCAATGGTCAAGTGGACCATACCGCAAGAAACAATAGGAATAATGATTTGCACCGTTGAAACCTCCCTAGGGCCTACAGTGATGTTTATTTTTCATCCAACCTCTTTTGAAGATCACAAAGATATGGATAAAGGAAAAGAACAAATATCAGCTTGATCCAAAACTTCTTTGGCTCCCAAGGATATTTTTAACGGTTTATGTTCAATTTGCACTATTTTCTGTGGTGTGGTCCACTTGAGCTTTGGATATGCTTCATTTTTTGGGCTAAAACCATAAAATTATATGGTAAAATGGATGGACGGAGTGGATAAAATACATGAATTACGGTGAACCCCACAGAGTTTATATAGTACACTACTCACCACGCTATCTCGCTTCCCACCACGCTATGAAGACGGCCACACTATGAAGATGGGCAGTGACACTCCTGCAATTGGAGTGCTACGAACGGTTCAAAGTTACGTGGCCCCACAATAATGTATTTATTATATCTACACCGTTAATGCATTTGGAGAGATCATTTTAGATCATGAGCCCAAGAGTGAGCCATATTCAAAGCTCAAGTGGACCACACCACAAATAGCAGTGGGGATGATTCTCACCGTTAAAATATTCGTAGGGCCCACCATAATGTTTATTTTCCATCCAATCTGTTCATTAGGTCACACAGACCTGGATGAAGAGGAAAAACAAGTATCATATTGATCCAAAATTCCTGTGACCCAAAAGGGTTTCAATGGTAAATGTTTAATCTCCCACTCCTGTTTGCAGTGTGGTCCGCTTGATCTTTGGATTTGTCTTATTTTTCGTCTCAAGCCTTACGACGTGCTTGCTGAATGGACGAACGGTTTGGATATAACACATACCTCATGATGGGACCCACGGAACTTGGCGACGTCAACACATCGGCTGACTCGGTGGTGTGTGGTACACCAGCCAACTCGATTTCCATAAAAAAGGGCTTGGATGCCTTTTTTTTCGAAGCATAGAGGGTTCTGACCTTTCGGTTTCAGCGAGGATTTCTCCAGATTTCAGCAAGGATTTCGCCGGATTTCGCCCAAATACTTGGATTTCTCTAGATTTCGATGGATTTCTCTTCCAAATCGGAGATTTTGTTTGCACTAACCTACGGATGATGCTTTGATTTGAATGGCCCACCAAAGGGAAGCTTCCAATCATGGCAATCTCTTGTACAGGTATCGAAATCCACATGTTGAAAGTTTCTATATATATATATTTTTAATTTTTCCTTTTTTTTTTTTTTTTGGATAATGACGTTGTCCCAAACGATATTTGGTGTTTTTTTAAATTTTTATTTTACTTGGTATCTTTCGACGATACATCGTGCGATATCAACGGTACATCATGCGATATCGACGATATATCGTGCGATATCTGGATTTTTGGATTTTTTAAAAATCTTCCGGGGTTTATCGCGCGGGTTTTGTCTCGCTGGGGGGCGATAACGATAATATAGGCCGATATATTGGCCAATAGTATCAATATTTCGAACACTGGTAGGAGCCGCTTCATCTATCAAAGGACCAGAAAAGGATATTTGAAAAAGCTTTAACGCATGAGCTTCAGTGCTAGCTGATTCCTCCATGCTAAGTGTCCTTGGCTTTTCTCAAAGAATTAAACTTTTACGACACTGGGATGTAGTTATTATTATTTTTTTCTAATAATTGTTTTGGAGATTTGACATTTGCTCCATACAAAAGCTTCCATTCCCTTTGTTAGTCCTCCATTCTCACTTTAAATTCTGTCTTCTGCTTAGCCAAAAGGATGAGGAGTTTTTTGAGTTCTTCCAATAACTGCACTGCGTGTAGAATCTTAACCTTTGAAAAATCCTATTATTCTACTCCTGCAATATTTCTCATCGGATTGCCATTGGAGACATCCACCAAAGTAGACATCCTTTAGGAGGGAACCACAATCAAAGCAAGATCCAATTACACCTCAAAGCTTGTTATAGGAAGAAGTTCAACACCTGTTTGGTGAATGGGTGATGGATAAACAGGTAATTCTGGTTCTCCTCATTCCTTCAAAGAACATCGATATCGATCAGGTATTTTGATTGCCTCTTGTGGAGAAAGCTCGATGATGCAGGCCACTTATCAATCAGATGGGTCCCAGATGGACCCCACAATCTGAACGATCTGTTGAGTTTCAAATCCAGTCTTTCTTCTTCTTCTTCTTTTTTTCTTTACTGCTTCCTGCACATGGTTTTCCTGCAATTTCTCATTAAGTTTTAGTTTCAAATCTGGTATCTAGTGTACTTTTTTTGTTGCAATTAGTTTTCCTTCTAATCTTGTTGCATCAAGGTGTATGGTTATTATTTTATCAAAAGTTATTATCCAACAAAATGCTTGCTCACCATGTGGCAGTATCACCGACCACAACAGGCCTGTTAATGCTCCTTACTGATCGTAAAAAATCTAACTGAGAGAAGCCGTGGCAAGCAATTTAGGCTAGTGTGAGCCTGGCTTGGGTCCGCCCCCTTGGCGCTTAATTTAAGCTAGGTGCTTGGATCCATGAATTGTGCTTGGGCCTTAATTTCTGAGCACAATGCTAACCAGGATGGGTTTTGGGGCTAACATGCAAGAGCCCGATGACCTAGCCTGTCTGAATGCACTTTATTAAATTATCAATATTTTATTACTACTATTACTATATCATTGTTTATTGGTGTGGAGTTGGATTTAGAGAGGCTACGAGCTTGGTTTGGGGTGCATCTGAGCTGGATTCACTGAAATTTGTGCTTGGGCCAAAATAAGCTTATAGATCGTTTTCAGTTGGTCTCAGGCCTCCTTTTCTTGCAGAAGGCTGGAAATAGGTCCTATATTCTGGATCATGGCAGGCTTGGGCTGGATTGGGACTGGGTTGTAGTCCCTTGAGTTGGACATGGACAAACCCAGGCGTAACCCAACCTAGTCCATTTGCAACCTTTCCCTATGTCTCACATCCACCTTTATGTGTACAACTGACTAATCAGATGGAAGAGATCTGCCAATTCCTCATGTTCCATGTCATTTAGGTTCCCCCTGAAGATTGAACGCTGAAGAAAAAAATTGTCCCTTCTTTGAAAATACTTCTGAATCCAAGCTCCAATATTTATTGCTGCCAACCTCGGAAACATGAATGACCAGGAGGAATCACCACACCAAACATCATCATAAAACTTAACCCATCCCCTCGCCCGCTCTAAATCAAAACCTTACACCATAGGCCCCGTGATTATACTAATCACCTGCCAATAACCTGGACACATGTTCCTGAAACGAGGACTTGGAAATTAATAAAAAACGAAACTATTTGGAAGCGGTCCAACTAAATAATTTCATATCTTTGACAACTCTTCCAGAGATCATCTCAATTTTGTCTAACCTCCTTGGGGAACTGAGTAATTATTGATTTTTTCAATGAGAGAGATCTCATTATTTCATTCTATTGATTTTTTTTTTTGTTGAAAATGAGAGATGTACATGTGTTGTCATCATGATGATCACCTAAACCTTATCCCAAGTTATCAGGGTTGGCTACATGAATCCTTTCTGCCATTCCAATCTATGTAGGGCCATAACTTCAGTCAGACCATAGGTCATCGAGTCATTTCTTACTACCTCCACCCATGTCCTTTTGGGCCTTCCCTTTGCCCTTTGAGAGCCTTCAACTTGTATGAACTCATCACTCCTAATTGGTGCAATTTTTGGTCTCCGTTGCACATGACCAAACCATCTAAGTGTACTTTCCCTCATCCTGTTACCTATTGCCTATTGGTGTTACTTCCTATCTTTCCTCGAATGCATTCATTTATAATTCCATCCTTCCCTGATGTGCCACTCATCCATCTCAACATCCTCATTTCATGTACACAAATTCTTTGGACATGTTGTTCCTCAACTGCCCAACATTTTGTCCTATAAAACATGGGAGGTCTTATAGCCATCCTATGAAATGTTCCTCTTAGTTCGAGTGGTACATGATGACCACGTAAAACTCTATAGCCACTTCTCCATTTCTTCCACCCGCTTGAATTCTATGGGAACATCCTTCTCAATCTCTCCACTCATGTATTATCAAACCAAGATATCGGAAGTGATCATTTTGGGAGAGTTCTTGGTCAGCAATCTCTGCTAATTCCTCATTCCTACTCCTATTGTTGCTAAAATTGCACTCCATATGGTCTGTTTTGGTCTGACTATTTTTAAAGCCTTTAGATTCTAAAGCACCTCTCCATAAATCTAGCTTTGCATTTACGCACCTCAACATTTGTGTGGAACTCTTAATGTAATGATTTCCAGTTAGAATGTTTTATACATGTGGAGCGAAGCAATTCGATTGGTTAATCTGTAAGTAGATAGTGAACTAGAAATTGTGCACTTGCATTTCACTTAAGCATGTTTTCTCTATTCCTTAGGCCCTTTCTAGTCAATGAACTGGAACAACAGCATCTTCTCCATGACAGAAGGAAGGTATATGAGGTACAAAATCTAACCCTACTTATTCTGATCCAGATCTATGATGCTTCTGTTTGTGTTTCAGATTTGCTGGTCTCAATAGTCTTCCATCACATGGCTTAACAGATGCTCTTACCATAAAATGGTGTTGCATTTCCCAAGCTCTTTACAACTTCATACACACGCGTATTATGCAGTAGATTGATTAGATTGAGGCATGTGCTTGAGGATTCCTAACCTTGATAATGCTATCTCTTGTGCTTCAAAGCTTTACATGAGTCAACAACTTGTTGTTCCTTCAGTGTGATATCTTGGATCTCTAGGAATGGTGCAGGTCCACGGAGAGTTCATAATATCTTAGAGGAGATTCAGGATCTAGTTAGAGATTTGGTTGTCTATTCATCACATCCCACATGAGGCTATGTACACAGGGAGTGCCTTGTGAAGGAATGCATTTCTAGACTGCCTAGTTGTGTCAGGCAATTTTTGATTGACATTAGTGTATGTTGTTGTTTCATTCAATGTGATCATCATTTAAAAAAAATGGAAATTTTTTTGTCCCTTCTCTTCATTCAATATGATTGGCATTTTTTCTTTCGTCAAAAAAGAAACAAAGAGAAAAAGATACGGGTTTATCATTTGCTAGTTCCATTGGGTGTTCATCAAGGCACACCAAATTCTGGCAAGAAATCCTATGAGTGGCTAAAATTGGCAGCATTTAGTGATGGTGAGTGGGTAAAACTGAGCAATAGGTTGAGAAGCATACAGATTCTGTGAATGACATAAGAAGCCTCACATAGTCATGTATGTTTGGATATCCTGTCCAATGTCCTTCTAAATCTTGAAGTTCACGCTGGTAAAAATTGTACGGCATTACTCGAATTATTGATAGTAGAGATAAATTTAGGAGCCAACCGGTCTATTCGTTAATAAGTATGGTCTGCTGACTTAGCTAAAAGGTCAAAAGATGCATTCACTTCCCTGAACACATGGTGATGGAAACCATCTAAACATCCCCTGTAAGATGAGCTCTACATTTTCCAGCAGAGTTTGTGTTCTCTAGGATGGCACCACCTGATCATTAATAGCTTTTACTATCTATTCCAAGTTATGCTCAATTTCAAATTCAAGATACTTGACTTCTAATTGAATACCCACCAGAAGATCCATAATCTCCCAGATGAGATGGTACGTTTGTGCACCTGCTCTATGTGCAGCCACCAATGCTTGATTTTTATTTCTGTCAATACTGCCCGCACCAAAGTGATTCATAGACGAAACCTCAAAATTGAGTTTTAGAAAACCTGAGTTTGGCGTGCTCCATTTAACCAGGATATAATGTTGATGAGGTATACGTGCAGGGAACTGTCTCCAATTCTCCAAAATAATTGATGCATGTATTGAGAATGCCGGTTTTGGGGATATGTTTGCACAGAATTCTTCACACAATGATTTGGTTCTGTGAAAGGCTTAAATATATGAGTTACAAGTAAAGACTGAATTTTCTAATTTTCCTTTCCAACCAGATGCACCAGTTAGAGTGAGTATGGCTTTCTAAATTGATTTAAAAGACTCTTTGCTTTGTAGCAGTTATCCAATCATTAAAGGCATATGTCGGGAATTTGGGTGTTAAAAGGTCAACTAAAATGTTGCATAATGGACAAGTGAAAGGAAAGGAAGGATTGATCTGTCCATTTTCTCTTTGGTTGGAGTTTTTTTTTTTTTTCGAAAGATGATATTTTTATTAAGCCAAAGCCAGAAAGACACGAGAAAAGGAAACAAGAACGAGAAAAGGAAAAAACCCAGAAAACAAAACTAAAAGAAGAAAAAAGGTTGCAACAACAACCAACCACTTGACTGGATGAGGGACTGGGGCTATGCCCTCTACCACAACGAATTTAAGGGGCCTGGTCTCGGAATAGGAGGATGACTTTGCTGAAAAGACTGGGGGCCGAAAGACTCTTGTTGCAGAAGCACCGGTTGTTTCTCTCCCCAAATTCCCCAAAGAGGCGCTAGTAGAATCATCCTCCTCTTCTTCCTGCCAAGACTCCCACTCCCTCCACCACATGGTGTGCCGTAAAGGCCATTACGTAAAGGTAACGGTAGAAACCGTTACACGTTACGGGGTCATAACGGTTGAAACAACAGTTATGAAAAAAAATGACCTGTAATTGCTGTTAACGAAACGTTACATCCCCTATAGAGACCATAATAGCCCTGTACTGGTCTATTACAAGATAGATACGAGTTTTTCATACTTTTTAATCAACATTACGGGGCAAATACAGGTTTTTCAAGGGTTTTTTCAATAAATAAATAAATGAATAAGAGAGACTATAACGGCCGTTATGGGGTCGTAACAGCCATTATACCCCGTATCGTAAAGGTAACGGTGGTGGCTGTTACGGCCACTGTTACCGTTACGGAACACCTTGCTCCACCAGCTGCATGCCAATTAATGTAGGGGCACAGTTAGGGTGGGCGGCTCGTGTGAGGTGGGTGACTCGTGTGAGGCGGGCCCCACCCATGTGGGGCAGGTGACTCGTGTGAGGTGGAACCCATGTGATGTGAGACCCATGAGGGGGGTTCAGCTGAGGACCTAACCTATGGGATGTGGGGCCTGGGCTATGAGATAAGGGGATTGATTCGTCACGCTCTATCAGTTCGAGCTTTTAGAGTAAGTGGTTAGTTGTCCCGCATCATGGTGGTATCAGAGCGGGAGGTACCATGTTCGAGACTCCTTACTGGGGTTGATTAATGCAGGGGCATTTTCACATCAGGCTCGAGTGGGGCGGCCCGTGGGATGCAGGGGCACACTCGGGGTGGATGGCTCATGTGAGGTGGAACCCATATGATGTGGGGTCCATGAGGGGAGTTCGGCTAAGGACCTAAGCCATGGGATGTGGGGCCTGTGCTATGATATAAAGGGATTGATTTGCCATGCTCTATCAGTTCAAGCTTTTAGAGCAAGTGGTTAGTTGTTCTGCATCACCAAGCAACATATAACCCTAGGGATAGAAGGTGGCATAACCCTAGGGACATTCGCTAAGGCTAAGACCCTAGACCAAATATGCGTCGAAAACGAACAATGCGGAAACAAGTGATCAATTGATTCTACATCTTTCTCGCACAACAAGCAGATATTGGGGAGGATGAGTCCCCTCTTTTGCAATTTGTTGACAATGAGCACATGACTTCTGCTTACCAACCAGGCAAAGGCTGTGATCTTTTTTTTTTTTTGGCGGGGAGGGGGGTGGATGTTGGCTTAGAGAGATAATGGTACAAGGAACAGATTGAGAAGGATCCCGGCGCACTAAGCTTCCACAATATGGAGTCTTCCTCATCCTAAGAGATGGAGATATCCTGGAAACGAGATAACAAATTAGCGAAGCTATCGATTTTGCTATCCCACAGGTTCCTCCTAAAAGGGGGAGCCCAAAACCTTTCTTCACGTCTACCTAAAAAACACAATGACACAGTCACCTGAAACTCAGGGCGAAGGGAAGCAAGGTCTGGGGAAGCATGAATGAGGGGCTGGTCCCCTTGCCAAGAATCCAACCATAAACTGACTTTCTTACCACTACCCACCGAGAAACCAATACCTTCAAAGACAAGGGAAGCAACATGATTAATACCTTTCCAGATCTGGTAGGAACTTTCACTGTTTCAATGAAAAAATTGCTCTCATTGATGGCTTTATTTCAGTTAAAACCAATGTATATGTTCTAGAAAATAACTTATGCACCTTCCAACATTAGACATGCATTTTCCTAGCAGGTGGAACCATTAGTGATCCTAATACAACCACCAACAAAATGAGTGGTGCGCGTATGACCACTGTGTACTGAAATGAAGCTAGATAGATGGCTCATTACTTCACTCAGCCCTTATAACCATATCTCTAAGGTTGTGCATAAATGCTTCCAACTCCCAAATGGATAAGCCTGTGCCATTCCTGCATGCTTTCTGGAATCATTTCAAGATAATCCCGCCATTCCATTCCTCATCTGTCCTCACGATGTTACATGTTACTGAAATGGTCAAACCAGACTTATTGAAGAGGTATTCACCTGAACTTATTGTTTGAAATTCATACAAAGCTACTACATCAAAATACCCTTTGTATGCTTCTTAATACCATTAGTGCTATGATGATGTACCATGAAATTTGATGGTCAAGTCGTTAGCTATTCTCTCTCATACTGTGTGCACAACTTGTCTTCCGACTTGCCCATTGTTTCAGTGAACTATCTTTTTGTTTAGTATTAAAAGGTTTCTAGATTTTTACTCAATTACTGCTTTCCAGCGCTATGATAATTCAATATTGAAAACTAATTTTGTGCACTTATATATCCAGCGTCTTGAAATGTACGGAATTCCTGTGCCGCGTTACGCTCTTGTAAATCGGGAAACCCCTTTTCAAGAGGTGGATTACTTCGTTGAGCAAGAAGATTTTGTTGAGGTTCATGGGAATCGCTTTTGGAAGCCTTTTGTCGAAAAACCTATTGATGGTCAGTCCATGACTCCTTTTATCATTAATATCAATTTTTAGTTGATTTCTTTCTTACTTTATTCCCCTTCTTTACTCGAGGGAAGAAGATATTTTCCTTCAGGGGATGATACAAGCAGATGGGCTGTGCATGGACATGGAAAAAAATAAAAAAAAATCTAACAAGTGCAAAGGTCCTGGGCTGGCCCCCAATGGAAGGTCTTTCCTCCCACATGAAACCTAGATGGCTGATGTCATGCGGGTGGAGTGTCATTTTATGGGGACAATCGTATGTGGCTATAAAGCTTATAATCACTCCTGCATCTCCCTTTATTTCCTTTTCAACATTAACTCAGTGCACCAATATTCAATGAGATTCTCCAGTCATTTTGCCATTAAGGGGGGCGCTGAAGCATGTAGGTAGTGCTGGCAATTCTTTAACTACATTAAGAGCTTCGATATTTTACTCTTCTGAGATCAGGCAGTCAATACCAAGGACGCATTGAGGTTCTCATTGGAAGAAGAGGAAGAGGAAAGAAAATGTTAGGCCTGCTATACTGATTTTCTTCATGGATCTTATTGAATTGTTATCTTGCAACTTCTAGAGGATCTTTGAAGATGGTTGGCTTGCTGTCTATCTATCTATCTATATTTATGTACATGTATGTATGCATGCATGCATGCATGCATCCAATCTTACCGCTGTTTGAAAGTACACCAAATCACCATTGGTTTGGTGATCCATGGTGATTTGGTTTGACTTCAAAATGGAAGGTGTTTGGCCCAAAATCATGTCCCTCTGCATCCAAACCCCAATCTCTAACTTCAATGGGCAAATCATAGAAATTGGTTTGTTGGTTGTTAATCATCTGTTGTGGCAAGAAAATTTGGGGCCACATTGTTAGATCCATTATTTGTTTGATGCTGGGTATGGATACAAAGGCATTGTGATTAAGATGGAAAGAAATTTCTGTGGTGGCTTGCTCTCTTCTTCTCAACAAGATCATGCAGTCTCACAAGTTCCAGTAATTGACAAGGGTCACCAAATTAATGACAAACTGGTTAATGGCCCCCTATAGTTTAATATGAAGACTTCTGCATAGACTGGTGTACTTCCAGATCCTAGGACACTTGATGGCTATTTGTCAATTAGATCTATAATCTATTTGATGGTTGCTTTCATAGGCGTTACCCTTGCACCGCACTTCTTTTTTACCAGTTCCTTATTGTTCCATCTCGATCTTATTGTATTGCTCTTCAACTTAAATTTGATATATTTGACGGTTCTTCGGCCACATTCTCCTTTCAACCTTATTACCTATGTTTATTTTTGTTGCTTGTGCTATTATAGTTTGTACATGTTGCTTTCGCCTTGCAATTTGATATATTCATAGTTTCATATGCCACAATTTCCTTGTGACCTTGTTACCTTAGCTTAGTCTCATTGCTTGTGCTATTATAGTTTGTACATGTAGCTTCGACATGTACTTCTTATGACCGGAAACTGCATCTTCTTCTATTTTCACTCATTCATCTAATGCTAGTGAACTCCATAACAAAAAAAAGATTTGATGTAACAAAGGCTAACAAAGGAATTGCTTACCAAGGAGAAGAAATGATAAAATAGCCAAAGTTCATCATGAGTCATGACACATCAATGGAAAGCCATGAAAAGAGAATAAAAATGGGTTGGAGCTTGATGTCTCCTGAAGCAAATGTGGATTGACCCTAGAATGGGCAACAACGCTCAATTAAAGTTCACAATCGAAGACCAATCCTCTACCATAGCTTAACTTACCATTTATCCTATAATTTCTGCCCTACGATTAATCTCAACTCTATGTTTAATGTATTCTGAACCATTGATTTCACTAGAATAAATAACCACCTGTCACAATCCTGAACTCTTACTTTTTTTTTTTTTTTGAAAGGTCATTGAACCTCATTGGTAAGTTGATTTGAATTCCTGCCAGAATTGCAATCTTTGGCTTGGTGGCTAGATAACTCTATAGCCTATCCTAGTCTAGCACTTTATGGTGCTTCGATGTCGTCTGACGGTAGAAAAAATGGCTGGTCTCTAGATTGACGAAAATCATGGTACCACTCTGCATCCTCACCATGGTTCTGAATAGTGGTATCGGGTGGCATATCGGCCCGACCAAAAAATGATACGATGCGGGCATCGCGTATCGATATTGGTATGTATTGGACAATATTGGCCTCTATCAATCAATTTTTTTTTTAAAGCCAAAGAATTAAGAAAAATGTCAGGTAAAAAAAATATAATAATAAGATATTCAGGAGTCCTTTTTTTTTTTTGGTATTTTGGACATGCATATGATGGTGTATCAGACCATTCTTTGATAAGAATGTTGTCTGTCGGTTTGACTTGTTGAAGGTCAACTTAATGGGCCATAATTGAACACAAATCAAGCATGATTTGGTGAACTAGAGCCCATCACATTGAAATACAACAAAAAGAAGATGAAACTATCAAAAAGAAAGTGAAGTTTTACCCTTTCCTATTTTTTCCATAATAGTCCACTTCGCTTCAATTTGTTGAGTCCCATTCAAATCATTTGTTTTGATTCAAAAAAGGGTCTATATCTAGCCTAAAATGGGTTTTTAAACTTCTTCCATGGTTTAAATGAAAAAAAAAAAAAAAAAAAAAAAAAAAAAAACAGAAGAGGAGACATGAGTGAAAAAAATAAAAATAAAAATTCAAAGTTGTGCTTTTATGGGTGTATCGGTCCGTATCAGCCCTGTATCGGTTGATACAGGCTGATACGGGTTAGTTTTTTCGTATCGGGCCGATATAGCCGTATCAGCTGATATGATACCAATATTCATATCTATGATCCTCACTTGATTGGAGAAGCCAAGTTGATAAGTTTGGTTGGTCCATTTCGTAGTTATTCCCAGCCAGATTCTTCAGTTCTCACTTTAATGGCTTGTTGTTGTTGATCCTGAGCTAGATGCTTCAATTTTGATTTTTTCTTTGTAACACCTTTAATTGCATTTGATTCCTCATCTCGAAGATGCGTTGAAGCTTGCTCTGGACTGTTCTTTATTTGATCATGACTCCACATCCTTGCTGAGTTTCTGTTCTTGATCACTTTTATCCACATGCATGTCATCAGATTCATTGTTATAATAATCCGATACTGTGTTCTTGTGTTTCTAATTTTCTTTTCAGTGGGTCATTGTTTAGATATTCTCATAAATCTTTTTTATTTAACTAGCACACACGCAAGAATATCTGAGGTTTGCTAAGCCCACACATGCATGGATCTGCCCATCTATATGCCGTCCAATGTGCCAATGTGCCCCATGAGTGAGAGATCCAAGATGTCCAGTAGGTGTATCACACCGTGTAGATGCCCTGGCCTGGAAATCTGGCTGATCCACTGATGAGGTAGACAGTTTATGAAATTAATGGACAGCTTGTTAACAATCACTAGTGGTTTTAAAATATCCATTTGTTTCTGACATTACGGTCCGCATGATAAGTGGACTGGTCTGATACCTTTTTTTTAATCCAAAAGGCATTTAGACAGTTTGAACCAACTGATGGATAGCTTGGATCTCACAAACATAAGCCACATTGGGACACGTGGTCTCTTGTAGATGGGCAGTCTTGTACATGCATGTGGATCTAGCAACACAAACATATCTACGTGCGTAAATACATGATCCAACACATTTGAGGACTGTTTCTTCTAAAAATGCATTCCATGTGAATGGCATGAAGTCGGTGCACCGGCACCAGCATGTCGAATGTGTATGACTTTCAAGGCATGTAAAGGTGTATGCCCACCATGATGATCACCTAGTGCAGAAATCAGGGTGATTAACGCATCTGGTGGGTCACCCTGTACTAAACAACAGGCACTTCAAATCAGATATTTGGATGCTATGTTTCAAGTAATACAAGTGGCCTGCCTAGTGAGCGGGCTGCCCTGATTTTTCCACAGGGTAATTGTTATGGTGGGGCTCACATTTTCACAAAGCTTGGATGTCAAGACGTATGCGACTGTAGTCATGTGTGCACCCATTGCATGTGAAGTTCACATGCATCCATTGTTGGTGAAGTGGTGAACACACTCCCTGCACATGCACATGACTTTGGTGCGCACAGTGTTTGCATATCTTACTCTCAAAAGATGTTGGTTGGGCATGAAGAAATACTTCAGAATTAGGATTTTTAACCACCTTATTGGTATGCAGTGCAAGATATATGTGCCGTGGGAGTTGTTGCGTAAGTGTCTTTGATATACACATTTTGTTTCTTTTCTTACTATTCTAAATATTACCTTCCTTTTCCAGGTTACTAAATTTCGTCTGGTATATGTTCAATTTTACATGTCATCCTTTTGTTCATTGTACCATGTAGTTGCATGTATTTATTTTTCATAAATCAAAGAACCCCTTGAGTTTTTTGGGCATGGACTTTGTGATTGAACAACTCCTTACTAACAATTTTTTGGGCATGCATCTGTTATGATGGTTTGCAACGGATGTTGTGCTGTAATGATGGTTTGCTCTGGTGCTGTTTTGAAGGGGATGATCACAGTATAATGATATACTACCCCAGTTCTGCAGGTGGGGGTATGAAAGCATTGTTTCGCAAGGTTAGACCTTTGTATCTCTTTGTTCGGCTGTTGTAATTAAATCGAAGTGACACATTTGTTTGGATTTTTACTTAACTAAAAATGGCTGTATGACTTTTGCAACTATTAAGGACAATGAAGTTTCAGACATTGATGGGGTAGCAAATTGATAAAGTGAGATGCTCTTTTGTTGATATGATATTTTGCTACAGTTTATACAAATGAAAATTTTCTTGTTGATAAAAAATAAATTGTTTTTCTTGGGTCTGTGTAAATCTTTACCATTTTTCTTGCTGATCAAAATTAAAATTTTTGCTTGTGCCTGTGGAATCTTTTGTATGAACAAGTTCATGTTGTTGATGATTTTACATTTCAATATCTGGAAATCTGTAAGTTCAATGTGGAGTTGGGTGTAATGTTGTCAACTATCCTGGCATAATAGATAATACCTTTCGCAAGGAACTAGTTTATGCCTTAACCTGAGCAACATCACACACATTTATGGAGCTACTCACATTTTAAATATATAATAGCATAAAGGTGAAGTGACACATTTATTGTGCTCAATATCTAATATTTAAAGCATCTATTAGAGACTGGTGCGCAGATATTCTTATGTCCCCATGCAGGCTTAATATCTGACCACCCAAAAGACACTTTATAACATGATGTGTTCCTGATTTTGGGAATAGTTCCTGACTTCTACTCTTGCTAGCTTCTACATGATATTGTGATCCACAATGCTCACTTCTATGTTACCAACCAAAAGCTTCCACAATTCTCTAAAAAGGTTCTATGAGCAGTCTGTGGACAACCCCTCTCTTGGTTAGACATTTTCCGGATATTTTCATACCCGTACTCCATCTTTTATGCTATGATATTGTTATTATTGGAAGTATTACCAGTAGTGTTGGCATAGCTAGCACAACTGCACAAGGGATGTGCAATAGATGAAATTCAAAACAAAAGATGTTAGCTTTGTGCATTTTCTGATTCTTACAAAGGCCATTATAGTTTTACTCTGAGAATATCAATGATCATGGTGGCAAAAGCTTATTGCCAATATGAATTTGTATCCATGTATTTTTCTTACTTAAAATGTTTATGCATGATTATTCAAATAAGCAATATAATATCTATATAAAAATAATTGTAAGATTCTTTGGAATTATGTCACATTGCAGATAGGCAATCGATCAAGTGAGTTTCATCCAGACGTTAGGAGAGTTAGACGTGAGGGCTCTTATATATATGAGGAGTTCATGCCAACAGGAGGAACGGATGTCAAGGTTGTCTCATCAACCTGTTCTTTCTTTGTCTTTCATGATTAGAATTTCTGTTTCTTGAGTTGTCCAAATAAAGCCGATTTGTTTAACATCATAAAGCATGCATATTCTCTTGAGGTAATATTTTTGAAAATGCATTTATAGAGTTTAGTTTGGCTATTTACTTCGGATTATTTATCAATTTAAGTGGGTTATGTGTGATTTAGTTAAATAAATATTATTGAGCATATTATTTTGAAGAACATCTTATGTGGGTGTGAATTTGGAATGGACTTTAAACGGATTCTTCATGGCAACACATGAATAAGTTTGGGAAGGGATTAAACATGTAGTGGGTTGTTTAAATGATGAGCTTGTGATATAGTTTATAGAATAAGAAAATAGTTATTTTTATTTCAGTTTCTTCTTTTTCCCCGTTCTCCATTGGAAAACTAATGTGCTAAATGTGATTGTCACATGCATCACATGTGTAACCAACGAAAAATGCAAAAAATAAGTAAATAAATAAATAAAATAAATAAAAATCATTGCTTTATTTTCTGTAATGCGTGTCGTTTGCCGCATTTAAACAGGAGATTGGGGCAGGTTCATTGGGCTTCGGGACCTAACCTGCCTCATGGTGGTGTTGGACCTGCAATTTAGGTCAATGTAGTAGGCTTGGGTCAATTCTGAGGCCTAATTTTTGACCTATCAAATGAATGAGTCAGTCTTGGTCCGATTTTGGCAACCTTTTCTGGTAAGCCTCACCCCATTATGTATATAGGTTTGCCTACAAGCTACAAATGACATGGTCCTTGGTCATATTTAATGTTAGCATTTCTCTCTAAGCTAAGCATATTAGGGGTCATAATGAGGACATCTGAGCACCATATCAAGTATATTAGAGGAGACGAGCTATGACCCACGCCTCGATTTCTCTATGCCTAGATGATCATTATGTGGGGTCCGACTCCGGATTGTAGGTGTGTGGAAGACCCCACATGATATTTGGTGGATCATTGAAGACCCTACATTGGGGAGATGCATGTGGGCTACTTATTGGGAGCATGGAGATACGTCTTACATGTGGAGACACATTTTTCGCCGTAGCTAGGGTTTATTTTATATTTCTTAGAGAGTTATGAGGTTATGTCTTATTTTGGTTTAAAAGTAGGAGGTACTTAGGATTTTTCCTTATTGAGAGGTGTCTTTTTGTAAAAGTCGCAAGTTGAGACTATTTAAGGGTTATGGTAGCCCTAATTTGGGTATGCTATGATTATTATGAATGAGATTTCTCTGCTTGGGTTTTTTTTCCTTATAATTTCCTGTGATTGGAATTGTGTGTTGCCATGGTGTGAAGCCATTTATCTTAATCCAGATTAATTTTCTTCTATCTCTATTTCTTTCAAATTTCCCTTTTATTTTCCACTTTTCTCAACCCATCTCCACAATATTCATTTGCAACTCTCATCCTTATCAAAATCCAATCCAAATCACATTAAAACCTAATTTAGACCACATTAAACTCTAACCTAAACCAACACCTTTTTCCCTTGCCTGTGAACAGTGTTGTGAATAGTGCCATGAACAATGATCTTGTTGCTTCATTCCTCTTCTCCTATTTTCCTAACTTTTAAACCCCAAGTTCCTAAATCCTCAATTCTAAAACCCTAAATCCCCAATCCCAAACTTGTAACCTAATTCCCAATTAATACAAACCTAGAATACTTGACCTTTGATGGACATGTGTGAATCCCCTTGAACGTAGATCAATCCCTATGCTATAAATGGAAGTCCCATATTTCATTGGGCCTATTTCTCTTTGATCTATATTTTTTAAAGGATCCATACTACAGAATCGTAGTTAGGTCTTGAATCTAAGCATAGTTGCTTACTTGAGTATCTTTTATATTTGTGGTAGTTTATATATTATTTATGTTTCTCATTGATATGATAATCCATTGATTAATCTCATGACATCATTTTAGCGTAGTCTCACGTCCTACATCAAGTCATTTAGATGCCTGTAAGTTTTCAAGTTGTGACTTTCTGATGAGGATATCACTTCACGTACATCCTTGCATACGTATCGGAGGAGGCGGGCTACACCGATTTTCTTGTGGCTCGGCGAGTACCTGTGATCACGCTAAAGACCCCATGTGCATGTGTGAGCATCTGGAAGACTCCACACTGAGAAGGTGCACATGAGTTTCATTATGGAGTGATCCAGACTGTTGGATTGGAGGGACGTGATGATCGGGCTGTTGGATCACATGATCAGGCCATTGGTCGTGTGTCGTCCACACTAGTTTTTCTTAGATTTTATCAGTTTATAGGATTTAGTTTATTTATGTTATGTTTGGACACTATTATGAGTGTTTTTAATTGATTTTAGTTAGACAAGGGCTATTTTCGTCAAAATTCACAAAACAGAGTGTTTATTGTAATTTTTGAACTTTCTTAGAGTTATAGAAGAGGGTGGGCGTGTCACCCTCTCTCTCATTCGATTTTGTGATTAAAAAAGAGGAAAACTCTTGCTTTCTTTTTTACCTTCTTCTATTTTAATGAGATTTGAAGATACTTCCATGTGATTTGGAGGGGAGATTGGTGTGAGGCTAATCTTAATCAACGGAGGTGTGAGGTCTCCATCTATCCCCACATCATCATCTCTTTTCCCCTCCATCAAGGCATTTTCTTCAAGCTCTTCGATCTTCCCATCATAAACCTTCATCTTATCCTAAATCCATCTTTCCTTTACCTATCTACAATCCCAAACCCTAAAAGACCTAACCTATCCATCCCATGCCACGTGTGACCCTATGACCACATGTGTGAACCTTCCGAGTTGGCCGTACGGCCACATCTTGTCCTTTTTGGCTTCCTTTCACCCTTAAATCAAACCCACTTTCCTCTCTTACCAAAAACCTAATTTTCCTAGATTTTCTCAATTTTCTAAAACCCTAATTTTACCCTAGGTTGTATTAGGCCTTCTACTTTGAAATAGATTATACCCTATGCTAATTGGATGTCTCCACATCCATTAGATCGTAGCTTCCTTTTATTTAATGATCTTGTGTGACGATATTGGTAACTTTGGTTAGGATTATGCATGATGTTTTTATGGTTTTCATGGTATTCGTGATGATTATGGCAATATTTGTGTTATTTATTAATTGTTTTAATTTTGTTACTTGATCTCACATGTTATTTGCTTCATGCATCGGTCCTGCATCACTTTCACTTGAAAGTGACTTTCAATTGTAAGTAATTTACAGGGAAGTGACTTCTCACCCCAGCCTTGTGAAGTTTCTTGGCAGTTTTGCCTGTGACTTTGTTACAGGTGAATTTCCTCTCCTAAACACCGACTGTAAGCAGTGTTCGAATTATCTCCGATATTATTGAAATATCTCCAATATTATTTTTATCTCGAGCTCAACGATACCGACAACACTGGTAGCAATACCGATAGCGCTGGTAATATAAAAAATTTCAAGTATTAGCAATGTATCGCTAAGTATTACCAATGTAATATCGCTAATATAATCGCCAATATTTTCAACTATGTAAATTCTAGGTGTCGCTTGTATTGCCAATGCATCAATATCGCCAATGTATTGCCCATATTTTCGACTATGTAAATTATAGGTAATGCTTGTATCATAAGTGTATCGACGATATTTCAAAAATATCGCCAACGTATTGATATCATCAAAATTTGTTTATCAGAAAAAAAAATTTATTTTGATTTTTTTCATGGGCACATGGTTGTATCGTGTTCAGTTTGTCATTGATAATATCTCGATCTTATCGATATCGTAATATGTGCGATATTGAGACCACAATCTTTCATTTTCTTTTCAATTGCTGATGGATTTCTTTTTGAAATATCATGTGTTGTTGATATTTTGCAATATCGATGCATGTTTGGATGGAGGGTAGGATGGTTAAATAGGTTGGATGGAATGGTTGGACTGATTTCTTACAAGTGCACATCCTTTTAAGGCCCCATTAAATGGAAATTTGTTATGTATGTATTCTTTTTGTATTTTTATTTTTTTTAAAATTTTCAAATATACAAATATGTACATTTTAACATCTCCTGAAGTTTCGCTGAAAATTCTACCGTTTTCGCCATGTTTCTCCGCATTTTCTGTTGTCAGCGATATTATCGGCGATATTGATATTGTTTCCGTATCCTTGGCCAGCGAAACTTGTAACAATACCGATATTTCGAACACTGCATCAAGGATAGGTCTTGGGCCAAGACTCCAACACCTGTTGGGTCGGGTCAGGTCTAAATTTCTGGCTCAGTTATTGAATGGACAAGGCTTTGGTCATGCTCATTGGTCTGTGAGGTCGCGTCGTGTCAGGAGGGGCCATGAAAGTGATAATGTTCATACTCATATTGTGCGGATTCATGTTGGAAGTTATGGCACAAGTTTGATTTTGGCTGCCAACCTGATAGAACCTTCCTTTATCTGTGTTGGGGACTGACAATGAGAGCATAAAACTCCCACAGGCGCATTGTAATAGATTATTACATAAGCTGATTACAATCAAGCCGTATCTAATAGTCTATTACATAGGTTGATTACAATCAACAAGTTATAAAGCATATAGCCATATATAGATATATGGTACATCACATACCATTAATATACATGTGGAAATTGTTTAGTTTAACAAGCTGAGCTTGGTCTTGGCGTGGGCTTGTTTAAACTGGGTGGGGCTCGGGCCTAAGAAACTTGGCATGTTTTAGGGTTCATGTTGGGCTCAAACCTTGTATTCTCAGGTAAGGCGTGGGCTTGCTCAATCTGGCCGAGGTATGGCTTGTTGACATCTCTACTCTTTCTACAATTGGTTTTACAAACTAGTGTTGTCAAAATCCTATGATTTAGGATTCACAATTTATGATTTGAGTTGAATCTTATGGAAAACGATTTGAATCCTACCTTTGAATCCCACCTTTGAATCCCTTTTTATATGAATCTTATGATTTTATGATTTGAATCTTACTATTTACGATTCAAATCATACCTGTTTTCTTCAATTTAAAGCTTCACTCGGCTTTCATTTTATGTTTTTAAATTGGTGACGACTTTAAGAATCATTTAGAAAAAACCTTAAGAAAAGAATCATTTAGAAAAAGTTAATTATTTTATTTTGTTCTTTATAAGAGATTGAATGATATATATTCTCGTCAATGTTAAATCGTAGAGCTTTTTTCTTTCTTTCTTTTTATGATTTCTTACTTCTTAACTAGTCAAAACACCAAATCGATATATGACTTATTTAGAATGTTTTTATGGATGGTTACAATCATGTTGACTCTTATATATATATATATAGTGGAATGATGGTTAGAAATCAAAATATCTTTTTTTTTTTTTTTTTTTGGTCTAAGGAATCAAATGCTGCTTTTCCAATGCAATTCTACATTCAATAAAGGTAACGAGAACATAAATTATTAAAGGATCCTTGTATGTTTTTTAAGGAAAATTTCTTGAAAGACGAGAAAAAATAAAGAAAGATAAGAATCATTTAATTTTTAAGTAATACCATGCGGTGTTCGAAGTATCAGTATCGCTACAAGTTTCGCTGACCAGGGATATAGAAACATTATCGATATCGCTAATAATATCGCTGATAACCAGAAATGCCGGAAAACATGGGAAAAATGGTGGAATTTTCAGCGAAATTTCAAGATATGTTAAAATGTACATATTTGCATATTTAGACATAAAAAAATTGTAATAAAATGCACATATAATAAGTTTCTATTTAATAGAGCCTATTTAACCATCCAATTATTGATGATTTTTTGGTGAAATATCATGTGCTGTTGTAAAAAATCAGTCCAACCATTCCATCCAGCCTATTTAATCATCCAACCTTTCATCCAAACATCCATTGATATTGAAAAATATCAACAACACATGATATTTCACCAAAAAATCATCAATAATTGGAAAGGAAATGAAAGATTGTGGTCTCAATATCCCGCATGTTGCGATATCAATTATATCGAGATATTATTAATATTATCAATGACAAATTGAACACTACATACAACTAGAGGTGGGCATCGAGTCAAGTCGGACCAAGTTAGGTCCAACTCGACTCGATCCGGTACTTTCAAAACTCTGATCCGAACTTGATCTGACTCGGGACCAAGTCCAGCGGGCTTGACTTGATCCGAACCAGATCTTGACTAGACTGACCCGAACTGAGTTCGACTCGGTCAAAGATACTAGTCGGATCGAGTTGGCCTTTGTTCGGATCGGGTCAAACTTGTGTAGATATGTGTTGTGCAAAGACAGCGCCAACACTCCGAGTTGTACGAACGGTTCAAAGGTGATCAAAGTTACATGGTCCTACAGTGATGTATTTATTATATCCATACCGTTCATCCATTATTCGAGATCATTTTAGAGCATTAGGGAAAAAATGAATCATATCTATTTCGACAAGAAAATGGAAATATTTTTGATAGGGGAGATCTCATTCAATAATAACAAAGAAAAATAGAAGAATATTCATCATTATAAATTTATTAATTCTGAGTTTCAATTACATCTTCGTATCTCCCTTGATTCTGAAACAAAGTACAATGAAATAGCAATAAAAGGGAAAGAAACAGTTCAATGAGAAATTTGCCAGTATTTCAATGTATTTAGTGTCTGTCAGCATGATAGAGAAGTTGTGCTTGACTTGAGATCTCGTCCTATATTGATATATATATAATAGATACTCGTAAGGACAAACCAAGAACAAATCTTGTTAAACTATGCAATAGAACCACTGAAATTTCTATTGGCATAATCATGATCATGAAAGATCATCATCATGGAGAGGAATTCATTGCGCGAGCCAGACCATTGCGCGGATGACCTGATTGCATGGCAAATGTGGTGTTGCGTGAGCTAAGCCTTCTCTCTCTCTCTCTCTCTCTCTCTCTCTCTCTCTCTCTTCTTTATCTCTTCTCTTTTCTTCTTTTCTTCTGATCTGATCGCGTGCTATGGTGCGCGCAATAGAACTTCAAGCTAGACATTGGACCCGCGCAGCGAGCAGACTGAAGAACTTGTTTGCGAGAGTAGAGTGGTTGCGCTGGTAGAGTGATTGCGCGGGTGGAGTTCTCTCCACTATCTATTTTCTCTTCGTTCTGGATTCTTCCCCTCTTCTTCTCTCTTTCAGACTTGTTGCGCGAGTGGAATGATTGCGTGAATGTGCTGGTTGCGGGAATGTGCTGGTTTCTTCTCCACTCTCCTATTCTCTCTCTGCTCCAGATTCTTCTCCCTCCAAATGAGGAGAAGAGAGGTATTTATAGCCTCTTCGCACGTGTGGAGTCCTCTTCCGCGCAATAGGAGGATATGACGCAACAAAAATAGGAGAATCATGAGGTTGTGCGCGCAATAGTCTTCCTAGATTGGGGGACTGTCCGCGCAACAGTCTTCCTGGACCGGGGGATTGCCGCGCAACAGGGAGAGCAGGTTGGAAGACTGGCCGCACGACAAGTCTTCTTGACATGGGATTTGGGCATGCAACATGGGATCCGGAGAAACAGAGAGGCACGCAACATGGGATCAGGAGAAACAGAGAGAGGCGCACAACATAAATGAAAAGTCTTGGAAGCTAATTGCGCAATCAAACCAAAATCCTATTGTTTTGTTTATTTTTGTGCCCCTACAATATCCAAAGCTCAAATGGACCACACCAAGGATAATGATTTTCATTGTTAAAAAATTCATAGGGCCCACCATAACGTTTATTTTCCATCCAATTTGTTAACAAGGTCACAACTACATGGATGAAGAGGAATTTCATATTGATCCGAAACTTTTGTGACCCCTAAAAGAGTTTCACTGGTAGGCATTCAACCCCCCATTGCTTTTTGCAGTGTGGTCCACTTGATCTTTAGATCTGTCTTGTTTTTCACCTCAAGCCTTAAGACGAGCCTACCAAATGGATGGACGGTTTGGATATAACACATACCTCATGATGGGACCCACAGAACTTGCTGACGTCAATACACTAGCTGGTGCATGGTACACCTGCCCATCTGCTTCCTGATGTCACGTCAGTGCACCATTGTTAGGAGTCAGAACTTGGTGCTCGAGGCGCCTTGAGTCATGAGTTGAGAGGAGGCGGATTGGCTACTCCCCCTGCCACTAGCCATTGGCTAGTGGTCGGTGCTCTGTGGACCCCATCATGATGTATTTATTTCATTAATGCCATCCATTTATTTTTCTAGATCATTTATGGTATTAAACCAAAAATAAGGTATATCCCAATCTCAAGTGGACAACATTACAGGAAATAGTGTTGAATGAACGTTGTGCGGATCGGATTGGATTGGCTACTGATCCGAACTTGACTTGTTGTGCGGTTGGATTTGAGTGGGCCTACTTGATCCGACCCGATCCTGGCCTTGGGTTCGGGTCGGATCCTACCCGGCTCTACATGCAACCATGTGCTCATGAAACAAAAAATTGAAATAAAAAATTTCTAATAAACAAAATTCTAATGATATCAATACGTTGGTGATATTATTGGAATATCATTGATACATTTATGATACAAGCATCACATAGAATTTACTTAGTCAAAAATATTGGCGATATTGATGCGTTGGCAATACAAGCAACACTTAGAATTTGCATAATTGAATATATCGACGATTACATTAGTGATATTGATACGTTGGTGATACTTAGTGATACATTGCTAATACCTGGAATTTCCGATGCTACCATCGTTATTAGTATCGCTACCAACTTATCGGTATCAAGCTGGAGAAAAAGATAATATCAGAGATATTTTGATAATATTGGAGATAATTCGAACACTGATAACATGTCATGATAGTGTTAAAGTTTTAAAATTTTTCTAATTTATTTACATTTTAAAGAAAATCATAAAAATCTTACGATTTACGATACGATTTGCGATTTGATTCGATTCAACCCCTATTATGATCTGCGATATGATAACGATTTTGCCAACATTGCTCCAAATTGCCAAATTGTGTTGACGTTCCCTACTCTTTCTATTATCGGTTCTCCAAACCATGGAATTGTGTTGCTGTTTCCTTGTTTAATTAATGTTTATATCATTTTCCAACATTTCATGTTGCTTTTGTTTCTTAATGTGATAAGAGTATGAGAGTTTGGATCTCCATTTGGATTTTTTTGTCCTTTTATGGCAGGTGTACACTGTTGGGCCAGAATACGCACATGCTGAAGCCAGAAAGTCACCCGTTGTTGACGGTGTCGTTATGAGGAATCCTGATGGCAAAGAAGTAAGTTATACATCTTACCAAATTCATGCAACTAAATCCATGTTTTGTCTTGACCTAATCTGTTTCCAACTTTTTTGTTTCTTATGTAGTTTTTATCATGGTCTGTTTGCAAGTTAAATATTTCTCAATTCTTAAAATAAAAAAAAAAAAAACAAGTAAATATTTCTCTCTAAATCATATTAATCTGGCACACGAATATCAATGTTTAACATAAACTTCTTGTAGTAAGATGACTTAGTTTCAGTTAATCTAGTTTGTATTTGGTATACTGAAAGAGGCTCATTGATTGGTGGTAGTAAGCTTCAGTTGTTAATTGAGTTTTTTGGTCCATATTTTTTCTTGTGGGGTTTGGGGGCTATCGCCTGGCAGAAACCAGAGCTCGATCCCCAATCATGCCTTGGGAGAGCAGGTGCGCTAATCAACTTGACTGTTGAGCTGGTTTCAGTAACTTGATCATTGAGTTGGTATTCAGTTCATTAATAGGTTTGTTGTTAGTTTTTTTTTAAATTATAATTATAATTATATATATATATATATATATATATATATATATATATATATATATATATATATAAATTTTTATTTTACAATAGTTCATTTCTTTTTTAATATTTTGATTGATGAAAAAGCTCATTAATATTGATGGTTCTTTTGTTTATTTTTAGCTATCAGCAAATATTTACCAGCGTTTTAAATGGTGAATAGCGTGTAGTGTTCATCCCTTTGACGTATGAGGTGAAAGCTGCACTGTGTGTAGCATAAGCTGCACGCCACTACACGCTACTTCTAGATTTTAATCACGGTTGTGCTTGGTTGCACCAATTTCATGATATTCTGCACCAAATTAGGCTGATTAATAATGAAATTTAACAAAATTTCATGATATTTGGTGCAATAAAATGCAACCCGAAGTAATAGGAAAGAACAATGATTTAGTAGAAAGGTTAAAAAAAGAGCAATGAAACTAATGTAATATTGTTACTTATAATTTTTTACTAAAAACATTCAAAAGATTAACTTATTTTTATTAAAAATATTAATTGATTTTAATGTTGTAGTGAAAAATAACTTGTAGTGTGAGCCATGTAGCATGTAGTGTAGTATACGTAGCATGCAGTGCATGCAAATTATCTTGTAGCATAGGCTACATGCGACTAAAGTTGTTTTCATGAGGTACATAGCGTTAAAGGTTAAGCTACACGCTACATAGTGTAGCTGTTTAAAACACAGATATTTACTCTATATATGGACACGAAAGGATCCTTCATGCACTGCATGCCTTCATTCAATTAGTAAAAGTGGAAAATGCATGCCTTCAAGTTGTGTGCAACAATTTGCTTGTAGTGTGCTTTTGTTGCTTGGAGCATTGTTCTTGTCATTAATATTCAAGTCACATATGAAGTTTTTGTAATGTCTTTTGACAAATCATCTATGAACTGATAATACACTTTTAAGGGCATGAACATCGCTGAATGTTTATTTTTTTCTCGGACTTTAACATCTCATATTGGATAGCTTTAGAGAGGTTTTTGGAGAAATTATTTAGGACAATACATCTGACTTGGTAAACTTTTTTTAAATATATATATTTTTTTGTATATTTCTCCCCCTCGTGTATCTTTCTGTTCTCTTTGCCATGCATCATTATTTAGAGGAATTACCTTGCTAATGATGTTGATGGATGCCTCTCAAATCTCTCAATTAGAGAAATGATTTGTTATATTAAATTTAATTATCATAATGTAAGCATTATCCTAACTAATTGGGGCTGGCTGCATCATTTCTTTTCCACCATTTCACCCTTTCAAGGCCCATCTCCTTAGTAAAACCGTAGGTTATCAAATCTTTTCTTACTATGTCCACCTATGTCCACCTATGTCCTTTTGGGCCTTTCCCTTGCCCATTTACTGTCTTCCACTTAAACCAACCAACTCCTAAGTGGTGCAATTTTTGGTCTACCTGTGACCTCGTGTTGAAACTTCAGAGAGTCGACTACTGAGGCACGACAACATGTGCTATCTATTTCTTCTCTCCCTCATCTTATTACTATTGGACCACTCCGAAGTTCCCTTGAATCTGTTCATTTCTAATTCTATCCTTTCTTGTCTTACTCATCCATCTCGACATCCTCATTTCAGCTAAACTCGCTCTATGAATGTATTGTTCCTCGACTACCCAACATTTTGTCCCATAAAACATGGCTGGTGCTGTAGCTGTCTTGTAAAATCTCCCCTCCAATTTGATTAGG
This sequence comes from Magnolia kwangsiensis, assembly GCA_037074715.1. Taxonomy (NCBI): domain Eukaryota; kingdom Viridiplantae; phylum Streptophyta; class Magnoliopsida; order Magnoliales; family Magnoliaceae; genus Magnolia; species Magnolia kwangsiensis. The sequence goes on from CM073571.1 coordinate 14,502,744, forward strand.
TATGCAATGATCACATAAAGATTTAGAGGCAATTTCCACTTCATCCACCCACCTCTAATTTTATGAGCAACATCCTTCTCAAGTTCTCCGTTCTCAGGAATTATTGACCCAAGTTTAAGATATGTGAAAAATTTGAAACCTTTTATTATGAATTTTAGCAAATTGGCACAAAGATTGGTTGCAATTTTCTTTATTAGGGAGTCTTGATAAATTTGGAAGAGGTTTGTTCTTCATGGCTCCACCAATGCATCCCACCCAAGTTTTAACATTTTGTTGGGAAATGGATTTGATCATCTGTTGGGCCTTAGCTATGGGCAAGCACCCATTATAAAAAAAAATATTGCACTATTTGGATTGGTTGGTTGCCTGCATATTGACATTTTTGACAAACTTGTAATGTTACGCCCCAAATTCGATTTCCGGCGCTCATTCGCCGTAAACCGAATCCGGTGCTAACAGCCTCCGTGACACCCCAATTTCGATTCCTAGCTTATGCCAAGTTCCAAAATTGGAATCCCACTAGGAGGATTTTGCAGGGTGATTTTTTTGTTCTTCTTCTTCTTCTTTTTTATTTTTATTTTTATTTTATTATTATTATTATTATTATTATTTTCTTTTTAGGGAAGCAAAGCTATGAATGTACCATAAGTCAAAACATCATCAGAAACATCTATTATAAAAGGATTTGAGTACAATACTGGAAATGGAAATACAATACATATATAAAACTCCAAAAGGTCAAGCATGTGCTCTTGCTTCACTACTGCTACTGTCTAGCATAACCTGCACGTAAACAACGTGCATAAGCTTACTACGAAGCTTAGAGAGTGCGTGTGTGCGTGCACAATATGTATGATAAGTATAACGATATCAGAGTATGCGGAATTGATGGAGAGCTATGCTGCCAAGTCAATGAATATTAACGGTCATACCAAGGTTATACAAAGTAAAATGCCATCGAGCCAAATGTCATATACAGTAATACAATATAAAAATGCATGATGAAGGAACGAGTCGTAGTGCGTAGTGTCGTATGCCGGTAGGGCCTCGCACCCAGGGTTACAACATATGTTAGTCCTATAGCAAACATGTAATGTAATTCCAAAATGATAGACTCCTGATCCTGAATAATCCCATACCTATTAGGGATCGGGCCCATAATTGTATAACATTGAATTATATTTACGCATGTATAATCTTGAGTGCTACATGAATGTATGGTTACTATATGTCACATGCCAATCCTGATGTCTAGTCCACATCTCATAACAGTTCACAATTGGATCATCACCGGGGTCTAGTACACTTCCGACACTGGTTGCCGCCCATCACACGCAAGACCAAGTGAGTGTAAGAGACTTCACTATCCGCCTTGTCAGTGGTATACAAAAACACACCAAGCTTGCCGATAGCAAACCCATTTCATGAGCTGGTCAAATTCAACCTAGCATATAAGCCCTCTTCACTTGGGCGGGTAAGGTCAAACCCACTTCTAATCAACCTCGACACAATGGGAGACGCGGCCTACCAGTATCTAGCCCTCATGTGCTCACGAATTCACTCGGTCTAGACATTGGAGCATCTTACTGGTACCACAGGGTTTAAGGACTTTCACTCAGGGACACTTGTGACGCTCTATAACCTTAATAATTTCCGGTGTCCGTACTCATATACTCTAGCCATATCCCGACTGCGAAACTACCTCCCTGGTGTTACTAGGGAGTAGATATAGCGTGCTACACATAATGCGTTATGCATGAATCACACTTTCAAGTCATGCATCAAGTCATATGATGATCATGCGGGCGACCCTGTCTCATATAGGTCCCCTAAGTATATCAATCTGAAAGGCGTATGCTATGATCAATCGGAATCCATAATAGGCATATAGATGATGCGTGTAGCATATGAATGAGCATGGTATGCCTTACACTAAGCATAATATTAGTGTCAACCTTTTCAGGGCTAGGTATACTAGCATGTTACCAATCCTAGCACATACACGCATATTCTCATTCATGTATATAATATAGGGTGCATAATATATGTGATAATCCGCCTTTAATGGCTTAATATGAAGAAAGTGAGAGTTAGCCAATCCTGTCGTGGTTTCCTCTTGAGAATAGAATCAGCCCCACACTTAGCCCTTTGCACATAACATGATCTAGCAAAATGAATGTTTGGTGAGGATGTAATATATACATCAAGGTAAGTATCATGGTGGCCCCAAACAAGGATGATAAGGTGACTGGTCAAACAGCCCATAGTTCGGTGGTGTGGCCCACTCGAACTACCGTTTCGCCTCATTTTGGGTCCAAGCTCTAAAATGAACCGACAAAATAAATAGGCATCGTAGATATTCAATACATTCATTAAAGTGGCCACACAGTAGCCCACACCCACTAGTTGATGTGGCTAAACACACATAGCAGTATGTCGAGTAGATGGGCGGTGTAGATAAAACCCATATGTCATGATAGACTATAATAAGGTCTCAACAGTGAGAGGCGTTATCATCACTTACGGTTGCTAGAGTGGGGTCCATCACTGGATTGATCAAGCCGATGTATGTGATTTCCTTTCTTCTAGGTCTCTCCAATCTTATCAACAGGTTCGAAGAAAAATAAACACCAAGGTGGCCACAAAGAAGGCTTCAATGGTTGGTATCATTGGCACGACTATTTCCTATTGCATGACCCACCTCAAATGGGTAGGCCTGATTTGTGGGTTCATGGCCTAAAATGATCAGACCAAGTAGATGAATGGTGTGGATTAAATAGATACATTATGGTGGGTCCTGTTGCCGAATGGACAACATGAATAAAATACAACATGACGGTCAGCTAGTGAAGTTTCTAACCGTGGTTAACCCCACTCCTTCGTACATGTGGTGGGACTCATTATACTTTGGATCAAATTGATATTGTGTGGTCCCTTAACTCAAGTCGGTGTGACCCTATCAACAGGTTGGTGGTAAATAAGCATCATGTTGAGACCCCACATGCTGCAAATACGGTGGCCCAAACTAATTCCTATAGTAGCTGTTCAAATCCCCGCTGTTTCGTGGTGGTGGTTCACCTGAGATTATGATCTGTCTCGTCTGGTGATCGGGACCATGCCTAGAAATGACCTGGCAAAATGGATGAATGGTTGGATGAGACATGTAGCAAAGTGGGTCTTGGAAAGATTTCAACAATGAACGTCACTGTCCCCACTGTTTTCTGTGGTGGGGTCCACTTGTGATTTGGATTTTCTTCATTTTTAGGCTGTAGGTTGTAGCCCTAAAATTATCTGGAGAAATGGAGGGGCGGTGTGGATATGATACATTGGTCATGGTGGGGTCCACCACTGCTCTTAGCAGTGGGGCTCTTGAGGTTTGGACGCTGACGAGGTTAGCTCCAGAAATTACAAAGGTAAGTGTTCCATCACCACCATTGTTGCCTTTGGTGTAGCCCATCCAAGCTTGGATCTAGCCCATCTCTTGGGATGGAAAGATAGGTGAACCGTGTAGAGTTCACACACGTGGGATGTGCCCCACTAATCACCTCAAACAAGTTGGAAAAATAGATGGATAGCGTGGGTAAAACACCTACAGGTTGTTAACGGTGGCTCATGCGACTCCATTTTTAAAGGTAGGGCCAACCAGGCTTGAAAATTTGGCTGATATTGGTGATTTACCTTTAGCCAAGTCTGCGTGACCTTATGCACAGATTGGATGGAAAATAAACATCATGGGTGGGCTTAAGGAGTATTTAATGGTGGATGTCTTGTCCCAACTGCACCCCCACGCTGTGGCCTATCTAAGGCTTGGATTTGTCCCAATGTTGGGTCCAAGGCCTCAAAGGGTATAGAAAAATGGATGGACGGTTTGAATCGTACACATACAATGGGGTGGGTCCCACGGGCGGACCACCTGTTGTTTGGGATGTTATTAGTGCAGGCCTGTATCACCTTATGAAAAGTCAAGTGCAATGAGTGCCATAGTAATTAATACATGGTTGATTTCAATGGTGGGCCTTCTTGTCCCAACTGTTTCCTGGAGTGTGGCCCATCCGAGATCCAAGTCGAGTCGATTATTGAAACCAAGGCCTAAAATGGCCAAGAAAAATAGATAGATGGCTTGGATGCCACACATACAATAAGTGGGTCTCATGAGTAGGGCCACATCTTTCATTTTGTGTTTTCACCACGCACAAGGATGTATGAGCATGTCAATAAATGCCTTGGAAAATCTACAGGAAGGTTTCAAAGTTGAGCATTACTGTCACCACTCTTTCCTACGGTGTGTCCCACTTGAGGTTCGAATCTACTCCATATTTGGCTTTCAGCCATAAAATGATCCGGCAAAGAAGATGAACGGTTTGGATTAACCACATGCTTCAAGGTTAGGCTATGAGTGAAAAACTTCACTCACCCTGTTGACTAGATAGCCTCTCTGCATGCAATGTCCTATTTTTAGTAAATACATAAGTGGGGTCCACGTGAGTGATCTAATTCGTCTACTCATATATACAAATCATATGCACATCTAGGTGGACCACACGTTGGCCACGTTGGGTAGCATAGATAGGTGGGTCCCACCTTCTGGCAAAACGGAAAAATGGCATGAATATCAACATATACGTCAAGATGCAGTCCATTTGATGGGCCCGACATCAAGACAATGGGTAAATAACCCATGCATTCACCTCAACGGTTGATTTGGATACCGGATGTATATGAACTGTTGAGATCGCCTTTCCTTCTTCCTAATATCCTCTAATCTTTGGTTTAACTATATATTTTCTTTCTTTGTATCATTTCTTTTCTTCTCGATTTCTTTCATGCAGTCGTTGAGATGGACGGGAGATGGTTTTATACACGAGGACGGTATGGTCATCGTTGAATATAGAGGTGAGGAGACATGGGATAGGCATGGTGCAGTAAGGGTGAGGCGTAAATGCATTAGATATATATATATATTTTTATTTGAAAGTGACGTTTTACTATTCCTGATATTTTATACTAAGTGAGCCCCACATCACGTGTTCGCACTTGTACGATGCATGCCATCTGTTGATTTTAATGGGGCACACATCTTTCAATATGGCCATCTAAATGGGGCATGCCGTGTGGCATTGAAATTACCATGTTTGCGTGATCGCTAAGGTATAGAGCTCGGGTCACCACGACACTAAAACGTGGCAACCGATCGGAACTCGTCAATCCGGTCCATTCTAACGCAAGCTAGCACCGAAAATCAAGCATAAGGAAGGCTAATCAGGATACGGGTCTTACATGTAATACATGGTATCTTTTTGTTGATGATGGATAACTCATAAATTTTTTTTTTTTTTAAAGGAAGGGAAAATGAAAAGGAGACGAAATACAACCTCTCAAAAGTAGAAAGTAACTGAAACATGCAACTCAACAACAATACCAAGAGCCCCTAATAACAGTTCCATATCTCTTGTCTAGAAGTAGAATAGATCCCCCAACAGCACCCTCTTTGGCATGACTGTTTGCTAGAGAATTTGCTTCACAATGAACATGGGAGAAAGATACCATAATGCTCTGACACAAATCTAGTGCCTCCTCGATTAGGTTAGCAATCCCCCATGGACATTTGCATGTTCTAGGCCCAATTGATTGCATTGTTAGGATCGCCTTGGATGATAATGGGGAAGATTAATTGAACAACCACTTTTTTCATATCTTGAAGAAGAGCCATGGCTTTTGCAAAAAAGTCTCCTCAATCCCTATAGGACTCAAGAACTTAACCAGTTGAACACCCCCATTGGTTGTAACAACTCTGCCAAAGTAGATGAAAATTAGAGAAGAATCAGATGAAAAGAAGGAGAAAAGGTTTGGGCTTCCTTTCAGTTGACAAAGATTAGAGAAGTCCAAAATTTTTGACCCAAGATACTCTCGGATCCACTTTCAAAAGGTCTGGGCTTCCTTTTAGTTGAGTTGGGAGGAAACACATCTCTATAAGCAAGTCTTGATAAAGATGGATGTCCTAAGCGACAATGCCATCTAGATACATATTCTCTATCTAGGGACAAAATGCTCATAGGGCTCTTATGAGTATCATTGAGAAAGTAAATCCCAACACATTCAAGGCCCCCACCAATCATCTACAAGGTCCTAAAAGATGCAGTGAAAAGGAAAGACTGTTACAGAGCAATTTAATGACTTGGTAAGAGAACTAACTGACACTAGATTTAATGGAAAAGAAGGAACATGTAGAATAAAATATAACTGCATGGTGGGAGAGAGGGTGATGGACCTAGTCCCACAGATGGAAGATCAATTACCATCTGCGATTGGAACAAAACTAGGCTGACCAGAAATTTGATAAGAGTTAAAAAGATGAAGCTTATCGGTCATGTGAGATGTAGCCCCATAATCTCTGACCCAGGAGGGAGATGAAGATGACACATGGAGAATGGTACTTGACTAAGCTAAGCTAGTGCTCGAAGTAGAACTCACGTATCGATTATAACGCTGCATCAAATATAAATATGGGGAAGTGGATATGGAGGCTTGGGATTGAGAATGACGGCCTATGGAACCGGATGATCAAATATAAATATGGTGGCTCCATAGGGGGCTGGTGGTCTAAGCCCTCTACTATCTACAGGGCCTCAGCTATTTGGAGGGGAATTCTATCTAAGCAAAAGTAGGTGCTTAAGGGGGTTGTTTTTACCCTAGGGAAGGGGGACCGCGTCCGATTTTGGGAAGACACCTGGCTGGGAGGTGTCCCTTTGAAAGAAGAATTCCCAAACATCTTCTAGCTAGCCCCTAGCAAAGATATCATGATCAACAGATGCATTGCAGTTTTTGGTGGAGAGACAGTCTGGAACGTGGTTTGCAGAAGACATTTACAGGACTGGGAGGCCTCCGAATATGTCCAGCTACTTCAAAGACTTCAGAGCATCAGTCTGGACCTTTTAGCTACTGATCGCATCATGTGGAGGTGGGAAAAATCTGGTGCTTTCTCCGTAAAGTCGCTATATCAGAAGTTGTCCTTGTCTCCTGCTACGTTCTCTCCCCCGTCTTCCTTTGTCTGGAAATGTGGTGCTCTCCCAAAAGTTCTAGTTTTCGGCTGGTTGGTGGGGCAGAAAAAAATCTTGACGATCGATAATTTGAAAAAAAGGGGGATGCCAATCATCAACGGCTGCTTTTGCTGCATGAAGGAAGAGGAAACGATTGATCATCTCCTCCTCCACTGTCCGTTCATTGCTTCTATTTGGTCTGATTTTTTGCAATGCTTTAGGATAAGTTGGTGCAATCCGGGTTCGGTCAATCTTCTTCTCTACGCTTGGTATGGTGTTAGTCTGGGCAAGGTGTTGAAGCGGTTGTGGAGAATGTCGATTTTGGCTATATAGTGGGCCATGTGGACAGAGAGAAACAGCAGATGTTTCGACAACATCTCAAATCCGGTGAACAAGATTAGCTCAAATGCCAAACGCATGCTTGTAGGGTGGGCAGCGTCTGACGATAGGTTCAAAGAGTCTGATTTTCTCTTTTTATCGGCGTTGTAAGGTCCGACTTTTCAGCGAACCGTTTTCTGTTTTTGTTTTGTTGTTGCTTTTGTTTTTTGTTTTTTCCTGTTCCTTTTATTCTCTTTTCTCCTTTGAATGAAATTTCATTGATCTTACGAAAAAAAAAGCATCATATGCCTCTCTGGATAGAGTGACAGAATCGCCTAAAGTAGACATGCCATAGGACAATGTTGAAGACACTAGTTGAGTCTTCTTAGAATCAGATGACATTGTACCAGCCATACAAGCACCTACCTATGAAGGTCGACCAACAATATCCCAACATCGATCAACTATATGATTAGTGTCATCGTAATGAGTAAAAGAATGAGGAAACCCATCATGATTACGACCATGTCCACTAGAAACATGGTTATGATGGCCACCTCTATCAAGGGCTTGACCCCTGCCTCAACCACCATAACTAGAAGGTGACTACTAGTTGGGGAGCGCCAACTAGGAGCCCTAGAACTGAAAACAGGAGAAGAACGATCTATAGCTATATGCAAATTTGTCGGTGGCCACAGGAATAGTAGAAGCCAGAACATCAACTCTCTGAACAAGGGCATAGAGCACTAAAAGTGAAGGAAGGCGCTCCATAGCTATGATCTGGCGGCGTGCACTTTGATATTCTGGATTTAATCCGGGAATGAATTGCATAATTTGAGTCTCTTCGCGTTGTTGCCGAATGAGTTCACAGTCTTGAGCATGCTGAGAAGAAAGAGGATGGTACATATCTAGCTCATCCCACATACCACGTAAAATAGTGAAATACTCCTTTAGGCTTGTGGCATCTTGTTTAAGCTCGCATATGTCTGAAATCAGCGCATATATTCTGGATATATTGCGATCATCTGAGTACACGTCTTGTATAGTATCCCATTACTTTGTAGCCGATGTTAAAAACATAACAAAGTTATTGATGGTAGCCACCATGCTGTTTAGAAGCCAGGCTTTTTCTTTAGTCTGGGTTTTCAAACACTCATCTGTAGAGTCGGGGGGTAATCCAAGATATAAGAAAGTCTCTCTCTTCCACCTAGAAATAGCTTGATCGATTGAGCCTGTTGTAGATAGTTTTTCCCATTCAACTTAATGGTGGTGATCAACATGGTGTGAGACTCGGGGGGCCCCATAACTGCTCCAGCAATGAGCTTATCTTCCATACTAGATTATTGGAGAGGGCTGATATATATATATATATATATATATATATATATATATATATATATATATATATATATATATATATATATATATATATATATATATATATATATATATATCAAGCAATCCACAAGAAGGCAGCATATACACCCAACTTTTTGGGTATAGTCATAGCCCAAACAACTCAAGAAATCTGGAACCCTCATATAACAAACCTGAACCTCAACAAAGATAAAGAAAAATAGGGCCAAAGGTATGCTAGACACATGGAATCCCCCAAAACACTAGAACCCCCATCGTTCTATTTCGAAAAATGGCCTAAAACTATGGAACCGCACATGGAAATCCCCAAAAAACTAATGAATGAGTAAAACTCTTGCATGGATGGTCACTAATAGTGAATTTAACTAACTATGAGGAAAAATTTCTCAGGGAAGTCCCTGCGATTGGAAGAAATGACAAAAAAACTCGAAAATGGGTTGTTTCCAAAGCATACCTTGTGGGGCTTGAAACACACCTTAAACAATTTCATATAAAAATCACCATAAATCTTCTAAAATCAAGATCGATCAACCTATGCTCTTCTTAGGTCACAAGTCTGTACGGATAGCACAATTGTTGATGTCAGCCGTATGGACGCTGACGCCAGCAGTTTCTGATAGCTATGATCAAACCTGCAGTCAAAGGGCAATGCTCTAATACCAAGTTGATGAAGATTAGAGAAGAATCAGATGAAAAGGAGGAGAAAAATGAAAGCAAAAAGAAAGGGAGATGGTTAGAGTTTTTGTGTTATATATCCCCACACTACGCCCCTCTTAGCCCGCGCGCGCCCGCCCACCCGCCTGACTGGGATTCCTTGGAGAGTACCCATCAATGTTGACCTTCAAATATCCTGCAGGTGTCACCAGAGATATGATTGTCTCTGTAAGAGAGTCATGATGCTTGGATAGTTATACTATACTGATAGGATAAACAGGGATTTGGCTCTCCATTTCTCAGAATCAAGCAACCGATATGCCATTCAGAACCAGAATATACAGTTCTTGTATTTATGTTATTAACTCGGAATGGTTTAGTCATGCAATTAATTTTTAGATTATTAATTGAAGTATTGGTTTTATTCTTTTTCTTGTGGTTAGTATTTACTCAGTTTTACAGTAACTTTATAACATTTTTATTAATCATTTTTTGCAAAATACAAAAGAAAATTGTTCTTATAAGGTTTATATCAACGATGGTTAATATATAAATTATCAATGATGGTTATTTTATGCAAAAGAAAATTGTTAATATATCAATAACAAGAACTTAATACAACTGTCTTTGGTTAGGAATATCGACGACAGCGACGGTGAGGGTGCTTATCATCTTTCAGAGAAAAGAGAAAAGAAAAAAGAAAAAGGAATGATGGTTACTTGTCATCTAAATGCTAGTTGGCTGAGCATATAGAATTTTAGGGGGTCTTATAGAGAGATGCTCTTTTTGAGGTTATATACATCTCTAAATCACGTTTATGTTATTTATGTTTAGACACTCGCTATGTTGGTCATTGGTAGTTATGTTATTTATGTTTAGACACTCGCTATGTTGGTCATTGGTAGTGTATATATATTCTCCTTTTTTTTTATTTTTTGCGTATTCAATATAACTGAGTATGGAAAAGAAAAGGATAAAGGTTCTTTCTCAATGATTATTGGTTTAGTACTACGTCATATTTGGTATAAGAGAGAACTTTGATTTGGGGTTCAAATTAAGCCCTTTTCCTTAGTTCTTTTTGAATGGATGATCATAACATTGTTTCCTTGGTTGTTTCCCACGTGATGCTGAGATTCTTCTTAACATATTTCAGTTAATTTATTGAATTAGTTAGGAGGATTTATGTTTTAGGCTAAAATATCTTAATATTGTTTTATGTTGTTTGTAGGTGAGGTATCCAGTATTATTGACTCCTGCTGAGAAGCAAATGGCAAGAGAAGTTTGTATCGCATTCAGACAAGCGGTAAAGTTATCTAAGTTCTGTCTTAGATGTGAGGATTCCAAGTCTTGCTTGCTTACCTTATATTGCTTACTCATAGCAAGGATCAAATTATTGAACTTGTGGAATATCACTGTGACCTTTAATGTTGTGCGGTCCATTTTTGTTATCTTATCTTTTATTAACATCTTCTTAAAATTGCATGAAGTACCTTCAAGTTCATTTTTCATAATTTTGACATAGTATTGGTTTGTTTGTTTTAGAAAAGTCAATGCTATCCTTTATTTTTGCATAATATATTTCATTTCTGAAGGAGTCGTGTGCATCACACAGTTCAACTCATTTATATATTTTATAAGTGTGTTCTTTCTCCTTTTTATGGACTCTTTGTTTATTGCCCAAACTTCATTTTCAATGAAACTATAGTGCAATGTTTATATTTTAAAGAAAGGAAAAGTGTAGTTTTATGCAAGGAAGAAGAGAAAGAAAGAGTGGGAGAAGAGAGGAGAGAGAGAGAATGGAAGAGAAAAGAGATTAGGGTCAGACATTCCCACCTCTTTGCTTATCTACTTGAAGTATGAAAACCAAAATTGATGAAATTACCCCTCACTTGTTACAATGAGAATTGTACACATCAATGTACAAAATCAGACAAAGGGGTTGCATAATCAAGAAGGCTAGGTGGGCCGAATATTTCTATGACCCTCATTTCACTCATTCTACGTGTTCTGTATGACCATATGACCCACATTCATCACCATCAACATTCCCCCCAAAGCTGGTGCATAGATGTCATCAATGCCTAGTTTGGAATACACATGATCTGATTGACTGCGCACAAATGCTTAAACAAACGCATCAACAGGTTGGTCCTGTGACTCGATGTATCGCATACAAATTTCAGCAATAGAAACCTCTCACGTTTGAATTGACATTTGACCTTAATATGCTCAGTTCTATCACAAAATACTGGATTATTTGCTATATGAGAGGCTTCTTGATTATCAAGAACAACTGCCTTGGTAGACTAAATGCAAGCCCATTTACCTTAACAACTTCTCTGACCACATAAGCTCACATATAGTGTGAAACGTAGCTCTATTTTCTTCTTCGGCACTAGATTGGGCTACAAGACTATTTCTTACTCATCCATGATGTAACTAGGTTTCCTTCCACAAATATATAGTATCCGGTTGTAGAACACCTATGAGACACTGGGAACCTGTGCAATCTGCATCAGAGTACCCTGTAACTTGAATATGATTATGTTGTCTATATAGAATTCCTTTGCTCGGTGCTCCTTTTAGATATCGGAGAATCCAGACCATTGCATCCATATGTTGGACCCAAGGAGAAATAATGAATTGACTAAACACATACGATATGTATAGTCTAGCAATGATCCAATAAATAAGCTTTCCAACCAGTCTTTTATACCTTTCTCGGGTCTTCAATAACACCGCCTTGATCACTAACCATTATGTGATTTGAATCCATTGGATTATCAGTCTAGCACCAAGAGGCCTATTTTATAAGCAAATCCAAAACATATTTCCTTTGATATAGATTAATACCTTCCTTTGATCTATCATATGTGTTGGTGTACATAGACCTAAATACATATACACCTATGGAGTACCTTATGTTTTTAAAGATTAGAATTAGTGTTAGTGTTACACTTAGATTAGGATTATTCTCCCTAATATGTTTTTACCTTTTAAGTATTTTATTTTAAATATAATTCTAACCACCTTTTAATCTCCCCAAAAACTCTTCTATTAATACATCATTAAGCAAAGGGGGCAATGACAACTTTCACCACTCCGTAGTCTAATCTTCTTCTCTCCCTCCTGCAACCATATACACCTCATCATGTGAAGATTGAATAATAAGCTTGACTTTGTTGTAACCCATTGCCCAATACAATCATACTGAATTTGTCAAACCATGCACACAGACTTTTTCATTTGATCACGATATTATTACATTGACAACAATACGATCATACTGAATTCTGTCAAACCATGCATATGAAGACCTTTACTATCACTACATCTGACCACAATATCATGCACATATACAACTAACACAATCAACCGATATACACCTCATCATGTGCAGTTTGAATAATAAGCTTGACTTTTCTGTAACCCATTGGCCAATCCAATCACACTGAACAACAAACCAGGTGGTTTGCTACACATAGATCTCCTCAATGAGATGTCCATGAAGAGACATGTTTTTTGTCATAAGCTGGGACAAGGGCCATCCATGGTTAACTGCTACTGAAATAATAACTCCAATGGAGAAGCTAGGCAAGTGGTGAAAAAGTCTCTATATAGTTGACACAAGCATCTGAGTGTATCGGAGCTTTTAACCATTCCACAGCAGTGTTTGAAGTATCGAAGATGTCAACTAATATATCCCACAATATATCTTGTATCCCACCTGTGTGATATGAAGCGCATAAGTAGCGGGATATATCCCACACGTTCGATTTGGTGAACATTTTAAAATTTTATCCTTCTTTTTTTTCACTAAATCATGCTAAATCAGTGTCAAATTGTTACAAATCCATGATTTCATGGATCGAGAGCTTCAATTCCAAGATTTGGAGAGATTGGCCAAGTTGTGGGAAATTTCAATTTCTCGAAAATCAGTTGCAATCTTTGTGTCCAAACATAAAATCAAATATGTATGTAACCTGATTGAGTGATTCTTCTTTTGCTTTTGAATGTATTTCTTGTGTTTCCACACGTCTTCGTATATTTATAAATGATATGAATAGACTTTGAATATACTTGCATCAATTCAGTTAGATAATGCATAGATTAGGACCCCATACAAAAAAAACCTATTATGTGCACTTGTTTTTTTACAATGTTTTGATTTACAAGTGTGTATTGATGTCTTTTTTAACAATCATTGAAGTTTCATTGAAAAATTTGACCAATTTTCCAATGTTTCCCCATGTTTCCAACAACAATGATACATTACACGATACAATTGATATATCCCATGCGATAACCGATACGTATCCGTATCCCAAGGGTGCAATATGTAACGCGATGCGGATATTTTGAACATTGTTCAACTTCCACTGTACCATCGGGTTGAAACTTAATAGTTCATACTGGGTGATCTTCAACAGCATGTTTGCCAATGGAGTCAGTTCCTAGTTGTCATTGTGATGAAGAGCACCCATCTCTTCTTCTATACCTGTCTCTGGTCATGAGACAACTTCCTAACATGATTTGGGAACAAAATGAGAAGAAAGAGGCAAGGCATGGTGTGTTGCATTAACATCTTATAATGCATGAAGTTCTGTCGAATTTTTTTTTAAAAAAAATAAAATAATTTTGCTTAGTATTGCTTTATTTGTTTTCAGAAAAGTGAAGGCTATCCTTTATTTTTGTGTAATAAATTTCATTTTAAAAGCATGTTCTTTCTCCTGTTTATGGACTCTTTGTTTGTTATGAAAACTTCATTTTTGATGAAAATATATTGCAGTATTTATACTAAAAAGAAAGGAGAAGTGTAGTTTTATGTAAGGAAGAAGCGAAGAAACAAAAGTTGGGAGAAGAGGGGAGAGTGGAAGAAAAAGGTGACAAGGGGCAGACGTCCCACCTCTTTGCTTATATACTTTTAATAAAATGGATGATGACAAAATTGCATCACTTTTGACAATGAGACTAATAGACATCAAGTGTACCCAATATGACTAAGGGGCCACACAATAATTGTACAGCCCTTATTACAATCATTCTAGGTGGCGTAGGTCGTATGGCCCACATTCAGCACCATCAACAAAAGGTTTGTAGTTCACAGTCACTGATTCTCCGAGTAACTAACTGCCTCAGTGATCTCTCTCTCTCTGTGTGTGTGTGTGTGTGTGTGTGTGTGTGTGTGTATCTAAAGGTAAAATGGGGGCAATGTTTCGCAGTCACCAAATCTTTTTATTATTGATTCCCTCAGTGATTTTGTATCTGTTGCTTTGAAACTATAGTGTGGTTTCTTTTGCAAAATCCAATTGTATGACCAGATGTGTTTTCTTCATAGTACTTCTCTTGTCGAAATAAATCAAGATGAAAAATCAAGGAAATCTATTCCATCATAGCAACCCTTGCCATTTTAACTGTCCATCGCCTTTGTGATTCTTTTGTAACATAGTATTGTCATGTAAGAAATATTGACGTGGTGTATGTCATGACATAATGGCCATAAAGAAATGTTTGTTATCTATTCTATTTCTACTTTAAATACTTGTTGCATCATAGTCATTTGGCCCCATCTAGCTTTGGTATCACATCTAATAATAGGTCTCGGAAGAGTTTTTAGAAACTTGCCAAATTTGACATTACAAGATCCTGAAAACATTGGCTGAGTCAATCTATTTTCTTTTCCTTGTGTTCATTGTCAACTAATCTTCTCCTATTTCTACTTTTTCTGCATGTTTTGATGTATCACTTGGTACTTGCTTGGTTTGAGTCCGTGGTTTTAAACATTGATTTAGATATGCATTTAGCAAATTATTGGCTAACCAGCAATAATCATCGTTACCTTGTGACTTTTACTAGCTATTTGGAGTTGGCTTTACAAATCTTGTTTCGCCAATCATTATTGTATAAGGTCTTATCTTCGTGATTCTACGAGTCTCCTATCACTTCTTTCCGCCTCAATCCAACTTCTTTTAGGTCATTCCTCGGTCCTCCTGTTAAGCCCTTTGACCCTAATAAAAATCTTATTCTTATATCTTGAAAAGCCAATGATGACTATAATCATGGTTCTAGTCCTAGATGATTGCCTATGTTTGATATATACCATGGGTGCCATGATGTGTGGGAAATTTTTTTTTTTTTTTTATAATGATTATAAGGAATTTCTTTTTCGCCTTAGGGAAAGGCAAGATTGGACACAAAGGCCATTGGCCAAGTGAGAGTTGTTAATGGATCTCATTACCCTAAATGTCCATGACTACTTCAGTAGGATTGGGCAACTCATGATCATGTTTTGTGGTCATCGTGTATGTTATGAACTAACAATTAGTTGGGGCAGATAATGTCCACCATCGGGCTCCTGGTGCCTTTCCTTACCCTACTTGGGAGTGTGTTCACTAATGTTTATAGGTTTTTGTGTTTAGGCCTAACTGGACCCCGTGTATTGAAGGATCGCATCAAGTTGTTGATCTGGGAGACCCATTATGTTTATTTTGGATTGACTTGATCATGTACTAATCCTTAGACCCAAGGATGTGTGGAGATTTCAAGGTTCTAGTGTTTTGTGCTTTGGCTCAACCTATGAGGTTGTATTTGTGACTGACATATGGGTGTGGTTGGGTGCATGCATTATGATGCAGTTAGGACCTAAATGTTTCAACATGGGATCCATTGGTTCATCTAAGAACTCTTTAATTGCTTAGATCTTGGTGTCTATCAAGCGATTTTTAAGTTAGGTTTGGCACCTAAAAGGTTTTAGATGTTTTCCCGAACGTTTTTTTACCATTAAAAATGGCATTATCGGACTTTATGGATATCCGATGGTCTTGAGGTCTATCTCTTAGGCCAACATGGG
Source organism: Magnolia kwangsiensis (assembly GCA_037074715.1). NCBI lineage: Eukaryota > Viridiplantae > Streptophyta > Magnoliopsida > Magnoliales > Magnoliaceae > Magnolia > Magnolia kwangsiensis. The sequence goes on from CM073571.1 coordinate 14,518,980, forward strand.
ATTTATGGTTAAGGGTGAATGCCACTGTTAGTGGAGGGATTTTGATCATTTGGGTACATGGATATAATTACTAGGTGCGTATTCTCAGTCCTATAGTGGGTGTGTATCCTCTCTGCTTTCCATCTCTTTGTTGGGATAGATTGCAAAGAGATCTCTTGGTTGGAGAATCGGCATCAAGTGATTGAGGGGACACAAATTCGGAGTAAGATCTTCTCTCTTGGTTTGTGTATTTTTGGAATATGATTGTGTTTATATGGGGATCCTTAAAAATCTAAAATCTGGAATTTTGTGAAAGTTTATGCTTCTGTTTCTTGCTCTGTTTCTTGCAAAAATCGTCAACAAGTTCCCCTCCTTGTGAGGGTTGTTCTCTGGTTTGTATAGCACATGCTTGATCCATCTCAATTGGCTGCGTAACATTTTATCTTTCATTGGGGATACTCTTAGGCAGCTTCGTGTGCCCGTTCCATCTTTCCTAACCGAAGTTCCCCTCCTTATGAGGCAATTTGTAGCTTCTTGAGCACATGGTTGAACCATCTCAATTGTCTCCCCATCATTCTCTCCTATTGGGACTACTCTTGGCTGCTTCTGATGTCCTCATTCTTGACTCTTTATCTTTCGAAGTTTTGCGTGCATCCATCTCAACATCCCCATTTTTAGTTGGCAATATTCATTAGGGATGACCAATTTGCAGTTGGATTATCAATTCCATGGTTTTCTTATAACAAGTGGGGTTCATGAAGATCTTGCATTCCCAAACATTCCTTCTGTGTTGGAATGATGAGGAATGTGTCAGCCACCTCTTCCTTTGTAAGGTGGCTACAATAATAAGGAATTTGTTCTAGGAGTAGTGGAATTTCATGGATTGTACCAGTTTGGTGGCTGACGTCAAGATTGTTTAGTGCCATAGGGAAGGTTTTATGGGGATTGTTTCCTTGGAAATTATATGGTATTTGTTAATGGATATGGAGATGTGGGACATACCACTTTATGACCCACCTAGACTTTGTTTTTAGTTCTTTGCTTGTTTTTTTGATGGGTTAGTCATCTCTTCTTGTTATTTGTTGTTAAGTTTGGGATGGGTATGGTATTTTTTTTTTTTTTTTATGATAAGTGTAATTTTGTCATATTGACTCTCTATGATTAATATGAAGGGAAGAGTAGGGCCGTCAATGGGCTAGGTTGGTTTGTCAGGCTTTCGTGCCTAGCCCGCCTCGGGCCGGACTTGGGTTGGGCTATCAGATCCTAGGGTCGGGATTGGGCTTAAAATTCAAGCCTCTTTTTTTAATCGGGTCAGACTTGGACCATGTAGAACAACACAATAGCCCGTTAGCCTGGCCTAAACCTGGCTTGACCCATCCCATTAAGGTTTGTAATGGCAATTTTGTAATATAAAACATGTACTCTCTCTCTCTCTCTCTCTCTCTCTCTCTCTCTCTCTCGGATTCGGGCTCGGGCCCGATAAAAAATTTTTAGGGCCAAACTTAGGCTGGACTATTTTGGCCTATAAACAGGCTCCGGCTGTGTTTGTGCCTATGTTGAACAATGCAGGCTGGCTTGGATGACCCCCTAGCCCCTTAGGGGAGAAGGTGGGTGTCCAACCCTAACTCACCTTTCTTCTCTTTTCCTAACTTTATTTTCCCTCTCTTTCTTTTCTTCTCTTTTCTCTTTAATATATAATTCCACACGGTATTAGAGCATCCTTGTTTCTGATGTAATTCATCTTTCTCCCTTCTATTCTATAATTCTTTTTCCTTCTTTTATTTTTGGTCATTCTCATCCCTCGTGTTGAAAATCTTTTAAGAAATTTAGGATTTCTTTTCTTTTTATTATTTTGGGCCTTTATAATGGTCTGTTCGTGAGAAGGGGAAGAAGTGTTTGTGTTCATCACCTCTCATGTGTGGGATGTGTGGATGTGTGGGCTAATTGCCTTCGTCGGTTGCCATGTTTGTGATCATCGACCCTCGTGATTGGTTGGAACATGTGGATATTTAGGATTGTTATAGTTATTCTCTTTAAGTGTGATGTGCATACCATGTGAAATGTACAAGTTGGGTGTTCTTTGGTTATGAAAGGTTAGCCTGTGTTCGTACAAACCTGCAGTATATATTCTAGTCTCTTGTCCTACATGGAAGAGAAAAGTGTTTCAAGAACTAGATTCATAAATCCATATGATTTTTTAAGGGTCTAAATAACCTTTATTAAATTAAATGGAACAAACTATCCTCAGTGGTCCAAATTCATCCAAGTGTTTTTAATTGCCGAGGGAAAATTAAATACTTAACCACTGAAAAGCTTAGTGAGAGTGCTAGTATGTATAATCAATGGATCCACGAGAATGCTCAAATTATAACGTGGTTATGGAATGGTATGGAACCTTTCATTAGCGCAAATGTAATGTTTCAAAAGAAGTATGGGATGTATTACGAGAGATGTATTCATTTGACAAAAATATCTCTCGGACGTATTAGTTATTTGAGGAAATATTTGAGGTTCAATGAGGAGATAAATCACTAGTGAATATAATTTAAAACTTAAAAGAATGTGGGAGGAGCTGAATGTGTATCAAGTCCTTAACTATTGATTTAGAGAAGTAACGTCAACTACGAGGAGTTTTGTGTGGCCAAGTTTTTTTTTCCAGCTTAAAATGTGAATATGACCTGGTATGTGCACGAATTTTGGATGGCAAGGATGTGCCATCTATGAATGAAGTGTTTACTTGCTTCTAACGCGTATCTCGTCTTTACAAGTGGAATCAATGGAAACTCTAGTTTAGCATCATTTACTCGTCGAGGCAGGTGGTGGCAGAGACAATCAATGTGGCTATGGCGAAGTAGGAGGAGGTTGTGGTAGAGGTCTTAGACCTATGACGTGCACCTCTTTGTGGGCTTATGAATCATTCTGTGGAAAAATGTTGGGATCTTCATGGAAAGTTTGTATGGGCTAATCAAGCATTTAACATTGGAGAGAGCAGTGGGTCTCATTTGACTAATACTACGTCTACAACTCAATAGATACGTACATCTAGAGAGATGGCTATGCTTACTTAAGAAGAGTATTACAAGTTGCTGAAAAATCTACAAAATCAACATGTTCTTGCTACTTCTCCTTCGACTACATTCATGACCTTAGGTATGGCTTGTCAAGGATTTGAGTTCCCCATTCCATGTGTCATTAATTTGGGAGCATCTGGCCATATGACAGGTGGGTCTAGTGTGTTCTCCTCCATTGATACATTGTTAATAGGTTCCTTTGTCAATTGGCAGATGGTGCCCAGTCCAAAGTATGTGAAATAAGTATTGTTTGTCCAAGTTTTTCCTTCTCATTGTCATATGCCCCTTGTCTCCATAAATTTCCTTTTAAGTCTTTTTGTCTGTTCGCAAGCTTACCAAATCTCTTAATTGCTTTGTGACCTTTTATTCTTCACATTAGAATCTAAAGGTGAAAAAGAAGGTTGATGGATTACAAGAACATGATGGGTTGTACTCTCTTGATCGTGAAATTATTGGCGCAATAACGCAAAAGAATTCTCTCCTTATCGGTGGCACTGTCATCTTGGTCACCCATCCTTGAAGATTCTCAGAGGCATTATTCCTTATTGTCTGTCTTAGTTTTAGAGTGTGAAGTGTGTAAGCTCAGTAAACATCATCATTTTTTTTTTACTATGTTTGTAAAAACGTTGTTCAGTTCTTTTTTTTTTTTATAATCATTTAGATGTTTTGGGGACTAGTTAAATTTTCCTGTAGGTCAAGGTATAAATATTTTGTCACATTTGTTGATAATTTTTCGCAAATGACTTGTATCTATTTAATGAAAGATATATCTAAATTATTCTATATTTTTAAGTCCTTTCACATGGAAGTACAAAACTAATTGAACTTAGAAGTGTCCATGTTTTGTTCAGATAATGCCGAGGAAAACATATCCTTTTATCTTTTGGTTTGTATTTTTTCGAAATAAGAATATTGCATCAACATAGTGTGTCCACACCCCATAAAAAACAGTGTTGCAAAATGGAAAAATCGTCACTGGTTTGAGGTTATTCATGCTTTATTAATTCAGATGAATGTTCCCAAAAGTTTTTAGAGTGATGCAGTACTCACGAAGTGTTTTCTGATAAATAGAATGCCATCGACTGTTGTAATGATTAAATCCCCTCATGAAGTTTTACCCTCAGATATTCTGTTGTTTTTAGTACCTTCTAAAATATTTGGATGTGTAAGTGTTTTTCATTAATTAGAGTCGGGCAATGATAAATTAGATCATAGAGCTATTAAATGTATTTTTTTGGTACTTTCAAACACAAGGGTTATCTTTGTTACAGACTTACAGTCCTCTTCGAAGACAATATGCATGAGCATATGTTACATTTTTGAGTCCGCACCATTCTCAAAAGATAATAATCTATTGATGTGGAAGCTGTGTCGATACCTTTTAAAAAAAATAAAAATTTAAAAGACAATCCAATATTCTTCCTTTGCTAACTCCTTCATTCCCACTTTGCCTCAACCAAAAGTCCAATCATGATGTGCTATCCACCATATCCTCTTCCGAGTCTACTAATCTTTTCTAAATAGGTTAATGTTCCTATTGCCTTGAAAAAAGGTAAGCATTATAGAGAATGCTAGTGTATTGTATTGTGTATGGTGTGTGGTTAGTGAGCTCTTTTAATGCAAGTGCATGTGCTCACCTCCCCATTCTCCTGCAGTGTACTGTATGCTGTATCATAATAAAACACTATGTGTTAGGGCAAGCAAGCCTAATTCATCATTTCTCCCAAACTCTCCTCCTCCTCTCTCAATATTCTCATCTCCTCTTCACATTATCCTCATCAAATCTCTTTATACTTGGTATCAGAGCAAAGACCCAGGCATTCCGCATCCACCAGGTTGAGAGGCGACACGTCACCGTGCTGACGTCAGCGTTGTACGGACGTATGGACTCCGTTTGAACTGAAAGTTTAGGGGTTTGATAGATCTCGATTTTAGAAGATTTGTTATGATTTTTTCAGAATTTATTGGACCTCATTTCATGTTTTTTTGGGCGAAATAGAGAAATTCGAAAATCGGTCCCAGATTTCATTTTTCTTCGATCTACCTCAAATCGGTAAGCTTTTCTTTGATTTCTTTGCTCAAGATGGACCAAAATCTTCCTCCCAAGCTACCCATGGTAGATTTTTTACTTAATATCACTGTTTGAGAGGTTTTGAACCTCAAACGGACGTGCGACTGGGCCGTTTTTCACTCGGTCAGGCCCTTTCTGACTGCGTTTCATGGTTTTTTTGGATGATTGATATTTGTTTGAGGTTTAACTCTTGTTATCTTAAAGGATTGAGTGAGATAGAGTTGTTTGAATCAGTCTTTCTTGGCATAGCGGGTCTCTTGGCATAGGTTTATTTCTCTTGGACTCTACTATGGCTGACAAAGGGCCCTCATCTCTTGGCATAGGGCCTCTTGAGTCCATCCCCTTGCAGATTACCTCCATTAAGTTGAATGGTGACAACTATCTTCAATGAGCACAATCTGTAAAAGTATTTTTAGGAGCCCGTGACAAGTCGTATATTTTGGATGATCTCCCAAACTCTACAGATGCTACCTACAAATCTTGGACAAAGGAGAATTATCAAGTTATTGCATGGTTGTTGAATAGCATGGATTCCTCAATTAGCCACTCAGTGATGTTTTTATCCTCGGCTAAAGGCATCTGGGCTTCTCTTCATGATATGTTCTCGGAATCTCAGAATTTTTCATGGGTATTCCAGCTTATTCAAGAAATTGGTCGGTTTCAACAAAACTCCAGATCCTTAAAAGACTACTATTCGACGCTTCGGGGTATGTGGGATGAGTTGGATATGTATAAGCCTCTCCCTTCCAAATGTAAAGCGGATCATGACCATGCTCATAAGCAACGAGATGATACTCGTATCATGCAGTTCCTCACTGGGTTGAGTTCTGATTATTTTCACGTTCACGATCAGGTTGTTATGCAGGATCCTCTTCCCCCATTGACGACAGTCTGTGCCATGTGTTAGCGTGCTATGACCTCTACTCTTCCTTCTCATTCATTTGTGCCACCCGAGCGTTCGACACATCTTGCTGGTGATCAGTCCTCCCTTGGTCTTTGGGTACCATCCTTGAGCTTAGGACGCATTTCTGGTTTTGCTGGTCGTGGTAGAGGCCACGAGGGAGATCGTAGTCGTGGTAGCCGTAGTCTTCGTGGTCGTGGTGGACGTGGACGCGGTGGTGATGGTTTCCGCATTTGTTCACATTGCGGTGGAACTAATCACACGATTGATTATTGTTGGCAGCTACATGGTCGTCTTACGTATGCCGCTACTTCTGTTGCTTCCACTGTTGCTTCTGAGACAGTCTTCCATCCCGACAGCTGAGCAGGCTACTTCAGGGGAGTCTCTTATCATTTCTTGGGCAGCATATGATGCCCTTAGGCGGCTTCACATTCGGGATATTCCTGAGCCTTCTCACGTAGCTTTGGCCCAGTCAGGTACTGTCCTTCTTGCGTCATCCTCTCCTACCTCTTGGGTCATCGACTCTGGAGCTTTCTCCCATATGACTGGTAAGTTGCAATTCTTTTCTTCTTATTCTCCTTCTCCCACTCAGTATATCACAGTCGCCGATGGAACTCAATCTCCCATCTCTGGGATTGGTTCCATTCCTCTCTCTTCTTCGTTGTCTCTGTCCTCCGCATTGCATGTGCCTCGTTTTTCATTAAACTTATTGTCTGTTAGCTCTCTTACTAAATCACTCAATTGTTCCATCACCTTCTTTCCTTCTTATTGTTTGTTTTAGGGCCTATAGATGAAGAGAGTGATTGGTGGGGGGCATGAGCGAGAAGGCGTTTATCTTCTCGATGATACACCTTTTGCAGCTTCTAGTACTCTCTCTAAATCGAGAATCCATGACTCGGTGGCATTGCCGCTTAGGCCACCCATCCATTGCTAGATTGAGACTTTTGTTTCCCTCTTTATCTGTCACTAAACCATTGTGCTGTGATATCTGTGAATTGTCTAAACATCATCGTGCTACGTTTCCTCCTAGCTCTTCTAGGAGGAAATTTCAACCTTTTCTTCTGGTTCACTCGGATGTCTGGGGACCAGCTCCGGTTACATCAACTTTTGGATTTAAATATTTTGTTATCTTTATTGATGATTATTCCCGTATGACTTAGATTTACCTTTTGAAATCTAAAAGTGAAGTGTTTGATGCGTTTAAAGTGTTTTATCATGAAGTGTGCACTCAATTTCATTGTTCCATCAAATCTCTCTATTCTGATAATGGGGGCGAATACATGTCTACTGCCTTTCTGTCCTTCTTGCAGGAGCGTGGTATTTTGTCTAGGACGTCATGTGCTCGCACTCCTCAACAAAATGGTATTGCAGAACAAAAGAATCGTCATCTTCTTGAAGTTGCTCGCACCCTTTTGCTTGGTATGCACCTACCCAAACATTTTTGGGGTGATGCTCTTTTAACTGTTACTTTTCTTATTAATCGTATACCCTCACGTATTCTGTCTTACAAATCTTCATTTACTATATTGTATCCTCATGATAATCCATTTCCTCTACCACCTAGAGTTTTTGGTTGTACATGCTTTGTTCAAATTTTGGATGGGAGTAATGATAAACTTAGCCCCAGGGCGATTAAATGTGTCTTTATAGGGTATACTCGGAGTCAGAAAGTGTATAAATGCTTTGACCCATTGACTCGCAAGAAATATGTCTCTGTCGATGTCACCTTCTTTGAGGATCTTTCCTTTTTTTCCTCTCCAGGCTGTTCCCTTTGTGATTCTCTTGCGAGTCAGGGGGAGTATGACTCTTATCCTCTTTCCACTCTTGATCATGGGAAAACTACTCCTCTCCCCTCTATTCAGCATCCTATTGGTGATATGGGTGAGCCTAAGCCTCTGCGGGTGTATCATCGTCGAGATAAATCTTCACAAGCTTAGCCATCCACCCTTTGGTTCAGGTGACTCTCCTAACTTGAGTTTAGATCTTCCCATTGCCTTGCGCAAAGGGTCACGATCTTGTACTCAACACCCCATTAGTAATTTCGTTTCATATGATCATCTTTCACCGTCTCTTCAGTTGTTTGCAGCTTCCTTGTCAGCACAGACTATTCCTAGATCTCTCTCACATGCTCTTCAGAGTCCTAATTGGACAAAGGCGATGATGAAAGAAATGTCTGCCCTTGAGAAGAATCATAGTTGGGATCTTGTGCCACTTCCTGTAGGCTATAAACCTGTTGGATGTCGATGGGTTTATACAATCAAGTTTCTTCCAGATGGCTCAATTGATCGCTATAAAGCCCGTCTTGTTGCTAAAGGTTACACATAGACTCATGGTGTGGATTACTTCAAGACATTCTCTCCAGTGGCTAAGCTTAATTCCATTCGCGTTGTGCTCTCCTTGGCCGTTAATTTATCATGGCGCTTATTTCAGCTTGATGTTAAGAATACATTTCTCCATGGGGATCTTACAGAGGAAGTTTACATGCATCAACCTCCTGGGTTCGTTACTTCTTATAACCCTGCTCTTGTATGTCGGTTGAAGAAGGCTCTTTATGAACTCAAACAATCTCCACGTGCATGGTTCGAAAAATTTAGTCAAGCTCTCTTGGAGTTTGGCTTTGTTCGTAGTCATGTCGATCATTCTCTCTTTATATGTCGTCGATCGACGGGCATCATGGTTCTCATTGTCTATTTGGATGATATAGTTTTGTTTGGTAGTGATTCTGCTGGAATGAGGGAGATCAAAGATTTTTTGAAGACCAAGTTTGAGATCAAGGATCTTGGTCCTCTTCACTACTTCCTCGGAATTAAAGTTGCTCGCTCATCATCCAAATTGGTCTTGTCACAACGAAAATATGCGCTTGATCTTCTCATGGAGACCGGAATGTTAGGGTGCAAGCCTGCTACTACTCCCATGGATACTTCACAGAAGCTTCGACCAGATGATGGTGCTCTCCTTACTGATCCCGAGATGTATTGACGACTTGTAGGCCGGCTTATTTACCTGACTATTACTCGCCCAGATCTCTCATTCGCGGTGGGGGTTGTTAGCCAATTCATGCAAGCTCCCCGTACTTCTCATCTCACGGCTGTCTACCGTATACTGCGGTATTTAAAATCAGCCTCGGGTCTTGGCCTCCGCTTTCAGTTACATGGTCATCTTCATCTTTCTGGCTATTCAGATGCTGACTGTGCAGGTAGTACTTTTGATCGTCGCTCTACATCCGGCTTCTGTACCTTCCTAGGTGGCAATCTTATAATCTGTAAGAGCAAAAAGCAGCTAGTTGTTGCCCGGTCCTCGGCTGAAGCAGAATATCGTGCTATGGCTCATGCGACGTGTGAACTCGTGTTGAAGAACTTAGCTATCTTCCTTCTCCTATTCCTCTTCACTGTGACAATTAAGCGGCCATCCATATTGCTCGTAACCCAGTTTTCCATGAGCGAACCAAGCATATTGAGGTTGATTGTCACTTCATTCGGGAGAAAGTCGCTTCTAAGGAAATTGTCACTCCTTTTGTTTGATCTGGGGATCAACTTGCCGATGTTCTTACAAAGTCCTTGAGTCGAGATGCTCTTCATCGTGTTTGTGACAAGTTGGGCATGATCAACATCTATGCTCCAACTTGAGGGGGAGTATAGAGAATGCTAGTGTATTGTATTATGTATGGTGTGTGGTTAGTGGGCTCTTTTAATGTAAGTACATGTGCACACTTCCCTATTCTCCTGCACTGTACTGTATGCTGTATCATAATAAAACACTATGTGTTAGGGCAAGCAAGCCTAACACATCATTTCTCCCAAACTCTCCTCCTCCTTCTCCTCTCTCATTATTCTCATCTCCTCTTCACATTATCCTCATCAAATCTCTTTCTACTAGCATGAGTTTCCTAATCACCGTCTCTCCAGATATGTGTCCTTTCAATGTTTATCTCCCACTTTCCATAGATTTTCCCCATGCTTGTCCTCTCATTCTATTCTTAAGTCATACTGAGAAGCATTATTACATGAAGGGTGGAAGCAAGCAATGGAAGAGGAAATGGTGGAAATGGTTGCTCTTTATCAGAACAAGACTTGAGTACTCACTAGTGATCTGGTAAACATGTTGTTGATTGTAGGTGGGCGTACACCATTAAGTTTCACCTTGATGGTACTGTTGAATGTTTGAAGGCTTGCTTCGTTGTAAAGGGATATAATCGAACCCTCAGTGTTGATTATACTAAAAGCTTCTCTCCTGTTTAGCAAGTTGAACTCTATTCGCTTATTATTTCCATGGCTGTTAATTATGGCTGATGCTTCGTCCTACTGGACATATAAACTACCTTTCTTCATGGGTCTCTACGGAGCAACCATCCAGCTTTGTTGCTCAAGGGGGGAGTCAAACAAGGTGTATAATATGAAAACGTGATTTATGGGTTGAAGTAGTTACCACGTGCATGGTTTGGCAAATTTAGTAAAGTTGTGTTAGGCAATGGCTTTATTCGAAGTCATCCTGATCATTCTGTCTTCTTACGAAAAGGCACCTCAAGTCTTATTATGTTAGTGGTGTATGATGATGATATTGTTGTTACAGGAAGTGGTAATAAGGGGATTAAGGAGCTTAAGAAGTATCTTCAATGGCATTTTCTCACTAAAAATCATGGTCATCTTCGGTACTTTTTTGGTATAGAAGTTGCTAGATCCAAGGAAGGAATTATTGTCTCTATAGAAATATGTTCCCGAGACAAGTCTTCTTGGTACTAAGTCAATTGGCACACCCATAACTCCAAATCACAAATTGGTTAGTGATCAAGGAGATGTATTTGAAGTCCCAACAAGATACAAAAGATTGGTTGGGAAACTCATCTATTTAATTACCACTTGCTGGACATATCTTATGTTGTGAGTGTGGTGAGCCAGTTTATGAGCTCTCCGATGGTACCTCAGATGGATGTAGATGTTCAGATTTTGCGGTATCTTAAAGGATTTCCAGGACAGGGAATTCTGTAAAGACGAAATAATCATCTTCATACCATAAGGTGCTATGATCCAGATTGGGCAAGTTTCTTTAATAGATTTGTGGGAGGAAATCTAATCACATGGAAGAGTAACAAGTAGTGTTGTAGCTTGTTCAAGTGTTGAAGCAGAATATAGAGCAATTGCTTATACCACTTGTGATTTAGTATGGATAAAGAAACTATTGCAGGAAATGGGGTTTACGGAGAATCTACCTATGCAATTGTTCGCATCCCACATTACAAACAATCTAGTCAATCGTGAAAGAACTAAGTATATTAAAGTCGATTGCCACTCATACATGAGAAGGTGTTAAGTAGAGAAATCTCTACACCATATGCCAGGTCTCAAGCTCAACTTGCAATGTGTTCACCAAGGCCCTCAGTCACAGTTAGTCTACACACATATATTCCAAGTTTGGCATTGACAACATCTATGCTCCAACTTTGAGGAGAGTGTCAATGGATGTGGAGATTTGGGCTGAACCACCATGGCTGCCCTTATGGCAATTACATGATTGTAATGGTGGCAACCGTTATGCGTTACATGGTCATAATGGCCATTACGGAAAAATGACCCGTTGCGGGGCTGATACTAGTTTGTTTGTTTTTTTTTTTTCCAAAAAGAAAAAGAAAAAGATGTAACGTTCGTTACGACCACTATTATTGTTATGGAATACCATGTGAACCATTATATGACCCAGCTAAACTTTGTTTGTAGTTATTTTTTCTTGTTATTAATTGTTTATTGCAATTTGGAAGTGTAGGGTATTTTTGCTTTTGTTATTAAAGGGTATTTTTGTCATATTGACTTTCTATTATTAATATAAAGGGGGGAGGGTAGGCATCCAACCACAACTCACTTTTCCTCCCCTCCTAACTTTCTTTTCTCTCTCTCTTCTCTTCTTCTCTCTTTTATCTTTAATTCTACAATATTTATGGATGGAATGGAATACAAGGGTCTTTGATGTCAACAAGATTCCCATTGAAAAGATAATTAAACGTATCGAAATATTCGTAATGGTGTAGGGGTCTATGGCTATGGAATATACTGGATTGCCCAGGGGTGGGATTTTCAATTCTCTATTGCGAGACAACTTCTTCTTGTAACTTTACTCTATTGTTTGTTGGGTCCTTGATATGATGGATCCTTTTTTCCCATATTAGATCCTTATCTTCTTTCTTCTTGGATGTAGAGTTTCTCTTTGACAAAAATCTCACTCTTTCCTCTTAAAGGAAGAAAGGGGGGGGGGGGGGGAACAGTTGTTTGGCACCATTATTTCCAAACCTTTTCTCATTTGTCAGCACAAAGACTTGTGTACTTCAATGTGATATATGGCTGAGGCAGTTTCTACTTTATAACATGTATGTTTAGTGCAAAAAGTTCAAATTGTGATGGTAGCTATATTTTGAATGTCATTTTCAGGTTTGTGGGTTTGATCTCTTACGTTGTGAGGGAAGGTCATATGTCTGTGATGTGAATGGATGGAGTTTTGTGAAGAACTCACACAAGTAAACTCTCATTTAATTAGTTGCTCTCGTGTTATGGATGGAGCTCATTTTAACATTGCAATCTCTATATTCTCTAATTTTTATCGTTGCACATCTTTATAATATTGAGATATTTTCATTACTGAAGTATTCTTTCAAATATAGGTATTATGATGATGCGGCTTGTGTATTGAGGAAAATGTTCCTCGATGCAAAGGCCCCTCATCTTTCTTCAGCAATTCCACCGACTCTCCCGTGGAAGGTTAATGAACCAATTCAACCTTCAGAAGGACTAACACGTCAAGGGAGTGGAATTATCGGCGCATTTGGGCAGGCAGAGGAACTTCGTTGTGTTATAGCAGTCATCCGTCAGTAAGAACTATTTATCCTATTCTCTTTACCTGTTCTGTTGACACTTCATCATCTTTGTTCTTATTCATGTTGTACAATAACAGTGGTGATCGAACCCCCAAACAGAAGGTGAAATTGAAGGTTACTGAGGAAAAGCTATTGAATTTAATGTTAAAATACAATGGTGGGAAAGCTAGGTGTGAGGTGCTTCTTTCCTCCTAAACTTTTGTTGTTTTGTTGAACATGTAAAACCTTTAAGATTTTCCTATTGTAGATTAATAATTGTCTGGCTTATATTTTGTAGACAAAACTCAAAAGTGCAGTTCAGTTGCAAGATCTGCTGGATGCCACTCGCATGCTAGTACCACGTACAAGGCATGTTTTCATATCATGGTTCCCATTGTTTCCAAAACATATATAAATATGTGTGTTGGGGGAGGATTTGTAGAGCTGTCCCCAGATAATTGGGGCAAGGTTATGAAATATATACATACATGCATGATCATTGTTTCAATGCACATTTGAGCACTGACCCCATGAGCATGACTTCAACATGCACTTGAGCTTTGAGAGTTAGGTGCACATTGCCTCCCACCTTTTTTTCTTTTTTGAAGGGCAACAAATTTTATTAAAGGAGAAAACACAGAGAAACTAAACGATGAAAAACCAGCACTAAAAAACAGGATTTGCAGTGCTAGCCCTAGATAATTGGGGCAAAGTTATGAAATATATACATACATACATGATCATTGTTTCAATGCACATTTGAGCACTGACTCCATGAGCATGACTTCAACATGCACTTGAGCTATGAGAGTTGGGTGCACATTGCCTCCCACCTTTTTTTCTTTTGTTGAAAGGCAACAAATTTTATTAAAGGAGAAAACACAGAGAAACTAAATGATGAAAACCAAGTGACTGAAGGCTATAACACAATCAGCTACCTCATTTATAGAAATAGCCCATGCCATTACATCTAGCTTCACCCTTTTGAACACCTCATCAAGCGACCTATGTTGAAATCCTAAAGCAACAATCAGTCTATTCTGCCCAAATAGACCAAAGACAAACCAAAAGGGAGGGCTTCCACAACTTCCTCCTTTTTATACTAGAACCACCTCCACACCATGCTAGAAAGAAGGCCCCAACTGAGGAGAACATCAGCAAATCACACTCGAAAAGGCAAAGAAATCTGCTCCATACTGCTTTGGTGAAAGCACAATGAATAAATAGGTGATTGACTGACTGCACAGCACGCTTGCACATGATACAAATTATTAGAATAATTATTGGCCTTTTCTGCAAATTGTCCACTACACCATGAGGACCCTATTCCTTCTAACCAACCATGGGAATGTAGCTATCTTAGGAGGCCCCCCATAGGACAATATGAGTTCAGGAGCTTTCAGTGATCTCATATTGGAAACATGAATCATCCCATAGGAGTGAAAAGGAAACCTTCCTGACCCATACCCAGGTGTCCCTATCATAATTGGATGGGAGGTGACAATGATGAAGAGATAACAAACATAGGTTGTTATCTTCTAGTTCCTCCTCCAAGAGATTCTAATGATAAAGCAGCATGCAGACCGGAAGACCCTCCAAAACTATGTAACACCAAGATATAATGACTTCCAGCTTTGGAGCAAGCATAGCCAGTCTAGTTAAAACCTCGCATGGAGGCCTATCTCCACGCTCCCAGTCAGGAATGTGCACTCTGTCAGCAACGAGAACACAGTACCTTTCCTGAATCTAGAAGCCCTATACAAAGAAGATTCATTAGTGAAGCAACCACCAGCCCTAACACTATATTTACATGTGATCAGCTCTTTCCATAAGCCACACTCTTCCATCACAACCCTCCAAAGCCATTTTCCTAAAAGCTCAAGATTCATCGCTTAAGCTCTCTCTAATTCCAGAACCTCCTTCACTAACCCACTTACATTCTTTCCATGCAGTAAATGAAATTTCTTCTTGTCTTTTGCTCCTCTTTGCGAGATCTCCTTATTCTTTCCAACCTCTTCAAAATGGATGTGAAATGAAACATGGACATGAAGTATAAGGGCATATTGGACATGGATGACTTTATAAGGGTTACTCATCATCATCTAAGCCTTATCCCAACGGTCGGCTACATGAGTTCTCCTTTTCCATTCCACTCTATAATGGACCATATCTTGTGTTAAACCATTGGTCCTCAAGTTTCCTGTTACTACCTTGACTCACATCCTTTTGGGCCTTCCCCTTGCTCTTTTAGAGCTTTCAACTTGAACCGACTCACTGGTAGCTAGTGCAATTCTTGATCTCTGTGTACAAACCATCTAAGTCTACTTACCCTCATCTTATTACCTATTGGTATCACTCCTATGTTCCCTTGAAATTTTTTGTTTCTAATTATATCTTTCCTCGTCCTACCACTCATCCATCACAACATCCTATTTCTGCTCAACATTGTCCATAAAGCATGGGTGTTCTTATATCCTATAAAATTCCCCTTTTAATTTGATTGGTACATGACAATCACATAAAACTTCAAAGGCACATCTCCACCTCTTCCACCCGTCTTAAATTCTATGAGCAACATCCTTCTCAATCAGTATGCTCCCATTTATTATCTACCCAATATCGAAGATGGTCATTTTGGGTACTTGGTCGGCAGTCTTAACTAATTCCCCAATTTTAGTCCTTACTGGTTGGCCATTTGTGTTTCTGTACTACATAAGAATCAAATGGAACAATGATGCACACGTGAGGTTAATTGCCATTGATCGTCTTTGTAGACCTCATTATGTGTTAAGTTTATTAAGTATTAAATGGGTAATTGATTTTCAATCTCTTGAATGATTGGCTAATAATTTTCTGAATAAATCTGTATTCGTGATTTTGATTAATAATTAATCCTTGGTCGTTTGAATTTTAAGACTGTGAACAATCTGGGGAAACACAGGTAAGTGGGATTTTTTTTTACAAAAAGGATAATGGAAAATTTATTAAAGGCCTGCTTGCAATAACAAAATAGGAAAAGAATACGAGGAAAAGAACCCATAGGGTAAACAATCAGTAGGCAGGCAGAGCTGCCCATTCAGGAATAGACACCTTAACTGATGCCACTACTACCTCGATTGAGCTAGAGGAATTCCAGAAGCATCTTTTATTCCTCTCGTCCCAGATAGCCCACCACATAGCCGCCAAAGTCAGGTGCAAAAGAGCCTCATCTTTCTTCCCAACACCTCAACTATGCCTTGCCCAAAGGAGATCCCTTACCCCACCTGGCATGTCCCAAGGCATCTCGAAGGTAGCAATAAAGTGCTCCCACACCTTGAAAGTGAAAGGGCACAAGTCACAAGATGAATAAATGGTCAATGGATTTAACCGCTTGCTTATACGAACAACACGTTCATAATATTCATGGGCCTCTTCTAGAGATTATCTATCATCAAGACTCTCTTCCTTCCCACCAAGTGAAGGCAATGATCTTGGGGGCCACACTGTAGAACCAAAAATGATATGCATGTTCCCTTTTTGTTCCCGTCCCTTTAGAACGAATCATCTTGTAAAAGGATCTAAATAAGAAGTGACACGAGCTATGGGCACTCTGCATCATAGAGTCCACTCCCCTAAGTGGGGTGACATTTTGTAGACAAGCCATAAGGGAGACAAACTCATCCAACTCACTATCCAAAAGATTCCTCCTGCATGGTGGTGTCCAACACACTGCAGAGCCACAAAGAGAGTAGCAATTCATCACTTTCAAGTCTTTGGAAGGCACTAAACGAGCCATACTAGGGAAGTCTTGCTGCAAGGGATAATCACTACACCAGGTATGCTCCCAAAAACTGATCCTGGATCCATCCCCTAAGGAAAAGGAGATTCCTTTGGAGAACTCTACTTTTAGGGCTGCAATAGATTTCATATGATAGAAGGCCTATAAAGAGAGGATTCCTTTATCTTCCATCCCCCCTCTTGAAGCCCGTCCTTGCTAGCAATGATCTCACCCTAGGAACAACGTTCGTCTATTCCTAAATGCCATATCCATTTACCAAGGAGAACCACTATGGTTAAAAAAAAATTAAAAATAAATAAATTTATAAACAAATTAAGGAGGGGTGCACAGATTCAATACATTTTATTTCCACAATATGAGGTCTAGTTTGGGAAGTCCCAAGGAGTGGTGGTGAAAATCTAGACTCTTTCCCTCTGGGTTTTGCGTAGTTCAGTTCTCCACTATTAAGGATTGGATGTGTTTGAAATCCTTCAGGTCTCACTCTTGAGCTTCACTATTTCTTATATAATGCTCTCAAGGACAAAAGTATGTTGCTTTTCCTAGAGCCACGCAGTTCTTAGTCAAAAGGGGGCTTGGATACTTCACTTGAGATTAGCCATTATGGAGAGAAACATCTTGGTGATTGTCAAATGGTAAAGAAAGGACCAAGTTAATTTTTCTTCCTACCTCATCTATTGAGGTTTTCCTTGCTTGCTTTGCATTTGATTTGTTCCAGATATCTTTTTTTTATATATATATTATTATTATTATTGTTGTTGTTGTTGTTGTTGTTATTTATTTTATCACTTGCCTGGAAACCTTTTGGAAATGGAAAAAAAAAAAGGAGTCCTCTCTGGTTGGATTCAGCAAGCTGAATTTGGTGGGGGAACTATTTTGGTATGCTAGTTGTTCTCAGTGTCATTCTGCTCGGGGCTTCTGGAGTTTTTGTTGGACTTCATTGAGTCATTCAGATATTTTTGGTCAAAAGCTAATGGAGGTCGAGACTGCTGTTTGCGGAAGATTTCATTTCTTGCTTCCTCTTTTTTTTTTTGTTTTTTTTGTTTTTTTTTGAATGATGTTATTTTCATTGTACATTTTAGATAAATTGAATTACTCACATACTGGTTGTTAGTAAAAATATAGTAAGATTCTCGCTATGTTGAATATTTTGGTATACTTCCAAGTGATTTTTAGCCAACTGGAGCAAGGTGTTTTTTTTTTTTCCTAAATAGAAATAAGAGGAGAGCTAGTATGAAAAACACTGCTCTTTTGTTTGTGTGCGTGCGTGCGTGCGTGCATGCGTGTGTCCAAGTTTTTAAAGCATTTCTTTGGGGTCTGTGGGAGTAAGAGTGTGTGTATGCACCTTTTTAAAATTAAAGCATTTTTTTATGTCGTCTTTATATCTATGCACCTCTTAGTCATCTACTAATGGGTACCATTAAAAGGCGCAACTTGAGAGTCTAATTGTAGGACAAGCTTGTGGTTCTCTCCTTAATACGCTTGTGTTGGAGGTGCATTGGTTCTTGAAATCATTATTTCGAATTTATTGCATTCTCACTTTAATATAGGTCCTAGATCTCTGGTGTAGGCTGATATAAATACAATGATGGTGATTGTAACATTGAGGCATAATTGGTTGCATATAACATTACACTATTTAGGTCCGGTCGAGAAAGCGACAGCGAGGCCGAAGATGTTGAACATGAAGAGAAACTTCTCCAAGTTAAAGCTGTGCTCGAGGAGGTTCTATTTTTAATTACCCTTGAAATTTTCCTGTGTTTATATCCAGTCCTATGATTGCATTGCAATGTACTTGCACTTGAATGTTATTTACATGTTTGGACCATACATCTCTGGTTTTTGGTCTCCTTATCCATTTCAATGTTTTTTTTCATTCAATGATTGGGAAATTTAACTCTTTTTGCTGCTCTCTGTAGTCCAAATCTTTGGGCATGTTACTTGGATGCATGGTTGACAGTGGCACATGAGTTCATGTCCTTGCTATGCTGTTTGCAACATCTATTTTGAATTTGTGGCTAAAATAATTCTATCCTTGAATAATTCTACTTCATCGTGTAGTTTGTTTGTAGAACAATCCATGCCCTATTCATGGTGCAGAAATTTCTCTGGTCTCATGTCTGAAAGTGTCACACAGATGTGTTTCTCAGACAAAAGTTTGTGGACTGTAATCATCATAAATGTTTAAGAAGAACATTGCATCTTCTAGTACCCTGGAAGAGCTTTTTCGGCCTCATAAATTGGTGATTCTGCATAGAGCAATAACTGGTGGGAAACTTTATATCTTGTCAACCTTTTGTGCTCACTTCAAGAGGTTCCAGATGACCGCTGATGTTTTTTAGTTGTCCAGTATTTCTATTTCTAATTTTTTATTGTTTTTCTTTTTCTTTCAAATTCTATGCTGTCTTTGGATGCATGTAGTACATCAGTTATCAATCTGCTGCCTATTGTTACTCAATATGATTAGATGCATGTTACTTGACATCAGTATGCTGAACATCTTTGGCCAACCCATGACTGTAATACCTTGAGCTCTTATCCTTCTGTTATGACTTATGAGTAATGCTATAATGTCATTGGGTTCAGGGTGGACATTTTTCTGGCATCTATAGGAAAGTTCAACTAAAGCCATTAAAGTGGGTTAAAGTTTCCAAGTCCAATGGTGAAGGGGAAGAAGAACGTCCTATTGAAGCTTTGATGGTTCTTAAATATGGAGGGGTTCTTACACATGCTGGAAGGAAGCAGGTGGATCCATACATGTCCTCTTTTCTATTGAAGTTTTCGAAGAGTGTTTTTTTTTTTCCCTCTATAATTAACTGGTATCCTATAATGATTAGCCATTCAGTTTGAATGACTTATTTTATGTGGTTCTTGAAGATGCACTTCACTTGAATTTTTGGTTGGAATCAAAATTGCAATTTGGATAATTAAACATAAATGTTAAGTATTCTTGTTCACAGGCCAATGACTATGTCATAATTCCTGCACTTGAGGTACTGATTGTGATCATACTGTTGACATTTTTCACAGGCGGAGGAATTGGGAAGATATTTCAGAAACAATATGTATCCAGGTTAAATTTCCATTCGCTTTATGTTTTTGTCTTCTAAAATAAAATGTGCAGTTGAAAGCATCGAGGACTGAGAGTTTGAGCCTGCAATATTTGGATATTTACCTCTCTTTTTTCCCCTGTTCTGATGCTATAGTTTAAATAAATACTAAGAGCATAGAAAATGTACCATAGATTCCTAAGAGAAATAATCACATACTTGTTCGAGAAGGGTTTGCAGTATAGGTAGATACTCTACAACTGAGATTAATTGGGATTTAAGCACGCATTGCAACCACCATATCAACAAGTTTTGTTAAATACACAATGTAATATCCCCCTTACCGTAAAACCGTGCTTTAGGAAAGGGATACAGTTTGTGCTTGGGGATGGAGAGAATATTCAATTCTGGAAAGTTGTACGGATTGGGGAGGATCCTTTGCAATTGCTATTCCCGAGGAGTGCTTGTACATATGTGGATCGAAATGTCTGTTTTTTGGTGTGTGGCGACTCAATGATATGGTCCCCTCCATGCCGGCTATTCCTTTTTATGATGAGGTGGTGGAAATAGCTTCCTTGCTAAACCATATTAATTTATGTCAGCCAATTAGTGGGGAAAAGGACAAGATGATTTAGCAAAGGGATAAATCTAGATGCTTATTTGTTCATTCTTTTTATAAGATGCTCCATAAACATTGGATGGGTGTGGAATTCAATGAAATAAGTTGCTCCATAATCAAGTGATGGGTGGGGATTCAAAGATATTAAACATGTTTGGTCCTATGGTGCTCCCCCAAAGATTGCAGCTTTTGCTTGAGTTGTTGGAAAGGAAGGGTGGTGACCGTGGATGATTTTCAGAAATGGGGAATGGTACTTCCAAACATTTGTTTGATGTGCATGGCCAAGTCTGAGTCGATTGATCACCTTTTCCTTCATTGCTCGGTCGCTAGTAATTTGTAGAATAGCTTCTTGTCCAAGTTTAAGGTCTCTTGGGCTTTACCGAGCTTTGTTGGTTTCTTCATTTTGAGTTGGCACGGGGTGGAGGCTAGAAAGGAGCTGAAAGGAATATGAAGATTGTGCTTGTTGGAGGGCCTTTGGGCAGTTTGGGAAGAAAGAAATGGGAGATGCTTTCGAAATACGAGCCATTCCCGGGGATGGGTAGTTTCGAGAGTGAGGGGTCTGGTTATCAAATGAGCCTCTTGCTTTTGAGAGTGAGATACAATCTTGATTGGTTGCCCCGTCCCTTGTATAGTTTTTGTTCACCATCTCGGCACTTTTGAATAGAATTGTCATCATCTTTCTCAGAAAAAAAAAAACAAAACCCCTTTACAAATGAGTGTGATGATGCAAGATGGCTAGTTTCATTAGTTCACCCCAGCAGGGTATTTATGGAGTACATGTATATGATAACTCTCTACTGCTGCGGAATGAGGATTGAGGAAAGGCATCACTTTGAATTAACCTACAGCATGCAGTCGTTCATTAAACTAGTTACGTGACTGTCAATCCAAACTGCAAAATAAATAAATAAAAGAGAATTGATGTCTAATAAAGCTATGCTTCGTAATCTATCCTAATGCTGAGACTAGCGCTTAAAATCCATCAAGAAGAGTTCATCAATGTTGATTCTTAGTCTTTGATAAAGAGATTAGTAAGAGGAGTACGATATTGTCTATGAGGGAACATAACGAAAGGAAGAGAGTTATTGCTAGAATCATACAATTCTTGAGTATCGCGGTTGTCAATGTAAATTTCTTTTTATGCTCATCAGATACAAGTGAGATGCAATTTTTTATGGAATTTATGTTATATCTTGGTAGTAGTCCAGGCATGATATTGTCCCACTCGTTAGAGGAGCTGGTAGTGACAGTGTAGTGTGTGTGAGTGATCCATGTTTCAATCCCTGGTAGTGTTACATTTCAAAAATAAAAATAAAAAATCTTGGTAGTGGGCCAGGCATACTCCTACCTTGATCAACATGAAAGCATGGATCCCCTTGGTCTTGATACTGGTGGTAGGCATGGTTCAATACTTCATCTTGGCATCATTCCTAATTTATTTATGTTGTATTTAATGAGATGAGAGTGGTTGAGCAAAGAGACAATTGTTGGAACTAAACAGTTGAGCATCTGCATAACTGCTCCAATTGGAGTCTCATAAATCACAAATTATTTGATGTACTATCTCTCTCCCTCTAATGAAGAGGTTCCAAACACATAATTAGCTGTTGCAAGTCTCACTTACAAATTCTGGCATCCTCTGACTTCAAGTGTTCAATTGTGGGTTCACAATGTTTTGTGTGTGAAAACAAATTCTCATTTTCTGGATTACCCTTGGCCTTTTAATGTATGTTGAAGTTTTCCTCTCAACCTCACCTCCTATCAAAATCATGCCATTGGCAATTTACCTTGTTCTCTGTTTTATTGATGTTTCCAAGGGGATCTGAACCTTGTTTTGATATGTGTATCTTGGTATATTGTTGATGTGACTTGCCTTAATTTACCAATGTGGTCAACTGTTACACAGGTTTTTTTTGTTTTTTTGTTTTTTTTTTACTACTGGGATTTTCATCATTATATTTATTTATGTGTACATTGTTTTGACTTTTCTCTAGGTGAAGGTACAGGTTTGCTTCGTCTTCACAGTACTTATCGTCATGATTTGAAAATATACAGCTCTGATGAGGGTCGTGTTCAGGTAACCTATTTAGCATGTATGGGAAAATTAAGTTTCAAGTTTTGTGCACCTGCATTTCTTTCATTACTCGTTCTTCTTACCTTTTGTGGGCTTCTTTATCTTGCACCATTCACATGAATTTCACTTATTTGACAGATGTCCGCAGCAGCATTTGCTAAAGGCCTTCTGGATTTAGAGGGACAACTAACCCCCATTCTGGTCTGTAAGACTCTTTCCTTTGATTAGCTTTTGAACATTTATTGTTGCTAGACTTTTATGTGTGACTTATTTGTGGTCTTTTAAAGGTTTCCCTTGTTAGCAAAGATTCTTCAATGTTGGATGGACTAGAAAATGCCAGCATTGAGATGGATGAAGCAAAGGTTGGTCTTGCCTTAATGAAGTAAAAATACTGTTATCATCCTTTTAGGCTGAAAAATGGTTGGACATGCCTAGATTTTATAGTCTCATGATTCACTTATAATTTGATCATCTTGCTATTGATATTTATATATTTTTAAATTTATTTGTTTAGATTGTCTTTTATTTGCTTAGAAATTAAAAGCACTTTCATTTGATATCATATGCTGCAGTTGCATTGGTTTAGATACTGTACATAGTTGTCACATTTTTTGAGTTTCTCCTTGTGCTTTGATCATGTACTCTTTGGTTGGTAATGATTAGATCAATTCATTGTTCTGATTTGTTTTTTTTTTTTTTTTCTTTTTGTATTCGTGATGAAATTACCATTTGAAATTTGAATCATTGACACCAGCACAAATTTGTGAATAAAGTAATAGCTATGAACTGCTGTGTCCAGAATTTCAGGATCCTTGCTCACAAATACTACCCCATACCTAATGTTTATTGAAATCGTGTCCTGGGATTTTGCAGACTAGAAGATTCCCTGGTACTTGATACCTAGTTGTCTCTGTAGTAATAGTAGAAAAAGGTTTGATGATTATAGTGTGGAGAAAAGAGGAGAAGAGTGAGCAAGAAGAAGAAGAGGAGAGTTGGGGAAATGTTGTGTTATGCTAACATGCCCTAACACACAATGTTTTATTAGAATAGAGCATATAGCATACTCTAGGAGAAGAGGAAAGTGTGCACATGCACTTACATTAAAAGATCCACTAACCACATACACTATACATTAACACTCTCTAGACTTCCCCTCAAGTTGGAGCATAGATGTTGATCATGCCCAACTTGTCACGAACATGATGAAGAGCATCTTGACTCAAGGACTTTGTAAGAACATCAACAAGCTGATCCTTGAATTGAACAAAAGGGGTGATGATTTCCTTAGAAGTAACTTTCTCCCGAATAAAGTGACAGTTGACCTCAATATGCTTGGTTTGCTCGTGGAAAACCGGGTTATGAGCAATATGGATGGCCTTTTGGTTGTCACAAGAGCTGAATGAGGATAACTAAGTTCTTCAAGAAGGTTGCGTAGCCACACGAGCTCACATGTCGCATGAGCCATAACACAATATTCTGCTTCAGCTGAGGACCAAAACAACCGGTTGCTTCTTGCTTTTCCATGTTATAAGATTGCCACCTAGGAAGGTGCATAAGACAGATGTAGAACAACGATCATAAGTACTACCTGTACAATCAGCATTGGAATAGCCAGAAAGATGAAGATGACCATGTAACTGAAAGTGGAGGCCAAGAATTAGGGCTGATTTTAGATACCGAAGTATGTGGTATACAGCTATGAGATGAGAAGCATGGGGAGCTTGTGTAAATTGGCTAACACCGCCTACCGCAAAGGAGAGATTTGAGCGAGTAATAGTCAGGTAAATAAGCTAGCCTACAAGTCGTCGATACATCCCGAGATCAGAAAGGAGAGCACCATCATCTAGTCGAAGCTTTTGCGAAGTATCCATGGGGGTAGTAGCGGGCTTGCACCCTAACATGCCGGTCTCCATGAAAAGATCGAGTGCATATTTTTGTTGTGACAAGATCAACCCGAATGATGAGCGGCCAACTTCAATTTCGAGGAAGTAGCGAAGAGGACCAAGATCCTTGATCTCAAACTTGGTCTTCAAAAATTATTTGACCTCCCACATTCCAACAGAATCACAATCGAACAGAACGATATCATCCACATACATAATAAGAATCATGATGCCCGTCAATCGAGGACATATAAAGAGAATGATCGACATGACTACTAACAAAGCCAAACTCCAAGAGAGCTTGACTAAATTTTTTGAACGATGCACACGGGGATTGTTTAAGTCTATAAAGAGCCTTCTTCAATTGGCATACAAACACAGGCAATGTTTCAGTTGTCGACAAAATGTTGATATTATCGCCGATAATATTAGTGTCACTAGTCTAGCGATACTGAAACCCCAATTTTTCATTTCTCTATCGACGAAAAATCGGAGATATTGTTGATAATTTTGGATTATCGCCGAGAATATCGACCATAGCCACCAACCACTTAACTGGACGCGGATTGCGTCCTACCCCCATCCGGACGGTAATCGGTCCTGGCAAGGCTTTGTGGGGCCCACCGTGGTGTAAGTGTTTTATCCAAGCCGTTAATCGCTTTTCTTAGATCATTTTAAGCTATGAGCCAAACACTGAGCAAGGTACAGGGCTTAAGTGGACCACAAAGTGGGGATTTAATGTCTACCATTAAAAACTTCTTGGGAGCTGGAGAAGTTTCGGATCAAGCTAATATTTTTTTTTACACTTCATCCATGTCTACATGACCTTATTAATAGGTTGGATGATAAAAAAACATCACGGTTGTCCTTAGAAAGGTTTCAATGGTGGGTGTCATTATCACTGCACCTTCCTTCGGTGTGGTCCACTGGAGCTGTGGACCTGCTTCAATTTTACATACATACATTAAAATGATCTGAGAAAAGCGATGAACGGCATGGATAAAACACTTACATCACGGTGGGCCCCACAGAGCCCTGTAGGACGCAATCCGTGTCCCCACATAACCTATCAATGGAAAACTGTAGCCAACAACCTATTTTTTCGATAAATAGGTAAAAATAAGGGGAAAAAAAAAATCATAAAATCGCTTTGATTTCGCTGCTTTTGTAAATACGTGAGAGTGATCACATAGCTGGTTAATCGGAACTTACAACTCAGAAGAATGACTCTTGTTGATCTTTGAACATTGTAAAGAGGTAAGATACCTTTCCTTTTTCGATTGGAAGCTTGAAATTTTGGCGAAAAATCAGCGATTTTGGGAATTTCCTCGCGATATGGGAATGATATAGGGTGTCGAAACCCTCCCTCAAAAACCCCCTTTCTTAGGCAAGAATCCCTTGCGAATGAAATTTCAGGGTTTTCTTCTTCTTCTTCTTCTTCATTCTTAAAAAAATAAAAAATAATAAAAAATAAATAAAAATTCAAGGCTCGACGATATAGGGACGTGGATTAAGCTACGGACGGAAGCGGATTGGCTGGTGTACCTTACACTAGCTATATAGTTGTTGTATTAACATCAACAAGTTCTGTGGGTTTGATCATGAGGTATGTGTTATATCCAAACCGTCAATCCATTTGGCGAGCTCGTCTTAAGGCTTGAGAAGAAAAATAAGACAGATCTAACTATCAAGTGGACCACACTGCAAAAAGCAGTGGGAAATTGAACGTCTACCATTCAAACACTTTTTGGGGTCACAAAAGTTTTGGATCAATATGAAATTTGTTTTTCCTCTTCATTTAGGTCTTTGTGACCTTATGAACAGGTTGGATGGAAAATAATCGTTATGGTGGGCCCTGCAAATTGTTTAACGGTGAAAATCAGTCTCCGCTGCTATTTGTGGTGTGGTCCAGATGATCTTTGGATATGATTCATTTTTTGCATAATGCTCTAAAATGATCTCTAAAAATAGATGAACTGTGTAGATGTAATAAATACATCATTGTGGAGCCCATGTAACTTTGATCTCCTTTGAACCGTTCGTACAACTCGGAGCTCGAGGAGCGCCGTCAGTGCTCGTCTTCGCACGACACGTACCTACAACAGCTATATAGCTGCTGTGTGGTACACTAGCCAATCCGCTTCGGCTTCAGCAACGATCTCTTACTGAAGGACGTCACCAAGTTCTGTGGACCCCACCATATTTATATATGTTATATCCATACCATCCATCCATTTGGCGAGATCATTTTATGTCATGATCTCAAAAATGATGCATATCCAAAGTCAAAGTGGACCCCACCACAAAAAACAGTGGGGACAGTGATGCGCACCGTTGAAACCTTCCTAGGGCCCACCATGATGTTTATTTGAGATCCAACTTGTTCATAAGTTCACACAGACATGGAATAATGGAAAAACATAAATATCAACCCGATCGAAAACTTCTATGGCTCCCATTAAGTTTTTAATGGTAGGCGTTCAATCCCCACTGTTTTCTTTGGTGGGGTCCACTTGAGCTTTGCATCTGCCTCATTCTTTGGCTCATGCCATAAAATGATCTTGCCAAATGGATAGACGACACGGATATAATAGATATATCATGGTGGGGTCCACAAAACTTGGTGACATCCCTAGCTAATCTGTGTCAAGCCTGTAACAGCTTTTTTGATGCGTACCGAGTAACTCGTACACAATTTCGTACTAAGTAAACTCTTTTGGGCCCACCATGACTATATGTGGCTTATCCATGCCGTCATCTGTTTTCTAGGTCATTTTAGGCGTTAATCCCAAAATTGAAGCATATCCAAAGCTCGAGTGGAACACACAAAAGGAAACAGTGGGAATAATGATTACGCTGTTCAAACCTTTCTAGGGCACACAATGATGTTTATTCGTCATCAATACTGTACATAAGATCATACAACCATGGATGAAGGTAAAACATAAAAAATCAGCTTGATCTAAAACTTATGTGGCCTCTAAGAATTTTTCAACGGTATACGTTCAATTCACATTGTTTCCTATGGTGTGGTCCACTTGAGGTTTCGATATGCTTCATTTTTTTTACATGAATACCTAAGATTATACAGTAAAATGGATGGACAAAGTAGATGAAGTACATAAATCACGGTGGGCCCCTCGGAGTTTCCTCAGTACGCTTAACACTTATCTGTGTGTTCATGATGAAGTCGCGTGTGCGACTTGGCTTGGTGCTCTGTGGGGGCCACTATAATGTCTTTCTACCATCCAACCTCTTGATTGGGTCACACTGACCTGGATGAAGCGAAAACACAATTATCATCTTGATCAAAAACTTTCATGGCTCGTAAAAAGTTTTTAATGGTGGGATTCAATCACTACTGTTTCCTTTAGTGTGGTCCACTTGAGATTTGGATCTTCTTCATTTTTGGGACCACGTACTAAAATGATGTTCTGAAACGGATGAATGGAGTGGATTTGTGTAATGCCCTGAAATTCGGGGGTCGAGCACAACTTAGCTCCCGAGTTCCAAAACATCACTTATGTAACATATGAGATGATGATTGTATGTTATCTGGATTAATTCATAAAACATGATATAGATCAAGTTAGATTAGCAGACATAATTCAGGGATATTAAGGAAATGCAAGCGGAAGACTTAATACATATATAATTCAAAAGAAATTCCCAAATGATGCGTGCTCTGCCCAGGGCAATATACATATATCTGTGTCTCAAAATACATACATGAACTGTTCAAACTAATACAATACATATCCCAAAAATAATCCCCGCTGGTTAGGACAAGGCTCACTCGAACCTGCCTGAGAACTGCATGTATGAGAACGCCTCCTCGTCCTCATCAAAGTCTGGCTCTGCCTCGCCAGCATCGCCATCACCTGCATCTAGAGCAGAGTCTGGTTGGTGTTCAAACACCGTCCCAGAACGTGGGAGTGAGTGATCAACTCGGTGGTACTATATAGCAAAGGTTAACATGTTATCAATCCAATCAAGCAGTAATGACAAGGCAGTACAGTCAAACAGGTCCTAAATCTCTTGTTAATGCAATGATGATATGAAGAATGATGCATGCCCTCACTACAAACTTCCTCTGCGATCTTCATCTTATTATCGCGCATGTCAGTCACTTCCTCAGTGCTCTTACACCAACACCGATAGCACATGCAATGCGATGATATAAGTATGCTTACCAAGTTTATTAGTCCTTTTCACACAGCAGGATTAGGAAGCTAAGACACCTCCCTTATATCATTTCCCCAGCATTGATCCTTTCTAGGGTCGTCAGTCCTAGGACATCTAATACGATAGTATGGTTCTAGGTCGCTGCAAGGGCTGTCAGGGCTGTTGCGCGCAATCGTTGCTCCTCTCCCCCATCACCTTATCAATACGGGCCTATTTATATCCTTAAGATTGCATCAAGACTCGTTGTCCCCATGCGGTGTCAGGATACACTCAAGGTCACTACAGAGGGCTCGTCACCAATCAGTGTAGGCCGACAACAAGAATATAGTGTCCCATACCACCACAATCTGCTCAGAGTAGGGTGCTCACTGGTCACTACGGGGAGGTTTGTGGCCCCAGCGTAGGCCGACAGCACGACTACGGTGTCCCATACCACCATGCCCTGCTCATGAGTCTTAGGGGATCTTGGTACCATGGTTAACGGGAATATCACTGGTAAGCTCAGTGTCTTAGATTCAAACAGTGGCGACCAAACAAGGTGAACAAGCATCGGTCAATCAGGTTGGTTGATAAGCTCAACTAGGCCAAGCGCACGTTGAGTTGAACGGCATGGAATGCATAAGCACTCCGTGTGGCCTAACCACTGCCGAACTCCCCAAGCACGACTCAGATTCACTAAACTCATCTTGTGTGGCGAAAGCAACCTCAACCACTACTTCTAGAATGGTTTCCGATTGCCTGGACTGTAATACAGCCCCATTCACAAACAAAGCTAATAACTAGCATATGATTCATATCCTACAGTTATATATACAATCATGGAATACAACTTGAATGTAAACACAGTACATGCAGGAATTCATACACTCATATAACATGATTCAACTAAGTACATAATCCATGAAAGAAATCATACACTCAGTTAGCATGAATGACCTAAATTGCATGATTCATGGAGGAAATCATACACACAAACCTTACGGTTGAAATCCATATCTCAACCATTTTAGCAAGCACATTCTACTAACTACCAACTCACTTAGGCATTTATTCAAACACTTAGGTTACACTATTCAACATACATCACATATGTCGACACCGTTGCAAATTAGGGCAAGACCTTTCACCAAGGAGTTGCCGTATACATATTAAGCATATAACAACGATCATTTATCATGGCAAGTATATCAACAGATTCCGTACGCATACGTGTATTCTAACATATACATGAAATGCGGTATTTACAATATACAGTATACGTATACGGAAGACAAAACAGATAGCATGTTTGGCATGTGTAATTACATCCATAGCATGAATAAATCATTAACTATCATTGAAAGGGTTGAAAACCATAACCTAAGCGCATATAGTCCGCACCTTACGCCGGTAAACGCGTAACGAACTCAGTTTGTTTACTCACGCTTCGTCTACGGCCCAACGACAACTTATTACATGAAATAGGTTAGCTATTACATCATTTTAACTGATTGAAATCCTAGAACTGATTAGGGTTAGGTTTTCTTACCCAATAGTGTCTTTGAAATCACTGGAATAGTGATTCGGTAACGATGTGTAAGCACAAGGAGTAACGGGAATCGAATCCCAGGAGTAGCTCCCACTTCTCTCTCACTTCCTCTCTTTTCTCTCTCTCAACTCTCTATGGTTTGGGAAATTCGTATGGGTTAGAAAGCTAAGGGTTTAAGGCCCTTTTATAAGCCCAAACATAACGAAAACGGACCTTAAGTCAAGGTATACTTAAGTTATAACCAAATCGGGATCTTTCTGATCCAACGGAGCGTTTCTGGAGATCCTGTTATCAATTGCGGTCGGACTTAAGCTCACTAACATCGGATCTTTAATCAGTTAAGTTTTCAGTCCGATTGGATTTCCAGATTGTCCGTGGCGGACCAGTTTCAATTCAACAGTCACCGAACTTCGATCAGGGCCACGAGTACTTGGACATGTATGGAAAATTTTTCCTGATCCGAGTGTGAAATTTGGTTGAATTCTGACGGCCAGAACGCTTAAAAATAACGCGCAAGTGAACGTGCCAGATTTAGAATTTCTTTTCTAAATCTTTTCCTTTTCTCACTCTCTTCACTCCGAACTCAGTAAAATGGTGTTAGGACATCAGTTGAGCTTAATTTTCGAAGCGATTGTCAAGTCCAACTAAGCGGTCATAATGGTCTGAAATTGTAGATATCGGACTTTCGACGCGCGGTCTAGATCCAATACAAAGTTACCAAACTTTCCCTAGAACAACTGGGTTTAGAGTTGGATCCTAGATTTCAGGGTATTATAGCGTCATTGATTCTACAAGTTTTAAGTCTTGCAGAACGTATTTAAAGCGAACAACACTAATTTCACAGACAGTCTAACTTAGTGCTAGGTAACTTAGGTTAAATTTCTAAGAGAATTAATCCTAAGTGATTTCTGATCGAGGTGGTACTTGGGTCTTGGTACGGAATTTTCGGGGTCGTTACAATTTGTTACAATGATAAAATTGGGCCCCACACAGTAAGAGTAACATGGTGTTACCCAGGTAACACAGGAGTGGCTTCGATGGATCCCCAAATCCACTAGGTGCATGGTACCCCTGAGTGTGGGACCACCTTGATTATGTGACTAAATCTATGTCGTCCATCTATATTAAAAACTAAGTTTAGGGCATGATCCAAAACTTAAAGCATATCCAAATCTCAGATGGACCATAGTGTGAGTAGAGGATGACCTGGTAACAATACTGCCAACATGTTGGGCAACCGTACCACACCCCAACTGCAACGGGATCCAGATGATGACTACGAGCCACCTCGTCACTCCACGTGGGATGAATATGGCCAGAAAAGTGTACTTTTTGAATTCATTTATTATTACATGTATTAATTAGTATGCTAGTTGCGTTTTTATTATATAAACTCATTTTGTTTATTATTGGAGTGATATTTTACGGCAACGCATGCTTTTGGGTCCCATTAAATGAAAACTTATTATTTAATACATTCTTTTTACATTTTTTTTTTTTTAAATTCCTAAATATGCAAATATGTGTATTTAGGCATGTCTTGAAGTTTCACTAAAAAATTTCGATGTTTTTCCCATATTTCCCACTTTTTCCTTGCATTTCCAGTTATTAGCGATATTATTGACAATAACGATATTATATCTTTATCTCCAGCCAACGAAACTTGTAGCAATACCGACAACTCGAACACTAAGCGCAGGGTTGTGGGAACCAACAAAGCTAGGAAGTTGATGCATGTAGACTTCCTCTGTAAGGTCTCCATGGAGAAATGCATTCTTAACATCAAGTTGAAAGAAGGGCCATGATAAATTAACAGCCAAGGATATCACAATGCGAATAGAATTAAGCTTAGGCACCAGAAAGAATGTCTTGAAGTAATTCACATCATGAGTCTGTGTTACCCTTAGCAAAAAGACGGGCTTTATAGCGATCAATGGAGCCATCTAGAAGAAACTTGATCGTATAAACCCATCGACATTTTACAAGTTTTTGTCCTAAAGGAAGTGGCACAAGATCCCAAGTATGATTCTTCTCAAGAGTAGACATTTCTTCTATCATCGCCTTCATCCAGTCAGGACTTTGAAGAGCATGTGAGAGAGACCGAGGAATAGTTTATGATGAAAGGGAAGCTACAAACGACTGAAAAGACAGTGAAAGGTGATCAAATGAAATGAAATTACTAATGGGGTGTTGAGTACAAGATTGTGACCCTTTGCGCAAGGCAATTGAGAGATCTAAACTCGAGGTAGGAGAGTTACCTGAGCCAATATCTAAAGTGAGTGGA
The DNA here is from genome assembly GCA_037074715.1 of Magnolia kwangsiensis. Classification (NCBI taxonomy): domain Eukaryota; kingdom Viridiplantae; phylum Streptophyta; class Magnoliopsida; order Magnoliales; family Magnoliaceae; genus Magnolia; species Magnolia kwangsiensis. The sequence continues at coordinate 14,551,238 of CM073571.1, forward strand.
AGGGTGGATGGCTGAGCGTGTGAAGATTTATCTTGACGATGATATACACGCAGAGGCTTAGGGTCACCCAAATCACCAATAGGATGCTAAACGGAGGGGCGAGAAGTTTTTCCATGATCACTAGTGGAAAGAGGAAGAAGATATGAGTCATGCTCCCCCTGACTTGAATGAGGATCATAAAGGGATCGGCCTAGAGCTGAGAGAAAAAGAAATATCCTCAAAGAAGGTTACATCAGCAGAGACATTTCTTGTGAGTCAATGAGTCATAACATTTATACCATTTCTGACTCCCAAGTGTACCCTAAGAAGACACATTAATTGCCCTGGGGCTAAGTTTATCATTACTTCCATCCAAAATTTGAACAAAACATGTGCAACCAAAAACTTTAGGTGGTAGAGGAAATGAATTATCATGAGGATATATTATAGTAAATGAAAATTTGTAAGATAGGATATTTGAGGGTATATGATTAATAAGAAAAGTAACAGTTAGTAGAGCATCACCCCAAAAATGTTTAGGTAAGTGCATACTAAGAAGAAGGGTGCGAGCGACTTCAAGAAGATGACGATTCTTTCGTTCTGCGATACCATTTTATTGCAGAACGATGTCCGAGACAAAAATATCATGTTCTTGCAAGAAGGACAGAAAGGCAGTAGACATATATTCCCCCCCCCCCCCCCCCCCCTCCCCCCCAATTATCAGAATGGATGGTTTTGATGGAACATTGAAACCGAGTGCACACTTCATGATAAAACACTTTAAATGCATCAAAAACTTTACTTTTAGATTTCAAAAGATAAACTCAAGTTACATGTGAATAATCATTAATAAAGATGACAAAATATATAAATCCAAAAGTGGAGGTAACCGGAGCTAGTCCCCAAACATCCGAGTGAGCGAGAACGAAAGGTTGAGATTTCCTCACAGAAGTGCTAGGAGGAAATGTAGCACGATGATGTTTAGACAATTCACAAATATCACAGCATAACGGTTTAGTGACAAATAACGAGGGAAGCAAAATTCTCAATCTAGCTATTGATGGGTAGCCTAAGCAGCATTGCCACCGTCTCATGGACTCTCGATCCAGAGAAAGGGTATTAAAAGTGGCAATGGGTGTATTATCTAGAAGATAAACGCCTCCTCTCTCATGCCCCACACCAATCACTCTCTTCATCTGTATGTCCTGGAACAAATAATAATAATGGAAGAAGATAATGAAACAATTTAATGATTTAGTAAGAGAGCTAACAGATAATATGTCTAATGGAAAACGAGGCACATGCAAGACTGATGACAGAGACAAGGAAGAAGAAAGAGGGATGAAACCAATCCCAGATATGGGAGTTTGGGTTCCATCTGTGGCTATGACATACTGAGTGTGGGGAGGAGAATACGAAGAAAAGAATTGTGACTTACCAGTCATATAGGAGGAAGCTCTAGAGTTTATGACCCAAGAGGTAGGAGAGGATGACGCAAGAAAAGCAGTACCTGACTGGGCCGAAGCTATGTGAGAAGGCTCAGGAATATCACGAATGTGAAGCCCCATAAGGGCATCATATGCAGCCCGAGAAATGATGAGACTCTCCTGAAGTAGACTGCTTCAAAAGCAAACCATTTAGTGGATCATCAAAACCTGCAACTCTTGTTATCTACAGATTCGAGACAGAACATGCATAAATGTTGTACCGGTGACACTCCCAAGTAACATGCGCCACATAAGAAGACTATTTCTTCACAAATATTGGATTTGATGCTAGGGATATCCAATGTTCGAAATATCGGTATTGTGCTATGTATCGCACCCTTGGGATTCAGACAATGTTCGAAGTATTGATATCACTGCAAATTTCGTTGGATAGGGATACAGAAACAATATCAATATCGCCGATAATATCGCTGATAACCAGAAATGTGGGGAAACATGGGGAAAACAGTGGAATTTTCAGTGAAACTTCAGGAGATGTTAAAATGTACATATTTGCATATTTAGAAAATTTTAAAAAAAATTACAAAAAGAATGCATACATAACAAGTTGCCATTAAATGGGGCCTTGAAAGCATGTGTTGTTGTAAGAAATTAGTACAACCATCTCATTCGGCCTATTTAACCATCCAACCTTCCATCCTAACATTCATTAATATTGCAAAATATCAACAACACATAATATTTCATCAACAAATCATCAACAATTGGAAAGGAAACGAAAGATTGTAGTTTCAATATCGTGCATGTTGCGATATCGATAATATCGAGAAATTATCAATATTATCAATGAGAAATTGAACACTACATACAACCATGTGCCCATGAAAAAAATATTTGAAATAAATTTTTTTTTTCCTAATAAATAAAAATTTGATGCTATCAATACGTTGGCAATATCATTGAAATATTGACAATAAACTTATGATACAAGCATTACCTAGAATTTACACAGTCGAAAATATTGGTGATATTGATGCATTGACAATACAAGCAACACCTAGAATTTACGTAGTTGAAAATAAAATATTGACTATTACATTAGTGATATTGATGCGTTGGCAATACTTAGTGATACGTTGCTAATACCTAGAATTTCCGATACTACTAGCGTTATCGGTATCACTACCAGTGTTATCGGTATCGCTAAGCTGAAGATAAAGATAATATCGGAGATAATTCGAACACTGGATACAAATACGTATCAGTTATCGCATGAGATATATCGTTTGTATCGCCTAATTTATCGCACTTTTTGGGAAACATGGGGAAACATTGGGAAAATGGTTGAATTTTTCAATGAAACTTCAGTTATTGTTAAAAAAGACCTTAATGCACACTTTTAAATCATAACATCTCAAAAAAAAGTGCACATAATAAATTTCCTTTGTATGTGATGTTTAACTGAACTAATGCAACTAAAATTTGATCTGCTTTGTATGGGGATTTAATCACTACTATTTCTTGTAGTATGGCCTACGTAAGATTTCGATCTCCTTTATTTTTGGGATCATATTCTAAAATGATCTTTCAAAACTGTTGGACGGTGTGGAATTAAGACACATACATCACCCCAAGCCCCACAGTCAAGTCCCATCCTCACCTAATTGCTACGGCACAAATTTTCAGCGAAAGCCTTTTCTAGGAAGATCCTGTGGAAACCTAGGTGGTGCCCATCGTGATGTTTGTGAGAAATCCACCCTGCCCATCCGTTTTGTGAGCTCATTTTAGGACATGGTACCAAAAATGAGCCTGATCAAATACTTGAGTGGGTCGAAAATGTGAGAATTGAACGTACACATTTGAAATATTCGGGGGGCCGCAGAAGTTTTGAATCAGGGTAATAATGATCTTCTTAGTTCATCCCTATAGGAATGACATTATGAATGGTATGGATGGCATTTAAATATCACTGTCGACCCAGGGAGGTTTAAACAGTAGGAATTTACCTATCCACCTTTTCCTTTAGTGCGACTGACTTGAGTCTTGGAACCTGCTCACTTTTGGTCTTAAGTCCTAAAATGAGCTCATAAAACGGATGGACAGCGTAGATTTCTCACAAACATCACGGTGGGCCCCATCTAGGTTTCCAGTGTAGGAACTTCCTGCCAAAGGCTTTCACAGGAAATCCGCTGAAGCGGATTGGCTAGTGTACGTGTGTTGACGTCACCAAGTTTTATGGGTCCCATCATGAGGTATTTGTTATAGCCAAACCGGCCATCCATTTGGCGAGCTCGTAGTAAGGTTTGAGCAGAAATATAAGGAAGATCCAATTATCAAGTGGACCACACTGCAAAATGTAGTGGGGGATTGAACGTCTACCATTGAAACCATTTTGGGGTTACAAAAGTTTTAGATCAATATGATATTTGTTTTCTTCTTCATCTAGGTATTTGTTACCTTTTATGAACAGATTGGATGGAAAATACGTGTTATGGTGGGCCCTACAAACGTTTTAATGGTAAGAATCATTGTCCCACTGCTATTTGTGGTGTGGTGCACTTGAGATTTGGATATGACTCATTTTTGGGCTAATGATCTAAAATGATCTCACCAAATAGATGAACGGGGTGGATATAATAAATACATCATTGTGTGGCCCACGTAACTTTGATATCCTTTGAACCACTCGGAGCTCGAGGGGGGTCTGCGTGGTACACTAGCTAGTCTTGTCACAGGCTCTGTGAGGTCTACCTTGCTATATATATTTTATCCAGGCCGTGTATCTATTTTTTGATGTCATTTAAGTATATTCTTCCAAAAATTAAGCAAATCCAAATCTTGGGTGGACCACACCAGAAAAATCAAGCAGATCCATATCATTTAATGGTAAGTGTTTATTAACACTGTTTGATGTGGTGTGGTCTACCTGAGATTTGAATGTAATTACTTTTTGGTATGACGTCATAAAATTGGCTATAAAAACAAATGGATGGAGTGGATCTACCACATATCATCAAGGTGGGCCCTACAGTAAGCATAACACCCATTGATTTGTTACTCACGTAGCACCCAATCTACGCCCTTAATTGAGGGTTGTATTTAGTAAACTATGTGGGGTCCACCGTGATTTATATATTTTATCCACTCATTCCATCCATTTTAACAGATAATTTTACTTCTTAAGCCCTAAATTGAAGCATATCAAAAGCTCAAATGGACCACACCACAAGAAACAATGTGAATTGAACGTATAACATTGAAAAATTCTCAAGGGCCACAGAAGTTTTGGATCAAGCTTATATTTATGTTTTCCCTTTCCATATTTCTTTGATCTTATGAGCAAGTTGGATGACAAAAAAACATCAACGTGGGGGCCTAGCAAGGTTTCAACGGTTGATATCATTATTCCTACTGTTTCATATGGTGTTATCCACTGGAGCTTTGGATACGCTTCAAATTTGGGATCAACCCCTTAAATGAGCTGTAGAAAGGGTTGGACGGTGTGGAAAAACTACATACATTCATGATGGGCCCCACGCAGTTTTCTAATTACGATAACAATGTACCAAGTTACATAGTGCAACCCGATTTTGACGCCAGGAAAAATCCATTTGCAAGCAACCCAATTTCAACACAAGGGAAAAACCCCAATTTTCAGAAGGAGTCAATTCGGCCCGATTTCTCACCTGAATTTCCATTGCGTGAAATCCCCAAATTGTCTCCTCAATCAAATTGTCTTGCCGAAATCTTCGTTGTTGCTGTATCGATTCGAAGAAAAAGAAAGAGGGAAATCGAAATTACCAGATGGAATGGCCCACCTTTGATCATGCAATCTTCGTTACAAGTACTAAAATCTCCTCTCCAGTTTCTCTCTCTCTCTCTCTCTCTCTCTCTCTCTCTCTCTCTTTTTCTGGTTCTTTTTTCGATTTTTCAGTAAATACACAACCCCCATCTTAAAGATTATCGTGCGATATCTACACTATATAGCGCGATATCTACTTTTCTGCTTTTTTTTAAACTTCCGAGGGGTTTCTTGTGGGTTTCATCTCGTTGGCAAGCGATAATGATAATATTGGCTAATTATCGATATTGCGAACACTGTGGATATCTTCAAGTTCAAGTTATCAAGAAAGTTGAGATGCAAATCCATATATTTGGTTCCTCCCTTGGCAATCCTAGGCCTAGTGGGATTGTGTGTATCATTAGAGATGATGAGGGTAGGATTGCTCTCACCCTATTGGGACCCATTGGTGAAGGTGATGCAATTAGAGCAAAAGTCATGGCTTGGAGAGAAAGGCTCTGGGCTAAATATTATTTCAACTTGTCTGGAGAGACGCAAACAATTGGGAGTCATGGTGTTAGTCCTAGGGGGAGTCTCCCACCCTTTTCTATTAGGTAATGCTCCCCACCTTAAAAATAAATTTTAAAAAAAATTTAAAAAATTAAAATAGGTTTCTTGGACTGTTGGATTAACACCAAGTGGCATAATCTAGGTTGTTGATGTAAGATGTCTAGAAGGTTCTTAGGCCTAGTGTTTGAAATATCGATATTGTGCTATGTATTACACCCTTGGGATACAGATACGTATTGGTTGTCGCATGGGAAATATCGTTTGTATCGCATAATTTATCGCACTTTTTGGGAAACATTGGGAAAATGGTTGAATTTCTCAATGAAACTTCATGGATCGTTAAAAAGGAACTTAGTACACACTTTTAAATCATAACATCTTAAAAAAAAAAAAAAAGGTGCACATAATAAATTTTCTTCGTATAGGGTCCTAAGTTGTGCGATGTTTAACTAAACTAATGCAACTATATTTAACTTGAATGCATGACATTTATAAATGTATCGAAGACATGTATGAAAACACAACCAATTCATTAAAAAGCAAAAGAAAAAAAAAGGAGGAGGATAAATATACAAATAAATGATAGGGACGTTGTGGCCTATATCGTTTCATGCGCTAGAAACTTAGGTGGGGCCCACCGTGATGTTTGTGAGAAATCCATCCCACCCATTTGTTTTGTGAGCTCATTTTAGGACATGGTACCAAAAAATGAGCTGGATCAAATACTCAAGTGGGCTGAAAACGTGAAGATTGAACGTACACAATTGAAATATTCGTGGGGCCATAGCAGTTTTGAATAAGGTAATATTTGTCTTCTTAATTCATCTCAGTAGGAATGATGTTATAAACGGTATGGATGTCAATTAAACATCACCTTCAACCCAGGGAGGTTTTAATGGTAGGAATTTCCCTACCCACCTTTTTCTTTAATACGGCCCACTCGAGTCCTGGAACTTGCTCACTTTTGGTCCCGAGTCCTAAAATGCGCTCACAAAAAAGATGGATGGGGTAGATTTCTCACAAACATTATGGCGGGCCCCACCTAGGTTTCCGTCGCAGGAATTTCCTGCCAAAGGCTTTCCTAGGAAATCCGCGGAAGCGGATTGGCCAGTGTACCACACACCACCCTAGTGTGTTAACGTCAACAAGTTCTATGTGTCCCATCATGAGGTATTGTTTCGACAAAGAAACAAATGCATTTGATTTGGGAGATTGTCTTATTCAAACATAACAGAGAAAGAGTACGAGGAAAATTCATCATATTTCATTCATACTGAGTTCATTTACATCCTCTTTGCATCCCTTGATTCTAAGATAGATCATTTAGAAATAAAGGACTTATGCTTTAAAACATCAAAAGTTCATTTCGACAGCCTTCCGGCGCCTGATTCGATCATCTCCTAGGACTTAGGAGGAATGCCAACTCGATCGACGGGTCTTTAATGAAATAAAGATTTCAGCAGCATAACAGCGCCTGTTTCAACCATCTTCTGAGAATTAGGAGGAATATCGATTAAATCGACTGATCCTTCTCCTTTAAACCCATGAAGAGGAGAAAACCCGGAGAAAGGAAGCCTGACCCACAGACTTCGGCAGCATAACGGCCTTTGAGCTTTAAAGACTGCAAAGTAGTCTGGTTGCGCGGACCCGCGCAACAGATATCTGTTGCGTGGTCCTGCGCAACCTCCAGGAGACTTCGTTCCTACCTTCTGTCTTCCGCTCCGCTCTGCTCCTCTTGAAAATCTTCAAATCTCCTCAATGAAGGGAGGGGGTATTTATAGGCCCTCGAGCTCATGAAAATCCCGATCTTACCGATGTGGGACTATTCTTTCAACACTTTGGACCTTTTGTAAAGGACGATTTCTGCAGCTCGTTGCGAGATCCTGCGCAACCGAGATATCTGTTGCGCGGCCGTGCGCAGAGAACATCAACTGCACGACACCGCGCAATCGATATTGGTTGCGCGTACCCGCGCAATCCCCATAAAAAACTGTCTTTTTCTTCTTCTCCCCATAAAAAACTGTCTTTTTCTTCTTCTCTTCTGATGTTCTTCCTATCTCTTTTCCTTTCCTTAAAAACCCGCGCAAGAGATTTGTTGCGCGGTCTTGCGCAACTGACATCTATTGCGCGGTCCCGCGCAATCAATCTCAAAAGGCACTTCTCTTCTTTCTTTTATTCTTCTCTCTTGCACCTTGCTTTCCAATCTTCTTCTGCTTCAACCCTTTTATCACTTTTTCATGCTTCAACAGATATCCCTGGAGCTGGAACTTTGCCCAAAATACCTAAACTACCCTTGAAGCTGGAACTTTACCATGAGATTCTCTGACCATTGTAATGAGATATTTTTGTGCCTCAACAGATGCCCCCTCGATCCTTCTTTGATTGATGATTGAAATCAAATGGAGGATCGATCTTCCTCTGCCTGATGAACTTGAATGAACTGTGAATGAAGGATGACCTGATGATTATGCTTGCACAGGGGATCGGAAAGCTTGCATTCGAACGGAAGACTTGATCAATCGTGCTTTAACCGGAGACTTGAATGCTCACATTCGAATTGAAGATTTAACTGATCGAGCTCAGATGGAGGACTTGAATGATCGTGCTCGAACGGAAGATTGGAATGATTGCGTCCGACCGAAAGACTGGAATGATTGTGTCCGACCGAAAGACTGGAATGATTGCGTCCGACCGGAAGACTGGAATGATTGTGTTTGACCGGAAGACTGGAATGATTGCGTCCGACCGGAAGACTGGAATGCTCCCAGCCAGTAATGTCGAGCGGATATTGCACTAGAGAGGATGAAATTCCCTTTTCATCGAAACTTGTCTGGCTGTGGTGTCTTCATCCTTGAGAAACTTGAACAGGGAATTGTTCCATCAAGACTTGTTATCGCAATATTTGTGGCGACTTCTTCTCCAAGCGACCCAATCGGAGAATCGTTCTTTAATGATGCTCTTGTTGCGACAATCTTCTCGATCAATGCCAACGATTCTTTTTGGAACTCTGTGGCTAAGAAATTGTTCTTTGATGCTGCTCCTACCGCAACGATATTTTTCGACTGTCTCCTTTATTTATAATCTGCATAATCCAAGCTTTCGAATGATAGTCTTTCCTGCCAAATTAATCGGAATTAGTATTTCAATTTATAATTTTCTAGCTTAGCTTTATGAAGCATTGATAATTTTGAAACAGAATGGGAGTTTCTTCTCTTTTTTAGGCCGATTGTGGTATTCGCAATATAATTTAAGCAATCTTTTGCACTTGTTATTGTGCTTCGCGTTGTATCCTTTTACACTCTTTAAGATTTTATCTTTAGCTCCAGAGGTTCAATCGCTAGGTCTTTTTGCTAAATCGTCTCGAGTTTGCGCTCCTTAGCATTTCTTCATAAACTTTTCCTTTGATCTTCGCTGATTTGATAATGATTCCGTTTACTCTTGGTCTCCATTAGATTCGATACTTAGAGTCTTGCGATATCATCATTAGGATAGTGAGAAGTTACAATAACGGTATATAACTGGACTTCATTATAGAAGTTACTTTTGAACGTTCGCATTGGATCATGCTTCATGATTCTTGGTATATGAATTCCTCCACCTTGCATAAGAAATCATCAGAAAGACCAAGGTATGATTTACTCTGAAGACACATATGATGCCCCCTCTCCGGGTCAATCATCGCGTAAAGATTTCTGAACCTTCATATTGTCCATAAGAGAATGATAATTCTTCATTAATTTATTCTCTGCCTCCTTCTGAAAATAGAGAAAAGTCGCGCTCCTCATCATGGCGAAATGAACCTGCCCCTTCTTCACAACCTCTTCCCCCTAGCTCATCATATCCGATGACTAGATCACAAGTACGTCTGTTTCCTACATAGGAAAACAAGTCGTGGTTGCAGAAGCAGATGAGGAAAATCTGGCAAGCGAAAGTTCATCTTCTGCATCAGGAGATTCCACTTCCCTGGGATCTGGTAAGGGAGCCCGAATTCCTTAAATATTTACGTGCTTGTCTAGTGATTACTATCTTATCATCACTGTCATTTCCTTTTCAGGCACGCATATGGCTTGTATCGAGACGAGCGCTGCCCCCTCTGCAGATCTTCACCCTGCTATACCAATGGCTTCGCCACAGGTTCCTTTAGCTCCTCTTGCGGCACCGAAAAGGGTGGCCCACGAAATTGTGTTCCCTATCGTGGCTATTGATCTACCGACTCCAGCCACTAGAGACTCAAGCATAGAAGTGAGGGCGCTTTCTCTTGCTGATATGTTGGAAGTCGGTACCTCTGTAGCCCCAGAAGTTCCCTCGCTTGCTGGTCACACTTCTACGACAGGTATATATATTGATTTGAAGAGCCGTCGATCTTTTATCTTGCGTCGTTAACTCTAAATTTATCTCTCATTCATGTTATAGGAATTCTTCTTTGTAGTGGGGCGGCCAGCTCTGAATCTGTGGCCACTGTCTCTGAGCTACCATTTCCCTCAAAGATTCCTGGATATCACCATCGATATTCTGGAAAGCCCCGCAAAGATGGCGAAGATCAATATTTCTGTTTTGCGTGATTCCCTCAGATTCCGTGACTCGATAATTTCTTTGGCATCAGTGAAAAATATCACGATAGCTCCAGAAGTCCTGGAATACGGGAAGCAGTTGACTTTTTCTAAGGAGAGGGCTTCATTTATTGCTTCTACTATATCTGAATTAGACCATGAGCGTTTGACTTTGCAGGAACAACTGAAGACCGTCACTGATGACAAGGTACTTATTCAAGACTGCATTGCGACTTTGAGAGAAGAGATTTTGCAGCTAGAACTGAAAGGTCATGAGAGGGAACTGTCTATTCAAGAGGTCAACGGGAAACTTAATGTCAGTATTCGGTCCGCTGATGCTGAAAAGTCTGAACTGCTCAAGAGTAAGGAAATGATCATATCCCTGGAAGACAAGTTAGCTGGCCTTCCCGATCAAACAAAGATTATTCTTGAGGAGAAATCAAAGCATGATGCAGCTCAGATTCAATTAAAGGAAAACTTGACGCAATATATGAATATAGTAGGCATTACAGAGGAATTTTAAGCATGTAATCCCCTTTTTTGTATACGTACTTTTGCTTCTTCCTTTCTTCTTTTCTCTCTTTTTTTTTTTTTTTTTTTTTATTATGAGAATGCATGTTCTCTTTTGACTTCCAATAGTAAATTTCAGTAACCTTTTCATGCACCTCTACAGTATGCATTATTCCAGACATGTTGTCTATGCCATAATTTCAACATGAATTTGCTGCATTTTGAACATTGCATATAGTTTATCATGACATTCTATGAAACTAATCATAAGCACCAATATTTTATGCTTGTTAGTATGGGATTTCCTATATGACTTCATTTGTTTATATTTTATTGGCGGTGCTAGGTTTCAATTTAGTCAGTTGTGCACACAGTTTAAGCTCATGAGTAGTGGAGCGAATTTACTTGGATTCTAGTTAGAGTCGGGTCTTACGTGATGGTCTCTGTAACTCTCTAGAGTTCGCTAGACTCCTCACTGCCTGGGGAGTTCACAAGCCGCGATCCATCAAAGGGGCCCAGTGAAGCTACCGGGGCGGTGAACTCAGTTGGTTTTACAGCACAGGGTTGGCCACGGTAACTCTCTAGAGTTCACAGAGCTCGCAAGGCTACCTTTGGGGGTACCAAATCCATGGTTGCCGATCCATCGATGAGTAGGTTTAAGCCCTGCCTCATGAGTTAGTACCGGAATCGAACCACAAATCTGGGGGGTCTTATGCATGGTTGGCTTGTCCTGCGCACACTGCAGCCCTCATTTTCTTCGCCTGCAAGGTTGGGCCCATTCACGGGAGGGTTTGTCCTCCGTTCCCCGTGACGCTGTCAGAAAGCTATATAGACGGCATGGGTGTTACGCTTGACTAGTCATTTGAGGACTTTGAGCACTTTGGCTTTTAGTTGACTTTTTGGCCTTTTGGCTTTTGGTCATTGAAGACTTTGAGCTATTGGCTTTTGGTTGTTGAAGACTTTGAGCTTTTGGTCATTGAAGACTTTGAGCTATTGGCTTTTGGTCATTGAAGACTTTGAGCTATCGGCTTTTGGTCGTTGAGGACTTTGAGCTATTGGCCTTTTTGTCAACTTTTAGCCTTCTGGCTTTTGGTCATTGACTTTGTCAGCTGCCCGCATAGGTATGCGTACGAGGGCCTTCACGGGCTTTTTAGGGCCACTGGCTTCTTGCCGCTGCCCGAATGGCGATATTCATAGGTCTCATGCATAGCGGGCCATTGGCTTGACTGGGCTGCCTTTTTATAATCATAGGTCTTATGTGTAGCCAGTCACTTTCAAGATTTAATCCTTTTAGGATTTGGCCTTCTTTTTCTCTCTTTCTTTTTTTCGGGACTTGTGACTAGACTGCCTTTTTATGATTGACAGTCATCACTGTTGCCAATTTTATATAGTTGACTGTATGATTCATCATATGGTTGAATCAATAATTGACATTTCGCTGCTGCTGACCGTGTCATGAAGACTTTTTACATCATGTTTGTAGTAATGTATCAGCTTAGCGATGATAGCAATTTTGATGAGCAATTGATTGATAAAAGTGATAGCTGCTCTCTTTTTCTTTTTATGATTCTTTTTATGATCATTAATACCTGATGATTGTAATTTCGATGGAGATTTTCTATTGGCAATGAGCGTCAATGCTTGATAGCGATCATCGGCGCTTTTTTCTATAAGCGATGAGCGTCAATGCTCGATAGCGATCATCGGCGCTTTTTCTATGAGCGATGAGCGTCAATGCTTGATAGCGATCATCGGCGCTTTTTGTATGAGCGATGATTGTCAATGCTATCTTCAAATGTCTTGGAAGACTGAAGACTTTTGGCGATGATCTAGCATGCTGTCTTAGAAGACGAAGATAAGTATTTTTGCCTGAAATTGTTTATCTGTATTGTTTGTAATATACCAGCTTGATGGTGATATCAATTTCGGGCAGCTTGATGGTGATACCAATTTCAGGCGAAATTTTGTAGAAGTTTCTTGATGGCGCTCATCTTCTTCGTCTTTCTTTATTTGTTATCATATGATCTTGATATGCTTTGTCATATGATTTTGATATGCTTGCGAGCTTCTTCCTTATTCATCCTATTCGTCTTGCCCCCTTTTGATACAGAATTATTATCTTGATAATGTTCTGTATCAAAATTACTAGCGCTTTCGGAAGCAATTTCCCTTTTTTTTTTGTCAATGCGAATATAGGCCAACGTAGGCTTTCATGTACTTCTTTGAAGAACTATGCTTTCTTTGAGCACACTTTATTCCAGCTTTGAACTTGCCCCCTGGATATAATTGTGACTGTTATTGGGGATATATTCTTTCATTCTTGGAGATATTGCGGCCGTATATTTCTTGTAGAAGATTGCACGATTTACGGTCATATTTATCGACCAGGTTGCCCCCTTTTGACGCAGAATCACAACTCTGACAATTTTCTGGAGCGAAATCAACAAATATATTTACGGACGGTATCTCTTAAGGAAGCGAGCGTTAACTGGTATATTGATTCCCAGTAAAGTTCTGAACGTTGTCGCCTCTTCATCCTCAAGAGCCATCCAAATCTGATTATATCCCGCATAACCGTCCATAAAGGACATGACAGTGCACTGGGTTGTACTGTCAATTAGTAATTCAGTTATTGGGAGCGAAAAATCATCTTTCGGGCCAGGCTTCATTCAGGTCTCTAATGCTTCTGAGGGAAATCTTTGGCGGTCAATGCTTGACTGCTATCGTCAATATTTAGTGGCTTGACCGCATTCATCAACGCTTGATAGCGATCATTAACGCTTGATGGCGAGCATTAACGCTTGATAGCGATCATTAACGCTTGATAGCGATTGTTTAAAATAAGCTTGCATGAGCCGTTGATGACGACAGCGACAGCTGCTAATTTTGGCGATTTGGCTTTTCATTTGGCTTCGCATTTGGCGATTATCCTTGGTGCTTCGCGTTTGGTGATGATATGATATGCTTGAAAGCCTGCATTTTATTCATATACACAAAAGAAATACATGCTATGGTGAGAAATTCATTTCACAGCTTTTACTCACCCATCTTACCTTTCTTGCTCCCTTTTGATTTTGGAAGTGAAATCAAAATATCGATCATCTTCTGAACTGGCAGGTATTGCAAAGCATATCCGCAACGAATGTGCTTTTTCTGCGGGAGGCGACACGATTATAATCGTATTCATTGACTAGCTTGCCCCCAACCCTTGAAATTTTCTACGCTTTTCCTGATTGACCCCAATGGGGATTTGAATTCCTTTCCCATGGTTTAAGCCAACTGGTTCATCATAATCAAAGCCCATATTTTTCATAATCTTCTTACTTGCCGGACTATACTTTTGGAGGTCTTGCGGCGTCAGCCTACCATGGTAGTCATTATTTTGAGTTTCTTCGCTTGTCCTTACTGCTTCTGAAACATAGAACTCAATTGGCGTAGGATATTTTTCACTCGCCTTAACTTGAAATCTTGTCGGAGCGGCCGAAAATGGCTTATTCCTTTCAGCATATGGTAACGGCACCGTATAATTCGATTGTAAAATTTTCAGCTGTTTGGTTGACAGCAGAGTCAACGGCGGTTGTCCCGGTTGCCTTAAGTGTTTTGGCACAAAATAGAACTTCTTGCTTATTTCCGCGGTTTCAGATGGCACTGCTTTTTCTGCCGATTCCGAAATTGCGCTTTCCCGATCATCCTTTAGGGCGCCACTTTCATCCTTCTTCATCTTTTCGATAGCGAATTCTTTATAATAGCTTGCATCTGCAAAGGACTCAGCTTCTGTATACGGTTTTGCATCGGCTATAACGTTATGTTGTACCCCGTCTTTACAGTATTTGAAACATTGATGCAGAGTAGAGGGTACGATATTGTACTGATGTATCCATGGCCTTCATAGGAGAATGTTGTATGTCGTCGTTGCACTTATGACGTGACAAACAACGTCAGTAGTCAATTTTCCTATTTCCAACGTTACCGTAATCTTTCCAAGTGCGCGTTGCCCATCTTGATTAAAACCTTGTATCATCATTCCGTTGGGGCGTAGTTCTGAGCGACGGTAGTTTAATTTACTTAACATTGAGAGTGGCAGAAGATTCACTGCAGACCCATTATCTATCATAATTCGTTTGACTTTCTTTCCACGGATATGCCCTTCTATCATTAGTGGCCTGTTATGTTCTTCTTCACAGATCAAGTCGTCATCAGAAAAAGAAATGACAGGGAGACAGTCTTCTGACTGTTCATCAAGTTCGTCGCGCTCTAACTCTGCTAGTAAGGTTTCTCTAATGTCATGATCGGACAATGCCTGGATCAGACTCTGTCGGAATTCTTCCGAGAGCTTAAGTGCATCATATACACTCAATCGGGCTGATATCCCTCTTAAATGACTTACCACATCATAAGTCACTTTTGTCGCCTCATTTTTCTCTATTATTTTCTTGTCATTTATCTGTCTTTCAATCGTCTGTCTTAGCAACTTTTGGCCTTTGCTTTATAGGGTTTATTACTTTTTTACCCGACCGTAGTGTAATCACCGCAACCTTCTTTACAGCTTTACTGCTTCCTGCGTTATCCGCATCTTGGTCCTTTTTTCGGACTGTAAGCATGTTTGCGGTTGCCATGGAGCCCCTCTCTCTTTCTTTTCCCAATACTATCTCGCCCCTGTTGATCAGTCGCTGTATTATACATTTCAATGTATAACAGTTTTCTGTTGGGTGTCCCACCAGACGATGATATCGACAGAAGTCCCTTTCTCTGGTTCTTGTCACATCTTCTGGGCACTTAGGTTCTGGCAATACTATCATGCAAGCTTTTAATAACTGTTCCATCATAGGGGCGACATCTTCTTTTTCAAATGCGAAC
Organism: Magnolia kwangsiensis; assembly: GCA_037074715.1. Taxonomy (NCBI): domain Eukaryota; kingdom Viridiplantae; phylum Streptophyta; class Magnoliopsida; order Magnoliales; family Magnoliaceae; genus Magnolia; species Magnolia kwangsiensis. The sequence continues at coordinate 14,566,933 of CM073571.1, forward strand.
CCCTCATGAGAATTCAGCATTCTAGGCCTCTTCCCGTTGTACCTATTTCTTGACTGACAACCTTCTTCGCGTCGGTCCGGTCGTCTTTCTCTTGGGTTCTTTGTGTCTTTTCCTCTCCTGTCATGATCGACAGTATTCACAGCTGTCCTGCCAGACGCTCTCTTAACTGTATCATGGTGGAATGCTGGGATCTTGCGAGTCATCAGCTCTAACGCGTGGGCTTTAGTAGCCAAATCACGAAAAGTTCTGATGTCGGCGCTAGTTAGTCCGAACGCAATTCCTGTCCTCATAGAATTTAGGCACATTTTAACTTGTTCTTTTTCCTCCGGTAGCTGTCTACATGAAGCCCCTAATGTTTTCCATCTGTTTATAAACTTTTCTACCGGCTCTCCTTCTCTCTGCCGAATAGAGGCCAGCTCCGTGATACTAACGTCACGTTCCGAGGAGAAGAAGTTTGACATGAAAACTTCTTGCATTTGTTTCCAGGTACGTATTGATCTAGGTGCCAGACTAGAATACCATCGAAATGCTTTATGCGTTAATGATGAACTAAACAACCGCAAGCAGTACTGTGGTATTGTCGAAAAATTTTCCATACTAGTTATGAAGTGCATCAAATGCTCCTCCGGGGATCCCTCTCCATTGAACTTTTGAAAATCCGGATGCTTGAAATTAGCCGGAAAAGGGATGTCTTCTACTTCCCTTGGATACGACGTCAGGTACTGAAAACGTCCGGTATTTTCACGTTCTCTTTCTACTTTGACCGCCTCTTCGACCACTTGCCTTACTTCTTCTTGTGTCACAGTTCTCGCTGCAGGGATTGATCCTAGGGACCCTGCCCCCTGTGGTGGGAGGACATCAGGTTGATTTTCTTGCCCTTCAGTTGCATTCTGGGAGATTGCCATTTGGGCTACGTTGTGCGCAAGAGTTGTTAGTGCTTCTCTGAGATTTCTGCATTCTTCCACTAATGCATGTTGGGCTTCTGTCATTGCATTGAAACGATCCTCTGTAGTCCTTCTATAATTTGGATTCGTTCCAGCCATGAATACTACGGCTTCTCCACTTTTCGACGAAGCGGTAAGCGAAGGGGAACAAGAGAATGCTGATGTGACAGGGCTTGTAGAAAAGGGAGGGGACAGAGTTTCATCGGGCCTTTTCGCGCTCTCTGTGGCATCAATTGATTGAGAAGACGCCGATACTGGTGCATTTTTTCGAGATAACATTGGCGATTTAATGACCAATGCTTTTCCCTTTTGTTCTCTTGTTCGTTCAACTATTGAACTGTTTAAAGCTGGGAAGTCGCGTGCTGTCAACTGAGGAACTGTTTGCGTTGGATAAATTGGCAGAGGGGCAAGTTCAGGATTTCTTCTAACTGTGCTTCGCGTTACGGGCCCTCTGATTCTTAATGAAGGCTGATTCACTCTTGAATTTCTGAAGTTTCGTGTTCTTGCCCTACGAGAGGTTACGACGGTCCAACCCGCATTGTCTTCTAACGGTTGAGGTTAAGCAGAAATGACCCCAACTGTTGCTTGAGCCATGCTACTTTTATTTGCACGACTTAGTGCGTATTCTATCACGAATCCCGTCGAGACGAATTGGAAGCTCACTTTTCTTACGGTGGTCGCCATGAGTTAATAAACCGTAATCAGATTTTAAAACCTTCTTCTTCTTCTTCTTCTTCTATCATGAAACATAGTCATAATCAGTATTTGAACGATTAGAGTGATCTATCTTAGAGATGAAGGGGAGGACTTCCCACTGAGAGTCGTCATTTTGGCATCCATAGGACGCCAAACCGTGACAAATGTTCGTAATAACTTCACTGTTAATATTTTAAATAAGACAATAAGACAGTAGTCCCCAGTGGAGTCGCCATTTTGTTTCGACAAAGAAACAAATGCATTTGATTTGAGAGATTGTCTTATTCAAACATAACAGAGAAAGAGTACGAGGAAAATTCATCATATTTCATTCATACTGAGTTCATTTACATCCTTTTTGCATCCCTTGATTCTAAGATAGATTATTTAGAAATAAAGGACTTATGCTTTAAAACATCAAAAGTTCATTTCGACAGCCTTCCGGCGCCTGATTCGATCATCTCCTAGGACTTAGGAGGAATGCCAACTCGATCGACGAGTCTTTAATGAAATAAAGATTTCAACAGCATAACAGCGCCTGTTTCAACCATCTTCTGGGAATTAGGAGGAATATTGATTAAATCGACTGATCCTTCTCCTTTAAACCCATGAAGAGGAGAAAATTCGGAGAAAGGAAGCCTGGAGAAAGGAAGCCTGGCCCACAGACTTCGGCAGCATAACGGCCCTTGAGCTTTACAGACTGCAGGGCAGTCTGGTTGCGCGAACCCGCGCAACAGATATCTGTTGCGCGGTCCAGCGCAACCTCCAGGAGACTTCGCTCCTACCTTCTGTCTTCCGCTCCGCTCTGCTCCTCTTGAAAATCTTCAAATCTCCTCAACGAAGGAAGGGAGGGGGTATTTATAGGCCCTCGAGCTCATGGAAATCCTGATCTTACCGATGTGAGACTATTCTTTCAACACTTTGGACCTTTTGTAAAGGATGACTTTCGTAGCTCGTTGCGAGATCCTGCGCAACCGAGATATCTGTTGCGCGGCCGTGCGCAGAGAACATCAACTGCGCGACACCGCGCAATCGATATTGGTTGCGCGTACCCGCGCAATCCCCATAAAAAACTGTCTTGTTCTTCCTCTCTTCTGATGTTCTTCCTATCTCTTTTCCTTTCCTTAAAAACCCGCGCAAGAGATATTTGTTGCGCGGTCCTGCGCAACTGACATCTATTGCGCGGTCCCGCGCAATCAATCTCAAAAGGCACTTCTCTTCTTTCTTTTATTCTTCTCTCTTGCACCTTGCTTTCCGATCTTCTTCTGCTTCAACCATTTCATCACTTTTTCATGCTTCAACAGATATCTCTGGAGCTGGTACTTTGCCCAAAATACCTAAACTACCCTTGAAGCTGGAACTTTACCATGAGATTCTCTAACCACTGTAATGAGATATTTTTGTGCCTCAACAGGTATATTTTATATCCAAAGCGCTCGTCCATTTGGCAAGCTAGTCGTAATGCTTGAGCTGAAAAAAAATTCAAATCCAATTATCAAGTGGACCACATTGCAAAACGTAGTGGAGGATTGAACATCTACCATTAAAACCATTTTGGGGTCACAAAAATTTTGGATGAATATAATATTTGTTTTTCCTCTTCATCCAGGTACGTGTGACCTTATGAACAGATTGGATGGAAAATAAATGTTATGGTGGGCCCTACAAACATTTTAATGGTGAGAATCATTATTCCCATAGCTATTTGTGGTGTGGTCCACTTGAACTTTAGATATGACTTATTTTTGGGCTCATGATCTAAAATGATCTCACCAAATCGATGAACGAGGTGGATATAATAAATACATCATTGTGGCCCATTTAACTTTGATCTCATTTGAACCATTCGTACAACTCTGAGCGTCAGCCCTCGTCTTCGTACCACACAACCTATGTGGTACAACAGCCAAAGCCAGTCCTGTGGGGTCCACCTTGCTCTCTGTCTCTCTCTATATATATATTATCCAGGTTGTCCATTTAAAATTTTCATATAATTTAAGAATATTATTCCAAAAATTAGGCAAATTCAAATCTTAGGTGGACCACACTAGAAAATTAAGCAGATCCATATCATTTAATGGTAAGTGTTCATTAATCACCGTTTGATGTGGTGTGGTCCACTTGATATTTTAATGTGTTTGATTTTTGGAATGACATCATAAAATGGGCTATAAAAACGAATGGATGGAGTGGATCTACAACATATCATCAACGTGGTCCCTACGGTAAGCATAACACCCAATAAGTTGTTTCTCACGTAGCACCTATCCACTAGGGTGCATTTACAGGTGCATTTTATTTTATGTACTTACTAAACACCATGGGGTCCACCGTGATTTATATATTTTATCCACTCCTTCGATCCATTTTAACAGATAATTTTAGGGTTTGATCCCAAAATTGAAGCATATCTAAAGCTCAAATGGACTGCACCACGGGAAACAGTGTGAATTGAACATATACCATTGAAAAATTCCTGAGGGCCACAGAAGTTTTGGATCAAGCTTATATTTATGTTTTCCCTTCATCCCTGTTTCTGTGATCCAATGAACAGGTTGGATGACAAATAAACATCACTGTGGGGCCTGACAAGGTTTCAACGGTTGAAATCATTATTCCCAGTGTTTCATATGGTGTGGTCCACTTGAGCTTTGGATATGCTTCGATTTTAGGATCAACCCCCTAAATGAGATGTGAAAACGGTTGGACATCGTGGATAAACCACATACATTCACGGTGGGCCCCACGAAGTTTTATCAGTACGATAAAGCATACGAGTAACTCAATACGCAATCAGATTTCTTATGAATTTCAACAAAGGAAGCCGCATTTTGAAAGAGGGGAGGGTTCCGGAGATTCCGAACCCCAAAAATCTCAAATCTTCTCCTCGATATGCCCGATTTCTCGCCAAAATCTCGGTCGCAGAAAACCCTTCGCCGGAATCTTCGTTGTGATGCAAAATCTCCATTACGATGTTAAATCTCCGTTGGATTCAAAGAAAAAATAAAGAGGGAAATTGAAATTACCGCTGTTGATGGAGTGGCCCATCAAATTCAACCTCCGATCATGCAATTTGAGTCTACAGGTACTAAAATCCTCCCTTCGCTTTTTCCTCTTTGTTTGTTTTTTTTTTTGGTAATTACAAACTCCACGGATCCAATGATGAGTGATAATATCGGTGATATCCACGATATCGATCATAATGGGACGATATCCTACAATATATCACGCGATACAATCATTTTTTCTATTTTTTTGAACCTCCGAGTGATTTCGTGTGGGTTTCGTGTTGCTGGACAGCGATAACGATAATATCGGCCGATAGTATCGATATTGCGAACACTGCTTATGCCTCTATATAGGTGAGCTCTCCTCATTTGTGACTCACTCCTCAAACTCGTAACATTCTTATTGTGCAATATGACGTTCTTTCCCACTCACCCATTTTCTCTAGCATCCATTCCGAAGCCTGTCTTGCCATGGTGTATGATTGCCCAACAACATCTAGTGGTCTCCCCTCTTTACTACGCATGGGAGATTCAGATGCCAACCAGATAATTGACTGATTCAGTGACCTAACTGGTTTCTTGGGCTTTCCGCCATCCCATGAATTGGGTTCAAACCAATCAAGCAAGTTGCCCTTGAATAGAGGGAAAAATAAAAGGTGCATATGCCAATCTTCACTATCCATAATTTCACATCTATTGGTAATTGATTAATATTGTACCCAATGTTTTGAAAGTTGAGTTGGATCATAAAATAGTAGGAGGATTGAAATTGTAGATCGTAGATCCTAGAATTTTATAATCTTTATGCAAAATATAAAATAATATTCATAAAATCTAAAAAATAGATATGATTAAATTTTCGTTATTTTATCATTCCACATCATAATTTGTAGATAGAATATATTACTATAGTGCATTATTTGCCATTATAGAAATAAAATAAAATAAAATAATCCTTTTATAAAAATAAAAATTAAAAAAAAAATGAAGTAAGGTTTTTAAGTTGAAAGTAAAATCCTAATAATCGTTATCACATGACATAGGTCAGCATGGTAGCAACCGTCCATAAAAACATTCTGGATAAGTCATGTATCAATTTGGCATCTTGTCCAGTTAATAAAATAAAGCTTAAGAGAAGATCCATCTTTTAACCTCTTATACAAAATAAAATAAAATAATTGACCTATTTTTAAAGATTCATAAAGCCCTCAGCAATTTAAAAACATAAAATGAAAGCCAAGTCAAGTTTAAAAACGAAGAGAACAAGTATAATTTGAATCGTAAATCGTATGATTCAAAAAATAGAGTTGTAGGATTTGCCTATAAAGAGATTCAAGTTGTTTTTTCCCCCCTAAGATTCAACATAAGTCGTAGGATTTTGACAACTATGATTGTACCTTGTGAAAATTGGGTGCAGTTATCCTTTACAATGTTAAGCTGCACAAAACCCAAAAGTTTAATGTCATTAGGAGTTATGATACTCTCTCCTTCCTCTCTCTATCAGTCTTAGACAAGTGTAGACTACAGAGGAATGCTAACTCCAGTTGTATTAGCAAAGAAAGTTGTGTCAAGACTGTTAGTGCACTGATTTGTGCGTCTTGTTTGTCAATCACGTGAGTCCTTGTGTCATGTCGTCGGTTAAGCCTTTGGAAGCTAAAGACCGAAGACACAAGAGTACAAGAGCATCAAGGAGTGAAGAATAGGTAAATGAGGGACCCAAAACCACCCTTGAACCTCTAGATGATCTTGGCTTAATAGGTAAACCTTATTGATCATTCCTTAGCTTTAGGAACCTAATTGGAACATGATAAGGCTAGAAGAGGTGCGAAGCTGCTATGAAAACATACGCGCAAAACATCAAACTTTGAGGGGTGCTCGATCCCATCAAGTAAACCTCGAGGGGTCTTCAATGGCATCGAAGATCCCCTCAATGGCATCGAAGGGAAGTCAGATATGTCAAACAAGAAATTCACATTTTCTCTGATTTTCTCGATGGCATCGAGGTCTCCGAAACTTACTTCGATGACATCAAAGACCACTCGATGGCATCGAACAGGAAGTCAAATATGTCCAGTAAGAATTAACCATTTAATCTAATTTTTTTGATGGCATTGAATACCACTCGATGAGATCGAAAGGTAACTCATATATGTCCAACAAGAAATATATCATATTATCTGATTTTCTCGATGGCATCAAAGGTCGCCTCAATGGCATTGACAGATCCGTTATCTGATCGTTTTTTAACCGTTGGAACTTGAACTTTTTATAAAGGACATTTAGTTCTCGGGCATTAGTGTGGGTTTTTGGTGCAATAGAAGCTTATGTGATTCCATGTTCATATCCCTCATCCTAAGCCTCTAAACCAAAGAGCTCTAAGTCATCTTCTTTAAGATAAACACTCTTTCGAGGGTTCCAACTTCTACCTTGAGGGCCTGTTTGGCCGGGCAGATTGGAAGGGATTGGAAGATAGATCCTAGGATTGGCCAGGCGTGCCAAACAGACACGGATCCTGATCCTGTGATATAGCAATCCCATGGATCTTAAGACAATCCACTGACATCACCATCATTACCTTTAAATCCCATCCAATCCACCCTAATCCCTTCAAAATTATCTGGGACGTGTTTGGTTCGAGGGATTGAAAGGGATTGGAAGGTTTAATCCCGAGATTAGCCGGGCGTGCCAAACAGACCAGATATAGCAATCCCGGTATATAACAATCCCATAGATCTGGCACTAATCTACTGGCGCAGCTATCATTACCTTGAAATCCTTGCAATCTACTCTAATACCATCCAATCCCATCCAACCTGACTGGCCAAACAGGCCCTGAATATGTGCTTGAACTCCATTTTTTAGAGATTAGACTCAACCTTTATAGGCTTACCATTGTATAAATCCTCTAGAAGACTTATCTAGGTGAATCCCCTAGGAAATACAACTTCCTATTTGTTGTAGGAGATTCAACCCACCTCTTATCACCTTAGTCACCTCAAAGGAGCATTGCATGCAAGGTATTTTGATCTTTGAGTTGGAGCCTTTACAAAGCATCAACATTATGATCGAGGGAGTAAAAGGGAGCTGATTGAAGCACGGGAGAACATTAATCAAGCTACCCAAGAAGGCGCTATAAAAGGGTCTCAATTTGACAAGTTATCAAGTGTAAGAGTTTGTATACTCTCTTTCCTTGTGTAGGATTGAGGGTAAGAGTTTGTGACTCAAACTCAACTAGATTCTTGTGTAGGACCTTGGCTCTTGTATAGGGCATATATCCAGGTTCTTGTGTATGACCTTGGCTCTTGTGTAGGGCTTAAATCTATGTTCTTGTGTAAGACTTTAACTCTTATCTATGGCCTAAAATCAAGTCCTTGTATAGGTCATTGGACACGCGTGTGTATGTGTTAGTCTTCGTGGGAGCCTTCAACGGGAGTAAGCGTAGGTCCTTGGACTAGGACGGTGATTGTTGGTTAGCCTATGGAAAACCAACTAAATTCTCTTGTGGGAGCCTCCGACCGAAGTATATGTCAATAGATTTGTGTGTAGAATTGAGGTTCGTGGCGTGCCTATAGAAAACCACACAAAGTCTCTTGCGGGAGCCCTTATGTAAGATTGAATGCACTCATCAGTTGCATGCATCCACTGGGAGTGAAGTAGGAAAACCGAACTACTATACATGCTTGTGTTTGCGATTGTCATTTGCACACTTGTTCAATTATGCTTATGTCATTGAATGTTTAATTATTTGTATGCATGATTAGATGAATTCTAAGACTTGATAGTTAGCACATCCTACACACACATGTACACAATCATGTTATAGACTAGTTGCTTAATTTGCATATCATTTGTAGTCTGTGTGATTTGACTATCTATTGGCTTGGAAACCTTAGAGTTAATTGTCTTACTTAGCTTAATTTACATATTGGCTTTAGTCGACAATTTTGGTCTAAAAAGATAAAAAAATTATTTGGTCCTAAACAAACATACCCCCCCTCCCCCCCCCCCCCCCCCCCCCCCCCCCCCTCTTTCTTTTAAAACATAGCCTTTATTCCTTAGCTCCACCAAGCCGTCGCATGTGCAGTCGTGGTAATCCCATTACACCATAGGTGAATTTTCAAAGACTTGTTTTGTATTTTAAAAACCATTATCCATTGCCTTACTGTTTTACACACACACACACACACACAAAGAGATTTTCACACTAGGCTTGAGTGAGGTGGCCTGTGGGATGCAGGGGCACACTCGAGGTTGGCGGCCCACGGAACCCATGTGATTTCGGGCCCGTATGAGGTGGAACCCATGGATTTGGGGCCCATGAGGAGGGTTTGGCCGAGGATCTAACCCATGGATGTGGGGCTTGAGATATGAGATAAAGGGATTAATTCGCCATGCTCCATCAGTTCAAGCTTTTAGAGCAATTGGTTAATTGTCCTGCATCAAATTAGTATTAGAGTGGGATGTCTTATGTTTGATACTCCTCATCGGGAGTGATTAATGCAGAGGCATTTTCAAACCGGGCTCAAGTAGGGTGGCTTGTGGGATGCGGGGGCACACTTGGGGTGGGCAGGCCGTGAAACCCATGTGATTTGGAGCCCGTGTGAGGTGGGTAGCTCGTGTGAGGTAGAACCCATGGATTTGGGGCCCATGAGGAGGGTTTAGCCAAGGATCTAACTCATGTATGTGGGGCTTGGGCTATGAGAAAAAGGGGATTAATTCGCCATGTGATGTGGCACCCCATGAAACCCCCAAGGACCAATTTTCACCTTGATCCAAAACTTTGGTGGGCCATATCAAAGAGAGATGCAAATCAAGGGAGGAAACTATTTTCTTTTGCCATGGCCCACCAAAGTTTTGGATCGGGGTAAAAGTTGGGCCCTGGGAGTTTCATGGGGTGCTACGTCACGTGAACCGTTCAGATTTAGGCTTACATCACGTATGATAAGTTATCAAAAAGTTCTCATGAGAACTTAGTGAGAACTGTATATCGTGAAGCGTGAGCTACCCGATACTTTTAAATTTTCATTAGGGTTGTGCTTGGTTGCACCAAATGTTGGTGCAACCAAGCACAACCTAAAATAATAGAAAAATAGGCAAAGATTAAGTATAAAGGCAAAGAATGCACAACTTAATTGATTTAATAATATTACTTATATTATTTTACTAAAATCATTGAAAAGGTTAACCTATTTTTTATTTATTAAACGAATGAAAAATATACCAAATCATTAAAAACATTAACTGATCACTAAATGATTTTAATGTTTTTTTGAAAAATAACTTGTAGTGTAAGCTATTTAGTGTGTACCATAGGCTATATAGCATGCAGCGGGTGCAAAATTAACATGTAGTGTAGGCTACATGTGACTTAAGTTATTTACATGACCTACATGGCATTAGGACTAAGGTAAACTATGTAGTGGAAGCTACATGATACATAACGAAGCTATTCAAAACACACACACATTGGTCTCCTAGTGGTTGGACTATAAGTTACAGACTTACAGTCCATCCAATAGATAACTTCCGACCTTTCGTGTGTGCACAACATCCAACCTGTCCGATAGGTTAGCCCCATCAGGAGTGCAAAAATCTGCAATATCCACTCATTGAGTAGACCACACTTGTATTTTTCTATTTATTGATTTTACAAACTGTTTTCATGTAGTGGCGCATCTGATGAGTAGATAGGGCTTATGTTTGCACTAGGTGATCTTCATGGGCTGGCCAACGTATTAGAAGGGTTGGATTTTACCTGCACTTAAATTGTTGTAGGTTATCTGTTGTGTGCACCATACATTGTGGTCCAACCAGTTTGACTTGGGACCTTCTCATATATATATATATATATATATATATATATATATATATATATATATATATATATATATATATATATATATATATATATATATATATCATATACTGTTCATTTCCCTTACACTTCTTTAATCCATTATGCTATTCTGGCTTCTTCTTTTTTCGGGGGGGGAGGGCTTGTTCCACAGTTTTGGTTCCCAAGTTTCTTTCCTTTCTGATAAATGGCCGATCTTATCAAAACCAAACTAGAGATACTCACAAGCTAAATCCAGGCCCAACAACAACTATCTTCAAGTTTCTTTCCTTTCTGATAAATGGCGATATATGTTCACCTCTCCTAGACCATGCATGAGAGAGATGTTAAGGAAGAAGATAACTTTCAAAGAAGTGTCAAGCTAAAAATGCTTTGTCTAAGTGCAAAGGGTAGCATCTAGATAATCATCAGTGATATGACTGTAGATCTCACTTCAAGGGTTCGAGGTGATGTTTGTTCACCATTTGCCTAGAACATAATTATGAAAACTCTCTTTTATTATTTTCCCCAGTCATCAAGTCATTTGTAGTATTTGGAGGAACTTTTGGATATAGGCATACTCATATCTGAAGTTATGGTATTACAATTCCTTGCTGCTATTAATTTTCTTAATCAGAAGTTTAGCTTTTTTTATTATTCTAGATTAGCAAACTGTTGTTGTCTTCCTGCTAATTTAAAGTTCAAAATCCTTTTTACAGGCTAGGTTGCATGAAATCATAATTTCTGAACCAAAGTCAGCACAAAGCAACAAATGTGCTGAATTTCCATGGATGGTTGATGGTGCAGGCCTGCCTCCTAATTCTTCTCAACTTCTACCTAAAATGGTACGGTTCCTAAATGAAACAGGAACAACGCACTATTTGAACAGAAAATCCCTGAATATCAGTATCTAATCCTAGTTATGGTGGGACCCATGCCTGCCACATCAGACTCTAGCTGTGGTTTTGTGGGGAATCCTTAGCAAATTGCAGCGCTTGAATTTCCTCTTTTAGTGTCATTTTCAAATGTTGCAATTTTGGGGCACTTTCTCCACAAACGTGAACATGAGTGTGATGTGGAAAGCACTGCTTCCTCCATAAATAGAACTATATGAAATCTTGATATCTGGGGGGTTCTTTTGTCTAAATAGAGCCTTGGGTTTTATAATTTCTTTTTTCTATATAAACTCTGTAACTCCATGTTAAAGCAGTCATTCCATTACCATTGCATTCAATTTATAGAAATTATCTACAGCTTAGTTTTTGCCTGAATATCTGTGGATATATGCACCTTTTGTCTTTTCAAACTGTGGACTTAGTATCTTCTCCATTTAGAACATTGTTGTTAAAATCTTGCAATTTAGGATTTGATCTATTGGAAAAACTTTGAACTGTATGTCTGAATCATGTTCTTCAAAAATCTTAATCGAATCTTACAGTTTTACTCAAATCATACAATTCAATTAAAAGGAAGGATCATGATTATAGACTGAACCACGGCCTTCAAATTGCTATTTGTTTTCCTCGTTTTTCTAATTTCAGGCATCTAAAGGCCCAAATAACATCTCTCCCATTTTCACATAAGCACTTGTAATAGGGAATCTTGAGTTTTTATCTTTTCAAAATATATATCATAGATGGAAATCTCTGGCAATGATAGTCGTAGTGAAGATGATTTTGACAGAATTGACACTGTTGTTAGTTAGGAATTCACCAACAGTGGTGTACACTCATCTCAACCATTATTCGCAATGTAGACTGCAAATCGACAATGAAGTGCTCAAACCCTTGATTCCGACCATTCAAAAGGTTGGGATCATCCCAAATTATTAACCAGTAAGTTAGCACCCAAATTAGACGTCCCAAAAGGCCGCTTCGAAGTCTATACCTCTCTTACGGCCGTGTTGACAGTCAAAAGCATGCTCAAAATGATGATGCAAGATTCTAAGAAGGCTCTGAATGTCTCTGATTGCCTCTATGAAAACCCTATTTCAAAGTTCAAAGCATCAGAATCAAGCCAAAGCACTGGTACTTTGCTGGATCAAATTCTCAAGTTTACATGTACTTGAAACTATTCAACTATATCTCAGCTATGTGGATTACTTCTTGATCGCTCAAATCTCAGCGAGACCTAGGGTTGAAAGATCGAAGATTAGAACCCTATTTACTTGTATTCCCAGTTAGAAAGTTGTAAGCTCAGGGTGTTTAATTCAAGACTTGTAAGAAACCACTTCTAAAGAGGGGGTGTTCCTTTTCTTTAATCTTCTCGTATTTAATTTTGTTGTATACTTGAAAGGAGTTAGGAACCTTAAAATTTCCCCTGCAATAGACAGATTGAGATTTGAGTGGCTTCCTTTCTTTTGTTTAAGGCTTTTAGCTTTCTTACTTGGAAGTTGGAACTTAGAAGTTGGAAACTCAAAAGCATGTTTTTTTTTTCTAAACAAAAATAGACCGTATGTTGTGTTATAATGTTGATCTTTTGCACTTACATTGATGTGGTATTATAGAATATGGAAGATCCGATCATATTCTACTTTTTAACATGCATGTGAAAGTTCACATGCAACTCCCTCTCTGCCGCCAAAGTATTGTGTTGGACATTTTGAGCCATGCAAAACATGGGCCACAACATGAAGATCAACTAGTGCAAATTTCAGGTCCGTTCACTCATCAAGTCAAGAGGGCCATATTGCCAAAATTAACGGACAACTGATGGTCTGACTCTATGTACAAGTGTCATCCACCTAATGAGTGAATTAGCCTGATTTCCATGCCAAGTAATCTTAATGGTGCGACCCACATTTTGCATGACTTGGATGTCCTACACACATGGAAAGTTGGCAGGAAAGCCCAGGTTGCATGTGAAACTTCGTATGTATCCAATGTAATTGATCGTTCTTCTTTCCTAATATTATTTTTGAAATATTTAACACTTTATGGAAAAAAAAAGTCATAAATATCTTACATCTTGCAATTTATGATTTACAATCTCTGCCCTCTTTATGATTTTAGAATCTGAGACACTTCCAGTGTTCCAAATATTGGCAATATTATCGATAATATTGCTGATATTATCGATATCGCCTGGTCATATTTAACACTTTGAAAAAAGTCATAAAAATCTTACATCTTGCAGTTTATGATTTATAATCTTTTCCCTATTATGATTTTATGATCTGAGATGTTTTCAGTGTTGCAAATATTGGCAATAAGATCACTGATATTATCAGTATCATTAGGTCAGCGATACTGAAACTGTTGGAAGTTATAAAAAATTTCCAAATATCACTGATATTATCGATATCAATGACATTTTGAGAAGAATCTGGTATTGGTGATACCATCGATAATTCCCTACCAGTGATCATATCCTCATTACCAGGGAAGCATCCATAAATATGCGAAAAAAATAATAAATAAAATTCAAAACCATAAAAATCTCTTCTTCTTCTTTTTTGGAATTTTGTTCCTTGAGTAATTTTGGTCACTGTTGGTTTTTGTTGAATCAAAGTTTGAATTTGGAGAGAAATCTTGTTTCAAAACAAAGACGAGCTTGAACTCAAAGGTGACAAAAAAATACAAGAAACTTTTTTCCTTCAAATGTTAGCAGAGATTGTATTGGAAATCCATGTCTATGTGACATGGATTTGTGGCATAAAAAATAACATTTAAATGAAAATTGGGGGAAGTTGGTGAAATCCTCTTCTTCTTCTTCTTCTTCTTTTTTCATTTTTTATATTGGAAAATATATGTTTTTAATGAGGAATATTAATGTGTTGACCAATCTATTAATTGGCTACAAACTTTATATATTTATTTTATACTGATTTTTTCGACAATACATGGTTAGGCCCCTATAAAATGGAAACTTATCATGTATGGTTGTATTTTGCAATATGTTGATTCTTACGTCTGTAAACATGTTATTCAACATGTCCTAAAGTTTTGTTGAAAAATTCCACCTTTTTCCCAATGTTTCCCTCAAACAATGTTATTTTTTCGAGTATCACCAATAATATCAGTTATACCGATACACGTTTCCCTACCCACAGTCATCAACACATGCAACAATAGTGATACTCTGAACACTGGATGCTTTTCAAAACATTGATAAAATCATAGAATAAGGCCTTTGCGTTTAATTTCAACGTGTGTTGGTATGTATCTGATGATATTCTCTGAACATTATATTTTCTTTGCCACTTAGATTATGTAGATTTATTTTGCTGATGAGTTATTATATACCATTGTGTTGATTTCCTTGTTGTAATTGTCTTTTGCTTTTAATATATTGTGCACAATGGAGGAGATGACCATTTTTTACCTAAAACATTTCTGCTCCCTTTTCTGACGACTAGAACAAAAATCGTATTCAAAATTGAAAAAGTGAAGTTCATCAAAGAAGAGAAAAGCATTCTTAATACAATAGAAGATCTTTCCATATCCTCCTCAACAGTGGTTATCAGCGATCTCCTTCACCCTTCCTACATGATCAAACGAAATGTTTGGCCTATTGACATGTCTTCTATTGCTCCTTCCTTTTTTTCCTCTTTTTTCCCCACCATCTTTTTCCTTTTCCTTTTTCTCAGTTTTCAGTTGATATTCTTATTTTGGTTCATAATTATAAGCACTGTCGTAGTGGTAATGATTCTCATCATGAATGAATTTCTCTTGTATTTTTCAGATGTCAATCAAAATTTGTTGTAAATGTTGTTAAATTGGATTGAGGATTTTGATAGAGATACTTCTCATTAATAGGTAAAATTGACAAAGAAGATCACTGCACAAGTGAAGCTACTTGCTAAAGATGGAGATGAGAAACTTGCAAAGACAAGCTCATACACGGTCCTTCCTCCATATGACCAAGCAACGGCCTTAGGAAAGACAAACATTGATGTTGATCGTATTGCTGCTGGGTTGCCTTGTGGCAGTGAGGGATTCCTTTTAATGTTTGCTCGCTGGAAGAAGCTTGAGAGAGACTTGTATAACGAACGCAAGGAGTATGTGTTTTCCTGTGAACAAGTAGTCACCCAAATGGTAGTTGTGGTGACTAATCATATAGAGTGTTGCACACTTGCACTGACTATGCACACATCGTAAACATATTCGAGTACTTGAATCTCACTGATAGTACAATTTTTATGTGCAGACGATTTGATATAACACAAATTCCAGACGTTTATGATTCTTGCAAGTAAGGCATCAAAACTTTTATGGGGGTCTTCTAATGTACGGTCATTCTTGGGAGAGATGTAGTATATTTGTTTTATTTGAGCTTTTGAGGTCTTTTAATAAATTACCATTAACTTTCAAAAAGAAGTTTTCAAGGAGGCACTTTTATATCTGTAGGGTACACAATATATTTGAGCTTTTGAGCTCTTTTAATAAATTACCATTAACTTTCAAAAAGAAAATGTTTTCAAGGAGGCACTTTTTATATTTGTAGGGTACACAAAATATATTCCCTTTTATGCGATGTTTGCTTGTTTATGATTCATGTTTTTGTTAGTCTCCTATCTTACATTTGCCAATTTTGGGGTATCGCTTGATAGATATGACCTCTTGCACAATGCACATCTTAATCTTGAAGGATTGGATGAACTCTTCAAAGTTGCTCAGGTATAAACCAAAACTACTACAATTCATCTTAGCATATTGTCTACTTCAGAGGAAATTGATTCTCTGCTATGCATTATATGATTTATTTGAAGATTTTTTTGACAATATGTCATTGTGTTTTGAAAACCTTTTTTTATTATAAGGACGATTTTTTGGAAACCCTATTACAGTACAATGTGCATGCAGTGTTCGAAGTATCGGTATCACTACAAGTTTTGCTAGCCAGGGATACAATAACAATATCGATATCGCTAATAACCGGAAAGGGAAACATAGGAAAAATGGTGGAATTTTCTATGAAAACTTAAGGAGATGTTAAAATGTACATATTTGCATATTTAGAAATTTAAAATAAAAATGCAAAAAGAATGCATGCATAACAAGTTTCCATTTAATGGGGCTTTAAAAACATGTGTTGTTGTAAGAAATCAGTCCAACCATCCCCTCTGGACTATTTAACCATCCAAACATCCATCGATATTGCAAAATATCAACAACACATGATATTTCACTAAGAAATCATCAACAATTGGAAAGAAAATGAAAGATTGTTGTCTCAATATATCGCGTGTAGCGATATCGAGAATATTAAGATATTATCAATATTATCAATGACAAATTGAACACTACATATAACCATGTGCCCATTAAAAAAAAATAATCTAATAAACAAAATTTTGATGATATCAATACAGTGGAGATATTATTGAAATATCATCAATACACTTATGATATAAGCATTACCTAGAATTTACGTAGTCGAAAATATTGATGATATTGATGCATTGGCAATAAGAGCGACACCTAGAATTTACATAGTTGAAAATATTGACGATTACATTAGCAATATTGATACGTGGGCGATACTTAACAATACATTGCTAATACCTGGAATTTCTGATACTACCAGCATTGTCGATATCACTACCAGTGTTATCGGTATCGTTGAGCTAGAGATAAAGATAATATCGGAGATAATTCGAACACTGTGTGCATGCAAGTATGCGGTTAGGTTTCAAATGCATGTCTTCAAGTTTCTCCGGTTTGGGGTTGGCATACATGCATATATACACCATTTTTTCCTAGTGGCATTTGCATGAACTGGTCCCTAACCTAGGTAAAAAAGGATGTCATGTGGCAGCCGGTCATCAAAATTTTTCCAAGCAAGGGACATGCTGCAAAGATGCCCAGTTGTGCTGGAAAGTCCGCAAGGATTACTGCATTGAACTGGATGAGTGCAGGTAAAGAATTAAGTCCTAATGAGGAAAATGTGCCACCCTTGGAATGTGGGAACTTTGTTATGTAGAGTTTGGAATTTGTGGATACAATGAAAAGGAGGTGGGTTAACATAGCATGCCTGCAGGAGATAAACTGGAAAGGAGCAAAAGCCAAAGAGATTACCGATGGCTATAAATTGTTGTATGCAAGGAAGGATAATACTAGGTATGGATAGTTGTAATCGTAGATTAAGACTTTGAGGGATGAAATAGTTGACACTAAGGGAATGCGTGATAGACTTAAAGATGAACATTATTACTTCCAAATACGATGAAAGGTGGAAAGGATCTTTCACTTGGAAAGCCATTCTTTGTTCCGATATACTTCCAGAGGTGTGGATCGTATATTCATGAAGGGTGCAAGATTTAAATGGCCTTTTATGAGAAGATTTGCTTCCGGGAAAATCTTTGGATAAAGGAGATGCCCTCTTGCTTCTATATTTCCAAGACTTGTTCTCCATTGCTAGGCATGACATTCTTGATAAATATTCTTATTACCTTGTGAAGGAGAGAACAGTGTGGCCCTTGCAATTCTGTCATAATATGTGGGATTATGAATTTCAATAGTGATCAAGCTTCTTGACCTTCTACATGGACCCTCCATTTACCATTTTGAGGAGGATATGCCTATTTGGGTTTTTAGCTAAAAGGATTGTTTTCCTTCTAAGAGCTCTCTTATATTAATGTCTCCAGTTGGTCCCCAAAGCCCTCATGGGCAAAAGTGTGGGGGACGACGTCCAGTGCTAATAAGATCCTTATAACAAATAATCTCCCAAAAAGAAATTGGTCTCCTTTGAATATGTCTTACAAGTTACAAGAAATATAAGTTTTGTTTTAAAGTAAAACAAACAAACAAAATAGAAATACAACGCACACCAAGCAAACCCAAAAGAATGGAGAACAAATAAAACCCCGCTACCCAAAGGGCATCCAACAACAAACCCTAATTTCTTATCTATCAAATGAGGGAATCCCTAACACCCCAATCTCTTATCTACCAAATGAGGGAACCCCTAACAAATAATCTCCCAAAAAGAAATCGATACCTTTTGAATGTGTCTTACAAGAAATATAATTTTTTTAAAAAGAAAAACAAAGAAACATAGTAAAAAATACAACTAACTCCATGCAAACCCAAAAGAACGGAAAACAAATAAAACCCTGCTACCCAAAGGACATCCAACAATAAACCCCAATCTCTTATATACAAATGAGGGAATCCCTAACAAACCCCAATCTCTTATCTACCAAATGAGGGAATCCCTAACAACCCCATCTTTGGCAAGAGAGTCTGCATCAACATTGGCCTCCGTCTGCAAGTGGGAGAAATTCACCAGTAGGTCCTTACATAGGTCTAAAGCCTCCATCAAATTGGCTACCCTTCATGGTCGGGATCCAAATATGGCCCATTTAATAGCATTGTTGGGCCTAACTAGGATTCCTCAACAAGAATCCATCAATATTTTAACTTCAAATACTAGCTGAAGGTGCACTCCACTTGACTATCTCCTTTTACTTCTGACCATAGAGGATGATTTCTGACCAATTTGATGGCAACAACTATCTAGGAATGCCTTTCAATTTGGATTCAACCATACCCAACTTGGAAATAAGCTTAAAAATACACCTTACTACCGTGCTTGATGAAGAGGGCTTATTATTGAATATTTGTTTTCTCTTTCATGTCAAAGGGACCAAATTCGCATGCATTGACAGCTTCCACAAGTACCGACACCATAATATGAGCAAGGCTAGGGAAGACTCACTCGTTGCCAAACCTACAAATCATCGAACACCAAACTAACCTCACTAAAAGTTGTAAGTCACTGACTCTGGACACAGCATTTGTTAGGTAACACCACCCCTCGCCTTTTAATGTCTTCGTGGGTAAGAATCTTATTCAAAATAAGAATCTAGATAAAAGCGCTCACCTTCAAAGGAATTGTGTCATGCAAAATTTTCAAAAAGAAATTAAAACTAAAATCCAGAGGATGCAGATACTTTTCAAACAAAACAAATGAGAGAGACCTTACCAAGAATCTTTTGTCGGCTTCAAAATCCTAAACAAGCCTATCTACACCGATGAGTGTAAAGTTCCTTCCACAAAGGCAAACAATGGTAAAAACACCAGAATTTCATAGTCCTTGAGGTCATGTCTAACAGTAGGCACCACATTGCAGTGTTTTAAATTGTGAACATCATGTCCTGGAGAGTTCACTCCTTCGAAGCATGAGGTGTAAGTGATGCAGGACATGAAAATTAAATATGATATGCGAGATTTCAGGCTTAAGATCATGTTAGTTCATAAACAATTACACAAATTTCATATCCCATACGAAAGTCCAAACATTCAATTAAGGGTAATCTATGCGGGTCCAGGCCTACACATGATAGGGCTGGATCAATAAAAATTATAAACCAAATGAAACTCAAAGATAAGAAATAATCACCCACATGTGCATAATAATCAGCCTCTAATCCAAGGGATTCAGAAATTCCAATTCAAGGAACCCTATGGTGAGAAAAGAGGCAAATAAATTAAGGATAATGCGATCTAGGGTTAGGGTTTATGAAAAACTGGTATGAGAAGGTAAAATAAGAAGAAAACTTGAACCGAAAGACATATCCTGCGCGCGGACAGCAACAATGGCCCAGACGCACTTGCGTGTGATCATGGCCACACGTGCGTGGGGCCCACTATTCAGAAAAAGGCTACCTTGGCCCTGGTCGGCCAGGGATGGACTCCAAAACCTCCAAATATCAGCTCGATCCGATATACGATTTGTGCGTGGTGCTCCGCCGAAGTTTCAGCTCGCCTACGGGCCAAAATCTGAAAATCTGCTGTAATGAAGAAATCTGATGCAACAAAAGGGACGAATTCGAAGTATGGATGGTGGTGGAAGATGGAAAAGAAGATGATGGAGGATGAGGGTGAATCGGGGTCGATGTGGCTTCGCACCACGGTAGTTAGCCCTTTGAAAAGGGAGGGCTTCGCACCCACTTTTGAATTCTTCCACAACTCACGAAGAGAGCAGAAAAATAAAGCAGAAATTTTTTTTATTAACTTCAATAAATCAAAAGAACTACAAGGGGTGCTTATTTATAGAAAAAATCATATACCTCAAAACTCGTACCATGTGCGCAACCAATTACTTGGTGAAGAAGTAAACTAAAACAAAAACCAAACAGAGAAATCTAAAGCGTTCATAATGTTCTAAATAATAACAATAAGCAAAACCTAAAATATAAAATCAATCCGACGAGTGGGCCACGATCATGAGATCCCATGATGGATTTTTCTTGACTATCGGGCCCACTTTTTTTGAACCAAAACTTGTCTTCTAGATAGGAGGCCCTCCCTGGATGTCGTCATTGAGCCAGATCGATGGTGGGGTCCTTCTACGTACGTACGTGCGTAGGGGTGGTGGTGTGCGAGCGTGCGTGTGGACGATGTCCTCATCAATTCTCCTCGAGTGCGAAGATTTCGCCACTGGTGAAATAAAACTCTTGAACCGCTATAGGATGTCGGGATCAAGTCCCTGAAGCTCTTCCTCAGTGAGCCACGTGCTGTCTGAAGCTGGGCGTGACTTCCATTTAACTAGGTATTTCTGAAACCTGCCATCCGACGTAGAAATTATCTCATAGTCCAGGATATCCTCTATTTCCTTTCTGGGTGTGTGAAGGCTAGGTATGAGAGGCAGAGGCTGGGATGAAAGGTCGGGAAGAGGCCATGGATCAAAGGGTAAGTCTGGGGCATCAGGATGAGTGGGCGAAGGGCCGGATAAAGTATCAGTGGGTCCGTGAAAAGCAACTAGATCCTCATTGAATGTGGAACTAATTTCCACGGAAGGTAGAAGATCTACCTCATACGCATTGAGACCGTTTCGCTTTATAATTTTGAAGGGCCCAGCGCTACGCACGTGTAACTTAAAAACGGCCCCAAGAGGGTACCACTCAGGCCTGATGCGGACCATCACAGTCCCCAATATTGAACTCTTTGAAACGTCTATGTAGGTCTGCAGAAAATTTGTAATGTTTATTACTAGTAGTGATCTTTCATCTAATTTCTTGATGCAATGAATGTATGTGATGCGCAAAAGACTCTGCAGACTCTGATGGCTTATGGGACAATGACATGGGAATAAGATTAATAGGCTTCCTAGGCTTATAACCAGTAACGACTTCAAAAGGACTTAAGACCTGTGGACCTATTGACAGAACTATTGTATGTAAACTCAGTTATGGGCAGTACGGCGTCCCATGTCCTAGTATGCTCCCCCACTAAACATCGAAGTAAACTCCTTAGGCTCCTATTAACCACCTCAGTCTGGCCATCGGTCTGAGGGTGGTAGGCAGAAGAAAATTAAAGCCTAGTATTCATCATGTGTCATAGTGTCTTCCAAAAGTAACTCATAAATCTCACGTCACGGTCAGACACTATGGTTTTTGGTAACCCATGCAGTTTGATGATCTCACTAAAGAACAACTTGGCAACATGAGAGGCATCGGAGGTCTTAGAACAAGGAATGAAGTGGGTCATTTTAGAGAAACGGTCCACGACAACAAATATGGAGTCATGCTTTCGATTAGTCTTAGGAAGTCCAAGCACGAAGTCCATACTGATGTCCTGCCAAGGGATGAATAGGACTGGCAAAGGTGTATATAATCCAGTATTTTGTTTCCTCTGCTTTGCCAGTTGACAAGTACGACATTGCCCTATAATTTTGGCCACGTCCTGCTTGAGGCTTGGCCAATGAAATCTATACTCCACTAGGGCAATGGTCTTGTCACGACCGAAATGACCCGCGACCCCCCCTAAATGTAACTCCCAGATAAGAAAATCGCGAAGGGAGGTGCGTGGTATACACAAGCGGTCACTCCTAAATAAATATCCATCCAAAATCAAATACTCTCTGTTAGCTCCTGACGGACTTTCTAATAAAGACGTATACAAAACTCCAAAATCTGGACACGTAGAATACTCTTCTTTGATACACTCAAGGCCCGTAACTTTAACGCTCATGGAGTTGAGTAATGCGACTCGACGACTCAACGCGTCGGCAGGCTTATTCTCTACACCGGCCTTGTGCTTAAGCACAAAAGTATACTCTTGAAGGAATTGAACCTACTTAGCATGCCTGGGGCTTAATTTCTTCTGAGAGTTCAAGTATCTTAAGGCCTCGTGATCTGAGAACAAGACGAATTCTTGCAGTAACAGGTAATGTTGCCAATAGTGTAGTGATTGCACTACCGCGTAGAATTCCTTGTCATAGGTGGAACATCTTTGTTTCGCCTCATTCAGTTTCTCACTAAAAAAGGCAACAGGGTGCCCTTTCTGGCTAAGTACTCCTATGCCGACTCCTGACACGTCACATGCGACTTCAAAAGCTTTTGAAAAATTTGGAAGTCGCGTGACTGGAGCTTCGATCATCTTGACCTTTATCTCCTTGAAGTCCTTCGAAGCGGCCTTTGTCTATTGAAACTCTCCTTTTTTTATGCAGTCCATGATGGGAGCCACAATGGAACTGAAGCTTCGAATGAACCGCCTATAAAAAGTGGCTAAGCCATGAAAGCTGCGCACCTCATGAATATTGCGGGGTTCAGGCCAATTAACGATGGCCTTGACCTTCTCGAGATCCGCTGATACGCCCTCAGCTGACACAATAAAACCTAAGAAGATCACACTACTAGACAAGAACGCGCACTTCTTTAGGTTGGCGTACAACTTCTCGGCCCTAAGGATCCCACAAACCTGCCTCAAATGGTTAAGGTGTTGCTCCTTAGTCATGCTATAAATCAAGATATCATCAAAGTATATGACTAGGAACTTCCCCATGAAGGGTCTCAACACTTGGGTCATCACACGCATGAAAGTACTTGGGGCATTAGTTAACCCAAAAGGCATAACTAGCCACTCATATAGCCCATCTTTCGTCTTGAAGGTCGTCTTCCACTCATCATCAGGGCGTATACGGATTTGGTGATACCCACTTTTGAGGTCAATTTTTGAGAAGATAGTAGCATTGGTCATCATATCTAGCATGTCATCAAGACGCGGTATAGGAAACCGATACTTGATTGTGATTTTGTTGATGGCCCTACTATCAACACACATCCTCCATGTGCCATCCTTCTTAGGTGTAAGTAGGGCGGGCACGGCACACGGACTCATCCTCTCTCAAATGAAACCCTTCTCTAGGAGTTCATCAATCTGCCTCTTCAACTTAGCATGCTCCTTCGGGTTCATTCTGTAATGCGGGAGGTTTGGTAGAGCCGCCCCAGGGATTAAATCAATGGCATGCTGTATATCCCTCATAGGAGGAAGCTCATTAGGTAAATCATCAGGAAAGACATCACGAAACTCATGTACTACCTGAATGGCCTCAGTGGGTAACTCTATGCTAGTCTCTGGTACAGTCTCCCTAGCCACAAGGGCGTATATCATCGAGTCCGCCTTCTTCTCTTGCTCAAAGTCTTTGGCATTCAAAATATGGAGCGGTTTGGACTTGGACTTCGACTACTTCACTTCTTTTGGGTTGCTCATACCACTCTGTGTGGTGAACTCTTTTCCAGTTATGTTCTTGGGTGGCAGAGGATTTAGCTTGACCTTCTTGCCTTCAAACCAGAACGTACATACATTTGAACGACCAAATATGGTAACATCCCTGTCATAGAGCCATGGCCTACCCAAAATGACATGGCCCACATCTATAGGAACAACATCAAACCAAATTGTATCTTTATAAGATCCGAACTGAATAGGGACAAGACAGCGGTGCGAGACTGGAATGGATGTTTCATCAACCCAGGAGACTCTATAGGGTTGAGGATGGGCTTCCAGCTTCAAGCCCAAACGACTCACAGTGCTAGTCGATGCTACGTTGGCACAACTACCACTATTCACGATCATCTTACAGCTCTTTTCCTCACATTTTGCATAAGTGTAGAAGATCGTGTTGTGGCGCCAGTCATTAATGTTTTTGGCTTGAGCTAGGGCGCAACGCACAATTGCGAGGGTCACAAACTCTTGTGCTCCCTCTTCCTCATCACTAGGGGTTCCGACTGGCTCACATTTCTCCTCCTCACTATCACTCTCTGGGGGCACTACTTCTACTTGCCGCACTGGTGAGCAAAATGACCAAACCCCTGACACCTAAAACACCTAGTGGCCCCACTTCCACGTGAACTAGACCCGACAATCTCTTTACCCTTATCATCCTTAGGTCTGGGCTGAACATTGGGGAAAGGTTTGTTTTGGAATCCCGTGTTAGGTCTAGCCCCAAAGGGGTTGGCCTTAGCACCGGGTTCGTGAAAGTCAAACCGCCTTCCTACCGATGCTTTAAGGTATTGCTCGACATCTAACACTACTTGGTACAATTGTTCGATAGTGTATATGTCTTTAGCGAGCAATTCTCTCCTAATGTCAGGACGGAGGCCCATTTTAAAACGAGCAAGTGTGAGTATGGGGTCCTCATCAACCTCACAGCGGGTCAAGTACTCTTCGAATTTCTCAATATAGTCAGCAACACTCATGGAACCCTGTCGAAGAGACTGCCACTCAATCAACCGCAGGTGATAAGAGAAAGGGAGGTACTTCTCTTTCAGTGTTTCTTTCATTTCTCTCCAATGGACTATTGGGAGTTCCCTCGCTTGGTCTTTTTTTAGCTTAACCGTCGCCCAAAACCTCTTTGCTTGATCCAAACGCTTCATCTTGGCGAATTGGACTCGTCGAGCATCTGACACATCATACCACTCAAAATAGTGGTCCATATCCGCCAACCAATATAAAAAAGCTTTAGGGTCTAAGTGGCCATCAAAAGTAGGGGCGTCTACTCTAACTCCCTTGAGGAGTTGCGCATTTAGGTCATATTGGTCATGATGTCCCTCACGGGGTGGGTGCACAGGTACGCGCCCATGACCAACTCCTTGGCCGCCTCCATTCCTTGGTCTAATATCCTGACCACCTACCTGAGAATGAGCATCTTCCCTAATGGTGGGGTTTGCCCTGAGGGAGGCCTCTATTTGAGTAACACGATCATCAAATTGGTTAAGGCGTTGATCCATGTGTTGTTCCAAACGCTTAGACATAGACTCAAACTACTGGGTTAACTTGGCCATTGATTCTTGTAGTTGCTCCATGTTTAGAGTAGGGTGCAAACCAAAACCGCGACCCGTACGTGTGGGCATACACAGGCTAACTCAACCTAAGGACTTTCTATGACGACTATATGCATCTAAAAACTAAATGACCCTACGAGACTCTATATGAAGGAGACTACACACTGTTATAAAAATTCAGTCATATATATATCAAGGACTACGGTTTTCTAGCAGCTATATATGATGGACTGGAGGCATGAAGGACTCAAACAAACTAAACTCTAAATATGGGGTGAATTCCCCTACAAGAACCCTAGGCTCTGATACCAAATTTGATGCAGGACATGAAAATTAAATATGATATGCGAGATTTCAGGCTTAAGATCACGTTAGTTCATAAACAATTACACAAATTCCATATCCCACACGAAAGTCCAAACATTCAATTAAGGGGAATCTATGCGGGTACAGGCCTACACATGATAGGGCTGGATCAATAAAAATTATAAACCAAACGACACTCAAAGATAAAAAATAATCACCAACACATGCATAGGAATCAGCCCCTAATCCAAGGGATTCAGAAATTTCAATTCAAGGAACCCTAGGGTGAGAAAAGAGGTAAATAAATTAAGAATAATGCGATCTAGGGTTAGGGTTTATGAAAAACTGGTATGAGAGAATAAAATAAGAAGAAAACCTGAACTGAAAGACACTTCCCGCGCGCGGACAGCAACAATGGCCCAGACGCACATGCGTGTGATCACCGCCGCACGTGTGTAGGGCCCACTATTCAGAAAAAGGCCACCTTGGCCCTGGTCGGCCAGGGATGGACTCCAAAACCCCCAAATATCAACTCGATCCGATGTACGGTTTGTGCGTGGTGCTCCGCCCAAGTTTCAGCTTGCCTACGGGCCAAAATCTGAAAATCTGCAGTAATAAAGAAATCTGATGCAACAAAAGGGACGAATTCGAAGTATGGATGGTGGTGGAAGATGGAAAAGAAAATGATGGAGGATGGGGGTGAATCGGGGTCGATGTGGCTTCGCACCACGATAGTTAGCCTTTCAAAAAGGGAGGGCTTCGCACCCACTTTTGAATTCTTCCACAACTCACAAAGAGAGTAGAAAAATAAAGCAAGAATTTTTTTATTAACTTCAATGAATTAAAAGAACTACAAGGGGTGCCTATTTATAGGGAAAATCTTATACTCCAAAACTCGCACCATGTGCGCAACCAATTACTTGGCGATGAAGTAAACTAAAACAAAAACCAAATAGAGAAATCGAAAGCATTCACAATGTTCTAAATAATAATAATAAGCAAAACCTAAAATATAAAATCAATCCGACGAGTGGGCCACGATCATGAGATCCCATGATGGCCTTTTCTTGACTATCGGGCCCACTTTTTTTGAACCAAAACTTGTCTTCTAACTAGGAGTCCTTCCCTGGATGTTGTCATCGAGCCAGATCGATGGTGGGGTCCTCCTTCTGCGTACGTACGTGCGTAGGGGTGGTGGTGTGCAAGCATGCATGTGCACGATGTCCTCATCAGTAAGCTACAGTGTGTATCGTAAGCCACTTGCTACTTCTAGATTTTTAATTAAGGTTGCACTTGATTGCACCAAATATCATGAAAATTCATTAACCAAACACATCTTAGAATAATATGAAAGGTAAGGCAAAGATTAAGTATAAAGGCAGAAATAACAACAGAATTGATTTAACAGGTTACTTATATTTCTTTACAAAAATCATTGAAAACATTGATTGATTTTTTATTGGAAATAAAAAAATGTAACAAATCATTAGAAATATTAATTAATTTTAATGTTTAGTGAAAAATAACTTGTCGTGTAAGCTACATAGTGTGTAACTTAGGCTACTTAGCTTGTAGCATATGCTAATTAGCATTGTTGGGTAGGCTTTGTGTGACTTAAGCTATTTTCATGAGCTATGTAGCGTGAAGCAATGTTGTCAAAATCGTTATCATATGGCAAATTGTAAGATTTTTTAATGATTTTCTTAAAAATATATATTTAAAAAAAAAAAAAAAAAACATAAATGAATAGAAAAAAATAAATTAAAAAACTCAGCAATCATCCTTTTGCCATCAAGATGCACCAAGTAATACCTTGTCATGATAGTGTTAATGGATTCTTTTCTTTCCTTTCTTTTGTCTTTCAAGAAATTTACCTTGAAAAGCATACAAGTATCCTTTAATAATTTACGTTCTTATTAACTTTCTTGAATGTAAAATCACATTGGAAAAGCAACATTTGATTTTGTAGACCGGTGAAAAAAGATTTTTGATTTCTAACCATCATTCCACAATACATATAAGTCACATGATTGTAACCATCCATAAAAACATTCCAAATAAGCCATACATTAATTCGGTGTTTCGACCAATTAAGAAGTAAGAAATCATTAAAAAAGGCCCTACGATTTGACATTGAAGAGTATGTATCATTTAGCCTCTTATAAAAAACAAAATAAAATAATTTAGCTTTTCTAAATGATTCTTTTTTTTTAAAGAAGGTTTTTTCTAAATGATTCGTAAAGCCCCAACCAATTTAAAAACATAAAATGAAAGCCAAGGGAAGCTTAAAATAGAAGAGAACAAGTATAATTTGAATCATAAATCGAGATTTGAATTGTAAATTGCAGGATTCAAATTATAAAATCGTAAGATTCATATAAAAAAGGGATTCAAATCATTTTGCTTAAAATTCCACTCAAATCGTAAATCATAGGATTTTTACAACATTGGAGTGAAAGCTAAAATACACTACATAACGGCTATGTAGCGTGAGCATTTAAAACACTACCACATTGTGTTGTCCCCAATGTGTTGAAGACATTCATCCAGTGTTTGAAATATCGGTATTGTGTTACATATCGCACCTTTGGGATATGGATAGATGTCAGTTATTGCATGCGATATATCGATTGTATCGTGTAATGTATCGCTGTTGTGGGGAAACATTGGGAAATTGGTCGAAATTTTCAATGAAACTTTAGTGATTGTTAAAAAAAAGATATGAATACACACTTATAAATCAAAACATTACAAAAGAACAAGTACACATAATAGGTTATCTTTGTATGGGGTCCTAATTAATGCGTTGTCTAACTAAATTGATGCAAGTATATTCAAAGTTTATTCATATAATTTACAAATATAAGAAGACGGGTGGAAACACAAGTAATATATTCAAAAGCAAAAGAAAAATCACTGGATCAGGTTACATATTTGATTTTATGTTTGGACATAGAGATTGTAGCCGATTTGCAAGAAATTGAGAAATTTTGATTTTATTTTATTTTTTTTAATTTTCCGCAACTAGGCCCATCTCTTCCAAATCTCGAAATTAAGGCTCTCAATCCATTAATTTTCCTACAAAACATGAAAAATCGTGGATTTGTAACAATTTGAAATTGATTCAACATAACTTGCAGAAGAAAAAAAGGATCGAAAATTGAAAATGCTCATCGGATCTAACATGTGGAATATATCTCACTACTTGTGCGTTTCATATTGCACAGGTGGGATACAAGATATATCGTGGGATATATCGGCCGATATCGTCGATACTTAAAACATTGCATTCATTTATAATTTCCCCCTATTGCCAACACATTTGGATCTTCATATTTCTTGCAAAGGGGAACATCTGAGCACCATTGATCCTCCCAAATTCCCACTTTGACCCTAAATCCCACTATGAATCTTGCATGTATAGAGAAATACTAGACAAATGAATCGACTCGTCTAAAAGCTTAAGCAACTTCAACACATTTAGCATCGCACCCATTATCAGCCAAACAATACTTTGCTATCAAAACATCTAAGAGGTTGTTTGGATGCTTGTAAAATCCTTAAGTTGTAAAGGGATTACCGATAATTGGATTGCAGGGACTATTTGGACACCTGCATTTGCCTATAAAGGCTTTACAGGCTGTAAACACATTATATCTTTTAGTTGTAATCTGAAAGTTGGCAAGAAGCCATGTTTCATATTACATGTAAATTCTTTACAACTAAAAAGACATTATACATAATAGAACACTATGGTTAATACACACTTGTGATGTGTGGGCCCACCATAATGTGTACAATACATATAATCTGCCCATCATGTGCTTCCCTTGATGGTCTTCTATGGCCTAAAAAAATTGCTTGATTGATCATCAAATGGATCACACGAGAGAGACGGATGGGACGTCCACCATTAAAAACTTCCAGATTGCATTTGGGGCCCACTATGATGGATGGAGGACATCCAAGCCATCTAGTGTGTGCATGCTTTGATGCTCTCCCAGGGCCTAAAAAAATCAAATCTTTTTTATGTGATTTGCTGATTTAGGTAGGATTTACTGCCCCAAGCTCTATGGTATGAATACCTACTTTATATATTGTAAACACTTTACAAGTTAGCCAGACACATAATCTATTTACATGTAAACCGATTACCACTTAAGAGCCAAATAGAATAGCATGTAAATAGTTTACACCTGAAACTCTTTTCTGGTGTAAAGTGTTTACAACTTGAAACTTTATAGGCATCCAAATGACCCCTAATAGATACCTCAACATTTCCCACTTTCCACCACCATGTCCACAAGAAGCAGAATTTTGTTCACCTTACCTACCAAAACCCAAGATTGCCAAGTTTGATGGGTTTGCAAACATCTCTCCACACCACTAGATGGTATTTATGAGTCTCATCCATGGCATTTCAAAGAACCACTTTTGAATTGACTCAACTTGGCCATAACTTTTTAGGGCATTTTAGAATGGAAATGAGATAGATGGGCACACTAGCTAGGACTGTTTTAATCAAGGTTATTATGCCTCATGTGGACAACTTCCCTTTCCTATTCGTCAACTTCCAACAACGTCTCTTGATAACGGAGTCCCATACCTCAATTATAGGTCTATTAATGAATAGAGGAACACCTAGTTGCTTGATTAAAAAAAGGGATGTGCCACAAGCCACCTCTTGAGCAATGTTACACACTTTGGCTCTATCAAAGATCAACCCAGAGATACTATTCTTTGACAGGTTAACCCTTAAAACTAAAACAATGTCAAAAAACCGAAGAATGTCCTCAAAATTAGAAGCTTCTTAGAATTATAGTCAACATGTTGAACATGGATGAGCTTGACTTCTATGTTGACAACACTCATCCACTTCATAAGATAAGCTTCTCTTGCATTCTTCTAGAGCTTGGAAAGACGTATTTTTTTTTTATTTTTTTCAGAGATGCTTGGAAAGAGGTTTTATGACAATAGTGAACAAAAAGGGCAAAGGGTCCCCCTACTAAATTCCACGAGTACCCTTGAAGAAGCCCATTGAGGCCCAGTTGATGACAATGGATAACCATGAGGAAGAGATGTTGTCCCCAAACCTTCTGTTCCACATCTCTCTAAAACCCATATCTCCAAGCAAGCACATTAAGAAATCCCAATTAACACAATAGTAGGCTTTTTCCATATTGATGTAGCCAGTGTTTTAAATAGCGGTAGCGTGATGCGTAGCGCTTAGCCCTTTATAGTGTTTAGCGTAAATAAGTAGCGTGTAGTGTAAGCTGCAAAATACTTCTATTTTTAAATTTAAAAATAGGACAAATATAATAAATAGTGAAAAAAAAGGTAAAAAATATAAAAATGCCTAAAAGATTATTCATTTTATCAATTATAAGCATGTTCAAAAAGGTTATTAGTTATCATTTATCAAAAGTCAATCCACATATATAAGCCAAATCAAATAATTATCACATCAACAACTTTCTAAGCAAACCACTTTAATTAATAACATCTAATTAAAACCACAAGTCACAATTATGAAAAGAAATAAAATCCCATAGGTTAAAATTATCAAGTATAATACAAGTGTCACATTCCTCAACATTAGAAACAAAGAAAACATGAAAGTAATAATAATAATAATAAATAAAATAGTAAAAAAATATATCGTAGCTTATGTTATGGACGCTACGTAGCTGTAGCGTACGTTACGACCCCTGTAGCGTACGCTACAGGGGATTTACACTATTTGGGACGCTACGGCCACGCTACGCTATGGGCGCTATTTGAAACACTGGATGTAGCTAACGGATGAAAATCGGCAACCACATGCAGTTGTTTCAAACCTTAGCCAGGCTTGTAGGAAAGATAAGAAATTGTCCCAAAAAACTATTGGACAAATTTTATTATTGAGTTTTATATGAAAGGGAACAAAAGAAAAGCCCTAGAAATAATTTGGGCCTTACATTAAAGCATAACTATGGGTTGGGTGTTATAATCTGAAGCCCACAATTTTATTTTAAATGGAAAAGATTAAATTACCCCTATCTACTTAAGTGAGACATAAACAAAGCAAAAAATAAAGTAAACATCGTAACTTAATAAAAATGCCCACCAAAGACACTTTTGTGGACTCAAAAGTGTACCATGGGTATCATAATGTGTGGTACATTGATGGATCTATGGATTTGGTCCATTATGGGAGATATTTGGGCCCCTTTCCACGCTCGAATCTATGCCAAAACTCATCGGTAAGTAAATCAGCCTGATCCATCAACATTAGGTCGTCCATGTTCTCATCATCCTCCCCAAGTTGAGAAAGACCCAACCTCGGGTCTAATCCTCTATCTGCTGCCTTATATGGTGTAAGATCAGCAACATTGAACACATTAGAAGTGTTCACTCCAAGCGATAATTCAATGTGATAGGCGTTGTCATTAATCCACTTTAAGATCTTGCATGGACCAATCTTTTTTCCCTTTAACTTGTTGTAAGTGCCTCCGACGAACCTCTCTTTCCACATGTAGACCCACATTAAATCTCCCTCTTCGAAAACTGCCTTCCAATGTCATCTTTCTGTAGCTTGCTTGTAACTTATGTTGCATGCCTCGATATGCTTACGGACTTGTTCATGCACTTGCTGAATTTGTGCCATCAATTCATCAACATCATCAAGCAACTTGCTCATACAGGGTATTGGTATAAGATCAACCACGTTCGAAGGGTTAACGCCATAGACCACTTCAAACGGGCTCTTCTGAGTAGTTTTGCTTGGCGCCCAGTTATATGCAAATTATGCGTGTAGCAAGGTTAAGTCCCATTGCTTCGGATTGTCCCGTACCAATGTGCACAATAAGTTGCCCAAACTTCGATTTACTACCTCAGTCTGCCTATCTGCTTGTGGATGATAGGCACTACTAAAACATAAATGAGTGCCTAACTGTCTCCATAATGTCCGCCAAAAATGACTAACAAACTTGTTATCACAATCTAAAGTAATACTCTTTGGTACACCGTGCAACTTCACCACCTCCCAAAAATATAACCTTGTAATTTATGATTCATCACTAGTCTTCTTGCATGGAACAAAATGAGTCATTCTAGAAAACCGATCCACAATAACAAAAATAGAATCATTACCACGCTGTGCGCGTGGCAACCCTAATATGAAATCCATGTTCACGTCCACCCACAGTGATTATGGAATAGGTAATGGCATATATAATCCTGCATTCCATATGTGACCCTTAGTTGTCTAGCATATATGACACCTTTCCACATACCTAGCCACATCTCTTTTCAATCGTGGCCAATAGTCAATCAATGCAAGACTTTTATCTCAACCTTCTGACCCCAATAATGATTTTGCATGAATCTCTGCTAATAGTTTCTCTTGGAAAGAACAATCAAGGATGCACAATCTCGTGCCTTAAAAGAGAAAACCATCCTGTAAAATATATTCTCCTTTTTGTCCACCCTCCATTCTAGCCCAAATTTGTCCAAAATCTCGATCAATCAAAGCTAGCCACCTTGGCTTTCAATGTAGTTAATAATCTCCTCCTGCGACTCAATGCATCTGCTATCGGATTGTGTGTGCCCGCTTTATACTTTAAACTGAATGTGAATTCTTGCAAGTAAGATACCCATTTCGCATGTCGTCGATTAAGTTTTTGCTACCCATTCAAATATTTCAAAGCTTCTCATTGGAGAACAATACAAACTCACGTTGCCCCAAGTAATGTCTCCAATAACGGAGGGCCTGCACAATTGCATAAAACTCCACATCATATGTAGACTATCACACCCTTGGACCACTTAGCTTCTTGCTATAAAAAGCTATAGGTTGGCCATCTTGGCTGAGTACTGCCCCAATGCCAATGTAGGACGTGTCACAATCTACCTAGAACACCTTATCAAAGTTTGGCAAAGCTAAAACAGGGGCTTCTGTTAACCTTTTCTTCACCACTTCAAAACTCTTGTGTGTCGTTGTAGACCATCCAAATGGTCTCTTCTTCAAGCAATTTGTTAAAGGAGCTGCTAATGTGCTAAAGCTTTGAATGAATCAGTTATAGAAAGTAGCCAATCCAAGGAAACTCCGCATATCATGTATTGTCTTGGGCATGGCCCATTCCTGTACTGCCTACACCTTCTCTTGATCCACACTAATACCATCTGCACTCACCGCATAGCCAAGGAAAAAAGCCTGATCTGTTCCCAAACTACATTTTTTTTTTTTTTTTGGATTAACATATAATTGCCTGTCTTAAAGTGTCACATGCACTCCATAGATGATGCATATGAGTGTGCATATCTATACTGTAAATTAGGATGTCATCAAAATATACCACTACAAACTTTCCAATGTAAGAGTGTAGCACCTGGTTCATCACCCTTACGAACGTGCTTGGGGCATTAGAGAGACCAAATGGTATCATCAACCATTCATATAAATATTCCCGCATATTGAATGCGGTCTTCCACTCATCACTTGGGCGAATCCGTATTTGATGATATCCACTTCGTAGGTCTATTTTAGAAAGAAAAAATAAAAAATAAAAAATAAAAAATAGCCCCGCAAGCATAGCCAACATGTCATCAAATCGGGGTATCGAAAACTAATATTTTATGGTGATTTTGGTGATGGCCCTGCTGCCAATGCGCATCCTCCACATGCCATCCTTTTTAGGAACTAGTAGAGTCAGGCCTGCACACAGACTCATACTCTACCTAATTTTTCCCATTTCTATTAACTGGGTGACTTGTTGTTTCAATTCATCATGCTCTTTCGGGCTCATCCTATGGGCTGATCGATTGGGTAAACTTGATCCCGACACCATGTCAATGCAATGTTGGATATCCCTCATTGGTGGTAATCCTGGAAGTAGCTCATCTGAGAACACATCTTTGTAATGGTGGGCACCGTTACAATTATGTAACTATTATTGAACACCTTTCTTACAAGTGTCTTTAAATCGTCCATTCTTTGTGTATAACATTAGGCCACTTAATTGTTGGACCAGACCATTCATCATTAGGCCGAGCTTGGGCTGGCCCAAACACTGGGCCTAGATTTCAAGCCTGGGCCCGATGCTTGTGCCAAGTTTAGGGGCCCAAAACCAAGCTCCACAAGGTCAGGTCGTCCAGGCCATTGCCACTCCTACCAACCTTCGGATCTACCAAGATCATTGATGCAAATCCAAATCGCATTGCAAGTTGCCACAAATAGCACAAATTTCTAAGCTATGGATTCCTTCTTCTCTTACAACATTAGGACATCTGCTTTGGGTTCTCCCTAGTTTTGGTTGTGAACCTTATGGATGGATGGAGTGGAGAGCCATTTATGCCTAGGGGCAAGATCTTATGGAGGATTATCCCTTATGCTATGATGTGGGAATTTGGTAAGAAAGGAACAATAGAATTTTGGAAAACTGAAGATGTGGCCATGTGCAACGAATACCAAAGATGGCTCTGGTAAGGAGGGAAACATTGATCAGGGTTGAAGGACCTGAAAAGAGGAGAGGAAGATGTAAAAGGACTTGGATCTAGGTAATGAGAAGCAATATGAAGTCTTCTTCAGTTGCGGAGGATAGGGCCATAGATAGAAATGATGAGGAAAACAAGTTTTGTAAAGCTGACCCAAAATTTCCAGGTGATGGGATGATTGTGGGAATGCTAGCATACTGCCTTCAGAACACATTTTACTGTTCCCAGGAGCTTCCAAATGATGCGAGGAACAATCCAATATCAGTATGGGCTTCCATTCATTCTATACCACTACTGGGAAGCCATGATGCAAAAACTGCAGCATCGTACAATCCTAATCATCTAACCAATAGCATGCAAAATGGTTGGTTATGAGATCAAGCAGAGGAAAACGGTTCCAGTCATCATGTGGAAACACCTATTCAACAGGTCCCACCATGGATTACTTTGATTCCAGAGAAGCACTTTGGTCAGGTGATGCTAACCATCTGCCCTGTGGCTTGTAAAAACATGGTTATGAAGAAATGACCAATGCTGGATGGTCATATTCATCTGATTGGTGTATCTTTTTCTCATCATGGCCTCCTGATAGTGGCACATGCCATTTAAGATATCTAGACACTGCGAGCACAAGAGATTAGCCCCATCACCACCCACCCACCGTTACACACACATGCATGCACATAGAGAGAACAAGGTTATAGCTGCCAGGCTTTATTTTGAAGTAGCTTGAGTGCTTTACACAAAAGCAGGAAAATTATCGTTGCCAGTGGTTTGAGTTCTTCGTGTTTCTTCATTTCAGTTGCTTGCAGATGGTGTTATTCCTAATGAATATGGCATCAATCCATGGCAAAAGCTCAAAATTGGCTCAAAGGTACGAACATCATGTCATTTACTCTGCAGTTTCACTTTTATCAATTCAAGTTCAATTATTAGTTAGCTATATTCAGTAATCTCTAGCACTGAATAAAATATATTGCATAGTCTCGAGGTCTTCTGGACAGGTTGCTACTTGTGTATAGGACATTGAAATGGAAATCTTGCTTGCCCCAATTCTGAACTTTCCTTGAGAATGTATAGTTAGATTCATTTTATACTGGAAATATTAATGGGGGATATTTAAAAAGAAAAAGAAAGAAAATAGAGATGATTACAACAGTAAAAACTGATATACAACAACAAAGCATAATATATTATAGCAATAATCGCTCATTTGTTAGGATTTATGATGCTGGACAACTAACCACCTGCTCTAAAAGCTCAAACTAATAGAGCGTAGCAAACCCACTCGAGCCCGGTGTGAAAATGCCCCTATATTAATCACCCCCGGTGAGGAATCTCGAACACGAGACCTCTCACTCTGATACATCTTTGATGCAAGACAACTAACCACTTGCTCTAAAAGCTCAAATTGATAGAGCATAGCAAATCAATCCATTTATCTCATAGCCCAGGCCCCACATCTCATGGGTTAGGTCCTCAGCCGAACCCCCCTCGTGGGCCTCACATCACACGGGTGTGCCCCTGCATCCCACAGGCCACCTACCTCGAGTGTGCCCCTGCATCCCACAGGCCACCCCACTTGAGCCCGGTGTGAAAATGCCCCTGCATTAATTTAGGAATGTCGTCATTTTGTACCAAGTCGTTATGATTTTGTAGTGTTCTCGTTTCTATGCAAGGTTTATTCTTTTTATTGAATCAGGTTGCTACATTAAGACAATTTATTAAATCTATTGTCAAACTCCCTTTATGCTCATTCTGATGCCGTGATATTATTTATTGAGTTTGAAGCTCTTATTTGGGTAAGCTCTACTTTGCCATCACAATTTTTGTGTTTCTTCAGATTGCTCGTCGTTTGTTGGGTAAGATTTTGATCGACTTACGGAACACCCTTGAAGAAGCCATCAGCGTGGCTGA
This sequence comes from Magnolia kwangsiensis, assembly GCA_037074715.1. Taxonomy (NCBI): domain Eukaryota; kingdom Viridiplantae; phylum Streptophyta; class Magnoliopsida; order Magnoliales; family Magnoliaceae; genus Magnolia; species Magnolia kwangsiensis. The sequence goes on from CM073571.1 coordinate 14,604,124, forward strand.
ACCAAAAAATAATCAAGATCAAATCTCAACATTCTCTAAGATTAGGAAGGAAGAAATTGATTACCAATCAAGGCCCCAAATAAAGAATGAGGACACCAGAAGATCTAGTTCTACAAGTGAAATGTCGCTGGACCAAGATGATGATGACGATAAGGAGACCAAATACCGTTTAGATCCAAAGTGTCTATTCGAATCTTCTTATTTCATTGTTCATTTTGTATTACTTAATTTCATTAAAATGATTATTTGATTTTTTTTATCAGGTATGCAAATGTTAAGACACCTGAGCGACATGTCCGCACACGCCTTTATTTCACATCAGTATGTATATGTCTTCCTATCTTTTATTTCTTCCTCTTTCTTTTCTTGATTAATGTATCAATAAGAGCCACCAATAGACAGGGAATAACTCTCAAGTTTTTATTATATGAATGAAATCAATCCAGCCTGTTCCTCGTCATCGTTTGCAAGCTACTCTGTCTAAAGGTCGCTTCTCAAGTATCCAGTCATTAGTAAAGCTGTTTGAAGTTCAGACAGATAATTCCTTAAGAGTTGAATCTTCAAGGTCCTTTTTGTTGCATTAAGAATTTCAGACATATTTGGTGACTGGTGCTCAGCATACTCAAACCAATGCACAATTAAACATAAACCTAATGCCCATAAATTTGGTTCGATATCTAATGTCCTTCAATTCATCTAATCAATTTTAACTAGAGAATAGCTATTTGGTGCATCTGTTCATTGTTGTCATTTCTTAGTTCTCTCAAAGATGGTTCACATGGATGATTCCTTTTTTTATTGGTAACAGTGAAATTTATAAAGAATCACAACAGAAATATAGCATCCATTAGCCCTTTAAAAGAAAAAAGAAAAAAAGATAGAAAGAGACAGCTTGTGTCCAATGTTGTCAAAATCGTTATCATATTTCAAATTGTAATGAGGGTTTAATCATATCGAATTGCATAGTGTATCATAAATCGTAAGATTTTTTATGATTTTCTTTAAAAATTGAAGAAAATCTACAAAATATAATTAAATCAGGGAAAAAAAAAAAAAAAAAACCTCATCAGTCATCCATTTCCCATCAATATGCACCATTATACCTCCATATCATGATACTGTTAGATGATCCTTTATCTTTTGTCATTCAAGAAATTTACCTTTAAAACGTATAAGAATCATTTAATAATTTATGTTCTTTTTACCTTTGTTGAGCATAGAATCATATTGGAAAAGCAGCTTTTGGTTATGTAGACCGGCCAAAAAAGGTACTTTGATTTTTAACCATTATTACCACAGTATATATAGATCAACATGATCACAACCATCTATAAAAACATTCCAGATAAGCCATACATCAATCTGGTATTTCGAGCAATTAAGAAGTAAGAAATCATAAGAAAATGCAAAACAATTTAACATTGAAGAGAATATCCATCATGTAATAATCTCCTATAAAGAACAAAGTAAAATAATTGACCTCTTCTAAATGATTCTTAAAGCCCCAACTGTTTAAAAAACGTAAAATGAAAAAGCCTAGTAAAGTTTAGGACAGAAGAGAACAAGTATACTTTGAATCGTAAGTTAGGAGTTAAATTATAAATTTTGGGATTCAAATCATAGAATAATAGGATTCATCTAAAAAGTGATTCAAGGTGGGATTTAAATAATTTTGCTTAAGATTTGACTCAAATCGTAAATTGTAAATTGTAGGATTTTGACAACATTGTCGTGTAGCATAAAATAACTCAACACTAAATAAAATTGTCTTTGTGATATCGCGTAAATATAATTAGACCATATTAAATCATCTCATGTGCTGGTAATTGTCAGTTCAAATTTCCTTGACATAATGGTCTCTTCACAGCCTTTGTGGTTCTGGTTATCCTCTTTTCTTTTCTTTTCTTTTTCTTCTTCTTTTTTCCTCTGTTTTTTTTATTCCCCTTTATTCATGGTTTGGAAACCACCTCTATGAATTGATAGTTTCTCACTGTTAACTAATCACTATCCCTTTTTTCAATCACATCTTTGTAACATAATTATATCAAGTCAGTTGTAAATTGGATTATTAACCACAGTTTGTCATGGAATATATGAAAATATGATTGGAAGCATCTTTATTATTATTTTTACTACTGATAACTGGTGCCATAAATTTTATTTTTTTTCCATTTTAGAGGTTGTTAATCTAAAGTAAATATGCTGAATGCTAATTCATTACTTCTATTCGTAGTTTGTACATCCAAAATGGGTATATTTGTCATTTGGACTTTGTTTACTGGGTTTATGTTGAAAATATCCTTTCCTGTTTCTTGTTAAATACAACCATGCACTTGTGTTCTATTTATCAAAGTTGGTCTAATTATAGCTGCAAGCTTGTGTAATTTTGCCAGTTTTGTTTCATGGAGCATGAGAGAAATAACTCAAGCGTTCCATTTCCACTTCAAAACATTTTTTTCAAATCCACAATGGACCAGAAACTGTCACAAAAAAAGGGCAAGATTGCCAGAAACTGTTCAACTGGTCCTGATCAGTGTTTGAAATATCGGTATCATGTTGCGTATCCAATTCTTGGGATAAGGATATGTAATGGTTATCACATGGGATATATCGGTTGTATCATGTATTGTATCGTTGTTGTGGGAAACATGGGGAAACATTGGGAAATTGGTCGAATTTTTCAATGAAACTTCGGTGATTGTTAAATAAGACATCAATACACACTTATAAATCAAAACATTACAAAAAACAAGTACACATAATAGGTTTTCTTTGTATGGGGTCCTAATATGTGCATTGTCTGACTAAATTGATGCAAGTATATTAAATATCTATTCATATAATTTATAAATGTAATAAAACGTATGGAAACACAAGCAATACATTCAAAAGCAAAAGAAAAATCACTAGATTAGGTTACATACATATTTGATTTGATGTTTGGACATAAAGATTGTAAACAATTTGTGAGAAATTGAGAATTTTTTATTTTTTTAAATTTTTTGCAACACAGCCCATCTCCTCGAAATCTCGAAATCGAAGCTCCCAATCCATGATTTTTCATGCAAAACATGAAAATTCATGGATTTGTAACAATTTGACACTAATTTAACATAAAATAAAAGGATCGAAATTCGAAAATGCTCACCAAATCGAACATGTGGGATATATCGCACTACTTGTGCGTTTCATATCGCACAGGTGGGATACAAGATATATCGAGGGATATATCGGCCGATATCGTCGATATTTAAAACATTGGTCCTGATGTCTGGGACTGGCACCTCATCGGGTCCAACCAGACCATTCAGCTGGTTTTATTTTCTTCTTTTAAATCGGGTAAATAGAAATGTGCATTGGCTAGAGGTTGAAATTACGACCTTCTAGTTGGAAAGCAGATGACGCCCTATCCACTATGCTACAGGTGTTCTGTTGCATGATGTCTTATGTTTTATTCCTTCTATTACTTACACTTCACATAGGGATCATAAGTCAGACCACTCAGCCCAGCTGGATGGACAGGTTTGGATCAAACTGCCCTCAGAATCAGGCTGGGGTACGGTCCATGTTTTAGAACTTTGGTTCGGGATTCATTATTCTTTTTGCAGTGAGGTGATGAGAAGGGAGATGAAAGCTTCTTCCCTTAACCGAAGATAGGGCCTTAGCTAAGTTTGACTGGTTAAATGAGATTTGTCAAGCTGACCAAATAGGTGGGACAGGGTTATGATGATGATGATGATGATGATTGGGTTGTTTTCAGATTTCTCAACTATGTTTTACCCAGAAACTTGATTAGCTTGATCAAGTGCTCTTTCCAAACCCTGGATAAAAAAGATGGCATTTCTCATATAATTTCCCAGTTGATGTTTTGCTTATTGATGTTTCTGTTATGCACTGCCCTTGTTCTCTTTTCTTATTGGCCTTCATGTTAAGCATGCACTCATTTTAAATGACAGGAATCACATATACACTCATTAATGAATGTTCTCCGCTATTGTAACTTGGATGAGTCTCTACAAGGAGAGGCTAGCCTTGTTTGCCGAAGTGCTTTGGAGCGTCTATTTAAAACAAGGGAACTTGACTACATGAGTTACATTGTTTTCAGGATGTTTGAAAATACAGAGGTAGGAGCTTTTTGGCTTGATAGTATTAAGGTCTAATATTTTGTAAGTCTCAGTTGTAATGAAAAAGTCACTCTGCTTATTGAGTTTGTGCAAATGGATGCAGGTTGCTCTGGAAGACCCAAAGAGATTCCGCATAGAGATGACCTTCAGCCGTGGTGCAGATTTGAGTCCATTGGAGGTAATTATTCTATTAAAGGATGAAGTATGCTAGAGGAATTATAGGATCCTGCTCACCTGCAATTGAATTGTCTGCTGACAACCAGAAATTTGTACATGTGGGGCCCATGGTTCAATTATCCAAATTGTTACTCTGATGGGTCTCACCATAGTTGAGGGATGCTCCAAGCGGCACTTGAACAACTCAACCTTTCCTATGGTGCCCTACAAATGATGGTTGCGAGAAAAAGAAAGCAACAGCTCACATTCAACAGAAAAAGGGGGCAGAGAAGTTAACGTTCTTTCAATCTGGGACATTTTCAGTGAATCCTATCATTGATGAGCCCGCCATATCAACAGTTTGGATTATCGAACCATGGGGCCCCGAATGCATGAAATCCTTCTCATCAGTAATAAATATACAAGATCAGTAAAAGGATCCTTTAGGTCTTATAAAGGGATGTTTCATTGTTTCAATGCTTGGTATTGTTTTTGTTTGGTGGGCAGTATGATGATGGTGAGGCAGCTTTGCTGCATCAAGAACACACGCTGCCTATAAATGGACCGGAAAGGTTGCAAGAAGCGGGATCGTATCTCACACTGGAAAAGATGGAGAAGATGGTACGTCCATTTGCCATGCCAGCTGAGGATTTTCCGCCACCAACTACTCCTCAAGGGTTCTCAGGCTACTTCTCCAAAAGTGCCGCGGTGCTTGAGCGCCTTGCAAACCTGTGGCCTTTCCATAAGCATGCCAATGCTAATGGGAAATAACTAGTGCTAACTTTTCCTGTTCTTTTTTGCTGCTACTCATTTCATTGTTTTACAATCTCCTGTGCATATCTCCATTCCATCATGTACACCGAGGAATCTGTGGCCTACATGCCATCGGCAATGGGAAATTATTAACAAGACTTGTATTTTCATCCTCATGTTATTCTTCTTGCATGTGGTTGTGTACAGACTAGTGGTAAAGGACTATGCTTCCTTTAAATAAATTTATAAAAAAAAAAACAAACACACCCCCACACCCACGCACACCACATGGGTTCTCGTGGGTCTACCACTGAGGCATGAGCAAGGACCCAAGGACCATGCCTCCTGTGGATGAAAGTTTTTAAGTATTATAAAAATCCTTGGGAACATTCTTTCCAAAGAAGCCATAGTGTAATTACATAAAGAATTGCTGTTTTCTATTGGACCCTGCTACCCGGCCTACGGAGAGTAGGTATCCATGACCTGCTGCTGCACTATTCCAGTAGGAAACCCTCGCTGGGATGAGAACACAGGTCTTACACCTGGAGAGTAGTCGTCATAACCAGTCACCCTAACCAGCTGGAGGCAAGAATCTTTCTTCTAGTCAATATAAAATGTGTGGCATTCATTTCTCGTAGTAAAAGTTTGTACTTGTACGATTATTTGGAACATTCCAATTTGAATGCCAGTCGCATTCTGGTTAGCTGAAGCATGTTGTAGTGTTCCAGACTTGAGGTTTGGGTATCCCTGCCAAGACTGCTGCAGCAAAGGTACCATTGCAGAATGGGTGTGTGCCAATTTCTCAAATTACGTTGGAGGCACAGCCCAAAATGCAAGATACTGCTTGAAGCATTCGTGCATTTTTCGCTGACTGTGAACTTTGTACCCATCAAATTCATGTGCAGTCATTCTTAGACTGTCATTTGCGGCTTTCTATTGTTTATTTATTTTCACTTATGGCCAACCCCCTCAAAAAATAAAAATAAAGAATAATGGCCAGCGAGCCTATATGATAGTGTATTACTGAGACGGGCTATTCTTTCACCTTTTACTAAACTCATTGATTGTAATCAACCTATATAATAGTTTACTACATTGTGCCTATGAGAGTTTTATGTTAACATTGCCAGTCAGCCTGGACAAAGGAGGGTTGCGTATGGTTGGTGGCCAGTTTCAAACTTATGCCACAACTACAGCCCAGTCCGAGCAGATTAAGTTTATACTGACGGGCATTACTAGAACCTTTACTAAATCCCACACATGTACAGGGCAGTGCATGCGTGTTCCTGTATGGCACCGCATAACATGTAGGTTCGTGATCCAACCCCAGGGATGTCACGGTGCAAATGTCCGGCCAGAATGGTCATGTGCTGGTCAAATGCACCTACGGCTGTCAATAGTGCCGGGCCTGTGGCTAGGCTTAAGCCCGGATTTTGCACTGTTCAGGTTGCACCTAAGAAATTAAATTTTGAATCGCCCAAGTCAGGCCCATTGATAGCTCCTCTAGGCACGCCACAGTTAGCAAAACAAGACCAGCAGCATTGAAAAGAAAAATTGGCCTAACTTTAACTCGTGCACAGCTATTTCAAATATCATGGCCCAGCTGTGTATTGATTCTTGGGCATGAACATCTATCTGCACAACCGTGCCCATCCCACAGGTTTGGGATTTTCATGCGCCAGCAATATCTGCACAATCATACACGCCTCTAGGACAACTTAGATTTGTGCAATCTTGTAAGAAATGGGCCCACATTCCTTACATGATCACCCATTGCATACTACTTCACATGCGATGGTCCATAAGAACACATACACTGTTTGACATTGTAACAAAGAATCAATTTAATAGCACAAGTTATAGTTGCCTGTCAAGGAACAAACGATGAAAGGCAATTAAGATGAATTGCTTCAAACCCACAAAAACCAGAGTAGATTAAGAAAGATCATTAACCCAAACACGCATGCAACCGAAAAGCCACTTTCTCATCAAATGTCATTCATGGATTCATAACTACACCAAGGTCCCGTGTAGCGGACGGATGATATTCGCATCATCAGTAATCTACTTGGGGACTCTTTCACTAACAAATTCCGCAATTTGGATGATACTTTCCCTGCTTGAGCTACAAAATAGAGTCAGGGAAAGGAGCATTTCTTCATAAATGTTATTGGTTCCTGCTTCAAAATGGCAAACTTCTCTTCCCCAATAGGGCGCTATTGTCTCGCAACCAAACACCTACCTAAAATCTCTAGAAGAAAAAACACTCTTAAAGACTACGAGTGAGCTGACTCAACATCAGCAGGGTCGTGCCCATGCACACCATGAGCTGCTCCTCCATGATTGTCGTACATGGCCGTTACACCACCAGACCTGCCGCCACCCCTTCCCCTTGCATTGTAGTAATTTCTCGGATAATAATTACCAGAGTCGTAGTATTGGCTACGTCCATTCTGATAGTTGCCGCCACCCCTGCTACCACGACCCCCACGGCCATTGGGGTAACCCCTCCGACCACCACGGCCACCCCCTCTCTGGTTCTGGTACAACCTTCGTGGAATGTACTGTTGCTCAGTCTCCCCAACTCCTCGATCATTATGTTCCTCCACTTCAGCTTGCAGTTGAGGTTTTGAATGGTCCTGTTGGACCGGAACATCGGCAGGATTCAGCATCTCCACCTCATCCTGCATAGTTAAAATTCCACCGCCATCAGGAAAGTAAATGAAAAGCAGAGAATCTCCAATGTGGACTCGAGCATTTAATTCTGACCACCTGGGGAAGTTCTTCGACGGAACTTGATTGATCGGGAACAGCTTCCATTACTTGGAAATTTACAGACTCTTCATCCTGCCAAAATATATGCCACATGCATTAGTTGTTAAACGTCAGAACCAAGCCAAGCAAAACACGAACACAAGTTGAGAAAAAAGGAGAAATATGCAGCTAAGCATGGATCCATCAAAAGAAAAGGGATTATTTTCTTGATTTCATTTCTATGATAAAGCCAGTAAAACCGCCCAACGAAATTGCCCATCATATCAAGGATCAACTGGTTATAAAAAAGAACCACTCGGAAAAGAGGGATTATGGGGTCCTCATGCAAACATATAGTTTGTTGATTTGCAGGAGTGCCATCAAGTTGGAACCATGGTTTTGATGGGCCATTAATCTAATTGGCCCCGAAGTAGATGAGCCGTGCAACAAAGATCTCCCAGACGGCTAAGAGAAGAATACAACACAGTCCACATTGATGGGGAAATTCCAAATATGTTGGAGTAGGAACCTAAGGAAGTTTCAGGGCATCTCCCATCAACGCTGGGTCCCATCAGAAACAATTTGCTGCACTGAAAGACATGCTCACGTGTAAGGAATCCTGCACAAAGCAAAATGTACATTTGCTGATAATTGGCAGTCATGATTTTAACAAAGTTCAATGAGCAGGTAACTCTTAGTTGGAAAACTGTATCTTCAAGAATAGAGATCCAAGCACTTGGCCTTTGTAAGTTGGAATGCTACAGGAGCAGATCTGGGGACGAACTTGAAGCCAGAATATTTCTGGTAGAAATCACATGAGAGAACCAGTTTCAACTAGGCAACAGAGGTAAAACGCAATCAGGATAGCATTTGATCACTTCCAGAAGTGGGACTCAAAATGACAGCAAACTGCTTATCATTACCAACCAATCGAAAAGCTCAGATCGTATACCGATGACCACATAGGGATACTTGTACAGATAGGTATGTTGTCCTATTCATGACGTAATATTTGTATTCAATGCAGTGGTTCCTGAAATATTTAATCCATTTGAGTTTCTAGTTTATTAAGCAATATTCCTTTTTTCTAGTGTTACCGGCATTCCAAATTCAATGGAACTATTAATGGTAACAGAGTTTACAAAGTGAGGCTTTTATGACAGCTCCTTGTGCATGGGACAAGAATACAAGAAAGCTGAAGGGTTGAAAATAATGAGCGCAGTGTTCAGAGTACCAGTATCGTTATATCCATCGAAGAATAAGGATACAGAAACATGAATCAATATCGCATATATTATCACTGATACCGAGAAAAATATCTCTGGCTCAGGTAAACATTGGAAAAAAGGGACAACTTTTCAGTAAAACTTCAAGAGATGTTAAAAGACACGTGTTAACACATTTAACAATAAATAAATAAAAACATACACAATAAATTTCCATTTAATAGGACACTAAACCAAGTGCTGTCATAAAAATAAATAAATAAATAAAAACCAATGTGATTATAACCAAAATGAACTTATATCATTCAAAGACCATACAATGCAAGTAATAAAATATAAACAAAAAGGAGTGGTTAAAATCACCGAAAGAACAAATTCCCCCCAAAAATATCTACAAAAACTGAAAAATTCAACTTTTTGGAATTTTTTGGAATTTCTCAAGAATTTCCAGACCTCTCCCTGGCATCACCAATAATATTGCTAGTCTCGCCAATACAACCAGGGAAAACATACACTGGGCTCGAGCAAAAATGTCGGCAATATCGATATTAAAGCCACATGTCGCCGATATTCTCTCTCAAGAGTTTCCGGGCCATACTTTCTTCCATCCCTCTTCCTCTTATCTAGGCAATATGATATTTTTTTCATAGTTCACAGCAAGAAACATTGAATGCCAACTGGGGAACTCTTCACACTCTAGTTCCACAATAAAATCCAAGGTTTTGTTTTTTCCATAGATCGTATATCACAAACTAAAAAACTTTTGAGTACAAGAACATCCAACAATTAAAAAATCTGAACAAGTGTAACACAACATCTCTACTATTTATAGCAAGAGTTTCTGGGCAATATGAATGATTCCTCTTATCTAGGCAATATGATATTTTTTTTCACAGTTCACAGCAAGAAACATCAATTGCCGCCTGGAGAACTCTTCACACTGAAGTTCCATGATCAAATCCTAAGTTTAACTTTATAGGGGTGTGTGTGTGTGTGTAGGTAAATGGTACGATGTAGTCGACCTCATGGGAACTTCCCATGAGGTCGAGCTGTGTGGGCCCCACCGTGATCTGTGTCAAACATCAACACCATGCATTTGATGGGTCACCCTTAGGTCATGGGATATTCCAAAAATCAGCCATATGCGGAACTCAGGTGGGCCATACCAACTAAAACCATGTGAAAACATTCCTAAAACTCATAAACGTATTTGGTGGGGTCCACCTCAGTTTTGAATGCGGATGAAACTTGGTATGACTCGTCATCCAAATGGGACACACACAATGGAAGGTCTGGATTTGTGAACCACATCTTGGTGGTGCCAATAAATGATAATGAATGTTTTAATGGAAGGTAACCCCTCTCAACTGTTATAGGTGTGGCCCACCAAGTCATAGATTACTTGATTTTTAAGCCCGTGGCCCACCATGGAATGGTGCATCTGACTGATGGGGTAGATGTTTGATACACATAACGGTGGGGCCCACACAGCTCGACCTCATAGAACCATTTCCCATATATATATATATATATATATATATATATATATATATATATATATATATATATATATATCACGAACTAAACAGCTTTAGTACAAGAACATCCAACAATTAAAAAATTAATTGACAAATTCCCAACCCCGAATGAATTTCAGGACTGTTTGTTGCTAATTCTGGCATTGGAATTCTGGAACTATTATTGATATTTCTGGGAGAGTATAGTTGTTGACTTTTCTGATTCTCTTATAATTTGGGGGGCTGTTTCTCTGGATCTACACATGCTTACTTTTAGGGCATCACAATTTGGCTTTTTATAGATATAGATAATACTATATTGGATGGATTACAATCATTTGGAATCAATCTATAAGTTGGAAAATCATGGGATGTGTCTTTAGGGCCTACAGGAAAGGGCTGTCATTTGGTTGCAAGAAAAGTATAGTCCTGGACTACTTATCCGGTGGTCAGACAAGTTATCCATGGTTCATCCGGTGCTTTTTGCATGGAACCCAAAGTATTTGTACATTTTCAAGCATCATAACTGTCGCACGTGCCAAATTGTCAATATGTGCCACTGCCACGTGCCAAACAATCCTTATTCTTGGGTGCTTGACAAACAGCACCAGAATAGCAAGTCCAGGATGATTAGGCCCTAACCGCTTGTTCCAAGTCAGCATGACCCTGAGAGCTTGTCCGCAACCGAACATTGCTTGCAACCAAATCCTTAGCCCTTAGGGTCTGGAAAAAGTGTAATCCTAGGATGTGGAGGACACTAAACTTGTCACAGTTTTTGAAGTTCTCAGTTGAATACTTGTAACTAGGTAGAGATTTTAAGTTCAGTGGGTTGCCAATGTCTCTCTATTTGAGTATTATTGAGTGCTGTGTTCGTCTAGACTCGCAAATGGGGTATCAAATTCCCATTGATTAGATGCCAGTTTGCATCGTTTGGTATTAGAGTGGGTGATCGTTGGCAAAATCTTGACTATGCATCACCTCCAAATGGCTTCAAATGTAGTACATGCGGTTGACAAGAAAATTTCACATAAATAACAAAACCGATCCACGCGCTCATAAAGTGGGTAGATCAACTTGCACATACGGTTGAAAATCTTCACTAATCAAGTGACGGTGAAATTCAACATGGAGAGAATCCAGAGACCAAAGTTGGAGCATGAAGACACCTAAATGAAGGTCCCCACCATGGTCCTAACCAATAACGTGAGCTCCCATCTAGGGATGACACCAATGATCAAATTTTCCAATTGTTTAAATGTGATAGATAGCTCATAATTAAGGTAGCACAGTTCAGGAATTCCATGGTCACTCACATTATTGATGACTTTAATGATTGGCCAAGGGGGAGATGGTGTTCGAACAAAGGAAATTATCGACCATCTGAAGGTTAAGTTGTAAGCATGAAGTTTTCCAATCATGCATTAGCATGGTGGGGCAATCTTCACACCAAACACGTATGTCAAGGGAAGGACAAAGTAACTTATTGGAAAAAGATGAAGAAATTAAAAAGGAAATTCTTAACTAACCTCTATCAAAGATGTCACCACCTTCATCAAAAGAATAAATGGTTGGCGAATACATCAAAGAATTACATACCTTGACATCACAGAAACCAGCAAATTTCCGTATATCATAATGGTCTGAATCCAAACACAAGGAGCAAATAGCTTTTGCTGATGTGTTTAAATACATGCACAGAGATACACTTTCCTTGAAAGCAATAGAGATAATTAATTGAGGCTTGGAGAAGAGTTGGTGATGGGGACATCACGCGCGCGCACACGCACACACACCCCCCCACCCCCCCGGCAAGGAGGAGGGCCCCTCTGTCGGTCTGGATCGATGGCAATGTCCAAGAAGGGCCTCCTAGTTAGAAGACTCAGTTTTGGTTCGTTGGAGTAAGCCCAATAGTTAAGTAAAGCTCATCATGGGTTCTCATGATCATGGCCCACTAGTCTGATTAATCTCATATTTGAGGTCTTGCTTATTGATTTTATTTAGAATATCATGAACAGTTTTGGATTGCTTTCATTCGTTGTTATTTTTTATTACTTCGTCGCCAAGTAATAAGTTGCGCATATAGCGCGAGTTTTGAGGTATAGGGTTTTATTATAAATAGGCGCCCCTTGTAGTCTTTTTAATTCATTGAAGTTTAGTAAAAAAAATCCTACGTTTTTTTATTCCTCTTGAGTTCTTGAGTTGTAGAAACTCAAATGGGTACGAAGCCCTCTCATCGAAGGGCCAACTACCGTGGTGCGAAGCCACATCTATCCCGATTCGCCCCCATCCTCTACCATCCCTATTTCTCATATCTTACAATCATCTACACTTCGAATCCGTTCTCTATCACAACAATTCTTCTCCCTACAGCAGAATTTCAGAATCTGGCCCTGCAGGAGGGATGAAACTTCGACGGAGCACCACGCCCAGACCACATGTCAGATCAGAGAATCGGAATCGAGGCTCACTCGCACGTGTAGCCAGGCTCCTACGCACGTGCGTCAGGCTTGGCCCGCTGTCCGCACGCGTGGACTATCGCCAGGTTTAGATTTCCTACTTATTTCATCCCTCTCATGCCTGTTTTCCCTAACCATAATCATAGATTGCATTGTTTTCAATTTGTTTATCTTTTTCTTACCATGGGGTTCTCAAAACAGAAACTGGTGAATCCCTTGGATTAGGGACAAATTGTTGTGCATGTGTGAATGAGTTTTACTTCCCTTTGAGTATCATTTGGCTCATAATTTTTATTAATCTAGCCCTGGCATGTGTAGGCCTGGACCCGCACAGATTCCCCTTGCTTGAATGTTTGAACTTTTGTATGGGATGTGAAAATTTTATGTGAATGTTTCTGAATTAGTTTGATCTAAAGCCTCAGATCTTGCATATCATAGTTAATTTTCATGTCCTGCATCAGTTGGTGCCCCACAAAGACTATCATTAAGGATGGGGTGGCAAGTCAGTTGTAAGACCTTCCATAGGTTGAGGGATGGCATGCCAACAGTTGTAAGACCTTCCATAGGTTGAGGGATGGCATGCCAACAGTTGTAAGACCTTCCATAGGTTGAGGGTGGCTATGGTCAATGGATTATTGCACCCAAGTGGAGAGCAACGCACTCTTTTCATGTGCTTTATGAGTGGCCAGTTTGGACATCATGTTTTTGAATATTATTTGCATCAGTCCATAGAGGAAAAAGAATTTGGCTGAGGAGAGGAATTATGTCGAAAGCAGCCAAATCTCATGCACTTGAAAGAACAACATGAGTCATCAATAGCTTATAAAGAGCATGCATATAATGGAGTACAACCTATAGAAGATTTAACGGATGTGTATCTACATAGAGGGAAGATTTAGTGGATGATGGTATCCATGCATCGAACGATTGATGAGGTGCAATGGCTATGGCACAATATCTTCCACACACTTTTGCTCAGAAAACATGCACAATTCTAGTGGACAAGAAAGCAGTGAGATAATTTTCTCACAAGAAATGGTAGATAAACTAAATAAAAATAAAAATAATAAAATTAAAATTAAAATTAAAAAACATAAGCACCTGTGTTCATACAGATTTGTTGGTTCAAGAAAAGGGATGACGTCTTTGTTAAGTCGAAATATTTAGCATCCTTCTCTATTAGATCTAAACCATAGAGAGGAGTGGTAAAGTGTGGTCCCCATGGATGCGTACCACATTTTGTTGGGGAGATCATGGTTGTCGACATAGACTGAAATATCCACTTCGTATCGACCAGTATGGGCATATCGTATTCATATCAACTTGATACAATACATGCTACAGGGTTGTATCTTCCCCAATTAAATATATGTGTCATATAGACCTCAATCAACCAATTCAGAGCATATCGACATCCGTATGGGTGTCACGTATCAGTTTAGACTGATACACCTACATAAGCTTTCTTTTGAAAGCTTTTTTTTTCATTTCCTCTACATTTCTTCTCTTTCTTTTAATTGTTTGGGCCTGGGGGATTATTTCTAAGCCATTTCCAACAACATCTAGGGAGATGCAAGATCAAAACACCAGATTTATGCTAGATTCGACCTATTCATTTTTCAAATTTTCTGATTTTCTCCATTTTTTAAATTAATTTCCAGTGATTCTCTGTTTTTTTTCTAAACGTTTCTCACAATGCTTAATGAATAACATGGGTATTGTCTATATCCTATAGATTCAAACCTCATTTGGTTGAATTAGTTGTTTTATACATTTTTTTTAAAAAAAAAATTGGTGTATTTAAGCCTTTTTTAAGGGCATATAATAATTATTTAAGCCATTTTCCATCCAATTTTTTTGATGGGTTACAATTCATCTCCACCCCCCCCCCCCCCCCCCCCCAAAAAAAAACAAAAAAAAAAAAAAACAATTTGGGGGAATTGTTCCTCTAAGTGTATTGAGCATACATCTATGTCATGGATTCTGATAACTCAACTATTTGGAAAATTCTCCTTGAGTTTTTCTGTATTGCTTCAACCCAAAGTTGGGGTCCTTACTCTTGCTCCGGTGGTAGACTCTCAAGAGTTTCAACACCCGGACAAGGGTTCAGTACCGATAGGTGGTGAAATTCCACTACGGCGTAAGTGTGTGTGGTGTATGTGTAGAAAAAAAGGAAACCTATTTAGAGCTTCTCTATACATAGTACATTAGAACTAATGATATCCAATGACAACTCATATACACAATATTCTCACATATTCCAGATAGTTTTGCATCTTTTGGGCTGTTTATTGGGGATGGATAGCAAAATGACTACTATTTATATGACTTTTTTATTTTTAAAATTTTCTTCAAGAATCAAGTTGTTTTAAGTAACTTGAACATACGTATATGCACGCATGGGATCAATCCAATTATTTTCACATCTTTTCATTTATTTTTTTCATTTTCTTAATGTTTTTATTGTATTTTCATTGTTTTACGTTAACAATGATTATATGCTTTTTTTTTCTTACAAATTATACTGTATACAGTCTATAGAATATACTTTAGATCACACAGAAAACTTTTTATCTTACAAAATATACTTTACATTATACATTTTTAACTAATTGAGTATATAGTCCACCATTTAAGACAAAAATAAATAAATAAATAAATAAATAAAATGTGCAATATACTTTATACATCATCAATAAATAAATATGATAGTTGAAAAGTTGATAGATAATCATAAGATCATATATTATAACATTTTATTATACCAATACACGGTGCACATATCGTATGGCCTTTGGAGTGGACCAATACGTCTATTATACCAATATTCAGAACCATGGTTGCAAAACCGAGATGTAGTGCTTGACTTGAGTTAACATCTAACCATCATGAAGGATGGCATTAATATCGTGGTGCACTTAGCAAAGCAGCTTCCAGAACCAGGTCTGACAAAGGGGTAAATGTTGTCTAGCATACAAAAGTTGGAAGAAAGGATGACAAAATTATTCCTGTGTTAGTTACTGAGGCACAAACAAAAGTAATCAAATCTTGACTTCCACCTTTACAAAAGCTCCTACCAACAAGACTTCCTCCTATGATGAATATTCAACACCAAATTGACCTAGTGCCTAGTTCGAGCCTAACAAATATTGTGCACTATTGAATGAGTCCAACCAAGCACATCTCTCACCCATGGGTCATAGAGTTGTTATAAAAGGGGTTAATTCAGGAAAGTGTGTCAACATTAGTTGTTGTGATTTAATTCCAAAGAAAGATGGTCCACAATTGGACACTGTTGTATATGTTGCACATAGGAAGATATTTTTGAAGATCAATCTAAGTAGCAGTTATCATTATATTTGTATATACTTTGAAACAAGTGGAAGATCACAAGTCACAACATTGACGATGAGAGATTGGTTGTATGAGTAGCTGGTGAAGTCATTCAACCGTTCAAACACCTCAAAAGCAATTTCAAGAAACTAATTAGAATGGTAGTTAGTCCCATCATGGAAATATATATATATATATATATATATATATTTGTTTATTTCAAAAATATTCTCGATTTTATTCCGAATTCATTTATTCGCGTTGATCATTTATGGACAATATTTGATGTACTACAAAGGTTATCGCAATATGTTAATTTAAATGAGTGGTCTTGCCTCATGATATTGTGTTTCATGGGATATTCTTACTGTAGATACGATCAGCGTTGAACAATAGGATTATCAAGGGCCACGATTCCTCCCGAAGGCCCATTCTCATGCATCATCGATGGTGTCACTGATGCAAAGTTTCCAAGTGGAACTTATAACTAGATGACTTGAATATCTTGCTGACTTTCAATGAGGCTAATATGCCTGAATACCACAGCAAGGTGTCATACATGCAAGACAAAGTTATTGTTGATATGGGGCAAACAGTTGCCGAAGAAGTAGATCAGGTGTTGTGCGTCAAAACCACCGACACCAAATGAGGCCAATCCAAGTAGTGCCTGGAAAAATGAAAGAACATGCCCATTCGAAGCTTTTGGACCATTTGTTGCTGAAGTCTGAAGCTAAAGTTGCTTCTTTTCTGAGATCATAGTTGTGATGATTTGGGGGGTTGATACTCTAAATCAACACATGACAGTTTTAAGCCATCACAATTTGGCAAAATCCTTGAAGACATTAGATTAATTAGGAATCAATCTAAGGGTTGGAAAATCTCGTTAAAGGAATTCATAAAGATTCTAGGATGTCTCCTTAGGGTCTATGAAAATGTCTGTTTTATGAGATAGAAGCAGCTAAACTTTTTTCTGACTTTTCTAAGTTCTTTGGGTACTTGTAAGGAGTAACTAGTGTAGAGATTCAATTTCAGTAAGTTATCCAACCCTCTATTCAAATATTCTTGGTAGCATGTTTACTTCGTCTACTAAAGCAATTCGGGTGTCGAATTTTCATGATTCAATAACCAGATTGCATCACTTATTCGGAGAACTCTTTGGCTTCTTCACATAACCACATTCTTAATTTTGTCTTTCTTAATCATTCGATACATCTAGCTCCACATTCTCATCTCCGCAACACTCATCTTCTACTCGATGCCTTCAAACTGCCCAAGAACCTAACATAAAGCATAGCTAGTCAAATATTTGTCTTATAAAAATTTTCCAACAAGTTCCACAACCACACAGCACTCCATGCACATTTCCACTTCCACCACCCAACTCTTATTCTATTAGACATCTCATCGATATCTCCAGCCTTTTGGAAAGTTCAGACAAGGTTTGCCGCTTTAAGGAATCTCCAACCAACAAGTTCACTAGAGTCCCATTCCAAATATTGACTTGGTTCTGCTAATTTTTAAACCTCTATAGCATAGACTCTAGTGCCATACTCCATTCGAGTTTAGCATTTACTCCCTCCCAGTGTCATTGATCAACAACACATACTCCGCAAACAACATACATCAAGGAACTTTATACTAAATATTAGTGATTAGCTCATCTATAAGAAGTGCAAAAAGGTAAAAACTCAATGTTAGCCCCTAATGAAGACCCACTATTACTAGGAACTCATTGGTCTGGCCACAGCCAGCAGCCACATACATGTCTTTAGCGATTTCTTTATATCTTCTTGGACCCCTTCTCCTCATCACCCTCACATGGAACCACAGTGTGTGCTCTATTGCATTTTTTTATGGAAATGTTTATAAAATATCTGTGCATGTTTCACTTTTCATATACATTTCTATCAATTGTCAAAGTAGAAAATAGCTTTTGCTGGTGATCTTCCAAACATGAAGCCAGACTGTCCTCAGAAATTTCTTTATTTCTCAAACCTCTTCTCATACCCCCGCATGTAACCTCAGTGTGTGTTCTATAATATTTTTTTTAGAAATCTATATAAATTCTGTACAAATTCATTTTTTCCCTATACATTATATCAATTGTCAACATAGAAAATAACTTTTGTTGGTGATCTCCACAACATGAAACCAGGCTGAGCATTTAAGATCCTTATTCCTTGTTTTAACCTTTGTTCCACCACTCCCTCAAAGTTTCTTAGTGCGACTAATATGCTTGATTCCCCAAGAGATGATCCAACATCATGCATTTTCTTTGATTTTGTAAGTACTATAGTGCTTCTCCTCCACTAATTTGGCATTTTATTTGTTTGTAAAATTAATTTTAATGAAAAAGACAAGTAAACCAAACTAGTCCAGCTTCACCAAAAATGTTCCACACTCCCACTGGTAGTTCCCCACAACCATTCATTATTTCCCTTACCCGAACCCTACAATAACACACATGCCCTCCCAATCAACCAGCAACCCCCCCTCCCAAAAAAAAAACAAAAAAAGGAATGAAAGAAAGAAACCGTCAGCATTCTATGACCAAACAAACAGGCCCAAAGAAGATTAAATGCTCCACACAGCCGTATTCAATGATGCATAAGGGGATAGGGCAATACACCTTCGCTTTTTATAATTGGCAGTCGTATTAAATGCCAAAAGGGACCGGATTCAGAAGTCCAGCATCTTCCAATTCCCCTAACAAAGGCTACCTTAACTGTCATTTGAAAAGAAATTTTCCAATGAATTGCATTTTCTATACAACCTTCACAACATTGAACAATGAATTCGGTACTCAAGTGCATAGAATTTCCATCAAGCAACAGGTTTCACACCCCTAATAGTTAGATTGTATGGATGGATAGATGGAGTGCAGAACAGAAAAAGTTTAATAGCATCTCCTTTGCAAGTGCAATCTTTACAAGGAATAGTGAAATCAGAACACTTCAAGCAGATCCACAATCAGGTTTCAGTGTGTTAAAATCACTTGTCTTGAGAGCATGACTAGGACCTACCATTTCTACCAAAACCTCACTTATAATTCAAAATCATGCTTCCTTGGCATCCCCATTCGATTGAGTCATCTTATAGATAAAATAAATGAGAAAAGGACTGGTTTTCAAGAATTAAACCATCACCATCGTCATCACTTGAGCTGTCTCCCAACTAATTGGAGCCTGTTATGATGTCAAGAAATGAAATCTGATTGCATATTCCGATACATGATCATCCTTTACACAGACTCAGTGGAAAAGGGAGTACTTTGGAGTCTTCTTCTGAATATCCATACATGATTACATGGTGCTCAGCATTCTCACTAATCTATTTCAAAACATACTTCCAAATCTAGATCCTTCAGCATAAAAAATACTTCACACACCCAATGCCAAATCTGAGATCTGTATGCTGCTGAACCCAAGTGGAAGAACAGGGCCCGGTGATATCCCTAGCACTACCTGACAAAAAATTCATCAGGATCACATATATCAAACCAACATGATAGCAAGTGTGCATAGCTTGAGACTGTCCAAGACCTCTGGGACACAACCATACATTCGTCTCAACATACGTCTCTTCAGCATGCATGACACTTGCAAATGTGATACCATGCTTCTTAAATTACAAGTTTAGCTTCAGGGAATTTTGTGCATGTTGATACTTGAGAAGATGGCAAGTTGATACTTGATATTGACCTAGAAAGGAAGACCTTTTTTCATATATGTTTGAATGCAAGGTTAATTAAAAGAGACCAGGCAGTCCAAGCCAAGGGTGTGCGGTGCGCTTCTCATGTGTTGACCCAAGGTTCAAAATATTGCAATGAATTGCGCCGTATCAAGAATGTATCATGAGAAATTCATCAGGAGAAGCATGCAAACATTTGTATCACGAGCAGATGTATCAAAAAGTATCATCCGTATCAGTTTGTATCATCGTTATATTCCACTACAAATGCATAGTATTGAAATGCATCATCGACAGATTCCTCCCCAGCTATTTTTGATGGAATTCCATACAACACCAAGGCCAATAGTATCAAAAATGTATTGTATCACACAGGGAATGTACCATGACACATTCATAGTGGAGGAGATTCAGAACGCATTAATTCATTCGTCCTTTCAGTTTTCCCCCATGTATTGGTCATGGATTCCAAAACCCCATAAGCCGGGGAAGATGCAACCAATTAAGCAGCCTCATAAAGCAGACATCATTGTCATGAATGCTATCTCCCAGCTTTTGCAGCAATGAGATATTTTTTAACTTAGAAAATAAAAAAAGATGTTCGAGGCCTAGGTCATTTTATATGTAAAGGTGAAGATTCAATGACATAGGATAGATTATTGTATTCAGGGCCATCAATACATCAAACAGATCATGTTGATGTGGTGATAGAAACCCTGAAATCTGGTTTCAATGGTGCTTAAAAGATTTCGTAATCACATGGTTCAGTAGACAACCTTCAGAAAATTTCCTGTAGGGTGTATCTAGATGCACCTCTGAATTGAAATTCCAATTGCATATTGCTCCAAACTGCAGTCCCGTTACTTCCAAGTTGAATTTGAAATGCACATAACTGCAACTTTAGAGTTTCTTCATCATGAATTCTAGGAAATGCCAGTAGAAATACAAGCATCCCAAAAACTTCAGTACACCCATGGTTTCACAACACAAGATATCAACTAATTAGCCAAACCCCAATGAATAATCATTCCGACTGGGAAAGAAAATGTGATATTCAACATGGAATCCGTACTATAAACTACTGATAAGGAGAAAATTGCACTGAAAAGAAAAGCTTCCGCAGTTATGGAGTATTCACCTTGTGCTGGTACTGCCCTGCCAATACACCTTCAGCTTGCACTTCTGGAGATGGCACTGTGGGCTCCTGCACCGGCACCTGGCTGGGTGCATACTTCCCTGCAGCTGCAGCCACATCCACCGGTGCTTTCATCTCAGGCGTCGTGGTGAAGTAGTCTGACACCAGGATCTTGTTCAGCCGCTCCCTCAATCCTGCATCTGGTGAAAAAAGAAAAAGAAAAACCCTTCGGTAAAAATCAAGACACCAAAACAAAGATAACAGAACCGGAAAGAATGTAGGCCAGCAGATTACAGGTAATGTTGGACCCTGGCTGGATAGGCTGGTCGGAATTGGAGAGCCAGAGCTTCGCATGCTGCACGCAGCTGCGGATAGCGTTCTTGTGAGACAAGCTGGAGTGGGCGGGACGGGCAATCACAAGGCCGCCGAGCAGCGAGATCAGGTCGAAGTCCTTCTCACCGAGCAGATCAGTTGCGTCGTCTGTCACGTAGTCGTAGGTGAGGCAGCACTCACGCTCGTGTGTGCGGGTCAGCATGGTGGAGGTGAACTCGCTCTGCGGCTTCACATCGAAGAGGCTCCCGAAGTAGACGAGGTTGAGTATGTCCTCAATCGCAGCATCTGCCGAGGATTCGTGGGGAGACTGCTGCGGCGGAGGGCCGTCATGGGAGATGAGGGACAGCTCTTCTTGAAGGGCGCTGGAGAGAGGCTGGCGTAGCTTTTCATATTCTTCGATTAGAATTGAAACGGCGGGTTTGGAACGAAGGACGTCTTCTTGCTCCTTGTTCAGGGGCTTTCCTTGGGAGAGGTTTTCTTCCATTTGGAGGATTCGGTTGTATTTCTTGCGGAGGGCGCGGAGGCGTTTGTTCATGAGACTCAGGACCGGACCATCGGAGGACGTGGCGGACTGTTCGGTGGCGGAGGATGAGGTCGGGGCAGCTGCCGGGTCTGCCATTGAAGAGAACGGAACGGAGCGAAAGGAGATGGGATTGGATTCTGTTTTGGAGAGCGTTTGCTGGGGTTTGGGTTTTTTATTATTTGGGGGGATTGGGTTTTTGGGGGAAGGAGATGGAGCGGCGGTTGGGATTTTTTGAGACGGGACGGAAGGGGTGAGCTCTCGGGAGTGGAATGCAGTGTTGCCAATGAAGGGGAATGATTTAAGGGGAGATTAAGGACACGTGCTATATTGGCACATGTGTGAGAGAGAACTGCGGTTGGTTGTTGATTTGGAACGACCTTGAACGTACCCTGGCCCATTAGTTCTACCAATCACGTGGCCCACGGTCACGGATGTCAATGGACCGGGTTCAGTACGGTCCAGATCAGCCACAAGGCCAACCGATTTTAAAGTAACCGGGCCAAGAATTGTGGCCCAAACCCAAGCCTGTAATTCGTTATCCTGCACCTGCCTGACTCACTTAAGATTCATCAGGTTCACGCCCAATCCAACACAACCCGACCCATCTAATGATAATTGGATTGACCCTACCATGGTTAAGCTTAAAGACTCGACTGGACTTGTTACGTGCCGAGTGGAGTCACCACTCATTTGTGTAGGGGTTGTCTCAGGATTACACGTGGTAGGTCCAACATGACGGGATTTGGTCCGTGAAATCATGCAGATATGGATTTATGATAGCAATCAAAGAGTACCGAGCAATCAGAAGAAAATACAAAGATTTAATGTAGAAAATTCTTTCGAAAAAAAAAAATTCACGGCATAAAGCGATAGAAATCCACTATGAAAATAGAAATTAAAAAGAAAGGACTTGCCTAATTCGAACAACATCGAATCTCACCATTGCTACACCCTTTGATAACCCAAGAATCCTTTTAAAAACCCTTGAAATACCTTTAGGAAGCCTTAAAATTCTTTAGAATAGCCTTAGGGACTCCTATTTATAGATGGGGAAACTCCACTTACACACCTTCCTATAAACTGTCTCAAATTTATGCAGTCCGCGCACAAACCATGCACCGTTTGCGTAACCTCAACTAGTCGAAAGAGAGCTTTGACTACTTGAAGGACCTTTCGACTGATCGAGCCTGTCCCTCAACTGGTCAAGCATCCTGAAAATCCAAAATACCTTGCTACTAGATTTCGAGTCGAAGGGGTCTTCGACCAGTCGAGCCTGCCCCTCGACTGGTCGAGTAGCCCGAAGATTTAAGACAATTTCTGACAACAATCTCCACCATGTCTTCAATCTTCAATCATGTACCTTTTTGACCTTTTCTCTTATTTCTGTATCGCATCATAGCTTCAATCAATACTTCTCGTGCACACTCCATCATTCTTTTACGTCATCGTCAAGCTTAAAGAAGCTGCATGGAACTTGAACTTCTCTGTAGGAGTGAATTTGGTGAGCATGTCTGTTGGATTCATACTGGTATGAATCTTCTCCAGTATTACGCATCATTCCTCAAGCACCTGTCGGATAAAGTGGTGACGAACATCAATATATTTAGTACTTGAGTGATAAAAAGAATTTTTAGCCAAATTGATAACGCTCTTACTATAACGGTTAACCGGCATAGCCTCTTGCTGAAGTCTCAACTGATTTTATCATGCCTCTAAGTCAAACACCTTTAAACGCTTTCGTCACTGTCATATATTCTGCTTCAGTCGTGGAAAGAGCTACCACGGACTGAAGCTTCGACATCCAAGTGATTGCTCCACCTACCAATATAAAAGAGTATCTTGAAGTAGACTTTTTGGAATTCACACTGTGCATAATCAGAATCCATATACCCTCCAACTTTGTCCATGTCTTCTCAAAAGTTAAAACGTAGTCTTTCGTACATTGAATGTATCAAAGTAGTCATTTCACCACTTCCCAATATTATTTGACAGGGTTTGACATATATATGTTCATAACACCAACTGCCTGTGAAATATTTGGTCTCGTATAGATCATAGTACACATTAAACTGCCAACTGCATTCGAATAAAATACATGAGACATAACCTGTTTTTCCTCATTTAATTTAGGACATTGTTTTGAGGAAAGCTTGAAGTGAGTCGCGTGTAGAACGATCACCGGCTTTGCTTGGTCCATCTCATACTTGATTAACACATTTTTAATATATTCTGTTTGTGATAATCAAAGTCTACTCTTCTTCCCGTCTCTATAAATATTTATGTCGAGAACCCTCTTTATATGCCCTAGATCTTTCATCTCGAATGTCCCTGATAACTGAGTCTTTAGTACGTTAATTTCAGACATATAATAACTAGCGATCAACATATAATTCTACGATGATGAATCTGTCATCACTCGGTGTCTTATAATAAACACAACGATCATATTCACTCCGAGTAAATTTCTAACTCACCATGAAAGAATTAAATTTTTTATACCGTTACCTAGGCGACTGTTTCAGGCCGTACAATGACCTCATTAACCTGCAAACTTTTTTCTCTGCCCTTTTAATTTTATAGCCCTCTGGTTGCTTCATGTAAATTTGTTCTTCCAACTCCTCGTGGAGGAATGCAGTCTTGACATCCAGTTGTTCCATCTTGAGATTGTATTGGGTGACCAATGCCAACACGAATCTGATAAACACCTGCTTGACCACCGATGCGAATATCTCTGTGAAGTTGATTCCTTCTCTCTAAGCATAACCCTTCGCTACCAATCTTGTTTTGTATCTATCATGTTTTCTTTCGAATAATCACTTGCATCCGATCGTTTTTCAGCCCACGAGAAGCTCCACCAGCTCCCATGTGTGATTTTTGTACAACGAGTCCATCTCATTGTTCATAGCCGTCTTCCACTTTTCTGCATCAGGCTCACTGAGAGCCTCCTAAATAGTAGACAGGTCTCCCTCATTTATAACGAGGGCATATGTAATATTAGAGTCATCCTTGTATCTTGTCGGTAACCTGCTATCATGTAGTGGGTTCCTTCTCACAGGTGGTTACTCTACTTGATCATGTACCTATGTCTATGCATTTGTCTCTACCTGAGTATCATCTGTGTCAATGTAGACATTTACAATCAATCTTTCTGGTTCCTCTTTCTCCTCTTGATCATTTTTGTGGAATAGAAAGTTTTCATCGTATCTGACGTTACGCCTAGTGATAACCTTACGTGCGACTTTGTTGAATAACCTGTAACATTTCACACTAATGTTATAGCCAACAAAGATGTACTTTTTGGCTCTATGGTCCAGCTTATCTCTCTCAACTGACGGTACATAAGAGTAAGCCTTGCAACCAAATATGCATAGATCTGAGTAGTCGATTTTCTGACCACTTCATACTTTCTTTGGGATTTTACATTCAATTTTCGTTGAAGGAGATCGGTTTACTAAAGAATAAGCCATGTTAACGGCCTCTGTCCATAAATCCTTATCCAACGCAACATTACTTAACATGCATCTAACTCTCTTGAAGAGAGTTCGATTTATTCGCTCAGCCACACCGTTTTGCTCGGGCGTGTGACGCACTGTGTTGTGCCTGATAATCCCTTCATCCTTATAATAATCATTAAACTTAGCAGAAGTAAACTCTCTACCATTGTCAATCCTTAAAACTTTTATTTTCACCCTGATTATTTTTCCACCATTGCGTGAATATGGTGAAAACTTTGGATTTACGTTTCATAAGTAAACCCAACTTTCTTGGAGTAGGCATCAATGAATAAAACAAACCATGACAACCCCCCAATGGAAACTTCTGGTAATGACCCCCATATGCCAGAGTGCACATAATCAAGCATTCCCTTACATACATGTTTTCCATATTTAAAAGACAATGTAGATTGTTTACCATATATAGAATGCTCGCATATATCTAAATCAAAATTTTTAAAGGCTGGAATCAAACATCAATCAGAAAGTTCGTTATGCCCAGCTTGCTCATGTGGCCTAGACAAGCATGCCACATACATAGAGACGTGGAGTCTGCAATAGTTATTGCCACTTCACCTGTTGAAGTGCTCCCAATTAACCTGTAAAGGTTTCCATACCTTTACACTCTCATAACCACGAATGCCCCTTTTGAAACTTTAAGGACACCATCAATAGTGGTGAACTTACTTCCTATAACCTCAAGTGCACCAAGAGAAATTAGACTTTTCTTCATATCAGGAACATGCCTGACATTAATCAAGGTACGCTTCATCCTATCAAACATCTTGATGCTCACTATACCAATAGCCACAACATTACAGACATTGTCATTGCTTATAAAAACCTATCCACCATCGCATTCCTTGTAACTGGTGAACCAACTCCAATGAGGAGTCGTGTGACATGATGCCCCTGTGTCAAGTATTCACTCGTCTTTATAATTATCATGTAAGTGACCAATCATGAAAACAGATAGAACATCACCACCACTTGTTTCTTCATTAGATGTGACAACATTGACCTCCTTGAAAGAAGTAGCTAAATTTTCTTTCTTCGCTTTAGAACTTTTATAATCTTTCTTCATGTGTCCAGACATCCTACAGTTTCAACACTTTAATTTTCATTTCCCTTACCATTGGATTTGGATCTAAGTCTTAAAGATCTTATACCTCACTCAAAATCTTTGCCCCTCGTAATCAGTGCATTGGAAGATGCCTCATGTCGTTGTTTAGCTTTCTCATAGCCTTCCCTTTAAGGGCTGAGATAACGGTGTCGACACTCAGAGTTTTATTTGTGATGCACATTGTGTCCCTGAATGACTCATATAATGCAAGAAGAGAATTCAACAATATACATGCCTATTCCTTATCTTTGACCACTTCATCCAATCCAGCAGTTTACACATTAATTTATTAAAGTTGCTGATATGAGCTTCTAGATCTCCACTCTCTATCATCTTGAAGGTATAACATTGTAGCTTCAAATGTAGGCGATTTTTATAAGACTTCTTTGCATAGATGTTCTCTAACTTCGCCCATAAATTAGTCGCTATTTTCTCCCTCAAAATATTATAGAGAACCTCATCCGTGAGACATAAATGGATAGAGGCTAATGCATTACTATTAAGGTTTTCTCATTCTTTATCTTTCATGGTAGATTTTTCCTCCTTAAGAGCCTTAATCTCGCCTTGTTTAGTTGATAGGCTAATCATCTTAACCTTCCATAACTCAAAATTATTTTTGTCTGAGTACTTCTCAATATAAAACTTGTTATTTCTCATTATTACTAATCCTGCAGATTCAGATCTACACCCCAGCGATTGCTCTGATACCACTTGTTGGGATTTGGTCTGTGGAATCACACAGATATGGATCTAAGATAGCAATCCGAGAGCATCAAGCAATCACAAGAGAACACAAAGATTTAACGTGAAAAACTCTTTCGGGAAAAAACCACAGCACAAAGCGACAGAAATCCACTATGAAAATAGAAATTACAAAGAGAGAAGACTTACCCGATTCGAACAACCTCGAATTTCACCCTTATTACACCCTTTGATAACCCTAGAATCCTTTAAAAAACCATTGGAATACCTTTAAGAAGCCTTAAAATTCTTTAGAATGACTATAGAGACTTTTATTTATAGATGGAGAAACCCCGCTTACGTACCTCCCTAGAAGCCACCTCGAATTTACGCAGTCCGTGCACAAACCATGCACCGTCTGCATAACCTCGACCAGTCGAATGAGGGCTTCGTCTGGTTGAGTCTGTCCCTTGACTGGTCGAGCGTCCTGAAAATCCAAAATACCTCGTTGCTAGACTTCAAGTCGAACAGGCTTCGACCGGTCGAAGGGATCTTTGACCAGTCGAGTCAACCCCTCGACTAGTCAAGCAGTGCAAAGATTTAAGACATCTTTTGACAACACAACATAGTCTAACTTGACTCGAATGAGTCACATCAGACTCGTCTGTCTCCGAACCGTGGTCTCATCTGAACTAACTGGACTTTTTTTTTTTTTTTTAGCTGGACCTAGCAAATCAATTCCTAAGGAAGGAGCATGGGACAAAATGCATTCCCAACCTAGGCCAATTAATAAATACACACACAAAATGCATATCATATCAACTGTATCCAGGTATCTTTTAAGAGGTTGTTTGGGGATCTCAACCAGGCCATGTTGATTATTTCTTGATTTTCTAACAATGACTACTCGACCTATTCATCTGGCCAAGAGTTGAGATTCAGGCAAGGTGGGGTTTGGCTGATACTAGGAGTGTGATTGGAGTGAATTTGATTTAGTCCCATTTGATTCAGACAAGTTGCATTAGACTTGGACCCTATGGACAAATTCATGGGTTATCTAGTCCCAACGCAACCATAACCTATATGGGTGGGGTGGGGTGGGGTGGGGTGTTTGTCCAATTCAATCAAATACAAGGCCACATATGTTATTGTATTCAGTTTAAATGTGTGTTAGAAAGTGTGGACATGCCAAAGTCATATTTGACTTGACTGAATGATGGTGTCCCGTGCAAAGAAGAATTGAGTAAGGCCAGATTCGCAAATCTAGTTGTCCTTTCAACCATCGATTGTAACAATGACTAAACAATTTGTGGAAAGGTAAGGGTTAGTTCTTTTTTATGAATTCTTCTTTTCTTATGTTAAGGAGTTTTTTCCCCACTAATTGTAGCTAATGTACTTTTAAAAAGGACAAAGGTGAATAGATAAATTAAAAATCTTAAAGCAATTCTAATTTTATTAATATGTATATATGACTCATTACAATCAACAAAGTAAATTAAAAAAAAAAACCAACCGGAGAAAATGAAAATATAAATACTTAATTTGTCCGTATGAACAGACAATTCAAGTAGATGGTCAACAGGATATGACCTAAATGATAATCACCCAAGCAAGGTCTTGATTGATCGAAATCTAGCACCGTAAGGTTGTGGATGTTTAATTTACTCTACGAAACTGTAGCAATGGTGTTGGAAAATAGCAATCTATGCTAAAACTAATATTAAATTAGGTTATGCTAAGATAAATATAAAGAAAGATAAAATTATGTTTAACATGGGTTGTGAGCTCTTCATTACGTTTTCCTTTTATAGGTTGTCGAGGCGGCAAAATCCTCACTGGGTTTCTTCATGGTTTAGGATGCTTTGCATATATGACTTGTAGTCTTTCCATAGGGAGCCTCTATAAATTTGAAACTATTTTCAGGTCTCCACTTTTATATAGAAGCTATCTTATTAGAGATCTTCATGACACTATTGCATCAAAAAATGGCTTAATTAGAGTTATATCCACCCTTCCTCTTATCATGCCCTTAAACATTTGTGGATTTGATAGTGGAATTGGATCCACTAAACCACCATCTCTCATTCTTTTGATTTTGATTCACCCTCATATTGGTCTTAATCTATTGATACCCATCTACTCAGATACTAGTCTAATCTTTATATATTCAAAATCTTCATAATCGTCGTGAAAGCTTCGAATGTCTCAAAAAATATATATTTTTATTTTGTAATGATCGTGAGAGACAACATTACTGAGCATATCATATTCAAATTTATGATAGGATCCTTACTTCATAGGCCTTTTATAGACGTGTTGGGTACTACCTTGTTCAAACGTCACATGAATCATGCCATGTGTCATTCAACGTTTCATTTCCTTAAAGGGGTGTGTACAGTTTTGTGCCACCGCATTAATAATGGAACACATATTGTTGAAGAAAAGACGATGAAAGATATCTTTGAATCAAGTACAATTCTACCAATATTAAACCCTGTAATGTTGAAATATAGCAACATCTTATTAGTCTACATTTGTGTGCTGAAAATGGGTGTAAACACAAGGTTGATCCATTTATCCAAATGAGCCACATTTTTTTATGCAAGCCCAATAGCACCACACCTCAAATTTTTGAAGGAGACAATTAAAAGGAAATACTAAATGACATATGCTCATCATGTACTCTATCACATATTTGGAATATTTTGTATGAGTGGTATAACGAATTATACAAGACATACATGACAAGAGCTGGCTCATGTCAATCCATTAATGGAGTTAATCATGATGCATGCTCATCATGTACTTTATTATATATTTGGAATATTATGTATGAGTTGTACTAGTTGTACAATGATATACATGACAAGATTTGGCTCATCTCAATACCTTTAATGAAGTTAATCATATAAATTGGGGGCCAAATAAATCTTTAACAACATCGCCCTGTAGAATTTTCATGATTAGACTTTGATTGTACATCATCTAATCTGATGAATTGAAAAGAATTTTTAGTATTCTCCCTTCAACTAGAAATGGGAGCTAGATATAAGCCTAGCTTGACTTACAAATTATAGAACATATCTTGAAATGATGGTTTTGTAAATATCAGTTAACCGCTGCGGAGAGGAGACAAAATGGGTGGTAAGTAAACCATTAACTACCTTTTCACTAATAAAATGGCAGTAAATTGTTGGGGATTTTGACCTGCGGAATCACACAAATCTAGATCTAAGATAACAATTCAATGGCACCAAGCACACACAAGAGAACTCAGATTTAACGTGGAAAACCCTTGCGGGAAAAAACCACGGTACAAAGCGACAAATCTCCACTATGAAAATAGAAATTACAAAGAGAGAAGACTTACCCGATTCGAACAACCTCGAACTCACCCTTGCTACACCCTTTAATTTTCCTAGAACCCCTTTAAAAAGCTTTTCCATCTACCTAGAAAAGCCCTAGGAACACCTACTTATAGTTTAAGCAATTTTCCTTCCGCATATCAGTTGCGAAAGGACTCAAAATCCGCAATCCGCACAAAATTGCGGAACGAATCTGCGTAACCTATGATTGGACGAGTGGACTGCACGACCGGTCGAGCGTCACCCACGACCGGTAGAGCATGGCCCACGACCGGTAGAGCACCTTGGATCATAAAACTTTATGCTCGCTGGACTTTGAATCGAGCGGGCTACGACTAATCGAGCCGCTCCCACAACCGGTCGAAGGTCCCCAAGACCGGTCGAGCAACACCATAATCAAATTTAAGACATCTCCTAACAATCTTCACTATGTCTTCAATCTTCAACCGTGTAGCCTCTTGACCTCTTCTCTTATTTCTATATCACATCATAGCATCTTGTGCACACTTCGTCTTCCTTTTATGACATCGCTAAGCCCGGAGAAATTACACAGAACTTGAACTTCTCTGTAGGAACGATCTAGGAGAGCATGTCCGTCGGATTAGAATCCACGTGCTCAACCATCTTTACTCCTGTCTTCTCAAAAGGAAAACGCTTACCATCTCACCGCTACCCAATATTGCTTGCCGGGGTACTTACTCACAACACTGATAGCCTGTGAAATAACCGGTCTAATCCAGACCCTGGCATACACTGCCAACTGTATTCAAATAAGGCTCATAAGATATTCTGCTTTTCCTCATCTGTTTTGGGACAAATCTTGAGGAAAACTTGAGGAGAGATACATAGGGAACGCTCTTCGGCTTTATCCGGCCTATCACATTCTTGATCAATACCTACACATAAGGTATTCCTCCAGTGATTACCAAAGCCTACTCCTCTTTCAGTCTCAATACCGAGAACCATCTTTACAGCCCCCGATCTTTCATCCTGAATGCCTCACTTAACCGATTCTTCAGTACATTGATTTCAAACATGTCATCAATTTCTGACTCACCATAAAGGAATCAAATCACTGCTTAGGCGACAGGTCAAATCACGACCTCCTGCAAAGTCTTTTCTCAGCCCCTTTAACTTTGAACCGCTCTGATTGCTTCATGTAAATCTGCTCTTCACTTTCCCTTACAGAAGTGCAGACTCCACATCCATCTTTTCAGCTCAAGATCACATTGGCTAACCAGCTCTAATCATGGATCTAATAGACACCTGTTATACCATTGGCGTGAATATCTCTGAGAAGCCGATCCCTTATCTTTGAACATAACCCTTCACTACCAACCTCGCCCTGTATCTATACTATATCCTCCTGAAGATCCATCCACATCCAACTGCTTTTTAGCCCACTGGAAGCTCCACTCACTCCCATATGTCGGTCTGGTACAATGAATCTATCATATTGCCCATAGTCACTTTTCACTTATCAGCACTAAGCTCACCTAGAGCCATCTGGATAGAAGATGAATTCTCTGTAATATTGGAGTCCTCCATGTACCTCGCCGATTATCTTGCG
The DNA here is from genome assembly GCA_037074715.1 of Magnolia kwangsiensis. NCBI lineage: Eukaryota > Viridiplantae > Streptophyta > Magnoliopsida > Magnoliales > Magnoliaceae > Magnolia > Magnolia kwangsiensis. The sequence continues at coordinate 14,636,357 of CM073571.1, forward strand.
ATCATGCCATGTGATTCTTCTCACAGGTGGCTGCTTCACCTGCTCTGTATCCCTGCCTGTGCGTCTTAGCCTTCCTGCCATGCCCGCTCATGTGGCCATGCCTAACATGCCACACACGTGTAGAGGTGGAATCCGCTACATCCACTGCAGCTCGACCTTTTGAAGTGCTCTCGATCAACCTGTATAAGTTACCGAGTCGTTGCACTTTCATGATTACCCGTGCCCCCTTAGATACTTTAAGAGCACTATCAATACCTCCTTTTGCCTCAAACACACCAAGAGAAATCAAATTCCGTTTCAAATCAGGAACATGCCTCACATCTGTCAAGGTACGCTCCACCCCATCAAACATCCTGATGCGCACAGAACCAATAGCCACAACATTACAAGCAATATCAATGCCCATAAATATCTGTCCACTATCGCACTCCCTGTAGCTGGTGAACCAACTCTGATGAGGAGTCATGTGAAAAGATGCCCCTGTGTCTAGCATTCACTCGTCTTTACGATCATCGTATGACCGTCTGAGCGAAGACAGATAAAATATCACCATCACATCCATCTGACGTGGCAACGTTGGCCTCCCTACATGAAGCCTCAGAATCTTCCCTCTTCGATCTAGGATTCTCACAATCCTTCTTCACATGTTCTTCCTTCCCACAGTTCCAGCACTTTACCTTTCCTTTGCCCTTGCCATTAGCTTTGGATCTAGACCTTAAGAATCTATATCTTGTCCAGAATTCCTACCTACTGTAAACAGTGCATCAGAAGATGTCCTCATGTTGCTGTTCAGTTGTCTCATAGCCTTTCCTTGAAGGGCTGAGATAACGGTGTCGACACTCAGGGTTTTATTCATGCTGCACAGTGTCCTTAAATGACTCATAAGACACCGGAAGAGAATTCAGTAACATACATGCTTGTTCTTCATCTTTCATTACTTCCTCCATATGCAGCAATTTGTAAACTAATTTATTAAAGTTGCTGATGTGAGCTCCAGATCTCCACCCTCTACCATCTTGAAGTTATATCACTGCCACTTCAAGTGCAGACGATTTTTAGAGGATTTTTTCGCATAAATATCCTCTAACTTCGCCCATAACTTAGCCGTAGTTTTCTCCCTCATGACATTGTAGAGAACCTCATCCGTGAGACATAAACGAATCGATGATAAGGCCTTCTTATCAAGAGTACTCCAATCAGCATCAGTCATAGTAGACTTCCGCTCCTCAAGAGCACCATCTTCGCCTTACTTGATTAAGGAACTCATCATCTTGATTTTTCATAATTTAAAATTATTTTTCCCTGAGTACTTCTCAATCTCATACTTGTTGCTCGCCATTATTACTAATCCCTCAGCTTCAGATCTGTGCCCCAACGATCGCTCTGATATCAGTTGTTGGGGATTTTGATCTGCGGAATCACATAGATCTAGATCTAGGATAGCAATTCAATGGCACCAAGCACATACAAGATAACTCAGATTTAACATGGAAAACCCTTGCGGAAAAAAACTATGGCACAAAGCGACAGATCTCCACTATGAAAATAGAAATTACAAAGAGAGAGGACTTACCTGATTCGAACAACCTCCAATCTTACCCTTGCTACACCCTTTAATTTCCCTAGAACCCCTTTAGAAAACTTTTCCATCTACTTATAAAAGCCCTAGGAACACCTACTTATAGTTTAGGCAACTTCCCTTCCGCATCCCAGTTGTGAAAGGACTCAAAATCTGCAATCCGCACAAAATCGTGGAACAAATCTGCGTAACCTACGACTGGTCGAGTGGACTGCACGACCGGTCGAGCATGGCTCACGACCGGTCGAGCACCTTAGACCACAAAACTTTATGCTCGCTGGACTTTGAATCAAGCAGGATACGACTTGTCGAGCCGCTCCCACGACCGATCGAGCAGCACCATAATCAGATTTAAGACATCTCCTAACATAGATTTCTATATGTTTCATTCGAGCATGAAAAATGGGATTGACGGCCATATACACTACGCTGAGAGTACCACATAAGAAAATGGTCAGCATAAATTGGATGAATCTGATGTCAAGAAGAATAAATGATAACCAAGTGAGTTCATCCCTAACAAAATAGCAAACGCCATTGCATAGTGTTCCACGTCTATGTTAGAATAATCAATGATTGGTGGTTTCTTGTAGCTCTAAGGGTCCATTTGGATACCACCAAATAAATTACTTTTTCTACTTACAATATTAGGTAAGAAACTTATTTGAGATAAGTAAGTTTGGTTTAAAACTAATTATTAGTAACTTTTTTTAAAAAAAAACTTAAAGTTACTTAATCATTTCAAATTAATTAGTAGAAGTCAAGATAAGTTACTTGAGGCATAAATAACTTAAGTAACTCATGATCCAAATGCTCCCCTGAGAGCAACAATTAAAACTAAAAACAGTACAAAGCCTGGTAGTTGACCAAGGTGTAGTGGGGCATCCTGTCTAATTGACATTGGAGAAAGCATAAAGTTTTATTATGCTTGGAGCAGTAATACAAATACCGAATTCAATAGTGCCACATACGTATCTTAGAATCCATTTTACCAACTGATAATAACCCACTGTAAGTTGATGCATATGTTGATAAGCTGTGTTAATGGGGGCAAGTCATTCTAAGGTGATAGAGCCCAATAAGACTTGGAAGTGAGATGGATCAATATTTTGTATGAGTGCACGTGATGTGCTTGATAAGAGTTGGCACATGCTAATCTCTTTAGGGGTAGTTTGGCATCATGGATTTGGAGGGATTTCAAATCCCCTAGGTTGTTTGGCCACCATAAAGTAACTGGGGGTTTTAAATCCCTCAATCAGTATGGGGGTTTGAAATCAAAGGTGAGACATTGAATTACATCTAAAATTATTCCTTAGTTGCATGTGTAATATGTGTATCACTAAATTATTAATCTATTGGACACATGACCCACTAAAGATATCCTAAAATAATTAGATTATCAATTATGTTGAGGTCAAAATCTGGACGACTCTCCACTTCCACCCGTGAGGTCCGACCCGCTTCAACGTTCTTAACTTGCGCACTAACAAGTAAAGGAGACCCTAGCTAAGCCGGGGGACCCTCCGATGCTTAAGTCAGGTCAAGAGAATCTGGGTTTAAGTTGAAGAGTAGAGAGAGAGTGTAAGATGTTACGTACCTGTAGCAATGAGGTTTCATCGTATTTATACCTGATCGTCGGACGGTCTGGGTCCGTTAATCTCAGCACGATTCGCTCAATCAGTGGGATCTTCAGATCGTGGAGATATTGCACGTGATCCAATGATTGTGCGGTGTGTCATATGTATCTGCGGGTGAAGTAACCGATCACGTCTATTTATGGTAATTTCTAAGTTCAGCACATGGAACGCCCACCTTAAGATCCGGCCTCGGCTCGATTCTTCTGGTTAACGAGGCTCCAACCAGTGTGTTTGCAAGCCTTCATCATTAACTCGTTGAATGAGGATCGTATCTCTAGTCCGAGCAGGGCTCTGGCCTGAACTAATGGACCTGGCCTCTTGCCCGTCGGGCGCTCCGAGAGTCTTCCTTCTGAGGTCTGAGACTGGGTGTTGGACTCGTCTTGTCGAGTCGGGTTTTCTTGGTCTCATATCATTTTGAGCCTATCCGTTCTCTAGCCTTGGAGTAGAGGCACCTTTGCTGCTTATTGGTGAATTCTTCAGTTACGCGCATCACGTTGGATGTTCGCATGCCCGATTGGGTGAGCATGGCGTCTGCTCTTGGAATTGTGAGGGACTCAGATCTTCTCATACAAATTATATTACTATGGTTAAAAATTGTTGATTAGTCACTTAGACGTGATCGTGTGTGGCCCATTCGAAACTTGAAATTTCATCATTTTCTGGCAAAGTATATATTTCAACGGGCTTATTACAACTATTGTGTCAAAAGTTACATAAGTTCACTAATTAGAGATATTAAAATTAATTTAGTAAGTAAATTCAAACCCCTACAAATATACTATGAATAACTACTTTTGAATTAAATTTAATTCTCAATCTAGGGTGCCAAAGACATTAAGAGGATTTCAAATCCAGGGCTCAGACAGGCCATTAGGATCTAATGAATCTTTTATTTATAAAATTTCCATGATTTGACTATTAAATTTCCATGAGTATTTTTACGAACTAGAAATTTCAACTTTGAGCTCCAACTGGTAGCATGGTCTGGATCTCACACACCTGTGACAAGTTAGCATATGTGGTTCGTTACGCTACCTCGATTTTTCCGGGCTCCAATCTTTAGCATTTTTCTTTCTTTGAAATTACCCGAGGGTTGAGAGTGACACACGCACCCTTCACACCGAGTCATCCTCGCACTCGTGGAGCACATCCAATTCGCGCCATCCCTTGCTTTACTAAACGTACAGGTGACATGTGATTCTATTGTTTTTTTTGGGGGACCACTCATACGGTGGCTTCATCGAATAGACAGCTCGGATTTCCTAAGGAGTGACATATGTACATGGCTGAGGGTGCGTGGGGCTAGCAAACCAAGATTTTATCAAATCTGAATGAAAACTTATCCTCGAAGTACTCCACTATATATGCGGCAATCGTCTAAGTCAATCCAAACCGTTGATCTTGTGGGACACCATGTGTGGCCCGTAGGTCAAATATCACTGACTACAAACTTTCTCAACTGCTGCATCAAGGATGTGCAGTTTGACCATTGACAATGGAGGCTAATCTTGAGAGGGCCTCTGGTCTATGTGCCTCTACCGTCCCTCTAGGAGTGTTAAGGGGCCGGGCTCGGGCCTAAACATCACGAAGCAGTTCAAATTACGGACGAAGACTAACGACGGCCGGGCCCGTTGACGGGCCAACGTCCCTTCATTAAGGAAGCGGATTGTGTACTGAGTAAACTCTGTGAGGTACACAGTGATTGATGTGTTTTATCCATTCCTTCCTTCATAATTTTAGGTTTGAGCCTATAATTGAAGTATATTCAGACCCCAATTGGACCACATCACAGAAACAGTGTGAATTAAACATTTACCATTGAAAATTTCTTAAGGGCCATGGAAGTTTTGGATCAAGTTTGTATTTGTGTTTCCCATTCGTCCAATGTTTGTGTGATCTCATGAACAGGTTGGATGAGAAATAAACATTACTATGGGTCTTATAAAGGTTTCAACGGTGAAAATCATTATTACAACTGTTTCTTATGGTATGGTCAACTTGATCTTTGGGTATGCTTAAATATTGGTCTCAACCACTAAAATAAGATGCAAAAATGGATGGATGGCGTGGATAGACCAGATACATTCAGGGTGGGCCCAACCAAGTTTACATCTTCTCATATATTTGATTTAACTAACTCAGTACGATCAGAGCGTACTGAGTAACTCGGTACACAATCCGATTTCCTTCGTTAAATGGTGGAAAACCATACTCCACATAAACGGCATGGATGTGGTACGGTGCAGGCCCTCCGAGCAACAGGAGGACTCATTGTGAATGGAGCGTTTGCAATAAGAAAGTAGCATTAAGGATAATCTTACGCGACCAGCTGGTGGCCAAAGTTGGACGGCTAGAAAGAGAATAGCAAATGGTCGAAATTAAGATTCAAAAATAAGAAAGTTAAGATCATTTTGTCAGTGTGATTTTCTAGGAAGTTAAGATCATTTTGTCAGTGTGATTTTCTAGGCTATGCTCCTTCCACCATCATATGCTGTCCAATCTTTACATGGAATTATTTGATATACTCTGGCTGGGAATGACGTTAGATACGCTGGCACTTAGAAAGGATACAATAAATATATATATATATATATATATATATATATATATATATATATATATATATATATAGCTGTTTACACCAATCTGACATAAGTTAAATCAAATATATGAAAAGATGTAACATGCTGGCACCATCATATATAATATCTGAGAACATATTTGTAAAGAGGCGTAGGGAGATTTTGAGGATCCGTACTCTTGCTCGGGTGGTAGACTGTCAGGAGTTTCAAGACCTGGTCAAGGGTTTCGAATAGCCATGGGTGGTGAAATTCCACTAGTGTGAGTGTGTGGGGTGTGTGTGCGTGTGTGTGTATACATAAAAAAGATTTAAAGGCTTAAGAGAAGTCTTAGTCAGGACATGCTCATGAACCAATAGATTAAGTGGCCACTAATTCTACAGTAGCTCCCAAATGTATGGACGACATAAATCATAGAGGCAATCACACTTCTAGTTGTGACTGATGATACATGGTAGGAGGACAGAAGCCACAAATATGCGGAAGTTTTAGAAACGTGCGAACCAATGGAACGATAAGGTAGTGATGCATATTGAAACATGGCCACACACGATTGGTTGCACGTATTAGGCTTATTACCACAAAAGAAAAGCCACTTGACAAAGGTGCGGCAAGAAAGAAAAGCCACCTAGACAAAGGTGTGGTAAAAGAGAAAAGCCATTAGAAAGAGGAATCACGGTAGGCTAAAATTACTATTTGGTTAGTTGATTAACCTCACATGTTAAGGATATCATTCATAAAACTATCATCTATCCAAATCTGTAAAAACAGTAGAGAACGAAGAATTCCATATCCTCCCTGATGTAGGGGAGGACATGAGGTTAAGCACCATCTTTCTTAAGAGGATAACTATTTCAAATCCATGGAACTTCTCTGAACTCCTCATAGTGACTTCTTGAACCCATGAGGAAAGAAAACAAGAAAATAAAAATAGATTCTAATAAATTTGAAATTGACTATTTATAGATGGTCGTAATGTTTACTAGCGCACAAGGTTTTCAGCCAAAAATAGCATCCTATTTGGCTTCGCTAAGTTGTTCTCTTAATTTTTCCGAGCTCTTTTCGCATTGGGCACAACTCCTAAAGCTCAACGGATGAAGAGTTATAATCAAATTAAAACTTACTATTTATAGTAAAAACGGAATTAAAATTGGGAAATGATGGTCAATTTGGCGGTGTTTCACAAATCCGGCTTGTGTAACTCGGCGTGGCTAAGTTGGGTGGCTAAAGTAGCTCGTTCTAGCCCAAAATTATATATTTTATGTCTGATAACTCATTCTGAATTGCGAGATACGCCTAATTTAAGGTTCGATAGTTTGGATCACTTTTGTCATCGACCGAGCCTTTTTTGTTCCATCTTAGGCATATAACTATCGGCGACTGATGTAGGACATGAAATTTAAATATAATATGCAAGAATTTAGGCTTAGATCAGACTAATGCAGAACGATCACATAATAATTCCACATCTCGCACAAAAGTTCAAACATTCAAGTAAAGGAGAATTCAGATGGGTCTAGGCCTACACATATTAGGGTCGAGTCAATTAAAATTATGGACCAAACGATGCTTAAAGAGAAATAAAAATCAACCACACATGCATAAGAGACAATCCTTAATCCAAGGGATTTCCCAATCTCAATTTAAGAAATCCTAAGGTGAAAAAAGGGGACAAATAAATTAGGGCTAATGCAAACTAATGCTAGGGTTTAGAAAATACGAATGAAAAGAGAAAAATCAGAGAAAAACCTGACTTGAAAAAATCTCCTACGTGCAGATGGTGACCCGGAACTGACGCACGTGCGCGGGTGAGCTGACTGCATATTGAGACTCAAATATTGCACAATTTCTCCATTTACATCTTGGTTTTATAAACACGAATCAGCTTAATGTTCTATTTTACTCATGTATGTGATGCAAGGTAAATTTAAGAGCTTGAATTGAAAAGGGTGTTAAAAAGTATGGATTTGATGCTCAAGAATCACAAGGCAAGGGATGAATATTAGGAGACTAAGATTGAAGAATTCACATGTTAAAGATCTAAAAAAATCAAGTAAAGAATGAAAAGAATTGAAGATTTGAAGTGAAGAATCATGAAATCATCTTGAAAAGTGTATTTTGAAGCTCTAAAGTCTATTTTGAAAAACTGTGTAGTGAAAAATCTATTTTAAACAAACTGTGCAGCGAGAAGTCTATTTTGAAAAACTATATAAATATGAGGCGGTTTCTAAAGTTTTCTAACTTTGTACGAAAAGTAGAGTTCCGCACTTATAAATAGGGCTTCGTAGAGTATTCCTAAACATTATTGAAGGCATCCCAAAGAAAAATTTAGGATTTTTAAAGAGTTTTTAATTTTATTAAAGTTTTATAAGTTAATTTTTTAAAATTTTTTTAGATATTTTCTATTTGCATTTTTTCTTTCTTGTTGCTTTTTATTTCAGCAATTTAATTATATTTTTCTAAGTTCCTTCTATCTTGGCTAGAAGGGAAACATATGGGTTTAATAATTCTTTAAGTTATGATTATTGATTGTTTTAATGATGAGAAGAATGGTGTATGCATGTTATCTATTGTTTATATTTTATTTTTTTATTCTCTTGTGAGATCCATATATTTCCATCATATGAGATCCACATTGATGGATAGGCTTACTCTAGATCAATCAGATTTCCTAAATAGAAGAGATTTTTAACCTGTTATATTTCTTTGATTTTCATTATCTCATTGATATTGAATTCTTAAAATCACTGACGATACAAATCTATGATTTTCTAATATTTTATGTCACTTATTAAAATATTTAAACTGTTTTATTTTCCAATTAAGTTGTCTATAGTGCTCAGATCCTAGTTGTGTTATCCAAGTTATCATGATTTTGGAACATTAACCTATGTATGGAACTTTGAAGCTTGGGTATTATTTTAATTCAGTTGAATTACATCCATTCAAAAATTTCAAAATCAAATCATTAGTTTATTTTTTATCACTTAGTTTGTTTTGCATTTAATTTTTTTTCTCACAATTCATCTCCCTGTGGGATCAACCCTATATTCACGAGATACTACTTACGAACCTCTGCACTTGGAGGCAAGCAATCACCACACATGTGATGGAAGCCCGCCTCCCCAAAGTGACACCTAGACCTTGGTTGGCTAGGGGAGACCTCAAAGCCCTCCAAGTTTGACGACGATTTGACGTAAGGTCGAGGCGTAGTGCTTCGCAGAAGTCTCAGCTCTCCTATGGGTCCAAATTTTGAAAATTGGCTGTATGGATATAAATAACTGCAAAAAGCTGTAAAATTCAAAGCAATAATAATGGTAGAAGATGAGATATGTGAATGAGAGATGATAAGGATGGATGGGGATAGATGTGACTTCACACCATGTAATTATCCCTTTGAAAAGGGAGGGTTTCGCACCCATTTTTGAATTCTTCCACAACTCACTAAGAGAGTAGAAAATAAAGCAAGAATTTTTATTAAGCTTCAATGCATCAAAAGAGCTACAAGGAGTGCCTATTTATAGAAAAATTCTATACTCAAAACTCGCGCCATGTGCACAATCTATTACTTGGCGATCAAGTAAACTAAAATAAAAACCAAGTAAAGAAATCTAAAGTGCTCACGATGTTCTAAATAAAGCAAAAGTTAAAATATGAAATCAATCCAACTAGTGGGTCATGATCATGAGATCCCATGATGAGTTTTCTTTACTATCAAGTCCACTCTTTTGAATTAAAACTTCGTCTTTTAGTTAGGAGGCCCTTCCTGGACATCGTCATGGAGCCAGATCGACGGTAGGGCCCTCCTTCTTCATACATACATGCATGGGGGGTGGTGTGCATGCACGTGTAGACGGCGTGTGGACATGTGTGTGCACGATATCCTCATCAACTCTTCCCGGTTGTGAAGATTTCGCCACTGGCGAAATAAAACTCCTGAACCGCTTAAAGATATCATGATCAGGTCTCTAAAGCTCTTTCTCAGTGAGCCACGTGTTGTCTGAAGCTGAGCATGACTTCTATTTAACCAGGTACCTCTGAAAATCGCAATCCGACGTGGAAACTATCGCATGGTCTAAGATATCTTCTATTTTCTCTCTGGGTGTGTGAAGGGTAGGTATGGGATGTAGAAGTTGGGAAGAAAGGTCGGGGAGAAATCATGGAGCAAGGGGCAAATCCAGAGAATCAGGATGGGTGGGCGAAGGGCCGGACAATGTATCAGTGGGTCCTTGAAAAATAACTAGATTATTCACATTAAATGTAGAACTAATTCCCATGAAAAGTGAAAGATCTACCTCATACGCATTGAGACCATTTTGTTTTAAGGGTTCAGCGCTACGCGCGTGTAACTTGCAAACGGCTCCTAGAGGATACCGCTCGGGCCTGATGTGGACCATTATAGAGTCCCCAATATTGAATTCTTTAAAACGTCTATGTTGGTTTGTAAAAAATTTGTAATGTTCATTACTAGTAGTGATCTTATGCCTGATTTCTTGATGCAATGAATGTATGTTATACGCAAAAGACTCTGCAGACTCTTGTAGCCTATGAGACAATGATATAAGGACAAGGTCAATAGGTTTTCTAGGCTTGTAACCAGTAACAACGTCAAAAGGACTTAGACCTGTGGACCTATTGACAGAACTATTGAATGCAAACTTAGCTATGGGTAGTATGGTGTCTCATGTCCTGGTATGCTCCCCCATTAAACATCGGAGCAAACTCCCTAATCTCCTATTAACCACCTCAGTCTAGCCATCAGTTTAAGGGTGGTAGGCAGAAGAAAATTGGAGCTTAGTATTCATCATGTGACATAGTGTCTTTCAAAAGTAACTCATGAATCGCATGTCACGGTCAGACACTATGATTTTTGGTAACCCATGTAGTTTGACAACCTCACTAAAGAATAGCGTGACAACATGAGATGCGTCGGAGGTCTTAGAATAAAGAATGAAGTAGGCCATTTTAGAGAAACGGTTTACGACAATAAATATGAAATCATGTTTTCGAATAGTCTTGGGAAGTCTAAGCACGAAGTCTATACTGAAGTCCTGCCAAGGGATGAATGAGATTAGCAAATGTGTGTATAATCATATATTCTGTTTCTTTTGCTTTGCTAGTTGACAAGTACGACATTTCCCTATAATTTTGGCCACGTATCGCTTGAAGCTTGGCCAATAAAACTTATCCTCCACTAGGGCAATGGTCTTATTTCAACCGAAATCACCTGCAACCCCTCTTGAATGTAACTCCCAGACAAGAAAATCGCGGAGGGAGGTACGTGGTATACACAAGCGGTTACTCCTAAACAAATATCCGTCTAAAATCAAATACTCACTACTAGCTCCTGATGGATTCTCTAACAACGACACGTACACAACTCCGAAATCTGAACACTTAGAATATTCTTCTTTGATGCGCTTAAGATCTGTAACTTCAACACTCATGGAGTCGAGTAATGCAACTCGACGAATCAACGCGTCGACGGGCTTATTCTCTACACCGGCCTTGTGCTTTAGCATAAAAGTGTACTCTTGAAGGAATTGGACCTACTTGGCATGCCTAAGGTTTAATTTCTTCTGAGAGTTCAGATATCTCAAGGCCTCGTGATTTGAGAATAAGACAAAATCTTGTGGCAATAGGTAATGACGCCAATGGTGTAGAGATTACACTACTGCATAGAATTCCTTGTCATAGGTAGAATATCTTTATTTCGTCTCATTCAGTTTCTCACTAAAAAAGGCGACAGGGTGCCTTTCCTGACTAAGCACTCATATGTCGATTCTTGACGCGTCACATGCGATTGCAAAAGCTTTTGAAAAATCTGGAAGTCGCGTAACTGGAGCTTCGATCATCTTGACATTCATCTCATTGAAGGCCTTCGAGGTAACCTTTCTCCATTGAAACTCTCCTTTTTTTTATGCAATCTATGATGGGAGTCATAATGGAACTGAAACTTCGAATGAACCGCCTATAGAAGGTGGCTAAGCTGTGAAAGCTGTGCACCTCGTGAATATTGCAGGGTTCAGGCCAATTGATGATGGCTTTGACCTTCTCGGGATCCACCGATATGCTCTCAACTGACACAATAAAACATAAGAAGATCACACTAGTAGACAAAAACGTACACTTCTTTAGGTTGGCGTACAATTTTTCGACCCTAAGGATCCCACAAACCTACCTTAAATGGTTGAGGTGTTGCTCCTTGGTTATGCTATAAATCAAGAAATCATTAAAGTATACGATCAAAAATTTTTCCATGAAGGGCCTCAACACTTGGGTTATCACACACATGAAAGTGCTTGAAGCGTTAGTTAACCCAAAAGGCATAACTAGCCACTTGTATAGCCCATCCTTGGTCTTGAACGCCGTCTTCCACTCATCACCAGGGCGTACACAGATTTGGTGATAACTACTCTTGAGGTCAATTTTTGAGAAGATAATAGCATTGGCCATCATATCCAACATGTCATCAAGACGCGGTATATGAAACCGATACTTAACTGTGATTTTGTTGATGACTCTATTATCAACACACATCCTCCATGTGTTATCCTTCTTAGGTGTAAGAAGGGAGGGCATGACACACGGGCTCATGCTCTCTCGAATGAAACCCTTCTCTACGAGTTCATCAATCTGTCTCTTCAACTCAGTATGCTCCTTTGGGTTCATTCTGTAATGTAGGATGTTTGGTAGAGTTGCCCCATGGATTAAATCGATGACATACTATATATCCCTCATAGAGGGAAGCTCATTCGGTAAATCATTAGGAAAGACATTACGAAACTCATGTACTACCGAAATAGCTTCGGTAGGTAACTCTACGCTAACCTCTGGTACACTCTCCCTAGCCACAAGGGCGTATACCATTACGTCCGCCTTCGTCTGTCGCTCAAAGTCTTTAGCATTCAGAATATAGAGCGGTTTGGACTTGGATTTCGATTCCTTTGCTTCTTTCGAGTCACTCATACACTCTGTGTGGTGGACTCCTTTTCAGTTGTACTCTTGGGTGGTAGAGGGTTTAGCTTGACCTTCTTGCCCTCAAACCAGAATGTATATACATTTGAATGACCAAATATGGTGACATCCCTATCGTAGAGGCATGGTTTACCTAGAATAATATGACCAACGTCCATGGGAACAATATCACACAAAAGTTTGTCTTTATAAGATCCAAACTGAATAGGAACAAGATAACGGTGTGATACTAGAATGGAGGTTTCGTCAACCTAGGAAACTCTATAGGGTTGAGAATAAGCTTCTAGCTTCAAGCCCAAACAGCTTACAGTGCTAGTTGATGCCACGTTGGTACAATTACCACTATCTACGATCAATTTACAACTCTTTTCTCCACATTTTGCATAAGTGTAAAAGATCGTGTTGCGGCGCTAGTCATCAGTGTTCTTGTCTTGAGCCAAAGCGCAACGCACAATTGCGAGAGTCGCAGACTCTTGCGCTCTCTCTTCTTCATCAATAGGGGTCTCTACGGGCTCATATTATTCCTCTTCGCCATCACTCTCTGGGGGCATTACTTCTACCTACCTATTAATAAAGAATACTTTGGTACCCTCTCTCGTGCTGCACTAATGAGCAAAATGACCAAACTCCTGACACCTAAAACACTTAGTGGCTCTACTTCCTTACGAACTAGACTACAAATTATTGGAAGGTTGATTTTGATATCCAGTGTTAGGTTTAGCCCCAAAGGGATTGGTCTTAGCACTAGAATTACGAAAATCAAACTGCCTCGCCACAAACGTTTTGAGATATTGCTTGACGTCTAACACTACTTAATACAACTGTTCAATAGTGTATATGTCTTTTGCGAGCAATTCTCTCATAATGTCAGGACAGAAGCCCATTTTAAAATAAGCAAGGGTGAGTACGGGGTCCTCATCAACCTCACAGCAGGTCAAGTACTCTTCGAATTTCTCAATATAGTCAGCAACACTCATGGAACCCCGTCAAAGAGACTGTCACTCCTCAATCAACCGTAGACGATAAGAGAAAGGGAGGTATTTCTCTTTCAGCGTTTCTTTCATTTCTCCCTAATGGACTATTGGGAGTTCCCTCGCTCTTTCTTTCTTTCGTTCAACCGTCGCCCAAAACCTCTTAGCTTAGCCCACAAGCTTTATCTTGACAAATTGGACTCGTCGAGCATTTGACATGTCATACCACTTAAAATAGTGGCCCATATCCACTAACTAATTTAAAAAGGTTTTTGGGTCCAAGTGACCATCAAACGTAGGGGCATCTACTCTAACTCTCTTAAGGAGTTGCGCATTTGGGTCATATCGGTCATGGTGTCCCTTGCGGGGTGAGTGCACAGGTGCGTGCCCATGACCAACTCCTTAGCTGCCTCCATTCCTTGATTTAACCTCCAGACCACATGCCTGAGATTGAACATCTTCCCCAATGCTGGTTTTTGCCCTAAGGGAAGCCTCTATTTAGGTAACACGATCCTCAAATTAGTCAAGGCGTTGATCTATGTGTTGCTCTAAGCGCTTATTCAAAGAATCAACCTGCTGGGTTAACTTGTTCAATGATTCTTGCATTTGCTCCATGTTTAGTATATGGTGCAAACCAAAACCACGACTTGTATGTGTGGGTATACACTTGCTAACTCCACCTAAGGACTTTCTAGGGCGACTATATGTAACTAAATAGGACTAAATGATCTTATGAGACTTTATATGAGGGAACTATGTAGTGTTTATTAAAATCCAGCAATATAGGTGACAAAGTAAGGGACTATGGACTCCTAAAAGCTACATGTGATAAATTGGATGCATGAAGGACTCTGACAAACCCCAAACCCTAACATGTAATGTATTCTCCTATAAGAATCCTAAGCTATGATACTAAATTTGATGCAGGACATGAAATTTAAATATGATATGCAAGAATTCAGGCTTAGATCACACTAATTCAGAACAATCACATAGTAATTCCACATCGCACACAAAAGTTCAAACATTCAAGTAAAGAAAAATCCACACGGGTTTAGGCCTACACATGTTAGGGCTGGATCAATAAAAATTATGGACCAAACAATATTTAAAGAGAAATAAAAATCAACCACACATGCATAGTAAATAGTCCCTAATCTAAGAGATTCTCTAATCTCAATTTAATGAACCCTAGGGTGAAAAAGGAGGTAAATAAGTTAGGGCTAATGTAAACTAAGGCTAGAGTTTAAGAAATAGGAATGAAAAGAGGAAAACCTAACTCGGAGAAAGCTCCTGAGTACATATGGTGACCCGGAGTTAACGCACAACGCGGTTGGGCTGGCCGCACGCGTGATGGAAGCCTGCCTTCCTAAAGTGATACCCAGGCCTTTGTCGACCAAGGGAGACCTCTAATCCCTCCAAGTTTGACCATGATCCGACGTAAGGTCGAGGCGTAGTGCTCCTCCGAAGTCTCAGCCCTCCTACAGGTCTAGATTCTGAAACTGGCTATAGGGGGATAAATAGCTGTAAAAAGCTAAAAAATTTAAAACAATAATGATGGTAGAAGATGAGATATATGGATGAGAGAAGGTAGGGATGGATGAAGATAGATGTAACTTCCACCACATAGTTAACCCTTTGAAAAGGGAGAGTTTCGCACCCATTTTTGGAATCTTCCACAACTCACTAAGAAAGCAGAAATTTTTATTAAGCTTCAATGCATCAAAAGAGCTACAAGGGGTGTCTATTTATAGAAAAACTCCATACTCAAAACTCGCGCCATGTGCGCAACATATTACTTGGTGATGAAGTAAACTAAAATAAAAACCAAATAAAGAAATCTAAAATGCTCACGATGTTGTAAATAACATGAATAAGTAAAAGTTAAAATACGAAAGCAATCCGATTAGTGGGACACGATCATGAGATCTCATGATGAGATTTTTTTAACTATTGGGTCCACTCTTTTGAATCAAAACTTCATTTTCTAGCTAGGAGGCCCTCCCTAGACGTCATCATTGAGGCAGATCGACGGTGGAGCCCTCTTTCTTTGTACATACCTGCGTAGGGGGGTGGTGTGCATGCACGTGTGTATGGTCTGCGGGCATGCCTATGCACAATGTCCTCATCAACAACCCTCTCTACATCGCTCGCCAACTCAAATAACTACATCTCATATTCATTACAATGTTGTGTATCTTTTTTTTCCGATCCCACATTGATGCTTAGTTTAATCTAGTTTAGGTTAGTCTTTTAATTTCTGTCTAACACAATGTTGAAGCAAGTCTTGGGAGATTGGTGTAATCTTTTAGTTTCATCCATTTCTATCCAATACATAGCTTTAGCAAGTTTGAATTAGTTTTGCTCTTCATCTACTAACTTGTTATTAGATCTTAAATTCTTAAGTTCTTGCTTAGTAATTTCACCAGGCAATGACCAATTGATCAAATAACAACCTTCTCTCAACCATCCAAGTTTAGAAGACCATCAACCATCCACGACCACTTTACTTACATGAACTATCACCAGTAATTTCTCCTACTTTATTCATTTACTTGCTGATTGTATGACATTCTCCATCAATTCAATAAAACTGCTGCTTTACCTTATTTTTTTAAACTTTTGAGTATTGTATTATTATTAAACAATACAAGTTATCAACTTCATAATAAAAGTTTATTATTTTCAAGGAAAAAAGAACACATTTAAAGAACTAACTCTCTCCTTCACAAATCTAATTCATTGTAGTTGGTGATTGGGTAGATAACCGATCTTCTCATATCCAATCTTAAAATATCTTTTTTAGCACCTAGGTCACAGAGTGTTTGGTTCAAGTCAAGCTAAAATTAGCTCTGGCACACTTGACCCACCGAATTCGGAATCAACAATAGTAACTCAAAAGTAAAATCAGATTGGTTGAAGAATCCTAACCTTCGATTTAACGTTTTTCATTTTTAACCATCCAACAAATGTCCTACAATTTGATATGAATTTAATAACGTAGGTCTAAATTTTGGTCCATGATACATCCAATTGGAAACATAATTTGGACGTTTTCATTTGAATTAGTTAAATGCTATTGCATCAAATTAATGGATAATTTCTAAGTGCCCACGTATCAACTATGACACTCTACTAGAGTATCAGAGTTTTCTCATTCCCCCTCCTAAATCAGATAAAACAAACTTGGAGAATGATAATCAGTCCTCTGAGTGGTGCATTCCTATAAGTGGCCAGCTGACAGGTTTCTCTCTACGCGATTGGCTATAAACTCGGAAAGTGCGCTAATGAAAATTTCCAGACATCGTATTGGAGGCTCTTGTTCATTGAATGTGGATTCTTGCTTTTTATTTTCACCTCCACATCTGTAGACCGATTCTCAGATGGTCCTTGGCGCTTTCACTAGTTCCGACTTGAAATATGGGGTTGGAATGTGCATGTCTATGCCCATCTACATGCAAGCACCAGTGCCAACACGATCCAAGATTTCCATCAAATGGGCCATACTAATTTGTCGTTCCCACTAAAAACTTGGACATAAAGACCCCTTAGGTGGGCCACAACAAGTAAAACAAACGAACAGCCGAAACAAATTTCTTCTAGCATCCATCTGTTTTATAGGCTGTTGGTCCACCTAAGAGACACGGGCTGACTTTTAGGCCAGAAGATCCAAACTGTAAGGCCCACCTAATGGAATGGAAGGTTTTGAATCTTGCACGTGCGCCATATTAGCACGAGCAGACCTTTAACACTTGTGCATATGAGAGAGAGAGAGAGAGAGAGAGAGAGAGAGAGAGAGAGAGAGAGAGAGAGTGGGACAAGAAAAGAGGAGGGATTTGAAAAAGTCACGTCGGTTGTTAGCACGCGTTTAGGGATAATAAAGGAGAGAATTCTTAACCAATAAGCAATCATGCGACGAATGCTTCCATGGCTCTTGAAAACTCATCCTGCGCACTCTCTACTGCGGCATTTATACAAATATATTATAAATAAGAGGGAAATTAGCCGTACTCGCCTCGAAGTTTAGGTCAATTACCTTGAACGCTACGGCACTCTATATATTCTCTAAAGGGCCTTATAACAGTTTTTGGATGAAAATGCCCCTGACCTTAGTTCAGTAGTTGCATAGTTTTCTAGGGACTAAGAAGTTACGTAGTATTTAAAGCCAGTAAAGTGATGTGTATGGAACCTTTTTTACGTGTGGGCAAGGACTAAACTCGTGGGGCCCATATTGATGTATGTGTATAATCCATGCCGTCCATCCTTTTTACCATGTCATTTTATGGCTAGGATCTAAATATTAGCCTGATCCAGAGCTCGTGTGGGTCACATAATAGAAAATAATTGTGAAATGGAACCCATTGTTGAAACTTTTCAGGCTCACCGTGATGTTTGTTAGAAGTGGACACTGCCCAAGTTAGGACTTTTTGGGCCCACGCCAAGCTGGCCAACAAGATGGACGGAATGAATCTCCCCATTGTTAGCCTCAGACTATTGTACCAATGACTATCTTTTCATTTGGTAGTAAAGGAAGTAAACATGTAACAACCACAACGTGAAAAAACTACGACCCGTATAACATGAGAACTACGACCCTTACTACATTACAATCACGACTCTTACCACATTACAACCATGACCCAGGTATGGGTCGTAGTTGCCATGTTACATGGGTCGTGGTTTTCATGAGGAAAGGGTTGTGGTTGTCATGGGGTAGGAGTATAGTTGGCCCATTTTTCTTTCTTTCCTAGTGTAAGTTGTGCGTGAGAAAGGAAATCGGATTGAGTATTCGGTTTGGCCCATGTTAAATATATGTGGTGTATCCACGCCATCCATCCATTTTTTCATCTAATTTAAGGGGTTTAGCCCAAAATTGAAGCATATCCAAAGATTAATTGGAGTATACCACGACCTTAATCTGTAGCCTTCGATCCATTTATACTACCAAAAATGGATTGTGGTTGTCATGGGTCGTAGTTGTCATGTTATATGGTCGTGGTTGTTATGTTATATAGGTCGTAGCTATCATGGATCGTGGTTGTTATGTTATATGGGTCGTGGTTGTCATATTATATGGGTTGTGGTTGTTATGTGATAAGGGTTGTAGTTGTCATGGGTTGTGTTTTTAATGTTATATGAGTCATGATTGTCATGTTAAATGGGTCGTACTTATCATATTATATGGGTCGTACTTATTATATTATATGGGTCGTGGTTCTCATGTGATATGAGTCGTGATTGTCATATTATATGAGTCGCGGTTGTCATGTTATATGGGTCGTAGTTGTAATGTTATATGACAACTACGACCCATGCAAACAACGACCTATATGGGCCTACATTGATGTTTGTATATAATTTATGCCGCCCATCCTTTTTGATGTGTCATTTTAGGGGTAGGGCCCATAAAATGATCCACAGGCCCACTGGAAACTAGGTGAGGCCCCACTACGACCCATATAACATGACAACCACGACCCATGATAACATGATGCAGTGATGTTTAGACTATATAGCTGGTGTGAGGTACACCAGCCAATCCCCTTCCTCTGATCCACGTCCGTATCCGAGATGGAAAAGAATTGGCTACTCCCCACTGCTAACAACCTCATGGCTGGTGGTCGGTGCTCTGTGGGCCCACTATGATGTATATGTTAATTCCGTTCATCCATTTTTACAGATTATTTTAGAGTTTTATACCAAAAATGAGAGGGATATAAATCTCAAGTGGACCACACCATAGGAAAACAATGGTAATTGGTTAACCACTACCCATGACAACCACGACCCATATAACAGGATAACTGTGACCCATATAACATGACAACTGCGATCCATATAACCGCATCCCATATAACAGGATAACTGCGACTCAAATAATAGGACAACCGCCACTGCAACCCATATAACGGGATAACTGCAACCCATATAACAGGACAACTGCGATCCATACAACTGTGAACTATATAACAGGACAATTGCGACCTAAATAACAGGACAACCGTGACCGCGGCCAAATATAATAGGATAATTGCGACCCATATAATAGGACAACTGTGTTTAATAACTGGGAGCTGGAGAAGTTTCTGATCAAGCTAATATTTGTTTTTTCAATACACCCACGTCTACACAGTGGGCCCCACAGAGCCCTACCTGGGGTAGGATGCAATCCGTGTGTACCAAACGCCAGCTATATAGCTGTTGTAGGTACGTGTGCGTCCATGCCAGCTGTGTCCGTGTACCACACGCTAGCTTATATAGCTGTTGTGTCGTGATTGGTTACTCCCCCTGATGCTGCTACTCCAGCTCGAGTTGTACGAATGGTTACATGGGACCCACAGTAATGTATTTATTATATCTACACCGTTTATCTATTTTTAGAGATCATTTTAGAGCATTATCTAAAAAATGAATCACATCCAAAGATCATATGGGCCACACCACAAATAACAGTGGAGATAATGATTTTCACCGTTAAACAATTCATAGGGCCCACCATAACGTTTATTTTCAATCCAATCTGTTCATAAGGTCACAAAGACCTAAATAAAGAGGAAAAACAAATTTCATATTGATCCAAGACTTCTATGACCCTAAAAATGTTCCAATGGTAGACGTTCAATCCCTCACTGCTTTTAGTAGTGTGGTCCACTTGATAGTTAGATCTGTCTTATTTTTCCTATAAGTCCTTAAAACAAGCTCGCCAAATGAATGGATAGTTTGGATATAGCACATGCCGCATGATGGGACCCACAGAACTTGCTAACGTCAATACAGTGGCTATATACCCTGTGTGAGAGGACGCGAATTTCCTACCAAATTAACCTTTGGAGGAAGTTCCTCCGCCAGGAGCTTAGATGGGCCCACTGTGATGTTTGTGAGAAATCCTCCTCATCCATCCATTTTGTGATTTTATTTTAGGACATTTTGTCAAAAATGAACCGTATCCAAAGCTCAAGTGAGCCGTGCTAAAGGAAAATGTGGTTAGGGAAATTTCTACCGTTAAAGCCTTCCTGAGTTCAACAGTAATGTTTAGATGAATTGAAAACAAAAATATTTTAACTGTGGACATAATATTATCACATCTTCGGTTCACTTGAGCTTCGAATATGGTTCATTTTTGACAAGAAGTCCTAAAATGAACTCACAAAATAGATGGATGGGATGGATTTTTCAAAAACATCACAGTGGCCCCACCTGAGTTTCCAGCAGGAACTCCATGCGAAAGGCTTTCGCAGGAAATCCGTGTCTGGTGTGAAATACACTAGCCAATTCGCTTCCATCTGGAGACGGACACAGATTGCGTCCTACCACCGCACATCTCTAGCCTGAACGGGCAAATGGACCACTGGCCATTCGATGCTCGATGGTCTGTGGGCCCCACCACCATGTATGTGTTTCATCCATGTCGTCCATATATTTTTCCAGATCATTTTATGGTATAAGACCAAAAATGAGGTATATCCCAATCTCAAGCGGACCACATTACAGGAAAAATGGGTGAACGGACGTGGATTTCGTGTGAAAGCCTTAGGAGATTTTTAATGGTGGATATCCAATCATTATTATTTTCCTGTGGTGTGGTCCACCTGAGACTTATTTCCCACTTATTTTTGGTATCAAGCACTAAAATGATATGTAAAAATGGATGAACGGCATGGATGAAACAAATACATCATAGTGGGGCCCATAGAGACCGACCACCATAACGTGTCTGGTAGTAGCCAATTCGTCTCTCTACTCTGCTGTAGAGACGTGTCGTGCGAGGACGAGCGTTGACGAACGTGGATTTCGTGCGAAAGCCTTTCGCGGGAAGTTCCTGCACTTGAAACTTGGGTGGGGGCCACTGTAATGTTTGTGCGAAATCTATCCGTACATCCATTTTTTGAGATCATTTTAGGACTTTAGACCAAAATTGAAAAGTATCCAATACTCAAGTAAACCACACTAAAGGAAAAGATGGGTAGAGAGATTCTTACCGTTGAAACCTCCCTAGGTCGACAATGATATTTACTTGCCATCCATACCGTTCATAACGTCATTCCTACTGAGATGAACTGAAAATATAAATATTATCTTGATTTAAAACTTCTGTGGTCCCATGAATACTTCAACTGTGGAAGTTCAATCCTTATGTTTTTGGCCCACTACTCAAGTGGTTCCGACTCTTTTTTGGTCCCATGTACTGAAATGATCTCATAAAATGGATGGACGGGGTGGATTTCGCACAAACATCACGGTGGGCCTCACCTAGTTTTCCAGTGCAGGAACTTCTTTCGCAGGAAATATGCGTCCAACGCTGACGCAGTGACGCTCCTCGAGCTCCGAGTTGTACGAACGGTTCAAAGAAGATCAAAGCTACATGGCCCACAGTGATGTATTTATTATATCTACACCGTTCATCTATTTTTCGAGATCATTTTAGATCATTATCTAAAAAATAATCATATCCAAAGATCATATGTACCACACCTGTGTTTTTATGACCTAATTAACCGATTAGATGTCAAGTAAACAGTACAGTGGACTGCGACCCATATAACATGGCAACTACGACTCATGCAAACCACGACCCAAATGGGCTGCAGTTGTATGGGTCATAATTTTCATGTTATATGAGTCTCAGTTGTATGGATGCAGTTGTCCTATTATATGGGTCGCAGTTATCCTGTTATATGGGTCGCGATCGCGGTTGTTTTGTTATTTAGGTCGTAATTGTCCTGTTATTTGGTTCACAGTTGTATGGATCGCACTTGTCTTGTTATATTGATCGCAGTTATCCTGTTATACGGGTCGCGATTATATGGATTGCAGTTGTCATGTTATATGAGTCGCAGTTATCTTGTTATATGGGTCGTGGTTGTCATGGGTAGTGGTTATCCAATTACCATTGTTTTCCTGTGTGTGGTCCACTTGAGATTTATATCCCTGTCATTTTTGGTATAAAACTCTAAAATAATCTGTAAAAATGGATGAACAAAATGGATGTAACACATACATCATAGCGGGCCCACATAGCACTGACCACCAGCCACGGGGATGTTAGCAGTGGGGAATAGCGAATCCGTTTTCGTTCTGGATACGGACGTGGATCAGTGGAAGCGGAGCCCTTTTTGCGCATGGGTAAGGACTAAACTCGTGGGGCCCATATTGATGTATGTGTATAATCCATACCGTTCATCCTTTTTACCGTGTCATTTTAGGGCCAGGGTCTAAGTATCAACTTGATCTAGAGCTTGTGTGGGTCATATAATAGAAAATAATTGTGACAATAGAACCCGTTGTTAAAACTTTCCAGGCTCACCGTGATGTTTGTTAGAAGTAGATACTGCCCAAGTCAGGACCTTTTGGGCTCACGCCGAGCTGGCCGACAAGATGGATGGAACGGATCTCCCCATTGTTGGCTTCAGACTATTGTACCGATGACTATCCTTTCACTTGGTAGTAAAGGAAGTGAACAGGTAACAATCGCGAACTATGACCCATGACAACCATGACCCATATAACATGAGAACTACGACCCTTACTACATTACAATCATGACCCTTACCAAATTACAACCACGACCCAGGTATGGGTCGTGGATTTCATGAGGAAAGGGTCATGGTTATCATGAGGTAGGAGTGTGGTTGATCCGTTTTTCTTTCTTTCCCAGTGTAAGTTGCGCGTGAGAGAGGAAATTGGATTGAGTACTCAGTTGGGCTCACCTTAAATGTATATGGTCTATCCGTGCCATCCATCCATTTTTCCATCTAATTTAAGGGGTTTAGCTCAAAATTGAAGCATATCCAATTATCAATTGGAGTATCCCACGACCTTAATCTGTAGCCTTCGATCCATTTACACTACCAAAAATGGATCGTGATTGTTATGGGTCATAGTTGTCATGTTATATGGGTTGTGTTTGTTATGTTATATAGGTCGTAGCTATCATGGATCGCGGTTGTCATGTTATATGGGTTGTGGTTGTCATGTGATAAGGGTTGTGGTTGTTATGTGATAAGGGTCGTAGTTGTCATGGGTTGTGATTTTCATGTTATATGGGTTGTGTAAATGGATCGTCTGAAGGAGTCCTAGCAAGACACGGCATAACACGCACCTACAATAACAATATAGTTGATGTGTACACCAGCCAATCCATTTTGGCATACATAAACTGGACCACACTATAGAAGTGTTAAATCAAGCATATATTTATTTTTCCTTTCATCCATGTCCTTGTGATCATATAAAAATGTTTCAATGGTGGAAATCATTATTTCAACTATTTCCTATGGTAAGGTCCCCTTGATATTTGGGTATGATTAAATTTTGGATTCAACTCCTAAAATAAGATGGAAAAATGGATGGACAGCATGGATAGACCTCATACATTCACAGTGGTACACCAACCAATCTGCTTCCCTTACTCAACTTGTAGTTGTATGAGTCTTCGATGAGTCCATATTCTCAAGATTTCGGGAAGACTATTTTAGTAAGTCACGTTACTCAACTTACGCATCCTGATATATGTAAAGATGAATGGTCTTATTAGGTCCATTGTGATGTATATATTTTATCCATGCCGTTCATTAATTTTGAAAGATTATTTTAAGGAATGAGCTAAAAAATGAGGCATATCAAAGGCTCATGTGGACCACACCATAGAAAGCAGTGAAATTGAAAACCTGGGGCATGACAATCACGACGTATATCAACCATGACCCACATAACATGACAACCACGACCCATATAATATGATAACTACAACCCGTGACAATCACGACCCATAAAACATGACAACCACGACCAACAACCATGATCCATTTTTGGTAGTGTAAATGGATCGAAGGCTACAGGTTAAGGTCGTTGTATACTCCAATTGATCTTTGGATTTGCTTCAATTTTGGGCTCAACCGCTTAAATTAGATGAAAAAAATGGATGGATGGCATGGATAGACCACATACATTTAAGGTGGGCCCAACCGAGTACTCGATTCGATTTCCTCTCTCGCGCGCAACTTACACTGGAAAAGAAAGAAAAATAGGCCGACCAAACTCCTACCTCATGACAACCACGACCCTTTCCTCATGAAAACCACGGTCCGTATAATATGGCAACCATGGCCCATATAACATGGCAACCACGACCCGTACCTGGGTCGTGGTTGCAATGTGGTAAGGGTCGTGATGAACAGGAGATCCATTCCGTCCATCTTGTCGGCTAGCTCGGCGTGGGCCCAAAAAGTCCTTACTTGGGCAGTGTCCACTTCTAACAAACATCACGGTGAGCCTGGAAAGTTTCAACAACGGGTTCCATTGTCACCATTATTTTCTATTATGTGACCCACATGAGCTCTGGATCAGGCTGATATTTAGGCCCTAGCCCTAAAATGACACGGTAAAAAGGATGGACAACATGGATTATACACATACATCAATATGGGCCCCACGAGTTTAGTCCTTACCCACGCACAAAAAGGGTTCCGCACACATCACTTTACTGGCATTAAATAATACCTAACTTCTTAATCTCTAGAAAACTATGCAACTACTTAACTAAGGTTAGGGGTATTTTCGTCCAAAATAAACTCCAAAAGCTGTCGGAAGGCCCTTTAGAGAATATATGGAGTGACGTAGCGTTATAGGTAATTTGCCCAAATTTCGAGGCGAGTACGGTCAAAATCCCTAAACAAGATGAGGAAGTTTAGGTCAATCCCGCACACACATCCTGTCCAACAAAAGCATGCGCACAATCCATTTAATGGGTTCACATAGCCGTTGGAAATCCTATGCATCCTAGCCAGGGTGTCCCGTATCCGTTACGATACGGCCATATCGGCCGATACGTAACGGTAACGGCTGACACCATTACGCGATACGGGGTCGAAACGATCGTTATGGAATTTTGTGACCGTAACGGTCGTAACGGCTGTTACGGACTCGTAATGGCTGTTATGGCTTGAAAAAAAAAAAGAAAAAAAACTTACCTTTTTTTTTTCTTTTCTTCTTCTTCTTCTTCTCTTTCTTCTTCTTCTTCTTCTTCTTACAATGCTGCTGCGGTTGCAGCTGTGGTGCTGCTACGACTGCAGTGGCAGCCCTCTCTCTCTCTCTCTCTCTCTCTCTCTCTCAGTTCGGTCCCCTCTCTGCTTTCCATCTTCTTTTTTTTCATTTCCCTCTCTTTTCTTTTCTTTTTCCAACAAAATCGAACAGAATGGCGTGACTGTTTCACAGCCACGCAGTTTTCTCTTTTTCTTTTTTTGTATAATCTACAGTGCACGCTGCATAGTGCACACTCACTATTTTATTGCATGCGGTGGGGCCCACCTTGATTTATGTATGGTAAATCCATGCCATTCATAATTTTTCAAGTTCATTTTAACGCATGATCCTTGAAATGAAGGGATTAAAATCTCAATTGGACCACGCAATTAAGATTGAATGCCCGTCGTTAAATCTTCTTAAGGCCCATTTTGTGATCCACCTAAGATTTGGATCAACCTCATTTTTTGGTCCATGCCCTGAAATAAGTGGACAAAAAGGATGGACCACATGGATATACAACAAATGCCCTTTATATATATTTTATATTTTTTTCTATTTACGCATTAAATATGGCCTTTTTAAAAAAAATTCAAAAAATCATTTTTTAATGATTGTTTTGTTGTTTGAATCATGCCATGTGATGTGTTAATCATAGTAGAATATGTTAATATGCATTTTATAGATTTGGGGTGCCATTATATATATATTTTAATATTTTTTTCTATTTACGCATTAATTATGGCCCTTTTTTAAAAAAAAAATTTAAAAAATTATTTTTTAATGATTATTTTGCTATTTTAATCATGTCATATGATGTGTTAATAATAGGAGAATATGTTAATGTGCATTTTACAGATTTGGGGTGCCATTTTATATTTTTTTCTATTTAGCATTAATTATAGCCCTTTTTTTAAAAATTTAAAAAATTATTTTTTAATGATTATTTTGATGTTTTAATCATGCCATGTGATGTGTTAATTATAATAGAACGTGTTAATATGCATTTTACAGATTTGGGGTGCCATTTTATATATTTTATATATTTTTTTTCTATTTACGCATTAATTATGGCCCTTTTTTGAAAAATTCAAAAAATCATTTTTTAATGATTGTTTTGCTGTTTTAATCATGCCACTTGATGTGTTAATCATAGTAAAATATGTTAATGTACATTTTATAGATTTGGGGAACCATTTTATATTTTTTAAAATATTTTTTTCTATTTACGCATGTTTGAGAAATTCCTCAAAAATAATTGCAAACACCTAATGTAAGATATTTTCATATTACATTCATTATAATATATCTATCATTGATAGTAGATAGTTAGAAAATTAAATATATGAATTTTGTAGTCAAATTCAGGTTATCTAGTTTATAAATTTATCAGACAGTCCGATACAACTTCTCACCAAAGAGTGGACCGTTACACCACCATAAACATGTTCCAATTTATAAATGAATGTATATTTGGAATGCTTAAAATATTCCGGATTTAATTCATATTTTTTCATATTTTTTTGCGCCGTTACAAGCCGTTACACTCCCGTATCGCCGTTATGCCCCCGTATCCGTATCGGTTTTAGAGGTTATCGTTACGCCAATTGATACCGATACGGGACACCTTGATCCTAGCACACCACTTTTCGATTTTAGAGGTTATCGTTACGCCAATTGATACCGATACGGGACACCTTGATACTAGCACACCACTTTTTTCTACTTGACGCACTCATATGAATCGATCCCAGCGAGGCTGGGTTTTAAGGTTCGTACAAGTCGGGCTATGGTCATTGTCTACGGTCTACAAACTGCGCCATTCTCAACCCCTTCATCTCAAGAGCATTAGAATGAGAGGAACCCATTTCAGTTGATGTCTTCTTCCCAAATTCGTAGATTGATGTAAATGGCTAAGAGACATTCGACGAGTCATGTGCGATGGATGCTTCAAAAGCGGAGGTATCATGGTCTGAAGTTGAAAAGGTTTTCATGAAGTATCCCATACGCAGTGATTGGGGACGATTGATCTGGAGGTCACCCATGGTTGGGCCATTGGAAAAGGGGAAAGGGAAAAAATAAAAGAAAAAGAAAAAAAAGTGACGTTGGAAATCCCAAACGCCATCAATGTATTTTATTTATCTATTTCATCCACGAAAGATCACTTTCAACAAGCAAAAATCAACTGATAGGCAAGTTAGGATCACCTGATAGGTGAAATGCTCATGCTATGTCAAAATCCAATCATGTCCACAGTAGGTAGAGCTGGGACTAGTGGCTTACACCAAATGCCCATAAAAACCACACATTGCATAATCATATCTACGTACGGTTGAAACGATGAGGGAAGAAGCCTCACTAGAAACACGAGCAAATATGCAAACACACAGGCCACACATACAGTAGGGAGCAGAGCTCTTGACAGAGAGATGACTATAAAAGAGACGCTGACTGATTGAAATTGAGCTCATATGTACATGCACTGTATTATGTATTTGACACAATATATAGAGCAAAGCTCACAGCCCACAAAGCACAGTACAGAAAAGAAAGAAAAGCAATATTCTATTAATACTGGATAATGCTGAATATCTACAGTATATGACAGGCTATGGTTACCTGTAAAATCTGCTACTCTCAGCTCCTATTGTTGTTGTTGTTGTTGTTGTTGTTCATTTTTGAGGAATGCAGGATTTTCATGGGTACTGACCTCCTCCCTTTCTTTCCTCCCCACTAGACTCAGAGTGTAGTCTTGCTGGAAGTTGCCCAGGTCTATACCTTTGCTTCTAACCACCGTCTCCATGTGTCTTTTCAGCATTTGTAAAAACATGTAACAGAAATGTAAAAACATTCTGTTTAAATTCTCAATAGCTAGGTTGCTTTTGACCAAGGGGACTACTTCATGTTATACAACCATATGACTAACCACCGTCTCCATGTGTCTTTTCAGCATTTGTAAAAACATGTAACAGAAATGTAAAAACATTCTGTTTAAATTCTCAATAGCTAGGTTGCTTTTGACCAAGGGGACTACTTCATGTTATACAACCATATGCAATGGTCCATGATGGATGAATCCTATCACCGTCAGATAAAATAAGACTGGACTTTAATGGGGAATTGGGCCAATGCCTGATCCCACCACCTCATAAAAGATCATTGAAGGTGGTTTCCTTCTTTGCAGATTCATCATGTGAAATGGAGACAGAGAACAGAGAACTGCACTGCTTAAGAGGAATGAGTCATTTGAAGTTGAAGGCTCTAAATGGGCAAGGGGAAGGCCCAAAAGGATGAGGATGGGGGTAATGAGAAAAGATTTGATGAACTATGATATAACTGAGGATATGGTCCACGATAGAGTGGAATGGCAGAACAGGATTCGCATAGCTGACCCCAATTAGTTTGGGAAATGCTTAAAACTATAGCGGCGATATATTAACTTACTTCAAAAATAAGATTATTTTATTTTTCTTTAGAGAATAACACAACAGATATTCATGAAATGATTAAATAAATGGAAGTCGGGTGCTAAATAAATAAACACAACAGCAAGAGTATAAAAGATGAATGATTCTCATCATCATAAGAAACAGAAGACCGTCCAGGTTATGCTAACATGAAGATTGAGCTCCTACATGGCAGTCTCAGCTCTCCTTCTGGCCTCTTCTGCCACCTGATTCTGATCTGTGACATTGCACCTATCATCAAACATCCTGGTGTCTGGTGGATGCAGGCCATGCAGAGTTCTCTAGGCATGTGCCCACCTAAGTTCCCTCTTCCCTTCCAAAATCATTCTTCTTTGTGAAGAAGATCTGCATGAGACAAGGAACCCAGCACAATCAACAAGAGTAGGAAACTAGACACTATGGAATGTAGATAAATATGCATTCCATGCCTGCCCACTCAAAGCATAAGGAATAAAGAACTTGATCAAATCGAGCAGAATGTAGGTGATCAAATTGTAAAGTCATATGATGATGGTCCAACCCCATCCAATCCCCTTTATTGCAGAAAAACCCCAGTTTGCATATACTGCAATCAGTGTAACAATCTGCAAAGGCACACAGAGGAAGCATATGAAGATTGAAAGAGCAAAGAGCAAAGAGCATTCTCATACAAAGGCAAGCGAAAATAAATTTGAAAGGAAGAAGACTCACTAGCTGAGCAACCATGAAAGCTGCGGAGAGCAACAAGCCAGGGTGCCCGATAAAGGACCAATTCCAGGACTGCATTACAAATATAGGAGCCTGGCTGATGGTACTCACTTGCAGGTAAACTGCTGAAATTTCTGATGACTTGGAACCTTAAATGTCCTCTGGCAAACTCATAAGCAACAAAGGAGCAAGTATTACTCAATTGATTGAATGCGTTGGGAGTTAAATCTACTACTGTCATCATCCAAGCAAACCAGCAGATGGAGACATCTAATTTTCTATTAACAAGATCGAGTAATTTCGAATAGAAGGATTTAGTCATGGTGGACAAATGTATGCTTTGCTTCCTTTAAGTTTTGGATGTTCAGGATTCCCAAGGTTTAGCATCGAATCATTGTTGAGAATTGAGATAAGATTGGGATTTC
Organism: Magnolia kwangsiensis; assembly: GCA_037074715.1. Classification (NCBI taxonomy): domain Eukaryota; kingdom Viridiplantae; phylum Streptophyta; class Magnoliopsida; order Magnoliales; family Magnoliaceae; genus Magnolia; species Magnolia kwangsiensis. The sequence goes on from CM073571.1 coordinate 14,666,701, forward strand.
ACATGTTTTGGGGCAGGGAAAAAGCTAGCCATTTCATTTGGGTTGTCTTCCGCACTGCTACAAAAATGAAGCATATTAAGTTAACGAAGGAAGAACCACCAACCACAATTTCGTGGTACACCCAAATGCTAACTGAAGCTTGAAATGGAGACAAATGGAAACAAAAGAAGACAGAAGGAAGAGCCAAGTATCTTTGGCACAATATCTCCTTCATTGAATAAGGAAACTTAAGCTGCTGTCTAACTTTTGAATGTCATGTTCAATTGAATCATAGCAAGTTGAGGAAGGAAAAAGTCAATCACTTGTGCACACCCAGGAAATATATAGAAAACCACAAAAAAGTGGTTCATTTTTTTGGTTTCCTGGACAGTTAATGGAACATTTTCATACCCCTCCTCAAGATACTCCGGCAGCATTTCGGTGAGTTCCCCCAGGATGGGGGCTACCTATACAGTGTGATCTTCCTTTCTTGTTTTTCAGTGAAGCATTTTCATACCGGGAAGAAATTGGTTTTGTACACTGCCCAGACGAAAACGACTGTCATAACAGCCAAGTAACTTCGAAGAATGACGGCAGTTGCAAAGGTCTCAGACAGCTTCTAGCCGTCTGTGAGAGGAGAGGGTTTCGCCCTGTCCTTGGATATCATTATTTTGTCTAGCTATATCATTATTATGTCTAGCTGTCTGTGAGAGGAAAGGGCTTCACCCCGTCCTTAGATATCATCATTATGATACCTGATCATGTAATTGGAAAGCAAGTCATTTGCAGAAAAAAAGTATACAGTAAGAAGCCATTGTTACACCTGTCTAGTGCTAGCATATCTAAGAAGCCATTGTTACGCTCGTCAAATAAAGAAAAAAAGAGGCTGGACATTCACCAAACAAGAAACAAATAGGGTAACTAGCACACCATCATTCAAATAGGCAAAAATGAGCACCATGAAGGGTGGAAACTTGAACTTCCATATGAGAGTCAGCAGCATGAAACCAAGCTGTTACAGTTAAACCCTAAGTGGAAGTATATAAGAGAACATAATTCTTGCTGTGAGCATGCAATGCTCTCTTGTAGACCATATCCAGTGCTCATTTTAAATGAAGCCATGCAATGAAAAAAGATAAATCCTATGCATGACATACGGGTTGCTGTGAAGCTTGGCAACCAGAGCAAACTCAGGAATAGAATTTGCACCACCAACTATTCTACAAATTTATACATGGAAAGTTTTTATACTTGCAAACCAATGGGAGTTCTACTTCAGCATGCGCTACACAGAAACACCCCACTTGAGTAAAAATGTCACACATGTGCAAGACCCACGCGGTTCATCAGGCGGCGACATAGTAAATATGTCCTGGCCCAAAAAAACGGGCCACTCTGTTTATCAGATGGAACAACACCCATAAAAAGAAACGAGAATTAAAAAAAGAATTAACAGATGGTCCAAATTCAGTATACATGTATGGTCAACCTGATAGGTGAAGTGATCTGATTTATGGATAAAGGCACATTTTCCATGGGGCTGGCCTATCACACCCCAAACTCGGAAACCGGGCTCACAAAATTTCTGATCGCCGAATCTGGCGCCGACAGCCTCCGTAGAACCCCATTCTCGACTCCCAACGCCCATTCGCCAGGTTCCGATCTTGAGATGCTACGAGAAGGATTTTCAACGTCAGTTTGATTCATAATAAGCATAACGAAAGGTATAACCCACAAACAACAACTAAAAACTCCATTACATTTTCACTATGATAAAAAACTTTACAAGTACAATGAGCATAAAGGGAAATAAAATGATGATAGGCCAAAAGCTCTAAAGTAATCTGCCACGCGCTCAAGCGTCAGCGCTGCTGCGATCCAATGTCACCTGCATACAACGGTCGTGCATACGCTTATAGAAAGCTTAGAGGGTGGTGAAAGTGTGTGCGCAAGGTAGTAATATGATCATGCAATATTAGAGTACTGTGGAATATGCTGATGGATCCATGAATACTATTGGCAGTACCAAGGCCATGCGGTGCAAAGCAAGAATGATGTTGGCCATACCAAGGCCATGCGATGCGAAATGCAACTCAAGCATACAAATCCTCATCTAAGTCCACATATCAATACAACTCAAATCTAAGATATCACCGGGGTCTAGTACACTCTAAACCAGATCGCCGCCCCATCGCGCGTAATAAGATAAGTGGAAGAAATCTCACATTCGTCTGTCAATATCGGGCTCGACTCGTCGATAGCGGATCCATTCCTCGAGCTGGTCAGACTCAGCCTAGCTTTGCCCCCTACTCTCGGGCGGGTAAGGCCGCACCCCCTTCCAACCGACCACGACACAGTGGAAAGTACGACCGTCTGGTATTCGGCACTCGGCACTTCTGTACCCACTCAGTTTAGACGTTAGAGCAACCTCTTAGTACCATAAGGGTTTAGGGACTTTTACCCAGGGATATCTATAACACCCCATGTAGAATGAGATTTCTGATATCCAATCCTACTAACCACGATACGTCTGTGGAGGCTACAACCCTGATGTCGCTAGGGCGTAAAGTAACCATATCACACAATGCGAAATGCATGAATCACGCTATCCAGTCATGCAGTAAATCCTACGCGTATCGTGCGCTCATGTAGGGTAACACCGCCTAACCGGGATTCCATAAACAACCTGCCCGAAGGCATATGCTATGATCAGTCACCTCTCATATCGAGCATACATATGATGCGTATGATCATGAGTTATGGAACTATACTAAACATGTAATAAAGTAATGAAATATCCTTACAATGCAGGTGTCTTAGACGGTCGACACACAACAAGTACTGCCTATCAATGGGCCCTAGGGAGAGTCGTAATGTGAACATCCAACCAACAGTATACTCACAATGTGGACGTCAAACCAACATTGCTCCCAATGCGCGATCGTTGTGAACATCATTACATAATCCGTGTTAGGATCACACATTGTAATGGACCTTAGGTACATCCCATTGAGCCTTAAATATATCAAATGCGCCACATCCTATGGGCCTTATATTCATCAAGTGGGCCACATCAATGGGCTGCATCAATGGGCCTTGAGTGCAATTCCCATTGGGCCTTAAATATATCAAATGGGCCACATCCTATGGGCCTTATATTCATTAAGTGAGCCACATCAATGGGCCGCACCAATGGGCCTTAAGTGCATTGCAATGAGTCATAACCTGTGGGCCTTAGATTGCATCAAATGGGCCTAATCTCGTGGGTCTTATATGTAACAAATGGGCCACACCAATTGAGCCCCATATGTACATCAAATGGGCCTCAACCCATAGGCCCTAGTACATCTCAATGGGCCTTAACCCATGGGCCCCTAAAACATCAAATGGGCCTTAGAATACATCAAAATGGGTCTAATCCCATGGGCCTTAGAATACATCAAATGGCCCCAATCCCATGGGCCTTAGAATACATTAAATGGGCCTCGACCCATGCGTCTTACATATATATCAAAGTGGGCCCAATGAACTACCAAAAAAAATACTTTAAGATAGACCTCAAAACATGCCAAGGTGGGGTCCATTTGGATAATGGATCTAGCTCATTCTATAGCTCATGCCAAGAAATGAGCTTCCAGAATGAATGGACGGACTGGATGCAACACGTGCATCATGGTGGGCCCCACTGTCATTGGACAGTGTCAATAAAACACCTGTGCCAGGGACTCCACCGTCCAGGTGGATGGTGTGAATAAAACCCATACATACTGGTGGGTTCCACCGTCCACAGCCGTGGACGGTGTGGGTAAAATATATGCATTACTGTGGGTCCCACGTATGTGGCCCACCATAATGTTTATTTCCCATCCAAGCCGATGATAAGGTCGCACGGACCTGGACAAGGAGGAAAAACAAATTTCATTTTGATCCAAAACTCCTATGGCCCATAAAAAAGGGTTCAATGATAGAGGTTTAATCCCACTGTTTCCTATAGTGTGGGCCACCCAAGCCATGCATGAGGCTGAAATTTGGAGGGGGCCCACTACTTGGGGTGGCCCACCTCATGAACAGGTTGGATGACAAATAAACATCACAGTGGGACCCAAATGCAGGGCCGTGGGCCCCTGGCGTCCGTCCGCCCGCCCAAACGCAGCAAGGTGGTGGTGCTGCTGCCCCACATGCATACTTATTTTTTTTTTGAAAGATCATGATTCCTGTGGTTTTTCACAGGTAGGGCCCACGTCAAGTAAATCCAACCCACCCATTGCATTCTTTGGCGCAAGACCATCCAAATGAGTCCAATATCCGATATTTTTCCGGCGAAACTTTCAACGGTAGAAATCACCATTTTATAGGTTATGGCCCGCCTGAAGATCGGATAAACCTCATTTTTTAGCTCAACACCTAAAATGTTCCAGGGAATAAGGTAGATGGCGTGGATTGAATACATACATCAAAGTGGGGCCTATGAGAGTGGGCCACCCCATGAGCTTGTAACCAAGCTAATATTTGTGTTTTCACAGAGACGTCCAGCGTCCCTGGACGCTGGACGGTCCTCACAACCAAGGTGGGCTATACTCGGGTGGGCCACTACATGATAAATGGTTTGGGTACAACACACATAAGGTGGGCCACACTAGTAGATGGTTTAGGTAGGATACATGCCTCATGGTGGGGTCCATTCAAGTGGGCCACACAACCATATTATGATCTCAAAAATGGAAAACGAAATAGAGAGGGAGAGAGAGAGATAGAGAGTGGGACACGCTTGAGATGGAGGGCTCCGCCACTATGAGCCCTCCCTTGAAAGAAATCATACACCAAATGGATCCCTTTACACATGGAACCACCGAAATCGAAATCAACGGTGGAGATCTTTTCCCCACCAATATGGACGGTCTAGATGACTTTTTTAATGCAAGAAAATAGACATCATGATGGGGTCCATGGAGAATGGCCCCATCATGGAATGATCATGATAATCCTAGTGGGCAATCGGTCACATCTTAGGGTCCCGAGTGAGATCCAAACCATTGATCGGTTGGCCTTACTTGGACCATCTTAAAAATATGAAAAAATTATTATTATCAAGCACCCACCATTCGATCTTCTTGCTCCCATGGGTTCCTTAGCTCCTTAGTTTCGATTTCAATGGATGAGATAAGGTTTGGATGGTTGAGATGAGAGATGAAGGGGTAGGAAAGGTGGGCCACACTCGGAGTTTTGAAAGAGAGGGAGAGGCTTGGACGTGGGATGCTTCTCTTGCTTCGGAATGTGTTTGAAAATGAGAAAGAGAGAGAGAGTTGTAAAGGGAGAGAGGGTGATGGGTGATGGAGTGATAGATGTGGTAGTGATGGGTGTGTAAGACACTTTTTGACTTTTGTGGCCATTTGTGTAAGAAATGCATGAGTGGTGTAAGAACTTTTTGACTTTAAGGGTTGCTTGGGGAAGGGTGAGAGGTGATGTGTACTTGACATGAGATGTGATGAGATTTGATTAATTGATGAGATTGATGTGACAAGTCGTAGAGATTCCCTTGGGTTTCGCAACGCGCGGCGTTTTCCTTACACCGAATGTTGGCCCACATCTCCTGACCAGGGTATCGCCTTGGCGCGCGAGTCACGGCATCGAAACCGCAGCGACGGCGCGGTCGCTATGGTAAAGGTCTTGGGTTGAGTCGATATGGGTTAACGGCATACAAATCAGGGTCGCGTCCAAATATCAGTTAAGGGTCGAAGGTTGCCGGAAATTCGACCAGTAAGACTGCGGAAGTCTACGGAAGGGTATGGACTAAGATACGGGTCTTACACGGCCTGATGCATGAGCCTGATCTCACATGCATTTGCTAGACTGAAACATGTGGGTTGCTTGTTTAGCAGAAAAGCCACATACAAGGTGAACTGGTGACAATTTGAGACAGGCCCAACCTCCTATTGTGCTAAATAATTATGCAAGGTTGAAGCTTAAACAGCAGTGCAGGTGCCCTCACAGGAAGTGATAACTACATTATAAAGCCTAAATTATCATTACCAAGATAACTTGCCACAATACGGATTGTAATAGACACTGCATAAATCTGCAAAAGGAGAAACCAAACTATCAAGAACAGATTCTGCACAAGTAAGATAAGCAGACAAGTAATCAAACTGTTGTCACAAGAAGGAAAGTGAACAAATGTATGTCAGCTTACTGTGTAATTTTTCATCCTCTGAAAGATCGCAGGACTAGTCAGTATGGCACTACTGATGACACTCAAGCCAAGCTCCATCAGGACAATGCCAGAAGCATCATGGGCTGCATCAGTTGCATCTGCAACAGCTATCCTGATTTCTGCCTGCTTAAGAGCAGGAGCATCATTCACTCCATCGCCAGTCATTCCACATATGTTTCTCTGCTTGTAAACGTTGTACAATCTCATGTTTGTGTGCTGAACAGACAGAAAACAAAATAAGCAAGGCGAGGGAGTAGTAGGAGTAACTGTGTTCGACTACTGAGAGAAAAGGGCTAATGGGGTCTCTTTGGCATGAGGATACCAATTAAGACACCAGCAAAACCATCAGCCTTCTCCATCAGTTCACCAATTGGCAAAGCAGTGATTGCCTCATCCCTATTCTCACCAAGCAAAGCAGATGATGGATAACTGTTGGTGCCCATTCCCAAATCCCAAACGGCATCCAGTTTCCTTTCCTATTGCAAGCTGATCACCTGATAGAAGTCAAAACATGTGGAAAATAGCATTACTGTCAATAAAAAATAAAAACAGTTGAATGAAGCCCAACTTAAAGAGATCCAGTCCTTGCCAAGGATGACAGCTGCCCCATTAGCCTCCCTTAAAACATGGTTAAAAGGAATCCACATTTCAAAGATAACTGGCTTGTTTGGATTGGTCCAAATTGAAAAGAGGAAAATTGATTTCCTCGGAAATAAAATTTGTAGGAAAATTGGTGGAAATGAAACACTATTTCCAGTGTCTGTTCTCTCACCAATTTTACCAACGAAATTGTTCTAAATTTCCATTTTTTGTTGTTTGGCAGTCCACCTCATTTGCACATAAAATTTATGACTTTATATACATACTAATTGATATCTGGATCAATTGCCCCTCTCTTACTGTCACAAATGTGCAAACTTGGTTAGGATAGACTAAAGGTGGGCCCCAAATAGACCCCATGTGGAAATGCACATGGTTAGGATCAACTAATGATGCAACTTTGTGGAAAATAGAAATAGTTAAGATTGACTAACAATGGGCCCCACATGGCTGAGATAATCTAGTTATGGGCCCCACATGGATCGGTTGAGCACCATCCTACCCTATGCATTACCGCTGTCAAGTTAGTCGGTAACAACTTCCTTACATGGTCCCAATTGGTTAAAATTTACCTAGGAGGGAAACAAAAGCTGGGGTTTATATTTGGAGGGAAGTCAGCACCACTGGCAGGGGACCCATCTCGCTCCTTTTGTTAGTGATGGAAGGAACCTGACCACTGTATGCCACAATTTGTTCCCTCTCAAGACATGTAAGTGGTATGAGAAGCTACACATCTTTGAATTTCTTGGTGGACTTAATGATGAGTTTGGACCACAGAGAGTTCAAATTTGGGACCACACAATCACCCGCAAACATGTGCATTGGGTAATGTCAGGGAGGGGAATCAAACCCATGTATGTGGGGAGTAAACCCATGATGTTGTTCTATTACTTTCTTTCCTGATTATTGTCTTGTCCAGGATTTGCAGAATGGGAGGAGGATTGGTGATGGACATGAGTCTCATGGGCCATCCCTCCTTGAGACAGACCACACATGTTTCTTGTGTGATACATCGTCTAGAGTTAGCAATGGGCAATCTCTTCAGCATTGGTATTCTTGTTTAGGACATATTTCTGTTCGTGCACTTTGTCATCTTTTTTCCAAACAAGTTTCCCAATAATAATTTTCAGTGTCAAATAACATCGCAACAACAAGGTAGGCTATTCCATTAATTTAATATGATATCCATACTCAATGCACAGAAAGGTACTTTTGCAACTCCCATAAAGTCTTACAACCCGGTCTGTTGACAGACCATGGATCGAAAAAACATGAGCAAATCTTTGCATTCAGTGGAAAAAAAGCATCCATCATGGCCCAATACATGAGCGGTGTGGATTACATGCCCTGATAGGGAATCCTAGCTACCTGATTTCCAATTGAGAATTTTGACATTTTCGTCCCTTCAAGGGCTGTTGACCGGACAGAAGGATCTCCCAGCCCAACTGTTTTTTACAAAATCACCCAGTCGCTAAAAGGACCACCAGATGAACTTGTTCAGACCGTATGTCTCCCCAACCACGTGAGCCATCATGGACTAGCCAAGCAATGCACCCTCGAGCGATTATCCGATCATGGGTATTGTAATCTCAGCCCAAAGTAACTTGAAATGTGCGCTGGAAAGGACCCCAACTGCCTTTGTCCCCTGCCATCAGGAAGTGCCTGTAGGCTATATGGGGCTTACCGTGATGTCCGTGAAAAAATCCACTCTGTCCATCAGGTCCTCAAGCTCACAATAAGCAAGAATATAAAAAATGAGGCAGATCTAAAATTCAGGTGGTTCACACCACACAAAGTAGTAGAGAATGAACGCCCACCATTGGAAATTTCACGCGCGCATGTGTAAATATATTCCGGTAGGGAAAGCCTTATTAACGGTTTGGATGATCATGGTGGGCTCTGGAAAGGTATCAATGGTGTACGTTTCCATTCTCGCTCATTCCTATCACGTGGTTTTCCTGAGTCTTCTCTTCTACATTACTGTTTTTGTACTCCTCTCCTATTTGAGCTTGCAAAACCGATGAACAGAGGGAATTTCTCATAGATATGTGGAAGCGAAGTTACAGATGAGGTCGTCCCACCAAGTGCAACCACATTATGCAGTGATCAGATGATCTGGTCCATTAATCACCTTTACGAGGGTGGGCCATAAGAAAAGACTCATCAACCAAACTTCTTTTTGATGTTCGATTGGGGAATTATATGATCCTTGACTGAGGAAAACAGTATGCTTTTTTGTTAGTTTTTGCTCATGGCTCGAACATCAAGACCGTTGGTCTAATGTGGCCCCTATTGCAGGTGGATTGTTGCTCTATTCTTCTTTAGCGTCTATTTTTAAGCCATGAATTGAAGCAGAAGAATTGTAGCATGGAGCGTGGGCCCGCAAATAACTCTACCTTGAAGTATGCTACTCACAGAACTGTTGTTCCCGTAGACCATCACATTATTAGTGGGCCATATCCCAAAAATCATGAGAAATGGACTGTATTAACCATCCAATAAGTGACCTCCAAAAGGAACTGTTGGTTAAGAGGAGCGGTCCAAATTGAACTATTGTATTGCACTGAAATAGACGTTAGAGTTGTCCAATCACTACAGTTTTTGGCTCATGTCCCATCCTGAAGGTGGCCCACCAAATCAACAGTCCTGATCACACAGATTTGCCGCATGCACCTTGAGAAAGGAAAATTGCCTGGGGCTTGGAACTTCTATGCAGCAACGCTGTATAACCTGGTCCATACGAGGATACTTATGCAACATGGTCCACCCCCGGTGGGTCCCAAGAGAGCAAGAGTCTGGATCACTTGTACTACTCCCCGCTTGCACTAACTGAAAATCCAACTTACTCTCCACATTCTTGGGTCGACGATCATACGGTAATAATACATTGTTCCACTGAGATCCATGATTCAATGATACGGCTTGTTGGGCTGAGATGCCTTAGTTGGTGGTCCGTCCACCAACACAACCCAGATTGAAATATCATAGCTACAGACTGTTTGGCATTTCCTTGATTACTTTTCCAATCTCGAGGAGTTTTAGCACATGGGTCATCTACAATGAGACCCACCATATCAGCCCACCCGATGACTGAACCATGGACCATGCTTGAACCCAAACTGATCAAGCCGAGTGGCTCAGGATGGCGCCCAAAACAACGACACAGCTAATGAAATTTTAGAACAAGAAAGCATATAAGGCTCCCAAAATTTGGAACCAAAGGACCCCTCCCTCCATCTTCATGCAGAAGCCATGATGGTAACACATAGTTTGGGCTCATAGAATATGGCGCCCTTGTGGCAATCTATTTGATTGTATTAAAAGTACCAATGAATTGAGATTTCCCTATTATAGATTGAGGAAATCAATTCTGTTTTTCATATACATTTTGCAATAGTTAAATACATATACGGGATAACAAACACTTGTTTGATATTCTAAAATATAAAGCGGTTTGAAACTGTTTCCTAAATCTAAGGAATAACTATTTTGAATAAATTTAAAAATAGAGAAACTAATAGGCTGTTACAATTTGTTACAATCTTATGACTTATGATATGCCCCCTCAAGATGGAGCTCGAGATAGAAGTCCAATTTTGGATTTGAGATCAAGAAAGCGGGCACGGTGAAGAGGCTTGGTGAGTGCATCAGCAAGTTGATCTGCTGAAGATACATTAGCAGGTGGGCGGTAGGTTGAGTTGAAGGATGTGCGCCAGTTGGTGATGGTAGTGCCTTGTGGTTGAGAAAGACGCTAGTTTTTGTTGTTGGTTCAATATGTGGGATTTGCAGTAGTTGGAAAATGGTGTGGCTCGGGTGGGATTGTTTGAAGAGAGGCTTCAAAATTGAGGAGTTTTTCGTGAAGTTCTTCAAAGATGATAGAGGTATCTCTTGCTTGGACAGCACAGACTAATTCTTTGTAATCATCACCGAGACCATCGAGGATTTTGTTTGTGATTTTTTCTTCATCAATTGAGGCTCCAAGAAGACCAAGATCATCTGCTCGAGTTTTGATTGTTTGCATAAACTCAGTGATGCCAAGGGAGCCTTTGGTGGTGTTTTTGAGTTGGTTTTTGATTCGTTTGATGCGGCTACGAGAGGGCTTAGCATAGGTGTTGGCTAGAATTGTCTAGGCTTGTCTAGAGCTTTTGACTTGAACTATGAAGAGAATAATTATGGGTGAGATGGAGATAATGACAACGTTGAAGATCAACTGGTCATGTCTGGTCCATAGAATGTAACTGGGATTGGGTCTGGTTGTATTGGATTGTGTCAAGGTGGCTGGCGGACATGGTTTGGAGCCATCAATATAGCCAAGAAGGTCATAGCCAATGAAGAGTGTTTGGAGCTGCAGTTTACAGGAGAGGTAATTGGTAGAGGTAAGTTTGAGAGGAGCTTGAGCAGCAACGTTGATGCTGATGAGAGTTTGGTGTGGTTAATTGGTGTTGAGGATGGTTGCAGGGTTAGATTCAACAGCCATGAGTGCTAAAGAACAGGAGAAGAGAAAAGGAAAAAAAATAAAAATAGATCGGCTTATACTACTTGTGGTTGCTCTGGTACCATAATAGATTGAGGAAATCAATTCTGTTTTTCATATACATTTTGCAGCAGTTAAATATACATACGGGATAACAAACACTTGTTTGAGATCTTAAAATATAGAGCAGTTTGAAACTGTTTCCTAACTCTAAGGAATAACTATTTTGAATAAATTCAAAAATAGAGAAACTAATGGGCTGTTACAATCCTATGACTTATGATACCCTATTGGTCCAGGTCATTTCGGGGTAGACACTTTATATAGCCTAGGTGCTCCATCATGGTTGCATCGCAAGTGGTACTGTAAAAACACGTGTGCAAGCAATAGAATAACTTTTGGACCGCTCATTAATTTTTGGAAGTGGATTTAATTTCTTTTACACACATACGCACACCACACACCACACACAAGAGACCCACACCACATTGGCACTCGATCACATGATCTTGATGTTTCAATCGCTAACTAAAAGTTGGCTAATTAATGCTAAGGGCCCAATTGAATACCTAATAAGTAACTTTTTAACTTACAAAGTTAATAAGTTAGTTTGATAAACATTATTATAAAAGTATCTTAGGTGATGGAAGCAACTTATCTCCGTAAGTTTTAAAATTTTGTTTTCTAACTTTTAACTTTTCTAAATTTTAGCTGATGAGTATATATTTATCCATTTAATACGTAGAAACCAAGATAAGCTACTTGGGGTATAAGTAACTTATGATCCAAATGCCCCCTAATAAATTCTCTCTTGTCTACATATAATATATTGTTCATGTATATATACCACTTCTTACAAGGAATATAATATGCATAAAAATTCCAATAAAAAGAACATTATACAAGCTCATTTTTATTAAATACACACACCACCAGATATATGCAAGTATGGCGCACATGTAACATAAGACAAATGCTGTCCATTGAGGTGTGCTGTGAGATTAGAAATAAGCAGATGGGTAAGAAAACTAATTAGGTCGATGTTTTTACACTAATAAATTTGTTCAACTCATTACGGCCTACTTGATTACTGGATGCGATCGAGTCTTGGTGTAAGGTGTTAAAGTCCCTTGATATACATTGATATACCATCCTCTAATGACTTGAGATTTTAGAAAAAGTGGTTATTTGATATGCTAGATGGTGACACCCACATGTTTGCCATGCTGGTATATATAGTGGTGTGAGCACCGGCTTCATTCACATGTACATGTATGTGTACCTAGCGGAGCTCAAATGAAATAGTGGTGTGAGCACCGGCTTCATTCACATGTACATGTATGTGTACCTAGCGGAGCTCAAATGAAATATGTGAAATGGAATACAAGAAAAATATAAAAACAAGTATGCTTAACAAAACACTAATAACTATGGTGTGTGCTAATCTATCATGTGACGGTGCTCACCTATCTTCGTTCGAAGATATTCCTCAAGATCCTTCCTCACGCCCTCCACCTTATCAATTTTCTTGAAATTGTCAATTTGGCTTTTCTTTCCCTTATAATCGTACTTGGCTTCTTTCCCCCCGCTGCCCTCACTGGCATCTTCTTTGCCCATATTGCCCTCCACACCATTAGCATTATTACCTTTTGGGACATTCTTGCTCCCTTTGTTGCTGCTCTGGCTTGGCTTCATCAGTAGGAAAGTCGGCATCTTTACCACGTCCAGATTATTGACCAAATCCTATTTATCATCCATGATTATTTAGGGGTTGCAATGAGTCGGGTTGGTCCATGATCAAATGGCCTAACCTGCTTTTGATGTGGGTTTGACCCCAAGCTGTGCTTGGGTTAGAAATGTAACCCATTTCAGGAAGTTTCGGCAGTCCGGAGATGTGTGGAGCTCATAGAGATGAGTGTGATAATTCCACTACGCCCATCAAATTCGCAAGGCCACGACATGACAAGAATCTAAAAGTCAGGCAAATCCAAAACTAAGTGGGTGACACCACATTAAACACAAGGAATGAAAATATACACCGTTGAAAGCTTATTGGAGCCGACTATGATTTTTATATGCTATCCAAATTGTTCATAGGGTTATTACTACCGATCAATTGTAGGCACAAATATCATCCTGATATAAAACGTTTGTGACCCAGCAAAGTTTCCAATGGTGGGTGTTCAATCCACACTGTTTTGTGTGGTGTGGCCCATAGGAGTTTGGATATGACTGATTTTTAGATTCCTATTCTATTGTGGTCTTTAAAAACTGATGGATAGAGTGGATCTATTATGGGCATCTCTGTGAGCCCCACACAATTTGTAACTAGAGAAAAGTAATGCATGTTTGATTTGCCATAAATTAAAGGAATTGTATCATCATTGCAAGTTGACTCCAATTAAATTAAACACAAAATAGTCAATCAAATACTTATATATTTAGGAGAAGTAAATGAATTTATAGTCATCAAACTTTTTCACATAATTACTATAAAAGTCTTAAATCAAACAAAAATATTAATGTATAATTTTGGTGATGATTTAACGTTGAACTAATGTAAAAATGTCATCATTACATTTTAACATGGATGAACCAAACACAAGAATCAACAATCAAATGCAACTGATGTGTCAGCGGACAAGTAAAGTAATTTATATTCATTACACAATTTCTCTAATTTACATATAATTATGGCAAATCAAACGGGCTCTAAATCAAGTTTAAATTGAACCTAACTTGACTTGACTCGCCCCACCTAAATATGCCATCTTGCATTGGGCCAAATGACCCGATCCAACCAAACCCAATAATCATGAAAAGAACAATAACAACAACAAAAGAACAAAAAAAAATACATATATATATGAATGATTTATTTATGCATGTGCATACTTCGAATGGGCTAGGCTGTGCATGCTCTTAGCCTCATATTCCATTCTAAACTTAGGTTGTGGCAGGTCAGGTCTGGTCAGTCGAGCCTACCTCTCTACAATTGAATGGTTCTTGGATGGGTTGGGCTTGAGCTTGATGAATTTGAAGTAGGCGGGGTTAACCACGCGGTAATGAGTACATGTGTAGTAAATGGGTCGGGCTCAGGCTGGTCCTCATCCGGCCTGAACCAGCCAATTTCAACCCCTAGAATCATAGCTAGGGGTGTACATCGAGTCGAACCGAATCAAGCTGGCCTCCACTCAACTTGGCTCAGCCACTGGCTGACCTCAGCTCGAACTTGGCTCGGCTCGGTCCTCGAGCCTGACTGGCCAGCTCGGCTCGGTTCAGTCAACAGCTCGGGCCGAGTTCAAGCCAAGTTCGCCGTTGAGGCATTTCCACAAACATTTGGACTGCACCTTCAAAACCCATCTGTGTGTAAAACACAGGCAATGGTTTTACAGGTATTTTATCAAACACCTTTTATCATGGACTCTTCGTGGAGTTTCAATCCTATCCCACGACAGGCCGGACACAGAAGCTTGAACAACCAGCCCGTTCCATTGACATCTCCAAGCATGATTAGTGGGCTTACCAGGAAATGATCCACATCAACGTTGGCAAAATTTACATCGGTGAATTCTTTCTTGAGCTTCTTGAAGGGCTCCTCCGCGTTTATACATGGCTTACACCATGTGGTGGTGAAATTCAACACTATCTACATTTTTCAGAATCATGATTTTACTAACAATGCCGAAACATCGCAAAAATTAGCTTACTTAGACCCATTTGGCTGCGGTGCAAACACCAAGTTCATCTCATTTTTATGTACTCAAGATCATAGTTTATATTAATCATAGGTTATTAGGATTATTTATAATCCTCTACAAGATCTCTAATACATAATTACTGTTAACTAAAATCAGATGAATTCATTTTCATGTAGCAACCGAACAAGGCTGATCTCGTGGCTTGAGAGAGAATGTTTACCAGTTGGCTTGGTTTCTTCTTGGACTCTTTCAAGAAGTCTTCCAATTCAGATTTCTTCTTGAAATGGGGAATTTGCACCGACGATTCTTTCATTTTGTTTGGAGTGGTTGATGATCCATTGGCCTCTTCTTTCACGGTTGATGATTCATTAGCAGCGGTGGCTAATAAATGTTTTTTTTGCAGTGGTTGGACAGCACGAAGAACAGAAATTGATATGGTCCATTTAAGTTGCCCACTTTAACTTAGAGCAATCTCACCTTCCAGCATTCTCCTTTCCCATTCTGCTTATAACAAAAATCATAGATGAATGGTAGGTGTTATGGGAAGATCTGAGCCCATGTTAATCCGAGGGGCTATGTCGCCTTAATCCGTTCGGAGGAATGAGGTGTTGGTCCGGAGGAAATAATACTGTTAAAGGAAAGGGAGATTCCCAGTTGTCTCGGTCGTGCTCCTGATCTGAGGCAGTAAAATGGGTTAGAGTAATCTAAAGTTCCGACCGGAGGCAGATAGCTAAACCGTTCACCACAGCTTCACCCCAGCTCAATGGAGTGACCTCCGGAATATTCGGCTGATGAATTAAACTAGCTAGAGCTCGGCTTGGACTCAGGCCACAACCCTCATCTAATGATGGAGACTTGTGTACATGCTAAGAAGCTCGTAATCAAAGTGCCTCTCGCCAGATGTCCCGAACCGAGGCCAAAGTGGATGCCCCATCCGCTAAACTAAGAAATTACCTTAAGTGGCCACGACTGAATGTCACGCACACAGATACGTTATCCGATCTATGAATTGCGAATAGTATCCCTACGATTATGAGATCTTACTAATTGAGCGAATCGTGCCGAGATTGTCGGACCCAGATCGTTCAATAGGCAAGTATAAAAACAATGAGACTCCATTACTATAGGTACGTAACATCTTGCACTCTTTCACCACATTCGAACTTAGACTCCGATTCCCTTGACCTGACTTAGGCATCGGAGGGTCCCCTGGCTTAGCCAGGGTCTCCTTTGCTTGTTCTTAGTGTGTAGGTTCAGGAAGTCGGGATGGATCGAAGTTTACCAGTCGGAGTGGAGAGTCGCCCAGATTTGGTCCTCAACATTTTTGGCGCCGTCTGTGGGAATCTGATACGAAAGGTCAGGTTCCTAATTTTAAGCATTATGGCAAGAGGAAAGAAGAAAGTAGTAGCTATAGAACTGTAACGCCATGAAAATCGGGGGTCGAGCAGGAGCCCAACTCCCGAGTTCCAATACATTACTTATGCAACATAGATAATGATGATAGAATGTTGTCCGTATTAATGCATTAAACATGAATGAGATTATACCAAAATAACACATCATACTCAAGAGATATTTAAATTTATGCAAGCAGAAGACTGTAATAGGTATATAAGGCACATAGATGTGTTACCTAATCTCCAGAGTATAATGGTATTCTTGAGCTGAATAAATACATATTTATTCAAAAGATACAAAATGACAAAATGTGAATGTCCAACTAAACATGTTCCCTATAATCCTGTCGATTAGAGTGGTTTACATAAACCCACTTGATAACTGCATGTAGGAGAACTCCTCGTCATCGTAGAAGTCTGGCTCGGCCTCATACGTCGCGCCAGCATCTGCATCTAAGACAGAGTCTGGTTGGTGTTTAAAACACCGTCCCAGAATGTGAGAGTGAGTGATCAACTCAGTGGAATCATGAAACAAAGGTTAACATGTTATCAATTTAGTCAAGCAGTAATGATAAAGTAGTACAACACTCATGTCCTATGTACTCTTGTTAATGTAAGTATGGTATGTTCTAATGATGCATACCCTTATGTAACACCCTGGTTCTCAAAACTCGAGGATGGGCGCTCCTCACTGAGAACCCAAGTATTACGTTATGGAGACGACTAACATTCATCTAAATAGTAACAAATTTCCTAACATGAAGTAAGGCATCGTTGCATTAATTAAGGATATCAAGAGTAATAAAAGGAAGTTTAAATATATGTAAATGGAAACAAAATGGAATCCCTTAGCAGGAGAAATTATTATTACAACTCAAACAAAATACTAAATTCAAATCATGAAAACAAGTAAATCATTGGGCTCCAATGGCTTAACAATAGACACATAGAACTCTTCCTTGTCAAAATCCACCGCAGCTGTCCCTGGAGTTCTTGTCATAAGGGTCTTCACCTATCATCAATCCTGCATCTATTTGGTGCAATCGCACGATGGGTGAGTGAAAACTCAGTGAGAATTTTCCTCATAGATTCAACCACGACACAACATTCCAAAATGGGTTAACAATTCATATATAATTTATATGGCAATACAACTAACAATGCGTTTGCATGAATGTATGAATGTATGCTCAAGTCACAGATCTGGGGATGCACATCCAGCTGTCAAAATAAAGGGGTTGCCCAAGGGGAACTAGTCACCCGAAAAAATACTCATAGGTACGCCCAAGGAGAAACTAGCTGCCCGAAAAAGACCATGCAGATCGCCCGCGGTAGGTTAACTATCTGGAAAAGGCCATGAAGGTGAGTGCGCTCAAGGATATCTCCTGAAAAAATACACGGGGTACGCCTGGGGAGAGAGTCTAATCCCGAAAAAGTCTCATGTAAAGAAAGAGCAGCCCAAAGTGTACAAATGCACATGCCTGATGGTTGGACTTAGGTAATAGAACCATAACCAACCCAATAGGATGTGACTTACGAAGAACACTCGAAAAAGCTCACGTGTCGTGCGTGGATGTTATGCGCCATGTCACTTATATACATTACTTTTGATAAAATAGGAAAGATCTTCAACTTTCAAATAAGAAATATCTAACTATGCATTCCACAATGACTTCCATAATTTCTTTACATTCAAAGGAGGGCACACTAAGTATCATGTAAATTTCTAAGTGAGATCACATCAGTAACTAAGAGTCCATCCATAAGTACACTACATGTAAAAAAATTCTCATTTTTCATATTGTAAGAACTATTCACAAGATTATGCCAACTAAATTATAGATTAAAGAATATAGACAATTATGAAGGAAATGTCTCACAATTCACAGATGATCTAGTATGAAAGCCTCCCTTTCTCAACATAAGAAAACAATTATAAATGCGACATAAAGTTTGTAAGGCAGCACAATTATTTCATGAAATTCAAGATAGCTACGAATTAATAATTTTCTAAAATTTTATACATTAGATATTTAATCCATATGGAAATTAGTGAATGGAAGAAGCTATAAGGGATGCTCCTCACCTTAATTGGATGAGGTGAGTCTATGAATTCCTGGTATGAGGTTGCTTGAAGGAGAATGCCCTATCAAGAATATCTGTTGCAAACAGTCCCCAATCAAATGTTATAGGATCTCCACAAGTCAGTACCGAGTTAACTCGGTTGAGATTCTCAACTAATAACTAGTTGAGTTGCTTCACAGGTATCGTTAACAACCGAGTTAGATTAAAGATCCTTAGAGTTCTAGGCTCCTCAAACCATCTACAGATGACTGGAGTAGGCTAAACTTAGTCAGGAACTGACCGGATCGACCCACCACTGAGTACAGAGTCGACTCAGTCAGAATTTTCATCTAACAATTAGTTGAGTTAGTTTTAAGAGTTCTACTAACTATAGGGCCAAATTAATGATCCACTGAATCCAGTGCTTCCCAAATCATCCACAGATGATTGGAGTCAGCATAACTCAGTCAGGAAACTGACCGAGTCAGCCCGCTATAGAGTATTGAGTTGACTCAGTGCTAACTTGACCAACCAAATTTCTTTAGCTAGCGAAGTGCAACTGAGTGCACCCATCTGAGATCAGATTTCTATGCAGGTCACTGTGCAAGGTAGGCCGATCACACCCATGGATTCCGATCTGGATTTTTAATCCGGAAATGTATCTGAGTCACTGAGTTAACTCAGGCTAGTTACTAATCATAGAGGTGAGAGGTTGATTGAGTTTATTTACAACTCATTCTGGGTTTTCCTCACTCAGGAAATCAGGGTCATCTCCAAGGGCCCTTTTTCTAAATTCAAACTTAAGTCTCTGGAGATGAAACGTTCATGACTCGGTTGGGTATTTGCAGAGTCAACTCGATAACAAGTTTGAGGGCAACATCATAACAACGAGTGAGGTGAGTTCGAGATACCTGATGTTGAAGGGGGGTCAGAGAAATATCGTCCCAGATCTGAGATTATCAAGTTCTCTACAACTCGCAGTGACTCAGAACGAGTCAGCTCTCCTTGGTGCGGCAACAGATGGGCAGCGTCAATGCACACCTCACGAGCTCTCTTTCTCCTTCTTTCTTCTTCTCTCACAACTTCTCTGCTTCTCTCAATCATACTTCTCTCTTTCTGCTCCCTCTCAAATTTTTAAGCGATATGGACCGAGTCGAGTTGTTATCAAACCAGCAACTCGCTCCAGCTGCGCCCGCTCTCACTCCCCATTTTCCCTTTCTATTTCTTTTCTCCTTCTTGTGTTGGGATTCGCCCTAATACCGGGCCTTTTATAGGCATTTCGTTTTTGGAAACGTCTCCCGCTAATCGCAAAGATTAGTGGGCTGTTATCTAAGTCGGCCGAGAGAACACCACTATTAGGCTTCTCTCAAATAGCCGATCGTGTGCATGGGTCCGTGTGCCATTCATGGACAGGTTTCGGGTGTGATGGGCCACCCAAAGTACGACTTGGATGGGTGAACAGGTCACTCCCACAGGAAATGGGTTTCTTGGTCGGTCGAGGAAGATGACCCACTGATCATGGTATTTTTTCCATGGTCGGTTTATCCGCTGATCGGAGGCGTCTAAAAGGATTGGATGGTGTCCAGTATGACTACGTGGCCCACCCAATGGTGCATAATAACCAGTGATTACTACGTTGATCAGGGAGGCGGTGACTCGCGTCCAAGCTTCAACTCGTCAAAATCTCGGCGTTGCTACGAGATCTTCATATTGCTCTAAAGTGGACGATCTGGATCTGCTCCCGAGAAGCTTCTCGAAGTCATGGGAGGGTGGAGATCCATCTTTCCTAAAATAGAAGTTTTCTCTTCCGCCTTTCCGACGCGTAGGGGCTATTTTCAGAATTCGTAGGTCTGACTCAGACTTTTTCCGCGGACGTGGCTTCCATTCGATCGTTTCAAATGGTTGGATTGTCTGGAGGCATGGCGGACATGGACTTTCTATCTACGTCAGTGGCATTTTCATATGTTGCTTATTGGTCGGTGGACAGAGGTGGAATGTGTGGTTTTCTGTAAGGCCCACCCCCACAGCACATGATATTGTCCGCTTTATCCGGTGGGCTCACGACTTTAAAACGCGTTATGTTTGTTAAGGGAGAAACCCCACATATAACCATCATAACTCTAGACAACTCTTCCGATGTAGGACAAGGTTCTGCCTTCATTGTGCGCACAGTAGCCTATCAGCACAGTAGCTTGCCAGCCATACAGTAGCCTGCCAGCCATACAGTAGCCTGCCAGCCTTCCTTGGGGCCCGCCCACATGTGCGCCCACCCACGTGTGCCCGCCCACATGTGGCCACAGTGACGGGGCGTCACAATATCCCCCACCGAGGGCAGAGCCATCCTCGGCTCTGATACCATTTGTAAGGCCCACCCCCACAGCACATGATATTGCCCGCTTTGCCCGGTGGGCTCACGGCTTTAAAACGCGTCATGTCTGTTAAGGGAGAAATCCCACATATAACCATCATAACTTTAGACAACTCTTTCGATGTGGGACAAGGTTCCGCCTTCACTGTGCGCACAGTAGCCTGTCAGCACAGTAGCCTGCTAGCCACATAGTAGCCTGCCAGCCTTCCTTGGGGTCCGCCCACACGTGTGCCCGCCCACGTGTGCCCGCCTACATGTGGCTACAGTGACGGGGCGTCACAATATCCCCCATCGAGGGCAGAGCCATCCTCGGCTCTGATACCATTTATAAGGCCCACCCCCACAGCATATGATATTGTTCGCTTTGCTCGGTGGGCTCACGGCTTTAAAATGCGTCATGTCTGTTAAGGGAGAAACCCCACATATAACCATCATAACTCTAGACAACTCTTCCGATGTGGGACAAGGTTCCGCCTTCACTGTGCGCACAGTAGCCTGTCGCACAGTAGCCTGCCAGCCACACAGTAGCCTGTCAGCCTTCCTTGGGGCCCGCCCACATGTGCGCCCGCCCACATGTGGCCACAGTGACGGGGCGTCACATTTTCAATCCCGCGTTTCTACATGAGTGTGGTCGATGGGGCCTTGCCTGTCGCATGGACGGTTCCGATTTGGTCTTCTTATTCGAAAAACGTTCATTTGCACCGTCGAATGGACGGTCTGGTTGAAATGACGCTGGGCGGGAGAGGGATTTGTAAATCCATCTCAAATACGTGTTCCATCGAGTCAACGTTCGCTTGACCCGATGGCTAGGCTTTCTGCACAGCGGAAGCATGCTACCGCGTGTGCACTCGACTCTTACGTGGGGTCCACATGATGATCAGCGCTGATCCACACCGTTCATTTGTTCGTGGGATGACAGCTGATCATACCGGGTCATGATCAAAAGATTTAGGTGGGCTGTCATAGGCAAATTTCATCAAATTATCCGTTCTAGGGGAACCTATGGTCTCTTAGGTGTCTATGGGGATTCAAAGCAGGTCCTACCAAATCCACTGAGAAGATCTGACCCATCAGATTTCTTAAAGAGGTGTTTTAACTATAGTTTGACTATTAATTTATGGTGTTAGGTGGTTTATCTAATTGTAATGACGTATGGGAAACTTTAGTTATTTTAAGTTTCTATTTAAAAATGACGGTCAAAGCATGAGTTTTTATAGGGACTACTCAATATGAGTCACTTAACTACAAACCCTGATATTGGGGTTACTTTTCATTAGAACGGGCCACTCCAAGTGAAATGTCAAATTCTTAATTATTATTATATTTGGCAATTGGATGGTTCAAGTAGTTCAACGGTTGGATTTCTTAAGGATGGAGATTTCTACTAACGGTCTTAAGGGTCCTAGGATTTATCTAAATGAAGATTCATAGTTGGATTAGTTGTCTTGCTACGCAGATGTGTACACTATGATGTAGATATCGAATTTCTGGTTCATTTTATATTTTCTTACTCTATAAAGTGGTTGGTGAGTAGGATTCGTTTTGAGTTTGAATGGACTCTTAGAATGATCTTAGACCTGACTCGGTGAGAGTTGTACTAATGAAAATTTTCTAGAATTATTCATGGGTTTCAAAGATAGTCTTATTGTAAATTAACTGATGATCATATCCATATTATGTGTTCCTACACACCTAAATACTTCCTACGGTTAAATGACAACACCTGAGTACACGAAAGTACAGGGTGTTACACCTTACCTGCACTCCCTCTTGCGACAACATCTAACGATCGCGACATGCACCACTCCCAGTAAATGTGCACTTCCTCGCCAAAGCACCGTGCAATCCGATGCATGAATTGTGTTATTCAAGTTCTTAATTAGCCATTTTTCATACAACAGGATTGAGAAGCTAAGGTACCTCCCTTATATCATTTCCCAAACAATGATCCATTCTATGGTCATCAACCCTAGCTAGTCTCATACGATGTTACGGTTTCAGGTCGCTACAAAGGGCTCGTCACCTTAGTGCAGGTCTGGTTTATACTCTAGTTTACTATGGAGAGGCTCGTCACCTCAGCGCAGATTTAGAATATACTCGAGGTCACTACGAGAGGCTCGTCACCTGATCGTAGCCCGACAACATGAATACAGTGTCCCATACTACCGTATTCGTCTCACGAGTCTGGGTTGCTCACTGGTCACTACAGGGAGGCTCGTCACCCTAGCATAGGCCGACAGCTCAACCACGGTGTCCCATACCACCATGCCCGGCTCATAAGTCTTAGTGGATCGAGGTACCAAGGTTAAACGGATTTTCACTGGTGAATTTGGTACCTTAGATTCAAGCAGTAGCGTCCATACATGGTGAACATACATTAGGCCAATTGGGTTACTTGACAAGCTCGACTGGTACGAGCGTACGTCGAGTTGATTGACATGGAGCGCATAAGCACTCCGTGTGGCCTAACCACTGTCGACTAGCAACGTACGACTTGGATTCCTCGAACCTATCTGGTGTGGCAAACCGGACCCAGCCACTAACCTGAAAATCATTACCGATCGCCTGAACTACTTCGTAGCCTTAAACATATTCCAATCAATAGCATATGCATGTAGTAGCCAAAGACAGCATGTGACAACTGAAATTAAATATAAATCTTAATTGAACAATTAGATAAAACACATACTGTACATATTATCGTACATAGGCATTTCACCCTTGGCTCACATAGTAGAAGACATGTTATATAAAGGATTTTATAACCATAGATAAAAGAGTTGAGAATCTCATCTCAACACCCTCCTTACATGTATTTAAGTAAGCATTTTCACACTCATGCATTTTATCAAACACTTAGACTAAACATATCATATATATACATGTAATACAATAGTTATAACAGGTATTATCGCAAATCCCTTTACAAGGGGTTCACCATACGTACAACAATCATGTATTCTCAGTCACTAAACATAGCAAGCACAAATCATAATTTCATACTCATTCAAGCATTTTAACAAACACATGGAATGCATTAAAAACAACACAGTTTACACATATACGTATTATATGGAAAACGTCGTATCTACGCAGATGTGACAGCAATCAAGTCAGTCATAAATCATTACTGACATTGAAAGCCTTGAAAACCATAACCTAGACATTTATAATCCACACCTTTTACTGATAGACTCGTAATGAATTCAGTTTAGACACCAAGTCCTCGCCTATGGCACAACAACAACCTATAACATGAAATAGGTTAACTACTTCAGCATTTATCCTGTTTGAATCCCTAAAACAGATTAGGGTTAGGATTTCTTGTAACACCCCAGATTTTTGCCAATCTAGAGTTAGACGTCCTTAGGCAATGGGTCAAGCATAACACTCTCAAAGATCAATTCTAAAGTCTAGAAATCACTTTTCAACCCATTTCCTTCAAAATCTCACCTTTCACCACCTCATTCTTCAAGTTTCTCCAAGTACTTTCATATTAGACACAAATCTTAAAGTTTAAATGGTGAAGAACTATACTTAAACTAAAACTTACTGTAAATGGCACGTGCATTAATAAAATGGGATTTCGACTATAGAATTTTTGGAATTTCATGATGTAGATAAGTTATTTGGATGGATTAGCTTCTTCTACCCTAAAATCATATATTGTACATCACGTAACTCATTCCAATTTACAAATGAGACTCGATAAATGCCTCGACGGACTCGTGGGCCCAAACGGCTTAATTCGGGGGGACCCGGGGTGGGTCTCACATGTTTTTGGTATCCCCGAAGGGCGGGGGGGAGGACATCGCCCCTGGGGAGAGCCCTTGCCAAAAAGTCCACTCGCTGGCTTGGCAAGGCCTCGTCCGTACAGTGGTCAGGCAGCCCATTTTCTACATTTTTTCTACACATTTCGTTCAATTTTGAAAAATTATATCTCCTTCGTTATAACTCCGATTTAAGTAATTCAAAAACTAGATTGAAGATAAATAAGTTTAGTTTTATATAAAAATATGTAAAAAATATAATAAAATATTTAATATAGTTTAAAGTAGGACGTTGTGACAACTATCCAAAAATTACTTGTTGGATAGCTGCTACTTCTGGAATTTTTAGAATTTTTCTACAACTCAAAATCTTATAAAATTTGGTGGAGATAGGGTAAAATTGATGATGAACTAGTATAAAAATAATTAAAATAATATGATAACTAAAAGTACCCAAAATGGGGTATAGAATGGCCCTAGGATCGTATTCTACCATAATTAGGGTAGAATTTGGTTAAGTACCAAATTGAATACTCAGTAGAATTAACTTGAACCTCTTTAAATACAAACTACGAGATCCAAAATGAGTAGGACTACTAATGCTATGTTACCTATAAACTTAGGATCAATCTCTAAACCCAGTTGCTCTCGGGAGCATTTTGTATCGGACCTGGACCGCACTTCGAAAGTCCGATAGCAATGAACTTAGACAATTATGACCGCTTAGTTGGACTTGAATATCACCTCAAAAATCAAGACCATACGATGTCCTTAGACTGTTTCCTTGAGTCCAGAGTGAAGAGAGTGAGAAAGCGAAGATTTTTAGAAAATTAAATATAATTTTAAGTAATCTGGATTGTTTCGCTTGTGCATTATTTCTAAGCGTTCTGACCGTTAGATTTTGACCCAAATTCACCCTCGGATCAGGATAGGTGGCCCATACATGTCACAACACTTGTGGCTCTGATCGACTTTCGGTGACCGCTGAACTGAAACTGGTCCGCCACGGTCGATCTAGAAATTCGACCGGACTGAAAACTTAGCTTGACATAGATCCGATATTAGAGAGCTTAAGTCCAACTGTATTTAGCAACGAGACCTCCAGAAGCGCTCCGTTGGATCAGAATAAGCCCGATTTGGTTATAACCTAAGTATACCATGGCCTTGGGGCCATTTTCATCAATTTAGAGCCTATATAAGAGGCTTAAACCCCCTCTCTCATATCCCATACAAATTTCCTAAACCTAAGAGAGAGAGAAGAAAGAAAGAGAAGGAAAGAGAGAGAGAAGGTGAGTAAAGGTGTGAGAGTTATTCTTGAGAATTGCTTCGGCTATTCTACGTGTTTATTCATCACAACTGTGTCGCTACTACGGCGATTCTGACTTCGTTCTTAGGTAAGAAGACCTAACCCTAATCTGTTCTAGGGTTTCAAATGTTTCAAGTAGTAAAATAGCTAACTCCACACATGCTATAGGTTGACATTTCATCGTTGACGAAGACTTAGAGTCTCTGTCGAGTTCGTTACGATTCTACGGCATAAGGTGCAGACTATAGATATTTAGGTTATCATTTCTCAAAGCTTTCAATATCGGATAATGGTAGATTACTGACGTGGATGCTATTTCACATGTAGAACATGCTATCCGTTTTCCGTTTCGGTTTAATATGAAGAATATGAAATTTTGTGTATTCTATGTATTCGTAGAAAATATTGTATACGTATGAAATTTGAAAGTATAATTGCCATGATTTATTACTGTGTATTTATGCTAGTTATGAATGTAACAACGTCTCGGTGAAAGGATTCACCCTACTACATGTTTCGACCAACATACGCTATGTATGTTATTAAGTGTAGTCTAAGTGTTTGTTGAAATGACTAAATAAATATGGATTTATGATTTATGCCTGCCATATGTATTGAATGTAAGAACACGATTGTTGTGTATTAGAGATCTCCTTGATATAAGGATCTGTCATATTATATGTTGAAATCAACATACGTCATGTATGTTGGGGTTGTGTAATCTAAGTATTAGATAAAAATGCCTGTGTGAGAAATTGGGTGACAGACTAAATTTAATAAGATTGTTGAGATAAGATTCTCGACTACCTTAGCCATATACATGAATTCCTCAAAGTAACTGTAACTTGTATGGCGTGGTTTGTGTAGAATACATATGTGTTGGATAGCATGCTATATGTGTTTCATTGTACTTTTAAATGTTACCCATTTTTATATTGGTTATCAAATGCTATAGGATTATCTTATCTCATGCACATACTGCTTACATCAGATTGTGTTTGGGGCTATTGAATAGTCCAGGCAATTGGTAACCAGACTTGAGTTCGTGGCTAAGTTGTATTCACCATGCAGAACGTGTTTGACGAACCCGAGCCGTGCGTTGCTTGTCGACAGTGGTTAGGCCACACGAGATGCTTATGCACTTCATGTCGATCAACTCAACGGGCGCTCGTACTAGTCAAACTCGTCAAGTAACCCGATTAGCTTGATGTATATTAACCATGTATGGACGCTACTGCTTGAACCTAAGGTACCAAACTCACTATTGAAAAACCCCTTTAACCTTAGTACCTCAATCCGCTAAGACTCATGAGCCGATTATGGTGGTATGAGACACTATATTCGAGCTGTCGGCCTACTCTGATTGGTGACAAGCCCTTTGTAGTGACCAGTAAGCACCTATACTCGTGAGCCGATTATGGTAGTATGAGACACTATATTCGAGCTGTTGGCCTACTCTGATTGGTGACGAACCCTTTGTAGTGACCTCGAGTATATCCTGAAACTGCATTGGGACGACGAGCCTTGTTGTAGTTTATAGGATATAACTAGACCTGTATTGATTTGGGTGATAGGGGAGTGGTGTAACGATTCCGTACAATAGCCCTGACAGCCCTTTACAGCGATCTAGAACTATACTATTGTATGAGATTGTCTCGGACTGACGACCCAAGAATGGATCATCGTTTGTATAATGATACAAGGGAGGTACCTTAGCTTCCCAATCTTACTGTATGAAAAAGACTAATAACAACTCGGTAATCATGTTCATATCGCACTGTATGTGCCTGGAGATGTGGAGTACTGAGGGATGAAAGCATGCCGCGAACGTAAGACGGTGTCGCATAAGGGAGTACGTAGGCAAGGGCATGCATCATGATTGCATCTCATCCTTGCATTAACAAGAGTATCTAGGAATGTTTGATTGTACTGCTTTATCATTACTGCTTGACTGATTTGATAACATGTTAATCTTTACTCTATTGTTCCATTGAGTTAGTTACCCACTCTCATGTTACGGGACAATGTTGTACACACCAACCAGACCCTGTCTTAGTTTCAGGTGAGGGCGATGCTTGTGAAGAGGAGCCAGACTTTACTTTTTGATGATAAGTTCTCCTACATGTAACTCTCTGGCGGGTCTATTTGACCTGGAGTTGCACTGACAGGGCTTCAGTATTTGGGATAGAAGACATTACATTTTTCTCATTTTTTACATTTTATAATCAAACTTGTAATTGTTAACCTAGTGACATTCATACTCTGAGGGCTTACTATCACTCTTATCTAGCTTATATACTTATCACAGTCTTTCGCTTGCATAATTTAAATGGCTGTGGAGTATGATATACTGTTTTTGGTGTAATCCCAATCATGTTCAATGCCCTTCTACAGACAACATTTAATCATCATTATCTATGTTGCATAAGTAATGTTTTAGAACTCGAGAGTTGGGTTTCTGCTCGACCCTCGATTTTTAGGGCGTTACATTTCTTATCTAAGACGGAACAAGAATCGCCGGTATAGCCACACGAAAGTGGTAACTAAGTACGTGAAAAAGGTGGGATTGAATCCCAAGAACAAACCTTAACTCTCTCTCTCTCTCTTCTCCTCACTATCCTCTTCTCTTTTCTCTCTTCTCTCTCCTAGGGTTTTAGAAAATTCGTATGGCAAGGGAGAGAGAGGGTTTAAGACCCTTATATAGGCCCAGAACTGATGGGAATGGCCCCAAGGCCATGGTATACTTAGGTTATAGCCAAAGGTTGGCCGTTTCGGTCTAATGGAGCGGTTCTGGAGGCCCCTTTCTACATGTGGTCAGACTTAAGCTCCCTGACCATGGATCTAGGTCAGGCTAAGTTTTCGGTCCAATCGGGTTTAGGGATCAACTGCGGGAGACCTGTTTCAGTTCAACGGTCACTGGTACTCGGTCAGGGTCACAAGTACATTGACATGTGTTGAAATTTTTTTCTAATCCGAGAGTGCAATTGGGTCAAAATCTAACAGTCTGAATTCTTAGATTTGGCCTGCAAGCGAATCGACTCAATTCACTTAAGTTTCAGTTCATTTCCTAAAGATATTTGCATTTCTCACACACTTCGCTCCGGGCTCAAGTTGTGCGTTTCTGGGTACTATTAGGAATTGATTTCTGAGATAGTTGTCAAGTCCAGCAAGGTGGTCATAACCATAAAGTTTCGGGGTAATCGGACTTTCAACGTGGGTCAAGGTCCGATACAGAGTTTCATGATGCTCCCGAGAGCAACTGGGTTTTAAGGTGGATCCTAAGTTTTTAGATAATGTAGCGTTAGCGATCTTGCAGATTTTGGGTCTTACAGATCGTATTTAAAGTGATTAGTGTTAATTTCATAGGCAATCTAGTTTAACACTTAGTTAATTCACGACTAATTTTTAAAGGATTTGGTTCTTAGCAATTTCTGCCTGAGGTGGTACTTGGGTCTTTGTACAGATTTTTTCGAGACGTTACAAAAATCAGAGCAGAATGGGCAGACCCATTCCTCTTCGTTGCTCCACGTTGAATCAGCTTTAAGACATTTTCAACGATCTCGCAATCGAACGAGTAAGTACCAAGCTATGCAGAGTGAGATACAAGCCCTACGCGATGAGATCAACCAAATGAAGCAACAACAAGAGCCGCGGCTACACCCCATTCAGGAAAACTATGTTCCTGAACCAGTTGGCTTAGTTGTGGAAGCCCATTCCACACCGAGGAGTATAAGGCCCGAAGGACCTCAACATCAACCCACTCGGGTGCCTGTCTCAGCTCAGAATCCTCCCCCGACCCAAATTCGGATCTCAGCTCGGAACACAACAACTCGAGCGCCTGTTGAGGGTCGAATATTGCATATCAGACCCTATTTATTGCCTAGATTTATGAACATGATACCATTTAATGACTCGCTTTAATCGTGTTTGTGTTGCAAGGTGACTTTACGAGCATAGACTGAAAAAGGGAGCTTAAAATATGGATTTAATGCTCTGATGACACCAAAGGTAAGGGATGGGCTCCAGGGAACCAAGATCAATAGAATTATATGCCAGAGACCCGAGAAAATTGAGAAATTGAAGTTCAAGTGGCCCGAAATTTGTCCAAAATGCAAGATCACAGGATTTCCACCATCCATTCAGCTCGAAACTTCATGTATGGTCTGAGGATCATATTTTAACTGCACACGTCGAATTTCAACCATTGAAACTTCGTGGAAGTGGCCCAAAGGATAGATCATCCATATAAGTCCAGATTCTGGACCCACCTGCTATTTGGAAATGCCTCAACTTCGGGTTCAACGCCTTAAATAGGGAGAGAAAATGGATAGATGGAGTGGATTGCTCGAAAAATCACGGTGGGACCCATTTACATTGGATGAGTGTGCATAGCACACGTGCACTG
The DNA here is from genome assembly GCA_037074715.1 of Magnolia kwangsiensis. NCBI lineage: Eukaryota > Viridiplantae > Streptophyta > Magnoliopsida > Magnoliales > Magnoliaceae > Magnolia > Magnolia kwangsiensis. The sequence goes on from CM073571.1 coordinate 14,696,976, forward strand.
GAGGTGCACTGAACGCAAAGTCGGTTTGACCCGACTTTGACCCACACCCGCCCGACTTTCCTTAAACAGAGAAACGACTCTTTGTTTTCTCAAACACAGGACCGTTCGCTGGTTGTGATGAGTGGGCCACCACCTTCGATCGAGCGGTTAATCCTGACTGTCCATTCCTTGCAGAAGGTCAAATCGACTTTACAAACGGAGTCTTTCCAAACTCATGCACACACACAGAGGAAGAAAGTAATCAGACGCAGGTTAGACGGTAAAAATATTTGATATGGTGGGCCGCACTAAACTTAAGAAAAGTATACATTTCTAATTGGTTTTTCGCCACGAGTTGAATGAACGGAGTGGATTTCTCAGAACAAAAGTGAAGTGGGCCCCACTGAGAGCTCAGCGCAGCCCGTGCGCAAGGAGCTTCATCCGAAGAAATTCAAATTTTTCGGGCTGTTGCACGTCCATAATGACGATCGAATGGATGATCTAGACCCTTCAGAAGGTTCATCAGTGGGCCAAGACCCCAACCATGGAGTCAGACTCTTAAGGACAAGCCACCTTCCATTCTAAAATCGGAGCCAAACGCAAGTTGCTTTTCGGTTTTGCTGCACAACAGCAGGTTCTGCACCAGATATGCTGAGCGTAAAACAACACCGACTCCAGCAATACGTCGGTTCTCCAAACCGATAGCACCGACCGACTCTACTACCTATAAGAGAGAGAGAGCGTGAGAGAGGATGCATTCACGGCTTGGACGTGAAACAGAGAGAGAGAGAGTTTGAGGAAGTTTTCTTGTTTGTCTTAGTTTTTAATTACTGTTTTTTTTCTCTTTTTCTCTCTCTTTTTTTTTTTCTTTATGATTAATTTTGAGGATAGCCTCTCCATGTGTGGCTAAACCTCTTAGCTAGGGCTAAGAGGTGAAGCTTGTAGCGTAACGGGAGACTCTATTTTATGCTTTTAAGTCAATTTTAATGTATGAATTGAATTTGATTTTGGTTTGATTATTATGGGGAATGTTTCTAGTTTTCAATGGTCTGTTGTGACTGAAATTACAATGGGTCTGCGATAGCTCTGAGCATGGTCCTATTTCTTTTATGTTTATGACGTCAGGAAGCCCTGTTGTTCACCATAGTCTCCTGGGCATGGTTGGATGTCGGTACCCTTCCTAACCTCCATACATGTGATTGGTTGATGATTAGTTTAATTCTGTTGTTTACTTTGTCTCCTGGGCGTGGTTTGGTGATGGAATCCATTCTAATTCATATACCTTTCATCTCTTGAAAACTATATCAAAGGCAGTTCAGTTGAGTTTTTGATGCAGGTATAAGATCTCCCTGATCTCTACAAGTGGATCCTCTGAATCCCTAGTTCCCTTTTCTCTAAATTTTCTTAAGTTTTAGATTAATTATTTCACCATTATTTCACAATTGCTATTTGATTTGGAATTCATCTTAATCTAGTTCTAGTTAGCTTCAAATAATGTACAGGTATCAGTCCCTTGGGATTCGATCTCTGTCTTACCGAGTTTATTACTACATCACAACCTTGCACTTGGGGTGTGAACAGCGCGACGAATGCCTCGATTACTTCAGTTCTGGCACCAACAGACCTTCGTCACGAGTTGAAGAGGAGGGGAAGGAGAACTCCTGAAATAGAAGACCTCCAAGAGATACTGGCTGAGAACAAAGATGGGAGGTACGGTTCGCGAAGCTCAGTAACAAGATTCTGTCACTTGAGAAGAAGTAGCAGCTATTATTAATTCCTACCATTGTTCAGGCAATGATGGAAGAGACCGAATCTCCTTTCACCTTAGCAATCATGAGCGAGGTAATGCCACAGAGGTTCTGGATACCTCTTGTCATCTAATACTCCAGGTCAGGGGACTCGTCCGAGCACGTGGAAGCAGATCTAAACAGTAGCGATGATGTGTAGAGGGTTTCCATCACTCTCATGGGATTCGCATGGAGTTGGTACGGACAGCTAAAACCCAACTCCATTGGGTCCTTCGCGGAGCTCAGCCGGTCATTCCTTACCCAATTCATCAGCGGTAAGAAGAGTCAGAAATCAAACACCTATCTGTTCACCATCAAGCAAGAACCAACAGAGTCATTGAAGGAATACATCGTCCGTTTCAATGAAGAAGCATTACAAGTGGAAGATTATGACGACAAGATAGCGCTCTCTGCGGTGTTCAGTGGACTGAAAGAAGGAAAGTTTGCATTCTCCATTATGAAGAATCCTCCGAAGACATTAGCCGAGCTCATCACGAGGGCTTAAAAGTATACCAATGTTGAGAAATTTTTCCACGCTGGCAAGAATGTTCAAGTAACCGAGCTGACGGGCAAAGGAACGAAGAGCCTCATGCACCCGGTAAGGGGCTGGACGATCACACTCCCCGTGATCGTCGTCCGATTAGAAGGCCAGAGGGTAAATTCCATTCCTACACCCCTTTAACACATCCATTAAGCAGATTCTACTGGACATTCGAGGGAAGAGACTCCTAAATTGGCCGGTTTACATGAAGGCCGATCCGGATCATCGGGACAAACGCAAGTATTGCCATTTCCATCGAGACCATGGCCATAACACAGCCGACTACGTGGATCTCAAGGATGAAATCAAGAACAGCTTGATACACCAAGGAAGGGAGAATGGTTCATAGAGAAGAACGAGAATAGCCGAACAACCCTTCTGAAGAGCTAGCTGAAATTCGCACCATTTTCGGTGGCTCGTCCAGCAGGGGAGATTCAAACCGGGCACGAAAAGCCCACTCTCGGATGACCGATCCGGAGTACTACATCCACCTGACCGAATGACCTAGCAAGGAACTCCAGGTTAGCCAGTGCAATCTGACTTTCATGAAAGACGACACGTGTGGAATCCAGCACCCGCACGACAACGCACTGGTGGTTACTAGACTATAGCAAACCGCAAAGTGTACCGCATCTTGGTCGACACCGAAAATTTGGTTGATGTGATCTATTCTGAAGCCTTTGAAGAAATGAGAATACCAAGGTCATACCTCAGACCTGTGAAGACCCCCTGCATGGTAATCTCCGAGGGAGCCATCTCCCTCCCCGTGACCATGGGAGAAGGACAACATCAGGCCACCCTCATGGTGGACTTTCTTGTTGTCAATGTGCCATCAGTACACAATGTTATTCTGGGCAGACCCTCCCTCAATACGATGAGGGCAGTTGTCTCCACTTATCATTTGGTGATGAAGTTCCCCGCTGAGGGCGGAACAAGATACCTCCGAGGCGATTAACGCGAAGCTTGAAAGTGCTACACGATAGTAGTAAAGAAGGGATTTGTGAAACAAGCACTCACTATCAACGTTCTGGATCCCAAAGGACCTACAGGAGACTCATCCGTGGAAGATCTAGAGAAGGTACCACTTGATGAAGCAGACCCAAGCAAGACTGTTTAGCTCGGAACGTCATTAAGTCTTGAACAACGACTTAAAATGCTCACCTTTTTATGGTGGTATAGGGCCGTCTTCGCATGGTCGCATAGGGACATGCCCGGGATCTCCCCAGACGTTATGGTCCACAGGATGAACGTGGACCTGGATCATAGACCCGTGAAATAGAAGAGGAGGCCATTCGATGCCGAGCGGTATGAAGCTATAGCCGACGAAGTCTCCATTTTCCTCGACGTTGGCTTCATAGAGGAGATACATTATCCTGACTGGATCGTCAACGTGGTCCTCGTAAAAAAAGTCAACGAAAAATGGTGGGTTTGTGTAGATTACTTAGATCTGAACAAGGCGTGTTTGAAAGATAGCTTCCAGTTGCCTCGGATCGATCAGCTGGTAGATAACATCGCTATACACGAGTTACTCTCCTTCCTGGATGCTTACTTCAGGTACAATCAGGTCGCCATGCATCCCGCAGACAGGTAAAAGATCACCTTTGTCACAAACAAGGGGCTCTATTGTTACCGGGTCATGCCTTTTGGCCTGAATAATGCTAGGGCCACGTATCAAAGGCTGGTGAATTAGACGTTCGCCAAACAGATCGGACGCACCATGGAGGTATACATAGACGACATGCTTGTGAAGAGCACCAAGGCGTCAAATCATTTAGTAGATCTCGGAGAAACTTTCACTGTCCTTCGAGAATATCAGATGAAGCTAAATCTCGCGAAGTGCGCCTTTGGAGTAGGCTCAGGAAAGTTTCTCGAGTTCTAAGTTAGCCATAGGGGCATCGAAGCGAACCCCAACAAAATCAGAGCACTCCTTAACATGAGTTTACCTCGGACTATCAAGGAAATACAATGTCTCACTGGACGAGTAGCGACGCTCGGACGGTTTATCTCCAGAGCCACAGATAAATGCCTCCCCTTCTTCCAGCAATTGAAGGGTCATAAGAAGGCAGAATGAACATCTGAGTGCGAGCAGGCTTTCCAGTAGCTTAAGTATACTTGGGTTCACCCCCGTTACTGTCTAAGCCTGAAGAAGGTGAGCCTCTATTCTTGTATCTAGCGGTCTCAGCCTCAGCTATCAGCTCGGCCTCAGTAAGGGAATTTGGAGGCAAGTAGCATTCCGTGTACTATGTGAGTAAGGCCATGGTACCTGCCAAAATGAGATATCCGGCTCTGGAGAAGTTAGCACCGTGCCTCATCGTCTCACCTCGGAGATTACGGCCATACTTCTAGGCCTATTCTATCGTCATCTTAACCGACTTTCCCCTTAAACAGGTCCTCCAGAGACCTGAGGTGTTGGGTCGGCTAACCAAGTGAGTAATCGAACTTAGGGAGTTTGACATCTAGTTCCGACTAAGGATAGCCGTTAAGGGCCAAGCTGTGGCCGACTTCATTGTAGATTTTACCACCCTAATCGAAGAAGTAATTAATGCCGACGTTGAGGCAACTCTGTTGCTTGATCCTCCAAAAAATCAAAAAGTGGTACCAGAGCCGGGATGGGTTCTCTACATAGACGGGTCGTCTAATGCTAAGCGCACCGGATCAGGGATCGTCCTGGTCACACCTGATTCTACGTCCATCCAGTACGTGATCAAACTTGGATTCAAGGCCTTTAACAATGAGGCGGAGTATGAGGCTTTGCTTGCTGGACTAAGACTGGCGACGAGTTTGGTGGTCCAGTCCCTCCAGGTATGGTGCGATTCTCAACTGGTAGTGAATCATATCTCCACTGAATATGAGGCCAAAGAAATTAGAATGATTGCATACCTGGACGAGGTAAGGAAATTGATTGAAAGATTTTGGAGTTGCACTATCCATTAGATCCCCGAGTGGAGAACTCATGGGCCGACACCCTAGTAAAGTTAGCCTCAGCCACGGAAGGGAAGATCCCGCGAATCATTCTCATGGAGTTCATAGAGAATTTGAGCATCGACCAACCGGAGAAGAAAACGATTAGCCCTGTAGATAGTACTCCAAGCTGGATGGAACCGATTTATACCTACCTCACATTTGGCGAGGTTCCCTTGGACCGGCTGGAAGCAAGGGCCTAAGGGTCAGATCAGCATGATAAGTAGTCCTAAAAGGGATCCTGTACAAGAAAGGGCATTCTCAGCCTTACCGCAGGTGTCTCCGACCCGACGAGGCGGACTATGTGATTCGGGAGATTCACAAAGGAATCTGTGAAAACCACTCTGACAGTCAGGCCCTGGCCTTAAAAATATGCCGATAAGGATATTTTTGACCAAGTATCAAGGAGGACTCGAAGAACTTCGTTCAGAAATGCGATAAATGCCAGCGATATGCAGCCGTGCCGAGGCAACCTGCAGAGGAAATGACTCCTATGAGCGATCCATGACCGTTTGCTCAGTGGGGGATCGACATTATCGGACCACTACCCACAAGGAAAGGGTAAGTCAAGTTCGCCATTGTCGCGATCGACTACACTAAATGGGCCGAGGCGGAGCCCGTGGTAAAGATCACGGAGCAGAAGGTGGTCGATTTTATCTGAAAAAATATCGTCTACCGGTTCTGGATTCCACGTACCATTGTATCTGACAATGGTAAGCAATTTGATAATGACAAGTTTCGAGGCATGTGTCGGGGGCTCAGCATCACTAACACGTATTATTCACCTCGGCACCCGCAATCCAATGGACAAGTAGAGGCTTTTAAAAAGGTCATCAAGTGTCATCTCAAGATAAAATTGGAGAAAGCAAAAGACAACTGGGCCGAGGAGCTCCTAAAAGGGCCTAGCTATATGCCCTATAGGGGGGGTGAATAGGGTAATGCCAAATAAAACTAATAACAACGGAATAATAAAAGAAATAAAGTAAAATGCTGAATTTAAAGTAATCTCAATAACCTAAAATAAAGAGAATGATACTTTATCAGTTCTAAGGACAACCTTACACCTTAAACCTTTGGTTTAAGGTAGGACAACCTTATTTCTAGAACTCCTTTGTATCACAAACCAATGATGAATAAAAAGTAAGAAAATTAAAATAACTTGCAGAAATAAATCCTAAGTTATGACAACATTCATCCACACTTGCTTGAAATAAAACGATTACAACATTCATCCACAAACACAAACCACAAAACTGAATGAATAAAGGAATGAAAGAATAACGTACATCCACAACATAACGATATATAGTGGTTCACCTGTGTGTACACCAAATGTTATCCAACAGCCACACAGAATGCTACTCCACTCCTAATATCCTCACACAGGAGATATTAGCATGCACTATCAAAATAGGTTTCACAGGTTCACCTAAAACCTTCACAATTGTGTCTTTGATCGCGGGCTTACATAATCCAAAAACCCTCACAATCTAAGTTTTCTGGCTCTCCTCAGATAACCAATACAATGAGATTTTTCTGGCAAATCTCAAACAAAACTAAAGAAAGTAAATTACAAAAATGTAAAATACCTGAATCACCTTTTGAAGTAGCCTGGTAGAATCAATCGGAGTAGAAGTTCGATTCAACGTTCAAAGTCCAATACTCACTTTAAGAATGGTTCTAAGTCTAATTCATTTTTAAATCAAAAGGGCTAGTTCTATTTGATTTTGAATCCAAGAAGAAGGAATATCAGAAATTCCCCTTTTCTAACGAGATTGGAATGTAGATCAAAATTAAATAAAAAACAAGCTAGCAAAAGGAATATTAAATAAGCACAAAGTAGCTTAAAATAAACACAAACTTATCTCAGAGTATAGCCTAAAGAATACTTGAATAGAGTTGAACTGAATTGCTAAAACTCTTAAGTTCGTGCTCAATTTATAGCCTGAAAAATCCTGTCTACGACTGGTCTTAGGATCCTAGGACTGGTCGTAGCCTCAAAGATTTTCAAAGATTTCCACGGGATAAGGATTTGCTGTTCCACGACCAGTCCTGGATAGCCTACGACCGGTCGTGGGCTACCTACGACTGGTCGTGGGTCACCTACGACCGATCGTACGACCCCCAGTTTAGTTGCTGGAGTTTGAGTCATAGGGCTAAGACTGGTCGAAGGATGAGTCGTATAACTCACAGGACTGGTCGTAGGACAACCAAAAAGATCTGAAAATCTTTAACAACCTAGGACTGGTCCTGAAAAACTTAAGACTGGTCGTAGCAGAGCTAGGACTGGTCTTAAAGTCCCTAGGACTGGTCTTAGAACAGCCCAAACAAGCATATTAAAATATATGAATTACGTATCCAGAATGACCTACAGTAAAGCCCATCCTAAGGTCAATCTAAGGTCAAACAAACCTTAAAAGTGAGATGGACATTGATAGTCTGTACACTCAGATGACCCTTAAGAGAAGCTTTGAGAATATACGAATCTTGTAGTAGGCCTTCTTGAGCTTGATCTTGACTTGAACAAAGTCTTCGTGAGCTTGATCTTGACTTGAACAAAGTCTTCTTGGGCTTGATTGTATCTTGAACATGCATACTTGAAGACTTCTATTCTTGAATTCTTCATCCATGACTTGAAACTTTCTTTGTTTAAGATCTTGTCTTGAAGTCCGATGTCTTGAAGCAATGAATAGTCTCAAACATGAAACAAGATATACAAGACATAGATATAGGTTTTGGCACGATAAAATTTGACAACCAAAGGGATATGAAATCATAGCACTTACAGCTCTCCTTCGTCCTCTGGGCCTATGGGACCACAGTTCAGTCATCTATGGGGGAGACTCCATTTTCGCTCATTTACGGCTCGGAGGCAATGGTACTGGTCGAAATTGGTCTCCCTATAGCTCGGGTCAGAAGTTATCAAGAGAATCAAAATGCCAAGCAGATGACAGCCAACTTGGATTTGCTTGAAGAAGTCAGAGAAATCTCCAGACTCCGAACCATTGCTTGACATCAATAGATGGCGCGATTTTACAATTCCAAAGTCAAAACCAGACGGTTCCACCCAGGGGACTTGGTCCTTCACCGAGCCTTCCAAAACACCATGGAACCGGGAACTGGAGCACTCGGACCTAATTGGGAAGAGCTATATCGTGTGGTCCGATTGACCAAACCTGACTCTTACCACTTAGAAGATCTTAAAGGCCGTCAACTCCCCCAACCTTGAAACACTGAGCACCTGAAAGTTTACTACCCATGATGTAATGGCCGTTGTGGGCCCCCAATAAATGCGTGCCTCCAAGCGACTAACCTTTAAGGCTTTTAATAAAATTTATGTCTCTTCATATCTACATAAACGAGTTATCTACTAAGGAAAAAGTTACCTCTCATATGTAGGGACGGACTCAACGGACTGATCCTTTAAAGAAGGGGTTAGAATATTATCCCACGAAAATTTTATAAGGCATCCTCTCATAATCAGGGAAAAAGGCCAATAGACGACTCGACTCCTCAACAAAGGAGTCAGCTCGTCGCCCGACTAATGAACACATTAAGAGTCGTTCGCCAATCGTGGGAGAAGTCGGTCCCCTAGGGGTCCAGACTGGACAACATCACTAAGATCAAGGCTCTACAAAACAACACTAAAACGAGCTGACCCGTTAAGGGGTCGGCTCAGTGATGCCCAAAGGAAACTGACCTGCTAGCAAATCAGTTCAACAATCAACATCAATATTTTAAAAAAATCATCATCCATGTGCTCTCTCTAGAAGGTCAAAAATATTATCCACCTAATCATCCACCAAGAAAACCAAATTTAGAAAAGTCATTAAAAGAGAAATATTAAAAACTATGCGGTCGACGGAGGAGGAGCTTGGGAGCCAGGGTCCTGATCCGAGCAGACATCTTTAGAGGGCTTCTCCCCTGTGTCTTCGGACAGCAGAGGCTCAAGGTCAAGTTCCGGGTACAGCTCCTGGACAACATCTATCCATTCATACCTGTGCATGAAATAGAGAATCAACAACTAAGATAAGAGATTCAATCTTTCCTAAAGCAAAGAGCTAAAGAAAGACTTATTGAAAGAGGTGGGGAGTAGTTTAGATTTGCACAGTCCGGTCCAGTGAAGATTGTCGGCTGTGATCAAATCGGACCAGGAGCGAAGGTCCCCAGATCGCGCTCGGGCCTTGGCAATCCAATTCTTTTGGTCCGAGGTAAGGAGAGGTGAATCCCTTGGGAAGTCTACAGAAATAAGAGGAAAACTTAAGTTACTACAACAGAGGGAAGAAAGATATGAAAAAGAACATGTATGTGGTCCGACCTGGTGAAGAAAATCGGGTAAGGACCCGGGTCATCAAGCATCCGAGCTCCACCGTCGGCGCCTCCCATTCACCCAAAGCCTAGAACCATTTATTCTTCCCATCCTTGTTGGAGGACAAAAGATTCATAACCAGACCTGATCCCTTGCTGCCTCGGGTCGTGAAGTAGTACCATAGCTTGTGACTATTGTGCTTGACCAGGTACAAACTTATCAACTCCTCTGGTGTTAACTCTGGATTTTCGGTTTGACCCCAGATGATGAAAGAAGAGATTAAAACCCTCCAAGCATTGGGGGTGAATTGGACAAAAGCTAGCCCTAGATAGGCCGCCAGGGCATGGACAAAGGGGTGTAGAGGAAGTCGGAGCCCGTACTACAGTACACAAAGGAAAATGGTGACTTCCCCTTCAGCAGGTGTGCCAGTGGTGTCGAGGGGCTCCAGGGCCCTTATCTACACAGAGTTCGGAATCTCGAACTTCGACCGGATCCACTCCATTTGAGTCTGTCAATACAAAGCCTCCTGTGACAACCTCCGAGGCCTGCCTGTAAGACCTGTATCCTAGCCCGTATTGTTGTCACGCCCTAAACTCAGAAATCGGGCTCACAAAATTCCTGATCGTCGAATCCGGCGCCGACAGCCTCCGTAGAACCCCATTATCGGCTCCTAGTGCCCATCACCAGGTTCCGATCCTGGGATGCTACGAGGAGAATTTTCAACGTCAGTTTGTTCGTAATAAGCATAACCAAAGGCATAACTCATAAACAACAACCAAGAACTCCATTACATTTTCACTATGATCAAAAACTTTACAAGTATAATGAGCATAAAGGGAAATACAATGGTAAAGAATAAAAATTTCAAAAAGATCTGCAACGTGCTCCTGCCTCAGCGTTGCTGTGCCCCAACGTCACCTGCACGCAATGGTCGTGCATAAGCTTATAGAAAGCTTAGAGGATGGTGAAAGTATGTGCGCAAGGTAGTAATATGAACATGCAATGTCAGAGTAATGCAGAATGTGCAGATGGATTCATAATATCATGAGCCGTACCAAGACTATGTGATGCAAGACATGAATGGTATCGTCCATCCCAAGGCCATGCGATGTGAAATGCAACTCAAGCATACAGATCTTCATCTATGTCCACACATCAATACAGCTCAAATCTGAGATATCACTGGGGTCTAGTACACTCTAAACCAGATTGCCGCCACATCGCGCGCAATAAGATAAGTGGAAGAGACCTCACTATCCATTTGCCAATATCAGGTGCGACTCGTTGATAGCGGACCCATTCCTCGAGCTGGTCAAACTCAGCCTAGCATTGCCCCCTACTCTCGGGCGGGTAAGGCCGCACCCCCTTCCAACCGACTACAACACAGTGGAGAGCGCAACCGTCTGGTAATCGGCACTCAACGCTCATCTACCCACTCGGTCTAGACGTTGGAGCAACCTCTTGGTACCATAAGGGTTTAGGGACTTTCACCCAGGGATATCTATAGCACCCCATGTAGAACAATATTTTCGGTATCCAATCCCGCCAACCACGATGCATCTGTGGAGGCTACGGCCCCGATGTCGTCAGGGCGTATAATAATCATGTCACATAATGTGAAATGTATGAATCACACTATCCAATCATGCGGTAAATCCTGCGCGTATCGTGCGCTCATGTAGGGCAACACCGCCTAATCGGATCCCAAAAACAAACTGCCCGAAGGCATATGCTATGATCAGTCACTTCTTATATCAAGCATACATATGATGCGTATGATCATGAGTCATGGAACATGTTATAATAAAATGAACTATTCTTACAATGTAGATGGACCTGGACAGCCTATATACAATAAGTACAGCCTAGCAATGGTCCCTAAGGAGAGTCGTAATGTGGACATCCAACCAACATTACACTCGCAATGTGGACGTCAAACTAACATTATTCCCAAGGCACGATCTTCTTAAACATCGCTACATAATCTGTGTTGGGATTACACATTGCAATGGACCTTAGGTTCATCCCATTGGGCCTTACATATATATCAAATGGGCCATATCTTATGGGTCTTTTATTCATCAGATGGGCCATATAAATGGGCCACACCAATGGGTCTTATGTGCATTACAATGGGTCATAACCCGTGGGCCTTAGATTGCATCAAATGGGCATAATCTCATGAGCTATATTCATATCAAATGGGCCTAATTCTGTAGGCCTTATATAAATCAAATGGGCCTAAATTCATAGGCTTTATATAATTCAAGTGGGCCTGGTCTCACAGGCCTTGGGATATATCAAATGGTCCAATCCCATGGGCCTTACATCCAAATCAAAGTGGGCCCCAATAACTGTCACAATTACATTAAGATGAGCCTCAAATCATACCAAGATGGGGTCCACTTGGACTGTGGCTCTGGCTCATTCTTAGACTCATTCCACAAAATGATCTTTAAAAATGGGTGGACAGATTAGATGCAACACCTGCATCAATGGTGGGGGCCCACATGAAGGCCCACCATCATGTATGTAACATGAAATCTACAAATTATATATATATAATATATACAATATTATATATAATATAATATAATATTATACATAATATAATATAACATTATAAATAGTATAATATATATATATATATATATATATATATATATATATATATATATATATATATATATATATATATATATATATACACACATACGTGCTGTAACACCTTGGATTTTTGCCAACCTGGGGTTAGACGTCCTTAGGCAATGGTTCAACTAAAACACCTTCGTAATCGCTCAGAACCCAATTCCATAGCCAAAGAAATCACTTAGGATTAATTCCTTTAGAAACTAAGCATAAGTTAGCTAGCGCTACGCTGGAGTAGCTGTGAAATTGTCCCTGACCGCTTTAAATACGTTCTACATGATCCAAAACTTGTAGAATCAATGGTGCTATAATACTCTAAAACCTCGGATCAAACTCTAAACCGGTTTGTTCTCTGGACCTCTTTGAAACTTTGTATTGGATCTAGACCGCGCGTCGAAAGTCCGATACCTGCAATCTTAGACCGTTATAACCGCCTAGCTGGACTTGACAATCATTTCGAAAATCAAGTCCAATCGACATTCACAGGCTATTTCATTGAGCCTGGAGTGAAGAGAGTGAGAATAGGGTTAGATTTGAAATTTAAAATTCAAATCTGGCACACGAATTGACGCGTCAGTATTAAGCGTTCTGACCATCAGAATTCAGCTAAATTACACCCTTGGATCAGGAAAATTTTTTATTTCATATCATGAGACTTGTAGACCTGATCTATGTGCGATGACCGCTGAACTGAAACTGGACCGCCACCTGCGATCTACGAACACTACTGGTCTGAAAATGGGATGTGAGCGACATCCGACATGGATGAACTTAAGTCTGATCGCGTTTGGCCAGGGGACCTCCAGAAATATCTTTTTGGATCGAAACAGCCCCGATTTGGTTAGGCATCAAGTGAACATTGTTCCCAAGCCTAATTTGAGAAGAAATTAGGTTATAAAAGGGGCTTAAACCCTCACTTCTCTCACCCATCTGAATTTTCTAGAAACCCTAGCTGGTGTGAGAGAAAAAGTGAGAGATTGTGAGAGAAGGTGGGAGAGATTTTCCTGCCACTTGCTGCTGCTGCTGTACGTGCTTAAGCGACACACCTCAATCACTTTCTCGACGATTACACCGCATTTCTAGGTAAGAAAAGACCCTAAATACTTGGTGATTTGAGGTTTCGTCATTTTCATAGCGAAGTAGCTTACAGATCTTATATATTAGGTTGCTTGTTCGCCGTAGACGAAGCGTATACGCTCCGTTCGAAACGATACATATATAAAGTGAAAGGTGCAGATTTTAGACGCCTTGATTGACTGATTTCAACGCTTTCAATGTCATTTAATAGTAGATTATCGACGACAACGCCGTTTGACATGTACAACATGCTGTCCGTTTCCTGTTTCGTAAGCAGACGAAAAATATGAGATTTAGGGCATTTTAGTCATTTGTAGGAAATACTGTTTTCATCCATATTTTGCTGATGTGATTGACATGGCTTCTTGTCGCATTAGGATATTAGGAATGCGTGCATAATTAGTTTGGCAAAGAGATTCGCCTAAATGCGCACTTTGAGTCAACATACTATATGTAGACTTAAGTGTGTAGTTTAAGTGTTTGTATAAATGTTTGTATTAGTATACATTGAATTAAATGGTGTTATGAATTAGTTTGAGATTGAATTCTTAAATGGTATGCTGATGTAAATGATTTCCTACATGTTGGCTATATGCATGATTTCATTATATGTATGAAATGCATGTGTTAGATGTTTTACTTAAGTTGTATGTTATAACATGTGTTAACATGCTCACATTGATATATTTCATTTCCATTGCTCTTATATGATTGCTGATGTGAATCCATAAATGTTTGGGACTATATCTAGTCTACGCAGTCGGCAACCGAGTAGATTCGTGGTTGGCCTATCTTTGCCACGAACGATGCGTCGATGAACGCGAGCCGTGTTTTGGAGTTGGCGGCAGTGGTTAGGCCACACGAGGTGTTTTACGCACTTCATGTCGTTCGACTTGAGATGCGTTCGTGCTAGTCGAGCCCGTCAAGTAACCCGACTGGCCTTTGTATATTCACCTTGTATGAGTCATAACTGCTTGAACTTAGGGTACTGAACTTACCATTGTAAACCCTGTCAACCATGGTACCTTGATCCACAAAGACTCATGAGCCGGGCATGGTGGTATGGGACACCGTGGTCAAGCTGTCGGCCTACGCTGGGGCCACAAATCTCTCTGTATTGACCAGTAGCACCTATGACTCGTGAGCAGATTATGGTGGTATGGGACACTATATTCTTGCTATCGGCCTACACTGATCAGGCGACGAGTCCTTTGTAGTGACCGCGAGCGTATTCTGAGTTTACGGGAGGCGACGACCCTTCCGTAGTAGTGAGAGTACAGTAGGCCTATATTGATAAGGTGATGGGGGAGCGGTGCAACGAGTGCGAGCAACAGCTCTGGCAGCCCTTGCAGCGACCTATAAAATATACATCGTATGAGATTACTAGGAGTGACGACCTTAGACAGGATCTGTGTTGGGATTGATATAAGGGAAGTACCTTAGTTTCCCAATCCTGCTGTTTAAATGGACTAATAATAACTCGTCAATCATATCACCATCACATTGTATGTGCCTGGAAGATGTGGAGCACTGAGCGATACGCAAGCATGCCGCGGGTGTAAGATGGTGCCGTATGAGGGAGATCATCGGTGAGGGCATCCATCATGTCATGTCATATTGCATTAACAACAGTATTAGGATTGTTTGATTTACTGCTTTACTATTATCGCATGATTGATTTGAGAACATGCTAATCTTTGCTCTATTATTCCACTGAGTTAGATACTCACTCCCACGTTACGGGATGGTATTTTCGGACACCCACCAGTCCCTATTTTGGTTGCAGATGATGGCGCTGCTTGAGAAGCGGAGCTGGACTTGATGATGATGAGGAGGATCCCTCCTTTATGCGTGTTCTGATTGACGGGATTATAGGGAAGTTGATTAGATACCTTGACACTTGTCATTTTATATTTTTAGAGTACTCATGTATATTATTTTTGTTTACTTTTGAAGTATACATGTATGTATATAACCTGGTAACATGTTCACACTCTGGAGACATACAACAGTTTATATATGTTATACATACTATCACAGTCTTCCGCTTGTAAATTTAACTGTCTCTAGAGTATGATATGTTGTTCTGGCTTAATCTCACTCATGTTTAATACATTAACACAGACAACATTCAATCATACACATTTATGTTGCATAAGTGATATTCTGGAACTCGGGAGTGGAGTTTTTACTCGACCCCCCGATTTTCGGGATGCTACACGTGTACACGCTGCAAGCACTCATGCTGCACGCTGCACGCACGCACACACTCATGCTGCACGCACGCACGCCCAGAGGGCTCCACCCTCACAAACATCACCCTGGGCTCCACCGTCCAGCGGACGGTGGAGATAAAACGCATACATCACTGTGGGCTCCACGTGGGGCCCACCTAAATGTTTATTTAAAATTCAACCAGTTCACAAGGTCACTCAGACCTGGATGAAGGGAATACACAAATTTCATCTTGATCCAAAACTTCTGTGGGCCCCAAAAAGATTTCAATGGTAGAATTCAATTCACACTGTTTCGTGTGGTGTGGGCCACCTGAGATCTGGATCAGGCTCATTTTTGGGGTGGGTCTACATCAGAGGGTGGCCCACCATATGAACGGTTTAGGTGGCACATAAACATCAAGGTGGGGCCCACGCAGCAGCCATGGGTTGCTGCACGGCCGCTGCTGCTGCTGCAGCCCGATCGTCAGAGGCAGAGGCACTGCCTCTCATGTGAATTTTAAAAAAATCTGAAAAACTCATTTTTCAGATCTAGGGCCTGCAACAAGTAGATCCACTCCGTCCATTGGCTTCAGTGGTGCAAGACCATCCCAATGAGTCCGTTATTGAACTCATTTAGGCCTGTAGAAAAATTTAAAATTGATTTAAATGGTGAGAGCTACTGTTTTGAGAGGTATGGCCCACCTAATGAATGGATGGACCTCATTCCTTGGCTCAACGCCTAAAATCATCTTAGGAATAGGATGGATGGCTTAGATTGTACCAATACATTAAGGTGGGGCGTACACAAATGGTTCACCCCCAATGCCAAAGCTAATATTTGTATTTTCCATACAATGTCCAGGGAACGTCCGACGTCCCTAGACGTTATACATAGGTTGAGGTGGACCTTGCTGTGGTGGGACACTGCTGGTGGATGATGTGGTACAACATATAAGGTGGGCCCCACTTGAAGAGAGCTTGGTCAAAATAAATACTTCAAGGTGGGGTCCATTCAAGTGGGCCACACAACACAATATGATAAAAAAATAAAGAAAATAAAGTAGAGAGAGAGAGATAGAGGGTTGGACACGCTTGATGGAGGGTCCCCGGCACTATGGGCCCTCCCTTTCATGATCTACAACATACATCATAGCATATGGGCCCTCCTAATCAAGGATCGATGGTGGAGATCCATTCTCCACGAAAATAAACGGTTTAGATGACCTCTTTCTTTTGCAATGAAGTAAACATCATGATGGGGTCCATGGAGAATGGCCCCATCATGGAATGATCATGATGATCCTAGTGGGCCATTGGCCACATCTTAGGGTCCCAAGTGAGATCCAAACTACTGATCGGTTGGCCTCACTTGGGCCATCTCAAAAACATGAAAAAAAATTAGCATAATCTAGCACCCACCGACTGATCTTCTTGCTCCTAGGGGTTCCTTAGCACCTTAGCTTCAACTTCAATGGATGAGATGAGGAATGGAGGGTTGAGATGGGAGATGATGGGGTAGGAAAGTGGGCCACCTTGGAGTTTTTGGAAGAGAGGGAGAGACTTAGAGAATACTCATACGTATGGAGGTGTTGCTTGGATTTTTTTTTACAAATGAGAAAGAGAGAGTGTTGTAGAGAGAGATGGAATGATGAGTGATGGAGTGATGGATGTGGTGGTGATGGGTGTAAGAACTTTTGTTGACTTTGGTGGCCTTTTGTGTAAGAAAGGTATGGGCATGGAAGACTTTGTGGCTTGCTTAGAAAAAAGGGTGAAAGTGATGTGTACTTGACATGTACTTAATATGTGATGAATTGATGGATGATTGATTGATGGGATTGATGTGATTGATGTGACACATCGTAGAGATTCTCTTAGATTTCGCAACGCGCGGCGTTTCCTCGCACCGAACGTCGGTCTACAACTCTTAACCAGGGTATCGCCTCGGTGCACAAGTCACGGCATCGGAACCGCAGCGACGGTACGGTCGCTATGGTACAAAACTTGGGTCGAGTCGAAATAGGTTGACGTCATATGAATCAGGGTCGCGCGTTAATATCGGTTAAGGGTCAAGGGTTACCGAAATTCGACCGGTAAGACCGCGGAAGTCTATGGAACGGTACGGACTAAGATACGGGTCTTACAATTGTTCCGTAGGCTTCCGCAGTCCTCTTGGTCGAATTTTGACAATCTTTGACCTTTATCCGATATTTACACGCGATCCTAAGCAGATCCTACAAACCTGAGTCGACTCAATCTAAGACTTGTACCATTGCGACTGCATCGTCGCCGCGGTTCCAACGCCACCTTTTACACATTGATTCGATACCCTGGCCAGGAGATGTGGGCATGTGTTCAGTTCAAGGAAAACGTCGTACATGCAAAACTCAAGAGAATCTCTACAACATGTCACCTCAATCAATCCATCAATCACATTAAATGTCAAGTACTCCATCCCATCTCATGTCAAGTATACATCACCTTTCACCCCATCCCCAAGCAACCCAAAAGTCAAAAGTAACCTATCCCTCACATGTCAAAGTACACATCACCCATCACTCCATCGCCCATCCCTCTCACTCCTTACAACCTCTCTCACTTTCATTTCTCTTTTATTTTCCTCCCAAGCACACAACGTCCATGGCTTCTGAGAGGAGAAGTTAGTGTGGCCCACCTTCCTATCATCTAATCCCACCCTCTAAAGACCATCTCAAATATTGAAATTATTCCTTTAGAGCTCTAACATGCATTGGTGGAAGAAGGAAGAAGACATCTAAGGTGGGTGCTTTATAGGCTAGATTTTCATGTTTTTATGATGGGCCAAGTGAGGCCTACCGATTGATGGTATGGATCTCACTTTGGACCCTAGATGCGGCCGATGGCCCATTTTAATTCTCATGATCATTCCATGATGGGGTGATTCTCTATGGACCCCATCATGATGTCTATTTTCCATGCATGAATAAGGTTATCTAGACGTTCTATTTTGGTGGAGAAGTAATCTCCACCATTGATTTTTAATTTGGTGGGCCCACATGTATTGGGACCCACTTGATGTATGATAGAATGCAAGGGAGGACTCATAGTGGCGGAGCCCTCCATCATCACGTATGTCTCTCTCCCTCTCTCTTTCATTTTTTCCTATTGTATGTGATGATATGGCCATGTGGCCCACTTGGATGGACCCCACCTTGATGTATGTCTTATCCACACCATCCAACCATTGGTGGCTAGAGCTGTACACGAGCAGATTAAGGCTCGAGTACTCGCTCGACTCGACTCGGATTACTCGACTCGTACTTGACTTATCAGGTGTTAGAGCCGAGTACGAGTAGTTTTTTCCTACTCGTTTTGAGTTTGAGTAGAGTACGAGCAAGGTAGTACTCGACTCGGTACTCGACTCGGTGCTCGACTCGGTGCTCGAACTCGGTACTCGACCAGGGCCATATATAATATACAACTCAGCCCTATTCTCGGTCGCTTTCAGCTTTCGCCCGCCCCGCCCAAATCAAAAAACCAAACCCTACCCTTTCCTTCCCTCCCTCCCATCGTCTAGTGCTCGTCCCTACTCCCTACTAGGCTACTAGCCTACTACCCATTCGGCCATTCCCCCCCCCCTCTCTCTCTCTCTCTCTCTCTCCCTGCCGATCGCGGCTCGTCCCTACTGCCTGTCCGGTGCAGCTCGTCTCTACCCTGCCCAGTGCCCCTGTCTCTTGCCTGCCCGACGCCCCTGTCCGCAGCTCGTCCCACCCCTGCCCGGTGCCCCTGTCCGTCCATCAGGTAAGAATTTTGTTTTGAATCTGTTGCTTTTCGATGTTGATTTTGATGGATTACAAAATCTATGTTTTGGGGCCCACCATTTTGTGTCCGGTGCCCCCGTCCGTCCCAGATTTTCTTGTGGTGGGCCCACCATTTTGTGTGTATGCTGTCCAAGCCGGACGACGGATGATTCTGAACAATGTATTTGAACTTTAACATACAATTGCTTTTTTCGGCCATTTTATTGCTTGCGTAGAACATCTGATCCATGTAAATGATAGACCCCAACAAAAATGATGAATTGGAGAGAAAATCTGATTAATTTACAAATTAGGTGTACCAAACATGTACATTCAATCAGTCCATCGGCTGTCCATTGATATTAATGGTGTTGTTCACCTGATGAATGGACGACCCTTTTTTTGCCTCTAGCTAATCTCTGTGGGGTGGCCCACATTTTGCATGGCTAGGATTTTACACACAGCTGGCACATTGGTAGGAAAGTCGTGTCATGTATTGAATGTCACATACAAGGATTGCAATCATGTATTGAGTTGCTACTGGACGGTGCTCTATGGCCCCACATTGATGTATGTAATATGTTTTTATCCAGGCAATCCATTCATTTTACATAATTATTTCAGATAATGAGCTACAAAAATGAGGCAGATACATATCTCAGATGGACCGCATAACATGAAAACAGTGGTGATTGAATGACCACCACTAAAAACATCCTAGGCCCACTGTAATGTTTATTTGTAATTTTGTATATAACCTGTTCATCAAGTCACAAAGACCTGCATGAAGGGAAAATACAAATATCAGCTTGGTCCAGAACTTTTCTGCCCCCCCAAGAAATTTTTAATGCTGGGCATTCAATCACCACCGTTGTTTCGTGTGATGTGGACCTACCCATCTTAGAAAAAGCTAGGACAATTGATGGTCCAGATCGAGTATATTATTAAAAATTCTTAGCATTCTTTCATTTATTGTTTGATTGTTAGGTTTTATTATTATGTGGACAATTGATGTGGACCTACCCATCTTAGAAATAGTTATTACACTTAGCATTCATTCTTCAGATTGCACTTTCAATTCATTTATTGTTTGATTGTTAGGTTTTATTATTATTTTTATTATTCTAGTTGTAGTATAAGATAATCAGTTGCCCATTTGAGAATTTCTATGTTGCCAGACATATATTCAGTGTGTTCTTGGATGCATAGAAATTGCTCAAATTGTCCATTTTTGGACAGTTCAGGGTTAGATAGATTGTAATATCTTTATTCATTCCAATTTAAATGTATATGCTTGTTCTGGTTTCGTCTCGCCTTTTTCTCTCTGGATATATTTCATGTATTTATTTCCGTCGTTAAATGTCCACACTTTATGTTGATGATTGACATGAGAATCAAATACAAGATTAATATATTCTGGAGAGATGAGGGGAGATGCTGCCGAAATTTCGGCGTAGCATTTAAATTGAAAAATGAAGCATTACAATCCATCTAACTTTGAATGGGTGACTGATTTAGACAGTTAAGTAATTATGCCCGTCTAGCGCTCTAGCCATCTAGGACCCTAGGTATAGCCGTATAACATATCGAGAACTTTATTTTATAGATGGCTAATCAAGACGAAAGCCTAAATACCCCTGGAATGGGTGTATCGGCCACATCCCCTCTAATAGTAGAGGGAGACACAGAAACGTCAACTGCATGCAAAGAGAAGAAGAAGAGATCACCAGTGTGGGATGATTTCGAAGATGTGACAGTTAACGGTGTACAAAAGATAAAGTGTATTAACTGCAAAGGGTTATTCAGCAAGATTCCAGGAGGATCTACGACACATCTAATTAGACATTTGAAGACGTGTCCTAAGAAAGCAAGACTCCCTCCTCCCGGCCAACAAACGCTGTCATTTACGAAGTCAGAAGGGGATGACTCCCAAGGCGTAGTGTCCACTCATAAGTTTGACAAGGAGAAGCTGAATGAGTGGTTTGCTAGATTAGTGATTTTGGAAGAAAAACCTTTCAGAATGATTGAAAGTAAAGGGTTTAGGGCTTTCTGTCAATTCCTTAACCCTCGGGCCGAGAATGTCTCCCGCGTCACAGTACAGAGAGAAAGCATGAAGATGTACGCAAAGGAGAAGATAAAACTGAAAGAAGTTTTGGCTTCAGTGACCAGAATAGCTTTGACTTCTGATTTATGGACGACATCCAAATAAAGAAAAAGATACATTTCATTAACCGCTCACTATGTCGATAAGGATTCGAAACTATGCAAGAGAATTTTGAACTTCAAACACCTTCCTCCTCCACATACTGGTTTACTTATTTCAGATTACATTTACAGTTGTCTAGAAGGCTGGGGCATTGAGAAGAAAATTTCAGCAATAACCTTAAACAATGCTTTAGCAAATGACAGTGTCATTTCATGCTTACGTAACTAGTTCATGGCTACAGGAAATTTATTTTTTGAAGGAAAAATATTTCAGGTCAGATGTTGTGCCCATATCGTAAATTTAATTGTACAAGAAGGGCTGAAAGCAATCGACGATACTATAAAGAACATAAGAGAAAGTATGAAATATATAAGGGGGTCGCCATCGAGACTGAGTGTATGGAATGACATCATTCAACGTTTGAATGTGCCATCTAAAAAAACATTGAAGTTGGATGTCTGTACACGTTGGAACTCGACCTATGAAATGTTAGATGCGGCAATGGAATTACAGCTTGTATTTCCTGAATACGCGGCGCGTGACAGAACGTATTCTTGGTTGCTAAGCACAGATGATTGGGCCAAAGCACAACAAGTTCACACATTTCTCCAAGTTTTCTACGATTGCACAAAGATTTTTTCTGGGAATCAGTATCCAACCGCGAATCTGTTTCTTCCGTCTTTTTGAAAGATTAAGGATGCTCTGCAGAAAAATGCCAGTGCGGGTCTAGATTTCATATGCCAGATGATAGTTGGTATGAAGACGAAGTTCGATAAATACTGGGACGAATGTCATTTGTTGATGTCCTTGACAGTTGTTCTTGATCCCTGTCGTAATATGGGATTGGTTAGCTTTATTTTCATGAAGCTTTATCCTACTGAAAGAGCGGCAGCAGAGGCATCTAAGGTTCGTCAAGCCCTTGAAGATCTGTACAAATCGCATGTTAATACTTTACCTGCAGCGGGTGTTGAAAAAAGTAGAGATGCGAATATTTCTGTACCTGGTAATCCGGATGTGCTAAATGAATACATATCATATTTGGCACAAGCACGAATGAGAGTTGATACTAAGGAATCAGAGTTAGAAATGTACCTCAAGGAGCCAATCGTAGTGCGTGCTGAATTTGATGTGTTGGAATGGTGGAAGATGAGGGTTAGTGAATCAAAATACCCAACATTATCTGTGATGGCACGGGACATATTATCAATACCAATTTCAACAGTGGCATCAGAATTTACATTCAGCAAAGAGAGTAGGGTTGTGAGCAAGTATCGAAGCTCACTTTCGCCAAACATAGTTGAAGCGTTGATTTGTACGCAAGATTGGTTGCGCCCGATATGGGGAAGAGATATGAATGATGATGATGTAGAAGAGGAGATTGAGATTTGTGACGAGTCTCTACCTACAGATCAGTAATTATTTTTAATTTTTCAATTTTTTTGGCTGAATGTTTAATGATGTGTAATATTATTTCACTGCAACTGTAAACATGAAAGTATTGGTCCTTTTGGAATATGGTTTGGAAGACTTTAAATCTTTCATATTTATTTACATATGCCTGTTCATTTTCTTTTATTTTTGAATTTTGATACATTTATATTGCTTTCTTTTGTTCCTATATCAAGTTTAATTTATTTATCAATATTCTGATTTTTTTATTAAAAATTGAATGCAAATATGTCGTCATCTGAGCCATCGACAAACATTTGGGACTATGCTTCCCTAGTTGAATCACCACCACGGTGTGGAAAAACAAAGATTAAGTGTGGTTTGTGTGGCGTAAAGTTTGTACACAAGACTAATCGCTTTTGCTTACACTTGTCATGTCGAGGTGGTGATGCAAAACCATGCCCCAATGCCCCTAAGGATGTCCAAATTCTTTTTCAAGCCTTGTTAGATTCGAATAGAAAGCCTTCCACTCCATCCAAACCTTCTGCTTCTGGATCTAGTACACAAATGACATCCACAAAAGATACAGAGGAGGAAGCCAGATTAAAAGCTTTGGAGGAAGAACAATTCCAACTCACCTTAAAACGCAGTATGGAAGATGTTTCTAGACTTCAGCGATATTTGAGTTAAAGACAACACGATGTTGAAGCAGGGTCGAGTTACTCGTGGAGTACGACAAACAAGAAGAAGAAAAAGAGTAACAAATTTAAATTCCTGACTCGTCTCGGTGAATTTTATAGGGCATTGGGTACTACATACAATTCTTCACATAAAACAAGTTTGAAAAATCTAGTTCAAAGTATAGAAGAGCACGAAGGAAAAATCTCTTCGCCTTCTGACTCACAGGAAGTGAACCAATTTGTATATGAAAAAATAGATAGCAGTTCCGATGGATCAGATGACAATACAGGAACAGGAAGGCACTCATCTTATGGAGGTTATTAGTTATAAATTGTCATTTTGAACAATGTAATGTAATTATGTAAATATGCTAATATAATTATCGAAGTTTTTTAATCATAAATTATGTGCATTTTATATATTTTATTGTTTCGTTTAAAGCTCGAACTCGTTACTCGAAAACCCTGCTCGAATTGGGCTCAAATCCAGACTCGTACTCGAACTCGCCTCGAAAACTGGCACTCGACTTGACTCGATTTCTGCTCGTTCTTGAACTCACCTCGAAAACTCGGACTCGACTCGACTCATTTACTACTCGTACTCGACTCGTACTCGGGCGAGTAGAGTTCGAGAAGGGGGTCATGCTCGTTGGCCGAGTAGAGCCCGAGTACGAGCAGCGCTCGGTCGTTAAGAGTCGAGTACGAGTAGGGCGACACTCGACTCGACTCGTGTACAGCTCTATTGGTGGCCCACCTAGGCAACCATCTGTAGGTGGGGTCCACCTTATATATGTGTTACCCAAATTGTCCAGCGTCCAGGGACACTAAACAAGGCTATACAATGAAGCGTGAACTGACGGTGTGGTACATCGTCCAACAACAGAGAACAAATATCAGTTTGATTTAAGGCTTTGGATGGACCACTTATGCAGGCCCCACCTTGATGTATGGGTCTAATCCACGCCGTCCATCCCATTCTCCAGATTATTTTAGGTGTTGAACCGAAAAATGAAGCCAATCTGACTATCTGGCAGGCCATGACATAGAAAATAATATTCTTTTACCGTTGAAATTCACCTGATGTTTCTACACACCGAAATACATTGAATATTGGGCTCGATGGGTCTGTCTTGAGCCCTGGAATCCAACGGCTGGGTCGAATTTCCCTGATGCGAACCCCACCTAGAAAAAACCACAAGAAAACCCCTTTTGAAAAAAAAATATGAAACAACAGCATCTGTTGTTGCTGCTGACAGAAGACGTGCAGCAGTGTCTTGTGCTACTATGTGGGTGGACGAGAAAGTCTCAGCCGTGGGCCCCACCATGATATTTGGGAACATCAACATCGTGCATTTTGATGGAGCCCCTTAGGGCAGTGGGCCTTCTAAAACTCAGCCATACTAGAAGCTCAGGTGGCCCACACAGCAGGGAAGAGTGGGATTGAGCGTCTGCCATTGAAACCTTTTTGGGTTGATAGAAGTTTTGGATCAGATATGAAATTTATTTTTCCTCTCATCCGGGTCTGTAGGACCTTATTAATAGATTGGATGGAAACAAACGTTATGGTGGGCCCCACGTGGGACCCACTATGGCGTATGTGTTTTACCCACACCGTCCACACCATTGGACGGTGGGACCCACTATGATGTATGTGTTTTATCAATGCCATCCAGGCATTTGTTGGACCGTCCATTTGCTGGACGGCCAGTAGGCGCCACCCTTGATATCTTTGTTATATCCAAACCATCCATCTAGACGGCGTGTATGCAGAACGTCCATTTAATTGGTGGGCCACGTGTGTGGACCCTACCATGGTGCATGTGTTGTATCCATACCTTCCAACCATTTTTAGAGATCGTTTTATTGCATGAGAAAAAAATGAGATAGATCCATAGTTCAAGTAAACCCCCACCATCGAAAATAGTGGAGACGGTGACATTCGCCGTTCAAACTTCTAAGGGCCGCAATAGTTCCCAATTAAGCTGATATTTGTCTTCACTTTATTTATCACTATGTTAACTTATGAATAGATTGGATCTCAAATACATAATGACGGGTCACATCATGATGTGTCCAACCCTTTGATCAGGTGGACCACACCGTAAAGAAACAGTGGGTTTGAACGTCCACCATTAAACCCTTGGGAATTTTAATGATGGAAATCCTAATCACCACTTATATTTGGGTGTGGCCCATTTGATAAACATATAAACCATGTGATGTGGCCCACTTGTCATATTTATGGCCCATTGTTGAGGCCCACCTTGATGTGTATGAGGCCTATTTTGAGGCCCACCTTGATGTGTATGAGGCCCGTTGTTGAGGCCCACCTTGATGTGTATGAGGCCATTGTTGAGGCCCACCTTAATATATATGAAGCCTATGTTATGAGGTCCAGGCCCATGGGTTATGGCCCATTGCAATGTATGTAAGGCCTAATTGGTGCGGCCTATTCGATATATATATGAGGCCCATGTGATTAGGCCCATCTTGATGTATTTGTGGCCCGTCCAATGATGCCCACCTGTTGTATATATTTGAGGCCCATGTGTAGGGCCCACCTATTCTGTATTTAAAGCCCATGGGTTGTGGCCCATAATGATGTTTATTGGGCCCATGTGATTAGGCCCATCTTGATGTATTTGTGGCCCGTCCATTGAGGCCCACCTGTTATATATATTTGAGGCCCATGTGTAGGGCCCACCTATTATGTATTTAAAGCCCATGGGTTGTGGCCCGTAGTGACGTATATTAGGTCCATGTGATTAAGCCCATCTTGATGTATTTGTGGCCCATCCATTGAGGCCCACCTGTTGTATATATTTGAGGCCCATGTGTAGGGCCCACCTATTGTGCATTTAAAGCCCATGAGTTGTGGCCCATAGTAATATATATTAGGCCCATGTGATGTAGCCCATAGTGATGTGTATTAGGCCCAGGTATATGTCTCACCTGTGAAGTATATTTGAGGCTCACTTGCAATGTATTCAAGGCCCATGAGCGAGGCCCAATGTGATGCATTCGAGGCCGAGGGGCAAGGCCTGATGTGATGTATATGTGGCTCATTGAGATTATATGAGGCCTATGGGACGTAGCCCATTGTGATATATCCAAGGCCCGTGAGTGCAGCCCATCGAGATGTATCTGAGGCCCATAGGCGTGACCCATTGTGATACGTTTGAGGCCCTTGTAGGAAGCCCAATGCGATATATGAGAGGCCCATGAATGAGGCCCAATGTGATGTATGTGTGGCCATTACGTTGTGTATGAATCCCTTATGTAGGCCACTCCTTGGGAGCAATGTTGGTTAGATGTCCACATTGATGTGCAATGATGGTTAGATGTCCTCATTATGACCTTCCCGTAGGCTTTGTTAGGCCCATTCGCACCATTCTTTAAGTGGGTTAACCTAAATAAGTGGGCCCCATTCGCCATAGACGGATGGCTCCAAGCCATCAGATTTGATATAACTACAGTCGTGGGCCGATCTTTATATTATGGTTAATTAGCTGTCCATCTATGGACCCCGCCTTGTTTATATGCTGATTGTCGGTGCCGATTATTGATACTGATTATCAGTGTCGATTGTCGAGGCCAATTGTTGAGGCTGATTCCGATTGCCGAGGCCCATTGTGATGTATTCGAGGCCCATGGGACATGGCCCATTGTGATATATTTTCGGCCCATATGATGAGGCCGGACTTGATGTATATTAGGCACGTGTGAGCGGCCCATTGCGATGTATATTAGACCCGTGAGATGTGACCCACTTGATGTATATGTGGCCCATGAGTGAGGCCTATTGTGATGTGTATTAAGCTCTTGAGTGAGGCCCATGATGTTGTACATTTGGCCCTTGTGTGAGGCCATGAGTCCATTGTATGTTAGGCTCTATATGGGCCATTCCTTGGGGGCAATGTTGGTTAAATGTCCACATTATCGAGGTTAATTGTCGATGCCGGTTATTGATACCGATTATAAGTATGTGACTGCATAACATCATGATATATGCCCATACGTATCATCTGCATGTTTGTTATGAGATGTGGTTGACCATTGCATATGTCATTGGACAGGTTGCTATGAGACTCCCTGATAGGCGGAGGTTATCTCACATGAGCGCATCGTATGTGCAGGATTGATGCATGACTATTTTGTATGACTCATGTATCTTGCATTATGTGTTGTGATTACTGTACGCCCTTCTGACATCAGGGCCGTAGCCTCCACAGGCATATCGTGGATGGCCAGATGGGACACCGAAAATGTTTGGTTCGAGCATCGGGTTGCCATAGATGGTCCTAGGTGAAAATCGCTAAACCCTCTTGGTACTAGAGGATGCCCCAACGTCGAGACCGAGTGGATATACATGAGCGCCTGAGTGCCGGATACTAGGAGGTCGCATCTCCTATTGTGTCGTGGTCGGTTGAGAGGGGTTGTGGCCTTACCCTCCGAGGGAGTAGGCATAGCTAGGCTGAGTTTGACCATCTTGAGGAATGGGTCCGCTATCGACGAGCCGGATAGGTATCGGTAGACTACTGGCCAGGTTGATAGTGAGGTCTCTTCCACTTATCCAGTTGTGCGCTTGATGGGGCGACAAGTCGTGTTAAGTGTACTAGACCTCGGTGATGATCCCAGAGAGGAATCGTACTGATATGTGAACTTATTGAGTAGGAGTTGCATACTCATTCATTCATTCATTCACTATCCACTTGGGCTGGTAGTGTACAACTATTTGTTACGTGTATCTTCGCGATGACCAGGATTTCGGTTGGGGCGCGCGACTAACTTGAGATCAGGAGTTTACCATATTGAGTCTGACTATCTAAATTTAGGTATGAGACTGTTTTGGATAGAAGTCCCTTTATGATGGACCTCATAGCCTGCGATACTACGTACTATCATCCCAATTTCACACTCCAGCATGGTCATTCCATTCGCACCGCATCTCGCAATACATCCGCAGCAAATGACATTCTGGGTTACTATGTTTGTGATTTATACAGCCTAGATACGACTGACGATATTCGTGGACTCATCAGGATTTACAAATTGCATTGCATCATCGACATCTGATATTTGGCTTGTTATCTCCACATTGCATATCTGATCTACATTGCTTTATCAGTATATGATATTATTTTTATTATATTTCTGCATCGCATAGCTTGGATAAGGCTGACGGTATTTATGGGCTTATCAGTATATTTTCGCTTACTCTGATTTCTCTGATATTGCTTACTTAACACTTACCTTGTGCATACACTTTCACCACCCACTAAGCTTTCTATAAGCTTATGCATGATAGATGCATGCAAGTGGAGTTAGGTTACAGTAGCGTTGAGCATGGAGCATGCAGTGGTTTTCTGGAGCTTTGATTTTGACACATATATTTCCCTCTCAACATTGTATTCAAATGTTTATATCAGTGGATATGTGATGATGATGTTGCCTTTATGATTTGGGTATACTTGTGGTTATGCTTCTCACGAGATAAATGTATGTTGAAAAATTCTCGTTCTAGGATCTCAGGATTGGAACCTGGCGTATGGACGCTGAGAGCCGAGAATGGGGTACTACAGAGGTTGTCGACATAGGATTCGGCAATCGAAAATTTTGTGAGCCCAATTTTTCAGTTTGGGGCGTGACACCGCCCTCTCACAGGCATCTCGGCAGTGCCCGCAGTCAAGTCTCGGGGGACTCGGGTGGCCTTCTTCTTGACTACTTGGCGCGTCTGAGCCCTCGGCTCCTTGTTCCTTTGGGGGGGAGGGAACAAAGGCATTGCTTCTAAGGGGCCTTCGGATGCTCCTCTCCCATCATCCGAGCTGCCTAGCTTAGAATCATCAAAGTCTTCTCAGACCGTGTCCATATTAGATGACATCTTACAGAAGGAAGAGAAAAACACTAATAAAGTGCTGGACTCATAGGGAATCGCTTTTGTTGCAGAATCCTTGGTCTGTCAGAATCGCCTTGTTAGAAACTTCGAGTCGGTCGGAATCGCCTTCGCCGAAAATCACATTCTCAGGGATCAAAAACCGCGGGGATTCAAAATAACAAATGGGTAGTGTTTCTGAAAGGTTGAGGGTTTGTAACGCCCCGTACTTTATAGTACTCGGGTGTTATCGTGGAGTTCTAATTTAGTAACGTAAACCTAGTTCATTGAACATTCACCCTCATTAGGCTAAACCTAACCATGCATCTTAGGCTGTAAAGCATGAATCAATGGGGCCATAGCGCCTTGTCCCTTGACACGTGGCTCGGTCACATTAATAGGGCTCCTTAGAGATCTTTCACCATCATTAGGTCTGCAACATTTCAATGATCGATCTAACGATTGACTTTCCTAAAATCAACTATCGGATTATAAAATCAACCATAAACCTTTGGAGTAGCATGTGCACATGGCTTGATATGGAACTATTCAAATCATTTATGACTATGATTAAAGGCAGATCCTACAAGAAAGATTAAATAGATAAATAAACAAAGTACTATAATAATAATAATAAAAATGTAAAATCATGAGATATGTAGTCCTAATAACCTATGGAGCAAGACCCACAAAATGATTAACAGTGCACACATATGAAATTAATAATAATAAAAAAAATGATAATAATAATAATAATGACAAACATTAAAACTTATTCTAATAATAACGACTAATATCTTAAAATTAAAACATAGGTGGACCCAGTCATCTGATAAATTCCTGGGACCATTCTAGCCGTTGATGTTCAGTTTTGAGCCGATCCGACCATTAGATTAGCGGGAAACCACCCTTAGGACTACGGATCAAGTGGTGGCCCCACATGGACCTTGTGTCTGCCCCACCTTTGGTAAAAGACCGTGGAAAGACCCACCAAATGGGATGGACGGTGTGGATTTATCACATACACCATCGTGGACCCCATATTGGGTTGCACGTGTACACAATGTAGGAGCCCTCGTCGTGTACCGAACTGCGGTGGTGGTCAAATCGGGTCTGACCCGTGCCTGGCTGAAAGAGGCAAAAACCTCTTTCGCTTTTCTCTCGCCAGCGATATTTTAAACGGAGAGGACGTAGTTTTGCTTGCGTTGTGGCCCACAATGAGAAACCATCAGGATGATCAGATCCGTCCATATTGTATATGAAATAGAGAGGATAAATCCTATCCAGTTTCAACCGTTGGATTGAAAATATGTACACACAATTTCAGACGTAAATCAGGCTACAAACACACTTATTTACAAAAATGGAAAATCTCTGTGTTTCTTGCCTTTCCACGCTGGCAATCTGTGTGAGGCTTACTCCTGGGATCCCAGCCATCCATCGTAATCAATCCCAGCCCTCCAAAATAGGGCGTTCCCTAGCTAGAACCTCACCTCCGCCGCTACCACAACTAAAACCCAAGCCCACTAAGCAAGGCTTTAATAACTGTTCGTTTTGTGGCCCCCACGATGATCAGGGGACATATCCAAGCCGTCTATTCACCTTTGATCGTCAGATAAGCCATCCAACGATGACCCGCCATTAACAGTCGGGTCATCTTCTCCATTGGCTGAAATAAACCACCAGCTCCATGTGGGCCCCATTTTGTGATCTGGGACGTCCATCAGGTAGATCTTTGTGCCAAAAACCCATCTGTGTAGATATCTTATAGCCGTTCAAGATGGTTGGACAGATCCAAGCTCGGGGAATGGTCGTTATAAGAAGCTTGAGTTTAAACTTTCAATAGGCATAGATAATCCGGAATTAGTGGGGCCGAGGACATTAGGAAGTGGATTAAAAAGATCCCTATTTAAGCTCTTGTTCGGTTAGGGCAGCCCACCCAAATAGAAGGAAAAGAAAAGTGAGAGAGTGTTGCCGCACCTGCCATCGCCGCACCACTGCTCGCTGTTCGTTCCTGAGAAAGGAAAAAGAGAAGAAAGAAGAAAGGAGGAAAGGACGAGAAAGAAAGAGAGAGAGAGAGAGAGAGAGAGAGAGAGAGAGAGAGAGAGAGAGAGAGAGAGAGAGAGAGAGAGAGAGAGAGGAAACCAGAGAAAAAAAAAAGAGACTGAAACAGAGAGACAGAGAGGGAGTTCGGGCGTGGCTGCTGCTCCTACCCGACTCAGTTGAGTCAAACGTGACTCAGACGCTGGTCTGATCCAGACATTGCTGGATCTGTTTAAGAAAGAAAGGAAGGAAGAAGAAGGCAGAGAGAGGAAGATTATGAGAGTGAGAATGAGAGTGTGGAGTAGAGAGCCCCTTCGACCAGCAGCTAGCTCGAGCTGAGGTTTGCTCCCACTCAATTGCAGACCTCCAATGCTGCATCGACTCAGTTACGGACGCGGTGAATCACGTCGGCGCCAGCAATCAGTCATCTCCAGCAATCCTTATTAGTCAGGGGACATAAGAACCCTTCAATCAGTTAGAAACCGCAGGTAACAGACCGCTGTTTCATCCTATTCTTCATTATCGAGTCTCTAGTGAGTCATTAGCTCTCTGACCCAACCCAAATCTGCATTTTAAGATAAATCCCTGACTCAGATCGGGTTCGGAAAACAGTCAGTTCCATCCCTCTATACCGCCAGGTAACCCAACTATCTCCCTGCCATTTAAAAATAAAGCTACACCTAACGGAGTTGACTCAGTAACGACTCACTGCAGCACCTGAAATGATTCATCCAGGTACCACCTACAACGGCCCACTTTGAGGAAACAGTCATCCTTTCGACCAACTTTGAATCAAGAAAGTTATGGCAAACTATTCAGTTATAGTCTGATTATGAAGTTGCATAAAAATTGATTATATGCTTGTAATTTAGGAACCGGTAGACTCACCTTATAGAACGTTCGTGTCAGGAAGAATTACCTAAGGTGAGGACTCACCCTTTGAGCTTCCCACTTAAAGTCATGAATCTAGATATGGATGGTATATTGATTTCTCTTATTGCGTTACTTATCTTATTATATGAATATGTTAATCTGTTGTGAAATTGATTCATATAATGGACATGTCTCTTTAAATTTAGCAAGTATAAATAATTTGACGCTCACATGCTATTTGTATAACCTGCTAGTTGATTAGACGTTGCTACTTGTGATCATTTAATGGATAGAATGAGATTTGTTGGTTTCTTAGCCATCTTGCGGTATTCAGTCGTACTAAGATTTTCGGGTGGAGCAGGTGTTCGCTTAGCGATTTCTTAGCAATCTTGCAGTGTTCACATACTATATGTTTTCGGGTGGTTTAGAGTTTGTATGTTGTTTGTCTCTTCATCTTGCGGTGTTCAGTCGTACCTTGATTTCCGGGTGGAGCGGGTGTTCGCTTAGCGATTTCCTAGCCATCTTGCGGTGTTCACGTATGATATGATTTTCGGGTGAAATAGATGTTTGTATGTTGTTTTTCTAACCATCTTTTGATGTTCAGTCGTACCATGATTTCTGGGTGGAGCGGGTGTTCGCTTAGCGATTTCCTAGTCATCTTACGGTGTTCACATACGATTTAATTTTCAGGTGGTCTAGGGTTTATATGTTGTTTGTCTCTTCACGCGGTGTTCATTCGTACCATGATTTTCGGGTGGAGCGGGTGTTCACTTAGCGATTTCCTAGCCATCTTGCGGTGTTCACGTATGATATGATTACCGGGTGAAATAAACGTTTGTATGTTGTTCTCTCTTCATCTTGTGGTGTTTAGTTGTATCATGATTTCCGGGTGGAGCGGGTGTTCGCTTAGCGATTTCCTAGCCATCTTGTGGTGTTCATGTACGATATGATTCCCGAGTGAAGTAGAAGTTTAAAGGTTGATTTTCTATTCACCTTATGAATTTCACTTGTACCATGATTTCCGGGTGGAGCAGGTGTTCGCTTAGCGATTTCCTAGCCATCTTGCGGTGTTCACGTATAATGTGATTTTCGGGTGTAATAGAAAGTTGTATGGTTGATTATTTGATTAACTGAACATATATCCTTATATTACGATTGCGATTGTGTTTGCTTATAATGAGATTCTGTTGATTGACTTCATTTTTCAGTATGTGATCATAATTATAAATTGTCCTGTTTAATATATCTATCCTCGTGACTTGCGATCTGTATTGGATTATGAATGATGGGTGTGCAATCTTAGAGGTTGTTCCTCACTGCGATAGCCATTGACGCTATCAAACCATAACAGTTGATGCAGGTGTAGAGCGATTCGATACTGTTCACAGGGTTGCTTCTGGATTTCACATCCTAATACTGTTGTAATTTACTTTATTTCACATGTAATATTATTTCATTTTGTAATTGTAGGAATGAGGGCATTGGTTTGTATAAGTCATTATGGGCAGCTTCTTGTATATTCCAAATGTAAATAAAAATTTTCTTTATGCTGATTTGTCCACTCTATGCTCATTTGCTTACTCTGAATGAATGAAAAAAAATGTGTATTCGAATTTGACCATCCTTTAAGGTTAACACTCGGGTTTTCGGGAAATGGGTCATATACTTGGGTCCTGAAAACACGGGGCGTTACAGGGTTATATAGCCAGGAGAGAATCTCCGCATTAATGGCAAGGCATTGATAGCCGCAGCCGGATCATCGCGAGCTGACTCCGGAGCATACGTGGCTGACGGTTATTGGCTTAAGCCCTGCCCGCCCATACACTCTTGACATTAAGTGACAGACTCCTGATAGCGGAAGCGGTGCACGAGCAAGGGAAGCGTCGCTTGAATGCTTCCCGGAGTATATGTGGCGATCAGTCATAGGCACAACAATTATTCAAAATCTTAACCGTCACCACGCGTTAGCTGAAGATTGGCTCATGGACGAGAAATCCCGAGGACGCCTCTCTCCAACGCAGAGATCATAATGGTACGCGCACGCGTGGAAGATATGACAGCAAGAACCATTAATCTTCCGTACATGCTTACTCTCTGAGCCCATATCCAAACTCGAAGAGTAGGGGGCTTCTGTTATGGGAAGATCCGAGCCCATGTTAATCCGAGGGGCTACGTCACTTTAATCCAGTTGGAGGAATGAGGTGTTGGTCCAGAGTAAATAATACTATTAAAGGGAAGGGAGATTCCTGGTTGTCCCGGTTGTGCTCTTGATTCGAGGCAATGAATCGGGTCAGAGTAATCTAAAGTTTCGACTGGAGGCAGATAACTAAACCGTTTACCACAGCTTCACCCGATGCAGGAAAACTCGATTCAACAAGATGAGACCGCTGCCCACCTAGTAGCTTGAAGGAGCGACCTCCATAATATTCAGCCGATGAATTAAACCAGCTAGAGTTCGGCTCGGACTTAGGCCGCAACCCTCATCTAATGATGGAGACCTGTGTACAGGTTAAGAAGCTCGTAATCAAAGTGCCTCTTGCCAGATGTCCCGAGCCGAGGCCGAAGCGGACGCCCCATCTGCTAAACTAAGAAATTACCTTAAGTGGCCATGACCGAAGGTCGCGCCCGCAAATACGTTATCCGATCTATGAATTGCGAATAATATCCCTACGATCGCGAGATCCCACTGATTGAGCAAATCGTGCCGAGATTGTCGGGCCCAGATCATTCAATAGGTAAGTATAAATACAATGAGACTTCATTACTACAGGTACGCAACATCTTGTACTCTCTCATCACATTCGAACTTAGACCCCGATTCCCTTGACCTGACTTAGGCATCGGAGGGTCTCCCGGCTTAGCCAGGGTCTCCTTTGCTTGTTCTTAGTGTGCAGATTCAGGAAGCTGGGACGGATCAGAGTTCGCCAATCGGAGTGGTGAGTCGCCGAGATTTGGTCCTCAACAGTAGGGTCTACGCCCTTGTGGTTTTCCAAGTTGTCGGATTCGATACATATAAGCCACTAGTTTGACAATCCAGACTGTTGTTATTAATGAGAGGTGAAGGATACTAATCCCCTTTGATATTAGGCTTTTGTTTTAACAGTTCATGTGTGAGCCACCGATTAGAGGGTAGAGATCTTTTAATATGGTAGATTATGGTTCGGTGGCATCCTCTGCCGATGATGAGGCCCATGAGATGAATGGTTTAGAACAACGAACCTTGGGTCTCACATGTATTCAAATGTTGAAGATGACTAATACGGCGTGGATGGTGCTTAGAAGGGTGGAGAGGCAAAGGAGATATGCCTGTGAGATTAGATACTCCCAAGTTAAGGTTGGTCTTATATTCGTGGAATATAAGTATGGGCCATATGATCACATCAAGAACAACGAATCTGATCGGAGAGAATTCAAAGGTCCGGTTTAATTACCTGTAAGTACATGCAGGCGCTCAGGGTGGCGAGTATTTCAACTGCATTGGTACACGTGTGGGCTTAGCAAGCCTAATGGTATACCCGTGTAAAATTGGGTTTTGCTAACATTTCATTGGCAAAGTCTCTTAACCTTTCGAATAATACAATGTCTAATTATCAATAAGAACGATTCACTCAATAGAATGATTGGGAGAGAGCCAAGATATAAGAATCATGCTTATCTGAAGATCTTAATCCTCTGAGCAGTGCCAGTTTGTTACAACTATTTATTATTTATGGGCCATAGATCATATGATTAGAATGATCAAACGAAAGTGCTTTGGTATCATAAGTAATAGAAAATGAGATGGATGGAATATAATTTTCAAAATGATTAGACTAATTATTTTGTTTTTATGCTTAATCTTAATTTTCTGGCTTTCATGCTATTAATTTGATGTATAGGATTATCTTATTAGTGTGACTTTTGCATCATGACTTATTCCTAGTTGTATAAATGAATGAACCGTTCAAAGAATCTAGATTTTCTGATTTCCATAGAAAGAAATTTCCTATTTGTTGCAATATGATTGGGCAATATCATCACACACTGCAGTGAACTCAGTAGTGCTTGCAACGTCAGTAATGATGCGGTCCAATCATCATGTAGGAAAACATAAATTTTATGTTTGTGACAAGTAGAGGATCCGAACTCGCATTCAAATTTAGGAAAACAAAATTTCTATTTATGCCAAGCAAATGCCGTACTCATATTCAAATTGATGATGATGTATCATTTAAAAGATGTGGTAATGTTGCTGAAGGCTAACATGTAAATATTAATAAAGGGAAATGTTCAATGTCCTTGACACCCAGAAATAGGCATCCATCGATTTAAAACCATACACATGCTGTAATATGAAAGGCCCTCACCATCTCTGAAACTTGAAATTGATCATACAATGGTATCCTGCTGATGGTGAGTGGATTAAATAGAAAACTGAAGAAGATGTGGCAGCTGTAAGCAGACTGGTGTGTGTATTAAATAGAAAACCGAGGGAGATGTACCACTTGTAAATGGACGTTCTGGACAACTGCATGAGGGTCCCATGGGTAGGGTAGGATGAGCCTAAGTATATACTGTTGGAAAGGAGTGCGGATCTTCTGCCTCCCGGAGGCAGGAACTCCCTGCCTCCAGCGTTTTCGTTGGTCAAGGTCACTGTAAGTGCCACCTCATCAGATTTTTTAAATATATTAAAAAAATACATTTAATAAGAAGTATAACGGAGACATTATATTTGCGTGCTGAGTAAATCATTATGGTAAGCATACTGGTATAGTATGTGGAGCCCACTATCATTTTTTCATTGTATCAACTCCATCCATCTCTTTTATTATCTAATTTTAGGGTTTTACAACAAAAATTAATCATATCCAAAGATCAAGGACCACACCACCTGAAACAGTGTGAATTGAATTCTACCATTGAAAAGTTGTTGGAGGCCCACAGAAGTTTTATATCAAGATGATATTTGTTTTTAACATTCATGTATGTCTTTGTGATCTTATAAACAGTTTGGATGAAAAATAAACATCATTGGGGGCTTAGAAATATTTCAATGGTGAAAATCAATACTTCCACTGTTTCCTTTGGTATGTTCTACTTGAGCTTTTGATATACGTTAGTTTTGGGCTCAACCCCTAAAATGATCTGAAAAAACAGATGGACGGCATGGATAAACCACACGAATTCACATTGGGCCCAACAGAGTTTACTCAGTACGATAAGACTCGGTACACAATCTGATTTCACGTGTCTAATAGGGACGCGGAATTCCTGCTAAAGCTTTTTGCAGTAAGATTCTGCGTAAGGATTCCAGATGGGCCCACTACGACATTTGTGATAAATCGAACCTGTTCATCCATTTTTAGATATCATTTTAGGATATAATACTAAAACTAAGGGGTATATAAAACTCAAATGGGCCACACGAGAGGAAATAGTGGGGATTTAGTGTCCACCGTTGAAATATTTATATGGCCACAAAAGTTTTGCATCGGTCTAATATTTTGGTGTTTTCACTTCATCCTAGTAAAAATGACCTTATAAATAGTTTGTATGGCATATAAACATCAAGATGCCTAGGAAGGTTTCAACTGTATGGCCTAGTTGAGTTTTTTTATCATCCTAATTGTTGGTTACATTTCTTAAAATGAGCTCTAAAAATGGATGAATGGATTGAAATTCTTATAAACATTATGGTGGACCCCATCATACATCCCAATGCTGGAACTTCATACAAAAGGCTTTTCCCGGTGAATCCGCGTCCACGGTTTCCATTGGAAATGGACTGGCTACTCCCCTGCCACTCAGTGCTATGTGGACCCACCATGATGTATGTGTTTCATCCATGATGTCCATTAATTTTTCTAGATTATTTTATGGTCCGAGACCCAAAATGAGGTATAACCCAATCTCAAGTGGACCACATTACATGAAACAATGTTGAATGAACGTTGACCATTAAAAACTTTTTGGGGGCCATAAAAGTTTTGGATTAAGCTGATCTTTGTTTTTTCCCTTCATCTGGGTCTTTATGACCAAACTAACAGATTGGTGTTAAATAAACAGTACAGTGGGCCTTAGGAGGACTTTAATGATGGATATCCAATCATCATTGTTTTCCTGTGGTGTGGTCCATATGAGATTTATATCCCTCTCATTTTTGGGATCAACCCCTAAAATTATATGTAAAAATATATTAACGGAATGGATGAAACACATACATCATGGTGAGGCCCACGGAGTACCGACCACCACCACCACCTAGATGGTGGTGGGGGGAGTTGCTAATCCACTTTCATTTCCATTTGGGATTTAGTGCTACATTGAGCAGTGTGACTCGTTACTGAAGTAATGTCACCTATTTATGTGGGTCCCACTATGATGTATGTTTTGTATCCACACCGTCCATCCATTTTGAGAGATCATTTTAGGGCATGAGCCAAAGAATGAATCAGATCCAAAACTTGAGTGAACCCCACCATAGAAAATAGTGGAGAGAGTCATGCCCACCATTTATTACGACTGAATCCAATCCAAATCTCGTCACTTTGTCTACTGAACCCCGTTACTTTGTACTGCTACCCCGTCACTTTATCTACTGTACCCTGTCACTTTGTATTGTAGCCTCGTCACTTTATTTGGTGAACCACGTCACTTTGTACTGTAACCCCATCACTTTGTCTACTGAACCCCATCACTTTGTACTGCAACCCCATTACTTTGTCTACTGAACTCCACTTTGTACTGCAACGTCGTCACTTTGTCTACTGTACCCTGTCACTTTGTGCTATAACCTCGTCACTGTCTACTGTACTCCGTCACTTTGTGCTTCAACCTCATCACTTTGTCTAGTGAACCCTGCCACTTTGTACTGCAACCCCCTCACTTTGTCTACATAACCCCGTCACTTTGTACTACAACCCCGTCACTTTGTCTACTGTATCCCGTCACTTTATACTGCAACCCTGTCACTTTGTCTACTGAACCCCGTCGCTTTATACTGCAACCTCGTCACTTTGTCTACTAAACCTCGTCACTTTGTACTGCAACATTATCACTTTGTTTACTAAAATTATATGTAAAAATATATTAACGGAATGGATGAAACATATACATCATGGTGGGGCCCATAGAGTACCGACCACCACCACCACCGGGCTAGTGGTACGGGAGTAGCTAATCTATTTTCATTTTTATTTGGGATTCAGTGCCACATTGATCAGTGAGATTCGCTACTGAAGTGATGTCACCTATTTATCACTATGCCAACATAGTGAAAAAAGGACGGTCCAAAACCGTCTCAAATGATAAAAAGGCGTCGCATGGGCCGTTATATTTTGAAGCATCGTATTACTTAAGGATGGTTGAAAACTGTTATTTTTATTGAGGAAAAAAGGACAGTCATGGACCGTCTCTTATGAGCCTTCAAAGGATGGTCATGGACCATCCTTTAAAAGGACTTCTATGGACCGTCTCTTATGAGCCTTCAAAGGATGGTCATGGACCGTCCTTAAAAAGGACTGCTATGGATCGTCTCTTATGAGCCTTCAAAGGATGGTTATAGACGGTCCTAAAAAAGGACTGCTATGGACCGTCTCTTATGAGACCGTCCTTTAAAAGGACGGTCATGGACCGTCC
The DNA here is from genome assembly GCA_037074715.1 of Magnolia kwangsiensis. NCBI lineage: Eukaryota > Viridiplantae > Streptophyta > Magnoliopsida > Magnoliales > Magnoliaceae > Magnolia > Magnolia kwangsiensis. The sequence continues at coordinate 14,736,951 of CM073571.1, forward strand.
TTTAAAAGGACTCCTATAAACCATCTCTTATGACCCTAAAAGGACATTTTCAAATTTGAGATGATCAATATACACTTGTTACAATATATTTCATTGTATTCTTCCTGATATACAATATATTTTATCATATTCACATTCACATCCATCTAAACCCAAACTACGTAAATCCATTCAAACATGAACTATATTCATCTAAACATAAACTACATCCATCTAAACACAAACAATCTTATCCACATTACATTCATCCACACATAAATACATATAAGTTTAATATTATAAATAAAAAAAAGAAAAAAAATCAACAACAATTTTCTTTTTGTGTCTTTCATCTAATAAAAAAATATTGAACCAATAAAACATTATAATTCAGAATCATGAAGAATTGCAGAAACTTCTTCCAAAAAAGTGGACACTTTTTTAAAATAAAACTAATCATTAAAATAAAATTAATGCAAGCAAATAATGCAAAAAAATGTTTTAATTCAATAGAAGCAACAACAAAAATTAAAGCTTTGTAAAAAGGGGCATGTGTTAAAAGGGATACATTCTTGTTTGTTGCCATGTGATTGGGCTACATTATTACAACAATCAGGTTCGGGTTTAGGTTTGGGTTTTCAAGTTTAGATTTAGGTTAGGGAGTTGAGATTAGGATTAGGTGTAGGTCTAGGTTTAGAGATTTGAGAATACATTTAGGTTATAGGTTATAGGTTTAGGTTTAGGTTTAGGTTTTAGGTTTAGGTTAAGGTTAGGTTATAGGTTATAAGTTTAAGTTATAGGTTATAGGTTAAGGTTTAGGTTATAGGTTTTGGTTTAGTTTTAGGTTAAGGTTTAGGTTTAGGTTATAGGTTTAGGTTTAGGTTATAGGTTATAGTATATAGGTTATAGCTTTAGGGAATTGAGAATAAGTTAAGGTTAAGGTTTAGGTTTAGGAAATCGGGTTCGGGTTCGGGATCAGGTTTAGGTTTGGGTTTTCAAGTTTAGGTTTAAGTTTAGGTTAGGGAGTTGAGATTGGGATTAGGTGTAGGTTTAGGTTTAAGGATTTGAGAATACATTTTGGTTTTAGGTTTAGATTTAGGTTTTAGGCTTAGGTTTAGGTTTAGGTTATAAGTGCAGGTTATAGGTTTAGGTTTAGGTTAGGTTATAGGTTAAGGTTTAGGGAATTGAGAATAGGTTAAGGTTTAGATTTAGGAAATCGGGTTCAGGTTCGAGATCGGGTTTAGGTTTGGGTTTTTAAATTTAGGTTTAGGTTTAGGTTAGGGAGTTGAGATTAGGATTAGGTGTAGGTTTAAATTTAAGGATTTGAGAATACGTGAAGGTTTAGGTATAGGAAATCAAGTTCGGGTTCGAGATCGGGTTTACGTTTGGGTTTTAGGTTTAGGTTAAGGGTTTAGGGATTCAGATTCGGGTTCAGGATCGGGTTTAGGTTTAGGTTTAGGTTTTACGTTTAGGTTAAGGTTATAGGTTTAGGTTATAGGTTTAGGTTTAGGTTATAGGTTTAGGTTTAGGTTAGGGTATGGTTTAGGTTAAGAGAATTGAGAATAGGTTTAGGGTGTGGTTTATGTTAAGGGTGTGGTCCCTACAAATACAGATATAAACACGGCCTGTCTAAATGGCCAAGCTCCTCCAATGCTGTCCATAAGAAATGGACAGCTTCATCATGGTCATAACAGCGGTTCCCACCTTCCAGGGACCCCTGCTCATCCAGATAGCTCCAACACATCCGGGTCTGCTCCATTAATTTCGAGTAAATACATAAACACGGCCTGTTTAAATGGTTAGGCTCCTCTAATGCTGTCTATAGAAAATGAACAGTTTCATCATGGTCATAACAGCGGTTCCCACCTTCTAGGGACCCCCGCTCATCCGAATAACTTCGACGCACATCCGGGTCTGCTCCATTAATTTCAAGAAAATATATAAACACGGCCTGTCCAAATGGTTAGGCTACTCTAATGCTGTCCATAGAAAATGGACAGTTTCATCATGGTCATAACAATGGTTCCCACCTTCCAGCGACCCCCGCTTAACATCCGGATAGCTTCGACGCACATCCGGGTCTGCTCCATCAATTTTGAGCAAATACAGATATAAACACGGCCTGTCCAAATGGCCAGGCCACTCCAATGCCTTCCATAGGAAATGGACAGCTTCATCATGGTCATAACAGCGGTTCCCACATTCTAGGAAGCCCCGCTCAACATCCGGATAGCTCCGACGCACATCCGGGTCTGCTCCATCAATTTTAAGCTAATACATTTAAAAACAACATAAATATATCTAAAAACATCTGGATACTTGGGGAAGGCCTCCCATATTCATGTTATTGGTTACTCATCCCTTTGTCTACAAGCCACAATCGACCAACAATTTCTATCGCTACCTGTACTATGAAACTAACACAAATATAACTGGGAAACAATATAAGGAATAAGAAAAAATGAATTTACCTTTAAAAAAAAGAGGATAAAATAAATTTATAGAGCTTTAAGAAAATGGAAATTAACCGTCATAACTGTCTGCACTTTTTAGGTCATGATTGGAAATGTGGAGTCCAAGGAAAAGAAAGGAACAAAATATATCTAACAATGGTTTAGGTTTAGGTTATAAGTTTAGGTTTAGGTCAATGTTGTAGGTTACAGGTTTAGGTTATAAGTTTACCTTTGTAATTTTTGTGACTACAGCATGTCCCTAGTGATGAATGTTAATACATTAGCTAGAGTTATCAGTTTTACTTTAGGTCAATACTAGTTCAATCACTGAATATCATGTGGGGACACAACAAATATTATTAATCATTAATTGTAAGACCCGTATCTTAGTCTGTACTGTTCCGTAAACTTCCGTGGTCTTACCAGTCGAATTCCGGCAACCTTCGACCCTTAACTGATATCGACGCGCGACCCTGATTCATATGCCGACAACCCGAGTCGACTCAACCCAAGACCAATACCATAGCGACCGCACCGTCGTTGCAGTTCCGATGCCGCGACTTGCGCGCCGAGGCGATACCCTGGTCAAGAGTTGTGGGCCGACGTTCGGTGCGAGGAAACGCCGTGCGTTGTGAAACCCAAGGGAATCTCTACGATGTGTCACATCAATCACACCAATCCCATCAATCAATTAATCCATCAATCCATCACATGTCAAGTACACATCACTTTCACCCCTTTTTCCAAGTAACCACAAAAGTCTTCCTAACCCATACCTTTCTTATACAAATGCTACAAAAGTCTTCCATGCCCATGCCTCTTCTTACACAAAAGGCCTCAAAAGTCAAAAAGCTCTTACAAACCCATCACCACCACATCCATCCATCACTCTCTCTCTCTCTCTCTCCCTTTACAACTCTCTCTCTTTCTCTCTTTCTCATTTCAAATCTCCAAGCAACCAAAAAAAAACCCCAAGCTCCATACGTATGGAATTTCTCCAAGCTTCCTAAGCTCCAAGTGGCCCACTTTCCTACCCCACCATCTCCCATCTCAACCCTCCATTCCTCATCTCATCCATTGAAGTTGAAGCTAAGGTGTCAAGGAACCCCTAGGAGCAAGAAGATCGGACGGTGGGTGCCTCTTTAGGGTAGTTTCTTTCTTATTTTTATGATGGGCCAAGTGAGGCCCACCGATCAATGGTGTGGATCTCACTTGGGACCCTAAGATGAGGCCGATGGCCCACTTGGATCATCATGATCATTCCATGATGGGGCCATTCTCCATGGACCCCATCATGATGTTTATTTCATTGCAAAAGGTCATCTAGACCGTTCATTTTGGTGGAGAGAGGATCTCTACCGTTGATTCTCGATCTGGGTGGTCCCATGTGTTGAGGGACCCTTTTGATTATATGACTTATTTTTAAGGGAGGGCCCATAATGTCGGGGTCCCTCCATCACAAGCGTGTCCCATTCTCCATGTCTCTCTCCCTTTTATTTCTTTTTATTTTATTTTTATTTTATTTTATGTAATAGGTTGGTGTGGCCACTTGAATGGACCCCACCTTGAGGTATTGTGTCCAAGTGTTCTTCAAGTGGGGCCCACCTTAAATGTTGTAACTACATCATCCATCTGTGGTGGCCCACTTCATCAGGGCCCACCATAACGTATTGTGAGGACTGAACCGTCCAACGTCTGGGACGCTGGACGTCCCTGCATGTAAAACAAAAAAAAAGAAAAAGAAAGGAAAAAGAGACTTTTTGAGTGGTCCACTTGCTTAGGCCCCATCTTGATGTAAGTATGAAATTCACACCCTCCATCCCATTCTCCATCTAATTTTGGGCGTTGAGCCAAGAGTTGGGGTTGAATGGGAGATCTGGTGGGCCATAGCGTGGTGGGTTGCATCCCTACCTTTCGAAAGATCATTTTTCAATTTATTTTATTCTCTAAACATAGAAAATACTCTATATTAGACCCGTTGGATTGGTTGCGAGCTGAAGAACGCAATGGCCGGGGAGAATTTTTTTTAAGCGGGCCCCACGTGTGAAATACCCCGAAAAATCGAATTTTTTCCAAAATTTCAAGAGGCATTGCCTCTCTGTTTCTGACAGGTGCTGCAGCAGCAGCAGCTGCGTGCGGGCGGACGGGCGTCCAGCAGAGGACCCACGGCTCCAGCCGTGGGCCCCACCATGATGTATATATTTGATCCACGCCGTTCATGAGGTAGGTCCCCTCCAAATTTCAGTTCAATCTAGAACTCAGGTGGCCCACACCACATGAAACAGTGTGAATTAAACTCTACCATTTGGAATTTTTTTGGGCCCACAGACACTCCAGATCAGTTTGAAATTTATGTTTTCACTCCATCCAGGTCTAAGTGACCTTATGAACGGGTTGGATGGCACCTAAACATTTCTGTGGGCCCCACATGGGACCCACAATGGTTTATGTATTCAAGGTCCACCGTCCAGGCGGACGGTGGCACCCACCTTAATGTATCTGTACTCCTACCGTCTAGCGAACGGTGGGGCCCTTTGAGAAATATGTGTTTGGTCCTCACTGTCCAGCGACAGTGGGACCCACCATGATGCATGTGATGCATCTAGACCGTCCATCCACTTGGTGAGATCATTTTAAGGCATGAGTTGCTGATTAGGTGGGCCACTCATGTATGGGTTAAGCTTATTTGATTGATAACAGGCCTATGGGCTAGGCCCATTTGAATTATAAAAGGCCTAAGGGTTAGGCCCATTTGATTTATGAAAGGCCTATGGGTTAGGCCCACTTGATTCATATAAGGCCTATGGACTTGGACCCACTTGATATGTAAAGCCTATGGGCTTAGGCCCACTTGATATCCAAGGCCTATGGGTTTAGGCACACTTGATATGTTTTAAGACCATGGGACTAGGCCCATTTGATATATCCCAAGGCCCATGGGATTGGACCCATTTGATGTGTTCCAAAGCCCATGGGATTAGGCCCATTTGATGTAATTTAAAGCTCATGGGATCAGGCCCATTTGATGTATTTTAAGGCCTATGGGTTTAAGCCCATCTGACTTAAATAAGGCCTCTGAGTTTAGGTCCATCTGATATGCATCGGGCCTATATGATTAGGCCCATATTGATATACTCTGAGGCCCCCTGGATTGTGATCCATTGCAATGTACCTACGGCCCATTGGTGAAGCCCGGTAATGCGGCCCATTTGATAAACGTAAGGCTCACTTGATGCATATAAGGCCCATTGAATGTGACTAATTTGATATATTTAAAGCCCAATGGGATGTACCTAAGGTCCATTGCAATGCGTGACCATAACACAGAGTATGTAACGATGTTCACGACGATCGTGCCTTGGGAGCAATGTTGGTTTGACGTCCACATTGCGAGTGTAATACTAGTTGGATGTCCACATTACGACTCTCCTTAGGGCCCATTGTTAGGCCCGTACTTATTGTGTATAGGCCGTCCACGTCCATCTGCATTGTAAAATAGTTCATTTCATTATAATATGTTTAGTACAGTTCTATGACTCATGATCATACGCATCATATGTATGCTTGACGTGAGAATTGTCTGATCATAGCATATGCCTTTGGGCAGGTTGTTTATGGGCTCCCAATTAAGTGGTGTTGCCCTGCATGAGCGCACGATACGTGCAGGATTTGCTGCATAATTGGATAGTGTGACTCATGCATTTTCGCGTTGTGTGACATGGTTGTTGTACGCCCTAGCTACATCGGGGCCGTAGCCTCCACAGACAGATCGTGGTTGGTAGGATTGGATACCGAAAATCTTATTCTACATGGGATGCTATAGATATCCCTGGGTGAAAGTCTCTAAACCCTTATGGTACCAAGAGGTTGCTCTAACGTCTAAACCGAGTGGGTAGATGAGCGTCGAGTGCCGATTACCAGACGGTTATGCTCTCCACTGTATCGTGGTCAGTTGGAAAGGGGTGCAGCCTTACCCGCCTGAGTGTAGGGGGCAAATGCTAGGCTGAGTCTGACCAGCTCGAGGAATGGGTCCACTATCGACGAGTCGTGCCCGATATTGGCAGACGGATAGTGAGGTCTTTTTCACTTACCTTATTGCGCGTGATGTGGTGGCAATCTGGTTTAGAGTGTACTAGACCCCGGTGATATCTCATATTTGAACTGTATTGATGTGCAGACATAAATGAGGATCTGTATGCTTGAGTTACATTGCACATCGCATGACCTTGGGGTGGCCGATACCATTCATGTCTTGCATCGCATAGCCTTAGTACGGCTCATGATATTATGGATCCATCTGCATATTCCGCATTACTCTAACATTGCATGATCATATTACTACCATGCGCACACACTTTCACCACCCTCTAAGCTTTTATAAGCTTATGCATGACTGTTGCGTGCAGGTGGCGTTGGTTCGCAGCAGCGCTGAGGCAGGAGCACGTTGCAGATTATTTTGGAGTTTTTGTTCTTTACCATTGTATTTTCCTTTATGTTCATTGTACTTGTAAGTTTTTGATCAGAGTGGAAATGTAATGGAGTTCTTGGTTGTTGTTTGTGGGTTATGCCATTGGTTATACTTATTACGAATCAAACTGACGTTGAAAATCCTCCTCGTAGCATCTCAGGATCGGAACCTGGCGAATGGGACTAGGAGCTGAAAATGAGATTCTACGGAGGCTGTCGGCGCCGGATTCGGCGATCAAAAATTTTATGAGCCTGGTTTTCGAGTTTGGGGCGTGACATTAATGTTTTACATAAAAACATAGAATACATGTCTTGGTATGCATGTATCTAAAAACAACAACACATATGCACAAATATCCTTGGTAACTTGTGAATTTGAATGCTATATCACCCTTACGGCACTGGGTCATCAGGTGCTTATCCTGGAATTGGAAAAATGCTTATGCAAAAGCATTCTTATATGCGAATTAAAATTCTCATTACTCACTTCTTGAATAATGTAATTTCTACTTCAAAAGCATTAGCTGAATGCATTCTAGATCTTCCTTCAAAACTAATATGTAAAGGGCTTTTTTTTTTTTTTTTGTAATGATGAGTTGATTTTGGTAATCAGTTTTTGATCTATCTAATTCTACTCTAAATAAAGCAGACCTTATGAGAAGCATTCACCTTGATTTTTCATTTCCAGTTTTCATTTTTGGTGCAGTTCTATGTTTCCACACCAGGATTCTGCTTTTGCAATTACAAGTGGTGGTTTGTGCTTCTTGCCTTGTTTGGCTTGTGTATGTTTTTTGGCACCACCTCAGCGCCTTTCAATGAAAGTTTCTTGCTATCTTTCAAAAGAAGTGGTGGCTTATGCTGTGAGTGATGTCAATGTGTGCCTCTACCATGCCTGGTCCCAAAGCCAGGGTAAAAGAGTAATAGTCATGTCAATTACAATTGCATGTCTTATCATGAATGAAACATCCCAATTAAATCCAAGATGAACAAAACATTGGAAAGCCATTTCCAAAAGAAAAAAAAGAAAAAAAAGGAAAGAAAGTCAAAGAAATAAATAATGGAAACTATATATAGAGTGGAAAATTGAACTTACCTGACACGCATGCCTTCTTCAATATCTGTTGGTGAAACTTTATTGCCCAAACCAACAACAAACTGCAGGTACAGAAAGAATTAGGTCCATCAAAATTTACCAAGAATCTTAAGTTATACCAACCTGAAATAATAAAACATCGCATAGAAAATATATATATACCTTGGCAATTTGCTTAACATTTATTACATACTTTGCTTCCTCAGAATTCTGGTTTATTATTTTTGTGCATCTTGCAACCTGCTTAAAACATAAATAAACACATATGTAAGGTCAAACAACATACCATGTAGTTATAATCACAACAATAGGCAGCCCTCTTAAAGATTACTTGAAGAGGTTGCTCCTCTTGCATCATTTGTTTATCAGAAACAAGATTCCACTAGCTGGGTGTAGCTAACCCAGTGTTTGAATATTTTATTCCTATTTTTTAAATGAAATAAAATCTTCCTATTCAAAAAGTTTTATAATGCAGATAGAGGGGCAGATGCTAAGAAAAGCCCATAAAAGGGTATTTTCTTGTAGTGCGAAGATAAATATTAACCATGTTGGAGACTGCGCTGCTTTGTACTAGTTGTTATTGGAACCAGCTCCATACCATCATTTAGTTGTGTTTGGCGTGATTGGGCTATGTTGGACAAGCTTAGACCCTATTTGATAAATGCCTAAAAATGAGTTCATCTCATTTTACTTAGCAGTAATTATGCATTAGAGATCTTAATCTCTGACACATAATTTCTGTTAGTAACATATAAACAACATATTCGGTCCGTTTTGCACATCTAAGCTCTTTCCTTCCTCATGTGAAAAATCATGTTTATCAGCACTCAATTCCACTCCCATGTTATTCTTAGCTTCATGTGCCTCCACAACATAATGAGCATCTCCATATCGTTGCACATAATGTGCTTCTGAATTTTGGGCAGCTTCTGTCAACCCAGTGGCAATGCTGAATCCTATTTCAGTTGTGGAAACATTCTTTACATCTAAATTTGAATCCATATTGTTCCTCTTATCTTCATTCACACATGAGATATCCTGTGTAACTGATGGCGAAACCCTTACGGGGCTGACATCTTCTAGGCATGTGTCTTTATCATCGTCAGCACTGTCATCAGAAGCATAATCCTGTATGAGTTTGAATGGACTCCCATCTTTAATAATTACCTTTGGTATCTCCTCACTATTGCCACCTCTAGCAGGCAGTGAAACCTTGACAGGACTTGAATATTCAATGAGACGCTTATTAGATGCCTGCATGTTGCTATCTAAGGTGCATTCAATAGCTTTGGATGAACTCCTAACCAGGCTAAGATCTTCAGTATGTGGCCTTGCAAATGTAGATTGATCATCTTCTAGAAAGCATTGTTATGGGTTAGAAAATAAAGTGAGAAATAAACTTATGCCATGACCATGCTATATGCATGTGATTTATTACAAGAATGTATAAAGAAAGGTCCAAGAGAGCTAAATTGCTAAATGTATGATATTTAAATGACATCAAAATATAACAAACCAGGCATTGATACAGGGGCTAGAATTGCATATTTATGGGTTCAAATCAGGAGGAAACTGCAAATATTTCCTATCCTTTACCATGAAAATCCCAAAAGTAGAATTGCAAGATATTGTAGTAAATTTTAGAAGATCATAAATACTAGAAAGTATTTTAGGAGCACTGATGGGTGAAAAAGGAATGTTGTTAGTCTTTTACAAGGAAATGGAAGTTTAGGGCCTCGATTGTGCAGTGGCAAATTCTAAAAGCAAAAAAGCTGTCCACAACATATAAAAAAACCCAACATTACAAAATTTTCATGTAAACTGACACCCAACATTGCCTCGCTTTTCAACCATTTGCATCAAGTTTTCTGGGAATTGACGATGGTCAACTCACCAAGTGAACAGCTAGAAAAAGCTTCCTTGGGGGGTAAGAGAACGGGCATGGCCTTCAATGAGTGCAAGACTGCATTATTTGTTATGATTCGTGAACTTATAACAACCGATGGAATATGGAGCCCTTTCAAAGGTATAGAAATATGACATGTGGCCATGCATTTCAAAGAGAAAGTACTTACATAAAATTTAAGAGTAACAACTGAGATATGAATTCTTTAGAGCTCATAAGATAGTAGAGATTTAACTTTGATGGATTGTAAAAGGTCCTTGTACTATTATATTTCTAGAGTAAGGGAAACCGCAAATCTTCTATATAAATCTGTTCCCAATGTCATTGGAGAGAACAATTTCAACCTGTAGATGCTTACATAAAATTAGACAGTACAGCTGAGAAATGAATTCTTTAGGGCAAACAAGAAATGAATTCCATAAAAGAGATTTTTTTTTTATGGAATCCGTATACCAATCATTGTCATCTACAAGCTATAAAAGATGCATGTAAAGGAGGTCAGCAAGATTTAACATGTGATATATCTTATCACAATAAGTTCAAATTGGGGGCACAAACACGAAGCACAGTAATTTGCTAACAGAAAATGGGAATGAATGATGAAAAAAAAAATCAAATTCAAGATAAATGGCAGGCCAACGCATGTGCATATTCAATTAAATAGCCCAAATTAGATGGATGATCAGGCCAACATTGTTAATTCCCACAGTTGGTATCAGAGCCACTGTGCAAAGGCATGGATGATCAGATTCAGAGTCACCCATTATAGATACATATTCAAAATTTTAGATTTTTGAATTCCCAAATCAGGCAAATTGGGATTTCGAATTTAGTTTTTTTTTTTTTAGGGATTTTTTCCTGAATTCAGAAATTAAGACATCCAGATTATGGATTTTGAATTCGGAATCCCCAAATCATCAATTAGGGATTTTCGGATTAAGAATCCCCAAATCGAAAATTTGGGATTATTTGAAACCCTAAATCAATCGAGTCAATCAGGGATTTTCGAATCCCTGACTTTAGAAATCAGAAGTTAGGGACTTTTGGAATCTAGATCCCCAAATCCAGATTAATTGGGGATTTCAGATTCAAAATCCCTAAATCCAGTTAAATTAGGGATTTGGGATTCGAACCCCTAAATGCAGACATTCAATTAGGGATTCCAGATTCGTGGTTTCAAAGCCCAGATTCGAAACCGATAATCCCAAATTGGGGATTTTATATACCCTTACCTGTGCATCGATGGAGGCAGCCATGGATGCTTTGTCTAGCACCGGCACTGTGTATAATCTTCGATTCATCCTAATTTGGTTTCTTCTGCCTTCACGCATGACCTTATAAACCTTGTCGCGCTCGTCCTCTTCATCTTCAGCCATGGCAGCCATTGTCATGGTTGTAGGTGTATGCTTCTTCTCTCAGCCATGAGGAAGAAACCACCCGTGTTAGATTCGAGAAGGATGGTAGCCATGAGGACTCTCAATTCGGCCATGGGTTTTTGGGGAGGGGCAGGCACGAGAGAGAGGGTTTGGGTTTTGGGAGGGGCGGGCACGCGAGAGTGAGGGATTTGGGAGAGGGTCGTGCGCGGGCCGATTATATTTTGGGGGTGGGGGTGACGGAGGGCATTTTAAGTCTTGAGTTTTAGGTCTTGTGGGGCCCACCGTGATGTGTGTTATTTATCTACTCCGTCCATTCATTTTAAATGATCATTTTAAGGGTTGATCCAAAAAAAGGAGTCATATCGAAGCTCTAAATGGTCCACATAAAATATTAACGATATAAGCTTATTTTTTATTATTTTTTATGGCGTGGTCCACTTAGACCTTCAATCTACTTACCTTTTAGGCTTATCCACTGAAATTATATATCAGAATTTATGGACGGCTTAGATAAAACACATATATTCCAATGGGCCCCATGAACAGGTTGGATGACAAATAAACATCACTGTGGGCCATAGGAAGATTTCAACGGTGGAAATCATTATTCCCACTCGTTTCTATGGTGGGTCCACTCAAACTTTGGATCTGCCCCGTCAGTCAGATGCACCATTCCATGGTGGGCCACGAGCTTAATAATAAAGTCAATCCATGACTTGGGTGGGCCACACCACATACTATAGTTGAGAGGGTTCCCCTCCCATTAAAACATTTATAATCATTTATTAGCACCTAAATGTGGTTCATAGATCCAGCCCATTCATTATGTGTGTCCCACTTGGATGAGGAGTCAGACCAAGTTTCATACACATCTAAAACTCATGTGGGCCCCTCCAAATGCTCACATAAAACAGTGTGGAATAATGATTTCCACCGTTGATACCTTCCTTGGGCCCACAGTAATGTTTATTTGTCATCCAACATGTTCATAATATCAAAAAAATATAAATGAAGGGAAAACACAAACATCAGCCTAAATGTGGGTCACACCGCATAATATAATGGAGGGGTTTCCTTAGAACATTCATAATCATATATTGGGTCTGCCTAAATGTGATTCACATATCCAACCCACTCATTACGTGTGTCCCACTTGGATGAGGGGTCAGACCAATTTTCAACCGCATCCATGTCTGTATTAATTTATAAATAGGTTGGATCTCAAATAAACATCGTGGCGGGCCCTAAGAAGGTTTCAATAGTGGGTGTCACTATCCCACTCTTTTCTATGGTGGGTCCACTTGAACTTTGGATCTGCCCTGTTAGTCAGATGCACCATTCCATGGTGGGCCACGACCTTAAAAATAATCATTTATTGGGCCCACCGAGATGTGGTTCATAGATCCAGCCCATTCATTATGTGTGTCTCACTTGGATGAAACACATACATCATGGTGGGACCCATAGAGCACCGACCAACATCCACCAAGTTTTGTGGGCCCCACTATGATGTATTTGTTATACCACACCGTCCATCCATTTTGAGATATCATTTTACGTCATGAGTCAAAGAATGAGGCAGATAAAAATCTGTAGTGGACCCCACCATAAAAATCTTAGGTGCACCACACCACATGAAATTAATAGTAATTGGATATCCATCATTAAAATCCTCTTAAGGCTTACTGTATTGTTTATTTGATATCCAATATGTTGATTAGGTCATACAGGGTCAGATGAAGGGAAAAAATAAAAATCATCTTGATTCAAAACATTTATGGCCCCAAAATGGTATGACATCCAATATTGTACTGTTTATATTTTTTTAGATGTCTTCACATAGTTTTAGATGGTATCAACACCTGAGTTTCGTATACGGATGATTTTTGAGATATCTCATAAGTTAAAGGGGAGACATCAAATGCACGGAGTTGATGTTCGACACACATCATGATGGGCCTATTTTACATGTCTGGTCTATTCACTCTATTTTACTGATCATTACCCTCAATTTGGCTAGTTAATCGCCTCGATCATACTACATATGAGAAATATATTGGGCAAACAAGATTGATCAACAATTTGAGTGAATTTTGATTTAAACATCTGAAGTTATTTACTCTTCATGTCCGGACTGATTAGATTGTTCAAAAATAGTTAAAGGTTGTTCATAATATCAAAAATATATAAATAAATAGAAAACACAAACATCAGCTTGATCCAAAACTTCTATGGCCTCCAAGAAATTTTAAATGGTAGAGGTTCAATCACACTATTTCCTGTGGTGTTGTCCACTTGAGCTTTGAATATGCTTCCTTTTTGTTCTTTAGACTTCAAATTATCTGTTAACATGGATGCATGGAGTGGATAAAATAAATAAATAATGGTGAACCCCACAAAGTTTACTCTGGTAAAGGTAACGAGTAACTCACTTAAATGTAGTGGAGAAAGGTTTCCTTAAAACATTCATAATCATATATTGGGCCTGCCTAAATGTGATTCACATATCCAACCCACTCATTATGTGTGTCCCACTTGGATGAGGGGTCAGACCAAGTTTCAACTGCATCGAAAACTCATGTGGGCCCCACGAAGTGCTTTTATATTTTTTTAGGATGTCTTCACATAGTTTTAAATGTTTTGGCCCACTTGAGTTTCGTTTACTGATGATTTTTGAGATATCTCATAACCTAAAGGGGACACATCAAATCCACGGTGTTGATGTTCAACACACATTATGATGGGGCCCACAAAACTTACTAACATCAATTCTTAGGTTCTCACGAGGTCAGTAAGTTGGGTCACAATTTTAACCAGAATATTTAGCCCATTTTACATGTCTAGTCCATTCACTCTATTTTACTAATCAATACTCTCAATTTGACTAGTTACTCGCCTCAATCAGGCTACGTATGAGAAAGATATTGGGCATACAAGATTGATCAATAATTTCAGTGAAATTTGATTTAAACATCTGAAGTCATTTACTCTTCAATTTGAACTTATTAGATTGTCCAAAAACGATTAAAGGTTCAATTAGTGGATGTGCTTAATAATTTAGTAATTTTATTTTTCACAAATAAATTTAACATTTTTTTTTTCAAAATGTATATATTTTTTACTCTTTTAACTAAATATCATTTTTATTATAAATAAATTTAACATTTTTTTTTACAAAATTTAGTTTTCTATTTTAAAAAATATTTTTTTTTACAATTTGTCAATTTTTTCATAATTTTGTTTAATTTTTTAAATTTTCTTTTTCAAATCATTTTTTAATCTCACTTTTGTTATATAACTTTTTAATTTTTCTTGTCACAATACAAAATCTAGTTTTCTTTTTTAAAAAATATATTTTTTAACAATTTGTAAATTTTTTCACAATTTTGTTTAATTTTTAAAATTTTTTTTTTCAAAATATCATTTTTTAAATCTCACTTTTGTTATATAACTTTTTAATTTTTCTTGTGAAAATACAAAATCTGGTTTTCTTATATATATATATATATATATATATATATATATATATATATATATATATATATATATATATATATATATATATATATATTACAATTTGTGAATTTTTTCACAATTTTGTTTAATTTTTAAAATTTTCTTTTTCAAAATATCATTTTTTTATCAAATTTTTTTTTCTTCAAAATTATCAACATTATTCAAAGTTCTTAATTTTTTTTTTTCAAAATCTAGATTTTTATAAATTATAGTTTTTTTTTTTTTTCAAAATTTAAATTTTTCTTAAACATTCTTAATTATTTTTCTAAGCTTCTCAATTATTTTTTTTTTTCGAAATTCATAATTTTTTTGAGCTCTTTAAATTTTGACCTGAGCATTAGAGACAGTATAGTTGACAGGGCTTTAAGACGATTTAGGACCGTCTCTACTAGATACGGTTTTTAGTAAGGCTATAAGATGGCTAAGGATTGTCTCTAATAGAGACGGT
Source organism: Magnolia kwangsiensis (assembly GCA_037074715.1). NCBI lineage: Eukaryota > Viridiplantae > Streptophyta > Magnoliopsida > Magnoliales > Magnoliaceae > Magnolia > Magnolia kwangsiensis. The sequence goes on from CM073571.1 coordinate 14,752,189, forward strand.
CTTTGACAGTCTCAGATTACAAGTAAAAGATGGCCAATGACCGTCTCAGATGACCGCATATAAGACGGTCAAAGACCGTCTCTAATGCGGACGACCAATGACCATCTCAGATGACCGCATATAAGATGGTCAATGACCGTCTTAAATGATTTGTGGACGTTCAAATTTTTAAGACAATATTAAGGACGATCAGGGGCTGCATAAAATTTTAGAGACAGTTTATGGCCGTCTCTAAAGCGTCTTTAAACCAAGCAATTTTAGAGACGGTCCAGAACCGTCTCGAAATCCATCCTTTTTTCTTTTTTTTTTTTTTTTTTTTTTTTTTTCTCCATTTTTCACGTAATGTATATGGGCCCCACTATGATGTATGTTTTGTATCCACATTGTCCATCCATTTGGAGAGATCATTTTAGGGCATGAGCCAAAGACTGAATCAGATCCAAAACTCAAGTAGAGCCCACCACAGAAAATAGTGGAGAGAGTCACGCCCACCATTTATTACGACTGAATCCAATCCAAACCTCGTCACTTTGTCTACTGAATCTTGTCACCTTGTACAGCAACCCCGTCACTTTATCTACTAAACCCTGTCACTTTGTACTGCAACCTCATCACTTTGACGAGGTTGCAATACAAAGTGACGAGGTCGCAGTACAAAGTGATGGGGTTCAGTAGACAAAGTGACGAGGTTGCAGTACAAAGTGGCTGGATACAGTAGACAAAGTGACGAGGTTGCAGTACAAAGTGGCGGGGTATAGTAGACAAAGTAATGGGGTTATAGCACGAAGTGACAAGGTACAATAGACAAATTGATGATGTTGCAGTACAAAGTTACGGGCTTCAGTAGACAAAGTAACGGGGTTGCAGTACAAAGTGATGAGGTTCAGTAGACAAAGTGACGAGGTTGCAGTACAAAGTGATAGGGTTCAGTAGACAAAGTGACGAGGTTGCAGTACAAAGTGACAGGGTTCAGTAGATAAAGTGACGGGGTTATAGTATAAAGTGACGGGGTTCAGTAGACAAAGTGATGAGGTTTGGATTAGATTCAATCGTAATAAATTGTGGGTGTGACTCTCTCCACTATTTTCTGTGGTGGGGTCCACTCGAGTTTTGGATCTGATTCATTCTTTGGCTCATGCCTTAAAATGATCTCTCTAAATGGATGGACGGTGTGGATACAAAGCATACATCATAGTGGGACCCATATAAATAGGTGACATCACTTCAGTAGCGAGTCTCACTGATCAATGTGGCACTGAATCCCAAATGAAAATGAAAGCGGATTGGCTACTCCCCCTACCACCAGCCCGGTGGTGGTGGTGGTCGGTACTTTGTGGGCCCCACGATGATGTATATGTTTCATCCATTCCATTAATCTATTTTTACATATAATTTTAGTAGACAAAGTGATGATGTTGTAGTACAAAGTGATATAGTTCAATAGACAAAGTGACGGGGTTGCAGTACAAAGTGATGGAGTTTAGTAGACAAAGTGACAGGGTTATAGTACAAAGTGACGAGGTTATAGTACAAAGTGACGGGGTTTAGTAGACAAAGTGACAGGGTTCACTAGACAATGTGACCAAAATGACGAGGTTGTAGTACAAAGTGACGGGGTACAGTAGACAAAGTGACGGGGTTGCAGTACAAAGTGACGGGGTTCACTAGACAAAGTGACGGGGTTGGAGCACAAAGTGATGGGGTACAGTAAAAAAAGTGATGAGGTTGTAGCACTAAGTGACGGGGTACAGTAGATAAAGTGACGATGTTGCAGTACAAAGTGACGGAGTTCAGTAGACAAAGTAATGGGGTTGCAGTACAAAGTGACGAGGTTCAGTAGACAAAGTGACGGGGCTGCAGTATAAAGTGATGAGGTTCACTAGACAAAGTGACAAGGTTGCAACACAAAGTAACAAGGTTCAGTAGATAAAGTGACGGGGTTACAGTACAAAGTGACGAGGTTCAGTAGACAAAGTGACGAGGTTTGGATTGGATTCAGTCGTAATAAATAGTGGGCGTGACTCTCTCCACTATTTTTTGTGGTGGGGTCCACTCGAGTTTTGGATCTGATTCATTCTTTGGCTCGTGTCCTAAAATAATCTCTCCAAATGGTGGACGGTGTTGATACAAAACATACATCATAATGGGACACATATAAATAGGTAACATCACTTCAGTAGCGAGTCGCACTGCTTAATGTGACACTAAATCCCAATTGGAAATGAAAGCGGATTGGCTACTCCCCCCACCACCAGCTCGGTGGTGGTGGTGGTCGGTACTCTGTGGGCCCCACAATGATGGATGTGTTTCATCCATTCTGTTAATCTATTTTTAGATATAATTTTAGGGGTTGATCCCAAAAATGAGAGGGATATAAATCTCATATGGACCACACCACAGGAAAACAATGGTGATTGGATATCCATCATTAAAGTCCTCCTAAGGACCACCATACTGTTTATTTGACATCCAATCTGTTGGTTTGGTCATAAAGACCCAGATGATGGGAAAAAACAAAGATCGGCTTAATCCAAAACTTTTATGGCCCCCAAAAAGTTTTTAATGGTCAACGTTCATTCAACACTGTTTCATGTAATGTGGTCCACTTGAGATTAGGTTATACCTCATTTTTGGTCTTAGACCATAAAATGATCTAGAAAAATAAATGGACGGCATGGATGAAACACATACATCATGGTGGGCCCACACAGCACCGAGTGGCAGGGGAGTAGCCAGTCCGTTTCCAATGGAAAACTGTGGACATGGATTCACCAGGGAAAGCTTTTGCATGAAGTTCCAACGTTGGGATGTATGGTGGGGTCCACCATGATGTTTATAAGAATTCCAATCCATTCATCCATTTTTAGAGCTCATTTTAAGAAATGTAACTAAAAATTAGGATGATTAAAAACTCAACTGGGCCATGCAAGATCAAACAGTGGAGAAAGAAATTCCTACCATTGAAACCTTCCTGGGCCTCTTGATGTTTATATGCCATCCAAACTATTTATCAGGTCATTTTTACGAGGATGAAGTGAAAACACCAAAATATTAGACCGATGCAAAACTTTTGTGGCCATGTAAATATTTCAATGGTGGGCCCATTTGAGTTTTGTATATACATTAATTTTGGTATGATGTCCTAAAATGATATCTAAAAATGGATGAACCGGATGGATTTATCACAAACGTCGTAGTGGGTCCATCCGGAATCCTTGCGCAGGATCTTATTGCAAAAGGCTTCGGATTGCGTACCGAGTCTTATCGTACTGAGTAAATTCTATTGGGCCCACTGTGAATTCATGTGGTTTATCCACGCCGTCCATCCATTTTTTCAGATCATTTTAGGAGCTGCACCCAAAACTGAAGTATATCAAAAGCTCAAGTAGACCATACCAAAGGAAACAGTGGAAGTATTGATTTTCACCATTGAAGTGTTTCTAAGCCCCCAATGATGTTTACTTTTCATCCAAACTGTTCATAAGATCACAGAGACATGGATGAATGGAAAAAACAAATATCATCTTGATATAAAACTTCTATGGGCCCCCAACAACTTTTCAACGATAGAATTCAATTCACACTGTTTCAGGTGGTGTGGTCCACTTGATCTTTGGATATGATTAATTTTTGTTGTAAAACCCTAGAATTAGATGATAAAAGAGATGGAAAGAGTTGATACAATGCACGAATGACTGTGGGCTCCATAGACTTTACTCAGTACGCTTACCATACTGATTTACTCAGAAAAAATTGCTTCTGTTTAACGTCTCTGTTATACTTCTTATTAAATGTATTTTTTTAATATATTAAAAAAATCTGATGACATGGCACTTATAGTGACGTTGACCAATGAAAACGCTGGAGGCAAGGAGTTCCTGCCTCCGGGAGGTAGAGGATCCGTACTCGTTGGAAAGCAATTAATGAACTTTATGTATCCTTGTATGGCTTCTTAAAATGAAATTGTTTTAGGGGTTACCTGAGGATTCTAAGTTAAAATTTATTATTTTTAGTTAGTTTTATGTTTTACATTTTTAGGGTTTAAGAGTTCGGTTGTATTTTAATGTTTTATTTTAATTATCAAAGGGTTGGATTAAATTTTTTTTACTATTTATAATAATTTTATACCAATAGCTCTAATTTATGCCATTAACCACACATGCGCGTGCACCGAGCCGAGCCGTGTCGTGTCGAGTGCGAGTGCGAGTGTACTCGCGTGGGTGTGTGTGTGTATGGGTACTCGCGAGACTTTATTTACGGGAGTGTACTCGCACTTGCACCTTTTCATTTTAAACCAGAGAGATGTATCTGTTCCGGTTAGTCGCACCTATTGGGTTTAAACCCAACGGACCTAACCCTTTATAAAGGGTACTTATACACCACTTCGGAGTCTATAGAAAAACTTCCAATTTATGTTTGAAATATATGAAAAATTCTTCTCTTTTATAAAACTCTCTCTGATATTCTGGTTTAAGAATTTTACTGAGTTTATCGCTGAGTCAACTCAGCACTTTCGTATTAAACTGCAAGTGGTTCAAGCTTGCGTACAGTGAGTGCACCGCTGAGACTGGGTCATAAACGTTATATCCTGGAGGTCGATTGCTCTGGAAACCTATTGCACTTGGGACATTGTCCAAGGGGAGCAAATTCGATTTCAAGCCGAGTGACTCAGTCACGCCTCGACTCAATTCAATAAGTTTTTTTTCTCAAAAAATTTATTTTCTTTTTTGGATCTCGATTTTAATAGTCTATTTAATTCAACCAAATATTCCAACAATCTTGAAATCGAAATTATTGAATTACATAGACTATGACTACAGTAACAGTAAATGCTTCTGCTGAGTTAGACAAAATCGAACCATTCGCTAGACAATGCTTTAAATGGTGGAAACAAAAACTGATGTTCGCATTGAGTACCCTCAAAGTTTCATACATACTATCTGAATCATTTACTATAGATTCAGCAAATCAAACCGGAGTAACAGATAAAAATAATTATAAAAACTATATTATAAACTCTTTGTCCAACGAACTATATGATGTGTATCTTCTTATGAATCTGCTAAAGACATATAGATTACTTTAGAAAAGAAGTACATATTGAAAGATACAAGTGTTAAGAAACATGCAATTGTTAATTTCCTTTATTATGAAATGACAGACGATAAACCTCTCACAAATCGAATTAACGATTTTCAAAAGTCTAATTCACGAACTATCGACAAAAGAAATTAAGTTGGATGAAGCGTTTCTATCAGAAGCGCTAATAGAAAAATTATCACCCTCTTGAAAAGAATATAAGAATAAAATGAAACATAAAAAGAACGATATTTTTTTTGAAACCACTATCATACACATATGAATAAAGGAGACCAATAGAATCAGGGGCCAAAAAGAAAATGGAAATGAGATAGATTTAAAGGCGAATCTTGTGGAAGGGCAACTGTCATAACTGTGTCAAACTTGAACATTATGGAAATGAATGCAGGATAAAAAAGAAGAATACAAACAATCAATTCAAGAAAAAAGAAAATTGCTACAACTGTGAAAAGTCAGGGCATCACATTAAAACCTGTCGGCTTAAGAAAAATAAAGATAAACCATAAGCTAATCTTATAGAAATAGGCAATGAGTCTGACATAGTAGTAGCTGTGGTGTCAGAAGTCTTCCTTGTAAACAGCTTGGAGTGAGTACTAGACACTGGTGCAATTAGGCACGTGTACAAGGATCGTAGCATGTTTACCTCTTACTAAGTATCAGGAGATGATGAACATGTGCTCATGGGTAATGCTAGAACATCTCCAGTTGTAGGGAAAAAGAAAGTACTTCTGAAACTCACTTATGGAAAGACTCTAATATGGAATGATGTCTTATATGTGCCTGTGTAACGCCCCGGTTTTCGAGACCCAAGTATGCCGCTCTGGCCTTGAAAACCCGGTGTTAACTAATAAATAAAAGGATAATCCAACCCAATCAAGGTGCGATTAATAAAACCAAGCGTAGTATAAACAAAACTCAAGCAATAACAATATCCTAGGCCACTCAGGTAGGGCCCATGTACAAAACTTTAAATCCCAAACTGAACTAAAATGATAATAAGCAAATAGTCTACTGATTTAATCCAAAGTAAGTAGCCGCCTCCTGGTACGGCTCCTCATTGTAGGCCTCTTCCTCGACCTCGACCACCTCTTGTTCCGTTGCGAGTCCATCCATCCATGTATCCTCTATACAGTTGAATATTGATAAATGAGTAGCCAGCTCAATGTGATCTCCCCTTAAGATCACACACTGCCACCTTAAACTAGGAATAACATAAAACATCCAAACAGCCAAAACATAGTAGATGCAGTCTTGTTAAATGCATGGATGTGTGAATGCAATATCGTCCCGGGTAAAACATCCAGATGGACATAGGAGTCGTCACTCATGCAGTCATCGACCCGGGAAAAGCATCTAGACTGTTTGTGCCTCGGGTAAAACATCCAAACAGACAAATATGTACGATAACAACAGATGATGGTTGGTGTCTCGGGTAAAACATCCAGACAGGCGAATCTGTATGTTACGTATGACAACAATGTACGATAACAACAGATGATGGTTGGTGCCTCGGGTAAAACATCTAAATAGGCGAATCTGTATTTACATATGACAACAATAGATGATGGCCTATGCTATGCATGCATGATTAGTCAACCCGTTATTAGTCTGATTACAACCAACCAATTTAAATAAGCTCACGGTCACTACGGGGAGCACATGGCCCGGCGTAGGCCTACGGCTCGGGCATAGTGTCCCATTACCACCATCCCCGGCTATGAGACCACCGTCTTAGGGTGTGTGTAGTACCCACTAACATGTGGCTAATCAATTCAACATAAAGGGGTCACCACCAATGCCAACTGGGAATGGAACGTTGAAATTATCAAATGTGATGATTAAACCTGGCGGCATGAATGATGCAAAGGCGAGTAAACAACGGTATTTTAGAAAAGTTGTGAAGTCCATCCCAAGTTAAATAGGCGAAACCCCACATGGATGGTAAACCCTAAGGTCAAATATCACAACCAAAACCTCCGTGTTAGGGGCCTACTTAGATCACAACTAGTCTAGTTACACCCCAAGCACGGACTCTCCTTTGCTAGAAATTCCCATGGAGAGATTTTAGCAATATGTGTGTTATAACAACATGTATCACAATATGAAGGAAAATAAGGAACAATACCTATATTCCTATCGACATACAACAACTGAAATTGCATAAGATACATGACATAAATGATTGGATTATTCACTTGGACAGTTCAAGGAAATGAAGATTCTAAACAATAGTAAGCATAAAAATCATCATATTAAACAGATAAATCAAGTGAATACAGTTTATTTCCATACACAGTTTATCATTAGTCTAGTTAGCCATTTACACTACTAAAACTGCTATTTCTAGTCTAGTTAGGGATGAAAAGCTTAAGGGGAGGAAATCATCACCAGACAAGGCGTAATATGCTCCCAGAGGCAAGTTTTGTTGAGAAGATAGTAAATTTCTACCACTCACATAACCCCCTGTACAATTTCATTCATATTAAACAGTGAGTCACCAAGTTAAATATATGAGGATAGGTGGAGGGTTGGAAGGCCCTAGACCAAGGTTGTTTGGGCTGTAACCAAAGGCGATCAATCCTGCCAAACACACGCTACCCATATTAGTGTGAACTGGCCCAAGCAGCACCCACTATCGCTACATTCAATCGTCCATAAACCAGGCTGTGGTGTAAATAAAATATTTAGAACAAGTCGGAGCATACAGTGTAGGTACACAGTCGTACCATGGTGGGATCTACTGTACAGACTGCACGGATAAAATACTTATCCTAGTGGGGTCCATGCATGTGGCCTGCCTAGTTATGGACGACTTGTCACATAGCATATATATATATATATATATATATATATATATATATATATATATATATATATGTGTGTGTGTGTGTGTGTGTACATTACACACATACTGTATATGTATCACCTGATATATATGTATACATATTATGCACAATATATTTGCATCACATGGCCATCATGTATATTATCTACGTATCACACAGGGTATATAGGTATACATCACATACGTTGTATACATATGACATGAGCACCTGGTGGGTGGAGTGGATGTGCGGCTAGGTGCACCACGATCAGACCCTGGACGGCCCAGATTTAAACTCTGCTCAGTGTTGCAACTATATAGTTGGTGAATATGTACACCAGCTAATATCTCACAGGTGGGTCCCATGTAGGGCCCATCACCTATGTGTCACATGTATATGTAATATCATATATATATTATCTGATATATATCATGTATAACTCCATATGTATACATATTTTCCTTTTTTCTTTTTTTTTTTAAAATTACAACGAAGCTCAGCACTGGACGGTCTGGACTTGCTGTCCCCTGATGGACGGTCAGAGCACGTTTTCAGCACTGGTCCACTGAGATTGGAATCTCAGGTGCGGCCCACTGTTTCAAACAGGGTGAGGGTTCAGCCCACCTGCGATTTTTGCAGGGACCACGTTGGGGGTAACCCATTGACGCTGGTTGAGGCCCACCTGCATTTTGCACAGGCCCAACACAAACAGCCCACCCGACGCTTAACGTGAAATAGGCTCTTCCCTGCATGCCGCCTGGAGCTGCTTCGGTTTTCAGCTTTGAAAATGGCCTGATCCTGGCCGTTTTTCAGCCCCAAGCCGGGACTACATAGATCATGGTTCGGCCCCAAGCAAAGCCTGACGAAGACCAGTTTCGGACTGCACTTAGCAGCAGCTGAGGGGGCTGTTTTCAGCCATCGTTTAGCTTGTCTTTTTAGTTTGGAAGACAGCCATTGCTTGGCCTGTCTTCAACACGAAGCAGAGCTCCATACTACTCGACTATGGCCGAACATACGGCCACCATTTGGGTCCGTTGCCTGACTAAAACCCAACCATTGCTCGGTCGGTTTCAGCTCTAGAACAGGGCCGTTGCATGGCCTGTTTGCAACTCATGTTTCCAGCTCCAAACAGATCTCCGGTTTGGCTTCGATCTCAGCCATTGTTTGGCTTGATCTCGGCCCGAAATAGATGCTGTAACAGGGTCGGATTTCACACCGAAACAGAGACATGGATCGACTTAGTTCCCGTCCAAAACAGGGACCCTTTGCTTAGCAGTCTTCTCGGTCCGTCCCACGGTCATCGTCTGGCTTGGGTGTCGGACTGAACAATGTCAGTTCCTAGCTTCGTTCTGGCATGATCTCAGCCATTACTTGGCTGGATTTCGACCCTAACTACGGCCTGGTATTGTCATGAAACCATGGCCATTGCTTGGCCTGATTCCACCCCATATATGAGCCCTGTTTGAGGGCTATTCCCAGCTCCAACCATGGTCTGATTGAAAACACGTTTCCCGTTATAAACAGAGCTCCGTTTAGGTTAACGCATGGCCATCATTTGGTCATGGTTTTAGCCCACATAGAGTCCGGATAAAACCTTGTCTCTCAGCCTATACGGTAGCCATTGAAAGGCCGGTTGGGTTTTAGTGAAGTGACGGTCACGGTGGCCCTGCTCAGTGGTCGATTCTAGCTGAGTTTTACGCTATACAGGTGAAGGGAGGGGCTGGAGATTACCTGGACTTCTGCCTCAACTCGGGAATGGAGTTTTCCTGACCTGAACTGACCCAACTTGACCCGAGTTGGGTCGGGTTGAGCTGGTGCAGTGCGGGCGTCGGGTGCTCGACGTATACAGCCCTCAATCACTCTTTCTCTCTCTTATCTCCCTCTCTCAACTGCCTGTGAAGTTACAATCCCAACTGATCCGACTCGGTCCAAACCTCACACGGACTGAGTTGGAGCAGTGGAAACCGAGACCACACCGTCGGCCACTCTCTTTCTCCTCTCTACACTCCCTTTCCTCCGCTCTTTCTCTCTCTCTCTCTCTTGGCGTGAATTCCTAGGTCTACAGGGTCATTTATATAGAGGGGGAGAGGGAGAAGGGAACGGCTGAGAACGCCCCTTCGATCGAACGACTGAGACTTCACCAGCCCTTGTCTTTCCCATAGAGGAAAGCTTTTTTATCTCTCTTTTCTTCCACAGGCCCGGTTTGGCCGTTTTTGGCAACAGGAGAAGTGTGCTTTCCCCAGGGAAATGGACGGACGGGATCACACGATCGGACCGATCGTGAGCCGTTCGTCTGATCCCATCATGACCCCACCACGTGTATGCCTTCCACGTGCAATGTGCTGAACGGTGGCGGCCCATCTCCCCCGTCCGTTTACCCGAGATCGAACGGCTATAGGGTTTTGTTAATTTGGGCCCCATGGAGAAAGTGCACGGTTTAGATGGCTCGAAAAGTGGCTAGGGTGGGCCACTTAAAGGCCCAAAGATCCTCCGTTCAAAAATGAAAATGGTGGGCCACTTAGGGCCTATTTTATTTCAAGGGAATGAAAAATACCTTGCAAAAGTTTATTATTACCTTTGCTCTGTTTATATTTTCAAATGCAATTCTACCTCGAAAATTGGTTCGAAAAAGTTGACTTGCATTTGTGGACCCCACTGTGATGTGTATGACATATCCACACCGTCCATCTATTTTATCCTAAGATTTTATGGCCTAGGTCCAAAATTGATAAGGGATAAACACAAATATCAGCTTCAGCCAAAACTTCTAAGCGCCACAAAATTTTTATACGACAAACATTAAATTTCCACTGTTTCTTGTGGTGTGGTCCACTGGAGCTTTGGATCTGCCTCATTTTTGAGTTCATGGCCTAAATAAAGCTGACGTACAGGATGAACGGTGTTGATACATCATGTACATCACAGTGGGGCCCTATATTCCTTTCATAGCCATCCTCGATTTTAATGCCAAAAGGCTAGGCCGTCGACAACAGCGCACAGGAAACGAGGGACAATTCCTTGGTAAGTAATTATTACGTATTTCACAGGTAATTCCCATTTACTTCGCAAATCAAACGGGCCCTAAATTTCGAGAGAAGGTCGGTCAAAGGCAATTTGACCGACCTCATGACTCCAGTGCACGTCGTGCACATGCACTCTTGGTGTACATGCACTGAGTAGGGGCCCGCAACGATGTTATTACCATGATCCATTCGCATTGGGGATCCTACACAGGGATCCTGGCCTACTATGGGGTGAATGTGAGGCATAAGCGGGCCGTTACACTCCCCTTTGGGCTATTATCGGCCCATATAACGCGACCCGTCGATCCAGTGGGTTTGATGCTTATTTTCAACGGTTAATATAATGTATTGGTTGTGATGAAGGTTTGATTTGTCACTAACAAATCCTTAGACGTTGGTGGTAAGTGTGTTGCAGTAGTATCTATTAACATAAATGTTTTAAATTAGTGTTCAGGCAATCTCACCCTCTTGAATGTCGTAGGGCGCATTTCGGCTCCTGGAGGACCCAGATGGATGGCTTTAATTTCGATCAGGATCTCTATCCTGCAGATGTCGTGTTCAAGCCAGTTGGTTAATCCAATCTGATGTGGATAAAAGGGTAACACCTGTGTACCAATGGTATGGGGTGTTACAGCCCGACATTAGAAGAAACTTGGTCTTTGGTTCGCTCCTCAATAAGGCTGGTGTTAAGTTAATATTTGATTCAGTTAAGCTTGTAATGACTAACAATGGAACTTTTGTTGGTAAGGGATACTGTAGTGATGGTTTATTCATTGTAAATGTATCCGATGAAAATAATAAGAAGATATCCAGTTCTGTGTATATTGTTAAACCTTTTTATCTATGACATGGTAGATTAGGTCATGTAAATATAGTATCTTTGAAGAAAATGAAAAAATTAGGTTTATTACTTAATATATTTAATGGAGAATTCGATAAATGTGAAATATTTGTAGAATCAAAATTCATTAGAAAACCCTTTAAATGAATAGAAAGATCATCTGTTCTATTAGAATTGATATACAATGATTTAGGTGATTTTAGAAATCATATGTCTAGAGGTGGAAAAAGATATTATATAATCTTTGTAGATGACTACTCTAGGTTCATTAAAGTCTACCTGTTAAGAAACAAAGATGAATCTTCAGATGCTTTTTCTAAATGCAAAATTGAAGTTGAAAATCAGTTAAATATAAAAATTAAAAGACTTAGAATAGATAGAGGAAGTGAATATGAATCTTCTCAATTTAGAGAATTATATAAAAAGAATGAAATAGTTCACGAAACTACAGCTCCTTATATACTAAAATATAATGGAATAATAGAACGAAGAATAGAACTCTAAAAGAGATGATGAATATATGTTAAATAATTCAGGCTTACTCTTAAATATGTCGGGAGAAGTAATTATGTTTGCTTGTTATATCTTAAATAGAATTCCTTCTAAATCTTCTGAACAAACACCTTATGAATTTTGGACGAATCATATTTCTAGTTATAAATATATTAAAGTGTGGGGGTGTCTTGCTAAAGTAGGATTGCCTGAAACTAAGAAAAAAAAGTTAAGTCTTAAAACGACTGACTGTGTATTTATAGGTTACGCACAAAACAGTGCAGCCTACAAGTTTCTAGTTTTTAAAACTAAGGATAATATTCTAGATCCTAATACAATTATAAAAGGTAAGGATGCAGAGTTCTTTGAGAACGTATTCCCTATGATATCTAAATCTATAAGAATAGATGAAGTCAATAAATTAGATATCGCGTTAACTAGTAAAAATGCTTACGAGAAAGTAGTAGAAGAGATACAACTAAGAAAAAGTACTAGGGTTAGAAGGTTTTTTTATCTTCTTAGTAGAAGATGATCCTACAACATATATAGAAGTTATTAACTCTCCAGATGCAACCTTTTGGAAGGAAGTAATAAATGATGAGTTGGAATTTATAATATCTAATAACACTTGGAAACTTGTGGATCTACTACCTGAAAATAAACCAATAAGTTATAAATGAGTGTTTAGAAGGAAACTAAAACTAGATAGAACTATTGATAAGTTTAAGGTTAGGTTGGTACTGAACGACTTTAAACAAAAAGGAAGGAATATATTATTTTGATACATATTCTCCTTTAACTAGAATTACAACTATCAGGGTTTTAATAGCGATAGTCTCCATATATAAACTGGCGATACACCACATGGACGTTAAGATAGCTTTCCTAAATGGAGACTTAGAAGAAGAAATATATATGGAGCAATATGAGACTTATAAGATATCAGGTAAAGAAAATAAAGTATGTAAACTAATTAAATTACTATATGGTTTAAAACAGGCTCCTAAACAATGGCATAAATTTTTTTATGATGTTTTAAAAGCAAATGGTTATCATATAAATGATGTAAATAGATGTGTATATAGTAAAATTTCTGGAAATGATTATATTATTATATGCCTTTATGTTGATGACATGCTTATTTTTAGAACTAATATTAAATTAGTTAATGTAACTAAGAAATTCTTGTCATCTAAGTTTGACATGAAAGAGTTAGGAGAGGCTAATGTAATCTTGGGTATTAAAGAGACCAGGAAATATGGTTTTATTATATTATCACAATCTCATTACATTAAGAAGATATTGAGAAAGTTTAACAATTTTAACTGTTTACCTGTCAGTACTCCTTATGATTATAGTGTGACTCTTATGAAGAATATAGAAAATAATGTATCTCAATTAGAGTATTCCATAATAATTGGTAGCCTCATGTATCTAATAAACTATACTAGACCAGACATAACTTTTGCAATAGGAAGGCTAAGTAGATATACATATAATCTTGAAAAAGAGCATTGAAATGCCTTATCTAGGATTTTGAGATACTTAAAAGGCAATATGACATATAGTTTATATTATAATGGTTATGTACCTGTATTGGAAGGATACAATGATGCTAACTGGATCAGTTATTTAGATGAGACAAAATCTACTACCGAATATGTCTTTACTTTGGGTGGAGGAGCAGTCTCTTGGAAGTCTACCAAGTAGACATGTATCGTTCGGTCGACTATGATATCCGAGTTTATTACCTTAGAAAAGGTTGGATCAGAAGCTGAGTGGCTTAAAAATCTCTTAGCTGATATACCATTGTGGCCAAAGCTTGTATCGGCCGTGTCTATTCATTGTGACTGTTAAACAACAATAGCAAAAGGAAAGAGTAAAATATATAATGGAAAGAGCAGACATATTAAACTTAGACACAACATACTGAAACACATGTTGCGTGATGGAGTCATATTTATTGACTTTGTGAGGTCAGAAAAGAATCTAGCAGATCTTCTGATCAAAGGACTATGTAAAAGGTTAGTCAATGATACATCGAATGGAATGGGGCTGAGCCTAATATATGAGCTGCCAGTGTTGAAAACCCAACCTATATAAGTGGAGATCACATGAGATAGGTTCAATGAGTAAATAACAAGATAGGGGGTAGATGATTGCACTGAGTTATATGAGCCTCTTCTATGGTATACAGTGCGAGCAGGAATACAGAAGGATGAGTTTTTAGAACTGTTAATGGATCCATAGCTATATATTTGGTGGTGTATACAATTGTTGCATACACTTGAAGGAATTTACCTATATGGGTGTGGAGGTGGAGGCTGCTTCCTATGAGAATCTAGGCGAATTCTCTAGAGCACTCATGAAATTCAGGTAATGGTGTATGACCGAAATGTACCGAACCGTAGAATTACTTGCAGAGGAAGAGTTATGTGAGTGGCATGTACTTACGATCTACATTAAAAGGATTCAGTTTCAAGACTATGGTGTCACCTGATTTCTGTAGACCTGTCTTACTTACTCTAATGTTGGTTCAAGTCTATAATGACAGCGACATCATTGCACAACTATTACGCTTTAACTCGAAAGAGTTTTATTTTAAATTATGTGGAGAATTGTTGTATTTTGTTTTAAAATAAATATTAAAATTTAGTTTTCAAATTTTCGGTTTCCCTCCACATTTAAAAAGTTTTTGTGCTTTTGAGTTGTGAATTTTGTTCCACATTAGATTTGACAAAGAAAATTATCTTATATATAAGATAGTCTTTTTGCCTTAGGCTTGAGCCCCATTCAGGGGGCATGTGAATTTGGTCCTGTGAGGGGGGGGGGGGGGGGGCTCTAATTTATGCCATTAACCACACGCGCGGGCGCCGAGCCGAGTCCGAGTCCGTGTGCGTGTGCATGTGCACATGTGCGGCGCGACGCAACACGACGGGATGGGCTAGACTGGGCGTGGGCGTGGGTGTGGGTGTGAGTGTGAGTGTACTCGCGTGGGAGTGTATGTATGGGTACTCGTGAGACTTTATTTGCGAGAGTGTACTTGCACTTGCGCCTTTTCGTTTTAAACCATAGAGATGCATCCATTCCGGTTGGTCGTACCTATTAGGTTTAAACCCAATGGACCTAACCTTTTGTAAAGGGTGCTTATGCACCACTTCGGAGTCTATATAAAATTTTTCGATTTATGTTTGAAATATGCGAAAAATCCTTCTCTTTTATAAAAATCTCTCTGATATTCTGGTTTAAGAATTTTATTGAGTTCATCGCTGAGTCAACTCAATACTTTCGGATTAAACTGCAAGTGGATCGAGCCCGCGTACAGTGAGTGCACCGTTGGGACCGGGTCATAATCGTTGTATCATGGAGGTCGATTGCTTTGGAAACCTATTATACTTGGGACGCTGTCCAAGGAGAGCAAATTTGATTTCAGGTCAAGTGACTCAGTCACGCTTCGACTTAATTCATTAAGTCTTTTTTCTCAAAAACTTTATTTTCTTTTTTAGTTATCGATTTTAATAGTCTATTTAATTCAACCAAATATTCCAACAGCACATACTTCGTTATTATGTATTAAGGCTGCTACTATGCCCATATAATAAGAATGGATGATTTAAAGATACCTGGATGGATTCTCATTTAACACACATTTGACATATGTTGGATCTTCGAGGCCGTATGAAGGAAAAAAAAAGGAGAAGAAGGTTTAATTGCACTACTTGAAATCATTGATTATTTAAATCTTTTCCTTACAAGGTTGGTCTCAAAGGGATTAATTAGCCGTGATCCCTCCATTACCCACTTCAGTATTGCACCGTGCTTGTAAAACCTTTATGGGCCCACCATGATATATGCGTTTTATTTATGCTATCCTTCTATTTTACTAGCTCATTTAGGAAATGAGCCTGAGGCAGATCCAAAAATCTCAGGTGGACCACACCACATGAAATAGTGCTGGTTGATTGCCCATCATTAAAAACTTCTTGGGGCCACAACAGTCTGGGAAATTTTAACAATTGAGTAAGTTTTGGGAACAAATAAAATAAAATCTATTTTGGCTTCTTTTTTTTTTTTCCTCCAGTCATAAAAAAGTCCTCCAATGATCCAATCATGGCTAAGTGTTGAGGAGAAGCCTTCAATCTTCAAGTTTTCATGTTGTTCGACCGGTCGTGGGGGAGCCACGATCGGTCGTGGGAGGTGCTCGATCGGTCGTAGGTTCGAGCCCTGACACGACTCGAAGTTTAGCGAGTTGTGTTATTTTTTTCTGGGGCCTAGGACTGGTCGTAGGGACTGTAAGACCGGTTGTAATACGACCGGTCGTAGCTCTCTTAGGACCGGTCGTAGGTTACGCAGTTTGTTCCGTGATTTTGCGCGAAACTGCGGATTTAAGTCCTTTCGCAACCGGGATGCAAAAGGGAAGTTGCCTAAACTATAAATAGGTGTTCCTAGGGCTTTTCTAGGTATGACAAAAGCTTTCTAAAGGGGTTCTAGGATTTCTAAAGGGTGTAACAAGGGTGAGATTTGAGGTTGTTCGAATCGGGTAAGTCCTTTCTCTTTGTAATTGATGCTTTCATAGTGGAGATCTGTCGCTTTGTGCCGTGGTTTTTTCCCGCAAGGATTTTCCACGTTAAATCTGGGTGTTCTCTGTGTTCTCTTGTGTGCTTGGTGCCATTGGATTGCTATCCTAGATCTAGATCTGTGTGATTCCACATGTTCAAAAATTCCCAACAAGTGGTATCAGAGCTAAAGTTGGGGCATAGATCTGAATCTGAGGGATTAGTAATAATGACGAGTGCCAGGTATGAGTTTGAGAAGTATTCAGGAAAAAATAATTTTGAGTTATGGAAGGTTAAGATGATTAGCCTGTTAACCAAGCAAGGCGAGGATGGTGCTCTTGAGGAGCGGAAGTCTACTATGAAAGATGATAAATGGAATACTCTTGATAAGAAGGCTTTATCATCGATCCATTTATGTCTCACGGATGAGGTTCTCTACAACGTCATGAGGGAGAAAACTGCGGCTGGTTTGTGGGCGAAGTTAGAGGATGTCTATGCAAAGAAATTCTCGAAAAATCGCCTACACCTGAAGCGGCAGTGGTATAACTTCAAGATGGCAGAGGGTGGAGATCTGGAGGCTCACATCAGCAACTTTAATAAATTGGTTTGCAAATTACTGGATATGGAAGAAGTGATGAAAGATGAAGAACAAGCATGTATGTTGGTGAATTCTCTCCCGGCGTCCTATGAGGCATTCAAGGACACTATGTGCAGTATGAATAAAACCCTGAGTGTCGATACTGTTATCTCAGCCCTTCAAGGGAAGGTTATGAGACAACTGAATAATGACATGGGGATGGCTTCTGATACATTGTTTACAGTGGGTAGGAATTCTGGACAAGGTACAGGTTCTTCTGGTTCTAGATCCAAATTCAGGGGTAAGGGCAAAGAAAAGGTAAAGTGCTGAAATTGTGGGAAAGAAAGACATGTGAAAAGGAATTGTGAAAATTCTAAATCGAAGAGGGAAGATTTTGAGGTTTTATGCAGGGAGGCTAATGTTGCCACGTCAGATGGATCGAGTGGATGTGATGGTGAAGTTTTATCTGTGTTTTCGCTCAGACGGTCATACGATGATCGTAAGGATGAGTGGATGCTAGACACGGGGGCATCTTTTCACATGACTCCTCATCGGAGTTGGTTTACCAGCTACAGGGAGTGCGATGGTGGATAGGTATTTATGGGCAATGACATTGCCTATAATATTGTGGCGGTTGGTTCTGTGCACATCAGGATGTTTGATGGGGTGGAGCGTACCTTAACAGATGTGAGGCACGTTCCTGATTTGAAGCAGAATCTGATTTCTCTTGGTGTGCTTGAGGCAAAAGGATGCAAATACACAGGTATTGATGGTGCTCTTAAAGTATCCAAGGGGGCACGGGTAGTCATGAAGGCACAACGACTCGATAACTTGTACAAGTTGATCGGGAGCACTTCAAAAGGTGGAGCTACGGTGGATGTAGCGGATTCCACCTCTGCACGTGTGTGGCATGTTGGACATGACCACATGAGCGGGCAGGGCAGGAAGGCTGAGACGTGCGGACAGGGATACGGAGCAGGTGGAGTAGCCACCTGTATGAAGAATCACACGGCATGATCGCAGGACATCGGTGAGGTACATGGACGACTCCAATATTGTAGGATATTCATCTTCTATTCAGATGACTCTAGGTGAGCTTATTGCTGAAAAGTGAAAGGTGACTGTGGGCGATGTGATGGATTTGTTGTATCAGACCGACATCTGGGAGTGGAGCTTCCAGTGGACCGGAAAGCGGTTGGATGCAGGTGGATCTTCAGGAGGATACAACATAGATACAGAGCGAGGTTGGTGGCGATGGGTTATGCTCAGAGAAAAGGGATCGACTTCTCAGAGATATTCGCACCGACGGTATAGCAGGTATCTATTAGATCCTTTATTGGTGCTGATTGGTCAATGTGATCTTGAGCTATGATGAGATGCAGAATAAGAGAAGAAGTCAAGTAACTACATGGTTGAAGAATGAAGACTTGGTGGAGATTGTTGAGGAGAAGCCTTCAATCTTCAAGTTTTCATGTTGTTCGACCGGTCGTGGGGGAGCCACGACCGGTCATGGGAGGTGCTCGACCGGTCGTAGGTTCGAGCCCTGGCACGACTCGAAGTCCAGCAAGTTGTGCTGTTTTTTTCCGGGGCCTAGGACTGGTCGTAGGGACTGTAAGATCGGTCATAGTACGACCGGTCGTAGCTCTCCTAGGACCGGTCGTAGGTTACGCAGTTTATTCCGCGATTTTGCACGAAACTGTGGATTTGAGTCCTTTCGCAACCGGGATGCGAAAGGAAAGTTACCTAAACTATAAATACGTGTTCATAAATCTTTTCTAGGTTTGACAAAAGCTTTCTAAAGGGGTTCTAGGATTTCTAAAGGGTGTAGCAAGGGTGAGATTCGAGGTTGTTTGAATCGGATAAGTCCTTTCTCTTTGTAATTGATGCTTTCATAGTGGAGATCTGTCATTTTGTGCCGTGATTTTTTCCCGCAAGGGTTTTCCACGTTAAATCTGGGTGTTCTCTGTGTTCTCTTGTGTGCTTGGTGCCATTGGATTGCTATCCTAGATCTAGATCTGTGTGATTCCGCAGGTTCAAAAATCCCCAACACTAAGGTCATCTGACAGGTGTGATGTTTATGGTACTGTCAATCCATTAGCATGGCCCATCAGATGAATGGTCCAGATCCCATATAATGATGTACGGAAATTTTGCTCTAGTTTGATGATCATTGCCATTCCATGAGAGGATAAATGCATTAAAACAACCTGAGCAAAAATCTTTGCATTCAGTAGAAAAGAAGAATCCATCATGGCCCACTACATGATCGGTGTGGATTTCTGCGCTGATAGGGAATTCTAGCCACCTGATATCCAACGGAGAATCTTGTCATTTTCGTCCCTTCAAGGGCTGTTGACCGGACACAAGGATCTCCCAGCCGAAATGGTTTTTACACAATCATCCAGTTGCTAAAAGGCCCACCAGATGGACGGTTCAGACCATGTGTCTCCACAACCACGTGAGCCATCACGGACTAGCCAAGCAATGCACCCTCCAGCGATTAGCCGCTCATGGGTTTTGTAATCTTAGCCCAAAGGAGTCTGAAATGTACGCTGGAAACTGGAAAAGACTCGAATTGCCTGTGCCCCGTGCCACCAGCAAGTTTCGGTAGGCGGAAGCTATGTGGGGCCTACCACGATGTCAGTGAGAAATCCACTCTGTCCATCAGGTCCGCAAGCTCACAATAGTCATAAATCCAAAAATAAGACAGATCCAAAACTTGGGGGGGTCGCAGCACACGACATAGTAGGGATTGAACGTCCACCATTGGAAATTTTGTCGGGGCCAAAGAAGTTTGGGATCAGGATAATATATGTTTTTCCAGTTCATCCTGGTGGGAATAACCTTATTAAGGGTTTGGATTGCATGGTGGGTTCCGGAATGGTTTCAATGGTGGACGTTTTGATTCTCGCTGTGATGTGGCCCACATGAGTTTTCAATATGTCTCATTTTTGGACTCCTGACCTATTGTGAGCTTGTGAAACTGATGGACGGAGTGGATTTCTCACGCATAACGCCAAAATGAAGTTACACATGACGTCCTCCCATAAAGTTTCAACCACATCATGCAGTGATAAGATGATCTGGTTCATTAATCTGAGCACATATACGAGGTTGGGCCATAAGAAAACACTCCTCAACCAAACTGCTGCTCGATGTTCGATTGAGGAATTATACGATCCTTTATTAAGGACAACAGTGTGCTTTTTTGTTAGTTTTGGCCTCATGGCTCAAAGATCAAGACCATTGGCTCAAGGATCTATTTTCGGGCCATGAATTGAAGTAGAAGAATAATAGCATGGAGCGTGTTCTTGTGGATCATAACATTATTAGTGGGCCATATCCCAAAAATCATGAGAAACAGACTGTATTAGCCATCTAATAACTGACCTCCAAAAGGAACTGTTTGGTTAGAGGAGCGGTCCAAATTGAACTATTAAATTTCACTGATATCGATGTTAGAGTTGTCCAATCACTACAATTTTTGGCTCATGTCCCATCCTGAAGGTGGCCCACCAAATCAACAGTCCTGATGGCACAGATTTACCACATAGACCTTAAGAAAGGAAAATTGCCTGGGGCTTGGAACTTTAAGCAGCAACGCTGCATACCCCTGGTCCATACGACGGTACTTGTGCAACATGGTCCACCCCCGTTGGGTCCCAAGAGAGAGTCTGGATCACTTGTACCACTCCCGACTTACACAAACTTAAAAACCCAACTTATGCGCCGTTTGTTAAATCTGAAGTCTGAAGCCTAAATCTGTAATCTGAAGCTGAATTTGAAATCTGAAGTTTTAGTATGAAATCTAAAGTCAAAAGACTTGTTTGGTAATTATAGCTGACGCCTGAAAATTAAGGATTGGATTTGAAACAATATGTTTGTTAACAAATATATGAAATGTTTTGAAAAATATTAATTTGACACATTTGCCCCTATCTCTTTTTTTGAAATGTTTTACATTATAAAGAAATTATTTTTTATTAAATGAAAATAAAATTATTTTATTTAATTCAAATAAACTATAAAGTACTTAATAAAAATTTAAATATCATTATTAATAAAAATAGATAAAAAATTAATTATTTGCATATATAAGTGTGGCAACGATTTCTTCATCTTTTGGCCTAATGTCTTAAAATGAGTTCATAAAATGGATGGATGGGGTAGATTTCTCACAAAAGTCAGGGTGGGGCCCATATAGGTTTCCAGTGCAGGAACTTCTTGCGAAAAACTTTCCCACGCGTACATGGGCTAGTGTACACAAGCGCAAATTAGATACTAATAAGGTAAGTAGCCAAATCGCTATTGAAGTGATGTCACCAAGCTTTGTGGACCTCACTATGATGCGTGTGTTGTATCCATACCATCTAATCATTTGTAGAGATGGTTTTATGGCATGAGAAAAAGAATGAGATAGATCCAAAGTTCAAGTGGATTCACTACAGAAAATTGTGGGATCAATCACACACACCATTGAAACATTTATAAGGCCCACCATGATATATTTTTTTAGATCCAACCTATTCATAAGTTAACATAGAAATAGATGAAGTGAAAACAATCGTGATTGAATAGATGTAAGTATCTAATCCGCGCCCGGTGTACACACGGAAAACGGATTGGCTACTACCGCTGCCACCGGCCAATGGCTGGTGGTAGGTGCTCTGTGGGCCCCACCATGATGTATGTGTTTCATCCATGCTGTCCATATATTTTTTCAAATCATTTTATAGTATGAGACCAAAAATGAGGTATATCCCAATCTCAAGTGGACCACATTACACAAAACGATGTTGAATGAGCTTTGTTCATTGAAAACCTTTTGGTGGCCATCAAGGTTTTGGATTAAGCTGATTTTTGTTTTTTCACTTCATCTGGGCATGTATGACTTAATCAACATATTGGATGTCAAACAAACGGTATAGTGAGTCCTAGGAGGATTTTAATGGTGGATATCCAATCTCTATTGTTTTCCTGTGGTGTGGTCCACCTGAGATTTATATCCCTCTTATTTTTGAGATTGATACGTGCAATAATATGTAAAAATGGATGAAACACATACATCATTGGGGCCACAGAGCACCGACCACCACCCATCGGGCTGGTGGCAGGGGAGTAGCCAGTCCGTTTCCGTATCAATACCTGGTGTAGATACGTGTCGTGCGAAGACGAGTGCGGACGCTTGTACAGAAGGTTCGAAGGAGATCAAAGTTACATGGGCCTACGATAATGTATTTATTATATCCACACTGTTCATCAAATTTTCTAGATCATTTTAGAGAATTATCTAAAAGATGAATCATATTCAAAACTCAAATGGACCACACCAAAAATAGCAGCATGATAATGATTTTCACCGTTAAAAAATTCGCAAGGCCCACTGTAATGTTTATTTTTCGTCTAATCTATTTATAAGGTCAAAAATATCTGGATAAAGAGGAAAAACAAATTTCATATTAATCCAAAACTTCTGTCATCCCAAAAGGGTTTCAATGGTAGATGTTCAATACCCCACTGCTTTGTGCAATGCGGTCCAATTTATCTTTAGATTCCTTACGACTAGCTCGCAAAATGGATGGACGGTCTGGATATAACAAATATGTCGTGATGGTACCCAAATACGTCATGATAGCACCCACGGAACTCTGACGTCGAGACACCAGCCAGTCCGCTTCGGCGCTTCCCAATCCCGTTTGAACACGGATTGCATCCTACCCCCGCCTAAACGGATTACCGTTTGGGCAGGGCTCTGTGGGGCACCATGATGTAAGTATTTTATCTAAACTGTTCATTGTTTATCTTATATTGTTTTAATATATGATTCTAGAGATGAAGCAGGTCTACAGCTCCATTTAACCACACCAAAGGATGTTGCAGTGATAATGACATTCACCATTGAAACCTTTCTAAGGGATACTGTGATGCTTTATTTACCTTCCAACCTATTCATTAGGTCATGCTAGACGTGAATGAAGTGAAAATAAAAATATCAGCTTGATCTGAAACTTCTCCAACTCCTAAGAAGTTTTTAATGGTGGACGTTCAATCCCACATTGTGGTCCAATTAATCCTTTGACTTGCCTCTTTTTTTAGCTCACACCTCAAATGATCTGAAAAAGTTGATGGATGGTATGGATAAAACACATAAATCATAGTGGGGGCATAGAGAAGTTTCACATGTCAAAAGTTGGTTTTGTACTAGGCAGCGAAGAAAATTTCCGTAGTAAATGGGGTAACCTTAGAAGTAAATTTTTTTAATAGAAAAACTTTCGCATTTCGCTGCAGAACATTTTTCCAATTCCACGTTGAGTGAAAACATGCCCTTACCCTCCACGTTCTTGGATTTGAGGATAATACGGTCATAATACATTGCTCCACTGGGACCTATGATTCAATGATACGGAATGTTGGGCTGAGATGCCATAGTTGGTGGTCTGTTCACCAACACATAACCCAGATTGAAATATCATAGCCACAGAATGTTTAGCCTTTATTCCTTGATTACTTTTCCAATCTTGCAGAGTTTTCGCACATGGGTCATCTACAGTGAGACCCAGCGTATCAGAGGACCCAACCACTGAACCATGGACCCTGGTTGAACCCAAACTGATCAACCCAAATGGATCGGGACTGCGACGGACCCAAAAGCACAACAAACGATGAAATTTTGGAACAAGTAAAAAGGCTGGGAAAATTTGGAGCCCTCCATCTTCATGCGGGAACCATGATGATGGCCCACTTTACACGTCCTTGTTTCTTGATCATGGCTACATCACGAATGGTATTGTAAAAACATGCGCACGTGTGTACATGTCAGCCAATGCCAAATAAAAGCTAGCTAATTTATGCTAACTAAAAGCTGATTCTCACTCACACACACACACCATCTTACAAGTAGTGAAATACACAAAAATTTCAATAGAAAATATTATTCAAGTTCATTTTTATTAAATGCACACAACACTAGATATGCCCGCATGGCACACCATGCACTATGTGGACCTCACTGCGTAAATGCTATTGCCAAAAGACAAAAACTGTCCGCAGAATAGGTGTGCTAGCTGACGGATAAGAAAGGCAAGGTAAATACTTTTACAACAGTAAATTTATTCAGTGCATTGTGGCCTACTTGATTAATGGATGCAATTGAGGCCTGGCTTACCTGATTAGTGGACGCAACTGAGTCCTGGTATATGGAATTTAGATAGTGGCACCCCATGTCTGCCAGGGTGGCATATTTGGTGGTGTGATCGTTAGCTGAGCTTCGTTATACGTGGATGCGAGCTTAGCAAAGCTTAAGATGCAATGTGTGGTGGAATGGAATTTAAAAAAAAGAAAAAAAAGAAAAAAAGAAGAAGTAAGCTTAACAAAGCTCTAATAATTATGGTGTGTACAAATCTATCCTGTAACGGTGGTATTCTATCTTCGCACTGAGATTTAACTTGAAGCTTGTTGGATTCTTGTTGATGCCAACCACCTTATAAACTTCGTTGAAATTGTTAACTAGTTCACTTTTCTTTTCCTTAGTGCCCTTCTTCTCACCTTTAACATTTTGGTCTTTCTTTCCCTTATTGTCATCCTCGTCTTCTTTATCCATGCTACCCGTGGTGGCAGATACTTTGCCTGTATTGCTGTCCCCATTATTGCCTTTTTCCACATTCTTGTCCCTCATGTTGCTGCTGCATTGGCATCTCTTCATCAGCAGGACAGTCGGCATCATTGTCACTTTCAAGTCCTTGGCCAGGTCCTGTTTGTCATCTAGGATTATTTAGGGGTACTTGCTGTGGGTGAGGTTGGTCCATGGTTCAAATGGTCTGACCTGATTTTGATATGGGCATCCTAGGTTGGTCCAGATAATCAGATCCAACCAAACCCAATAATCATGATAACAACAACAACAATGGCAAGAACAATAACAACAACAAAAGAAGAAGAAGAAGAAGAAATATATATATAAAAAAAAGTAAAGAGGTGATTTATTTATGCATGAATGCGAATGGGCCAGGCTCCTCTTTGATGGGTCGTTCTTGAGCTTGATGAATTTGAAGTAGGCCGCGTTGGCCACATGGTAACAGGTGATGAGCTGGGTATGAGCTACGATTCCTGGACCATTTACTAAGGCTCAGTTTGGCTCTTACCTGGCCTGACCCAACCAATTTCCACCCCTAGAAACATGGCTCAGCCATCGTTGTGGATGATGGACTAACAAACAATATTTGGGCCTATTAATATGGGCATGGCTAGTGGTTGTGGGCTCAGACATTAAGCCAGGCTAACCAACGACCATCCCAATGACTAGATTCAGGTTCTTGTTGGGCCTTTATAGAAAATGCTATAATATCCAGGCTGCGAGCCGGCCTATTAATTTATTTAATGTTGAGTCTTCATAGAGACTTAATCCCATTCCACGACAGGTCGGACACGGAAGCTTAAAAAACCAGTCTGGTCAATGACATCTCCAAGCATGATTAGTGGAATTACCTGGAAATAATCCACATCCACATCAACGTTGGCAAAGTTTACATCTCTAAATTGATCTGCAATCTCCCTCATGTACTTATCTGCAGTTATACATGGCTTGCACCATGTGGTGGTGAAAATTAAAACCATCTGCAATTTTCAAAATCATGATTTTAGTAATAATGCCGAAGCATAGCAAAATTAATTAATTTGCTAGATGGAGAATGAGAGAGAATGTTTTACCAATTGGCATGTTCTCTTCTTCGACTCTTTCAAGTAGTTTTCCAAGTCATCTTTCTTCTTGAAAATGCGAATTTCCGGATATTTTTTTTCTTTATCTTTGTCTTTCGCAGTCGATGATTCATTGGCCGTGTCTTTAGCAGCTGGTGGTTCGTCAACCTTGTTTTCTAATGATTGTTGGTTTGCAGTGGGGGGATTGAGAGGTTGCTGAGCCATTCAAGTTGCCCAATTTAACTTAAAGAGCTATCTCGACTGCCTGAGTCCTTTCCCATTCTACTTATAACAAGAACATAGATGAATAGTAGGGTCCGCTTGTGTGGAGTTTTCCAACGTGTGGGGTTCTATACATATAGGCCTCTAGTTCGAGAATCCAGACCATTGATATGAAGGACCCCACTGGCAATGATGCTAGGCTTTTCTTTTAACCGTCTATGTTGGCCATCAATTGATCGTCGAATATCATAGATTACGGTGGCATTCCCCGTCCATGATGAGTGGTTTGGAACAACGAACCTTGAGTCCCACATGCACAAATCATGCAAACGTTGAAGATGACTTGCAGCACGGCTTGGGTCGTTTTTGGAAGGGTGGAAAGGCAAAAGGAGATATGCCTATGAGATTAGATCCTCCCAAGTTGGGTTGGCCTTATATTCGGGAATAAAAGTATGGGCCATATGATCACATCAGGACCACCGAATCTGAGCTGAGAGAATCCAATGGTCTAGGTTTAATTACTAATAATGACAGGAGCGTCTCCAGGCGTGTACTTCAACTGTCTGGTGCAAGTGTGAGGGCTTAGCAAGCCTAATTGTATAACTAATGTAAAATTGGCTTTTGTTAACATTTCATTAGCAACCTCTCCTAACGTTTTCAATAACATGAGGGATGCCTAACTGATGTTATCCTAGCGTATCTCACAATTTGGAATGAGTTATCCGACGCAAAATATATGAATTTGGGGTAGAACGAGCTACTTTAGCCAACCAGCCCGCTACGCCGGGTTGTACAGCCCGAATTTGCGAGAAACCCCCCTGATCGACGGTCGTTTTTCCGTTTTAATTTCGTTTTTACTATTTATAGTAAGTTTTAGTTTGCTTATAGCTCTTCATCCGTTGGGATTTCGGAGTTGTGTCCAACATGAAAAGTGCTTAAAATAATTAGGAGAACGGTTTGGTGTAGCCAAATAGGACACTTACTATTTTTGGCCGAAAACCTTACGCACTAGTAGACATCACGACCGTCTATAAATAGTAAGATTACTATTTATAGTAAGTTGTGAATTTTAGGAGTTTTAGTTGTAGTTTGAGTCTAATTTCTTTCTTGTTGCTTGGTTCCCTTATTTAAAGGGGTGTAAACTCGTTTTTATTCATTCAGCAAATAATTTCAAATTTTATTAGAGTTTATTCATATTCTCTTGCTTTCTTTCCTCGTGGATTCGAGAAGTCTCTGTGAGGAGTCAAGAGAAGCTCCGTGGATTCGGAGTAGTTATCCTTGAGGAAGACGGTGATCGACCTCATCACGTTCATCCCTGCGTCACTAACTATCAATTAAAATGGTTTATTCAATACAACAATTGGGAGAGGCCATGATGTAAGAGTCATTCCGATAGGATGATCCTAACCCTTTAAGCGGGACCAATTTTTCACAACTGTTCATTGTTTATGACCCATAAATTACATGGTTAGAATGATCAAATCAAAGTGCTTCTTTGGTATTATAAGCAATATAAAGTGGGATTTATGGAATAGAAGTTTTTAGATGATTGACCTAATTTATTTCTATGCTCAATCTTAACTGTTCATTTTTCATGATCATGAATTGGTATGACTTTTGCTCCTGATTGTATGAATGAATTAACTGTCCAAATTGTTGATATGTCATTTCATGTGTCATTCAAAAGGTCTTGTAATGTTACTAAAGTCTAACTTGTTAAGTATGAATTTAACTATGAATACAAGAAAATGGTCAATATTGTTCTTGATATGCCAGAAATAGGTGTCCATCAATTTAAAACCATACACATGCTGTACTATAGAAGGGCTCCACCATCTCTGAGCCCCAACTGGAACTTGAATTGATCAACAATGGTATCTCTCTGATGGTGAGTGGATTAAATAGAAAATTGAAAGAGATGTAGCAGCTGTAAATGGACTGGTGTGGATTAAAGAGAAAATGGACGAGATGTACCGCCTGCAAATGGACGGTCTGGATAATCCTTCCATCTCTGCATGAGGGTCCCATGGGTGGGGCTAGTCTTGCTAGGGGCAATTCTGGCCCACTGCCACCTTAAAAGAGATGGAGGTGTGGTGCATGCACCATGGAACTTGGGCCTAGATAAGTGGGCCGACTTTTCAGTTATCCAAACGGACGATATTGCTTCCCCACCATTGACGGCGCATGCACCAAAATTCTCTCTCAAAATTTAAAAATAAAATAAAATAAAATAAAAAAATAAAAAAAAATCCTTATTCTACTACAGGTATTCAACAAATTAATGAGCAGTTAAGGAACAAAAAAAAACAACAAAGGCTAGCATTCACTGAAGAAAAGGTCCACTATTCCACGCCCAGGTTCTCAATCTGGGGCAATTTACCTTGCTTGGGCTTCCATCCACGGTGACACCAACATATCAACGGTTTGGATCAATGAAGCACATGGCCCACTTGTACGAACAGAAAACATAAACACATTGGACAAACTAGGGCACATCATCATTGCATTATATCTCTTGACAGCAGCTTTGTTATTTAATTCTTAATGTCTATTAGTGGGCCGCACCAAAGATGGTCTTGCACCAAAAGTAACCTGGATTGAAAGATCCTAGCCATACCATGCTTAGCCTGTCCCAAACACGGAGCTTAGATTTCGAGCTTAGCTAAGCCTAATCCTCTTACTAAGTTTAGTAGCCCGAGCCTTAGACCTTTAGGGTCTGGCATTGCGGCCCATTGTGACACGGGTTGATCACCATCTTTTTTGGTTGATAAATATCTTGAATCCACGAGAGCTTTCTTGAATCTACAAGGTAAATAAGAAATTTTCTAAGAATTTTTTTTTAATTGATTGAATTATACTCATAAAAATAAGTTTAACTCTTTAAATAATTCTAACAAAACATAATCAAAGAGTTCTACTTAAAATAGAAAATAAATTCAAAAAATGGTGCAAATTTTTTGCATTTGTTGACTTGTCGTTAACCGGTCGAGTAAGTCAAAACAACAAAAAAGTGTTCAAAAATTTAAACTGAAAATTCTGTAGTTTTGACCAATTGACCTAATTTGTCGACCTATCAGACTGAATTTCAACCTGTGGACAAGATTTGTGCCTGGAATTTCGACTTGTCGACCAATCGAACCATGCCAAGTATGTTTGATCCTTTTTTACATCTTTTCTTGGGTCCATCTTAGTTATGAACGAGTCTACTATACGTTTTACATCACATTGCCACCCTAATAAGGATTTGAACTTTCGTGGGATTAAGTGGATTTTCCTGGGAGCCAGTGAGTTCGGATTCAGAGCTTGGAAGTGAGAGTTTAAAAATAGATTTTTTTTTCTTTTTTATATTATTATTATTTAGGATTTGGATATCTCTGGAATTCAAATCCCTCTAATTCCTTACTACCAAATGCCAAAGAAAAAAAGAAAGAAGAAGAGCAAATCCCCACAAATCCTTAGCTAGATTCCTGCCAAACAAGCTCTAATCAATATTACCTGTTCCACTCAACAAATTTCAATACCCTAACAAAGTGTGACGATTGATACACAGGCAGTTATGAATTTCTAAGAAATTGCGTGCATGGAATTGAAATAATACAAACTAAAGGATTCAAACTGTAGGTGTAGTTTTAGATGCGTCACAAACCAAACATTATACTCCTATTTTGTTATCTTACCATCAGAGTGATGGACATTTTTTTGGCCGGTGAGAAATGAAAAACATCCAATGCTCTTATTTGAAACAACAAGTGTCCACGAGCCAGAGTTTATTCAACCAATTTAATCTTAAAACGCAGCTTAGCGGCAGAGGGTTCAAACAGTTTAGTCAGTTTAATTTGAGTTAATATATACTACATTTATCATTTTTAAGTGCCTGTATCTAACCTCAAATGCAGACAGACTATCCCAAATTGTCATTTATTCCCAATTTTATGTTTTTATCAAAATGGCCCCCAACCATTTGACTCAAAATGTGTACTCAATCTATACCATTTCTTTTTCTTCCTCAAAATGCTCCCATCTTTTCCAGGCCCACCATAATGATAATATGAAATCCACTCCAACCATTAGATTCTAAAATTTAGACCTAAGCACAAAAAATACAAAATAAAAAATCAGATAAATCTTTGATTCAGGCAGGCTACACCAGGAAAATAGTGTGGAGGGTGAGTGTTGTCCTATAAACCTTTTCCAACTGTGTGGTCCACTTGAATCATGGATGGGACTGATTTTTGGGCCTTGAGCCTAACATGAGATAAAACATATGACTGGAGTAAATTTCTTATAAAAATCATTGTTAGGCCCACCCAAGCAGCTGACATTTTGCTCACATGTCAAAATGCAACTTCCGTTGATAAAGAGAAGGGAAGGTAGACTATTGATAATTACTTAAATTAATGGGTTATCTTATTGAAGCTTTTTTGAAAATAGCACTGAGATGTAAATGCTGTATTAATGAGGTAGCGATTAGTAAAATTCTTCATTTTTTTTCAACCATGGTATCCCTAAATAGCCTTATTTTCACACCTATTCACAAATTACCTCTATTGCAAATTTGCATCCATAGTTATATAAATCTACTGCATTATTATTGAAATTACATAGTAAACAAGGGGAAAATAAAGAGCATTATTAATCTATCATCTAAATGTGGTTTCGTATCAGCTCAATGATCTTCTCATGACTACCCTCCTCGAAGTCGTACACCCTATCAACCACTTTGAAACTCACACTTTTGTTTTCCTTGCCCTTTTCTCCCTCGTTGGAACCTTTGCTTGTATTGCCCTCCTTGGCAACATCTTTTCCCATATTGCCCTCCTTGGCCTTGTCGACGTCATTGGCTTCCTTGGCAATATCTTTTCCCATATTGCTCTCCTTGTCTGGCTTCATTAGTAGGAATGTGGGGAAATTTTCCACTTTCCATTCTTTTGCTACCTCCTGTTTGTCATCCATATATGAATGTTAAGGGCCATTAATGGATATAAATGGGACGAATAGGTAGTAAATAGGGGTAAATGACATTTGAGGATTTGGAACTAAATGTGGGTGAAATGTCTTTTGAGCTTCCTAGGGGAGTCACATGAGTAAACAATGGTGTCACTATGAACTTGTCCATCATACACGTCGCACACTTAGGATACTAAAAAACAATCCAATTATTGGATATTGCTAATAGAGGTGTACACAAGTCGAGCTTGGCACGGCTCAACTTGGCTCAGTCAGTACCTGACCTTAGCTTGAACTCGGCTCAGTCCTCAAGCCTGACTGGCCAGCTCAGTTCGGTAGCATCTCGGGCCAGTTCGAGACAAATTCGAGCCAAGTTCACCTATGCAATATTTTCACAAACACATATATTGTACCTTTAAATTTTCACTATATGTAAAACAACAGCAACGATTTTACAGGTATTTCATTAAACATCTTGTAGGTAACATTAAAATTAAGAAAAAAAAGATATTTGTTTGATGAAACATACCTTTCCTGTCATCAGCTAACACTTTGTTGAATCATTCATCAAACACTTGATGAGCAACATCGATATTGAAGTAACTGAGTCACCAAACTGGTTCGACCTGAGTTCGATTCAAGTTGGGTTTGATTTGAGTCGAGTTGAGCTTGGGCAAGCTCGAAATCAGTTCCAAATTTTTTCGAGCTCAAAAAATCAACTCTACTTAGCTCAAACTTAGTTTCGAACAAAGTCAAATCGAGCAAGCTAATCGAGCTAACTCAGTTTGTGTAGAGCCTTAATCACTACTAAAATCATACCAATAAAAAGACGATTAAAAAGCATAGGCAAGTTGCTTGTTTTCTATTGTTATGCTTGTAGACAACCCACGGCTGAAAATTTCCTCATTTTTGGTTAAACTATATATTTCAATGGGCTTGCTACAATCACTTTGTTATATATTACATATGTACACTGGTTTAGGATATTAAAGAGCTGATTTGTAATATTGAATGTCCAGTCCCGCTCCTGGTTCAACTGTCTCCACCTCTGCTACCTAAAGTCAATCAAGAAATTTTGTGGGTGATGCTCATGATTCTACAGCTTATATAGTCTAGAAAGAGTTTCAATAGCAAGGAGAGGTAGCATGAAGGTCCAACGAAGGAATATTGAAAATTTTTAATGCTTTCCAATTCCTCACATTTCCTTCTATTCAAACATGGTATCTACTCATGGCTCAATGATAGACTCACAGGAGTTTCAACACAGAGGTCCTGGGTTGGACTACCCACTGTGGTGTGATAAAAATATTCTAAATAGTTAAAATTCAAGGTCCTGGGTTGGACTACCCACTGTGGTGTGATAAAAATATTCTAAATAGTTAAAATTCAAGTGAATTTCATTTATTCCATTACCCTCCTCATAGAGATATACATGGACCTGTCCATTTATTTTAAAAGACCTAGTAATGCAAGAATTTTAAAATCAGATCCAAAACTCATGTGGGGCCACACGTTGAAACCTTCCTAGAGGTAACCATGATGTTTATATATCATCCAAACTGTTCAAACGGTTCATGCGGTTATTACCAGTCATATAAACTGTAGGCACGAAATCATTCTGATACAAAACTTCTATTTTCCTATGCATTCAATCTCAACCGTTTCGTGTGGTATGTCTTGCATAAGTTTTGAGTATGCTAGTTTTTAGAATCCTGTCCTACAGTGGTCTTGCAAAACAGATGGACGGATTGAAGAAAGAATAAATGGGCCATTATCTGCCCTTTTTAGAATCGGACTCGGTGGTGACCTTGGTGCTGGTGCTGTCGGCCCAACCATGATGTATGTATTATACATGCTGACCATCCATTTTTTCAGCTCATTTTAGGGAATGAGCCCAAGATGAAGCAGATACAAATTTGAGGTGGACCACACCATAGGAAACAGTGGTTACTCAATGCCCACCATTAAAAATTTCTTAGGGCCGACCGTAATGTTCATCTGCCATCTAACTTATTGATTAGGTTGCACGGACCTAGGTGAAGTGAAAACACAAATATCAGCTTGACCAAGAAGTTTTCAATGGTGGGCGTTCAGTCACCACTGTTTCCTGTGGTGTGGTCCACCTGGGATTTGGATCTGCCTCATTTTGGGCGAGTGCTCTAAAATGAGATGTAAA
Source organism: Magnolia kwangsiensis (assembly GCA_037074715.1). Lineage (NCBI taxonomy): Eukaryota > Viridiplantae > Streptophyta > Magnoliopsida > Magnoliales > Magnoliaceae > Magnolia > Magnolia kwangsiensis. The sequence goes on from CM073571.1 coordinate 14,785,642, forward strand.
AATAAAAATAAAAATGGATGGACGGCATGGACACAGCACCGACCAGGGGTCACTATCGAGTCCGTCCTTTCTGCGTCATTTGAGCCCGTCCCCAGCAGATGGGCCTAACATTTTAGCTCAGGTCCACATGCGACCAACACCCACAGGGGAAGGGATTCGGAGTCATGTTGATCTCAAAGAAGTTGTTTTCCAATCTAGGGACAGTCCAGGCCATTTAATGGTTGGGATTGAGAATCAGGACAGTGATGGCCCATGGTGTTGTATTTGTTTTAAAATAATATTAAAAATTTGAATTTTCAAATTTCGGTGTTTTCCCTCCACATTTAAATTTTGGTGTTTTTGAGGTGTTGGTTTTGTCCCACATCGGATTTGACAAGAGAAATTCTCTTGTTTATATGATAGACTTTTTGCCTAGGGCTTGAGCCCCTTTCAGGGGGCATGTGAATTTGGTCCTGTGGGGGGGCTATGCCAATAGCTCTAATCTATGCCATTAACCACACACGCGCGCGCGCGCGCCGAGCCGAGCCGAGTCCGAGTCCGCGTGCGCGACGCGACGGGACGGGCTGGGCTGGGCGCGGGTGCGGGTGCGGGTGCGGGTGCGGGTGCGGGTGCGGGTGCGGTGTAAGTGTACTCGCGTGGGTGTGTGTGTACGGGTACTCGCAGGACTGTATGTACGAGAGTGTACTCGCACTTACGCCTTTTCGTTTTTAAACCAGAGAGATGCTTCCCTTCCGGTTGGTCGCCCTTGTTGGGTTTAAACCCAACGGACCTAACCTTTTGTAAAGGGTGCTTATGCACCATTTCGAAGTCTATATAAAGACTTCCGATTCCAGTTTCAACATACGAAAAATTCCCTGCCTTATAAAACTCTCTCTGATACGGTTTTGTTACTGAGTTCATTGCTGAGTCAACTCAGCACTTTCGAATTAAACTGCAAGTGGTTCGAGCCCGTGTACAGCGAGTGCATCGCTGGGACCGGGTCATAGTCGTTGTATCCTGGAGGTCGATTGCTCTGGAAACCTGTTGCACTTGGGACGCTGTCCAAGGGGAGCAAATTCGATTTCAAGCCGAGTGACTCAGTCACGCCTCGACTCAATTCAATAAGTTTTTCTTTTTCTAAATTTATTTTCCTTTTTTGGTTCTCGATTTTTATAGTCTATTTAATTCAACATTTTATCCAACAATCTTGAAATCGAAATTTGTGTTGAATTACATAGATTATGGCTACAGTAACAGTAAATGCTTCTACTGAGTTAGCCAAAATCGAACCGTTCGCTGGACAATCCTTTAAACGGTGGAAACAGAAATTGATGTTCGTTCTTACCACCCTGAAAGTTTCATACATTTTATCTGAATCATTTACTATAGATCCAGCAAATCAAAATGAAGTAACAGATGAAAATAATTGCAAAAATTATATTCTAAACTCTTTATCCAACGAATTATATGATGTGTATGCTTCTTACGCCTCTGCTAAAGATATATGGATTGCTTTAGAAAAGAAATACATATTAGAAGATGCAGGCGCTAAGAAACATGCAATTGCTAATTTCCTTCACTATGAAATGACAGACGATAAATCTGTCACAAATCAGATTCACGACTTTCAAAGTCTAATTCACGAACTATCGACAGAAGGAATTAAGTTGGATGAGGTGTTTCTGTCAGGAGCGTTAATAGAAAAGTTACCGCCCTCCTGGAAAGAATATAAAAATAGAATGAAACATAAGAAGAACGGTGTTTCTTTGGAAACCACTATCGTACACATACGAATAGAGGAGGCCAATAGAATCAGGGACCAAAAAGGAAATAAAAATGAGATAGATTCAAAATCGAATCTTGTGGAATCAAGTCGGACAAATAATAAGAAAAAGGGCAACTGTCATAACTGTGGCAAACCTGGACATTATGCAAATGAATGCAGGCTCAAAAAGAAGAATGCAAACAATCAATTCAAGAAAAAGGGAAACTGCTACAACTGTGGAAAGCCTGGGCATCATGTTAAAACCTGCAGGCTTAAGAAAAATAAAGATAAGCCGCAAGCTAATCTTACAGAAACAGACAATGAGTCTGACATAGTAGTGGCTATGGTATCAGAAGTCTTCCTTGTAAACAACTTGGAGTGGGTGCTAGATACTGGTGCAACTAGACACGTGTGCAAGGATCGTAGCATGTTTACCTCCTACCAAGTATCAGGAGATGATGAACAGGTGTTCATGGGAAATGCTAGAACGTCTCCAGTTGTAGGGAAAGGGAAAGTACTTCTGAAACTCACTTCTGGAAAGACTCTAATGTTAAATGATGTCCTCCATGTGCCTGACATTAGAAGAAACTTGGTCTCTGGTTCGCTCCTCAATAAGGCTGGTGTCAAATTAGTATTTGATTCAGATAAGCTTGTAATGACTAAAAATGGAACCTTTGTTGGTAAGGGGTACTGTAGCGATGGTTTATTCATTGTAAATGTATCCAATGATAATAAGAAAACATCTAGTTCTGTTTATATCGTTGAACCTTTTTATCTATGGCATAATAGATTAGGTCATGTGAATGTGACATCTTTAAAGAAAATGAAAAGATTAGGTTTATTACCTAATATATCTAATGAAGAGTTTGAAAAATGTGAAACATGTGTAGAATCAAAATTTATTAGAAAACCCTTTAAACAAATAGAAAGATCATCTGTTCTATTAGAGTTGATACATAGTGATTTAGGTGATTTTAGAAATCACATGTCTAGAGGAGGAAAAAGATATTATATAACTTTTGTAGATGACTACTCTAGGTTCACTAGAGTATATCTATTAAGGAACAAAGATGAAGCTTTAGATGCTTTTTCTAAATACAAAATTGAAGTTGAAAATCAATTAAATATAAAAATTAAAAGACTTAGAACAGATAGAGGAGGTGAATATGAATCTTCTCAATTTAGAGAATTATATGAAAAGAATGGAATAATTCACGAAACTACAGCTCCTTATACACCAGAACAAAATGGAATAGCAGAACGTAAGAACAGAACTCTAAAAGAAATGATGAATGCCATGTTAAATAGTTCAGGCTTACCCTCAAATATGTGGGGAGAAGCAATTCTGTCTGCTTGTTATATCCTAAACAGGATTCCATCTAAATCTTCTGAACAAACACCATATGAACTTTGGAAGAATCATATTCCTAGTTATAAATATATTAAAGTGTGGGGGTGTCTTGCTAAAGTAGGATTGCCTGAAACTAAGAAAAGAAAATTAGGTCCTAAAACGACCGATTGTGTATTTATAGGGTATGCACAAAACAGTGCGGCCTATAGGTTTCTAGTTTTAAAAACTAAGGATAATATTCTAGATCCCAATACAATTATAGAAGCTAGGGATGCAGAGTTCTTTGAGAACGTATTCCCTATGAAATCTAAATCTATAGGAATAGAAAAAGTTAATGAATCAGATATTGCGTCTACTAGTAAAAATGCTTACGAGAAAGTAGTAGAAGAGATACAACCAAGAAAAATTATTAGAGTTAGAAAAGAAACTAACCTAGGAGATGGTTTTTTCACATTCTTAGTAGAAGATGATCCTATAACTTATATAGAAGCTATTAACTCTCCAGATGCAACCTTTTGGAAGGAAGCAATAAATGATGAGTTAGAATCTATTATATCAAATAATACTTGGGAACTTGTAGACCTACCACCTGGTAACAAACCAATAGGCTGCAAATGGGTGTTTAGAAAGAAACTAAAACCAGATGGAACTATCGATAAGTTTAAGGCTAGGTTGGTAGCGAAAGGCTTTAAACAAAAGGAAGGAATAGATTATTTTGATACATATTCCCCTGTAACTAGGATTACAACTATTAGAGTCTTAATAGCGATAGCCTCCATATATAAACTAGTGGTACACCAGATGGATGTTAAGACTGCTTTCCTAAATGGAGACTTAGAAGAAGAAATATATATGGAGCAACCTGAGGGTTATAAGATATTAGGTAAAGAAAATAAAGTATGTAGACTAATTAAATCACTATATGGTTTAAAACAGGCTCCTAAACAATGGCATGAAAAATTTGATGGTGTTTTAAAATCAAATGGTTATCATATAAATGATGTAGATAGATGTGTATATAGTAAAATTTCTGGAAATGATTATGTTATCATATGTCTTTATGTTGATGACATGCTTATTTTTGGAACTAATATTAAATTAGTTAATGCAACTAAGAAATTCTTGTCATCTAAGTTTGACATGAAAGACTTAGGAGAGGCAAGTATAATATTGGGTATTGAAGTAACCAGGAAAAATGGTGTTATTATATTATCACAATCTCATTACATTGAAAAGATATTGAGAAAGTTTAACCATTTTGATTGTTTACCTGTCAGTACTCCTTATGATTATAGTGTGAATCTCATGAAGAATACAGAAAATAGTGTGTCTCAATTAGAATATTCCAGAATAATTGGTAGTCTCATGTATCTAACAAACTGCACTAGACCTGACATAGCTTTTGCAGTAGGAAGGCTAAGTAGATATACACATAACCCTGGAAAAGAACATTGGAATGCATTGTCTAGAATTTTGCGATACCTAAAAGGTAATATGACATATGGTTTACATTATAATGGTTATCCTACTGTATTAGAAGGATATAGTGATGCTAACTGGATCAGTGATTCAGATGAGACAAAATCCACTAGTGGATATGTCTTCACTTTGGGTGGAGGAGCAGTCTCTTGGAAGTCCACCAAGCAGACATGTATTGCTCGGTCGACTATGGAATCCGAGTTTATTGCTTTAGAAAAGGCTGGATCAGAAGCTGAATGGCTTAGAAATCTCTTAGCTGATATACCATTGTGGCCAAAGCCTGTATCGGCCGTATCTATTCATTGTGACTGTCAAGCAGCTATAGCGAAAGCAAAAAGTAAAATATATAATGGAAAAAGTAGGCATATTAGACTCAGACACAATATAGTGAAACATATGTTACATGATGGAGTCATATCTATTGACTTTATGAGGTCAGAAAAGAATCTAGCAGATCCTCTGACTAAAGGACTATCCAAAAAGTTAGTCAATGATACATCGAAGGGAATGGGGCTGAGCCTAATATATGAACTGCCAGTGTCGGTAACCCAACCTATACAAGTGGAGATCCCATGAGATAGGTTCAATGGGTAAACAACAAGACACGAGGTAGACGATTGCACTGAGTTATATGAGCCCCTTCTATGGTGTACAGTGCGAGCAGCAACGCAGAAGGATGAGTTTTTAGAACTCTTAATGGATCCATAGCCATATATTTGGTGGTGTATACAGTTGCTGCATACACTTGATGGAATTCACCTATATGGGTGTGGAGGTGGAGGCCGCTTCCTATGAGAATCTAGGCGAATTCTCTAGAGCACTCATGAAATCCAGGTAATGGTGTATGGCCGAAACGCACCGAACCACAGAATTACTTGCAGAGGAAGAGTTGTGTGAGTGGCATGTACTTGCGATCTACATTAAAAGGATTCAGGTTCAAGACTATGGTGTCACCTGATTCCTGTAGACCTGTCTTGCTTACTCTAATGTCGGTTCAAGTCTATGGTGACACCGGCACCATTGCACAACTATTTCGCTTTAATCCGAAAGCATTTTATTTTAAAACATGTGGGGGATTGTTGTATTTGTTTTAAAATAATATTAAAAATTTGAATTTTCAAATTTCGGTGTTTTCCCTCCACATTTAAATTTTGGTGTTTTTGAGGTGTTGGTTTTGTCCCACATCGGATTTGACAAGAGAAATTCTCTTGTTTATATGATAGACTTTTTGCCTAGGGCTTGAGCCCCTTTCAGGGGGCATGTGAATTTGGTCCTGTGGGGGGGCTATGCCAATAGCTCTAATCTATGCCATTAACCACACACGCGCGCGCGCGCGCCGAGCCGAGCCGAGTCCGAGTCCGCGTCCGCGTCCGCGTGCGCGACGCGACGGGACGGGCTGGGCTGGGCGCGGGTGCGGGTGCGGGTGCGGTGTAAGTGTACTCGCGTGGGTGTGTGTGTACGGGTACTCGCAGGACTGTATGTACGAGAGTGTACTCGCACTTACGCCTTTTCGTTTTTAAACCAGAGAGATGCTTCCCTTCCGGTTGGTCGCCCTTGTTGGGTTTAAACCCAACGGACCTAACCTTTTGTAAAGGGTGCTTATGCACCATTTCGAAGTCTATATAAAGACTTCCGATTCCAGTTTCAACATACGAAAAATTCCCTGCCTTATAAAACTCTCTCTGATACGGTTTTGTTACTGAGTTCATTGCTGAGTCAACTCAGCACTTTCGAATTAAACTGCAAGTGGTTCGAGCCCGTGTACAGCGAGTGCACCGCTGGGACCGGGTCATAGTCGTTGTATCCTGGAGGTCGATTGCTCTGGAAACCTGTTGCACTTGGGACGCTGTCCAAGGGGAGCAAATTCGATTTCAAGCCGAGTGACTCAGTCACGCCTCGACTCAATTCAATAAGTTTTTCTTTCTCTAAATTTATTTTCCTTTTTTGGTTCTCGATTTTTATAGTCTATTTAATTCAACATTTTATCCAACACATGGTCTCACATAGATCCAGCACCGTTCAATGGCAAGCGGGACACGGATGCTTGATCATCTAGACTGGCCTATCACATCTCCAAGAATCGATCGGTAGACGTACCGTCAAATAATCGACGTCGACCTTAGCAAACTTCACGTCGGTGAACTCTTCTGAGAGATTCTTCATGGATTCCTCGGCTTTCTTATATGGCTCGCACCATGTGGCAGTGAAATTGATCACCATCTACATTTTACAAACAAAATCCGAAATGCTTGGAAATCAGTTCACATGTATTTCAGTAGCGATCGATCCAATCGAGCCAGCTAGCGAGGGAAATCATTTTACCAGTTGGCATGTTTTCTCTGAATTCAAGTAGCGTTCCCAATTGGATTTTTTCGTGAAATGGGGAATCTGCACCGTCGATTTGTTGGCCGCAACGGTAGAAGGACAGCAAGAAGAGCGAAAGGCAGTATCTTGCTTGGCCTCTGTGGCGGTGGCGGATACTTTCGCTGGCCTCCAACAAGACATGGTAAGTTGTTTAGCACCTAAGTTGCCCATACTTAGAGATATCTCACTTACTTACATCCTTCGCTAAGATACTTATAACAAGAACTGTATGTAGGTCCTGCTGATGAATAGTTTGGCATATAGTTTGATGATCTGAAGACCATTGATATAATGGGCCCCACTGCCAATGACAAGATGAATGAAAGTTGAAATGGATCTGTTATTGCTTAAATCTGGCTAATCCCATCCTACCTCCTGTGAGCCACGGGTACCTGCATTCCAAGGAGAATAAGAGGACAGTCATGCTTGTAGCCAAGGACCCTTTGATGCATAAGTCAAACAAATGGACTTAAAGTAGGTGGAGTTAAAATCGAGATTATTGTGTGTACCTTTTCCATAGGTAGGGTGTTGTATTTATAGGTATTGTTAGGCAACTTGTGTGTTTGAGTAGATTTGTAAGATACAATATTGGAGAGGCTCATATGGGAGTTGATTCTCGAGTATTTCTGCAATTATGCTACGATCAGTGTGATTTTCGGTTAGGATTTCTTGGATAGTCCTACTTATAAATGATGCAAAATTCTCTATATGTGTTTCTATTTGAGGTCGATCATCCGTAGTTGAGGTCTGTTGATAAGTCTTATCTCCAAGCCAGCTTGTCATTGAGTTTCTTTGCTCAGCTCATCTTCTCTTTAGAGAGTATACTCTACTACTTCTTTGTCACCTGTCTTGTACATTAGGTCAGTCGAATCTTCCCCATAACAAACCTTGTCTACCATTAAGCTATGGGCTCAAATCCAAGTAATTAAGGGTATGTTTGGCTGCACTAAGTTTCAAAGTTTGAACCAAAATATATTAATTAATTAAATAGTGAAATATGATGATATTTGGTGCAACCAAATTCACGTATTAGGCCTTTAGCTTTTAGCTGTTACTTTGTAGGTCACCAATGGGAGGGTTAGGATCTTCCAATAGTGTCCTACCTTCGTAATGAAGCCCATCAGATGAATGGTCTCGGATTAGTGAATCGTGGGCCAACATGCACGTAATCATGCAAACGTAAGAAATCTTTAAATTGGAGTGGATAGTGCTTCTGTAAGCTGGAAAAGCCAAAAAGGAGATGCCGATGGGATTGGATCCTAAAGGAGGGTTAGTATCACATTCGATGGAATATAAGCATGGCCGCATGAGCACATCGAGAGCACAGGATTTCCTTTGAGGGAATCTAACGGTCATCCTCAGTCTACCTAAAGGAATAAATCAAGGGAAACCTTCAATCTTTGTGATGTCCCCTAATTTAGGTGTCCATCAATTTAGAACCCTACATTCACTGGTGATCCTAGCTTGTGCGACTTCACCTCCAAAAAGTTGCTGAATGGACGATTCTAACCATTCGATTGATGGATATCTAATGGATGGTTAGAATGAAAGATGGCCAAAACTCACAACTCTAAAAAGAAATAAAAATAAAAATAAAGTGTAAATTAATCAAAGATTAGGATCATCCAATCAATTTGGTATCTGGATTACGTGCCTTATATATGGCCCATCTACAAGGGACCCACTATTTGAATCTACAGCTTGTTGCACGTTTCTCCAATAATTCTTATGTTTCTTGAATTTACAAAGAACTACTTAATTAACCTGGAATTACATTCCAGTGCCTTTCAAAATGGTTTTCAAGTAGCTACCTCTGTGTTATTATCATCCCACTAACTAGTATACTATTGCATTTTTTTACAGGCAGGTTGGTGTGCTTGTCAGCAAATGGCCTGGCTGCTTGGATAGGCCCCATCGTGATGTTTATGTAGGATCTATCCTGACCATTAGGTGTTATGCCAAGGGCTCACTGTCATTTATATGGACCACATGATTGGAAACATTGTACAGACGATGATCACCCTTCAAACTATTTTCCTTGCTATGGCCTACCTGAATCAGGGATGGCCTGACTTTCAAGCCCCATGCCTAAATATTTGTGTAGAATCTGATGGTTGAAGTAGATTTCATTTAATCATCATGGTGGGCTACGTAAAAATCAAGGGTGGACGTCTCTCTCTCTATGCTGTTTTCTCTGACAAGGCTTGCCCAAATCACAAGTCATGATCCTGATGGTTGGAATAGATGTTACATAAATATCATGGTAGGCCCCGCCAAAAATGATAGTCCCAGGCATCCCTCTATAACTAGACAAAGTACTAAGAAAAAACAAGACTTTGAATGGGACTCTGCTCTTGATTTTGACGTGGCCCACCTCCATGTTTATCTAATATCTCACTGGTAGATTGATTTGGGATTCTTGTGCCCACACTTAAGGAACTAGTTGGGAGACCGATGCCCACCCTTGATTTTTATGGGTTCCACCATGATAATTATATACAATCAATTCCCTTCATTAGATTCTATACAAATATTTAAGCTTGGGTAGGGGTGTACATCGAGTCGAACTGAGTCAAGCTGGCCTCAGCTCGACTCAGCTCGGCCACTAGTTGACCCCAGCTCAAACTCGGCTTGGCTCGGTCTTCGAGCCTAATTGGCCAGCTCAGCTCGATTCGGTCTGCAGCTTGGGCCAGATCGAGCCGAGTTTACCTGTGCAGCATTTTCATAAACACATAGACTGTACCTTCAAAATCCTTCAAAATCTCATTGTTTTACATATGATAGCAGTTGTTTTACAGGTATTCTATCAAACACCTTCTAAGCAACATAAAAATAAAGAAAAAAGAGTATTTGTTTCATATACATACCTTCCTTGCCGCCAGCTACACTTCGTTGAGTCATTTCATCAAACACTTGGTGAGCAACATCAATATCAAAGTAACCGAGTCACGAACTGGTTCGATCCGAGTTCGATTCAAGTTGGGTTCGATTTGAGTCGAGTCAAGCTAGGGCGAGCTTGAACTCATTTTTGAGCTCAAAAAATCAGCTTGACTCAGCTGAAACTCAGCTTCGAATCGAGCTTTTTCAAGTCGAGTTAAGCGAGCTAACCGAGCTAGCTCGGTTCGTGTATACCCCTAAGCTTGGGTCCAAAAAACATACCCATATGTGAAATGGTTTGGAGGATAAGAGTTGTGTTGTACTGTGTTTCTAATCACATGGTCCAGTTGAATCATAGATGGAGCTGATTTTTGGAATCTTGGCCTAACATGGTATGACTAACTTGGTGGTCGAAGGATCTTACATGAACACACACCGGAGCCCACCTGAGCTACCCTGGGGTCACATAGAAGGTAATGGAACCACCATTATTACCATTAATGAGGTAGCTTTTTGAAAACTTTTTAAAAAGGTACCCAAATGTAAATCATATATTAATTTGGTGGTTTTTGAAAACTTCCCTTTTTTGAAAGGTGTGGGGGAATCACGAAACTTTATCAAGGGTGCATTTCGTTGCACCAAATAATAATAAATTTTATTACGAAATTTCATGATATTTAGTGCAACCAAACACACCCTAATAAGAATAAAATCTTGAATCAAAAGGAAGGGGAACGTAGGCTTTACTTTAATCATATCTAATATAAAAATCTTGGCTCCTGTGTTAGAGACATGGAAATTACTTCTGGAGGTACTCTGCATTTAGCTACCGGTTCTACTACTCCATTGACTTCTAGAATGATCGGACAAAAAATACTTGTATATATTGAGCCAAATTTCTGAAGCATTTTCTAATGTCCCGAATAGACCACATAGAAAGATTATTCTGTTACATACGGAATATCAAATTGCGTTTATATATATACTTATGCATTTATGAAGGAGTTTGTTTAAAGTTCGTGGCTACTCAGAATCCAATGTCTGTCACTACCTACTGGGGCCCACATACTGAGATGGTCAGATGATGTGAACCGTTAATGTTCTTGTTGCTACAAAATAAGCCATTACCCCACAATTACGCTCTAGAGTTGAATACAAGCCATTGAAAATTTGTTGTTCTTAATTCAACTACAGATTACAGTGCTCATCTAATCATTTGTTCTAGCATAAGTGTTTTTATGATGGTGCTTATAACGTAGGGTCCACAACATGGACGGTTTTCTCCTTAATAAGAGAGGGGGAATGGTTAATACGATCTTGGGTTGTCTGTATGAAGACTAGGTGTGCACGTATATCCCAACATCTAATATTGCAGCTGAGAATCTATATACATCTCAAATGGATATTTGAAAATTCACATTTCTAAATTATGCAGCCAACCATCACTTAATGGCATGATATATGCATGCATGACTCTCTATTCTCACTGTGCACATTGGATCTATGCTCATGGCAAGTGTCTTAGGTTTTGGGCTGCTGTCTCAACATGAGATAATGCAAGATGGGCTTCATTGACCTTTTTCGTTACACTACTAATAATAGGTGTTGTAGGAAATTTTTGTGACGTTAATTGCCTAACACCATCAAAAGATGGTGGGAATACCACCAGCATTTCAAGATGTGTTATTTTTTAAAAAAATATTATTTTTTTTTACAAGTTAACCTACGAGGGATTGAATCCTAAATCACTCACATATACTACAGTGTCTCTATCAATTCATTGAAAAAGCCGAAGGCTCAAGATGTGTTAATTTGCAAAAGGCAATAATAAAATGCTTCGCAAGATTTTAAGGGCCTCAGTTACGAGGAAGGAAGGTGTGAGGCACTATTCCTCATCTGTACAAATATACAGTCTTTGCTTTATCTTATTTGTAATTATTTGAAATTTATCTTAAGATTATCCCTTACAAGTAATGAAATGAACACAACAAGAATTAATTCCAAATTATAGGAGGTACCGGTGTATGAGAAGTAAAAGACAGCAATGTAGTAAATGGAATGCAATGTTAATTAAATACTAAATGAGCTGCTAGAATTAACCGAGGGCTTAGAGACATGAATGAAGAGAGAACAACTTTGATGCTGTGAGAAGGAAAAGGCAATAATACAAGCATGTTTGGTCCGGGAGATTAAATAGTATGGAATTGCATTAAATGAGATTAACACCATTATATATTGAAAAATGATTACATATATGGAAATATCATTGTATTTTGGTCATTCAATCCCTACATTTGGGATGAAAGTCTTCCTTGTATTAAGTGAAACCTGTATTTGGTGGACCATGGAATTATAATTAATTGACCAGATTCACAATTGATGTAAGTCACTTGTACACATATATAACTTGAATGTCACATGTAAAGAATGTATATAGATGGACAAACACATGCGTCAATGTGAGGCCCACAAATGTAGAGAATTTCAGATCTACTAAAAATCTTGCATGAGACCAAATGTAATTCTATCCCACATAATCCCAATTCTTCCTATTATCTCCAAATATCAGATAAAATTTACATTGAACCAAATGCAATTCTATCTTACCTAAGCCCACATACCAAACTGGCCCTAAACAAAACACAATGTAAATTAAGTAGTAAATGAGTTACTTGAATTAACTGAGGGCTTAGAGACATGAATGAAGAGAGAAGAAATCTGACATTATTCTAAGAGAGAAAATGATTGAAACTCTTAGATCTTTGACTTTACAAAATATTTGATCTCAAGATGGTGGGACCTGATCAAAGAGGTAAGTAGAAAAAGTAAGAACCTTACTACTCATTGATTAAAGAAGATGATGAGGGCTCTTCCATCCACACCCTACTCTTAGGATCTCACATAGAGCTTGTGGAAGTCTAAGACTTCCTTAGTCGTTGAGGCTTCTTCTTGAGTATGTTGGTGCCTTAATCTGTTAAAAATGAGATGAGAGAGGGATATTTATAGTTGGGGGTGTGTTGCGCAGCACACCAACAACGCAGTGGGCCGAGATCCAATCTCAGGCCTCACCCACAAACAATAAACGGAAAGAAATATAAACTAGAAACAGATCAAAGCAATCCAAACAAACCACAAGACAAGATATACGTGAAAAAATCCCAAACTAGGGTAAAAAACCACGGATGTAAACTTTCACTATGAAGAAACAAAGATTATAAGGCAAAATACTAACCTCTCCCTTGAAAGAATATAGAAAACCCTGAACCCACACCTTTAGAAATATTTTTTAATATTTTTCATTCCTTAGAATACCCTAGAAAAATCCTAGGAACCCCTATTTATAGTTTAGGCAACTTCCCTTCCACATCTCGGTTGCGAAAGGACTCAAATCCGCAGTTTTGCGGAACAAACTGCGTAACCTACGACCAGTCCTGGCTCCGCTACGACCAGTCCTAGGCCCCTACGACCAGTCGTAGCTCTCTTACGACCAGTCCTAGGCCCCGAGAAAAAAACAGCACAACTCGCTGGACTTTGAGTCATGCCAGGGCTCGAAGCCACGACCGGTCGAGCGGGTCCCCCACGACCGGTCGAACACGCCCCACGACCGGTCATAGACGTCGTACGACCGGTCGAAGGCGGCCCAATTGTGGCTCCACATTCTCAACAATCTCCCACTTGGAGACATATTGCCATAAACCTTTGTCTTCTTCATCCGGAGTGCACCACCTCCCCGTCTTCAAGCCTGAAGACCAATCAAAGATGAACAGAGCTTCAGCTTCTCCCTTATGATCTCCTTGGTCAACATATCTGCAGGATTCTCACTTGTATGAATCTTCTCCAGAATAATCGATCCATCTTCCAGTAACGAACGTATGAAGTGATATCTGATGGCAATATGCTTAGTCCTTGAATGAAAGGCTGAATTCTTAGCCAAGTGTATTGCACTCTGACTGTCACTATACAGCTTGCAATCTACTTGCTTCTTACCCAACTCTTCCATAAAACCTTGCATCCACACCATCTCCTTGCATGCTTCTGTACTCGTAACATATTCTGCTTCTGTCATACTAATAGATACTATCTTCTGTAACTGAGAGACCCAACTGACTGCAGCACTACCCAGAGTAAATACATAACCTGTAGTCCTTCTGCTGTCGATATCTCCTGCCAAATCTGAATCCACTTAGCCTTACAGCTTGATTTTCGATCCACCATAACACAACCCTACATCCTTAGTACCCATAAGGTATCTGAGGATCCACTTCACAGCTTCCTAATGTTCCTTCCTGGGGTTGTTCATGAACCTGCTAACAACTCTCACTGCTTGAGCAATGTCTGGCCTCGTGCTCACCATAGCATACATGAGACTCCCAATTGCTGACGCGTATGGGACTTTGGCCATGTAGTTCCATTCCTCCTGCGTCTTTGCACCTTGCTCCTTAGATAGCTTGAAGTGGTTGGCTAATGGAGTGCTAACTGGCTTAGCACCTCCCATATTGAATCGATCAAGTACCTTGGCTATGTACTCTGCGTATGACAAAACCAGTTTCTTGTTTTTTCTATCACGCTTTATCCTCATGCCTACGATTTGTTTTGCAGCTCCTAAATCCTTCATGGCAAATTCTCTAGACAGTTGTCTTTTGAGATCTGAGATGTCCTTCATGCTTGAACCGGCCACAAGCATATCATCAGCATATAGAAGAAGAATGATGTACGATGTATCAAACTTCTTCAAGTAACAATAGTGGTCTACATGACATCTCCTAAAACCGTTTTTCGAAATGAAACTATCAAACTTCTTATACCACTGCCTCGGGGCCTGCTTTAGGCCATATAGACTTTTCTTTAGTCTGCACACCTTGTTCTCATTACCTGGTGCCACGTATCCTATCGGCTGATGCATATATATTTCTTCTTTAAGATCCCCATGAAGAAAGATTGTCTTAACATCTAGCTGCTTTAGATGTAAGTTCTCTGTAGCCACTATACTCAAGACCATGCGAATCATAGACATTTTCACTACCGGTGAAAATATTTCAGTGAAATCGATACCTGCCTTCTGTTGAAAATCTTTTACAACCAGTCTCGCCTTGTACCGTTTCGAACCATCATGCTCCTCCTTCAGTCTGTAAACCCGCTTGTTATGAAGAGCTTTCTTACCCTTAGGTAAAGTGACTAGCTTCCATGTACGATTAGACTCAAGAGAGTCCATCTCCTCATCTATGGCTTGCTCCCACTTAACCAGTGTATCTGACTGTAATGCCTCTTCAAAACATTTTAGCTCACCATTATCTATCAGCAGTAGATAATGTAAGGAGGGTGAGTATCAGACCGTGGGTCTCATCTCTCAAGTATACCTCCTCATAACCGGTGTCTATGGCTCTGCCTCATGATGCTCCTGTGCATGATCATCCTGTGGCACTGTAACACCCATGTCCGGTAACTCTTCCAACTCTACGAATTCTTTTTTTCAGCCTTATTTTCTTGCACACTGTCCTTATGCATCACTTTTTCATTGAAGACTACGTCCTTGCGTCTGATGATTTTTCTGTTTTCTGCATCCCAAAACCTGTAGCCAAAATCATCCTGCCCGTAGCTTATAAACGTGCACCTCCTGAACTTCGCATCTAGCTTGTTTCTGTGCTCTGCATCAATGTGAACATATGAAGTGCAACTGAACACTCTGAGATGTGTAAGGTTCACTTCTTTTCCAGTCCACGTTTCTTTTGGTAGCCCACCATCCAATGGTGCTGAGAGACTTCTATTGATAAGATATACGACAGTATTTACAGCATCTGCCCAAAAGGTCTTGGGCAACCCTGCATGTAACCTCATGCTCCTGGCGCGCTCAAGGATGGTCCTGTTAATGCGCTCAGCCACACCATTCTGCTATGGTGTCCCTGAAATCGTTTTCTGATGTTTGATTCCACTTGCTACACAATACTCCTCAAACTTCTTATCACAATATTCTCTCCCATTATCAGATCTGAGACACTTTACTGTTTTACCTGTCTCGTTTTCTACCATAACTTTTCACTTCTTAAACGCATCAAATACATCAGATTTATGCTTTAAGAAATAAATCCATGATTTTCTACTAGCATCATCAATAAAGGAAACAAAATAACGTGAGCCACCAAGGGATGATACCTGTGTCGGTCCCCACACGTTAGTGTGTACAAGCTCCAATAGATGCGTCTTTGGAGCGCGTCCTGTCTTCTTGAAGCTTACCCTCTTCTGCTTACCATATATGCAGTCCTCACAGAATTCCAAATCAAGAGACTTCAGCTCTGGTAGCTTCCCTTTTGACAACAACACTTTCATCCCTTTCTCACTCATATGTCCCAACCTCTGATGCCATAAATGTCCATTCACTCCAGTTGATGCGACTGATAGTGAACCATACGATCCTGAAGTCACATACAAGGTGCCTTCCTTTTTGCCTTGAGATACCACCAAAGCACCTTTTGTGATCTTCCAGAATCACTGGTGAATGTCGTCACATAATCGGTATCGGCCAACTGCCCGACTGAGATCAGATTCCTTCTCAAACTCGGTACATGTATGACATCCTTCAGTTTCAAAATCGTTCCGTCTTTCTGATTGACGTGAACGTCCCCCTTTTTAACAATACTGCACGGCTCATCATCACCTAGGTAGACTCTCCTAAAGTCACCTGACACATAATCACGCAAAACTTTCTTTCATGAAGTGGCATGAAACGAAGCACCCGAGTCTATAATCCATGACTCATTCCTTGCATCAAGAGATAAGATCAACGCCTCTGTGTCGCTCTCCTCAGACAGATTCACTGAATCCTTCCCGCCTTGAGAACTTCTTTCTTGTTTCTTGAGCGCCCTTCAATCACGTTTCATGTGCCTCTTCTTGCCTCAATGCCAACACCCATCTTTGTCTTTCAGTCCCTTGGACTTCTTCCTTGACTTAGAACGCTCGTGTTTATTGCCTCCTCTGTTCTGCGATCTTCCTCTTCCTTCAACGTTTAGAGTATTCCCTGAATCCCCTGAAACTCCTGATGCCTTCCTTCTAGATTCTTCGCTGAGAATTAGACTGGTAACATCATCAAATTTTAGCTTTGTCGACCCTGAAGAATTGCTCATAGCAATCACCAAACCATCCCAACTGTCTGGCAGACTGGATAAGATCAATAGTGCCCTGACCTCATCCTCAAAAATGATGTCAACGGATTTCAACTGGCTCGTGACTGTATTTAACTCGGTTAGATGTTCAGCCACGCTCCCACCATCTGACATCTTCATGTTGAATAGTTGTTTCATAAGATGAACCTTGTTAGATGCTGAGGGCTTTTCATACATGGTGGCTAGGGCTTCCATTAATTCTTTTGTCGTTTTCATCTTGGATATATTAAAGGCGATGCTCTTAGACAAAGAGAGTCGGATCGTTCCTAAAGCCTTCCTATCTAGTAAAAACCATTCATCATCTGTCATCTTTTCTGGTTTCTTATCTTTTCCTTCTAGAGGAATATAGAGGTCCTTCTGATACAGATAATCCTCCATCTGTATCTTCCAGAAGGCAAAGTTTGAACCATCAAACTTCTCAATTCTAGTTTTTTCATCTTCCGCCATCGCTCCCAATAGAACTAAACTAATAACTCTGATACCAGTTGTTGCGCAGCACGCCAACAACGTAGTGGGCCGAGATCCAATCTCAGGCCTCACCCACAAACGATAAACGGAAAGAAATATAAACTAGAAACAGATCAAAGCAATCCAAACAAACCACAAGACAAGATATACGTGAAAAAATCCCAAACTAGGGTAAAAAACTACAGATGCAAACTTTCACTATGAAGAAATAAATATTATAAGCCAAAATACTAACCTCTCCCTTGGAAGAATATAGAAAATCCTGAACCCACACCTTTAGAAATATTTCTTAATATTTCTCATTCCTTAGAATACCCTAGAAAAATCCTAGGAACCCCTATTTATAGTTTAGGCAACTTTCCTTCCACATTCCGGTTGCGAAAGGACTCAAATCCGCAGTTTCGCGGAACAAATTGCGTAACCTACGACTGGTCCTGGCTCCGCTACGACCGGTCCTAGGCCCCTACGACCAGTTATAGCTCTCCTACGACTAGTCCTAGGCCCTGAAAAAAAAAGCACAACTCGCTAGACTTTGAGTCGTGCCAGGGCTCGAACCCACGACCGGTCGTGGCTCCCCCATGACCGGTCGAACACGCCCCACGACCGGTCGTAGACGTCCCATGACCGGTCGAAGGCGGTCCAATTGTGGCTCCACGTTCTCAACAGGGTGATAGTGTTTTGATTGTTTAAGAGTAAGTAGGAGGTAAAAACAATGTGTGGCATGTTGGTTCTTGGGGTGCTCTTAAACATATGACACTTTCTTATTGGGTGATTGGGGTGATGGGACTTATAATTTAAATGAAATTTAAAGGGTAAAAAGGTAAAAGAGTTTTCTATTAAGGACTTTTTGTTAATAAGGTTAAAAAATGGCTTACAATAGGGAGGTGTTAGAAAATCTAGAAAACTAAGAAATAATGTCATAAGTATGTCATCACTAAAAAGCTTGGTGATTTTTGACCAAATTTTGATATTTGATTGACTACTTGTGGATTGCGGTTACACCTAACAGCCTCCATTATTTAAAAATTTAATATTTTTGAAAAGTTGCTATTTTTGTCATGACAGATTTTGAATTTCCACTTTGCCAAGTGGTCAATTCAGTGTTATTTTGGTGTTTGGATGACTCAAATTATGATCTCTGTTGGTTTGAATTGAGTTGGGGTTGATTTGGGTGCACTTATATTGATTTATATGGACTCGAACATTAGTAGGGGGGTTCATTATCATTTTGGTTGTGAAAAGCCATCCTTCTAATAGACACATGGATCGTCTCACTATCAAGTGGGCTGTTTAAAACGGCACTAGCTGGGCATGGCTGAAGTTTCATCACAAGGCGATGCAAGATCTTTAGAGCTGTTTAGCAATTGAACTTGCCAAAGAGCATTTTGTATGTCCTAGCAAACATACCCAAATTGGAAAGCAGATGGAGGATATAGAGATGTGCTGATGATGTTATCACATATATTTTACCTTTCTGCTATTCTGATATATATGGTGGTGTGTGCATTAGTGGAACTGTAACGCTTTGCAAAGCTAAAAAAATCATATAAAATATAAGCAAAGAAACTTATGCTTGTGCTTTCCAAGATAAAGATGCATTAACAATCATTTAAATTCCGAGTTTGCATGGGTTCCTTGCCAACTAATGGATGTAAATAAATGACGTCTCTCTCCACTGAAATGAGTTGGAATATAGAATTGATGGGAATAGGTGGCTGAGGAACAAAGCTGTGCACTGATCCATTTAAAATGGGGCCTACAATATGAACTTATAAGTTTATTTTTATGCCATATATGTGATTTATAATGAGTACGTACGTGTGCATAAATCGACACACAGCCAGGGTACTATGAGGTCGAGCTGTGTGGGCCCACCCTGATTTGAGTAGAACATCAACCCCATCAGTCAGATGAACCATTCCAAGGTGGATCACGTGGTGAAAAATAAAGTCAATCCATTGTTGGGGGCCTTGCACAAAACCTTAGGATCTAGCCTCTCGAACAAACCAGAATTATGGGATAATAATAGCAATGAAATAAATCAAAGCAATAATCACACACCACACAAGAGATTTTTACGTGGAAAAACCTCAAAGAGGTAAAAATCACGGGACCTCGTCCAGATCAACAATCCACTATGAAAGCAGAACATTTACAATCTTCGTCACTCACGCAGGAGTGGATAAACAATAAGAGAATAAAGAAGAAAACTAAGAGATCTCACCGATCACGAGGACGTAGAAGCGCTGAGACGACGGCTCCCTTCCACAAGCTTCCCCTCTCTCTTTTCTTTCACTCTCTCACCCTAAACCCTTTAGCAAAACCCTTGTAAAGCCTTTAGAAAATCCTTTTGTATTTTTCTCATTCATAGAAAAACCCTAGAAAACCCTATGAACCCCTTTTTATAGTTTTAGGAAACTCCTTTCCGCATCCCTGTTGCGAAAGGACTCAAATCTGTAATTTTTCGCAAAAAGTGCGTAACCTAGGACTGGTCCTGGAAATTTCAGGACTGGTTCTAGTCACCTACGACTGGTCGTAGACTACTTACGACCGGTCGTAGCTCCCCCAAGACTGGTCATAGACCGTGGAGAAAATTAACAACAACTCGCTGGACTTTGAGTCGTGCCAGGGCTCGAACCCACGACTGATCGAGCACCTCCCACGACCGGTCGAAGACCACCTACGACCGGTCGAGCAGCGTGATGAAACTCTTCAAAATTTCAACCACTGCACCATCTCTCCTCTGAACTGAGGAGGAAAAACCCCATCAAATCTCTCCCTTTCCGATTCAGGAGGAATTCACCTTCTTCAAGCTAGCTAGGTTTCTACAAACCTCAAACTTGCCCTTAAGCAAAGCCTTGGTCATCATGTCTAACCCATTATCATCCGTGTGGACTTTCTCAAGCTGTAATACCTTCTGTTCCAAAGTATCCCTGATCCAGTGATACCGAATCTCTATGTGCTTCGACTTAGAATGCTGACTTGGATTCTTGCTCAAGTGTATAGCACTCAGACTATCGCAATAGACCACGTGCTCCTCCTGCTTCAGGCTAAGTTCCTGTAGGAACCTCTTCATCCAAAGCATCTCTTTACATGCCTCTGTGACTGCAATGTACTCGGCCTCTGTCGTCGACAATGATACGACCCTCTGTAGCTTGTTCTGTCAAGAAACCG
Source organism: Magnolia kwangsiensis (assembly GCA_037074715.1). NCBI lineage: Eukaryota > Viridiplantae > Streptophyta > Magnoliopsida > Magnoliales > Magnoliaceae > Magnolia > Magnolia kwangsiensis. Next base: position 14,806,256 of record CM073571.1, read on the forward strand.
CTCCCCCTGCAAACGTAAACATGAACCCCGATGTAGACTTCCTGGAGTCTATGTCACCTGCCATATCTACATTTGTGTAGCCCTCTAGTACAGGTTTACCGTCACTATAGCATAGGCTCAACCTAGATGAGCCTCTTAGATACCGTAGTATCCACTTCACCGTTGCCCAATGCTCTTTGCCATGATTGACAAGATACTAGCTGACAATACTAACTGCATATGCTATGTTTAGGCGTGTACACACCATAACATATATCAAACTTCCTACAGCTGACGCGTAGGGTATCTTTTGCATCTCTTCCACCTCTGCCTTTGTCTTGGGACACTGTCTGTCACTCAATCTGAAGTGACCATCCAGTGGAGTACTGACCGGCTTCGCTGCATTCATATTGAACCGCTCTAGGACTTTCTCAATATACCGCTCTTGTGATAACTAAAGCTTCCTGCTGCTTCTATCACGGGTTATCTCCATTTCTAGGATCTGTTTAGCCGGGCCCAAGTCTTTCATCGCAAAAGACTCGCCCAACTCCTGTTTCAGACTTCGATCTTTTTGATGTCTTTTCCCATGATGAGCATGTCATCAACGTATAAGAGAAGAACTATGAAATCACCATCTGAGAACTTGCGCGTGAACACACAGTAGTCCGACTCCGTTCCGTCATACCCATCCTGTAACATAAACGAATCGAACTTCTTATACCATTGCCGTGGAGCTTGTTTCAGCCCATACAAGCTCTTCCTCAGCCTACACACTATATGTTCCTTGCCCTTGACTTCGAACCTCTCTGGTTGGTGTATGTAGATCTCTTCTTCCAGGTCACCGTAGAGAAAAGCAGTTTTAACATCTAACTGCTCTATCTCCAGATCCATGCTAGCCTCCAACCCAAGCAACACCCGTATGGATGTCATCTTCACCACTGGTAAGAATATCTCATCGAAGTCTATGCCTTTCCTCTGACCGAACCCTTTTACCACAAGTCTGGCCTTGAACCTCGTCTGTGAATTCTTCTACTCAACCTTCGTTCTGAATACCCACTTGTTGCTCAGAGCTTTCTTGTCCTTAGGCAGTTTCACCATGTCATATGTGTGGTTCTTATGCAAGGATTTCATCTCCTCTTGCATAGCTTTCAACCACTCCTCCTTATGCTCGTCGGCTAGGGCCTCAGAATAGTCTTCTGGCTCTCCTCCATCAGTCAGCATAATGTACTCATGCAGTGAGTACCTCTTGGACGATTGCATGTCCATAGATGACCTCCTCACCTGTCGCTCAAAGGGTGGATAAAGTGGGGGCTGCTCTCCCGGTCCATCTTCTGTAAGAACCCCCTCGTCCTCTGCACCTCGCTGTACTCCCTCATCATCAGTCACCACGAGAGGAATAACCGGATCCATGTCCTCTAGCTCACCTGAACTAGGCTGGTTCTTCTCTGGCTTACCAATGTCTTCAATACACTGATCTTCAAAGAAAACCACATCTCTGCTCCTGACGAGCTTCTTCTCGGTCGGATCCCACAATCTGTAACCGAACTTTTCATCACCGTACCCTAAGAACACACACTGCCTGATCTTCATATCGAGCTTGGACCTCCCGTCCTTCGGTACGTGAACGGATGCCCTACCCTGAGATGACTGTACGATGGATCCTGTCCAGTCCACACTTTCTCAGGTACTTCTCCATTCAATGGGGCTGATGGAGACCTGTTTATCAGATACACCGCCGTGTGCATTGCTTCTCCCCAGAACGTCTTGGACAACTTCTCATGAGATACATGCATCTGATTCTCTCAACAATGGTGTGATTCATTCGCTCAGCTACACCATTATGCTGGGGGGTCTTGGGAACCATATGTTCATGCCGTATACCCAGGGACTTACAGTACTCATGAAAGTCGCCGATGTACTCACCACCATTATTAGTGCGGATGCACTTCAATGATCTACCTGTCTCTCTTTCGACCATAGCATGAAACAACTTAAACACACCAAAGACCTCGTCCTTGGATTTCAAAGCATAAGCCCAAACCCTCCTAGATGCATCATCTATAAAAGTAACAAAATACAATACCTCACCCAAGGTTTTTGTCCTCATAGGACCACACACATCAGAATAAACCAAATCTAATGCATGCACTTTATTAACATGAGAAGTAGTTTTAACGAATAAAACTATATGCTGTTTCCCTGATAAACAATCAAGACAGGTTTTGAGAGGTATACCTGTTACATCTGTAAGGAGCCGCTTCCTTGTTAATAGCTGAAGCCCTTTTTCACTCATGTGGCCTAGACGCCTGTGCCACATGTCTATAGCTGAATCTTCCTCTGCGTTCAACCCACCCTTGCATACATTGACATTTTCCTTGTACAGGGTGCAACACTTCTTTCCTCTGGCTGCGATCAACGAACCCTTGATGAGCTTCCAACGCCCACCAGCAAATCGGCTTTCATAGCCATCATCATCCAACCTTCCCGTCGACATCAAGTTGAGGCGAAGGTCTGGGATATGCCTCACATCCCTGAGAACTAATGTGTAGCCCATATAGGTCTTCACACAAATATCACCGACCCCTACGATCTTTGATACGCCAGAATTTTCCATCTTCACGGTCCCATAGTCACCTGACTTGTAGCTTGTGAAGAAATCTCTGCATGGAGTCGCATGAAAAGAGGCTCCCAAGTCCATCACCCAGTCGGTGTCCTGACTCATAGCCGTGAGACATACATCGTGATCTGTGGAAAGAATAATAACAACGTCGCCATCTGAAGCGACCGCAGTGGAATCAGATTCATCTTCCTTCTCCTTTCCTTTTCCTTTCTTGTCGTTTTTAGCCTTACGACATTCATGCTTATAGTGGCCCTTCTTGCCACAATTCCAGCATTCAACTTCTTTCCTGTTACTCGACTTGCCTCTTGATTTATCTCGGGCCTTCCCGCCCTTCCTGTTCTTTCCTCTCCCCCGTTCCTGTGTCACAAGTGCCTCTTGCTGAGTAGACCCCTGAGACTTCTTCCTTGTCTCTTCATTGAAGAGACAGCTAGTAACCTGTTCCATTGATATCTTTTCGTCTGGTGCGGAGTTACTTAGAGACACCACCAATGTCTCCCAACTGTCAGGCAATGAACTAAGCAATAGTAAAGCCTGCAATTCATCATCCAGAACCATCTTTATAGAGGAGAGTTGGTTCACTATATTGCTGACCTCATTTATGTGCTCGGCCACAGAACCACCATCCTTGAACTTGAGATTTACAAGTCGCCTTATCAGAAAAATTTTATTACTGGCTGTCTTCCTCTCATAGAGCCCTTATAGTTTCAGCCATAGGCTTGAGGCTGAGGTTTCCTGTCAGGCCCCAAACTCAGAAACCGGGCTCACAAAATTTTCGATCGCCGAATCCGGCGCCGACAGCCTCCGTAGAACCCCATTCTCGGCTCCTAGCGCCCATTCGCCAGGTTTCGATCCTGGGATGCTACGAGGAGGATTTTCAACATCAGTTCGATTCGTAATAAGCATAACCAAAGGCATAACCCACGAACAACAACCAAGAATTCCATTACATTTCCACTATGATCAAAAACTTTACAAGTACAATGAGCATAAAGGAAAATACAATGATGATGATGAAAAACTCCAGAGTAATCTGCCACGTGCTCAAGCCTCAGCGCTGCTGCGATCCAACGTCACCTGCACGCAACGGTCGTGCATAAGCTTATAGAAAGCTTAGAGGGTAGTGAAAGTGTGTGCGCAAGGTAGTAATATGATCATGCAGTATCAGAGTAATGCAGAATATGCAGATGGATCCATGAAAACCATAAGCCATACCAAGGCTATGTGATACAAGATGCAAGTCAAGCATGCAATCCTCATCTAAGTCCACATGTCAATACAGCTCAAATCAGGGATATCACCGGGGTCTAGTACACTCTAAACCAGATTGCCGCCACATCGCGCGCAATAAGGTAAGTGGAAGAGACCTCATATCCGTCTGCCAATATCGGGAACGACTCGTCGATAGCGGACCCATTCCTCGAGCTGGTCAAACTCAGCCTAGCATTGCCCCTTACCCTCAGGCGGGTAAGGCCGCACCCCCTTCCAACCGACCACGACACAGTGAAGAGCACAACCGTCTGATAATCGGCACTCAACGCTCATCTACCTACTCGGTCTAGACGTTGGAGCAACCTCTTGGTACCATAAGGGTTTAGGGACTTTCACCCAGGGATATATATAGCACCCCATGTAGAACAAGATTTTCGATATCCAATCCTGCCAACCATGATGCGTCTGTAAAGGCTACGGCCCCGATGTCGATAGGGCGTATAATAACCATGTCACACAAATGTGAAATGCCTGAATCATGCTATCCAGTCATGCAACAAATCCTGCGCATATCATGCGCTCATGTAGGGCAACACCGCCTAACCAGGAGCCCATAAATAACCTGCCCGAAGGCATATGCTATGATCAGTCAATTCTCATGTCAAGCATACATATGATGCGTATGATCATGAGTCATGGAACTATACTAAACATGTAATAATGAGATGAACTATCCTTACAATGCAGGTGGGCCTGGACGGCCTACATACAATAAGTACGGCCTAGCAATGGGCCCTAAGGAGAGTCGTAATGTGGACATCCAACCAACATTACACTCATAATGTGGACGTCAAACCAACATTGCTCCCAAGGCACGATCTTCGTAAATATCGCTACTTAATTAGTGTTGGGATTACACATTGCAATGGACCTGAGGTTCATCCCACTGGGCCTTACATATATTTCAAATAGGCCATATCTTATAGGCCTTTTATTCATCAGATGGGCCACATAAATGGGCCACACCAATGGGTCTTATGTGCATTGCAATGGGTCATAACCCGTGGGTCTTAGATTGCATCAAATGGGCCTAATCTCATGAGCCATATACATATCAAATGGGCCTAATTCTGTAGGCCTTATATAAATCAAATGGGCCTAAACCCCTAGGCCTTATATAAATCAAATGGGCCTAAATCCATAGGCCTTATATATAATTCAAGTGGGTCTGGTCCCAAGGGCCTTGGGGTATATCAAATGGTCCAATCCCATGGGCCTTACATCCACATCAAAGTGGGCCCCAATAACTGTCACAAATACATTAAGATGAGCCTCAAATCATGCCAAGATGGGGTCCACTTGGACTGTGGATCTGGCTCATGCTTTGACTCATTCCATAAAATGATCTTTAAAATGGATGGACAGATTAGATACAGTACCTACATCAATGGTGGGGGCCCACATGAAGGCCCACCATCGTGAACGTTATATATTGTATAATATATAAACAACGTATATAGTATATATACAATATTATATATATATATATACAATAAAAAATATATATAATACAATATAATATAGGTATATATGTATATATATATACACTCACACACACGCTGCACACACACGCGCGCACACCCACACGCACGCACGCACATACAACGGGCTCCACCGCCCGCTAGACGGTGGAGATAAGGCACAAAATCAGGTGGGCTTCCACCGTCCGCCTGGACGGTGGAATGAAACGCATACATCGCTGTGGTCTCCACGTGGGGCCCACCATAACATATATTTTCCATCCGACCGGTTGGTAAGGTCCCACGGACCTGAATGGAAGGAAAACACAAATTTCGTCTTGATCCAAAACTTCAGTGGACCCCAGAAAGGGTTTCAATGATAGATGTTCATTCACACTGTTTCCTATGGTGTGGGCCACCTGACTATTGGATGGGGTTGAAATTCGGAGGGTGCCCACTACTGGGGGTGGCCCACCTCGTGGACAGCTTGGATATAAAATATACATCAAGGTGGAGCCCACGGCTGGAGCCGTGGGACCCTACTGTCCGTCTGCCTGGCGCTGGCAGCGCTGACTGCTGCAGCATTTTGTTGTTTGTTTTTTTTTTAATTATTGTTTAAAACAAATCCCATGTGGGGCCCACTCTTAGGAAATCCACTCCTCCCATTAGATTCTAGGGCCCAAACATGCCGTAAAAATCCGATATTTGGCATTTATTTAGCGTGTAGAAACAACAAGATGGGTCCTAATAGCCTTTGAAGGGTAAGAAATACTATTTTCTATGGTATGGCCTGCTTGATCATCGTATTGTCATAATTCTTTGGCTCAATGCCTAACATGGTCCAAAGAATAATATGGACGGCTTGGATTGTTCCCATACATCAAAGTGGGGCCCTACATGTACACCCCTTTCAAAAAAATTAAATTTTTTTTACCTGTTGCGTCAGTACACCCACTGGCAGCGCACACACCTCACATATTTGCAACGTCTAGCGTCCCTGGACGCTGGACCGTTGTATATAGCACATATTTAAGGTGGGCCCCACCCTCATAAATGTTACCAAGGTGGGCCACTAATGATTGGATGGTGTGCATGAGGCCCGCATCAAGGTAAGGCCCCTTTGATGGACGGTAGAGACAATCCCACTACCTTTTAAGTGGACCACAAAATAAAGAAGGAGAGAAAGAGAGAGAGAAGGAAAGAGCGATCGAGTGATGGAGGGACCCCGCCACTATGGGCCCTCCCTTGCATGATTTAAAACATACATCAAATGGGTCCCTACCACATGGGCCCATTAAATTAAAATCCAATGGTGGAGATCCTTTCTCCACTAAAATGGACGGTCTAGATGACCTTAAGTATACAAGAAATAAACATCATGATGGGGATCCATGGAGAATGGCCCTATCACGGAACGATCATGATGATCAAAGTGGGCCATCGGCCACATCTTAGGGTCCCAAGTGAGATCCAAACCATTGATTGGTTGGCCCCACTTGGCCCATCTCAAAAATATGAAAAGCCTATATTAACAAACACCCACCGTCCGATCTTCTTGCTCCTATGGGCTCCTTAGCTCCTTAGCTTTGATTTCAATGGGTGAGATGAGGAATGGATGGCTAGGATAGGAGATGATGGGGTAGGAAAGTGGGCCACCTTGGAGTTTTGAAAAGGGAGGGAGAGGCTCATACGTATGGAATTTTTGTTACTTGAGAAGAATGAGATGAGAAATGAGAAAGAGAGAGTTGTAAGGGAGAGAGAGTGATGGGTGATGGAGTGATGGAAGTGGTGGTGATGGGTGTGTAAGACCTTTTTGACTTTTAAGGCATTTTGTGTAAGAGATGTATGGGCTTGGAAGACTTTTGTGGCTTGCTTGGGAAAAGGTGAAAGTGATGTGTACTTAACATGTGATGACTTGATGGATTGATTGATTGATGAGATTGATGGGATTGATGTGACACATCGTAGAGATTCTCTTGGGTTTCACAACGCGCGACGTTTCCTCGCACGAACGTCGGCCTACAACTCTTGACCAGGGTATCGCATTGGCGAGCAAGTCGCGGCATCGGAACCGCAGCGATGGCGCGGTCGGTATGGTATTGGTCTTGGGTTGAGTCGACTCGGGTTGACGGCGTATGAATCAGGGTCGCACGTAAATATCGGTTAAAGGTCGAAGGTTGCCGGAATTCGACTGGTAAGACCGCGGAAGTCTACGGAACGGTACGGACTAAGATACGGGTCTTACAGCTCTCCCCTCCTAATAAAAATTTCGTCCTCGAAATTTATACAATCATCGCAACTAGGCATAACTCACGAGGAATAAGAAACATAATATCACTATATAAAACTAAAGATAGCATACAAAATACATTACATGATCATTATCAAAGAGATGAGGATAACGCTCTTGAATCTCAGCTCACGCTCCCAAGAAGCCTCCTCCACGGAATGGTGACCCCACTGTACCTTCACCAACGGAATGACCTTGGTTCTGAGGACCTGCTCCTTCCGATCAAGGATACGGACTGGCTGCTCAATGTAAAAAAGCGTCCTCACGAACCTCCAACGGCTGCCAATTAATAACGGAAACTATGTCTGACCCACACTTCCTCAACATGGAGACATGAAAAATATCATGGACGCCAAACAACTGAGATGGCAAGGCAAGCCGATAGGCCACGGCGCCAACGCGCCCAGTGATCTCAAAAGGTACTATGAATCTCGGGGCAAGCTTGCCCTTCGCTCCAAATTGAACTACGCCCTTCATGGGCGAGACCTTGAGATACACATGGTCCCCTACATCAAACTCTAAGGGACGACGCCGATGATCAGCAAAACTCTTCTGTCGGCTTTAAGCTGTGTGCATCCTCTGCCTGATGATATCTATAGCCTCTGACGTCTCTTGCACAAGCTCGGGACTTAGGAGACGACGCTCTCCAACCTCGGTCCAGCAACTCGGTGATCTGCATGGTCTGCCATATAGTGCCTCAAAAGGAGTCATACCGATGGTCGCTTGATAGCTGTTATTGTACGCGAATTCAGACAATCGCAGATGCTCATCCCAGCTACCCCCGAAATCAATCGCGCAGGCCCGAAGCATATCCTCAAGTATCTGATTGACCCTCTCAGTCTGGCCATCGATCTGCGGATGGTACGTGGTGCTGAGCTGCAAATCAGTCCCCATCGCTCTCTGGAAGCTCCCCCAAAAATGAGACGTGAACCTCGAATCTCGGTCAGAAACGATCGAGACTAGAACGCCATGCAGTCTCACAACCTCCTCAATGAATAACCTCGCAAGCCGGTCCATAGACCAAGTCGCATGCATCGCAAGAAAATGTGTCGACTTCGTCAGACGATCCACAACAACCCAGATGGCGTCATGACCGTGCTGAGTCCTCAACAAGCCCATAATGAAATCAGTCGACACGTGCTTCCACTTCTACATCGGGACGCTCAATGGCTGCAATATACTAGGTCTCTGATGATCGGCCTTGACACGCTGGCACGTGTTACACTCGGCCACAAAACTAGTGATCTGGGGCTTCATCCCTACCCAAAAATACTGTCGCCTCATGTCACGGTACATCTTCGTCGAGCCCGAGTGGATAGAAAATTGTGATCTATGTGCCTCGGTCATAAGATCTCTGCGCAACTCTGGAATATCCGGGACACATAATCGGCCTCTGAAGCGAAGTCCACCGTGTGTACCAATCTACCAATCTTCTTGACTCTCAGATGCCGCCTCAGCCATATAACTCTGCAACGACTCATCAGCCTGCTGAGCCTCGATCACCCTAGCGACAAAAGAGGGTTGAATCGACAGGCTTGATAACTGTACGATGGAAGACTGCAGGCCGAACTCAAAATCATACGCTGCGATATCCTCAAGCATCCGCCACTCCTGAATCATCATATGCGCCACTAGGCCTCGTGGCTGACGGCTGAGGGCATCCGCCACCATGTTCGCCTTACTCGGGTGGTACTGAAGGTCAAAATCATAGTCTTTCAGGAGTTCCATCCAGCGCCTCTGTCTCATATTCAACTCAGACTGCGAGAAGAGGTACTTCAAGCTCTTGTGATCGAAGAAGAGCTCGAACATGAGCCCATAAAGATAGTGCCTCCACACCTTCAGTGCGAAGACGACTGCAGCCAGCTCTAGATCATGCATAGGATAGTTCAGCTCATGGACCTTGAGCTGAAGAGATGCAAAGGCCACTGGTCTTCTGTGCTGCATCAGGACAACACCCAACCCAATATGCGAGGAATCAGTGAATACAATAAAACCGTCACTCCCAAAGGGAAGAGTGAGGACAGGAGCGAACGTTAGACGGTCCTTCAACTCCGTAAATGCTCGCTCATAGACGTCACTCCAAATAAACTCTGCGTCCTTCCGAGTCAACCTGGTCAGTGGGGCTGCAATACGAGAGAAGCCCTCAATGAAACGCCGGTAATAGCCTGCCAAACCAAGGAAACTACGGATCTCTGTCGCAATCGTGGGCTGACCCCACAAACGCACTGCCTTGACCTTCGAAGGGTCCACTGCGACGCCTTCCCTCGTCACCACGTGACCGAGGAACTTCACCTCCTGCCAGAACTCGCACTTCTCCAGCTTCGCATACAGCTGGTGTGCGCGAAGGGTTTGCAAAGCAATCTCCAAGTGCTGCTCGTGCTCCTCACGGGTCCTCGAATAGATCAGAATGTCGTCGATGAAGACTACAACAAACTGATCGAGATAAGGGCGGAAGACCTCGTTCATCAGCTGCATGAAGACCGCAGGTGCATTGGTCAGTCCGAAGGACATGACCTGAAACTCAAAATGACCGTAACGTGTCCTGAATGCTGTTTTCGGAATGTCCTCAGATCGGACCCAAATCTGGTGATAACCGAAACGCAGGTCAATCTTCAAAAAGAACTGTGCACCCTTCAGCTGATCAAACAAATCATCGATCCCCATCATGATGTTTATTTCTTGTATACTTAAGGTCATTGACCGTCATGGAACGATCATGATGATCAAAGTGGGCCATCAGCCACATCTTAGGGTCTCAAGTGAGATCCAAACCATTGATCGGTTGGCCCCACTTGGCCCATCTCAAAAACATGAAAAGCCTATATTAACAAGCACCCACCGTCCGATCTTCTTGCTCCTATGGGCTCCTTAGCTCCTTAGCTTTGATTTCAATGGGTGAGATGAGGAATGGATGGCTAGGATGGGAGATGATGGGGTAGGAAAGTGGGCCACCTTGGAGTTTTGGAAAGGGAGGGAGAGGCTCGTACATATGGAATTTTTGTTGCTTGAGAAGAATGAGATGAGAAATGAGAAAGAGAGAGTTGTAAGGGAGAGAGAGTGATGGGTGATGGAGTGATGGATGTGGTGGTGATGGGTGTAAGACCTTTTTGACTTTTGAGGCATTTTGTGTAAGAGATGTATGGGCTTGAAAGACTTTTGTGGCTTGCTTGGGAAATGGTGAAAGTGATGTGTACTTGACATGTGATGGCTTGATGGATTGATTGATTGATGGGATTGATGGGATTGATGTGACACATCGTAGAGATTCTCTTGGGTTTCGTAACGCGTGACGTTTCCTCGCACCAAACGTCGACCTACAACTCTTGATCAGGGTATCGCCTCGGCGAGCGAGTCGCGGTATTGGAACCGCAGCGATGGCGCGGTCGCTATGGTATTGGTCTTGGGTTGAGTCGACTCGGGTTCGTGGCGTATGAATCAGGGTCGGGCGTAAATATCGGTTAAAGGTCGAAGGTTGCCGAAATTCGACCGGTAAGACCGCGAAAGTCTACGGAACGATACGGACTAAGATATGGGTCTTACATTTCTGTAGACACATGGTGAAATACAGAGTCATCCAGCCATTGTCTAATAAACCCCACCGCCTTTCGGTCCAACTTCTTCCAATCTTCATCAATCATATCCTTAGATTTTGCTGATATGCCTAAAATTGGAGAATATAGATCCTTGCAATAAAGCAAGTTCTCCATATTAGCCTTCCATATGGTCCAGTTAGAACCATTGAGGCTGATCATCCTTGATGAGCCACCTTTCATAATTCCAAACTGATCCTTCCCGTTCAATGAACTTAAGCTCTGATACCACTTTGTTGGGGGCCTTACACAAAACCTTAGGATCTAGCCTCCTGAACAAACCAGAATTATGAGATAATAATAGCAATGATTAAATCAAAGCAACAATCACACACCACACAAGAGATTTTTATGTGGAAAACTCTCAAAGAGGTAAAAACCACGGGACCTCGTCCAGATCAACAATCCACAATGAAAGAAGAACGTTTACAATCTTCGTCACTCACGCAGGAGCGGATAAATAATAAGAGAATAAAGAAGAAAACTGAGAGATCTCACCAATCACGAGGACGTAGAAGCGCTGAGACGACGGCTCCCTTCCACAAGCTTCCCCTCTCTCTTTTCTCTCATTCTCTCACCCTAAACCCTTTAGCAAAACCCTTGCAAAGCCTTTAGGAAACCCTCTTGTATTTTTCTCATTCATAAAAAAACCCTAGAAAATCCTAGGAACCCCTTTTTATAGTTTTAGAAAACTCCTTTCCGCATCCCTGTTGTGAAAGGACTCAAATCCGTAATTTTTTACAAAAACTGCGTAACCTAGGACTGGTCCTAGAAATTCTAGGACTGGTCCTAGCCGCCTACGACTGGTCGTAGCTCTCCCAAGACTGGTCGTAGACCGTGGAGAAAATTAACAACAACTCGCTGGACTTTAAGTCGTGTCAGGGCTCGAACCCACGACCGATCGAGCACCTCCCACGACCGGTCGAAGACCACCTACGACCGGTTGAGCAGCGCAATAAAACTCTCCAAAATTTCAACCACTGCACCGTCTCTCCTCTGAACTGAGGAGGAAAAACCCCATCATCCATGACTTGGCAGGCCACACCACATATAACAGTTAAGAGGGGTAACCCTCCATTAAAACATTCATAATAATTTATTGGGCCCAGAGAGATGTGATTCACAAATCCAACCCATACATTGTGTCCCACTAAGACGAGGGGTCATACCAAGTTTCAAACGCATCCAAAACTCTGGTGGGTCATCCTAAGTGCTTTTATATATTTTAGGCATTTCTTCACATAATATTGAATGATATGGCTCACCTGAGTTCTGTATATATCCCATAACCTAAAGGGACCCATCAAATGCAGAGTGTTGATGTTCAACACACATGACGGTGGGGCCCACAGAGCTTGACCTCATTGGAGGTTCCCATGAGGTCAACCTCATTGTACCTTTTCCCTATATATATATATATATATATATATATAGGGAAAAGGTACAATGCGCTCAAGCTCACCGCTCTGTCCCGTGCGGTCAAGCTGTGTGAGCCCCACCATGATGCCTTTCAAACATCTACCCCATCAGTCAAATGTGCCATTTCACCGTGGACCTAGGTCTCAAAAATCAAGTCAATCTGCGACTTGTGTGGACCACACCACATACAGAAGTGGAGAGGGGTCGTGCAACCATTAAAACATTTATAATCATTTTTGGGGCCCACAAAAGACGTGGTTTGCAAATCCAGCCCATCCATTATGTGTCTCCCACTTGTATGAGGGTTCAGACCAAGTTTCAGCAGCATTCAAAACTCAGGTGGGACCCACCAAGTGCTTTTATATGTTTTAACAGTGTCTTCACATGATTTTAGATGGTATGGCCCACCTGAGTTCCGTATACGGCTGATTTTTGGGATATCCCATTATTTAAAGGAGAACCATCAAATGCACGGTGTTGATGGTCGACATGCACCACGGTGGGGCCCACACAGCTCGACCTCACAATAAGCTTATCGTGAGCTCGAGCGCATAGTGTGTGTGTGTGTGTATATATATATATATATATATATATATATATATATATATATATATATATATATATATATATATATATATATATCCCTATTGAATGCGTAGTACTCTTGATAATATAAAATTCAGATAATATTATATACCCACAACAGTAAAGTATATTTTCTTCACTTTTCTGTGGCCCCTTTTTATATGCAGCTAGCATGGGCATCCTGAAGGCTTCCCATTTTGAGACTGCAAGCATTGTATGAAAGTGGGCCCATGTTTATGGGATCCAGACCATTAATCTACTGGGGCCCATTGTGGATGGGGTATGGCCACGAAGACTTTCAGACTGGAAGATCCGTGGGGCCACCTGTGCAACATTTTTCTCAATTGCCTGTTTACAATGAAGTGATGAAAGGGTCAGGATATTTGAATCTTTGGACATCTTTCAGAACATCCTCCATCCACAATGGAACCTGCCTGGTGAAAGAAAGTCAAACCATGCTAGCTCTCAATTCTCAGCATTATACTTACTCAAACTACAACTCCACATCTCAAAGACATGTTTATCAACTCAAAGGCCAATAATAGATTATAAATGTATGATCATTGCAACAGTGTTGATCACATAAATAGATAGAAAACACACTTAAATGTGGACCTAACAAAACCCAATGATTTGTTTGGGAGTTTACACCTCAGAAATATGGAATGTAGATTCCCATACCATTAAAAAAAACAAAGGTTTCGAAAAGCTACCACATTAGCCCATAATCATTATCGTTCTACTACCTTTTGTTGCAATTTTTCAAGTGTCAGTTGGGTCAGTATTCAACTGATTGGGTGGGCCCACTATTAGGTTGATGTAAAATCCACCTTAACTACCACCGCGTCACCTCATCTTAGGCCAAGGGCCCAAAAATCATCTCCATCCTTGCTTCACGTGGATCACATGATTGGAAATAACGTACAAAGCAAAGATCACCCTCCAAACTGTTTTCCTCAATATAGCCCACCTAAATCCCGAATAGGCCTGATTTTTAGGGGCCATACCTAAATTTTCGTGTGGCAACTAATGGTTAGAGTGGATTTAATCACTGTGGGATTGTAAAAATCTCGCGCATCTCTCTATTCCAATTATTTTCTTTAGTGTAGCCCACTTGAATAGAAAGTTAGCCTGATTTTTTTGGTTCTGAGTTTAAACAAGTATTATACATTTAATGGTTGGAGTGAACTTTACGTACACATCATAGTGGGTATCATAAAAAAAAATAAAGTCCTCGTCTCCCTCTCTACTTTATAGAGAGATTAGTTTGCAAAATTTGATCCACTCTAACCATTAGATATTTAATATCAGAGACAAAATTTAGGCTGTAGTTTTGGTGGGCCGCATAAAAGGAAACGGTTGAGAGAGACCTCCACCCACGAAATTTACAAGGCTAGCTCAATGTAATAATTATATGAAATCTACACCAACCATTAAATTTCAAAAATTTTTTTATGACTGTAGCTCAAAAAACATATCCATTAGTGATTCACTTGGGGCCATACTAATGAAATTAGTTTGGAGGGCATGCATTTTCCTATACAATATTTTCAATCATGTGGTCCACATGAATCATAGATGGAGCTGATTTCTAGAAAGTTTGCGTGAAGCGAGGTGACACACCTAATGGTCGGTATGGATTTTACATAAATATCACGATAGGGCCCAACCAAGCCATATACCTAGTGGAATCATAATTACATGATCAATGAGGTAGCTTTTTGAAAAGTGGACACCATAATGATAATAATATTGATTAATGAAGTAGCTTTTTAAAAGAAGTAGAATGCAAATTTTATATTAATTATATAAAATTTGTATTTGATTACCGTAATGATACTTAGCTAAAGCTATAAGTTCATTCACTACGTGAAAAATGGAAAAAAAAAATGACGGATTTAGATACGGTTATAAACCGTCTCGAAAATTGCTTGGTTTAAAGACACTTTAGAGACGGCCGTAAACTGTCTCTAAAATTAGGGCGGCTCCTGACCGTCCCTAATATTATCTTTAAATGTTTTGCGTCTGCAAATAATTTAAGACGGTCGAAGACCGTCTTATATGCGGTCATTTGAGACGGTCACTGGCTGTCCGTATTAGAGACGGTTATTGACCGTCTTTTATTTGTAATCTGAGACTGTCAAAGACCGTCTCTATTAGAGATAGTCCTTAGCCGTCTTATTGTCCTGTCAAAAACCGTCTTTATTAGAGACTGTCAAAGTCCGTCTCTAATAGAGACTGTCAATGACCGTCTCTATTAGAGACTGTTACTGACCGTCTCTATTACAGACGGTCCTTAGCCGTCTTTTAGGACTATGAAAGACCGTCTGTATTAGAGACGGTCCTTAACCGTCTCTAATGCTCAGGTACGACCTCTAATAGAAAATAATTAAAGAGCTTAGAAAAAATAATTAACAATGTTTTTAAAAAAAAAAAAAACTGTGATTTTATAAAAATCTACATTTTGATAAAAAAAAATTAAGAACTTGGAATAATGTTGATAACTTTGAAAAAAAAAAATTTCAATAAAAAAAATGATATATTGAAAAAGAAAATATAAAAAATTAAAAAAATTTGTGAAAAAATTGACAAATTGTAAAAAATATATTTTTTTTTTTTTAAAAAAAGAAAACTAGATTTTATATTTTGACAAAAAAAATTAAAAAGTTATATAACAAAAGTGAGATTTTAAAAATGATATTTTTAAAAAGAAAATTTAAAAAATTAAACAAAATTGTGAAAAAATTGACAAATTGTAAAAAAAATATATTTTTAAAAAAGAAAACTAGATTTTGTATTTTGACACGAAAACTTAAAAAGTTATATAACAAAAGTGAGATTTAAAAAAAATGATATTTTGAAAAAGAAAATTTTAAAAATTAAACAAAATTGTGAAAAAATTGACAAATTATAAAACAATATATATTTTAAAAATGAAAACTAAATTTTGTATTTTGATAAGAAAAATTGAAAAGTTAGATAACAAAAGTGAGATTTTGATGATGTATTGTATATCCTTATCGCCCCTATGTTTCTCCAATTCATTTTTGGGTCGGGTATAAAAAATTGTGTAGATTTAAATCTTAAGTGGACCAAACCACTGGAAAGAATGATAATATAGTACCTCACCATTAAAAATTATAAAGAGCCCATCATAAGGTTTTAGTAATGTTTATTTGCAATCCAACTTGTTAATAATGTAAAGAAGATCTAGATGAAGGTAAACCACAAAGATCAAATTAATCCAAAACTTTGGTGGCCTTCAAAAGGTTTTTAATAGTTATTCATCATTGTTTTAATTGGCATGACCTGCCTGAGATTATTGAATTCTTATGATTTGAAATCACATTCTAAAATATGATGGAAAAATATATGGACGGTGTCGATATACATAAAATATATCAAGGTGGGCCCTACACGGTTAGAGTAATACCCATGAAGGAGTTACCTAAATAGTGAAATGGTACTATAAGGTCACCTCATGGGAACTTCCCATGAGGTTAATCTGTGTGCACCCCACCATGATGTATGTAGAACATCAACACCATGCATTTGATGTGTCCCCTTTAAGTCAAGAAATCAGTCATATACGAAGCTCAGGTCGGCCATAGCATCTAAAACTATGTGAAGACATCTTTAAAACATATATAAGCATTTAATTGGTGGGGCCCACATGAGTTTTGGATGTGTATGAAACTGCGGCTGACTCCTCATCCAAGTGGGACACACATAATGAATGGGATGGATTTATGAACCAGAAGAAACCATAGAGCTTAAAACAGGGATTATTTTTGAGAGCCCAAATCCATCAATCCATTATCGAATCGAACAGCTAAATAAATGGTTGCAAGACTAATATTCTTCTGAGATTTATATGTAAACGCTTATATTGACTCACAATGTAACTTATTGCTTTGCACATATTGTATAGTTCATCCGTTGGTCTAGATTGCCCAACCATTCTATCTGAGTCTTAGCAAGCACTAACGAAAGAATGACAGTAAAAGCAGATAAAAATAGATTATAATCATCAACTTGAAACATCTATTTGACATGCCTCACCTTGGATTAGTAATCATTCTAAAGAAATGCTTTTGTCACATGATGATAAACATATACAAATATTTTCATGTTCCTGAAATCCAAATCTTTCACAAAGGCATGGGCATCCTACATTCAACAAAATTGAAGTGTAACATACCACCTTAAGGATTAATCACATTCAACTTAATATATGCATTCAGACTAAAAATAATGGCATGATGATTTTGCATACACATGCACACAACCAGCTTGCTACATAGAGACACTAACGTTATTGACCATTTCTAGCTAGATCCTAGTGGGCACCCTATTTTGTTAACTGTCAAACGGGCTGGTATTGGCTACTAGCCTACAACCTGTACTAAAACCCAGCTAAAGAGACAAGGACAAATGTATTAAACTAACAAATTTTATACATTTTAACTAATTTGTTAACAAAAGTAATTTCAGATTCAGTATTTAATATTCAAACTTCAATAATAATTACCAAACAAGTGTGACAGTAGATTTGAAACCAATGAATGTTCATCAAAACCACAATGCAGACAAAATAAATAAATGAAAAAGAAGATCTATGGAATGCAGATGAGAACAGAGCAAAGCAGGCTAATGTGACAGTAGATTTAAAACCAATGAATGTTCTTGATCTTAGCTCAAACAGATCAAACACAATGTGACTTAAACTGAGAAAGCTATTGACAATAACAACATCAGATCAGTCGTAGATACTAGACATTGACAGATTCATTGTGAAAAGAAGATCCGGGAATTGCAAATCACATTCAAACATATCAGATTGGATTTACATTGGAAGATCCAACACATATAGGGAACTAAGCGAACGAAGATATTTCTAGCAGCAGGTCATGGAACTCCCAAAGGAAAAGATCAATACAGTATTCAAATATTATTACAGAACCAACTACCATTTCATAATGAGGCTAGGATCCTAGAACCATAGTACAGTCCAATCAAAACAAAGGCAAAACCATAACATTATGCATTTAAATATCACAAGAAACCAAAATTATCAAGAAGGATACACAAATATACAGATTGATGCTACCACACAGGCCCAATAAATGATTATGAATGTTTCAATGGGAGGGTAACCCTCTTAACTATAGTATGTGGTGTGGCCCACCCAAGTCATGGATTGACTTTATTTTTAAGCTCGTGGCCTACCATGGAATGGTGTATCTGACTGACGGGGCAGATCCAAAGTTTAAGTGGACCCACACCATAAAAAAGAGTGGGATAATGACGCCCACTATTGAAACCTTCTTAGGGCCCACCGCGATGTTTATAAGTTAATACAGACATGGATGTGGTTAAAACTTGGTCTGACCCCTCATCCAAGTGGGACACAGGATATGTGAATCACATTTAGGTAGGCCCAATATATGATTATGAATGTTTTAAGGAAACCCTTCTCTACTACATTTAGGTGAGTTACTCGTTACCCTTACCAGAGTAATTAAACTCTGTGGGGTCTATTGTTATTTATTTATTTTATCCACTCCATTCATCCATGTTAACAAATAATTTGACATCTAAAGAGCAAAAAGCAAGCATATCCAAAGCTCAGGTAGACCACACCACAGGAAATAGTGTGATTGAACCTCTACCGTTTAAAATTTCTTGGAGGCCATAGAAGTTTTGGATCAAGCTGATGTTTGTGTTTTCTATTCATTCATATATTTTTGAAATTATGAATAACCTTTAACTATTTTTGGACAATCTGATCAGTCCAGATTGAAGAGTAAATAACTTCAGATGTTTAAATCAAAATTCACTCAAATTATTGATCAATCTTGTTTGCCCAATATCTTTCTCATATGTAGCATGATTGGGGCGAGTAACTATAATGATTAGTAAAATAGAGTGAATGGACCAGACATGTAAAATGGGTCAAATATTCTAGTCAAAATTATAACCCAACTTATTGACACCCTGAGACTCTAAGAATTAATGTTAGTAAGTTTTGTAGGGCTCATCATGATGTGTGTCGAACATCAACACCGTGCATTTGATAGAAGTTTTGAATCAAGCTGAAGTTTGTGTTTTTCCTTCATTTATATCTTTTTGATATTATGAACATGTTGGATGACAAACATTACTGTGGGCCCAAGGAAGGTATCAATTACAGTGGAAATCATTATTCCACACTATTTTGTGTGGCATGGTCCACTTAAGTTTTGAATTTACCGAAAATTTGGGATCAACACACACCGTTCATCCATTTTTCAAGATCATTTTATAGAATTATCTAAAAAATGAATTGTATTCAAAGATTAAATGGACCACACCACAAATAAGGGGAACAAATTGACTACTCTCCCTACACCATCCAATGGCTACTGGTTAGTGTAGTGTGGGCCCCACCATGATTTATGGCCCCACGACCATTTTCTTTTTTATACTTTTGAACCAGTTGGATTTCAAATAAACATTACGATGGGCCTTAGGATAGTTTCAATAGTAGGAATCACCCTCCCGTTGTTTTCTGTGGTGGAGTCCACTACAGATTTTTATTTGTCTCATTCTTTGGCTCGTGACTTAAAATGATATCTTAAAATGGATGAACGAAGTGGATATAACAAATACATCATAAGTTTTTATATTTTTAAAATATTTTATATATATATATATATATATATATATATATATATGGAAAAGGTTAGCTCATGGGAACTCCCCATGAGGTCGAGCTGTGTGGGCCCCACCATGACATGTGTCGTAAATCAACACCGTGCATTTGATGGGTCCCCTTTAAATTATGGGACAACGCAAAAATCAGCTGTATACAGAACTCTGGTGAGCCATACCATCTAAAATCATGTGAAGACATGCCTAAAACATATAAAAACATTTGGTGGGGCACCACCTGAAATTTGGATGTGTTTGAAACTTGGTATGACCCCTCATCCAAGTGGCACACACATGATGGATGGGCTAGATTTGTAAACCACATCTCTGTGGGCCCAAAAAATAATTATGAATGTTTTAATGGAAGGTAACCCCTCTCAACTTTTGTGTTCGGTGGTCTGTGGGCCCCACCATGATGTATGTGTTTCATCCATGCTGTCCATATATTTTTATAGATCATTTTATGATATTACAAAAAAAAATTGAGTTATATCCCAATCTCGAGTGGACCACATTACAGGAAAAAGTGTTAAATGAATGTCGACCATTAAAAAATTTTTAGGAGCCATAAAAGTATTGGATCAAGCTGATCTTTGTTTTTTCCCTTCATCTGGGCCTTTATGACCAAATCAATAGATTGGATGTCAGATAAACAGTACAGTGGGCCTTAGGAGGATTTAAATGATGGATATCCAATCACAATTGTTTTCCTGTGGTGTGGTCCACCTAAGATTTATATCCCTATTATTTTTAGGATGAGGGCCTAAAATTATTTTTAAAAATGGATGAACGGATTGGATGAAACACAAACATCATGGTGGGGCCCACAGACCACCGAACACCAGTCATGGGGCTGGTTTGAGGGGGAGTAGCCAATCCGCTCCACCCCAAAAGCCCTCCCGCGCGCGTCCACCCCAAAAAATCTCTCCCTCTCTCTCTCTCTCTCTCTCTCTCTCTCTCTCTAATCCGCCTCCAGAGACGCCCTAATCTGCGGGCTGTCTCACGCGGGCTATCTCTCGCGGCCTCCTCTCTCTCTCTCTCTCTCTCTCTCTCTCTCTCTCTCTCTCTCTCTCTTCCTCTCTCTTTCTTTCTCCACCACAGATCTACTGTTGCCGAACACCCTATCCACACACGCCCTCTCTCTCTCTCTCTCTCTCTGAAGCTCGATTGAAGGCTAGCTCATTCATCACAGCGAGGTATCTCTCTCTATCTCTCTCTCTTTCTCTCAATCTCTGTCAATCTCAATATCGATTTAGGGATTTGGGGATTTAGCAATTTGTGGATTCCTGATTCGATGTGGACCCTCATTTAGGGATTTGGGGACTTAGCAATTTGTGGATTCCTGATTCGATGTGGACCCTCGTTTAGGGATTTGGGGATTTTAGGGCTTACAGATTTCAATGTGGACCCCGAACTGGGGATTGAAACTGCATGTATGCGATGCAAGCATGCGGCCAATGTGGTATATGATTCTTCATGGATTGATGTCCTGTGTACCATGGATGTGTAGGCAACATGGTTTTAGATTGCGGTTTGGAGAGTGACTCTCACAGAAACAGGAAATCATACAGCTCGCCCTGACTCAGTATCATTTTAGGGTGTAACTTGCACATTGACTCGTTTAGAAGATGTTGAATTTTACCTCTTGTTTTTGGTTGCACTAAAATTGTAAGATTACAAAGAGTTTAGAAGATGTTGGATTTTACCCCATATAATCTTGGAGGATTAGGATTTTTTTTATTTATATTCTAGGGAACACTAGGCCAGTTGCGTGGATTTGGAAAAAAAAAAAAAAAAAATGTTCTTGTGGGACTGCCGATAGGATACTTGGATAAAAGTAATTGTCACTCTCTTTCGTTATTTTATCTTTTTCGGCCCTAATTTCTTCGATATCTGTTTGTGATGATTTGAGGAGACGATTTCATTCTATTTTGGGAAATCTAACATGTGTTTTTTTTATTTTAGTTGGAAAGGTATGTTTGACATGTTCTTCTCATTGAAAAATATTAAATCTTTATGAACATTTGGTGCATAGGGATCTTGATTCTCATGTAATGCTGGTGCACTTTCTCTTTGGCAAATAGCTGAATAATTCCATCATAAATAAAGCACGACTGCCAGAATTTTATGGTCCGATTTTATTTGATAATTGCCAATATAATGATGTAAAATGTATTTTATATATGCAGGCACCAACAATTGCAGCAGCGGCATCTGTGTCTTGGTTTTATTTTCACTTCTCATTGGTAATATGCAGGTTAGCAGTAATTCTCATTTCCATCCATGGCTTGGTTTTATTTTTAATTCTCCTTGGCAATATGCAAGTAACTAATTCCTCAACCATCTCATGGCCAACATCAATTTAAGTCAGCATAAACCTTTGGATCCTCTTTTTGAAAGGTATATTCACTCTAATCCAACTCCCAAGCCTGCAAATAAATTCAGCCCAAAAAGAACAACTGTACGTACATGTTCAGTGGGCAAAGCTTGCAATAATTTGGTGGTCAAAATTGTTGAAAAATGTTTATGCCCATAGATTACCCATATTGTGGCCAACCAAATCATTGGTATGTTTGCCACGTGTAGTGACATGTGTGTTTCTATGGCAAAGCTGTCTTTATATCATAAAAAATGCTTTGAATCATGCTTCACCACAAGTGTATCGTTGACTCTATGTAGCATTCTATCTGTAATATCAAAGCCTGATCTCTTTGTGTAAACTAAAGAACTTTCACTTTTTATTATAGTTGTACATATAACAAGGCAGAATAATGTTAGATGAGGACTCATCATCTGCAACTGAAATGTTGCTTGCAACCTTCTTGAATGCTTACGTTGCATGTATATAGGACATTCGAGCCGTGTGTTACGTATGCTCCATCATGAAGATCTCCTGGCATTCAAATCAGGTCTGTTGCTCATCAGGGGAACGGCCTATATGAAAACAACACATGATTTAAATAAGAGTCCCTGATTACTGTCCTAGGTGATCATGGTTGTGCCGCCTTAAACATGTCCCAGATTTCCTAATTCCTGCATGTTTGTTGCAATGGAATTTTAACGAGTTTCCATGTAATGATCACATGAAACTGGTTGTGGTGATGAATTGTCATGCCAATTAATTATTATAGATTATAGAGGTGCTCATGGTCAATTTTCTGTTATCTAGTGGATGGTTAGACGGTGGATAAAATATCTTGGGTCAGAGGAAGCCATGAGGCTTATGATTTGGAATAATAGTGATCCCATTTTCAGCCTCAGGTTCTCTCTCATCTCATTTTCTTCAGTTGATGATCTCATGTGTTGTTGATGTGTGGCTGATTTGCAGCCACCTCTTCAAATGACAAGGCAAATAGAGCGAAAGGTTTTACAAGAGCTCACCTTGTTGAGTGGCTGACAATATTGATGGTGCTTTAGTCATTTTCTATTGTGCACACTATATGATCTATAATTTATCTGTGTTAAGTATTTTGTTTTTCTATTGACATTCCCCTCACTTTTATGCAAATGACAATCATGTGTGTGTTCAGTTCTCAAATAACAAAAGATTGTTGACAATCATGTGCGTGTTCAGGTTTGGCTGTACCACAAGTTAGCGTACTTCCATGTGCGTGTTCAATTCTCAAATAACAGAAAATTGTTGAAGGTTATTGTAAGTGATTTCAGGCAAAAACAGGGTACTCTAGGATATGAAACAATTAAATTTTTTTTTTCAGGGATATATATATTTTTTTTCAGGAATATACACATAAATAACTTCTCTGGTTCACTCCCACCCAAGCTGGGGAATTTGACAAGTCTGAAATATCTGTAAGTTCTTTATTATTATTATTCTATTTAATCATTCTTCTTCAGAAATATTATATGGTGCATTTGGAATTTCAAATTTGTCATCCATCGTAATGATTAATATGTCATATATTTGTTTGGTTTCTTTTCATTCACTTTTCATTCCATAAGCTTTCAAGTCAAACTATAAGTTACTGTCTACCCATTGAATTATTTCCAGCCTATTAGGTTTTTGCGACGTCTAATCCTTAGGTTGGCTCTAACATGAAAATAGCCTTGTACAAAAATCAAACCCATCCGCTCATTAGGTGGACCACACCATAACAATAATATTTACCATTAATAAGTAACAAAATACAAGTGTAGTCCACTTGGTGGGAGGATGTGGTGATCTTTGCATAATGTAATCCCAATAATTGGGCCAACTTATTAGACAAGGATTGATGTCACATGCACATCAAAGATTGGAATTTATTTGCTAAGTGGACTGTAAATCATCGTGCAATCAGTTAGACTCTTTCTTTTTAACCTTTCCTCATAAAAGAGGAGTTAGGAAGCCTTGATGCAGCTGAGATTGAATGGTATTTTGTTTTACCGTGGTATGGTAACAGAAAAATATTAGTCTTGAGTGGTTGCTGGAATGAGGTATGGTAACAGAAAAATATTAGTCTTGAGTGGTTGCTGGAATGAGTTAAATTCCCTTCCTGGATGCTTATTTATTTATTATTTATTATTATTTTTTTTTACATTTACATGGCTGTTCAAAGCACTCTTTCAGCCATGTTAACTACTTCAATCATTTGAAGAATGTAACTCAATGGCTAGCTATTTCCAGTCCATTGAAATGGTATGAGCATTCCTCTAGCTGATAATAGCACAACAAATTGTACAACTGGATTTATGATCTATACTTGCTTCTCACAGATACATTGATAGCTACGGGTTAAGTGGAGAGATTCCTTCAACATTTGCCTACTTGAGAAACATGGATACCTTGTAAGAGCCGGAGATTATAAGTAGCATGGAAACCATCAAAATCATAGGCCTCACCTAAGATTGCTCTTGGACCAGCAGTAGTACAACTTATGGTGTGCAATACAATGGGCATTAAAATGAAAAAAAAAATCGCAATGGTTAAAGCAGACTAATGAAAAAAATTTAAATTTGATTTTTTTTTTTTGTATGGATGCATCATGCATGGTTTTATGATAAAACACATGTATGTATAAAACAAATTATTTGTTCCAAACAGGACATTTATGATAAAACAAATTATTTGTTCCAAACAGGACATTTATCAAAGGAGCACTATCAGGTGATATTTAAGATTTTCATTATAAATAGATTAAGAGCCAATGATAATTATAAGTAGACTTGCAGTCAAAAATAAAGAATTTGATTTTTTTCAAAACATGGAAAGACTAATCAGTCCTACTTCTTGTAACTTCAGCCACTGCTTCAAATGGAGGGACTGCACAAAGATTTGGTTTGGGAGACTACTGATGGTAAACTAGCAGTTGCAACAAATATGAGAGTTACAAAAGTGAAAAGAAACATAAGGCGGTCGGTAAGATAAGATGCATGATTTTTCTTTTCAATTATTAGTCATAGATTGACAGTACTTGTTTCAATTTTCTTGGATGGATGATGAATGTATTTGGGAATGTAAATGAAAATAAAAAACTTATAATATATATATATATATATATATATATATATATATATATATATATATATATATATATATATATATATATATATATATATATATATATATATATATATATATATATATATATGTTATCAATGGAGGATACCTTGTTTAGGGGGACATGAAATTCTTATAGCTTATGGTATGGTGCCCCATATTGGTTGTATGTTACTAGTATGTAGTAGATAAGACTAGGTTCAATAGTAGATAATACTAGAGAATCCCTAAACCTAAACCTACAACTAATCCTAATCTACTCCTTAACCCGAATCCAAACCTAAACCTAAACTTAAACTTATAACCTTAACCTAAACCTATTCTCAAATCTCAAAATCTATAACCTTAACCTAAGCCTATAACCTAAACTCAATTCCCTAAACCTAAACCTAAAACCTAAACCTAAACTTATAACCTTAACTCAAATCCCTAAACCTTAACTTATAACCCAACCTGAGCCAAAACCTATAACCTAAACCTAAAGCTTAACCTATAACCTATAACCTATAACCTAAACCAAAATCTATAACCTAAACCAAAATCAAAACCTATAAGCTTAACCCGAACCCAAGCCCAAACCTGAACCTGAATTCTTAAACCTTAACCTAAACATATAACCTATAACTAATAACTTAAGCCTATACCCAAACCTACAACCTTACTTATAACCTAAAACTATTCTCAAATCCTTAAACCTTAACCTATAACCTAACCTAAACCTATACTTATAACCTAAAACTATTCCCAAATCCCAAAACCTATAACCTTAACCTAACCTTTCCCTAAACCTATAACCTAAACTCAATTCCCTAAACCTAAACCTATAAGCTTAACTCAAATCCCTAAACCTTAACCTATAACCCAACCTAAACCTATACTCATAACCTAAAACTATTCTCAAATCCCAAAACCTATAACCCAAGCCTGAATCCAAACCCGAACCCGAACTCGAATTCCTAAACCTTAACCTAAACATATAACCTAAGCCTATAACTTAAACATAAACCTAAACCTATAACTTATAACTTAAACCTTAACCTTAACCTAAACCGAAACCTAAACCTATAACCTTAACCTAAACCAAAACCTATGACCTAAAACCTTAACCTATAACCTATAACCTATAACCTAACCTTAACCTAAATCTAAAACCTAAACCTTAACCTATAACCTAAAACCTAAACCTATAACCTAAATGTATTCTCAAATCCCTAAACCTAAACCTACACCTAAACCTAATCTCAACTCCCTAACCTAAACCTAAACCTAAACTTGAAAACCCAAACCTAAACCTAATCCCGAACCCGAACCCGATTTCCTAAACCTAAACCTTTAACCTATTCTCAATTCCCTAAACCTATAGCTTATAACCTAAACCTATAACCTATAACCTAAACCTAAACCTAAAACCTAAATGTATTCTCAAATCGCTAAACCTAAACCTACACCTAATCCTAATCTAAACTCCTTAACCAAAACCTAGACCTAAACTTGAAAACCCAAACCTAAACCCGATCTCGAACCCGAACCCGAATTCCTAAACCTAAACCTTAACCAATTCTCAAATTCCTAAACTTAAACTTACACCTAATTCTAATCTAAACTCCCTAACCTAAACCTAAACCTAACTTGAAAACCCAAACCTAAACCCAATCCCGAACCCAAACCCGATTTCCTAAACCTAAACCTTAACCTATTCTCAATTCCCTAAACCTTAACCTATAACCTAACTTAAACCTAAACCTATAACTTACACTTATAACCTAAACCTAAACCTATAACCTAAACCTAAGCCTATAACCTAAACCTATGACCTAAAACCTAAATGTATTCTCAAATCCCTAAACCTAAACCTACACCTAGTCCTAATCTCAACTCCCTAACCTAAACCTAAACCTAAACTTGAAAACCCAAACCTAAACCCGATCCCAAACCCAAACCCGATTTCCTAAACCTAAACCTTAACATAATCTCAATTCCCTAAACCTATAGCTTATAACCTAAACCTAAACCTTAACCTAAACCTATAACCTTAAAACCAAAACCATTGACCTAAAACCTTCACCTATAACCTATAACCTAACCTTAACTTAAACCTAAAACCTAAACCTTAACCAATAACCTAAAACCTAAACCTAAACCTAAAACCTAAATGTATCTCAAATCCCTAAACCTATACCTACACCTAATCCTAATCTCAACTCCCTAACCTAAACCTAAACCTAAACTTGAAATCCCAAACCTAAACCCTATCCCGAACCCGAACCCGATTTCCTACACCTAAACCTTAACATAATCTCAATTCCTTAAACCTAAACCTAAACCAAAACCTATGACCTAAAACCTTAACCTATAACCTAACCTTAACCTAAACCTTGACCTATAACCTATAACCTAAACCTATAACCTAAATGTATTCTCAAATCCCTAAACCTAAACCTACACCTAATCCTAATCTCAACTCCCTAACCTAAACCTAAACCTAAACTTGAAAACCCAAACCTAAACCTGATCCCGAACCCGAACCCGATTTCCTAAACCTAAACCTGTAACCTATTCTCAATTCCCTAAACCTATAGCTTATATCCTAAACCTAAACCTAAACCTATAACCTATAACCTAAACCTAAACCTAAAACCTAAATGTATTCTCAAATCCCTAAACCTAAACCTACACCTAATCCTAATCTCAACTCCCTAACCTAAACCTAAACCTAAACTTGAAAACCCAAACCTAAACCCGATCCCGAACCCGAACCCGATTTCCTAAACCTAAACCTTTAACCTATTCTCAATTCCCTAAACCTATAGCTTATATCCTAAACCTAAACCTAAACCTATAACCTAAACCTAAACCTAAAACCTAAATGTATTCTCAAATCCCTAAACCTAAACCTACACCTAATCCTAATCTCAACTCCCTAACCTAAACCTAAACCTAAACTTGAAAACCCAAACCTAAACCCGATCCCGAACCCGAACCCGATTTCCTAAACCTAAACCTTAACCTATTCTCAACCTAAGCCTTAACCTAAACCTAAATCAAAACCTAAACCAAAACCTATAACCTAAACTTATAACCTATAACCTAACCTTAACTTAAACCTATAACCTAATACCTAAACCTAAACCTAAGACCTAAATGTATTCTCAAATCCCTAAACTAGACCTACACCTAATCCTAATCTCAACTCCTTAACCTAAACTTGAAAACCCAAACCTAAACTCGATCCCGAACTCGAATCCGATTTTCTAAACCTAAACCTTAACCTATTCTCAATTCCCTAAACCTAAACCTAAAACCTAAATGTATTCTCAAATTCTTAAACTGAAACCTACACCTAATCCTAATCTCAACTCCCTAACCTAAACCTAAACCTAAACTTGAAAAGCCAAACCTAAACCCGATCCTGAACCCGAACCCGATTTCCTAAACCTAAACCTTAACCTATTCTCAATTCCCTAAACCTAAACTTAAAACCTAAATGTATTCCCAAATCCCTAAACATAAACCTACACCTAATCCTAATCTCAACTCCCTAACCTAAACCTAAACCCGATCCCAAACCCAAACCTGATTTCCTAAACCTAAACCTTAACCTATTCTCAATTCCCTAAACCTTAACCTATAACCTAACCTAAACCTAAACTATAACCTGCACTTATAACTTAAACCTAAGCCTAAAACCTAAACCTAAACCTAAAACCGAAATGTATTCTCAAATCCTTAAAACCTAAACCTAATCCTAATCTCAGCTCCCTAACCTAAACTTGAAAACCCAAACCTAAACCCGAACCCGATTTTCTAAACCTAAACCTTAACCTATAGCTTATAACCTAAACCTAAACCTTAACATAAACCTAAACCTAAACCTTAACCTAAACCTAAACCTTAACCTACACTTATAACTTAAACCTAAACCTAAGCCTAAAACCTAAACCTATGACCTAAAGCCTAAATGTATTCTCAAATCCCTAAACCTAAACCTACACCTAATCTTAATCTCAACTCCCTAACCTAAACCTAAACTTGAAAACCCAAACCTAAACCCAATCCCAAACCCGAACCCGATTTCCTAAACCTAAACCTTAACCTGTTCTCAATTCCCTAAACCTAGACCTATAACCTAACCTAAACATAAACTTATAACCTTCACTTATAACCTAAACCTAAACCTATAACCTAAATGTATTCTCAAATCCTTAAACCTAAACCTACACCTAATCCTAATCTGAACTCCCTAACCTAAAATTAAACCTAAACTTGAAAACCTAAACCTAAATCCAATCCCGAACCCGAATCCGATTTCCTAAACCTAAACCTTAACCTATTCTCAATTCCCTAAAGCTATAACCTATAACCTAAACCTAAACCTAACCTAAACCTAAACCAAAACCTATAACCTATAACCTAAACTTATAACCTATAACCTAACCTTAACTTAAACCTAAAACCTAGACCTAAAACCTAAATGTATTCTCTAATCCCTAAACATAGACCTACACCTAATCCTAATCTCAACTCCCTAACCTAAACCAAAATCCGATCCCGAACCCGAACCCGAACCCGATTGCTGTAATAATGTAGCCTAATCACAATGCAACAAACAAGAATGTATCCCTTTTAACACATGCTCATTTTTACAAAGCTTTAATTTTTGTTATTTTTTTTATTAACTTGAATTGAAACACTTTTTTGCATTATTTGCTTGCATTAGTTTTATTTTAATGATCAGTTTTATTTTAAAAAAGTGTACCCACTTTTTTGGAAGAAAAAAAAAAAAGCGAATTAAGTTTCTGTAATTCTTCATGATTCTGAATTATAATGTTTTGTTGGTTGAATATTTTTCTAAATATTAGGCGGCGTGCAGGGACGCCGAGCTAAGCGGGCGGGGCTAGTGCCACGGCGGGCAAGGCGTCGTCGAGGCGAATTAGATGAAAGACAAAAAGAAAATTGTTGCTGATTTTTTTTCCTTTTTTTTTATTTATAATGTTAAACTTATGTGTATTTATGCGTGGATGAATGTAATGTGGATAAGATTGTGTTTGGATGGATGTAGTTTATGTTTGGATGAATGTAGTTTATGTTTGGATAGATTTACGTAATTTAGGTTTAGATGGATGTGAATGTGAATATGATGAAATATATTATATAACAAGTGTATATCAGGTGTAATTGAAAATTTCTGACGGCTCTAGGCCAGTATATATTTTTTTCTAAATATTCAAATATGAGACGGTCGAGGACCGTCCTTTTATGGGTCATAAGAGACGGCTTACGGCAATCCTTTTTAAGGACGGTCCATGACCGTCCTTTTCAGGTTGATAAAAGACGATGCATAGCCGTCCTTTTTAAGGACAATCCATGACCGTCCTTTTAAAGGACGGTCCGTGACCATCCTTTTCAGGTTGATAAAAGACGGTGCATAGCCGTCCTTTTTAAGGACGGTCCATGACTGTCCTTTATGGCTCATTAAGAGACGGTTCATAGCAGTCCTTGTTATGACCGTCCTTTTTAAGGACGGTCCATAACCGTCCTTTAAATGGTCATAAGAGATGGTCCGTGACCGTCCTTTTAATGTCAATATGAATGACGGTCCATGACCGTCCTTTAAGTAATACGACGTCCCAAAAAATGACGGCCCTTGCGATGGTCCATGACCGTCCTTTTTTACCTTTTGAGACGGTTTTCGGCCGTCCTTTTTTAGCTGTTTTGGTGTAGTGATATTGGATCCTACTGCTCCGGTGGTAGACTCTCGGGGGTTTCAACGCCCATTTAAGGGTTCAAGTATCCATAGGTGGTGAAATCTCACTAAGGGGTGTGTGCGCGTGTGTAAAAAAATAAAAATAAAAAAATAAATAAAATAAAACTAAGTTCATGTTCCAAGCACATGTAAAGCAACTCAATGGCTAAAATGGCCGTGCCCAGCAAACGGGTTGGCTGCTTGGGTAGCTCAACTGTGATGTTTACGTGAACTTTACTTTAATGACCATCACTCAATGTTAGGCTCTGGGCCAAAAAACAATCCCACCGTGGACCACTCAATTGGAAACAATGTACAAAATAACACTCACCCTTCAAATTGTTTCTCCCACCGTGGACCACTCAATTGAAAACAATGTACAAAATAACACTTACCCTTCAAATTGTTTCTCCCACCGTGGACCACTCAATTGAAAACAATGTACAAAATAACACTCACTCTTCAAATTGTTTCTCTTGTTGTAGCCCACTTAAATTATGAATGGGCCTGATTAATGGGGCTCAGGCCTTTTATTTTTATTTTTTTATTTTTATGGCATCTAATGGTTAGAGTGGAATTCATAGATTCATCAGGTGAGCCTTATAAAAATCAAAGTTGGATGTCTCTAAACTTTTTCTTTTAGTGTGGCCCACCAAAATCACAAATAAGCTTGATTTTTGGGCCTAGGACTAACGTGGGATTATCAATCTAATGGTGGGAGTGGATTTCATGTATACATCACTTCACCGTAAGCCCCTTAAAAAATCATCCATGGTGAGAGCTCCTCTCCAGTTGATCCTGGATTACCAAGGGAGTTTCTCGTGACTTCCACTTTTGATTTTTGGAAGGGCCAACCATAATGTGTATGTGAGACCCACTTTGTCTATTAGACGTGTAATCCGACATTAGGCCTGGAAAAAAAACATGAAGCTGACATATAATTTAGGTGGGACACACTAAAGTAAATAGTTGGGGAGAGAGATGTCCGAATTAAAGGAAGGGGCCACCGTGATAATTATATATGAAATCCACTCCAGCATTAGATATCACACAAAAATTTAGGTCTGGGACTAAGAATCAGGCCTATACATGATTCAGGTGGGCCACACCGAAGGAAACATTTTAAAATAAATGTGACCCTGTACATTGTTTCCAACTGTGTGGTTCACCAGAATCACGGATGAGGCCGATTTTTGGCCACTAGGTCTAAAATTTAGTGATGCACCTGGTGGTTGGGGTGGATTTCATATAAAAATCATGGTGGGGCCCACTTCAGTAGCCAACCAACTCATTTGCTCTCACAGCCGACCCAACTTGTTAAACGGAAGGTAC
The DNA here is from genome assembly GCA_037074715.1 of Magnolia kwangsiensis. Classification (NCBI taxonomy): domain Eukaryota; kingdom Viridiplantae; phylum Streptophyta; class Magnoliopsida; order Magnoliales; family Magnoliaceae; genus Magnolia; species Magnolia kwangsiensis. The sequence continues at coordinate 14,838,733 of CM073571.1, forward strand.
TAACCTATGTTAATGGGATAGCTGGTTGAAAACCTTTTTTTTTTTTCTTTTTTGAAAAAGGCAAGGGAAGGAATGTTCTATTGAGTAGGTAGTCTTTTGTAATATTCCTATTTCTTTCCTTAAGGAAGTCAAGCCATGCTAAGATAAGTAGTTCCAACTAAAACTACAAGTCCACATTCCGAACACATGTAAATCAATTCAATGGCTAAAATCTTGTCATCATTATCAATCAACATCACCATCTCAACGGTCTAGAAAGCACGAATAGATTTTTTTTATAAAAAAAACCTTAAATATGGGCCCCACAAAACTCAATTATTTATTTTCTTAAAGAAAGGAAAACCTTGCTAGCTCTCAATTCGGAAAATATTATTGTAGCATTAGCTCAAGCTACAATTCCACACACATGTAAATATTAAACTCAGTGACTGGAATAGCATTATGATTATCATCATTAATATTGCCATATCAATGGTGTTGATTTTGCATATTTATAGATAGGAAACACACATAATTGTGGGACCCACAAGAGCCCAATTATTGTAAATTGTAACAAAGCGCCTAATAACGAAGTTGCTGCCTGTGCTTGTGGATCTTATTCTCTAGTTCTTCCTTCTTGGCGCCCACAACCCTATCGACTTCCTTTCCCTGCTTTACTAGCAGGTACGTTGGCATTGCCTCCACACCCCATTCTTGGGAAACCTCCTGCTTGGTCACACACACACACACACACACACACACACACAAAGAATCAACACATCAACCATCGTAATTTAAGGAGTTAATTTCAATGTCACGAAATTCTCGACTTAGGATCTCAAATTCCACGGAATTTGAGAGTTCATAGACTCTTTCACTTAAGAACTCGAATTCCACAAAGAAGTTCAAAAGGATGTGTGGAACTACGAGTTCCATGGAACTCTAGGTCCTCTTATTTTGAATACTCAGACGACTTAAGAATTCAATTCCACAACGTTGTTTTTTCTATGGAACTCTCATCCACATTCAACTCGCATTTTGATTACTCAGACGACTAAAGAACGACGACTGATCGATTTGGTAGATGCCTGAAAATGAGTTCTCTTATTCTAGTTGCTAGTAAATATGTATTAGAGATCTTGATCTCTAATACATAATAAATCCATATTAATGAAAATTATGTATGAGAGATTTGTATATAGATCAAAATCTCTAATACATAAATACTGTTAACTAAAATGAAATGAACTCATTTTTAGGTGTCTACCAAACTAAGTCTAAAGATTTCTATTTCCATGGAACTCAAGTGGAGAATTCCACAATACTCCCTAAAATTAATTCCAATTTCTGTTGAAGTAATAATCTTACGATAGATAGGACAGTAGGAGATGTATGGTAGGAATGTACTAATAATTGTATAGATCTCTTACCAAGGATATCCGTGGTGGCATGACATGGCCCAAGATCTATAGGACCCACCATGATGCATGTGTTTTATCCATACTATTCATCCATTTGCTAGCTCATTTGAGTACATGAGACAAAAAATGAGGCAGATCCAAGGCTCAAAATGGACCACACCATAGGAAATAGTGGGGATAATTACGTGCACCTAACTTAATTAGTTACATTAGATACCAGGTTTTGAAGTAATAAAATATGTACCCTCAACTCATCCACGTCGATCTTGACGAAAACCACATCAGTAAGCCTCTTGGCCAATTCGTTCAAGACGGGCCCCATGGATCGGCATGGTCCACACCACGTTGCAGTGAAGTTGATCACCATCTATAAATCATAATAAGGCAATTAAGGGTGAGATAATGAGATCAGATCATCAAATGAAAATTGCAAAATATTAGATCGTGTTACCAGTTGGGTGGATTGTTTGGTAACATCGAAGTGGGCCTTCCACGCGGCCGAGGAGTGGAAGGCATGGATGTAAGGTGAGTCCTCAGTGGGGGGGTGAGAAAGTTGAGCACCCATGATCTGAACCGTTGATCAAAATCTGATCTGGTCCCTTTAACCCACTATTAGTTTATGAATGATCACGGAATGCTGAGAAATATGAGGGACGTGAGGGGGATTTATACCGAAACTTTGGTGCATGGCAGGTTGTAAAGGTAGAAGTGGATAGATGCTTTGGAAGCGGGGAATTTCGTAATGAAGACCGTTGGGGTTACATCAATAAGATTTGCTAGAATACACCCGCACGTATTGTGGTAAGATACATCTCGACTTTAGCCGTTCGATCTGGGTCCTTTACAATGATCCAAACCGTTTATATGATGTACCTGAACATGCATGGTGGATATCGAAAACATAAGAATGAAAATGGAATTTTCGACATATTGATTGTTCAAAGGCTGGGAAGATCGTCTATACTCAAAAGAAAAATAAGCAAATGATCAAATAATCAAGAATTTTAATTTTCTAGATATCCACCATATGATGTGAGGCCCATATAATAAGTGGTTCGGATCATTGAAGATGACCCGGATCCAAAGGCTAAAGTCCAAGGTATTCTGGATATGTGGGGATGTATTCTAGCAAACATTCACATCTATTGCGACGCCTACGTTCCTCTCTTTTCCACGTATATATATATATATATTTTTTTTGTGAGAAGGTCTAAAGTCCAAACTGTTGGACCACAACTAACCATCCACACAGTAAATAACTTTAAACCTATCATGTATATACAACATACAATCCGTCCAATAGGTTTTTATCATGAAAAAATTATCTGTTTCAAAAATCTTCCATCTAATGGATCACAGTTGTATTTTGTTATTTATCAATGGATAGAAATTGTTTCCATTCCATGGATCATCTGATGAGAGGATGCGTATTATTTTAGAAAATTAGAATCCTCATGAATGGACCAACCTAATGGAAGGATTGGATTTCGCATGCATATAAAAAAGTGAAAGTAGTTCTCTGGATGGACCGTAAATTGTGATCCAGCGGGTTGAACTTTTACCTTCTTTGGAATTCGCTTTAGTTATGAACAAGAAGACTTTATTTTTTAAGGAAAGAGAAAGAAAAGGATAAAAAGATATTCGCTTCTGTTATTCAATCACCGCACGATTTAGTCGTGGGTGGGCATCTTATATTCCTCTCTCTCTCTCTCTCTTTCTCTCTCTTTTCACGTGAGATACACGTGGACGGAGTGGGGGGTGCGGATGCAAGTCGGTGCCCATTATGATCAAATGACCATTGGATAGGAAGGATCCACCGTTGATCGAGCATGGCCCCAATATTACCAAATCGGTTGATCAAAGCCATTCAAAAAAGGCGCTGCAAAATGGATGGTGATATCTTTTTAGTATCACCTTTCAATTAGAGTGTCATTGATTGTATGGCGATGATTATGAAATCATGGTTATTTTTGGGTCATGTTCAATCCATTACGGACCCCTCATATCCACTGGTTTTTGTCGATCGTAGATGGGCCCACTTGTTGCCCTGCATAGGAATTCACAATGGATGAATTTGCTTTCAAGTGTAAAAATAATAATAATGGTGTCCTGCAAGCACACCATCCTTTCCAATCTCCACCGTCCACACATACATTGGTCACGACTTCGATGATCTATCTCTGATCAGGCACTTATTATTGTTTAATCGTGAAATTTGCAATCAGTGGTCCATCCAAGGTGGGCTTACAATGTTGGATTTTTTATGCAGTGGTAAGAGATCGAATGGGTTGGGCTTGTCTAAGCCCAGCTCATGAGCTAAATCCGGGTACCAGATCCGATCCAACATCAAGTCGGGTACCCGACCTTAGAATGTTAAAAAAGTATACATGGGTTGGGATGTCCTATCAAGGCCCAGAACTGATGTGATTCACTTGGGTGGCAAACAAAAAGCACTGTGGGCCACCATGATGTGTGTGTGTGTGGCATCTACAAACAGTGAAGATAGAGAGTCGCACCATCAGAACCTCATTGGCCCACCTTAGTTTTATGAACGGTTGTATGGTAGCATGGAAAGGTATTTCAATGGGCAGGCATCATGATTCCAATTGCTCTCCATGGTGTGGCCCACTTAAAGCTTTAACCGAGGGGATGGAATGTTTGTCGTAATCATAGTTAGCCAATTGTATTAAGTAGACCAATCTTCTATTTCACTTTTCCATATTCCACACTTAGATGTCCACTCAACTTCCTATTATTCATGGAAAGAACATCATAGTGCCAGCAAGAATTTTCACTTGTTACGTTGCCATTGGCGAAATTTGTATAGCCCACGCATAAAAAGTGATGGGTCATATTGTGCTGTGCTTGGCCTGATGCTTGGTTATAATTTTTTTTATTGTATTATAAACAAATATTTTAAAAGAAATTAGAGATATTTTTAAAACTGTAAAATATAATTGCTGACTTATGTATAGTTTGAATTTCACCCTATAAAAAGTAAGAAATGAACTAGACTTTTTCAGGAAAAAAAAAAAAGGCATCTCCAAAATTTCTTTACCGACTTATCTCCTTTAATCGGCACATGTCACAATTCCTAGTTGTTATTAAGTAGAATACTAAAACTATCATCCAGAAAGATCCATACCATTGGCCATGATGAATCGAGTAAAAGGTATACACTTCTCAATGATCCATACCATTTATTCAATGAGGAACAAGTACTTAATTAGGGGATGCTTGAATAAAGAAAGTTAATATATGGCAATGCATAATGAACTTCATGACTGCCAGGAAATGAGCAACTTTAAATTTTATGGTACACATTTTTTAAACCATCAGGGCTTGTGTGGGAGCTTGGATTTGGAACCCCTGCATTTGAAATCCTCCGGTTATGTTTGGCACCCGGACGACTGGAAAATAACTTTAATTTAAAAGAGATATGCATGGTATATTCACATGAGTTTGAATTTAATTACTAAATCAACTTTAATATCTCTAATTAGTAATGTATGTAATGTTTGACACAATTGTTGTAATAAACCTGTTGAAGTATATGTTTTGCCCGAAAATGATGAAATCCCAACTCTCTGATGGTCCACAAGCACAAGATCATGTCTCAATGAGTAACCAACGATTTCTAGCTATTGATTTACATGGACAATGTTTGGACGGTGCTGATCATCATATTAAAATAATTATAGTGATGCAATTGAAAATTTAATTATTTTTTAATATCATTAGCAGGCCATGCGCCCAATAGAATAATAATACGGTGACAAACATATTACACATGCAAAGGATTTTAGGTGTAATTCAAGCTCTCACCCACCGTGAGATATTGAGGGCTCACTCTACCGTGTAGGCTTTCAGTCACGTAATATAACTTACATAAGAGTATTAAAAGATCAGTACTTAAAACTATTAAAAGCTTTTATAAATATTTTTATTATAAAACCCCGTAAAAGAAAGATTCAAATTTACCTTTTTTTCCCACTCAGATAAAGGAAAATGGGCATGTATGGACCACGACTAGGTAGAGAGGGATGTTAATGTGGGGAGATCTGTGAGGCTTGTCATGATGTATATGTCTTATCCACACCGTCCATCTGTTTTAAAAAATCATTTTAGGCGGTGATGCCAAAAAAGAGGCAGATTAAAGGCTAAAGTGGACCACACCATAAGAAGTAGTGGAGATTGAAATCCTACCATTGAAAACTTTCTAGGGCCATCATGATATTTATTTTTTATCCGACTTGTTCATAAGGTCACGTAGACATCTATGAAAGAAAAAATAACTATCAACCTGATCCAAAACTAAGATGCTCCCAAAAAGTTTTTAGTTTTTAATCCCCACTGCTTTATATGTTGTGGTCCACTTGAGCCTTCATTACCGGCAATAAAATATATACATCATGGTGGGTCTCACGGAGCCCTGACACGACCGTCCGTCTCTAGCAAAGTCCTGGTATGGGTAGTACCCAATACGCGGCAGCTTCCCACGGCTTTCGATTGCCTTAGCGAGTTCACTGTGAATATGGCCCATTTATTTATTTACATGACGAAGCTACCCATCTTAAATCAAAGCAAGTACTTTTATATTACAGTAATACCCGTTTTACTTGGGCTTTTGAGATCACACCAATTATATACGGTTAGGATTTTCCAATGGGATGATGGCCCATCCATGATGGGCCACAAAAGGGGTAGAAATCTATCGTGGAAGTGAATTTTTTATCTGTACGGGATTCTTACATGCGTGCAAATAAACGAATTTCTGCGCTGAAAATGGGTAGAAACAGGAAGCGGAATGGCTGGTGTACCACACACCACCGGACGTTTTCTTAACAGTTTGAATTGCCATTCATTTGGTTTAAAATCAATTCAATTCTCGAGAGGCAGCAGGAAGCAGAAATGGGACCTGCATGATGGATGGTCCGGATGCTTGATTGGACTATTTTTGTCAGGAATAAAACTGGAACATTGATGAATAGTTAAAATCATTTGATCAAAATCAGTATTTAGAGGTCACGAGCAACTCATATAGTGTCCCATGAAATACATGATCCAATTATTTATATTAATAGTTGAATCTTTTACCGTAATCAACATAGATCTAATTTTTCCTCTCAGAACCCTAAGTTATACTGCTCTTAGACGCGTTGGTTCACTTCAAGGATCCAATTGATGGATCTAAATTGGACCGTCGGCTCACTTCAACCGTTTAATAGATGGATCCGACTTGTCCATTTTTTGATGCAACTAATTCTTTAGCTTATGAAGTTAAATTAAATTATGAATCCAATGAATGAAGTAGATTTAGCACATACTCTATAATGAGCCCTACAACCCTTAAAACATGATAACCTCGGCCCTTAATATATAACAATCAGATTAAAATCCTTAACACATGACAACCTGGCCATCTCGGCTATGCCCTTAACACACAACCTCAATTCTTAGTCAAGTGGACTACACCGCAAAAAGCAGTGAGAATGAATGAATGACATGGATGAAACACATGATAGATAGGGCATTTATTTGGGCTTTCCCATTTTTGATGTTTTTGACAATGCCAAAGATGGCGGAGAAATATTGGTTCATACATGATGTTTTCTAATCTCTACTAAAGGTGCCTTTAGTGGTTGAAACTGAATAAGCAAAATCAATAAATAGATAAGATCATTTGATAAAGGAGTTACTTGGTGCGCAATACGCTTCCGTGGTCTACCTACCTAATTCAGCAGATTTTCTAGTCGTGACGCAGAGAAAGGGAGAGCTAATTAATAGCTACAGTTGTAAAACTTCATTTTGAACCAAATCATCCATAGTAATCGCAATACACATGCATGACAGTCCAGTCCATCAAGACGGAGGGCCCCATGGTGGGACAATCGTAACCATATAATTTCACAGTTTGAATTTAAACCATCTACCATTCCCGAATGTCCACTTGGTAGTCACAAATCAGACGGCTACAATCATCCGGTTGGGTAGATTTCGAGCTATGTTCCATCCACAATATAGCAAGCCATTCTTACGGTTCAGCGTTACTTAGATTATTCAATGAAAATTCCAAACTAACCACTTCAAGAAAGTAGAACACACGTGCGGATTCTTTTCAAAATCTCATATTCCATCGTACTCATACACGAACGAGTGGCTGAGATGATAAAAGGAAAAGGCAGCCGCTGTTACGACGCATGCAAGAACTTTCGAAAGCCCCAGTCGCTTTTGAAAGATTCCAATTACGGTATGGGAATGGATCCTTGGTGTGTCAAAATGATAAAAAGATAGTCGGAGTAGCCAGCACTAGTGGCTAAAGTCACATACCTTTGAAGATGCCTAATCAGTGCATGCCAATTCTTCAGCGTGCCAAAATGGTGATGTCAATACACGTGTAAAGCTCTGACAATACACGTGCCATCCACACTAGCCCACATGTCAAATTCAGATGGGCCACACTGGTGAGTCAACTAGAACTATGTGAAGTGGTTTGTAGATCTCTTAAAGCTTATGGAGTTCTGTAATGGATTCTTGTAGTAAGAATGACGTCCAGTTATCTATTAGAAATTTTATGTGTTTTAAGCTTATGTCAAACATTTTCATATTAGGGCTTGCTTTGTTAGGTGTAAAATGCATATAAATTATGGTAAACAAATAATGAAAATTTACTTTGGTATTGGCCTATGTTGATAAGTACAATTTTCTGAAAGAGATCTGGATTACTCATAAATTTTATATGCCTCATCATGATGCGTGTGTTTCATTTTTGTTGTCCATTCATTTTATCAGATTATTTTAGAGCATCAGCCAAAAATATAGACAATCTAAAACTCATATTATCCTCGATAAGCTTTTAATGATATGTATTCAATCCTTAGCATTGTGTGTGGTGTTGCCTTTTAGAGCCTTGTATCTGCCACATCTTTGAGCTCATGCCCTAAAATATCAAAAAATAAAAATAAAAAATAGACAATATATATATATATATATATATATATATATATATATATATATATATATATATATATATATATATATAGCGGAACGCTCGCCCTGTGAACTACTTTGCACGTACTACCTATCAACTTTTTTTGATAACTCATCATATATAATGATTCTCGAAAATTTAAACGGTCCACATGAAGCAGAGCCTCTTGAAACCCTCCGGTACCAATTTTTTCTTTGAACCAAAACTTCGATGGGCCATGAAAAATGTAAATAGTTTCTTCCCTTGATTCGCATTTCTTTTTGCTATGGCCCACAAGAATCTTAGATCAGAGTGAAAATTCACCTCTTCAGGTTTCATGGGATTCCACATCTTATGGACCGTTCGGATTCGACTCCCATGACACGTGTGCAAAGGTGCACTCGTGCCTAGGTGCACATGCGCACCTTTGCACATATGTCACAGGCGTCTAATTTGAACAGTCCATGTGATGCGGCATCCCATGAAATTCCAAAGGACCAATTTTCACATTGATCTAAAACTTTGGTGGGCCATAGAAAAGAGAGATGCAAATCAAGGAAGGAAACTATTTTCTTTTTCTATGGCCTACCAAAGTTTTGGATTAAAGTAAAAGTTAGGCCCTGAGTATTTTATGGGGTGCTGCATCGTGTAGAGACTGTTTGGATTTTGAACTCTTGTCACCTATGATAAGTTCTCAAAAAGTTTACACGAGTTCGGTGCCAAGCAACTCATCATTCGGCTACATGTGTGTATATCATGGTGGGGCCCATTTATTGTAATGTTGTGTTTTGATAGATTTTTTAGACTAAAATTTTCACTCAAAACCAAAGAACGAGCACACGTAAGCCATTCACCTTTTATGTAAATTTAAAAGCACCTCAAGAAAGTTATAATCAAGTAAGCTTTAAGTATCCTCAGTCTAATTCATTGATACAAATTTTCCAATAACTCGAAAGCTTATGTCATGGGCTGTCAGACAAACATCACACCAATCTAACAAATATTGACCATATACCTTAATATGGACAGTCATATTATTTTCAGAAACATAGGTCAAATCGACAATCGGAACCATCTATTTGCTAGTGGCCATAACAGATTGCTAATGACCTAAAAGAAATACTTTTTTTTTTTTTTTTTTTTTAAAGGTAATTGTAACCATTTCATGCATAGCTTGCAAAAAGGATTTTTTATATGGTAGCACTTGAAATGTGTTCCGGACGTAATAGACAGATCAGATTGTTCGAATGAACTGTCCAAATGGACGGTTGTACTTAGGGCACTGGAGCAATTCTCTTAACTAATCCCAGCCTTTTTCACACACTCTCCTGATGGGCTTTCAAGCCTAGCCCTTTTGAATGCCCAGCCCATATCAACCTTGAGCTAGAAATTTAGGTTCATTCGCTAATCGCTTGGCATAGGCTGAGTATAACGGCTAGTTAGCTTGACCCGACTAGTTTAGGATTTTCAAGGGCATGTTCGTCAAATATCATTCAAAATGAACAGTTGGGAGGGGATGCTAACCATCGGTTTAGCTGGGCCCTGCCTGAGTTTGAGAATGGCCAGTTATTTTTTAGGTGTCCCATCATCCAGCTGGGATGCATTAGATTAATGGACTGGATGGTGGTGAGACCTAAACAAATCAAGGGTAAGCGTCCTCTCTCAATTGTTCTCCATGGTGTGGCTCACCTGATTTTCGGGCCACCCTGATTTAAGGTCCTAGGGCCCAACATGGGAGGGGGCACCTGATGAACGGTTGGACGTCCTGCATACATCATATCAAGCTGTAACGTTACCGTGTAAATGAGTAGGATGGCGCATAAACTACATGGTGGGCTCGACACAAAGTCCAACAATGTGCAAGTACTCTCTACACTTTCCTGTGGATGTGGCCCACCAAAGTTACGGATCCAAACCTGGGGGCGCACCTGCTGAATGGGTTGGATTTTCGGCTTCTATCTTTCCTTTGGGACGCGGATTGCGTGTGGAACACACCACCGATTTGGTGTGTTGATGTGGAAAAGTTACGTGGCACCATGATATGTGTGTTATATTCACACCATCCATCCATTTTGCAAGATCATTTCAGGGCATGAACTTGAAATTGAGCAGATGCAAAGTTAAAGTGGACCACAAAACAGAAAGCTGCATGGACAATGGCACCCACCGTTGAACCCTTCCCAAGGCTTACCATGGTGTTTATTTGCCATTAGTGGGGTCACACCCATCTGGAAGAAGGGAAGACACAAATATCAGCTTGATCTAAGACTTCAGTAGGTCCTAAGAAGTATTCAATGATAGCCATTCAATTTATGGTGCTTTTTGCATTGTGGTTTACTTAATATTTGAATCTACAATATTTTTTGGATCATGTCTTTAAATTGTAAGATGGATATACATGATGAATATATGACCTAGAGTAGGTCATGGACACTTTCACGACCAAGATGGACCAGAAAAGGGCCGATTGAAGGCGAAAGTGTTCAAGACCATCATAAATGTAAAACAGTCATATCTCACCAATCGGAATAAGTCTCTCGACCTACTATATATGATTTTGGGTAGGAGAAGTTACTTTATTTAACTAACCCCACTATGCCGGGTTTCCCGGGTTGCCACACCAAATTTGCAAGATTCCAATTGACGTTTGAAAATCCTTTTTTATTTCATTTTTACTGTTTATAATAAGTTTTTGTTCATTCATAATTCTTGGTCCTTTAAGCTTTAGGAGTCATGCCCAACATTAAAGGGCTTACAAAAATTCAGAGAATAAAATGGTTAGGCCAACTTAGACACTAGTTTTGGCCAAAAACCATGAAGTCTAGTATAAATCATAACTATATATAAATATAGTAAGTTTACTATTTATAGCAAGTCATGTTTTTTAGAGAGTTTGACTTAAAGTTTGATTATGTAACTTCTTTCTAATTTTGATATAACTATTTTTTAAAAAAAATGTAAACTCCTTTATTTTTATCATCAATCAATTTATTATGAATTATTAGAAATTATTTTTTATTTTCTTACCTTGTGAACTCGAGAAATCCTTGTGAGGGGTCTAGAGAAACTCCATTGATGAGTAGTTATCCTTGAAAAAGGCAGTGATTGAATCATCATGTCCTTTCTTGCATTAATATAACATACAAATTATAGTGGGGTCACAAAACTTTACCAAGTCAATACATGGAGCCATGTCCCTTGTCGTGCCCAATGCTTATACAACTATTTTAGTCAATTAATAAAATTACGGGTGTTATGCTCACACTTTATTATTATTATTTTCTAAAGGTAACAGGTTCCGATCTGTCACACGCAAGTGACATCCAACCAAACCAACTTTTGTGCCGATCTTTTCAAAATGTCATATTCTATGCCACTTACGAAAAAGAGCGGCTATTAAATGGGGATGTCGAAGTAAAATACAAGCGGCATCACAAGATAAGAACTCTCTCCTCCCATGTCGCTATTGAAGTATTTCAATTTGGGACAAAACTGGAACCTTGGTTGGTCAAAATGACAAAGAGAGAGAAGCAAGCACAAGTGGCCAAACCGACTGTTAAGATTCCTAACCTGCATGCAATGACATGCCAAACCCTCAACGTGTTAAATAGTAACCTACAGGATTCCTAAGCCCACACACGTGAAGAACTTTGCCTTCCGACGAGCAAGCCCAGCCATATCACGAACATGTCATACATGTGCTAGATTAGATGGGCCACACCGGTGCTAGATTAGATGGGCCACACCGGTGCAGAGCATAAATTTTAGAGGGATTTAGAATCATGTGGATTGGTGTGGAGATCTTGTTGAGATTTGTGGTTTTTCATGTGGATTTTTATTTTGTTGTTAAAATGCTTTTTGAAAATTTTAAATTAAAAAGTGTAGTGTGTGTTTTTGTCTTGCATCAAAAATAAAAATAGAAAAATTGTGGTCTATATGTAAAGGTGTGTTTAATATTCTTACTTGGAGCTAGCTCTGAATATTGAGATGCTTGGGTTATGCATTGGAGCGCGCATGCACTCGGGCACAGGCGAGGATGTGAGCAGTGCGCATCGTGTCATGGAGTGGTCACTCCCTTAATGGCTACCTAACAATAGTCTACTCCACCATTCTAATCCAAATTATAATCATCTCAAACATATCTCTCTTCATCCATTACATCCTAATTTACTTTATTTTATTTTAATTTTCAATATTGCCAACACATTTTTCCAACGGAACAAAATTTTTAGAGTTGTTTGGTAGGATCCTGTAGGATGAGTGTAGAATTGTTAAAAGATTGTAAACTATTCTCGATGAATACCACCCGAATTCATCCTAATTACTAGTGTAAAGTGGCTGGAATGAGAGCTCGTCATTTACAAGGCACTTCACTCCATTTGGTACCTTGGATTATGTGGTAAATGAGTGTATTTTAAATCTAAATAGTTAGTTTTTGCAATTTATAGTTTACCGAATGAAATAATCATCATGATTGAATCTCACCGTTAAAAACTTCATGGGGCCACTGGAATGTTTATTAGCCATTGAGCCTGTTGATAAGGTGACAACAACTAATACGAAGAGACCACGTAAATACCAACTTGATCCAAAAGTTTTGTGGCTCATAAGAAGTGTTTAATTAATCACCACTACTTCCCGAGGTGTGGTCCACATGAAATTTGTATCCACTGTATTTTTGCTCTCATGCCTTAAATGACCCGGAGAAACGGATGGGCCGCGTCGTTATAATAAAAATACATTACTGTGGGCCCAGAGTCACTGACGGGGAGTCTAATGAGGCGGCGTCCTATCTAATAAGTCCCTGTCAACAAATAGCGGTCTGACGACTCACAGTATTCAATACATGTGGAGCCAGGTTTGATCCATTCGGTTTTGAGGATTTGGAGGCTGTATATGTCCTCTACTGAGGACAACGATTACGTTTATGAACCCTACGTAATTAAGGCTCGGTGGGACCCCCTTTTTTTTTAAATTTCAAAGCGTCCAAGAAAGTACGCGGATTTCCTGCGTATGGCTTTTGCAGGAATTTTCTGTGCTGGGATGCTAGGTGGGTCCTTCGTGATGTTTGTGAGAAATTCATACCGTATTCATTTTGAGATATCATTTTAGGATATGAGACAAAAAATGAGGTGAATCCAAGACTCAAGTAGGCCGCACGGGAGGAAACGGTGGAGATCCAGTGACCACAGTTTGAAACATTCGTAAGGCCACGAAGTTTTATATTAGGCTAAGTTTTTTATATTCTCACTTCATCCAGTGGGAATGACCTTATAAACGCTTTGGATGGGTATCAAGGTAGATGTCAGGAAGGTTTCAATAATAGGAAACTCTTTCGACGGTTTTCCCTTTGCTGTGGCCCACTTAAGTTTTCGATCCACCTAATTTTTTGTCTCATTACCTAAAATGAGCTCTCAAAAAGGATGCACGGTGTGGATTTCTCACAAACATCATGATGGCCCCCACCTAGCATCGAAGGGCTTCCGCGGGAAATCCGCGTCCGGCTCCAAAGGGGAACTCCAAGTTTCGTAGGCTCGAGTACATGTATAGTATCCTCGGACCCTCAGCATAGGTCCAGTGATCCAGACCGTTGCTCTGATGGGCAAATTTAAATAGACCCTACGCCAAAGTATGAACTCTGTCCGTTTGCGGTAGAAAGTGGGATGATACACTGCCCTTCATCCAAGGGCCTGATGGGTACTTGGGAAGCGGAATGCGTCATATCCCAGCCCGGACATAAATCGGTCCAGGCAGAGGCTCTGTGGGTTCAACATGATGTCTGGTTTTTATCTACACGGTTCATTCATTTTTCCATATCATTTTAGGTTATGAGCAAAAAAAATAAGGCAGATCCAACGTTGGAGTGGACCACACCATAGGTAGCAGCAGTGATAATAATGCCCACATTGAACATTGGTGGGGCCCACCTTGATATTTATTTGAAATAGACGCAGATTAGATGCTAACCCCATCACGACCTAGCTAGAGATGGACGGTCCAGTCAGGGTCTATGTGGGGCCATCTTGATATATGTATTTTATATGTCAATCCAGTTTTACAAATTATTTTAGGTGATGAGCACGTAATTGAGGTAGATTGAAAGCACAAGTGAACCACATCACATGAAATAGTGAGATCTGAACGCCTACTGTTGAAAACTCATGGGCGCCAAAAGTTTGGATCAAGTCATGTGACCCAAGTTAAGTGGCAGATAAGCATCACGGCCTGTGGGCCCTAGCAAGGTTTCAACAGCGGGGTCAGTGTCACTAATGCTTCTTGTGATTTGGTACACTCTAGCCTTAGATATTTCTCTTTTGCCCTGAAGGAAACTTTCAAAATAGATGAACGGCTTGGATAAAACACATATATAATGGTGGCCCCACATAGCCTCAATCACCTCTAGATAGGTCCTGGTGAGATAGTACCCAATCTGCGCCCATTTAAATCCAAGTAGAGCAGATTTAATCCAATCTAATCTCTCTAAGTTTTCCTTTAAATTCATTCAAGAATTTGTTAGCCGAGCCCCAGAGTAGGTCCCTTCATTATTGCGGTATGCAGGACCTTAAAAAAGGCTTGTCTTAACTGTAATCCATTAATGATCTCAATTCAACAGGAGAAGACAGTGATTTAAGCTTTAAGGACAATGTATTGCATATGTGATTGAGCCTGATGTTAATTTTATTTTTTATCTTCCAGTTTTTAATGTTATTAGTGAGATATTTTTCTGATAAAGTATACAATCATAGGACCCAACCATACATTGCACTTACTAGCAAGGACAATGGCAATACGACTCTCAACTATTTTATTAAGGGAAATTATTAATTAGGTCTAGCCGCCAGCACTATATTATAATGCAAACGAGTTGTGTGGGGTCCACCATGATGTGTTGATGATATCCAACTCGTTCATCTTGCAGGCTATGCCTTGTTTGTGAGTCCGGTAAACCACTTGAGCAGATTGTTGGGAGGGGATGCCCTCCCTTGATTCTTGTAGAGGGCCATTCATCATGTATATGCCATCCAATCCATTGATATGAAACATTCCCAAAAATGTATGTCCCCCTCACAAAAATCAATGTTAGTCGCTCCCTCCCAACCGTTCTACTCATGTGGCCCACTCAAGTCATGAATTAACCTATTTTGGGCCCTATGGCCGAATGAAGTGCGAGTTAGGGATGTACATCGAACCGAGTCGAGTCGAGGTGGGCCAAGCTTAGCTTGACTCGTCCACACTATACTTGAGTTTAAGCTCGAGCTCGCCCTCGCCCTCGAGCTCGACATTGAAGCTTGGCTTATTTGCCAAAGCTTTCGAGTCGAGCTAGTGGTTCGAGTCGAGTTGAGTTTATCTCGAGTCGAGTTGAGTTTACCTCAATAGGGTAAGGGAAAGAAAAAGAGAGAATGGGGACGGGTAGGATCGAGTAGAGTTTTTTAGTAAAAACTTTTAAGTTTTAACTACTTTTTTTAAAAACTTAAATATATATTATATATATTTAATATTAATATAATATATATAATATATATTATTAAAATATATTACTCGAGCACGAGCTTAAGCTTTGAATTCGAGTCGAGTCGAGTCGAGTTGAAATACACCATGGTTGAACTTGGCTTGAACTCAACTCGGGTTTTAGTAAACAAGCTTGACTCGCATTAAGTTGGCCTTTCAAGCCGAGTCAATCCAAGCTGAGTCGAGTTGAGTCAAGCGAGCTTTTCGAGCTAGCTTAACTTGTGTACAGCCCTAGTGCGAGTGGATGTCAGTGACATTTCGTGGTGAGCCCACAAACTTAGTCTTCGATATAATTATAGTAGAAACGTTGCACTATATGATATCCCATTTATTATTGTAAAAGAATGACTAACTAAGCTGAATTAGACTTGTATATATAGTTTAATAACAACATTAACATCTTCAATTTCATTTTGTTCACTTGCATTGCATCGGTAGAAATAAGAACATATAAGAAAGTACACCAAATTCAAATCTCCACAGGCTGCTATAACAAAATAATAGCCGAACATGCCGATGGTGATCTTCATTGGCTAACTAATTCCGTTTGCCATTCTTTCCAGTGTTGTTATAGACGATTGAAATGACAGAACGGCTAAGATGGCTAACGACGGTGACTGTAACGAAGGAATGAGTAGAGCCGTGTGAGAGAAGGATAGAGAAAAGGATGGGTGCTATTGACTTGTAAGTCTCACCAGACGTGACTCTTCCTTCACCATTTTCTGTCGAAAGATTGCAATTTTGATACGAAAATAGAAGAAAGAGACAAGAAAGCAACCATTAGTGAACGCGCTACAAAAAAAGTCTACCATGTGCATGCCATGCCATGCCAAACCTTCTATGTCCTGAAATAGTGACCCATCATGTGTAGAGATCTGACCATTGATGCACAAGCCCACATGTGTGCTAGATCATATGTGCTACACATGTGAAGATACTTCTAGTGGGACCTAGAAGTACTTGGGTAGTCGAGTCCCTCGTTCGTCGAAGGGGTTATGATCTTGGGTGCCTTATGTTCAAGGATTAGGCTTGAAGAAGCATTTAAGCTATAAAATATTAGTTTGCTAAGGAGCCACGTCTGTAGAGCGCAGCCCATGTGCATACAACCTCACATTATAAATTGCCAATATAGAATAAATGCATGAGATCAGATGGGCCACAGAAGTTGCAACTTCTAACATAAAAACAAATGGATGGTGTGACATGTCATATCATACCATGACCAACGATGATTGTACAAATAAATAGACATGCATTTATTAGTTTCGATCGGTGTTTTAATAAGTGAAAATGGAGTAAATTCGTGGAAGGATGTTGCAATATTTGAGCCTGCCATATGGTGATATTATGGTTGTGCTGTTTGTTTAGTGTTGTTAACCATGAAAGCGATGAAGATACTACTCAAGTAGCTTCCATTACTTCAATAGGGTTGGCAGTAGGCGGAGATGGCTCGAGGAGCACTTCAGCTTGATTTGTTTTGGGCTAAGCTCGCTTGGCAAGCTTTCAAGCCTGGCCTGCTTTGGTCCAGGTTTGAGCTAGAGTAAGCCTTAGAGTTGAGCTTGAGCTTAAAATTCATGGTTTTTTTTTTTTTTTTTTAAATAAAATTAATCCATCCTGGCTTGAGCAGTGTATGGCATCTGGTTGGCTTGGCTAGGCTTGCTTAGGGTTTTTAAAGATATTTTTGTCATATACATGCATGTACATGCACACACGCATAAATACAAAACAATATCACATGGTAAAATTACCACCTTGATTTTGCTTATCTCACAGTGGGCCCGTAAAACTGGGGCCTTGGCACAACAAGTGGTGCTCTCTCTCTCTCTCTCTCTCTCTCTCTCTCTCTCTCTCTCTCTCTCTCTCTCTCTCTCTCTCTCTCTCTCTCTCTCTCTCTCTCTCTCTCTCAATGTAGCGAGTGTAGATATAGCTCCATAAGAAAAAAGAAATTGCTAAAATTAAGTTTATGAATAAAGTCTCCTAACAAAGTTGTTAGTATAATTTATATAAGTTGTGTAAATCCTAAATTTATAATTTTCCCCAAATAGTTAAGTTTTTTTAATAATAATTTTATTAAAAATAGTAGATGATTTTTAATACAATCTTTTCTATGAGTCCAATAAAGAGGTTAAAGTATTACAATATTCTCTGAGCCCTAACATATATTAAAAATAGTAAAACTGATAGCTTTTCAAAATAGTAAAATTTAACTTAAAATTCACTCATAAACAACTTAACTTTTAAAAAGTTGTTTGCATAGAATAGCTTTTTGGTATTAGCTAGCATGTAGATTTTTTTTTATTTTTTTTTTTAATGACATATTACACATGCAAAGCAAATAACCCATCGTAACCCAATTCAATCATTTGGTGAGCCCCTATACATATATTTAGCGCACACTATGAGCTATTTTTTTTTTTAAAATAATAAAAATGTCCCTTTTTTATGGGTAGGCCAATGAATCAGAGGTTAGGATTGTCTAACCAATCTGATTTTGGAACCATAGTAGTGGTTTTCACCATTTAGTTGGTTTATGGGAGCGGATTAGGTGTTGCATGGGTAACATGTTAGTGGATGTTACCCTAACCCTAATGGGGTGGTCCTTGATAAGTGTGTAGTATATTAATATTGTCTATCTGTCTTTCCAATCACATTTTAGGACTAGATCCTAAAACTTAAGTAGATCCAAATCTCAGGTGGACCACACCATTGGAAGCTTTGGTGATTTGCCATTAAAAACTGATTGTGGGCTATAAAAGTTTTGCATCAAGCAGATCTTTGTACGTTCCCTTCGTGCAGGTTAGTTTGATCTTATCAACAGGTTGGATGGAAAATAAAAAATTATGGTGGGCCTTAGGTGGTTTTTAACTGTGATAATTCAATCACCATTGTTTCGTGGTGTGGTCCACCTGAGATTTGGATTGTTGGTATTGTCTTAAAATGATTTGAAAAAATGGATGAATGGTGTGGATATATAACACATTCATCAAGTTGGGCGCCACGGTCAAGGTAACACCGACTAACCTATTACCCAGGTAACACCTAATCCGCTCTCATTTAGGGCTATTTGGTTACTATCAAATAAGTGGCTTTTTTAACTTACATAAGTTGATAAGTATTTTCTTAAATAAATTAGTTTGGTTATTAAACTTAAATTTGTAACTTTTTTAGAAAAAAAAAAAGTAAAGGTTTTTTTTTTTTTTTTTTTTTTTTTTTTTTTTTTTTTTTTTACTATTAATATTCAACTTCTAAAAGTAAATTATTTCCTTCATTTTCATCGGTGACACAACAACTTAAAAAATTATTTAAGGAAAAATATTCTTTATGGCCATGGACGGCTTCTAAGTTCATGAGATTGGAAAATCAGCCAATGAATGGGTAATTGACCTAGTGGGCCTCATATGATGATGGCCCATATTGAGGTGGACCCACATGATGTACAATCCACATCAAATATCCATCCTTAATGATGAATGACTCACATCCAAGGCGAGCCCTGCATGATAGGTAACTTACATTAAAGGTGGGGCCCACATAATGGGCAATCCACATGAAAGGTGGGTTCCACATAATGGAAATTTAATAATGGCGTGCCCCACATGTGGATGATCTACATCAAGGTGGGCCTCACATGATAGAAAATTCACATCAAAGGTTGGCCTAATGATGAGTGGCACGTATCTAAGGTATAACCCACATGATGGATTACCCACATTGGAGGTGGGCCCACATGATGGACGGTCCATATCAAAGGTGGGCTCCACTGATGGGCAATAGATATTGAAGATGGGCCCTACATGATGGACAATAACATTGATGGTGGGCCCCACATGATAGATGACTGACATAAAAGGCGGTCCCTGCCTAATGAACTGTGCACATTAAAGCTTGGGCCCTAATGATGAATGACCCACAACCAGGTGAGCCCTGCATGATGGATGACCCACACCAAAGGTGAGGCCCACACAATGAACGATCCATATATTTCAAAGGTTGGCCCCACATGATGGATAATGTCTATGAGGGAGACCAAACAGCTTTCAGAATAATTACTTATAATAACAAAATATGTTTTTCTACTTTTTGGATGATAATTATGTTGTTTATGTAGAGAAGTTCATATTCTCATATTACAAATTTATAATTTTTATAAAAAATAACGAAAGAAATCAAAATATTAAGGACAAGCTAAAGCACTTGTGATCACGCTGTCCTCAAAGCTCTATTCGTCCTTTCTCAAATTAATTTAGACTACTGACAGGTTACAAGCAAATAACTTATAGGATTTGACAAGCGTGTGTGGTTCTGAGTTCAAAAAACAAAAAGAAACTACTATTGGAACTCTGTAAACACAGTTTGCTGGAAGATAAAAAAATTTAAAGAAAAATTTCCAAATCATAGAGAAATTTAGAAAAGAAATCACTCGCTTAGACCACTGCATTGACTTATCTCCTAAGGACTTGCTAGCTTAGGTTCATATTGAACCTTACTAGCTTAATCAGAGAACTTTTGGAGCTTTAATTACTGGTTCATATAAGAGAGTGATTCAAGTGGCTTGTGATGATGAAATGAACCATTCAAGCTTAGTTTATATAAGCCAGGATAACTGGACATTTTGGTTTAAGGTCATAACTCTAATTGATTGTTTACGATTGTTGGTGAGAAACTAGCCGTTATTTTACAATTTCTGACCATTTTTCATGTGGGAAAACCAGCTATATGTTAGCCGTTTAAACTCAGTGGCTAACCATTTATGACTGTTGGGCTAGGTAAGGTCATAACTCTAATTGATTGTTTCTGACTGTGTTGAGGGTCGAATATTATATATTAGACCCCAATTATTACCTGCTTTTACAAACATGATACTGTTTATTGCAATATTTTAATTGTGTTTGTGCTGCAAGGTAAATTTAGGAGAATGGACTGAAAAATGGTACTAAAAGTATGAAATTAATGATCTAAAGTCACCAAAGTAAGGGACGGACTCCAGGGGACCGAGATCGAGGAACTTACACGCTAGAAATTTGAGAAAATCAGGCCACTTACGTTAAACGGGCCCAAAAAATCTTCCAGAATATAAGATCATAGGGTTCCCACCATCCGTTCAGTTTGAAACTTCATATATGGCCTGAGAACCATAAATTAACCGTATAAGTTAAATTTCAACCATTGGATCCTTGTGGAAATATCCCAACAGATAGATCAACCCTTAAAATCCTGATTTGAGGCCCGCCTAGTATCTGAAAATGCTTCAATTTTGATCTCGACACCTTAAATTATGCAGAGAAACGAATGGACAGAGCGGATTTTGGATACACATCACAGTGGACCCTACGTGTGCATCATACATAGACAGTGCACACGTGCACTGGCCGTGCACTAAATCTCACAAAGTCGGTCAGCGCACGCTGACGGACTTAAAACCAAAATTTTTTTTAAAAACAGACAATGTCTTTACGCTGTCCGTCCATTTTTTAACTATGGGCCCCACCCATCTCACATCTATAAGATCAGGACCATCCATTCACACTATAGGAGGCAAGACCCTAGTCTAGATTTCCTTTTTGACTTATACACATGTACACACGTGGATCGTTTGAAAACGTAGGATGCACGACGACTTGAGTTGATACAGTGGGCCACGATAGAACCTATCAAAACCACCCTTCCCCGACTGATTTTTCGCCAGAAATCCAATGGATGGGGTGGATTCTTCCAAAAACACTACTGTGGGGCCCACCGAGTATCATAGCGTACTCTGTTTACACAGCCTTTGCATTAGGAAAATCTAAAATTTTTGACCCTTTTTGACCCACTATAGTTGATCATATTGATGATCCAAACCGTCCATTGTGTAGATCATCCAAAAAAGCACCAAGGGACATTATTTCTTTGAAAAAAAAAATGAAAGGAAAGTGGGCATTTTCACCGCTACTTTCATGGTTGCGTAAACAGGGTATGCACAAACTGCTTGCTACAGAATTTTCTACCGCCTGTTGCTACATAAGGAAGACTTCCGCATGAAGTTTCTTCACTCCAACCGACTCCCTTGGGGGTTCTATATAAAGGAGAGGAGAAGAGAAAGAAGGGCATCCATCCTGGGACGTTTTACAAGAAGGAGAGATCAGAAGTTTTGTTTTTTGTTTTTTAGTTTTTGTCTTTGTTTAAGGGAATTAGCCCAATCATGGTTGGGTAAACCTCTTAATTAGAACTAAGAGGTGAAGCTTCTAGTGAGATGGGTGATTTCTATGGTCTTAATTTATGTTGTGAACTAATTTTGATTATAGTTGATTAATATGAATACTTCTAGTTTTTAATGGTTTGTTGTGACTGAAATTATAATAAGTCTGCGATAGCTTTGAATATTTCTTTCCATTATTTGATTGTGAAGATAGGAAGCCTCGTTGTTTACCATTACCCCTTGAACATGGTTGGATGATGGAATCCTTCCTAACATTCGTACATCTCCCAGATTGATTGTAAATTGATTAAATTTCGTTGTTTGTTTTGTCTCATGCGCATGGTTTTGTGATGGAATGGAGACTAATTTACATCTTTCTCATCTTTTGAAAACTAGATCAAATGAAGTTTAGATTGAGTTGATATATCTTTCAACTGAATGAAGATGCTACTCGAAGTCCAGTTGAGTTCATGAATCAAGCAAAGATCTCTTTGATCTCTACAAGTGGATCCTCTGAAACCCTTAATTTCCTACCTTTAAAGTTTCTAAAGTTTTAGTTTACTATTTCACCATTATTCCTTCAATTATTTGTGATTTAGATTTAATATTCTTCTACTTTTAGTTCTGATTACTTTTAGATTACATATAAGGTTCAGTCTCTGTGGATTCAATCTCTATTTTACTGAGATTATTACTACATCACAATCTTATACTTGGGATGTGAACAAGTTTTTGGTGACTGTAGGTAAGAAACTAATAGTTATTTAGCAGTTTCTTACTATTTTGCATGTGAGAAAACCAGCTGCATACTAGCCGTTTAAATTAAATGGCTAATTGTTTATAACTGTTGGGATAGTCACATGCATTAGTTTTTGCATGGTTCAATTTATTACTGTATGAGCAGTTACACTAGGCCTCTAAAATGACTAATTTTAGCTCCTATATAAGGTAGATAGGTCTTTCTCAGACCTCTTAATCACAAAACTCTAGCCATCTAACATATTTTTATTAGTTACTGTCACACTTATCTTACACATGTTCACATAAGGTCACGAGGGAGTGACCCATTTGTGACATGGTGCGAAGTACAAAGTGCAAAGTGTACTACTAGTGTTAACCACATTGCCTCACATGCCCATGCGGTCACACTCAACTCATGACTGTTACTTTAAAATACACAAATCTTGGTACTCATCGGATTCACTGAACAAATAATAAGGTACTTAACACCATATTTATTAAGATAAAATTTTCTTATCTCCTTTTCGACACGAGACAATTCCAATGCCCAAAAAATTAAAAGTTTTTAAAAAATAGCTTATATAAAGTAACGATCCAAAGGCCCCCTTAATGTGAGTTAATGTGTGACAGGCAGAATTCAATACATGCGTGATTTGCTCCGCTGCGGACAAAACCATTACATTTATGAACACTGCATAATTGAAGCAACGTAGGACCGGCTTTTTTATGGCAAAGCGCAGAAACAAGTCGACGTCACCCTAACAAGCTATTTGAGGTAGCACCACGAAGGAGAAACAGGCTACACGTAATCAACTTGTAAGGAGAAACTCTAGTATCCTGGATCGCAGGATATTTTATGTATTCTGAGCCCACTAATGTTCTAGTGGTCCAAAATGATGATATGATAGGTGACTATAAACTGAATAAAAAATATTGTATCTTTGACTGTCTGATTAGAAAGGGTATTATGGGCACTGCTGCAACCCATACCTCTGTCATTGCTTGGTTCACATTGTGAAATTTGATTGAATGATTGGATGCTCTCTGGCATTAATTGGATAGCTAGCTGTGGTCAGAAATTGACTAGATTAGATGGGACAGCTAGCTGCTGTCATGTGGATTGCCAATTGGTGGATCTCTTACTTTGGGGCCCACTTTGATGTATTTACATTAAATCTGTGTCATCCATATTTTTCAGCAGCTCATTTTACCTCATCATACAAAAATGAAGTATGTTTAAATCCCAGGTGGACCAAACCATAGGAAACCATAGTGATTGACCATTAAAAACTTTTTATGATCCCTAAAAGTTTTGGATCAAGCTGATATTTATATGGTCCCTTCATCCTGTGTTTGTGGCCTTGTTAATGAGTTGGAGGCAAATAAAATTTTTATGGGCTCTCAAGATGTTTTTAATGGTGAGTATTTAATTGAGTTGTTTATTGTGGTATATGCTTCACTTTTGATTTAGATTTGCTCCATTTTTAATATCATGCTCTAAAATGAGTTATTAAAAGGGATGAATGGAGCATATTTAAAGAAGATACAACAATGTGGGTCTCACCGACAAGGATTCACCAAAGCCACGCCTCTTCACGTGGGTCTCATATATGATAGTGGCTTGCCATCTAATCAAATTTCATTAGATCGTGCATATACATTGATTGGTACCAAATCCACATTTATCTAACCACCAAATTTAAAGATGGTTATTGGACAATTAAAAGTGATAATAATCTAATGACCTTAATTTCAGTAAAGGAATAAACAAGTCCACATATCAATGTTAGGATTGTTCAACAAATATGATGTTGGGACTTGACTTAACCTCAGTGGTTTCATAGTTTAACTTAAGTGGTTTCATAGTTTAACAGGCTCAATTTGATTTAATACATGCTACCTTTACGATTTCTAAGTGCTTACCTCGTAAGCATGATGTGTAGTCAAAGTATTAAACAACTTTCTCTTAAAAATTATAGGGATATGACACGTGATGATATATATATATATATATATATATATAGAGAGAGAGAGAGAGAGAGAGAGAGAGAGAGAGAGAGAGAGAGAGAGAGAGAGAGAGAGAGAGAGAGAGAGAGAGAGAGAGAGAGAGAGAGGTAAAAAAGAAAAGAAAAGAAAAAGAGAGATGGAAAGGAAATGAAATTCTTGGGCATGGTCCACCCATAGTTGGACCCACCATATCAATAATTTCGACCACTGAACCATGGGACCCACTTGTAATATCTAAAAGCCAAAGCATACAATACATTTAGAACCATCTTATTATTGTAACCAAAAAAAAAAAAACCTAATTAAGCACTCGCTGATTTAGACGTGTTTAGTTCAATAACAACTTGAGAATCTTCACCTTTTACCTCTGCAATGCCCTTGTAACGGTAGAAATGCGCGCACACAAGAAAATACACGAAATTCAAAGCTCCCATGGCTGCTATAACGAAATAGAAGTAGTCAAGCTTGCCGACGTTGATGTTGTCTGCTAACCAGTTCCGTCCGCCATTCTTTCCGGTGTTGTTATTGACAATGGCGACGACGAAACTGCTAAGATAGCTGGAACCGGCAATCCCACAAAAGAAGACCGCAGTAGCGATGCTATGCATGTGTTCCGGGAACTGTCTGTAGTAAAACTCTATCTGCCCAATGGCGTTGAAGGCTTCAGCCATGCCCGTCAGTGCCAGCTGTGGTGCCAGCCACATTACCGAGATGGGTGCGATCCCATCTGGCCTGTTGTGTGAGATAGCCGAATTTCTCCTCTTTTCTTCCACTAACCCAGCGACCACCATCGCTAGGATTGAGATTGCCATTCCAATCCCCATCCGTTGGAGGAGTGTGATCCCGCCCCGTTGCTTTGTGGTTTTTCGAGTGACGGGTACGATGACCCGATCATAGATGATGATCCAAAACGTCAGCGAGAGCATGGTTATGACGCCGAGGGAGCCGGCAGGGATCTGGAAGTTGTGCCCGAGGTGGCGGTCCATCTTCAAGGCCTGTGATATGGTGAACGTTCCTTGTTGGACATTGGACATGAAGCAGATAATGCCGGAGACCCATATTGGCACGATTCGGATGATACATTTGAGTTCTTCGATCTGTTGGATAGTGCAAAGGCGCCATGGATTTGTAGAACCGTCTGGCATTAGTTCCACATCGGTTATGATGGCAGCTTTGTTTAGGAAGCTGAAGTAACACGATCATAGTATTAGAATTCTTCTCACCGGTCGTGAAAAATGATTTGCATGCACTCACTTGTTGGACTTGATCATTAATCCCAGCCATCGGATTAATGGTTATATATTTGGTCCATTTGGACCCTAACTATTATAAAACATTTGCTCTTATGTATCCAAATGAATAGGTGTACATGGTATGGTATAAGGCCCACCTACTGAATCGAGTGGCATGGTTTGTGCCGGAATATGGCCTATCACGCTTGCTCTTATTTTTCAGGTGCTATGATCGCATGAAGTCCAACTATCAATATCTAACAACTTAATTCACATCATCTGCTTGCTACAGCCGGAAAATTCGCTAATCAGCTGCTGACTAGTTCAGTAGCAATCTAGCCATTGAAGTGACATCACTAGGTTTTGTGATCCCCACCATGATTTATGTGTTGTATCCGCACCATCCATCCATTAGGAGAGACCATTTTAGGGCATGAGACAAAGATTAAGTCAGATCCAAAGCTCAAGTGGACCCACCACAGAAAGTGGAGATTGAACGCCACCATTAAAAACTTCCAGAGGCCACAAAAGTTTTCGATCAACCGATATTTGTGTTTTTCCTTCGTCTTTGTATTTATTGACTCATAGACAAGTTAGACATCAAATAAACATCTTGGTGGGCCGTAAGAGGGAAGCAATGGTGGGTGTCACTGTCCCACTGATTTTTTATTTTTATGTTGGGGTTCACTTGAATTTTGGATCCGCCTCAAGATCTCATGACTTGTATAAAATGATCTCTCCAACTGGATGGACAGTCTGGATACTATATATATATATATATATATATATATATATATATATATATGGGAAAAGGTACTATGCCTTATCGTGAGGTCGAGCTGTGTGGGCCCCACCGTGATTCGTGTCGACCATCAACACCGTGAATTTGATGGGTCCCCTTTAAATTATGGGATACGCCAAAAATCAGCCGTAAACAGAACTCATGTGGGCCATACCAACTAAAATCATGTGAAGATACCGTTAAAACATATGAAAGCACTTGGTGGAGCCCACCTGAGTTTTGAATGCTGTTGCAACTTGGTATAACCCCTAATCCTAGTGGGACACACATAATGGATGGGCTGGATTTGCAAACCACATCTCGGTGGGATCCAAAAAATGATTATGAATGTTTTAATGGTGCACGGCCCCTCTCCACTTCTGTATGTGGTGTGGCCGATAAAAGTCACGGATTGACTTGATTTTTGAAACCTAGGTCCACGATGGAATGATGCATCTGATTGATGGGGCAGATTTTCGAAACACATCACGATAGGGCCCACACAGCTCAACCACATGGGACGGAGCCGTGAGCTCGAGCGCAAAGTACCTTTTCCATATATATATATATATATATATATATATATATATATATATATATATATATATATGGAAATGGTTCAATGCCGTGGATTTCACTGGACCTTCCCATGAGGTCGAGCTGTGTGGGCTCTACTGTGATGCATGTCGAACATCAAGACCGTGCATTTGATGGGTTCCATTTAAATTATGGGATATCCCAAAAATCAGCCGTATATGGAACTCAGGTGGACCATACCATCTAAAATCCTGTGAAAACAGGCCTAAAACATATAAAAGCACTTGGTGGATCCCACCAAAAATTTGGATGCATCTAAAACTTGGTCTGACCCCTCATCCAAGTGGGACACACATAATGAATGGGCTGGATTTGTGAACCACACCTCAGTGGGCCCCATAAATGATTATGAATGTTTTAATGGGAGGGTAGCCCCTCTCAACTTTTTCCCGTGGTGTGGCCCACAAAAGTCATTGATTGACTTTATTTTTAAGCCTGATGCCCACCATGGAATGGTGCATCTGACTGATGGGGTAGATGTTAGATAAGCATCACAGTGTGGCCCACACAGCTCGACCTCATGGGAAGTTCCTATGAGCTCGACCCATTGAACCCCCCCCCCCCCCCCCCCCCCCACACACACACACACAAAAACCTAGTGATGTCACTTAAGTGGCGGGATTCACTACCGAACCAGACAATGTCAATGACAACTTGGACCAATTACTATATATGTCTCGGGCATTCTTCAGGTGGGTCCCACCTAGTATGTCCGCCTAAAAATCGAGGCTGGTCCAGCTATGGAAATGCATGAACAGGTGGCCAAGTTTTTAATTTTTTTCATATAACACACATGGCTAGCCCACCTGAGGATCCAAGCCATTCATCAAGTGAGCCCAGCTGGTCTGTTATCCCAAAAATAGGCAAGTTCGGTGCACAAGTGGACAACACATATTACGTCGTATGTTGACCATAGGCCAAGATTTTGTTTTTTTTTACCGCTCATTTTATTTTCTATACACGCCTGCCTAGCCTACCGGACGATTGGACCTGCCGGATTCTTGGTCCACACATGCCACATTCACGTCCCTTGAATTGTAAACCATGCGAATGCTCACGACGCCGGCTAATTACCTGAACTGATGAGTGAGGGGAAGCCTCGAGGCGGCAGGGCCCGCGCCGTTGTGGGCCGGATCGTAGAGCACCCCCAGCTGCTGGTCAGGAGTTGGGAGCGTAAGGTGGCGCTTCTTGTATGCTGCAACGATCACCTGTGCAAAGCTGGAGAAGACACTGCCGCGGGGCGGGATGTAGATGTAGACCTTAGTCCCGAAGAAGAAGAGGGTGATGGAACAGAACATGAGGAAAGTGGGAATGCCCAGGCCCAAGGCCCAGCTCACACTATCTTGAATATAGACTACCACAGTCAGTGCTACCATCAGAGAAGTTGTGAAGGTGAAGTAATACCAGTTGAAGAAGCTCTCTATCCCTCTCCTTCCCTTCTCTGTTGTGGGGTCGAACTGATCAAGGCCAAAGGGGAGGTTACATGGCCTGATCCCACCGGCTCCGATCGACAAGAATCCCAACGCTATATATAGGACGCCGAGCTGACCCTTGGTGGGCCCCACGCATGGGCCATCGTCTGGGTTGCAGCTCGGTGGCCTTAGTCCCGGTATCACAGCCGTTAGCGTTAGCGTCGCCATTCCCTGTCAATGACCCCAGATAACGGTTGTTTTCTATCCAAACGTCGGCTTAGCAAAACCAACCAAAGGAAAGTGCATGTGTTTTGCCTTTTCTTTCCACGTGACTGTGAGATTAGCAATAAAAAGTGGGGCCCACCATGATGTGTGTGTTACGTCTATTCCATCCATCATTTGCGTCATTACGTGAGCCAAGAAATCAAGACAATCGAAAATAAGTGGACCAAACAAGGGAGATGTGTTGTTCACCGTATAAACTTTCCCAGGGCCCACCGTGATTTTTACATGCCACCAACTCATTCACAGGTGACTCCCATCATGGTCAAGTGACAAAAGAAGTATCAGTCTGATGTAAAATTCCAAGTTCCCCATCCCCGCTTTTCTTTGTGGTATGGCCCACTTGGGTTTTGGACCGGCCTTATTTATTGGGCTCACATCAAATGATGGATAGAATAGATGACACATCACGATGGGCCACATAGTTTTTATTATGCTCATAAATTTCTGATCGATGAATTCAGTACCGACAACCTCCGTAGTATCTTATTTTGACTCCTAACGCCTATATGTCAAGTTCCGATGAGACAATCTGTCCTACCGTTGTAATATTGTCTGCTTTGGAGTCTCCACCACATGACTTTAATATGCGTCATAACGGTTAAGGGGGAGCCTTCACATATAATCGCGACTTCGAACGACTATCCAAGCGATATGGGACAGAGTTTCATCTACCGTCACTCACAATAGTAGCTCACCCAAGTACCCAATCCCGCCCATATCACGCCTGCCTACATTAGAGCAGGGACCAAGGCATCATAATCTGCCACTGTTGGAATAGAATTGTCCTCGGCTCTGATAGTTTTTGTTATATAGGCTCGGGAATCTCATCCTAAATTTAAGTGCCATGATCCCCAGTGCAGGTGCAGCATAGCTTCAAGACCACATTCCTCCAATGATCTTAACCATCCAATTTTGACTGGTGAAACATCCATTCAACACCCACCAGATGGACGGTTAAGATCACCCTGCCAGTGGATAGATGATTCAAAATTGCAGAGAAGGAATACTTATTGGCTAATATGGTGAATATGAAAATGTATTTCTCGTAGCAACAGAATAGTCTATAAACTATTAGCCCATTTGGATGGTCTGATTTGAGTCGTACATCAGATGTGAGGCACCACAAGATGAATATGTGGTGGAATGCAGGTACAGTTTATTTTGCTTCTGTCGCGGCTCAGGATTCGGAATTTATTGCCGTCCAATGGTGCCCACATGATAGGATATATCCAATGACTTGAGCCATCTTTATTGTCGCTACTAAATAAATGGGTTATTGTCTTATACTGACGCTTCACTCAAGATGTTGACTTTTGATTTTTAATATTGAATAAAAGCCATCTCGGCAAAGCATATTCTTGTGGCTCGTATAGCATACAGTTTACAACATGGATGGTTCTGATTATCAAACTACTCAACCTCTAGTCAACCTAGTCCGGGCGACACACTCTGGTCAGTGCTCTGTGGGCCTCATCATGATGGATCTTTTTCATCCATGCTGTCCATCAATTCTTCCGGCTCACCTTAGGGTATGAGCCAAAAAATGTAGCAGATCCAACTCTCAGGTGGACCACACCACAAGAAAAAGTAGGGATTGAACGTTTACTCTTGAAAACTATTTGGGGCCACTGAAGTTTTGAATCAATCTTATATTTTTGTTTTCCCTTCATCCAAGTTTATATTATGTTACCAACAAGTTGGATGGAAAATAAACATTACAGTGGGCTTAGGAATTTTTTAACAGTAGATGTTCAATCAACAACGATTTCCAGTGGTGGGGTAAACCTGTGAATCGGATCTTCTTCATTTTTATACTCATATATTAAAATAATCCGATTCTTCATTTTTATACTCATATACTAAAATAATCTGAAAAAATGGATGGATGAAGTGGATAAAACAAAAACATCTGACATTGCGTGTGTAATTGTATACAATACGTGAGATCCAAGACACGAAGAAAGGCTATTTTAGTACATGCTGTAAAGTTCCTTTGTATTTGCTTATATTGTTATTAAGATTGCATTTCATATATTTGTTTTATTCTATTTAAATTTAATAGACATGAAGAGCCTACTTATATAAACATGTGGAAGCGTAGTAGTCGTACCAGTAAAGAAGCGAGGGATGCAAAAGCCAAGGTACGGAATCTGCCCCAGTAAGCGTCGGAGATGAATGCACCAGCTAGAGGAGCGAAGTTGGTTGTACCGGACCATATGTTTACAATATTGGTTGCGAACACCTGCTTTAGGTTGTATTGGGTTAGCAGATACACCATGAAGTTTGCTATTAACCCTAGCGTTGCCAGCTTCTCAAATGTCTCGTTCCCTGACATGAGTCGGTACTCCTTTTGTTAGAGAGAGGTAGAGATATATATACACCACTTTTCAAGAATATCCAAGCTTTGTAACATTTAGACTACATTATTTAAATCTACAAAATTTACATAACGCCACTCCAATCAATTTAAGTAATTATCACGGATGTGACTTACATTAGATTTGTTAATGGAATTAATTAAGGTCATGTCTTGGTGCAAGCAAGATGTGATGTTTATGTGAATTCTACCATATGAGACACCCTATTTTAAGCTAGGTAAGAAAATCAGCCTCATTTTTGGTTCAGCTAGATTAGATATTACTATTCAAAACAGATAATAAGAGATCTCCATACTTTGGAAATGAAAAGGTGATAGACATGACGTCTCACCCAGGGATAGCAACTCCAACTCTGTTGAGCTTTACAAACTCTTCAGAAGGCTTCTTAAAACTTATGGGGGATGAAAATAAAAATAATTTTTAATAAATTAATTGATGATAAAAAATGAAATTATAATCCTTTTAAATAATGAGCTTAAACTTAGGATAGAGTTTTAGACTCAAATTCCCTGCATGCTATAATAGACCATCATGATTCCCACTAGACTTCATGATTTTTGGCCAAAAATAGTATGTGTCTAATTTGGCATAACCATGTTATTGTCCTAATTTTTCTAATTCATTTTAATGTTGTGTGTTGATGCAAAAATTTGGTCGGCCCTCCCTCCACGTCTTCTGAAACTTGCACCAAGAGAACTGGTAAAGGTGACCCTGGCTAGGCCGGGGGACCCTCCGATGCATAAGTCAGGACAAGGGAATCAGAGTCTAAGTCGAGAGTAGAGGAGAGCACTTGATTTTGCGTACCTGTATATATGGCGTGATGCACTATTTATACTTGCCTGTACGATGGTCTGGATCCGATAATCTCGGCACTATTGGGGGGATTCCCGGATCGTGGAGATACCGTCCGCAATCTATCGATTCGTGTAGCGTATCAGGCGGATTATGCGTATCTGTGCGCAAAGTTATCGGCCACGTTCGATTATGACAGTTTCCATGTTCGGCGAATAGGACATGTGCATATGTTTGGCTCGGCTCAACGAATGGGACATACAACCAGTCCGACCCACCTGGTCGGCTCCGTTGATTCCTTCATAGTTGGCAGGGCTGACTTCGCTGAACAGTGTGGTCACGGCGTAAAGGGTCATCCGATCGGAGTATGGTCCCGAGTTGCATCTCAACCGTGTCGGCTGCTCGGGAGGGTTGCGTCTCGAAACGGATCAGAAGAATCACGCCTCGATTCGGATTTCCCATAACATTGTGCATGACTCTTACAACTAAAATGACCAAAAGTAATGACCAAATTAAAACTTATTATTTACAGTAAAACAAAAACAATATGAAGTTTCAACCATTGATATGACCAAATTTCATGAATTTGGTGTTGACAACTAGGCATAATAGGTTGGTTGGCTAAAGTAATTTCTCGTACCCAAAAACATATATGGTATATCCAAAATCTAACTTCAAGTAGTGAGGCATAATTGTTTTAAGGTTCTACGTGTCCTAATCACTTCCACCCCATTGGGCCCTCTCCGGTCTCTTTGCTATGAAAGTGTACACAATCTGCTCTACATCATTGACGTGGCTGATAACTTTCGACGTGGCTGATAACTTCCAACGTGTCATCTGTGTGGGATATCCAACCTATAGGGTAGGTTTGGTCCACTAGGAAAATCAGCCCCATTTATTTATCTAGCCGGCCATATCATAGTAAATATTATATAATCATTGATAAATTTATATAGTTCAACTGATGAGTGGATGAAGTCTTTTAAATGCATAAAGTGATCTTCACATAAAAGCACCTTGTTGGACGGATTAGATGTTTGCGTGAAGATACCAGCTTTAATGTTGTGGTCAGTAGATTAGATTCGACCTAGACGTTCTCATTATTAATGCACAGTGCCATACAAGTAATTGAAACATAAATTTTCAAAATTTTTGGTCCCTTTCCAGGTATCGTGATCCAAAAGGTTAAGATCGTATGACTATGTGCTCAAAAAATAAAAAAATATTCAACGGTCCCAGTTTGATGATGAGGCTTGCTGGTCCATGCACGCGTATGACCTTGCAAATCTACACAAAAGGACACTTGCCGATACGGGGGGATGCGTGCAAAATCCAAGCAGTGTATCATGTGGGCCCTGTGTGTATGCTCTAAATAAAGAAGTTTCACTGTCAGATGGGTCACAATGTAAGAAACAAATGAGTGCAAAAACAGTTTTCTTTAACCGTCCATTAGGTTTATTATGCTGTCTCCCGTATGAACAGTTAAAAGACCTAAATTTCGGATAAACGTATCTACATGGTGTGGCTGAAAATATGGACCGCTAGGATCTTTGTTACACATGTCATATTGGCTTGTGTTGTGGCGTGTAGATGTTATGGGATACACACGCGCGGGGGCTTAGGGATCTCGTGCAATTGTTGCTCTGCCGCAGTTGTGACGTACTGGCCTTCCTAACTGGTGATCCATACCGTCAATCTAGCAGAAATCACCACGGATGATGTAAAGTAATGGTTCTCCGTCGATCAGAGATCAGACCATACTAAGATGCTATCTGTCGACCGTTGCTTGTTATACATCCTTTTTGTGGCGTTGAAGATTTATTATTGTGAGAGTTTTTCAAATGGACCATCGACGTGGTAACCTATTAGATGAGCGGTGTAGATCACAAGTGGGGAGGGAGGAAGGGCGAGCAGTGCCTATAAACCGGCACGCTTCTGCTGTGTTCCGGTCTTTCCGGAGAGCGAGAGTAAATATCCACAGGAAATGACATTGCTACCCCTATTTATATACAAAACAGACCTTTTTCCTTTGCCATTCATACGCCTACGGAGAGAGAGAGAAAAAAATAAAATAAAATAAAAAATTGGCAGAAACGACAAAGGAAAAATGTCGCCGATTCTTTCAAAAACTCGAAAAATTAATGAAGCTTATTATCGAGACAATAACGAGATTTATCAATATTAATTATTAGTGAGGGTGTTATCAGAGAGAGAGAGAGAGAGAGAGAGAGAACGGGCATATCTGTGTGGGTACCCACCGTTATTTATCTGTTTATTTACATTGTTCAACTCTTTTCTTATACCATTTTAAAATATTATATCAAAAAGTAGACAGATCCAACGCTCAAGTTTACCACACATCATTAAATGAAAAGGAGTTTACTAGGATGCATTAAATGCACATTATTAAATTGAAAGAAGTTTATTGCGTCCGTCACCGCCCTTCTCTAGTAAGGAACGGCAGACCTGTGTAGGGACTCACCGTGATGTATCTGTTCTTTCACACCGTCCATACCTTCAATTAGACCATTTTAAGTAATGAACCAAAACATGAGAAAGATCTAACAGTCAAGTGAAACACACCAAATAGTAAGCTAGGGCTTCATTAAATGCACAAATCATTAAATGCAAGATTCTTCTATGGTGTGGTCCACTTGAGCATTGTATCTACCTAATTTTTGAGCTTATGCATTAAAATGGTTTGAGAGAAGGGATAGACGGCGTGGATAAACAGATACATCAGGGTGACCCCACACATCTTCCCGTTACTTGCCAGGGACCGGCGGGGCCGGACGCAATCCGCCCACTGCATTAAATGCAAGAGTCATACCTTGAGGGGACGACTTGAGCGTTGGATCTGCTTAATTTTTTGGTTATTACTTTGAAATGATACGAGGTAAGGCATGGACGACGTGGATAAACAGATAAATAACGGTGGGTTCCACACAAATCTGCCTGTTCACGGCTGGATACGGGCAGCCACAGGTAGAGAGACCCGAATCCGAGACGACAACTGTTTTACAGAGAGTGAGCCCACCGTGTTGTCTGTGTGAAATCTACCTGTTCATCAGGTCTGCACAATATTAGGCACAGGGCCTAATTAAGCCAGATGGAGAAGCCAGGTGCGCTGCATCATCAGAACAGAGAAGCCGACCATAGGTTTGTGCGTCGGTTCACCGCGAACGGTTATCTTCCATTAGATCCATTCATTGTGTTGCTCAAATGGACGAAAGGATGATTGAAAGAAAAAAAATAAATAAATAAAAATCAGTCTGATCCAGAACTCAGGTGGGCCACGGTCTGAGAACAATCTTACATTGGCCCCACCGGTATGACCCATCTTGATTGGTATGACAGTGAAAATAAAGGATTACCACCTAATGAATGGTGTGGATTCCACAAATACAAAATAGTTGGCCCGACAGACCTTGGGTGTTTTACGCGTAGGTGTTATAGGCGATTCGGGTCCGAGAGAGAGAAGGGATGTGTATAAGGAAAACATCAGCTCCGAAATGGGTTTTTGAAGAGAGACCCATAGAGCTTGGGTGATTTACGCGCTGCGTATAATAGGTGTTGTTGCCGAAAAAAATCAGCTCGAAATGGGTTTTGAGAGAGAGAGAGAGAGAGAGAGAGAGAGAGAGAGAGAGAGAGAGAGAGAGAGAGAGAGAGCATGGATGTGTACACACACAGAAGAGGAGTGGATAATGAAAACGTGTGGGTGTAAATATCAGCTAGGTGGAAGGGGAGGGGCTGTGTATACTGTATAATGAAAACATGGGGGTGCAAATATCAGCTCCCAAATGGTTTTTTTTTTTTTTTTAGAGAGAGAGAGAGAGAGAGAGAGAGAGAGAGAGAGAGAGAGAGAGAGAGACCTATGACGAAGGGCATGGATTTCCACCCTCCGGGCTTCCTTTCAGCCTTTGGATCCCTTTCAACATCGCTGTTTTCCTCCTTGCTTTTCTGTGCTGAGAAACAGTGGAATGGGAAGCATTTGATGCCATGTTCCCACCTTCCAACCCTTGATTCCTTCATCTCTCTCTCTCTCTCTCTCTCTCTCTCTCTCTCTCTCTCTCTCTCTCCAAACGCGTTTGGTGAGTGAAAATCACACCACCTGCTGCAGCTATAAGAAGAGGTAGAAAATCTGATTGGAAAAAGGATCAAGGAAGATGATCATATGGCTGACGCATGCTGTCCATCATCGTAACATAGCCCTTCAGAGAAGACAACGACGTTGCTTCCTTCTCCAAGCCGAACAGACACCCCATTCTTACCCAATTGGCATTTCATACGTACAGCCGCAAGAACCCGAATATGGTAGATCATTGGGATATTTGTTAATCTGATCCGTCCATCTGGTGGACCTATCATGGATCTC
Source organism: Magnolia kwangsiensis (assembly GCA_037074715.1). Taxonomy (NCBI): domain Eukaryota; kingdom Viridiplantae; phylum Streptophyta; class Magnoliopsida; order Magnoliales; family Magnoliaceae; genus Magnolia; species Magnolia kwangsiensis. The sequence continues at coordinate 14,875,390 of CM073571.1, forward strand.
CAAACAATTAAAAAAGGAACACAAAAAAAATTAGACCATCCTACATATTCCCTTTTCCTTTCCACTTTTCTACACTGAATGTTTTTGTTAATTACTTTTTTTTTTTCTTTTTACCACCGTCGATCATTTAATGGATGTTCGTTTTCATTTATCTTGCGTTTTCACTTCAGTAAAATAGATGAACTGTGTGGATTGGCAGTTTCTCTACTACGCGCGTCTCTAGGCGTTGGTTCTACCATATTCCGAGCTATACTGTATCATCTGGGAATAAAAAACATACGGAGAGCGCCACGAACGCCCTTCCTACTCTAACAGTGATTCGGTACTTCAAGGGCTAATCGATCATACACATGACGGCATTTACAGAAATCCAGACCGTTCAAAGAACCTGAATCTTTGTCGACAGAGAGTATAGTGAAATCATTCCCTGATCAAATGATCTTGTCCATTGATTATCCAGTTGAATTTGTCTTACTAACCATTTTCTTCTTAACCGTCGATTTGATAACCATAAATTAGATGATTGGGATCATTGGTTAATGCGATTTTTGCGATGAGATCAATCTGCACTGGGACCCACGATTTGTATGGCATGGATTGACTTTCACATACGACAAATGGACTGTGGATGAGTTGGCACCATCTAAAAAGATGGTGTGGTAAGAGAGGGTTCTTATTCATACATGATTCATTGATTTGTACGTCACTGTTCTGTGGAAGGGAGCAACCATCCACCCAACGTGTGGCACACACGGTTCATATGCCGGACAAGCTAAAGCATGGACCCATTGGCGGATGGAGCATAGCGCGTAATGCTTTGATGAGACGCACCCACATCCATTGCTCAACTGGCAGACTGTGTGGAGATACCTCGTTTCAACACTTTAGGTCTTAGTTTCGATCGCTAGCAGGGGTGGCTAACATGGAGTGTGTGCACATGGGTGTATACTAACAAGCGAATCCCATGAAAATAAAAAATAAAAAAAATGCTTTGATAAGGCGATCTTAACCGAATGATTTCACCCGTTGAATGTGAAACGTTAACCATTATTCGTCCATCATATGACCCCTGTGATAGGATGACCTTAAGGACTCTTATCAAATGGGTCACACATGATCTTCGATTTAGATATAACTGTTGGATTATTTATATTGAACGATTCAATCAATCTTATTACAGTTGTAATCATTGTAAATAAGTTACGGATGAGACTCTTAAACCGCGATTCGATATAAAAATTATTAAACCAAATATGAAAACCTATAATGCAAAAATTTAAGAGGAAAAAAATCTAATGAGTAAACTTATATACATTTTTCTTATAAATATATAACTGGTCCTTCATTAATGCAAGAGGAACACCCTAGTCTTATTGAAAGTTTCTCCTAAACATGAGTTGTAGAGTATCATTGATCCAGTTGTATAACCAATGTCTTGCCAATTATATGTGTCTTAAGATTATTATGTTAAATCTTCATTATTGATACATAAATTAACCACAAGCTCTATATTAAACCCACTGGATTCATTCAAGCTGATTTTTTAAATATGGCTGTCGTTCATCCACATTGAGGCCCATAATTTGGTCTGTCCTGATCGGCATTCATGTACGCCCGCGGTGGACGAGTTTACATAACCTGAGTTGTGGCGTGCACACGTGACACGCGTTAGTTCAGCCTATTCAGTCAACAGGCGAGCCATGATTTTACGTTGACTGTAAGCTTTGGTGATATTCTCTTCAACCATCCATTTTCCTCGTATGACTATAGGCAACGTGAACAACGGATTGACCCGATTTACTCGCCAGAGAATATCCACAAGAAACCCCGTTTAATGAACAGTCGGGATCTCGTACATATGCTCCAGGTTGGCTTGTGCGATGCGACTCAACTCTTCAATAACTCCCCGCGTGAATGCCTGTAGCGTTGTGAGTGGGAGAGGGGAGGAAGTGGGAGTGAGGACGGAGGAGTCGCTGTAGCACGAGCCTCCATCCAAACCCACGAGGAATTCAGCCCACCCAAAATTCAATGGCTCCCATTCCATTCCTTTTTCTTCTCATAGAGTATAGGTACGTTTATGTGTATCGAGTGTTTTAGTTACGGGTAATTTGCCATTTCGGTAACCCGTCGGGACCACCGAAATGTTTAGATCACAGCTTAAAAAACGTGTTCATCACTACTTAGAGCATTCTGGAAACTGGGCTCATCACTACCTGTTCATTAGTCTATCTCTGACAGTTTACGGCCGACCAATCAAATTTCACCGCATCACCCCACCAGAGCTGAGGGCGGCGAGTTCCTCACCCACTTACCGGTGTTTGTATTCCGGAAGCCTATCAGGTGCAGCCTCGGCCTCAGTAAAGATGGTGCGGCCTATACCATGGAGTCGACCTTGATATATTTATTATATGTTTACGCGATCCACCCGTTTTCTTGTATTATTTTAGTGCAGGAGCCCAAAAATGAAGAAATCCAAATATCAGGTATACCATACTATAAGACATCCCGGTAGTTTTTACTCTTCTCATTAAAAACTTCCTAAGGCGCACTGTATAAGTTTACTAAAAGGGATTTTTTGCATCAACCTGTCGATAAGGTCGTATGAACCTAAATGAAGTTTAAAAAATAAAAAATAAAAAATCAACTTCATTCAAAACTTTTACAGGCCATTAATGGTCAATCACTGCTATTTGATATAATCCTACTTCATTTTTAGCTTAATATCTTAAAAGGAGCCGGAAAAATTAATGGACCAGATAGATATATAATACACACATCATAGTGGGCTCATGGTAAAAGCTACACCTTGGGTTGAGGCCGGGGCACACCTAATTCAATTCCCTGTATTCAACTAGGCTCATCTTCGACAGTGACATGCCTAATTAACTTCCGAAACTTTATGTCACCACAAACATCCGTAGTGTGGCATGGCAAGACCACCATGAAATTGATCTGCGTCCCGGTCAATCATGGTTGTAGCCTTGCATGCCACTAGAGAATCAGCGACTTTGTGTGTTGCCAACGTCACTGTCAGATTAATACCTTGTGTCGCTTCGCTGGAGTCCACACGTTGATATTGTTGGAGAAGCAGCCATGCTATGTGGGCCACACTAATAAACTTGGCTGAATTGATGATTCAAACCATTGGACATGGGAAAAAAACAACAACTTTCCAATGATTTATCAACTACAAAGATCAAAGGTCAGGATCATCACTGAAGTGAATTTACTGGACTGAATATTAATTATAGTAATACATTATTAAACAACTAAGAACATGTATGGCTCATATCATCAGTCATCTTAGCACATGCCTTGATCCTCTGAGCTGGTGCAGGCAATGGGTCAGGTAGCCCACCTGACCGGACGGCCCTGCCTTGGGCTGGGCCATGGGATCTACATTTATAGCCTAATCAATTTTGGGGTTGGGATTGGGAATCTAGCTTTCATCTTGATTTCATTTCTCTAAAATATTCATTTATGCATGTGTGGTCCACCTGATGAAGGGATAGTTTAGGAACATTTAAGTAGGAAATAAGGATTTTATCAATTTCCAAAGAAGGCTTGGTCACCCATTTTCAGGCTCAGGGGCTCCTAGGAGTTAGGATGGGCTTGGGCCTATCCAGCCTATCTGAATCCTGGGCCATTGGCTAAACCACCTAATGGCAATAGCACCCCTAGTTTGCTACTGGGAAGGTTTTGCAGACCAAGATAGCCAGGGATCGGATCGGAAACAGATTGGCTGCTCCCCCTGCCATCAGCCCCGTTGCTGATAGTCGGTTCTCTATGGTCCCCACCATGATGTATGTGTTTCATCCATTCTGTTCATTCAATTTTACAGATCATTTTAAGCTTGACCTTAAAAATGATAGGGATGTAAATCTCAGGTGGACCACACCACAGGAAAACGATAGTGATTGGATATCCACCATTAAAATCCTTCTAGGCCCACTGTACTGTTTGTTTGACATTGAATCTGTTGATTATGTCATACAGACCCAGATGAAGGGAAAAAATAAAGTTCACTTTGATCCAAAACTTTTATGCCCCCAAAAAACTTTTAATAGTCGACGTTCATTCAACACTGTTTCCTGTAATGTGGTCCACTTGAGAATAAGATATACCTCATTTTTAGTCCCATACAATAAAATAATATATAAAAATAGATGAATGACATAGATGAAAGACATACATCATGGTGGGGCCCAAAAAGCACCGACCACCAACCATTGGCTGGTTTGGGGGGAGGGGGGGAGTAGCCAATCCGTCACCGGGATGGGATCACTCACATGTTCTACACCGTGATCGTCCAACGAGCCCGGACAAATGCCAGCCTGTCAGACGAATAGATTGGTGAAATTGGGACGCGGATTTCCTGCTAAAAGCCTTTCGCAGGAAGTTCCTAAGCCCGAAACTTAGTTGGGGGCGTACTACGATGCTAGTAAGCAACCCGTTTATCCAATTTTTTTTTAGCTTACCTTATGACCTGAGATCAAAAGATAACAGGATCCAAACCTCAGGCAGGCTGCACTATAGGAAAAGGCGGTAGAGAAATTTTTATCAGTGAGTTTTTTTAGCTTACGACTTTTATTTTTAACACATCCCCACGCACTCACGCTGCAGTGGGTTTTCACCACTAATGGATACATGAACCCTTGACCGGGTATTGAAACTCCTTAGAGTCTAGCCAAGAGAGGATCCTTATGCTTGCAATCTCATTTCTATTGGAATAAATGAAAACACACCCTCAAGTCTCTGGCCCACTTGATTATTGGATTTGATTCATTTTTTAACTCATGTCATAAAATGGGTTAAAAAAATGGATGGACAAAATGAATTTCTTAGGGCCTATTTATTTTTTCAAAGAAATGGTAAATATACCGTAAACGGTAATTTTTTCTATTTCACGTGTTTGAAAATTCTTAAGTATCCGTGTCTTTGAAATTGGTTTAAAAAAAGTAATTTTAATTTTTAAACCGCTTGATAATGCATATAATATATCCATTCCACCCATCTATTTTACGACAATAGTTTGAAGCATGAGACAAAAATAAAGTAGATATAATGCTCAAGTAGCCCACGCCAAAAGAAATAGTGGCTCCATAAAATTTTTAACGGATAGTATTCAATTTTCTTTTTTGTATGACATGGTCCTCTTAAGTTTTGGATATATTTCATTTTTATAAATTCAACTAAAATAATGAATGAATGGTGTAGATAAACAAAATGCATCACCGTGGGCCCACCTAGATTCTGAGTGCAAGAACTTCGTGCAATGAACGCTTTCTAGATGGTTGGGAAGAAAAATACTCAATGGTCCAAATTCATTAAACAAATATTTACCAATCAGACTTTAGGATGGTTCAATTTATTTTTCTTTATTTATTTATTTTCTAAGATGACCTTCTGAAGTGGTCCCACAATTTGTACTGAATTTTATCTAAAGCCGCCACTGATACCGTATTTTGGAGGAAATATGGCACATTTTTACGAATTTCAAACGTACAGCGGGTCATGTAAATATTCAAACGATAAGCTTTATCGTGTTTGTTTACCAAACATTACCATAAAAAGATGTAGAGTTTTGGTCCGGTCTGTAAGCAACCCAACTTGACTCGGATGAGTCGTATCAAACCGTCCAAGTTTTAAAAAGTGGACCGAATCATTTACAACACTTTCCCTTACTGTAGAGTCCACCATGTTTTATATATGTAAAATCCACTCTATTAATCAGGTGATAACCCTAATGTTCACCATACATTAAAAATACCGGCCTGATGAAAGTCCCATCTGGGCCACACCAATAGGAAGAAGATAAAATTTCTCCTAAAACCTCTAATATCACGTAGTCTGGTTCGCATGAGTTTTGGATCTATCTTCATCCTTGTTAGTAACAATTGATTAACGGGTTTGATGAAAGATATACATCATGTGTCTATCTACATGAACCTATTGTTAGTATGCTACTTCATTGTTTACTGTGGTGTGGCCCACACTGTGGATTTGGCTGATTTTTGTACCAGTGGCTTTACATTGAAGGAAGAACCTGATGGACGGGTGGATTTGCTAATATAAAACGGGGACCTAGCAGAGAACGGGTGTTTTAGCTCCTGTGGAAAACAGGTGTTGTGTGTGCAAAGAGAATTGATGTTTTAAACCCAGCTAATTTTATACAGCACCATTTTTTTCTTCTTTTGATAATACAGCCATAAAAGTTTTGTACTATTGTACAGGAAAAGTAGACAAGTTTTATATACATTGGTACAAGGATGCACATGATAAAATTTGATTGGACAGCTAAATACTGTTAGAAACAAGTTCTGATAAAGGTTAAAGTTTTGAACATGCATTGCTTGAGCCCCCATTTCTATTGGGCTTGTCATTATAAATTATAAATATGATTCTATTCATGGTCTAAGCTAAGCCTAATTAAGTACGAAACAACTTTTAAACATACATCGCGTGCATCCCATCTTTAAAGAAGCATTAAACCCTGCGGCATTGTGCCTACACGGACATCCCTACATGCAAGGGAAGTACCCAACCAGCCGCCCGGCAAAAAGTTCACCAGGATTAAAGTAAATTTTACAGTGAATAGTGATAGAGAAAAGCTCCAATGCTCTGGTAAAGTGTGATATCCAGTGGGTGTGGTGTGGCCTTGGTTGGGTGCAGCACGTGTACACCACGTGTAAACCTTGATATAGGCATGAACATGATAAGATTTAATTGGACCACCGGACACCATCAGAAATAAGCCCTAGCATAGGTCAAGTTTCGGACATGCAATGCTTGATCCCCATCTTTAATGGGGCCTACTATTATAAATATCAAAGCTGATCATTTCCAAGGATGAGTGCCAATCAACTTTCAAACATACATTATATGGGTCACATCTATAAAGGAGCATTAATCCTGCAGCATTGTGCCTCTACGGATCTACATCCCTGCCTGCAAATGAAGTACCCAATCAGCCGCCCGACAAAATGGGTGCCAGGATTAAAGTAAATCGTACAGTGAATAGTGATAGAGAAAAGCTTTATTAATGCTTTTGCAAAGTGTGATGGTTGATGAACGTGGATTGCCTGTCCTACCCGGTCCTATTCACCTAGGAAGGGCTGGGGCTCTACTTATATGCGGCATTTTATATACGAATTTAAATCCTTTGCTTATTATAAACAAAAATTTTCTACTTGTTGCAATGTTGATTAGGCCGCATCATCATGTACTGCATTAAATGCAACAATGCTAATGTTGATGTGTACCAGTGACAACCCCAAGTAAGGGAGCTGGATTCTAAACTTTCTCAGGAAGCAATATGATCTTTATTTTCCATCCAACCTATTTACAAAGTCACATGGACTGCATAAAGTAAAAGCACAAATATCATCTTGTTCCAAAACTTTTATAGTCCAAAAGAAGTTTTGGATGATAAATGTTTAATGTCTATTGCGTGGTTCAAATTTATTTTGAATTTGCCTCAATTTTAGGCTTTTATATATATATATATATATATATGAATGAATGAATGGTGTGGATGAAACCCATGCATCATGTGGTCACCCAGAGCCCCTGCACATTCTTAACTAGAGATGCACTGCATTCATAGTTGATATGCTAGCACTTCCAATTTACTTAGAAAATGTTGACATTGCATACAATTATGTGACAAACTGTCCAAATTATGATTCCCAGGTTAGATGTATCATGAACTGAAAATTACTCTTATTGATTTATTTATTGGACAGTTAAATATTCAAAAAATAAAAATTAAAAATTCCAATGGTCTCGCATTGACAAACAAGTGTCAATAGATCAGAGGTTAGGACTCCACTCTGATTTTAGAATAATTACTTAGCAACATAAAGCCAAAAGGTGTCGGCACATAGGCCAAAACTCAGCTCCTACGGTCTCTCCAATTTTCACATTTGACTCTGTAGACACGTCCTCTCGGCCTGAAAGTGCCAAACGTGCCATGTGACAGGATGCATGATGATACATGGTTCTTTTATGGGAACCAAGTAATAAAGAACAAGAGACCGCTTAACATGTCTCTTCTTCGTATCCTTGCACTTGAAAATGTTTAACTTGGCTGTCTAAGCCACTTCCTATCACTTCCTTTCATTACTTTGTCCTTACAAGGGAGTGCGCGCATCTTATAGGTCTTTTGACCAGACACTTCCATCTACTCATGGAACTTTTGAAAAGTAGGTCTTTTAATCCGAAGTCACATACATGTGGAGCAATATGTTGTTGGAAATGCAACAAGCCTTGACATGACTTATTCAAGTGGAAGCCACTTTAGATGGAATCACATAATACAATAGAAAAAGAAATTTTAAAGCAATTATAGAAAACATATAATTTTTATGTGATTTTTTTTTTAATGAAAAAAATCACAGCACTAAGTGACGATGGGTTATGAACAGAAAATACAAAAGATGAAGTTATTTGACACCTTCGATTTAAAGGTAAATAAGTGCATTTTAAATGTGTTAAACAAAATCAAAAGTATTTTAAATACACCATATTGGTGATTTTTGAAATCTCAATAAAATGCTAGGACACCATTTTAGTTCAATTTTAAAGGCAGGTGAGTTATACATGTTCTAAAGGTGTCGCTAAGCTAATAATCTACTATGAATGTGGCACACTGATGTTGGCAAAAAACGATCTAATTATCGACTGCAACACTAAATTTAGATCAATTGAGTGATTTGAACCATCCAAATGTTGGACATTTAAATGGACAGTTAAAAATAGCCAGTGAGTCACTCGTTTGTGATGCCTATGTTTGTGGCCCACCTAAGGTTTGGAATTTCCTCATTTTTTGGCAGAAGTATATATTTCAATGAGCTTATTACAATAATTCCATCAAATATCACATATGTATATTAGCTTGGGATTTGAAAGCTGATTTAATTAATCCAATTCTCAGGTTTTGTAAATATAATGAAGAATTCAAATGCATTCCAAATACAAACTTTCAAATGAAAGATTTAAATTCTAATACATTTCAACCAAACACAACTAAGAATTGAGAATCAACTTGATTCCAATATAATTGTAATTTGAATTTTAATGCATTTCAAATCCAAGCTTGCAAATGCCTCATAACATTTCCAACAAAAAACCATGTGATGCTCATCACGTCTAGTTTGTGACATCCACTAATGTTAGGTTGTGTGCCTGAACCTGAGGCACGTCTAAAAGTCAAGTGGGCCAAAGCAATGAAAATGAGGAGATGAGAAAGCCCTTTGACTGCTCATCGAAGAATCACTTAAAACAAAAATCTTACACAAGGATTATGGATCATGAGTTGGGAACCCTGAGAAGGGCTATCGACAGATATGAAGACACCTGAAACTTATTTTCTGGGTTAGATCTTTGGACCGTTAGATAAGGCCCATAGGCCCCATAGGTCCACCAAATGAGTTGAGATCACCATCCACTAATTTGTTCAAAAGGCTACTATTTATATAAAGATGGTCGTGAACAGAGTTTAAAATACTGGCCATCCATTTATTTTGTACGCAGGATCTACTCATTTTTGGGCGAGGGTATGTTCGAGATGTGTTCCATTTGATGAACCACTCAAGGTCTGGCATATAAAAGTGGCTTATCACCATGTGTGCTGGCATATAGACACTGTAAACCCAATCTCTGTGGAGCCTACCATCATAGTTGTGTTATCCCCACTATATCCATCCGTTTCACCACTCATTTTAGGAAACGATCCCAAACATGAGGGAGATTCAAAACTCAAATGGGCCACGTCACAAGAAATAGTAGAGATTGAACGCCCACCATTGAACTTGTTGAGGGCCGCAGAGGTTTTGGATCAGGCTGATATTTTCCCAGGAATCACCATGTGAATGCATTGAATTGCATATAAAATATTAAGATCACAGATGGACCTAAGAAGATTTCGACGGTAGGCGTTTAAATCCCCACTGTTTCTTATGGTGTGGCCCACTTCAGGCCGACGGTTGAACACACATGTGATCACTTGATGACCAGCCCAGATCTTGCACATCTGTGCTTCACTGGACGCATGTGGATGGTATGATTCTGGGGCTAACACTCGTGCATACGTATCACTGCCCAACGCATGTAGAGAGCGGCCTCATCACAGGGCGTCTATAGATTGAGTACATCATCCCTATTTCTGACTTTTATCAACAGGCAGGTTTGGGCCGGCCCGGCCCAATGTCTGTCCAAATTCGGCCGACAAGGTAAAGCAAGCCTAAATCCAGAGCCAGGCCAAAACAAAGACGCCCCGAACCTGGCCCGTGATGATTCTGTATAGGCCCTAGCCCAAGTCCAACCCAATAGAAAGCCTGACCGGCCACCTTTTGTGCAGCATCTGGCTGTTTATCAGGTGGGCACCATGTTATGATATATGACCGAAATAACCTTCAAGCCTTAAATGGGCCGGGTCGACAGCCTCTTAGTCACAGCCCAATCTGATTAATAAATAGGTTTTGATTTCGGGCCCGGTACGTCCCCTCTAGTTTTCTTGCGAAGCACAACCGAAGTGGGCCAAGCCCAAGCTTGATGGCCCAACCTGGCCCACTGACTGCCCTATTTACCGTTGCAGGGATGATGCTAGAAACGAGATTGATAGAAAATCATCGACTCCGATGCAAATTCAATTGACCTCCCTCATGTGTCTCCCCATTAGGTTCTACATGTAGAGACGGACTGATGATCTAAACCGTCCATGTTCTGGGTGCTACGGTAGAGGGGCCATAGTAAAAAAAAAACTCATGCTGAAGAGAGTGTGCTGATGTCATACGCACGTGTGGATGGATTCGCACTATTGAAAGAGAAAACAATTGGTTGTGGGCCTTGTGGCCGCATTGAAGGCCACAAATGTTCAGGATCATCCTTTCTATGTGATTGGTGGCCCATAGGCCAATGGAAATAGTACTGTAGAAGGAACGGTTTTGATTGTTTGACCATGGATTCATGTGGCCCTGGGGTTACACCCGCTGACGTGGGCAAAGCGAACTAAATAATATATTACGAGATAATACACGTCAAAGGATTCTATTCCTTCTCATCCAGGAATGCCAGACAAGTAATCTGCAGAGCCAAACTCCGTGATGTAACGTTCATCAGGTGGGCCCTACTGATGTAAGGATGTGGCAACGGAAGTATTCCGTCAGATCCGGGGCATCAAGTAATTGGTCGCATGTGCGTTCGGTTTGAAGAAATTCTAATTAGCTAAGGAGATTATCATTTGAAGTGTGAAGCGTAATAACTTTTGATTTGGATATCATGAGACACCCGGCCTATCAATATTTATTATAATAGGTTATCTATATCTGTCCATTTTGCCAGAAAATGTACGCTTTTAATTTAAAAACGGTATTTTGGTAAATCTTTAAGATTTTTAATAATTTCGATTTTTGTCTATTTTCTTATTTTTAGAGTTTTAATTTTTATTTATTTATTTATTTATTGCTTTTTGTGTTTTTGTAAAATTACTAATAATCATGATAGTACTTCTGTATTTTTAGCAAATTAGTTTTTATATGAGTTAATTTTTAAGGGTTTTTACTTCAAAATTCCTTGAAGCAAACGATATTCCTAATTTCCCATACATTGCTTTGTGCTTTGACCGTTCATATTTAAGAAAAGGTTCCTCTGATTGTACAAATGTAAGATAAAAAGCCTAATTTACCTTTAAGAAAAATTTTCATATGACCGGGAGATTGGATAGATCAACCATATAAATCATAATAGCCCTCACAAAAATGACTGCCCCCACTGTAACTATGTCTGGTGGAGTAGTACCTAATCCGGACCAAAATACGTCTTATAATTTTTTGGGGCTGAGCATGTACTAACCCATTTACAACCGGTTGTAACCAATTTGCATCATGAGAGAATGGATGTACGGCTTAACTCGGTTAGCTTGCTTGACTTGACTTGAAAAAGCTCGATTCGACTCGATTCGAAACTAAGTTCAAGTCGAGTTGAGCTAAGTTTTTGAGCTCGAAAAAAATTTCAAACTAAGTTCGAGCTTGCCCAATCTCGATTCGACTCGGATCGAACCCAACTTGAATTGAACTCAGATCAAATCAGTTCGGTAACTCAATTATTTTGATATTGATGTTGCTCACCAAGTGTTTGATGAAATAACTCAATGAAGTATTGGCCGATGGCAAGGGAGGTATGTTTCATCAAATAAATACTCTTTTTTCTTGCTTTTGATATTGCCTACGAGGTGTTTGATAAAATATATAAAACCATTGTTGGTGTTTTACCTACAATAAGAATTTGAAAGTACAGTTTATGTATTCGTAAAAATGTTGCATAAATGAACTCGGCTTGATCTTGGCTCAAACTTGGCTCGAACTGGCCCAAGCTGCTCACTGAACCAAGCCAAGCTAGAGGACCGAGCCGAGTCGAGCCGAGTTCAAGCTAAGGTCAGTTAGTGGTTGAGCCAAGTCAAGTAGTACCAAGCTTGACTCAGTTCAACTCATGTACACCTCTAGATGCATTAGAATGGATGAGTAAAAATGTCTTTTACCCTTATAATTCAGGAAGCATGATTTCACAAATATAAGCATTAAACAAAATCCTATGGTAAAACTAATATCTAAGAGGAAATTTTGGTTAAATCTCCTTAATTTCTATTAGATTTAAAATTTTGATATTTTGGCAAATTATGATTTATATGAATTTTAATATTTTTGTTAACTTAAATTAGATTTTATTATTTTTGATAATTTTAAATTAAGTTTTATTCTATTTTACTAGTGGGGTAATGGAGATATCATATACATTAGACATTTATTCAATAAATTACCTTAGATTTAACTTCTTCTTCTTTTTTAAATTGTGAATTTAAGAAACTCTCCCTGAAGGGTAACCTACTGTTTATTTTCCTTTGCCAGAAAAATTAGGAAGGTCGCCTAAACCGGTGCCACCCGTGAGCGTGGAAAGTGGGCCATCAATTTTAACCATCAGGTTTCCGTCATGCATATGGCCTGCCTTATCTGCCGTATGACCTGATTTGAATGCCATGGCGCATTAATGTTGGGGACCACATGGTGAACAACCTTGATCTCTCACACGTGCGCAATGACGTCACGTATGGGGCATCTGTGTTTTTTTATTGCAAATGCCGTCGGTTAAAAAGCATGCGTGTGAATCTGGACCTTGCATTTTAATTCATTGCAGGTTAGGTGGGGAATGTCGTTGTATGTTATAAAGAATGGAAAATCAGGTCCATCCAAAACTCAAGTGGGCCACACCAGAGTAAAGAGTGGGGATGGGAACGCCCATCATTGAAAGTTGAAACCATCCTGGGGCCCACCAGTGTGTTTGTCTAGTTGCTTGGGAATGACTCGAGGAATCTAAAGAGGTATCAATCTCTTGTACGTACGTTTATTTATATGAGAGAGAGAGAGAGAGAGAGAGAGAGAGAGAGAGAGAGAGAGAGATGGTTCCGATGGTTGCATGGTGGTGTACATTGGCGCTGGGCCTCATCACGTTGCTGGTGTGAGTCCTATGGTCGTGGAACGAATGGAGGTTCTTGACCCCTTTGAAACTTCGATCCAACGGTGCTAAAATCCCTCCGGGCCACATGGGCATTCCCTTCTTCGGAGATATGCTTAGCTTCCTTTGGTACTTCAAGATCCTACGCCGACCTGACGATTTCATCATCTCTAAGAGAAGAAGGTAGATATATTCTATATAAGTGCATCTCTACAACTCTGCCCCCGCAGGGACGGTATAGCATATTGTGCAGGATCCAAGCCATCCATCAAGCGGGCCCTACCACATGGATGCCTTCACCCAGAAGTAAGGGTGATCCGCTCATCAATTCTACCACGCGTTTATGAAATGAATAGACGGTTGAACGCAAGTGGACAGCCGTCCAAATTCTGTATACATGTGGTAGTGGATTCACACTGATAGTTGTGGTCCGCTGATGAACGTATTGGATCTAGATCACCATGCGGCCCAAACTTTAGCAAGCGTATGCATTTCTACTAGCCCTACAAGAACATGGTCCCCTCCACATGCTCTCCCACGTGCCAACCTAGCACGTGCAAGACATCCATGTCATCTATCAAGTGAGACCCTAACAGAAAATTTGTACTTTCCATCATTGTAATTGACCCTCCTCATTACTTCCGAAGATGTTGTTATAAACATTACTGTATTAAATAGCAGGTGTGATGATCTAGCTAATCAAATTGCAATAAATAGAAATTTTCTAGAAGAAGAGGCAGAGTGTTTTTTTTTTGAAAAAAAACAGCAAGCATTTCAGACATTCTATTTACGTACAGTTGCCCTAGCTTAAACTTTTGGCCCACTGATCTAACATGCTTGGATCCACCTGATACACGGCTTGAATGTCTTCTATACATCGGGAATGAGTACCTAACGAGTATTATGTGAGTGAACAGATATGGAGATGGGGTGGGCATGTACAGGAGCCAAAGAACAGGAGCCATCTCTTTGGCCAACCGTCGATCATAACATGCTCCCCGGCCATCAATAAATTCGTCTTGCAATCTTAAGATGCCTTCCCCATCGGAATCGGATGGCCAACATTGGAGCTGTTCGGCCTTAATTGTCTCGTGGCCGTTACTGGTGAACCCCATACTAGGCTTAGGACCTTTGTTGTGAACGCAGTTAACCGGCCCCAGTCACTCAACCAAATCAGTCTCATGGTGCAACCTCGGTTCATCTCATCCCTCCGATCGTAGGCAGAAAAAGGCCGAATTAAAGCATCCGACGAAACCAAGATGGTGAAAATTCCTCTCTTCTTCCCTTTCTCAACCATACTTCAATATCCCAAAAGCTAGATTCTACTCGATGTTACGCTGAGTCAGAAGGGACCGTAAATGGTCCACATTCTAACTGTGGCCCACATACTCAGCAGATTGGCCAATTCTTGTGCTAGGGTAGGAAGCGGATTGCGTACTTTGTGGGGTCCGCTGTGATTAATTTATTTTATCCACTCCGTCCATCCATTTTACCAGATAATTTAAATACTTGATGCCAAAAATGAAGCATATCCAAATCTCAAGTGAACCACAACACAGGAAACAGTGTGAAGTGAACATCTACTGTTGAAAAGTTATTGGGGGATACAGAAGTCTTGGATCAAGCTGATATTTGTGTTTTTCATTCATCCATGCCTGTATGATCTTATGAAGAGATTGGATGAAAAATATACATCACTGTGGGCCCTAGGAAGGTTTCCGGGGGGGGGGGGGGGGCGGATCATTATTCACACTGTTTCTTGCTGTGGTTCATGAGCTTTGGATACATTTCAATTTTGGGCTCAACCGCTAAAATGAGCTGGAAAAATGGATGGACGGCATGGATAAACCACATACATTCATGGTGGGCCCAACAGAGTTTACTCAGTATGATAAATGTATCATGAGTTACTGAGTACGCAATCCGATTTCGACGGGGCACATCCCCTTAGAGCCCACGTGATGAGTGGCCTGTATATTGCACGTCTGTGACATTAACAAATAAATTATTATTTTTTGGACAACTAATATAGATGATATTTTAATTGGTGCATTTCAGATGACATTTGAGAACATATGCCAGATGTTTGTTAGTTTAGAGCCAGGGGCCCTTCTATATGAACTGGACGCAATCATCCGCGCGAGGTGTGCTTGCGGGATGCAGGTCACAGCCTTTCAACTTTCCTGGGACTGCATATCACTACGCCCTTAAGGTGAGACATCCAATATATGGGCCACACCCGTATTTTGAGCATGGACTGTTAGTCATTTGCCTCTTCAAATTATCTTATCTTCCCTACAGGCTGGCCAGCTTGATGAGTGGACCAGCTTGACTTTGATCACCACATACATGTTCACAATAGGCTGCATCCAATGAATGGCTCAGATCTCACACAAACGGACCACATTGGCACGTGTGTAGCAAAGTAAAATTTTAGCCATCCTTTGGTTGATTCATTGATTTAAGCTATGGTACTGAATGATGTAAGGTGTTTCAAAACAGTAATGTTGGCCGTAACACCATCACCGTTACAGTTATGATACAGTTTGTAACAGCCGTTATGGCCTCTTATAAACCATTATAGTCCTTTTTTATTTTTTGAAAAAATCATTATATGACCATTACGGGGACATTACATTCTGTTAGGAGAGTGTTACAGGACCGTTACGGCTGTTTCAACCCTTTAATGCATAATGATTATGACCATTATCATTACGGTTACCATTACCTAGCTGATTTTGAATACCTTTGAAATGCTGAGTATTATTCCTGTGTCGGAAGAAGCTCATGAAAGCGTCTGGAGCTGAACTAGAGAAGAGGAAGCAAAGAGAAAGATGAAATGATGTGGGTCTGCGAATGAATGATCTGATGGATGGATTGAGGCTGATCAGGGACGGAGAAGGGAAAAAAATGGACGATCACGAAGTGCCCGATAACATCCTGGCCCTCAGCGTCGCTGGCTATGAATCCACTGCCACTGCAACAATGTGGTCTCTTTATTACCTCTCTAAACACTCGGATGTGCTTCGGCGTATTCGAGTAATTTTAAGCAATCTTTGACTCTCTTTCAAACATATATTCTATAAAGTAATTGAGGAATTATATGATTCAAATAAGTGGGCCCACCAGATCAACTGTCTGCATGGGATACAATCGCCTCACCTGCAGAAACTGAAACTTTGATGATAGATACATATGTGGAAGATCACATAATGATAAAACATCTGTTACTCAATGCAGGAAGAGAACATAGAAATTCAAAGTCAAAAGCAAGGGAATTTCATTACCATGGAAAATATCTCACAAATGAAATACACATCCAAGGTATGAGAACAGGCTGGCCGAAGTGGGCAGCTACGTTGTCCAAAGTCTCACATTAGAACGTAGCAGTACAGTTCTTAAGACGAAGGGACCGCAGATCTTGGGCCCATGGCATCAAACATGGTGGGGCCCACCTGATGAGCTGCTTGGAATTCATGTCTCTCTAACAGGCTTCCATCTCCTCTGTCCAAAGGTGGTGGAAGAGACTATAAGAATGGCTAACATTGCACCGATGATCTACCCACGTGCTACCAAAGACATCGATTACCAAGGTATGAAACTGAAAATTAATTATTTTTATACAAACAAGAATACCGATGATCGTGATTCTATTTTCGACTTGCAGGTTATAGAATACCCAAAGATTGGAAAGTCGTCGTTTGGCTCCGTCATCTTCATACCCATCCATCTAACTTCTATGATCCACTAAGTTTAATCCTGATAGATGGAATGTAAGTGAAATGTTTTCCAATTTATCCAATTGGTATGCGTTTGGATCGATGCATATCAGGTATGGTAGAGTTCCACCTCAAGAGACTATTGCATTACCTTGCTTCTAGTTCAATAGGGACAAGGTCATTGTAATCGATTGATCTGCACCATCCATTAGGTCCACTCCAATCCATTTGGTCAAGGAGATTCTTTTGAACCACAAGCAATCCATGTTACGCCCCGCTAAATGAGAATGGTTCAAAATTATTGAATGGACGTTTCCTTTTGGTTTAACTTTAACAACCTTAACCATCCACTGATTGGATGGTTAGAATAGTCAGATCAAGATGATTTTTGCTTGCTGGCCCATCATGGACTAAATGGACGGTCAAAATCTATTGAATCGGCCATCCTATCATCCAAATGGACCATCTGGTCCTATCATTATACGGTCCGTTAATTTTTGTACACCTGTCCTAACAGGTATCTCCGAATCCTGGCACGTACCTAGTGTTTGGTGGTGGGCCAAGAATCTGTCCTGGAAACAAGCTCGCACGAGTAGCACTGTCCATCTTTCTTCTTCATCTGACCACAGGCTATAGGTAAAATCCCTCCACGCCTTCGCATTAGGAAGTTTTCGACGGCTATGATTGGTGGCTTTCCACAGGGCCCACTGGGTAGAACAAAACAGTTGATCCGAGCTGTTTATCAGGCGGGTCTCATCATGAACATTCTATGGCCCAAAAGGAAGGCGGGTCCACTCATCTGTAAAGCCACAGTTGTATCAGAGAAGTGACTGAAGATCAACGGTCTAAATCCAACGCACCCAAGTTTCCAGCCTACTGTGTGAACCAGCCATATTTTTTTTGGGTGACAGCCCGTTCATCATGAAACCTTTCTAATGTATTGCTTCGATCACGGGACACGTGTGCCAAGTTTACACGTGCTTTGCACAATGCCGATGAGGTACCGGTAGGGGGTACCACTTATATAAGCCATGCTACGAAGTTAAAACCCATCATATCTCATCTATAGGTGACATCCAATCCCTCTAAGAAGTATGTGTTGCTGTGTTTTTACGGGGTGACTTCCTTCAGGCGGACCCTCCTTCACCTGCACGAGCAACGATGTCAAGGGAACCCTGGCTAGAGGCGGGAACCTCATATGCTTAAGTCAGTTATCTGATCAATAGCAAAGAGCTTGTCTCAGTTAATACTACGTACCTTCTTCTGTCCCAAGCTTGGAGATTTATACAGTTTGCCAACCCTTATCATCAGAGGATTCTTCTCCTGATTATTCGGAAACTTACTCCGTTCCACGGATTGTTCTGAATCCCGAGAATCTCGGGATTCGCTACCCGTATTCCTGAATTTTCGTAGAGCAGCATCTGTTCTCGTTCCGCCACTCGCTATCTCGGCCAGGTCGTGACCGACTCTGGGGGAGTTTCGGCCAGGTCGTGACCGGCTCTTGGGGAGTCTCGGCCGACGCAGGAGGATGGGTTCCCGGCCTTTCTGCAGACGGAATAATCTCGGTGCCTATCGGTCATTCCTTGCTCTGTGACCGACAGAACCAACTCCTTGAGTCGGTCTTGTTCTATCGGCTGAGTGGCTTTAACATGCTCGGCCTTTAGTGGGCTCATGCAGGCGAGGTCATCACTCTGACAGAGTGACTTTAATCGTCCTTGCTCACGCCTCCTGACCTATCCTCTGTTCCGTCGGTGTTGTCTCGGACTCTTCAGGCAGTGTCAGCAAATCCGACCTACTCTTATCCGAGTCTCCGAGCTTAACACATTTTTTCCCAACAGTGAGCCCCCCTTACTCCTTGTGTCGTCTATGGCATCAAGGAGTACGATTTTCTCGGTCGGTTCGTATTAGCATCCGAGACAATGATGAGGCATTTGATGTCTTTGAGTCGTCTCTAGCGTACGACGTTGCGCCTCCCAAGGTCGCACGTGCGACCAGCCGTCGATTCGTTTCGTCCGTGTATGAAAAGCGGACGCGTGGCCACGATATCACCGCAGTCAGTCAGCGGTTGCCACGCGTCGAACGGGGGAGCTGAAGTGAATGTCGATTCGCTTTTGCCATAATTGCCCTGCCACGTGGCGCGGTTATAAAAGGGCCGGGCGGGAGGATTGCGAATTTTATTTTCGCCCTTCTTCCTCCCGCCTGTGTCCGATCCCGAGTGTATTTTCGCTTCTTCTTCTTCTCCTCCTCTACTGTCGCCTCTTTCTCCGTCAATCTTTCCTTGCAGTCGTCGTCGATTTTTTTGGTGAGTCCTTTCCTCCTTCTTTTATTAGCTTTAATGGCCGCACAAGGCTCTCAAAGCCCTCGGGAGGAAATTTCCGTAGATGAGGGTGTGTTCCAACATCTTTGGGACGTTACGGAACCACCTTCACTGTTGATGGAGTTTACCGTCGGTGCTGACGCCGCATTCCGGCTTGTCAGAGAAACCGGTGACTCATCGGCTGGGCGTCCTGCCCAGACCGGTCCATCCAGCGGTGGGACGTCTCTGGTGACTCGTCAAGGGAGACCTAACCCTTGGGTGGATTAGTTGGAGGACGAGGATGGAGAGGATGAATTAGTTACGGGCGAAGGGGCGGCCATTCCAAGCCTTGTGAACCAAACTGCGGAAGCCTCTGGGTCGTCTTCAAAAGGGGAAGAAGACGAACCTAGCAGTCTCGTCGCCTCCATTCTAACTGAATCCGACTTAAACCGGATCAGGGCTGGATACCATGTCCCTGACTCGGTCGTCCTCCGTCTCCCTCGTCCGGGTGATTTGCCCGACCATCCCCCTGCAGGGATGGTCGCAATTTTTCAAGTCGCGATGCAGTGCGGCTTGCGTTTGCCACTCCAGCCCATTGCTCGTGAATTTCTGTCCCGAGTCAAAATAGCTCCCGGTCAAATTGTTTCGAATGCATGGAGGAATTTATTCGGGTGTGTTGTGCTCTGGTCCGAGTTAGAGCAACCTTCCCTCACGGTCGACGAGTTCCTCTATCTGTACCAAGTCCGACCAAACCCAAACTTCCCTGGCCTCTACTTTCTGAGCGCATGGAGAGGCAAAGGGGGGTCTTTAAAAACCGACCCACCCACTTCGAACAAGTTCTGGAAGGAAAGGTGGTTCTGGGCGTGCAGTTGGTGGGATTCGGCTGACACGTGGCCGTACGAGCCTCAAGTATCCCGCATGTTCCGTAGAGCAGGTGACTCGGTGACTCGGCCCGATGGTCTTTCCTTCTCTTACTATTTATTTTTATACCCTCTTCCGCTAATCCTGACTCCATGATGTCTTGCAGATATTTTGAAGAAGAGAGGGAAGCTCGAGTCCGGGGCTCTGACTCGGATAAGGAAGCTGAGGAAGCTGAGCGCGGGGGAGTGGTCTTGAAAGTTGCTTCTGCAACCTGAGCGCCTCCACCTTGCTGGTTTAGATTCGTTCGTCTTAGGTAGCTCGTCCTCCTTTCCTTTATCCTTTCGGTTTTCTGTTCGCCTTCTCATTCTTTTTACTCATCCTTGCAGACCTTCCCGAGGCTCGCCCTATCTTGAGGCCTGCGCCTGAGAGCATGGCCGAGTCCTGCCCTGCCTTGAAGCCGATTTCCAAAGTGAAGGCCCCCCCGAGATCGGCTTCGTTGTCTGGGTCTCGGCCCTCGAAGCAGTAGAAGACTGCGGCCAAGGGTAAGGAAACGGCCGCTCCGTCCGCTCCCGCACCTGCTGCCCCCAAAGTGGTCGTCTTGTCCGACCCTGATGAGAGGGCTGAGGAAGCGGAGCCAACTCCTCCAATGACTCAGGCAACTCTCGAGTCGGGACCTGTTGCAGAGGAGGTCCCAGGGCTGAGGGAGGCCCCGCGCGAAGAATCCCCGAGAAGGGAGATGACTCAACAAGAGTCCCCCTTCACGAAGATCATTGCGGGGATGGTTCCTTGGGCGCTTGCCCACGGGAGCAAAAGAGACTTCGCCAGTTATTACAACACCCCGACTGCCCAGACCCTCGGACATGCAGCGAGGTTGCTTTTTGAGGTAAACTTTTCTTCAATCCTGTGTCGCCCCTAACTAAGTTTTACAACATAGTTCACTGTCTCTTTATCGCAGCTGGCACCTTGCCTCATCAAAGTTAGCTCGGAGCTGACCGCCGCCCAGAAACTCGCATCCGAGACAGAGACTGCAAGGAGGGTCACTGCCGAGGCTGAGGGGCGCCGAGAGATCGCTGAGAGTCGGATCGGCATCATGACTGGGATTCTATCGATCGCTCGGAAGCTGGCCGCGGACGCCCGTGCGGTTCTTCAAGGAGTTAAGGCCGAAAATGCTCGTCTGACTTCGCTCCTTCAAGAGGCCTAAGAGAGGGAGCGACACCTCTTTCAAGTTCATGGCAGATGCGAGGGTGCTCTTGCTCGCGCGAAGGCCGAGGCCGCTGAACTCGTTCAGGAGGCTCAAGAAGAAGCTCGCCGAGCCAAAAAGGAACAAGAGCGAGCCGTAGATGCCTTCCTCGAATCTTTCGAGTTTGAAGACGAGAGGGACCGCCTTTATCAAGGTGGTTAGAAGGCCTGCGTCTTGAAAATGAGGGCGGCCTTCCCTGATCTCGATCTCTCCGCCTTCGAAGTCGACAGTCCGTCTGCCAAGGCTGCTGGAGCTGAAGCCACCGAAGGAGATGCTGTTGATGCTGACGAGGCCGGTCCTTCGGGCGGCGCATAGGAGATGAATGCTGATTGAATGGGGCAGTCGGATATTGTAATTTCTCTTTGTTTTATTTTTTTTTTGGGTGACCCGACATCGGGTACTTGTACGAAATAGAACTTTAACTTTTATTGAGTCGACTTCAACTACAGTACTTTCTATTCTATCTTACGGGTAATAAGTCTTGAAATGCTCGACGTTCCAAGAATGAGACAACAGTTGTCTATTTAGGTCTTCCAGCCGATAGGTTCCCGGTCGGATGGTGCCTGAGACGACGTAGGGACCTTCCCAATTGGGCCCTAGTGTACCCGACCCAATTTTCTTAGTGTTTGGAAAGGTCTTTCGGAGGACCATATCCCCGGCTCGGAATCGTCTGATTTTAACTCGGCGATTGTAAAACCGAGACACCTGTCTTTGTCGGGCCATCATCCTCAATCGATCCCTTTCTTTCTTCTCTTCCAATGAATCAAGATCGAATGAGAGGAGTTCACCATTCTCTTGTCCACTGTACAGGTTGACTCGGGCCGAGCCAACGCTGATCTCGACCGGTGCGACTGCTTCAGCACCGTAACATAAGGAAAAGGGGGTTTCTCCCGTGGCAGTCCGCGCTGTGGTCCGATAGGCCCACAGTATATTCGGAAGTTTCTCGGCCCATGCTCCCTTTGTTTCATCGAGCCTCGTCCGGAGATGCTGCTTTATAATTTTGTTGACCGCCTCGACTTGTCCGTTTGTATGAGGATGATGAGGCGAGGCATACACGTTTCGAATCCTAAGATTGTCGCACATCTTCCGGAATTGTTTGTTATCGAACTGCCTTCCGTTATCGATAATGATAGTCCGAGGTATCCCGAACCGACAGATGATATTCTTCCAAACGAAGCTTGTGATCCTTTGCTCGGTGATTTTTGCCAATGGTTCTGCTTCAGCCCACTTCATAAAGTAGTCTACCGTAACCACAGCGAATTTATTCTGACCCTTCCCTAGTGGAAAGGCCCGATGATGTCGATCCCTCACTGCGCAAAGGGCCATGGTCCCGACATCGGAGTCAGTTCCTCAGGGGGTTGTCTTGGGATTACTGTGAACCGCTGACACTTATCGCATCTTTGGACGAATCGTTTAGAATCGTGCTATATAGTCGGCCAGTAATACCCCTGCCGCAACACTTTGTTGGCGAGCGAGCGTCCTCCTGAATGGTTTCCACATATCCCTTCGTGTATCTCCCATAAGATATAATCGGCTTCTTGGGAGTCGACGCACCTTAGTAGAGGAGCATAAAAGCCTTTTTTATATAGAATCTCATTTAAGATGGTGTAGCGCGAGACTCGAACTTTTAACCGCCTTGCCTCAGCGTGGTCTTCTGGCAGTTCACCATCATTAAGGTAGCGGACGAGTGGGTCAAACCAAGCAGTCGCTATGTTGATGGAAAACAGGGCCGAGACTGTCGGCTCATTTATGCTTGGTTTAGGGACGTACTCAATCGGAACCGACCGAGGTATGTCTTCCTCGTCAGCTGACGCAAGCTTTGCTAACAAGTCGGCTTTGGCGTTGTCGGTCCTGGGTATTCGAATTACTTCACATTTCTGGAATCCACCGATCAATTCTTTAGCTTTTTCTATGTACGCCTTCAATTGCTCTTTCCGATTTTGATAAACACCGGAAACTTGGTTAACGACTAATTGTTAGTCGCTAAAAACGTTCAAATGGGTCGCACCTAGACTCGCGGCGAGTCTAAGGCCTAACAATAAGGCTTCGTACTCTATTGTATTGTTGGACGCTTGAAAGCCGAGTCGCAAGGCATATTGCATACAGGTTTGATCGGAAGTTTCTAATACTACCCCCGCCCCGCTTGCCTTCGAATTGGATGAACCATCGACAAATAGCTTTCAGGGTACCGGCTCGAGAGAGGAAGAAGTCACAGGTGCAGTAATTCTTCCTGACTCAGGCATATCGTCGCGATTAGGAGTCACTTCGACAAGGAAATCAGCGACAGCCTGTCCTTTTAAGGCTGTCCTGGGCCTGTAATGTATGTCAAATTCGCTCAATTCGACTGCCCACTTTGTAAGTCGGCCGGAAGCCTCCGGCTTTTGGAGAATCTGGCGGAGTGGTAAGTCGGTCACAACGACAATAGTGTGGGCCTGAAAGTAAGTCCGGAGGCATCGTGACGATACCATCAGAGATAAAGCTACTTTTTCGAGCTGAGGATACCTTGTCTCTGCCGGTAGCAAGGCTTTGCTGACATAGTAGACTGACAACTGCTTCTCTTGACTCTCTCGTATTAAAGCCGAGCTTACGGCGGCTTCGGATACGGCCAAATATAATAACAACTCTTCACCAGGCTCGGGCTTAGATAGCAGTGGTGGGGATCCGAGGTAAGCCTTCAGATCTTGAAGTGCCTTCTCACATTCGTCCGTCCACTCCATCGTCTGTCGTCCCTTCAATTGCTTGAAGAACGGGAGACATTTGTCTGTGGCTCGGGACAGGAAACGATTGAGCGCGGCCACTCTCCCTGTCAACCTTTGAATATCTTTGATTGTTTTAGGAGACTCCATTTCGAGTAAGGCTTTGATCTTCTAGGGATTCGCTTCGATTCCTCGCTGACTAACAAGGAAACCGAGAAATTTTTCCGAGCTCACGCCAAACACGCACTTACTAGGATTCAACTTCATTTTATATTTACGTAGAGTCAAGAACATTTCTTCCAAGTCCGCCTCATGGTCGACTGCTCGTTTACTTTTGAAGAGCATATCATCAATATAAACTTCCATCGTCCGGCCTATCTGCCGAGCGAACATTTTGTTCATTAATCGTTGATACGTTGCTCCGGCGTTCTTTATTCCAAATGGCATCACTCGGTAACTGTAAAGGCCTTTGCCAGTGACAAAGGCGATTTTTGATTTATCATTCTCGTGCATTACAATTTGATTATAGCCCGAATAGGCATCCAAAAACTTAGCAGTTCATGACCCGAGGTACTGTCAACCAGCTGATCAATCCGAGGAAGAGGGAAGCTATCCTTGGGGCAAGCTTTGTTTAGATCTGTATAGTCGATACAGACTCGCCACTTCCCATTGGCTTTCTTTACGAGTACGACATTGGCTATCCATTCCGGATAGTATATCTCTTCGATGAATTTGGCTTTAAGGAGCTTGCCAACTTCTTCTTCAATGATAGCGTACCTTTCCGAGCCGAGAGGACGACGCTTCTATCGGATGGGTTTAAAAGTTGGGTCGATGTTAAGTCGGTGTGTTATAACCGAGGGATCGATCCCAGGCATGTCTTCATGACTCCAAGCGAAGATATCGGCATATCGTCGAAGCAAGGTGATCATTCGTTCCTTAAGAGACGGGCTCAGAGATGAGCCGATTCGGACTACTTTCAAGACGTCTGTCTCGGTTAACGGCTCCGAGATGAGTTCTTCCATCGGCTCCCCCCGCTCGTGAGATCCGATACGGGGGTCCAGTGATTCAATTGTCGACACTTCAGTCGGGGCCTTGACTACGGTGGCGTAGCATTTCCGAGAATCTTGTTGGTCTCCTTTCACAATCCCTACTCCCGACTCGGTCGGAAATTTTATGAAAAGGTGGTAGGTAGATACCACAGCTTGAAGGAGGCTTAGAGACGGTCGGTCGAGTATGGCGTTATACACCGACGGTTGGTCCACGACCAGGAAGTCGACCATCCCGGTCCTTTGATGGGGCGTGGTTCCAACGGTAAGTGGCAGCGAGACGATTCCCTCAGAGAGTACCTGTCCACTCGAGAACCCGATGAGCGGGGTTCGGACAGGTCGTAGTACCGACCGACCCACGCTCATTTTGTCGAATGCTTGGGTGAACAGGACATCCGTTGATGATCCTATATCCACTAGTATCCGGAATACTTTTCTATTGGCGATGGTGAGGGTGACCACGAGCGCATCATCATGAGGATGATGAATGCCTCGAGCATCTTCTTCAGTGAACGAGATACAATATTTTTCTCGTTTCTTCTCCTTGGGAGGCCGAGACAGCAGAAGAACCTCGGACTCAGGGCGATCGAGGCTTCTAGCGTGGTTTCTTCGGGCGTTATTTGAGTCCCCAGCGCCCCGATGACCTCCGACGATCGTTCGAATTTCTTCTTGGGGCCGCTCTTCACTCGGTCCTGCCGGAGCGCCGGACCCTTCTGTATGTTCTCTTAGTCGGCCTTCTTTAATCAGCCGCTCAATCTCGTCTTTTAAATGATAACAATCACTTGTGTTGTGACCATGGTCACGATGATAGTGACAATATTTGTTCTTGTTCCGACGATACAGATTCCCTCGCATTTTTCGGGGCCAGTTGACGAAGCCTTCGGTCTTGATCTCTATTAGTACTTGTTCAGGAGATTTGTTTAGGGGGGTGTATGTAGAGAATCTTCTGTCTGGTCGCTTTCCTGGCCTGTTGTCGTCTCGCCCCCGGTCGTCTTTTCTCTTTTTCACTCCGGCTGAGTCGGCTTCTTTTTTGGCCGACTCTTTAGCCGATGGTTTTATGTTCTGGATCTTCTCTCGGAGGAGTCGCGTCTCTTCTGCATCAGCATATTTGTCTGACCGAACCATAAACTCGCCCAGAGTATCGAGCGGGTTCTTGTCCAGTGACGCCAAAAAAGGTTTGTCTCTAACCCCCTGCATGAGAGCGTTGAGAGCCGTCTCCTCGGAATGCTTTCGAACTTGCAGAGACTCGAAGTTGAAGCGTTTAATGTAGTCTTTCAATAGTTCTCCTTCCCTCTGAACTATGTTGTTTAGATGCGCATGAGGCTTTAATTTCTTCTTTCCACCGATAAAATTTCTGAGGAAGGCGTCACTGAGTTCGGCGAATGACTTAATCGACTTGGGTTTCAATTCCTTAAACCAAAGTCGGGCTACGTCAGTCAGCGTTAGAGAGAAGGCTCGGCACATAACAGCATCCGAGGCGTCGTGCAGCTCCATATAGGTCCTGAAGCATTCGAGATACTCTGTCGGATCAGTCTTTTCGGAGAAGGGAGTTATCTGGGATAAGCGGAACCTCTCCGGCAACCGAGCCCACATTATCTCGTCCACAAACGGAGAAGCTTTTTCCTCAGATATGGTCGGATTTGAGTTCCGACCGTGCTTTATATCCGCCATCTCCTTTTTCATTTTCTCTCGGACCTCATTCTTGAAGTCCTGTATATCAGCCTTCCAGGGTTCAGCGTTCTCTGCCGTTTCTTCTGCGTCTGCAGGTAGCCGACTCCGCCTCCTCTGATCTATTCTATGCCTCAGATCAGAGGGAGGCAAAATGGCCGTTGCTGAACGGGCAAGCGCCGGATGACTCGATTCTTGAGGCTGACTCGGTCGTCTGGGTGACTGTGGCACGGCAGGCTGCACTACAGACGCTGGTGGGGGAACTTGTGCCGACTCCTGACGCTGCATCTGCTGGTTACATAGTTGTTCCAGCATGTGTTTCATGACAGCCATCTCGGAACGTATTTCTTGAACCTCGCGACCTCGCGATCCAGGTGTGCGTTCCCTTGATTAGGCTGGCTTGTAGTCGTAGGCGGTGCTGTTGGGGGAGCTCCCTGAGCTGTGCTAGCAGCGGCCTCCCCCACTTCATCTGGGTCCGTCCTTCTGGTTCTTGCCATTCGAAAAATTGGAAATAACGGCTTTTCGTCCGTTTCCCACAGACGGCGCCAAACTGTTGCTGTGTTTTTATGGGGTGACTTCCTTCAGGCGGACCCTCCTTCACCTGCACGAGCAACGATGTCAAGGGAACCCTGACTAGAGCCGGGGAACCTCCGATGCTTAAGTCGGTTATCTGATCAATAGCAAAGAGCTTGTCTCAATTAATACTGCATACCTTCTTCTGTCCCAAGCTTGGAGATTTATACAGTTTGTCAACCCTTATCCTCAGAGGATTCTTCTCCTGATTATTCGGAAACTTACTCTGTTCCACGGATTGCTCTGAATCCCGAGAATCTTGCGATTCGCTACCCATATCCCTGGATTTTCGTAGAGGAGCATCTGTTCTCGTTCCGCCACTCGCTGTCTCGGTCAGGTCGTGACCGACTCTGGGAGAGTTTCGGCCAGGGCCTGACCAACTCTGGGGGAGTCTCGACCGACGCAGGAGGATGAGTTCCCGGCCTTTCCGCGGACGGAATAATCTCGGTGCCTATCGGTCATTCCTTGCTCCGTGACCGACAGAACCAACTCCTTGAGTCGGTCTTGTTCTATCGGTTGAGTGGCTTTAACACGCTCGGCCTTTAGTGGGCTCATGCAGGCGAGGTCATCACTCTGATAGAGTGACTTTAATCGTCCTTGCTTACGCCTCCTGGCCTATCCTCTGTTCCGTCGGTGTTGTCTCGGACTCTTCAGGCAGTGTCAGCAAAGCCGACCTACTCTTATCCGAGTCTCCGAGCTTAACACATTTTTCCCCAACAGTATGTATGGCCTATAAGTTCAGTGTAACTTTTGGCCTACAATCATCATAAAGTGGGCCCACAATTTTGGACGGTTTAATTTGAGTTACATGTATGCTATGCGTAGTAGTTTCCGAATGCGTGCGTATGAAACATCACGCTCCACCGGAGTATCGAGGTTTTCGATACTGACCGTCCATTAATCTGTGTAATGCTTGAAGGTAGGAAGTGATCAACCCTAATGCAAAGGTAACGTACCTTCCTCATCTGAAGCCTGTGGATGGAGCTGAGATGACATTCCATGCACTTTAAGAGATAGTCAACAAGATCTCCACCGTACGTACGTGTGGCCCACCTTTGAAATAGTTGGAATTATTGATTTGGTGGACCAACAATTCAGGGTGAAGTGAGAATACTAGCTGTACATCATAGTGGCCCAACAGATCGATGGTGGAGATGAGGAAACGCTTCGTTGTATCTATCCATCTATCAAGTAAAAGACCTACATTTCTTTTGTTTTATGGGGCCGGATCCACGACAAAGCTTTGGAGGAAAAGCTTAACCTATAATGCGATGTGGGGTCCAACTGATGTGTGCATGACATCCAATCCAATCCATCCATCATGTGCATGTTCTCTTTAATTATATCCAAAAATCAAGGCGATCCACAATTCAAGTGGGCCAAATTGTGATTTTAGCACCCCTAAGTTTTGGAATGGCCTGATTTTTGGCCTATCCTGGTGGGGATCATCTTTTGAATAAATTTCATGGAAAATAAGCAACGTGTCGACCGTTTCTCACGGAGACCGTCTGTAGAAACAAGTCTCTCACTCCCCTTAATTTTAGGAGCTCATAAAGTGGTCCATTCCAAATCTTGATCATGTTTATAAAAAGTTGTAACTACCCATGATATCTGAAGTTATAACTACCCATGATATCTAAAGTTGTAACTACCCCATGATATATGCAGTTATGGGACACATAAGGAACTACCCATGATATCTAAAGTTGTGGGACATGTAGCCATCAAAGCTTGATGGAAGCTTTGGCTATAAATATACACCGTTTGGTCTCCAAACTCATTAACTTAATCCCATTCAGTTTTACACCATCAAATAGAGTGACTAGAGTTTGGAAGTGTCAAACCGAGAGAGAGAAGCAGTAAAGAAGCACTGAATGAGCATCAATGGCTGGAGGTATTTTTCTTGTGCATTTCAGTTTTCAGTTTTGATTCTAATTAAGTGAATAATTCCGCATTATAGAATCATTATTTCACCAGCATTTGGTATCAGAGGCCCGTTTTATCTCTGCCTTTGTATTTATAGAGATGCTCTGTTTGTCTCTATTTTGGCTGAAAACTTTTAAATTATTTCCACATGACGTGGTGGTCTACAGTATGAGATTTGGACCCACACCCTTTCGAACTAGTATAATGTCTAGTGATTCATATGATTTTTGTTAATTAGAGAATAACCACAACATCTTTAATTAAATAAAATTCATGTATTATAGTTAATTCGGATCACATAAATGATATTTAAACATTAATTGTAATTAATCATACTTAATTTGATAAATTTTATCCCAGAGGAATTTTTATTATATTTATATGATTAATTATGATAAAATCTCAAATTATTCATAACTTACCTATAGGAATTATGAATTAATTAAATAATTTGATAGTTTTATCGTAAGGTTTAACCTAAGATAAAATATATATCAAATTATAATCATAATTTACCTTTTAGAATTATGTATTAAGTAAATAATTTGATAAATTCTATCATAAAGAATACTTGAATCTGCTTGGATTAAAAATTTAGTTCACAGGCAATTTTTTATGTCATTAGATTTAATCTTTAAGCATTATTTACATTGGTAAAACATGATTTATGTTATTAGATTCAAGTTTTTAGTCCTCAGTTTTAATAAAAGTATGCAATTTATAATTTTTTCTTTTGCAGTTGTACAACCTGCGAATTTCTCTGATGTTCATTATAATATTCCTGAACTTAAGGGAGATAACTATAAGGTCTGGAAGGAGAGAGTTCTTCTTCATTTAGGGTGGATGGACATAGACTATGCTATTAGGAAAGATGAACCACCAACACTCAGTGGACATCACTGATACTAACACTACAGCGGACATCACGCTTTATGAGCGATGGGAACGATCTAATTGCCTCAGCATGATGTTCATTAAGACTAGAATTTCTGCTGGTATTCGTGGTTCTGTCGATCAGCATGAAAAGGTTCGAGACTTGCTGAAAGCCATTGATGAACAATTTGTCACTTCAGACAAGGCACTAGCAAGCACCATAATCATGAAGTTCTCATCTCTAAGGCTCACTAGTGTGAGAGGTGTGCGAGAGCACATCATGCAAATGAGGGACAATGTGGCTCAATTGAAGAAACTTGAGGTTGAAATGTCGGAGTCTTTCCTGTTGCATTACATTCTGAACACTCTTCCGCACCAATATGGACCCTTCAAAATCTCATACAACACACATAAGGATAAATGGTCAATTAATGAACTTATGACTATGTGTGTTCAAGAGGAAGGGAGACTGATGATGGAACAGGGAGAAAGTGCAATGCTGGCAACGCATGGAAAGGACAAATCTCAAGCCAATAAGAAAGGAAAAGGTAAAATATCTCCCCAAGCTGGTATCAAGAAAGATTCCAAGTGTTTCTTCTGTAAAAAGAAGAGACACATGAAGAAGGAATGTGTCAAATTTTAGAAATGGCTTGTGGACAAAGGTAATCCAACCTCATTTGTATGTTATGAATCTAATATAGTTAAAGTCAATATTAACACATGGTGGATTGATTCTGGATCAACAATCCACATTTCGAAATCCTTGCAGGGTTTGCAAAACCTAAGGAAGCCAGTGGGAATTGAGCAAAGCATCTTATAAGGAAATAAAATGGGCTCGCATGTGAAAGCTATAGGAACTTGCAATTTAATTTTAAGTAGTGGTTTTATTTTAAAGTTAAAAAAAACCTTTTATGTTCCAAGTTATTCTAGAAACTTGATTTCAATTTCAAAACTTGTATCTTTTGGATATTCCTTTTATTTTTCAGATTCATCATTCAGTTTATTTTATAAATCTGATTATGTTGGGAATGATATTTTATCTGATGGTCTTTACTGCATTAATTTACAAAATAATGCCACTTATAATTCAATGCATGTTCACACTGGCACTAAGAGATGTGTTATTAATGAGGATTCCTCAAAATTATGGCACCAGAGATTAGGTCATATCTCCATAGAAAGAATTAAAAGATTAGTAAATGAAGGGGTACTAAATACTCTAGATTTTACTTATTTTGAGACTTGTGTGGACTGTATAAAGGAAAAGCAGACCAACAAGTTAAAGAAAGGTGCCACAAGGAGTTGCGACATATTAGAGATCATACATACTGATATATATATATATAGTCTAGACATGGACTCACATGGTCAAAAATACTTCATTTCTTTTATATATGATTACTTACGATATATGTATCTCTACATGCTTTATAACAAGAACGAAGCATTAGATGCCTTTAAAATCTTTAAGGCTGAAGTAGAGAAACAATGCAGTAAACAAATTAAGATCGTGAGATCAGATAGAGGTGGAGAATATTATGGTAGATACACAGAGGATGAACAAGCACCTGATCCATTTGCAAAGTTTCTTCAAGAGCATGGGATTGTTGCCCAATAAACTATGCCTGGTTCACCGGACCAGAATGGTGTAGCAGAAAGAAGAAACCGAACATTATAGGACATGGTGCGGAGTATGCTTAGCAGCTCCAATCTTCCAAAATCCTTATAGGCTGAAGCACTTAAAACGACAGTTTATATATTAAACCGAGTTCCAACCAAGGTTGTTCCTAAAACACCATTTGAATTATGGAAAGGTTGAAAACCAAGTTTGCGACATATGCGCGTTTGGGGATGCCCATCTGAAGTGAGAATTTATAATCCACAAGAGAAAAAGTTGGACCCAAGGACCATTAGTGGGTATTTCATTGGATATGCTGAAAGGTCTAAAGGTTATAAATTTTACTGTCCATCTCACAGCACTAGGATTGTGGAATCAAGAAATGCAAAGTTTCTTAAAAATGACTTGATCAGTAGGAGCGATCACTCCAGGAACATAGTTTTTGAGAAAGATGATTCATTCAGAATCTCAACCTTCTACTTCAAGTGATAGATTGGTTATTGTTTATAACACCCCTCAAGTTCAAACTGGTGTTGAACAATCAATCGTTAAAGTTCCACAAGCTGCTGATGACATTCCAGTAAATCAGATAGTTCAAGAGTTGCCAAGAACTTTTGAACAACGAGTTGAACCGCATACTTTTCAGGAAGATGTTGGCACAACATTAAGAAGATCTACTAGATCAAAGAGATCAGCAATTCCTAATGATTATGTTGTGTATCTACAAGAATCTGACTATAACATTGGAGTCGAAAATGATCCCAAGTCTTTTTCACAAGCCATGAGTTGCAAAGAATCAGAATTATGGTACAATGCCATGAAGGAAGAGATGAATTCTATGAAGAGTAACGAAGTCTGGGATCTTATTGAGTTGCCTAATGGTGTAAAAAAAATTGGATGTAAATGGGTCTTTAAAACAAAGAAAGACTCATTGGGCAACATTGAGAGATACAAGGCACGACTTGTTACTAAAGGATTCACTCAAAAAGAAGGAAATGATTACACGGAGACTTTTTCTCCTGTATCTAAGAAAGACTCCTTACGAGTTATTTTGGCCTTAGTAGCCTATTTTGACTTGGAATTGCAACAAATGGATGTGAAAACGGCATTTCTCAATGAAAATCTAGATGAGGAAGTTTACATGAAACAACCTAAAGGATTCTCCTCTAGTGATGGTGAGCAATTGGTTTGTAAGCTCAAGAAATCCATATACGATTTAAAACAAGCATCTCGCCAATGGTATTTGAAATTTCATAATGTAATTTCTTCATTCGGTTTTGTAGAAAACATTATGGATCAATGTATATACTAGAAGGTCAGTGGGAGTAAAATTTATTTTCTTGTTTTATATGTGGATGACATTTTGCTAGCAACTAATGATAAGGGTTTGTTGCATAAGGTGAAACAATTCCTCTCTAAAAATTTCGATATGAAGGATATGGGTGAGGCATCTTGTGTCATTGGCATTAAGATACATAGGGACAAGTTTCGAGGTATCTTGGGTCTGTCTTAGGAAACCTATATTAATAAAGTTTTAGAGAGATTTCGTATGAAGGATTGTTCACCAAGTGTAGCCCCCATTGTGAAGGGTGATAGATTCAATTTGAACCAATGCCCGAAGAACGACCTTGAAAGGGAACAAATGAAAAACATTACATATGCTTCTGTTGTCAGAAGTCTAATGTATGCTCAGGTCTGCACAAGACCTGACATTGCATTTGTTGTAGGAATGTTGGGGCGATATCAGAGTAATCCAGGTTTAGACCACTGGAGAGATGCAAAGAAAGTAATGAGGTACCTACAAGGAACTAAAGACTACATGCTTATGTATAGACGGACAGACAATCTGAAAGTAATTGGCTACTTAGATTCTGACTTTGCTGGCTGTATTGATTCACGTAAATCAACATCAGGATACATTTTTTTTTTATGGCTGGTGGAGCTATATCATGGAGGAGTGCCAAGCAGACTTTGACTGCCACTTCCCACTATGGAAGCCGAGTTCGTCTCTTGTTTTGAGGCTACTTCACATGGTGTATGGCTTAAGAGTTTCATTTCTGGGCTTAAAATTATGGATTCTATTTCTAGGACATTGAGAATGTATTGCGATAATTCAGCTGCTGTTTTTATGGCTAAGAACAACAAAAGTGGGAGTCGAAATAAATACATCGATATTAAGTATTTAGCCATAAGAGAACATGTTAAAGAAAAGAAAGTGGCCATTGAGCACGTTAGCACTAAGCTAATGATCGTTGATCCTTTGACTAAGGGCATGCTACAGTTGAAATTCAAGGATCATGTAGCAAATATGGGACTTGGTTCCATTATGTAATTTTTCATTGTATTGACAATGTTATTTTATTGAAATTCTTAATTATTCTGATGTTTTTCTCATATTGATGTGCACCTTAATTTAATTTTGAGAAAATTCATTTGTGTTGGAACAAGAATAAACATAGGGTTTATTTATTAAAAAATTGTTGCCACATGAATTATAAAATTTAAGAAATAAATACATAGTAATACATGAAAGAAAATACTTGTCATTAGAGGACTTATCGCCATGATTCATGTATTTATTACTTAATACAGATTATCGATGGGTTTAAGATGAGACATAAGATTAAAAGTGTGGACCAAGTGGGAGAATGTTGACCGTTTCTCATGGAGACCGTCTGTAGAAATAAGTCTCCAGCTCCCCTTAATTTTAGGAGCTCATAAAGTGGTTCACTCCGAATCTTGATCATGTTGTAGAAAGTTGTAACTACCCATGATATTTGAAGTTGTAACTACCTCATGATATCTGAAGTTGTAACTACCCCATGATATTTGCAGTTATGGGACACATAAGCAACTACCCATGATATCTGCAGTTATGGAACACATAAGCAACTACCCATGATATCTAAAGTTGTGGGACATATAGCCATTAAATTTTGATGGAAGCTTTGGATATAAATACACACCATTCACTAACTTAATCCCCTTCAGTTTTACACCATCAAATAGAGTGAGTAGAGTTTGGAAGTGCCAAACCGAGAGAGAGAAGCAGTGAAGAATCACTGAATAAGCATCAATGGATGGAGGTATTTTTCCTGTGCATTTCAGTTTTCAGTTTTGATTCTAACTAGGTGAATAATTCCGCATTATAGAATCATTATTTCACCAACACGCCACACACAATCTTAAAGGTTTTTAATGGTGGACCGTCCCATCCCAGATGTTACCTGCCATGTGGCCTACCAGAATTTGGGACGCCCTGATTTTTGGGGGCAAAGGAGAAGATGAGGGGGTGCACATGATGTATGGATTAGATGTCATGCACACAGCAAGGTGGGCCCCACACATGGCATTATAGGTTAATCTTAACCTACACAACCTTGTAGTCGATCTTCGTCTTGTTTTAAGCAAGTTGCCGTATGGTGTGATGCACTTGTTCAAGACTAATATGTCAATCGTCTGTATGTATCAGAAATAATAATTGCAGTAATTCGTTTATTGGATCGATGATATAAGATTTTATTATTTATTTATTTATTTTTAAGAAAGGTTATTAAATAAAGAAAAATATAAGAGTTGAAACCATTGTTTCAAGACTCGGACGTGTCCCATGTGACTCTTCTGAGTCAACTTGGACTCAGACGGACCCAATCAATTCACCCCTGTCTCAGGTGAGTCACCACTCAACTCGAAACTGGACCATACGATCCGAGCGGCTGAGTCATTTAACCATGGTGGAACCCAAGCCATGAAGAAATGCCAGGGAATATCTCTTCATACATAGTCACAACCATGCATAGCGACATAACTTGTTCTTGGCAATTTCTTGCCTAGGAAATTTCTCCAGGGATTTTAAGATTTTGGGGTTTTCTCCGATTTTTATCCAAAATATCTTGCTCAAAATATAAAAACATTATTATAAATTAATAAATACTTTAATGTTTTTAAATGAAGGTAAAGTCCCCTAAGCTTTTAAATGACACAGAGTATGCCCAACCGTCAATCAGGACGGTTGGTTCAATAACAACACTGGGCGTAAACTAGGGTGCAAGAATCATGCTGATCGTATGATCCTAACCCTATAAATAAGGACAAATTGTTACAACCGTCTTTTTTTTTTTTTTTTTTACGAGCCATTGATTGCATGGTTAGAGTAATCAAATCAAAGTTCTAGTTTGGAATTATAAGCAAGACAAAGCCAGATCTATCTAATGGCTGGTTCGAGATGGTGATTGGACATTTTTGTTTACTCACACAATCTTTACCGTCCATTTTCCATGTTATTGATTGGATGCTTACGATCATCTAATTGGCGTGATTTTAGGCTCGGCCGTCTCTTGGGTCTAGTATTCGATTTCTAGCCCCAGCAAAGCTGAAGTGGGCCAAGCCTGAAAGATTGATGGGCTTGCCCAGCTCATTGACAGCCCTACTTCCAGTTGGATGGATGAGGCTGAAAATCACATTGATAGAAAATCATCGACTCCGATGCAAATTCAATGGATCTCCCTCATGTGTATCCCCTTTGGGGCCCACATGCAGAGATAGACTGATGAAGTGATGATCTAAGCCGCCCATTTTCTCTGTGCTCCGGTAGAGGGGCCATATTAATTAAAAAACGGATGCTGAACAGACTATTCTGATACTACTTATGGATGAATGTGCACTATTGAAAGAGAAAACTATTGGTTCTAGCCGCATCGGAGCCCACAAATCAACGTTCAGGATCATCTTTTAAATCTGATTGCTAGACCATAGGCCAATGGAAATAGTTCTATAGAAGGGACGGTTCTGATTGTCAGACCACCTATGCATGTGGCCCTGGGGCTAAACATGCTGACGTGGGCAAAATGAAACAATAATCTATTACAAGCCAATCTTATACACGTCGAATGATTATATTCCTTGTAATCCAGTGACAGCTACATGCTAGTGTTTATTTTGTAGTCTTTGTCCTTAATTTTTATTTTTTCATGGAAATAACAGGAAGGCCAGACAACAATCTAGTGACCAAAGCCGGTCATCAGGTGGGCCCAAGTTTAACCACTGAAATTTAAAGGCTATGGTCCATACACGATGGGGTTTGTAGTCAGCCTTTTCTGATTATCTAGGGATGCACTATGCATCCAAATCAAGGAGTTAGAAGGTGGAGATAAGTGGCTGATTGCCAAAACTGTTAATTTACTTTCTTGTTTTTTTGAACAAGTGATAGTTGATTCTTTTGCACCCCTCTTTCTTCACAGTAAACACAGATCTTTACTTATTCTAAACTAAATTTTCTGATAAAGTTTTTTAACTGCAAAGCTTTTTTGGTAGCTTATGTTTTAAGTATATACTTTAGCTCAATGATAGATAGAGCAGCGGTTAATTATAATATCAATTTTTAACTAATTAGACCACTTACAAGAGCAAACACATAACCTATAATAAACACTCCTATTGATGTAGGGCAGGTTGGGGATAGTTTCATGGCCAAGATAAAATGGATTGGAAAAGGCCTGGTCGATCGGGCGTATCTTATGATCCGGAATGAGTTATTAAGCGTAAAATATATGATTTTAAGGGTAGAACGAGCTACTTTAGGCAACCAACTCTGCTACACCGGGTTGTGCAAGTCGGATTTGTGAAATATCCCCTGATCGATGGTCATTTCTATATTTTAATTTAATTTTTATTATAAATAGTAAGTTTTAATTTGATTATAACTCTTCATCCATCGGGATTTAGGAGTTGTGTGTAACACGAAAAGGGCTTAGAATAATTAGGAGAATAGGTTGGTAAAGCCAAATAGGACACTTACTATTTTTGGCCAAAAACCTTGCGCACTAGTAGACATCACTGTCTATAAATATTAAATTTACTATTTATAGTAAGTTACGAATACTAAGAGTTTTAGTTATAGTTTGCTTCTGATTTCTCTTTCATTGCTTGTTATCCTTATTTAAAGGGTTGTGAAATCATTTATTTAATTCATTAACCAATTTTAAATTTTATAAAATTTATTTTCTATATTGCTTGTTTTCTCATAGATTCGAGAAGCTTCGTGAGGAGTAAAAAAGTTCCGTAGATTCAAAAAGCTTCATGACGAGTCCATAGAATTACTTCCGTAAATACAGGATAGTTATCCTCTTGAGGAAGATGGTGCTCAACCTCATCACATTCATCCAGCACCACTTATAAAATCAATATCCATATATCCAGTGAAGTTGCCTTATTTATCATTTTTCCATATATCCAACATCCATTTTGCATCCTGTCACTGTACCTTTCTTGAATTTACTATATACCAGATTCCTGGCCATTTTAACAGGACTTTAACCATATGGCATGTCCATCGATGTATCAGGATTATAATGAAATGTCTAAGATTGAAGATGATCAAATGTAAATGACTTAAATGTACTCTTTAATTTTTTTTAATGACAATGCAATGGTCCAAATTGAAATCTAATCATATGGTTTATTTAATTTGCAGGCTTTCTCCTGGAATGTTCTCTTTAACTTTATTGTTGGAGTGCATGTTTTCCTCAACAGAAATAACAGGAATGCCAGACAAGTAATCTGCAGTGCCCAATTTCTGTCACGTTTGTCAGGTGGGCCCTACCGTCTATTTTCTTTGCCCAGATACATCAGACAGGTCTCCTAAAATGGTGGCCACCCATGAGCGTTGAAAGTGGACAATCAGTTTTAACCGTGAATTTCTCGTCGTATATATGTATAGCCTGCCTGATCAGCCGTGTGACCTGATTTGAATGCCATGGCGCATTAATGATGGAGACCACCTGGTGAATAACCTGGATCTCTCACACGTGTGCAACGATGTCATGAATGAGGCATCTGTGTTTTTATTGCAAATGCCATTTTTAGTGCACCCTCTCCGTTGAAAACCATAAGTGTGAATCTGGTCCTTCCATTTTAATTCATTGCAGGTCGGCGGGGAATGTCGGTTTGTGGATCATAAAGAATGAAAAATCAGGTCCATCCAAAACTCATGTGGGCCACACCAGAAGTAACAGTGGGCATAGGAACGCCCACCATTGAAAGTTGAAACCTTCCTGGGGCCCACCAGTGGATTTGTCTTGTTGCTTGAGAATGGTTGGAGGAATCTAAAGAGGAATCAATTCTTGTACGTACCTTCATCTATAAGAGAGAGAGAGAGAGAGAGAGAGAGAGAGAGAGAGAGAGAGAGAGAGAGAGAGAGAGAGAGAGAGAGAGAGAGAGAGAGATGGATCTGATGGTTGCATGGTGGTGTACTTTGGCGTTGGGCCCCATCACGTTG
Organism: Magnolia kwangsiensis; assembly: GCA_037074715.1. Lineage (NCBI taxonomy): Eukaryota > Viridiplantae > Streptophyta > Magnoliopsida > Magnoliales > Magnoliaceae > Magnolia > Magnolia kwangsiensis. The sequence continues at coordinate 14,914,691 of CM073571.1, forward strand.
CTCGCGTGGGTCCTATGGTCGTGGAACGAGTGGAGGTTCTTGACCCCTTTGAAATTTCGATCCAACGGTGCTAAAATCCCTCCGGGACACATGGGCTTCCCCTTCATCGGAGATATGCTCAGCTTCCTTTGGTATTTCAAGATCGTCCGCCGTCCTGACGATTTTATCATCTCTAAGAGAAAGAGGTAAATATATTATACAACTGCATCTCTACAATCCCACCCCCGCAGGCGCACCATTCTTTTGCAGGATCCAAGCCGTCCATCAAGCTGGGCCTGCCAGATGGATGCCATTTACATAGAAGCAAGGGTGATCCACTCATCAGTTGGGCCACGCGTGTATGAAATTAACGGACGGTTGAAATCAAGTGAACAACCTTCCACCTTTTGCATACATGTGGTAGCGGTTTCACATGAATTATGGGCCAAGGCACACTGACAGATGTGCCAAGCTGATGAATATATTGGATCTTGAGCATGCTGGCCTACAACGTTATGGACCCCTGCACACGCGCTCATCCATACCGTCTATCAAGTGGGACCCATCATATTTATGATGCAGCCAGACTATCCTGCTGATCTACTATTAGGTTGGTCACAAATGTAAGAAAAGAACAGACGGCCTTGAAAAAACTGCAAGCCTTTCGGGGTATCCATTAACACACACCTTCGCCAGCTTGATATTTTGGCCCACTCATCTAACATGCTTGGACCCACCTGATAGACGGCTCGAATGTCCTCTATGCGTCTAGAATGAAAACCTAATGAGTATTATGTGAATGAACAGATATGGAGACGGGGTAGGCATGTACAGGAGCCATCTCTTGGGCGAACCATCGATCATAGCATGCTCACCGGCCATCAACAAATTCGTCTTGCAATCTGAAGATCTCTTCACAGTCGGATGGCCATCACTGGAGCTGGTGGGCATCAATTCTCTCGTGGCCGTGACTGGTGAACCCCATACTAGGCTCAGGACCTTTTTGGTGAACGCAGTCAACCGGCCCGAGTCACATAAGAACATCAGTCTCGTTGTGCAACCTCGGTTCATCTCGTCCCTCCGGTCTTGGGCAGAAAAGGGCCGGATCATTGCATCTGAAGAAACCAAGAAGGTGAGTATTTTTCTCTTATCTTCCTTCTATCATCCATAGTTCAAAAACCCAAAAGTTGACTTGATGTTCAGTTGGGTCGGGTTGACTCCAGAACAAATCTGAATAGACTATATCTAATTATTCAAATTTAGAAATTTTAAGAATGGTAACAAATATTTTAAATAAGTATATTGATATGATTAGTTAAAAATATAAATCAGAGTGCACCTTTTAAACCAAGTTATGGTCCATGACTCGTATATTGTTTGGGAACACGCATTAGTAAGTAGGATTTAGAATCAAATAAAAAGAGATCAAACAACTAAGAACATAGAAAATATAAAATTTTACGTATGGAAAATTACAGCACAAGGTAACAACAAATCTATAATGATAATTAATACTTCCAAGAGATAAAAGAGTTTATCAATCAGAGAATACACCTTGAACACTACAAAAATCTTAGTTTTGAATTCTCCTTCGCACACCAAAAGCCTTAAGCACTTTTTCAATCTACCCTAATTCCAGATTGAAAATTCTTAAGAAGGATTCAAATCGAAATAGCAATCAAAACTTGCAATTCTGCAAAATTGTGCGTGTCAGGCGATGGTGTTGGGGGCCTTGCACAATCTCGAAACAAACTAGAATTATAGGATAATAAAACAATGAAATAAATCTAAGCACAAACCACATCACTTAAGAGATTTTTACATGGAAAACCCTCAAAGAGGTAAAAATCACGGGACCTCGTCTAGATCAACAATCCACTATGAAGTAGAACGTAACAACTTTCTTCACTCACACAGGAGTAGATAAACAATAAGAGAATAAAAGAAAAACGGAGAGATCTAAACGATTACGAGGACGCAGAAGCGCAGAGATATCAAAGGCACAGTAGATCACCTCTACGAGCAAAACCTTCCTTCCACAAGCTTCCTCTCTCTCTCTCTCTCACCTTTGATAACCCTAAATCTTTTAGCAAACCCTTGCAAAGCTTTAGGAAACCGTCTTATTTTATGTCACGCCTCAAACTTGGAAAATAGGCTCACAAAATCCTCGATCGCTGAATCCGGCACCGACAGCCTCCGTAGTGTTCCATTCTCGGTTCCCGACATTCATATGCTAGATTCCGATCTTGGGATCTTATAAGGAAGATTTTCAGTATATTTTTTTTATATAATGGAGCATAACCACAAGCGAAACCAAGTCACAAAACAACATCACTACATATCCACTATATAAAAAACTTTAAATATAATGCGGAAAGAGAAATACAAGGTAATCAAAAGGCTCCAAAATAATCTGATGCGCACTCCTGCCTCAACGCTATTGTGATCTAATGTCACATGCATGCAACAGTCGTGCATAAGCTTACAAAAACTTAGTGGGTGGTGTAAGTGTATGCACAAGGCGACTGCCAAGTCTGTAGTATTAGAGAAATGTAGAAATACGCTGGTAAGTCTATGAATACTATCAGTCATACCAAGGATATGCGATGCAAGGCATGAATGCTATCGATCATACCAAGGCCATATGATGCGAGGCCTATGTAGCCAAATGTCATATGCGAGATGCGAAACAAGCATAGCAGTCCTCATCAAGTACACATATTAGTACAGTTTCTCTCTGGGATATCACCAGGGTCTAATATACTTTACGTTGACTACCACCTCCCTAGTCACACAGCCCGGTAAGTGGAATAAACCACACTATCTTCCTGACCAGTAGTCTGCTAGTACCTACCCATCTTGTCGATAATGGACTCATTTGCGAGTTGGTCAATTTCAGCCTAGCTTACAACCCCCTTACTCGGGCGAATAAGGCCACACTCCCTTCTAACCGATCACGACACAATGAGAGATGCGGCATATTAGTATTGGACAATCTTGCGCTCGTGTATCCACTCGGTTTATACGTTGGAGCATCTACTGGTACCAAAAAGGTTTTGAGACTTTCACCCAAGGATATCGTAAGTGTCCATAGTGATAGAACTAAGTATTTCTTGTATCCGATGCAACCATCCACAATGTGCCTGTGGAGGCCACGACCCTGATGTCACTAGGGCGTACAATGATCATGACACACAAATGCGAGATACATGAATCACACTGTCTACTCATGTAATAATCCAGTGCATACCACGTGCTCATGTGGGTAACTCCTATCAGTGAGTCTCATGGATAATCTGCCCAATGGTATATGTTATGATCAGTCACTCCTCATATCAAGCATATATATGATGCAAATGGGTATGAATCATGAAATTATACTAAGCATGTTATAAAGTGATAAACTATCAACAAATATAGGCCTATCAATGGGCCCAATGAAAAGTTACAATGCAGACATTTAACTAACATTATCCTTATAATGTAGACATCATACCATCATTACTCTCAAGGCATAGCCCGTCATAAACATCATTACATAAATCATGGTAAAATCACACATTGCAATGGACTTGTGTACATCCCATTGGGCCTCAACCCATGGGCCTCAAAAACATCAAATGGGCCGCATCATGTGGGCCTCAACGGACGGGCCACAAATACATCAAGATGGGCCTCATCACATGGCCTTATATATATCAAGGTAGGCCTCAACGAACGAACCAAAAATACATCAATATGGGCCTCATCACATGGGCCTTATCCAATGGGCAAATCAATGGGCCAAGTCAAATGGGCCAATTCAAATAGGTCAAACCTAACATATCTATTTTTAGAAATCAATATATACATATAAAATGAATCATATCAAAAGATCAACTGGACTACACTCCAAATAACAATGGTGACAATGATTTTCGCCATTAAAATTCTCAAGGCCCACTATAGCGTTTATTTTTTTACCCAATCTAATTATAAGGTCACATAGACCTGAATTAAGAGGAAAAACAAATTTCCTAATGATCCAAAACTTATGAGGCAATAAAAAGGGTTTCAATGGCAGACACCATTACTTTTTGTTGTGTGGTCCACTTGATAAGCAGATCTGCCTCATTTTATCTCAAGCCTTAAGGCAAGCTTGCTAAATGGATGGACGGTTTGGACGTAACAGATACATTAAGAGTACGTGGGGTCCACTGGTCGTCCAGCGGATGGACGGACAACCAAAATGGCTGGACGACATTGATAAAACATATACATCAAGTGGGTGGGTCCCACCGTCTAGTGGTGTGGATGGTGTGGATACAACACATACATCATGGAATGGGTCCCACCGTCCAGTGGGGTGGACAGTGTGGATAAAACACATACACCATGGTGGGGCTAGCGCTGGGACCCACGGTCCCTACCCCCCTTCAAGTCCCAGCACAGCAGGACGCTACTGCTCGTCCTCTGGACGTCAGTAGCAGCACCTGCTGCTTTTATTTTTCTAAATGGTTTTTTCACGATTTTTTCTAGGTGGGGGCCGCATCAGGAGAATCCACCCCATCCACTGGATTCTAAGGCTCAAGACAGACCAATCAAGCCCAATATTCAATATGTTTTGGGGTATAGAAACATCAAAAGGGATTTTAATGGTAAAAATAATTATTTTCTATGAAATGGCCGGCCAGATAATCGAATTGGCCTCATTTTTCGGTTTAACGCCTAAAATGACTAGGGGAATAGGATGGACGGCGTGGATTAAATCAATGCATCAAGGTGGGGCCTGTATGAGTGGCCCACCCGAAAAGTTTAGAATCAAGGTGAATATATGTATGTGGGTGTGTGGGTGTGAGTGTGTGTGTGTGTGTATTGTTAGTATAATCCACTGTCTGTTCACACTTCACTACACGTCCAGCGTCCAGGGACGTTGAACAGTGTGAATATAACTCATCCAGGTGGGTCCCACATGGACGTGGCCCACTTAATTTGTATCAATCTAATATTTATGTTTTTCCATCGTCATAAGGTAGGGCCCACTTGGTTTGGACGATGTAAATCTAACACATCCATCAAGTGGGTCCTACGAAGGTTGGCATCTTGGATAAATTGCAAACATCATGGGGCCAACAACAAGGGAAAAGAGAGAGAGAGAGAGAGAGAGAGAGAGAGAGAGAGAGAGAGATCAAGTTATAGAGGGACCCCGGCACTATGGGACATCCCTTCCATGATTTATAACATACATCAAGTGGGTACCATTACATATGGGCCCGTCGATCAAAATCAACGGTGGAGATCCTTTCTCCACAAAAATATAAGGTCTAGATGACCCTATCCATGTAAAGAAAAATAAATATCATGATAGGGTCCATGGAGAATAGCCCCATCATGGAATGATCATGAGAATCAAGGTGGGCCATCGGCCACACCTAGGGTCCAAAGTGAGATCCATACCATCAATTAGTAGGCCTCGCTTGGCCCATCATCAAAATAAAATCTAGGCCTATAGAAACACTCACCGTTCGATCTTCTTGGTCCGATGGAACGCTAATCTTCCTGTGTCTCACTTTGATGGAAAATGATGAGAAATAAAGGGTTAGGATGGTGGATCTTAGGATAGGAAGTGGGCTATACACATCATACTTTTCTCTCTATGGAAGAGCTTGGACGTCCACTTTTTTTTTGTTGCTTGAAAAATGTGAAGAGAAAGAGAGAGAAATGGTGGTTATAAGGAAAAGGTGATGGATGTGAGTTGATAGGTGTACTTAACATGTATGGGTGTGTAAGAGAGAGGGTGAGAGAGAGTTGACTTTGGGGTTGCTCTTGTACTTGACATGAGGTGTTTGATTGATTGATAAGACATTGTATAGATTCTCTTGGAATTACAAACACGCGGTGTTTTTCTTGAACTGAACGTGGGCCCACATCTCCTAGCCAGGGTATCGAATCAGTGTGTAAGACGTGGCATCGGAACCGTGGCAATGGTGCAATCGCAATGGTATAAGTCTCAGATTAAGCCGACTCAAAACTACTGGATACGACGTAGAGTCATACGCAAACGTTGATTAAAGGTCGCGGGTTGCCGGAGTTCATCAAGAAATATCGTAAGAGTTGACAGAATAGTATGGACTAGGATACGGGCCTTACATATTACCTTTTGTATACCCTAGAAAACCTTAGGGACCTCTTATTTATAGTTTAGGAAACTCTCTTACGCACCCTTGCGAAAGCTGCCTCAAAATTTCACATCCCACACAAACTAGGACTCAAAATTGCATAACCAGGACTGGTCAAGTAGGCTGCAAGACTGGTTGAGCACTATTCATTCGACTGGTCGAGCTGACCCTCCACTGGTTGAGTACTGGTTCACTGAGGTCACTGGACTTTGAGTCGAGTGAAACTCGACTAGTTGAGCACTGTTCACTCGACCGGTCGAATAGTGCTCTCGATTGGTCGAGCAGCGCAGTGATTTCACTATTTGTGGCATCCGAACCGCACCTCATCTCCTCTGACCTGAAGAGGAAAACTCCATCAAATCTCTCCCTTTCCGACTCAGGAGAAATTCACGTTCTTCAAGCCAACTAAGTTTCTATATACCTCAAACTTGCCCTTGAGTAAAGTCTTGATCATCATGTCTGACCTATTATCATTCGTGTGGACCTTCTCAAGCTTTAACACCTTCTGCTCCAAAGTATCACAGATCCAATAATACTGAATCTCTATGTGCTTCGACTTGGAGTGCTGACTTGGATTCTTACTCAAGTGTATAGCACTTTAACTTTCACAATAGACCATGTGTTGGTCTTGCTTCAAGCTAAGTTCTTGTAGGAACCTATTCATACAAAGCATATCTTTACATGCCTCTACGACTGCAATGTACTTGGCCTCTGTCGTCTACAATTCTATGACCTTCTGTAGCTTACTCTGTCAAGAAATTTCTCCCCCTACAAATGTGAACATGAACCCCGATGTAGACTTCCTAGAGTCTATGTCGCCTGCCATATCATCATTTGTATAGCCCTCTAATATAGGTTTACCGTCACCATAGTATAGGCTCAACCTAGATGAGCCTCTTAGATACCACAGTATTCACTTCACTGCTGTCCAATGCTCTTTGTCAGGATTGACAAGATACCAGCTGACAACACCAACTGCATATGCTATGTATGGGCGTGTAAATACCATAACATACATCAAACTTCCTACAGCTGACGCATAGAGTATCTTCTGCATCTCTTTCACCTCTGCCTTCGTCTTGGGACACTTCTTATTTCTCAATCTGAAGTAATCATCCAATGGAGTACTAACCGACTTCGCTGCATTCATATTGAACCACTCTAGGACCTTCTCAATATACCTCTCTTCTGACAGTTAAAGCTTCATGCTGCTTCTGTCACGAGTTATCTCCATTCCTAGGATCTGTTTAGCTAGGCCCAAGTCTTTCATCGCAAACGACTTGCCCAACTCCTGTTTCAGCCTATCAATCTTCTTGATGTCTTTTCCCATGATGAGCATACCATCAACGTATAACAACAGAACTAAGAAATCACCATCTGAGAACTTATGCGTGAGCACAAAGTAGTCCGACTTCGTTTTGTCATACTCATGCTTGCTTCAACATAAACAAGTCAAACTTCTTGTACCATTGTGTTCACTCCTCAAGTGCAGGGTTGTGATGTAGTAATAACTTGGTAAGACCGAGGTCGAATCCCAAGGGACTAAAACTTGTACGTTATCTAAAATTAAATAGAACTAGAACTAGGCTAAGATGAATTCTAAATCAATTAGCAATGGTGGAATACTTGTAGAATAATTAATCTAAATCTTAGGAAAAAAAAATCAGAGATAGGAACTAGGGATTCAGAGGATCCACTTGTAGAGATCAGGGAGAATTTATGCTTGCATCAAAAATCAGAGAAATTACTGAACTGCCGTTGATCTAGTTTTCAAAGAGATGAAAGGTGTATGAATTAGAATGGATTCCATCACCAAACCATGCCCACAGACTATGACAAACAACAGAATTAAACTAATTACCAACCAATCATATGTATGAAGGTTAAGAAGGGTACCGTCATCCAACCATGCCCAGGAGACTATGGTGAACAACGGGACGTCCTAACGTCATAAACATAAAAGGGATAAGAAAATATTCAAAGCATTGCAGACCCATTGTAATTTCAGTCACAACAGACCATTAAAGACCAAAAATATTTCCATTAAAATCAAACTAAAACCAACTTCAATTCAAAAATTAAAATTAAATTAAAAGCATATAATCTCTCATCTCACTACAAGCTTCACCTCCTAGCCCTAGCTAGGAGGATTTAGCCTGCCATGGATGGGCTCAATCCAAATAAATAAAGAGAAAAAGAAAAGGAAAAGAAAAGGGAAAGAAAAAACCAAGCTCCTCTCTCTCTCCTCTGCCCACGTTGAAACCCAAGCTCGAGCCCTTTGTTCTTCCTCCCAAGACCTTGAATGAATGCTCCCCATGTCCAAAAACCTCTTTTTATAGCTGTTGGAAGGCTGGAGTCAGTGACAGAGTTGTAGCAGGACACGGAGTGCAATTTTCGCAGCCAAGTTCGTTACCATGAAACACGCCACTTTCCTCGCTCAAATTCCAAAGAAACACCGTCTCTTAGTACTTTCTTGGGTCCTCTACATGATAGACGGTTCAGATCTGCCATATGATCAAAGATGGTGGGCCAAAACTGTCCGAAAAAGTCAGTTTTCGCGGATGTACGAAACCTTTCGCACCATTTCGCTGTTGTGGTCGGTGGGCCCCACAGAAGCATTTTCTGGAAAATCCACCCCGTCCATTGGATTCAGAACGAAATTTCAGTCAAGAATGGGTGGTTTTGAACGTCCATTGACGTGGCACAGATAAGAAATCACAGAAGAATCAGTTTTGAACGTTACCGAGCAGCCCTTTTGTGGCCTCTGTATCTCACACGTGTGCACGCATGGGTGAAAAGTGATAACATGGTTTTGTAGTTCTCGTGGCTGTCTACACGGTAGACGGTTCAGATCGAGCTTATGGAGCACGTGTGGGGCCCACAGATGATCGCAAAAACGGCCAGCGACCGTGCGTCCGCTGCACCTTACGCAGAGAGGGAGAGAGAGACGGGTCAGCACTTGCGCTGACCCGTTGGTTGGTCCGGTGCGGCTCGCGTGTGCGTGCACTGAATGCATACACACCCTCATGTGGGGTCCACTGTGATGTTCACGAGAAATCCGTGCCGTCCATCCTGTTTTCAATCGTATTTAAACCGTAGAGACAAATTTTGAAGCATATCCAGATAGCATGTGGGCCCCAAATCATGATTTTACGGGCTGATATGTCAGTTGGGGCACTTCCCGAGATCTTCAATGGCTGAAATTTTATATGTACTGTTAATTTATGGTCCTCAGGCGACGTATGAAGTTTCGAGCCGAACGGATGGTGGGAACCTCGTGATCTTACATTCTGGACGTCCTTCAGGCCACTTGAGCTTCAATTTCTAACTTTTCTCGGATTTCTGACCTTGTATATTTGTCAATCTTGGTCCCCTGGAGTGTGTCCCTTGCCTGTGGCGTCAACAGAGTGTTAAATTCATACTTTTAGCAACTTTTTGCATTTCATGCTTTCAACTACACCCTGTATCACAAACACGGCAAAACGGGCCATTAAACGGCATTATGTACGTAAATTCAGGTAATAAATGGGGTCTAATATGCAGTATTTGACCCTCAAAACATTGCCATGGAGCTTATTTCAGCCCATAGAAGCTCTTTCTCAGCCTACACACCATATATGCTCTTTGGCCTTGACTTTGAATCCCTATGGTTGGTGCATGTAGATCTCTTTTTTCAGGTCACCATAGAGAAAGGTAATTTTAACATCTAACTGCTCTATATACAGATCCATGCTGACATCTAACCCAAGAAACACCTGTATAAATGTCATCTTCACCACTGGTGAGAATATCACCTCAAAGTCTATGCCTTTCCTCTGACCAAACTCTTTCTCCACAAGTCTGGCCTTGAACCTCGTCTGTGAATTCTTCTACTCAACTGTAACTTTCCGAAAATCGGGAGTCGAGTAAAAACCCAACTCCCGATTTTCAAAATGTTATTTATGTAACATAGATATGTATGATTAAATGTTGTCTGTGTTAATGTATTAAACATGAGTGAGATTGAGCCAGAACAGCATATCATACTCCAGAGACAGTTAAATTTACAAGCGGAAGACTGTGATAGTATGTATAACATATATAAACTGTTGTATGTCTCCAGAGTGTGAACATGTTACCAGGTTATATACATACATGTATACTCCAAAAGTAGAAAGAAAGAATATACATGAGTGCTCTAAAAATCTAGAATGACAAATATCATGGCGTCTAAGCAACCTCCCTGTAATCCCGTCAATCAGAACACGCATAAAGGAGGGATCCTCCTCATCACCATCAAGTCCAGCTCCACTTCTCAAGCAACGCCATCATCTACAACCAAAATAGGGACTGGTGGGTGTCCGAAAACATCATCCCGTAACGTGGGAGTGAGTAGCTAACTCAGTAGAATAATAGAGCAAAGATTAGCATGTTCTCAAATCAATCATGCGATAATAGTAAAGCAGTAAATCAAACATTTCTAATACTGTTGTTAATGCAATATGACATGACATGATGGATTCCCTCACCGACGATCTCCCTCATACGGCACCATCTTATGACCGCGGCATGCAATTGTCCCACAATGCTCCACATCTTCCAGGCACATGCAATGTAATGGTGATATGATTACCGAGTTATTATTAGTCCATTCATAAAGCAGGATTGGGAAACTAAGGTACTTCCCTTATATCAATCCCAACACAGATCCTGTCTAGGGTCGTCACTCCTAGTAATCTCATATGATGTATATTTTATAGGTCGCTGCAAGGGCTGTCAGGGCTGTTGCTCGCACTCGTTGCACCGCTCCCCCATCACCTTATCAATACAGGCCTACTGTACTCTCACTGTTACGGAAGGGTAGTCGCCTCCCGTATACTCAGAATACGCTCACGGTCACTACAAAGGGCTGTCAGGGCTGTTGCTCGCACTCGTTGCACCGCTCCCCCATCACCTTATCAATGTAGGCCGACAACAAGAATATAGTGTCTCATACCACCATAATCTGCTCACGAGTCATAGGTGCTCACTGGTCACTACGAGGAGGTTTGTGGCCCCAGCGTAGGCCGACAGCTCGACCACGGTGTCCCATACTACCATGCCTAGCTCATGAGTCTTTGTGGATCAAGGTACCATGGTTAACAGGGTTTACAATGGTAAGTTCAGTACCCTAAGTTCAAGCAGTTATGACTCATACAAGGTGAACATACAATGGCCAGTCGGGTTACTTGATGGGCTCGACTAGCACGAGCGCATCTCGAGTCGAACGACATGAAGTGCATAAAATACCTCGTGTGGCCTAACCACTGCCGCCAACTCCAAAACACGACTCGCGTTCATCGACGCATCCTTCGAGCTAAATAGAAACCAACCACGAATTAGATCCATTACCGACTGCCTGGACTAGAGTATAGCCCCAAACACATGTAGTGTGAATCAGTAATCATGTGAAAGTAATGGAAATGAAATACAACCATGTGAGCATGTTAACACATGTTATAACATACAACTTGAGTGAATCATCTAACACTTGCATTTCATGCATATAAAGAAATCATGCATATAGCCAACATGTAGGAAATCATTTACATCAGCATATTATTTGAGAATTCACTCTCAAACTAATTCATAACACCATTTAATTTAATACATACTAATACAAATATTTATACAAACACTTAGTCTACACACTTAAGTCTACATATAGTATGTCGACTCAAAGTGCGCATTTAGGCGAATCTCTTCACCAAACTAATTATGCACGCATTCCTAATATCCTAATGCGACAAAAAGCCATGTCAATCATATCAGCAAAATATGGATGAAAACAGTATTTCCTACAAATGACTAAAATGCCCTAAATCTCATATTCTTCGTCTGCTTACGAAACAGGAAACGGACGGTATGTTGTACATGTCAAACAGCGTTGCCGTCGATAATCTACTATTAAACGACATTGAAAGCGTTGGAAACAGTCAATCAAAGCGTCTAAAATCTGCACCTTTTCTCCTATAAGCGTATCAATTCGAACGGAGCGTATAAGCTTCGTCTATGGCGAATAGGCAACCTAATACACATGATCCATAAGCTACTTCGCTATGGAAATGAGGAAACTTCAAATCAGCAACTATTTAGGATATTTTCTTACCTAGAATCGCGGCGAAATCACCGGCAAAGTGATTTAGGCGGGTTGCTTAATCACGTGTAACACGTGGCACAAGCAGCAGGAAATTTCCTTCCACTCTCTCTCACAATCTCTCACCTTTTCTCTCTCTCAATCTAGGGCTTTTTCCAAATTCGGATGGGAGAGAAATGAGAGGGTTTCAAGCCCTTTTATAAGCCCAAACATGCCCAAAACAGGCTTGGGAACAAAGTTTACTTGATGCCTAACCAAATCGGGGCTGTTTCAGTCCAAAAGGACATTTCTGGTGGTCCCCTGGCCGAACGCGATCGGACTTAAGTTCACACGTGTCGGATGTCGTTCACATCCCATTTTCAGTCCAGCAATGTTTGTAGATCGCACGTGGCGGTCCAGTTTCAGTTCAGCGGTCACCGCACGTAGATTAGGTCTACAAGTCTCATGATATGAAATAGAAATTTTTTCTGATCCAAGGGTGTAATTTGGCTGAATTCTGACGGTCAGAATGCTTAATACTGACGCGCCAAGTCGTGTGCCAGATTTGAATTTCAAATTCCAAATCTAACCCTATTCTCACTCTCTTCACTCCAGGCTCAATGAAATAGCCTCTGAACGTCGGTTGGACTTGATTTTCGACATGATTGTCAAGTCCAGCTAGGCGGTTATAACGGTCTGAGATTGTAAGTATTGGACTTTCGACGTGCGGTCTATATCCAATACAAAGTTTCAAAGAGGTCCAGAGAACAAACCGGCTTAGAGTTTGATCCGAGGTTATAGAGTATTATAGCGTCATTGGTTCTACTCGCTTTAGGTCTTGTAGAACGTATTTAAAGCAATCAGGGACTATTTCCCAGCTACTCTAGCGTTGCGCTATCTAACTTACGCTTAATTTCTAAAGGAATTAATCCTAAGTGATTTCTTTGGCTATGGAATTAGGTTCTGAGCAATTTCCCAGGTGTTTTAGTTGACCCACTGCCTAAGGACGTCTAATCCCAGGTTGGCAAAAATCCGGAGTGTTACATCAACCTTCTTTATAAACACTCACTTGTTGTTCAAAGATTTCTTGCTTTTAGCCAATTTCACCATATCATAGGTATGGTTCTTATGCAAGGATTTCATCTCCTCTTGCATAGCTTTCAACCACTCCTCCTTATGCTCGTCGGCTAGGGCCTTAGAATAATCTTTTGACTCTCCCCCATCAGTCAACATAATGTACTCATACGGTAAGTACCTCTTAGATGACTGTCTGTTCCTAGATGACCTCCTCCTATTGATTAAGTGGGGACTGCTCCCCTAGTCCATCTTCTGAAGGAACTCCCTCGTCCTCTGCACCTTTCTGTACTCCCCCGTTATTAGACACCACGGGAGAAATAATCCGATTCATCTCCTCTAACTCACCTGAATTAAGCTGGTTCTTCTCTAGCTTACCAATGTTTTATATACACTGATCTTCAAAGAAAACCACATCTCTCCTCCTGACGAGCTTTTTCTCAGTCAGATCCCACAATCTATAACCGAACTATTCATCACCGTACCCCAAGAACACACACTGCCTGATCTTCATATCGAACTTAGACCTCTCGTCCTTTAGTACGTGAACGGATGCCCTGCATCCAAACACCCTGAGATGACTATACGATGGATCATTTCTAGTCCACACCTTCTCAGGCACTTCTCCATTCAACGGGACTAATGGAGACCTGTTTATCAAATACACTATTGTGTGCATTGCTTCTCCCCAGAACGTCTTGGGTAATTTTGCATGGGATAACATGCATCTGATTCTCTCTACAATGGTACGATTCATTCACTCAGCCACACCATTATGCTGAGGGTCTTAGGAACTATCTGTTCATGCTCTATACGTAGGGACTTACAATACTCATGAAAGTCGCTAATGTATTCACCACCATTGTTAGTGCAGATGCACTTTAATGATCTACCCGTCTCTCTCTCTCGACCATAATATGAAATAATTTAAACACACCAAAGATCTCGCACTTGGATTTTAAAGCATAAATCTAAACCCTCCTAGATGCATCATCTATAAAAGTAATAAAATACAATGCCCCACTCAAGATTTTTGTCCTCATAGGACCACAAAAATCAGAATAAACTAAATCTAATGCATGTACTTTATTAACATGAGAAGCAGATTTAATAAATGAAACTCTATGTTATTTTTCTGATAAACAATCAATACAGGTTTTGAGATGTATACCTGTCACGTCTGGAAGGAGCCGCTTCCTCGCTAATAGCCAAAGCCCTTTTTCACTTATGTGGCTAGACGCCTATGCCACATGTTAATAGCTGAATCTTCCATTGCGTTTAACCCACCCTTGCACACACTGACACTTGCCTTGTAAAGGGTGCAACACTTCTTTCCTCTAGCTGCGATCAATGAGCCCTTGATGAGCTTCCAGGGCCCACCAGCAAATCGACTTTCATAGCCATCATCATCCAGCCTTCCCGTCGACATCAAGTTGAGGCGAAGGTTTAGGATATGCCTCACATCCCTAAGAATTAATTTGTAGCCCACATCGGTCTTCACATAAATATCACCAACTCTTACGATCTTTGATACACCAAAATTTTTCATCTTCACGGTCCCATAGTCACCTAACTTGTTGCTTGTGAAGAAGTCCTTGCATGAAGTTGCATGAAAAGAAGCTCTTGAGTTAATCATTCAGTCGGTGTCTTAACTCGTAGCTGTGAGACAAACATTATGATCTACCGAAAGAATAACTACAACATCGCTATCTGAAGTGACCACAGTGAAATCTGATTCAACTTCTTCTCCTTTCCTTTTCATTTCTTGTCGTTCTTATTTTTATTCATGCTTATAATGGCTCTTTTTGCCACAATTTTAGTATTCAACATCCTTTCTAGTACTCGACTTGCATCTTGATTTATCTCGGGCCTTCCCGCCCTTTCTGTTCTTTCCTCTCCCCCGTTCATGTGTCACAAGGGCCTCTTGCTGAGTAGACCCCTGAGACTTCCTCCTTGTCTCCTCATTAAAGAGACAGTTAGTAACCTGTTCCATAGAAATGTTTTCGTCTGGTGCGGAGTTACTTAGAGACACCATCAATGTCTCCCAACTGTCAAGCAATGAACTAAGTAATAGCAAAGCCTGCAATTCATCATTCAGGATAATCTTCATAACAGAGAGCTGGTTTACTATATTGCTGACCTCATTTATGTGCTCGGCTACAGAACCACCATCTTTGAACTTGAGATTCATAAGTCGTCTTATTAGGAAGATTTTGTTACCGGATGTCTTCCTCTCATACAGCCCTTGTAATTTCAGTCATAGGTTAGCGGCTGAGGTCTCCCCAGACACATGGTGGAACACAAAATCATCCAGCCATTGTCTAATAAACCCCACCGCCTTCCGGTCCATCTTCTTCTAATCATCATCAGACATATCTTTGGATTTTACTAATATGCCTAAAATTAGAGAATATAAGTCCTTGTAATAAAAGAAGTCCTCCATCTTAGCCTTCCATATGGCCCAGTTAAAACCATTGAGGTCGATCATCCTTAATGAGCCACCTTTCATAATTCAAAACCGATTCTACCTGTTTAATGAACTTAGCTTTGATACCACTTTGTTGGGGGCCTTGTAGAAAACCTTAGGATCTAGCCTCCCGAAACAAATCAGAATTATGGGATAATAAAGCAATGAAATAAATCAAAACACAAACCACACCACAAGAAATTTTTACGTGGAAAACCCTCAAAGAGGTAAAAACCACGGGATCTCGTCTGGATTAACAATTCACTATGAAGTAGAACGTTACAACCTTCTTCACTCATGCAGGAGTGGATAAACAATAAGAAAATAAAAGAAAAATGGAGAGATCTAACCGATTATGAGGACGTAAAAGCATAGAGATATCGGGTGCATAGTAGATCACCTCTACGAGCAGAACCTCTCTTCTACAAGCTTCCTCTCTCTCTTTCTCTTTTTCTCTCTCTCTCTCACATTTGATAACCCCAAACCCTTTAGCAAACTCTTACAAAGTTTTAGGAAACCCTCCTGTATTACCTCTTACATACCCTAGAAAACCTTAGAGACCTATTCATAGTTTAGGAAACTCTCTTTTGCACCCTTGCGAAAGCCATCTCAAAATTTCGCATCCCGCATAAACTTGGACTCAAAACTACGTAACCAGGACTGGTCGAACAGGCTGCAGGACTAGTCGAGCACTGCTCACTCGACAAATCGAGCCGACCCTCAACTGGTCAAGCATTGTTCACTGAACTCGCTGGAATTTGAGTCGAGTGACCCTCGACTGGTCGAGCACTGTTCACTCGACTAGTTGAGCAGCGCAGTGATTCCACTGTTTGTGGCATCCGAACCGTACCTCATCTCCTCTGACCTAAGGAGGAAAACCCCATCAGATGGAAACTTTGATCATATCGAGTGCCATCGATGTCTCATTAATGGAATCAAAGCCACCTTCGATCAATCAACTTATATCTAAAAATTATCCAACGAGCAAATGTTTAAAAAAAAAAAAAAAAAAAAAAAAAAAAAAAAAAAAAAAATTAACAAAAGTCGATATGATCAAGTGGGTTGTCGTTGAAATTATTGAAAAAATGAATGATAATAGTTTTAAAACCATAATAAATGCAGTAAAAATGGCTCTAAGAATTCATCATAATTGGTTACAATTGAAACAGTAAGAAAAAATTATTTCTTTTACCATACAGCTCCCAAACAAACATGCCCAAGGTCATTAACTAGTATACACGATATTTTAATTTGTGCATTTCAGATGACATTGGAAAACATATGCAAGATTTTTGTTAGTTTAGAGCCAGGGCCCCTTCTATATGAGCTGGGCGAATGCATCCAAGGCGTCGTTACGGGAATCAGATCACAACCATTCAACTTTCCTGGAACTGCATATCACAACGCCCTTCGGGTGAGATATTTTCATCATTGATTCTTGATCATTTTCCTCTTAAAATTATCTATCTTTCCTATTCGCTGGCCAGCCTGATGAGTGGACTAGCTCGACTGTCACAACATGCATATTCACAGTGGGCTGCATGATCCAACGAATGAGCCAGATCTCACACAAGTGGTCCACTTGTGCACGTACGTTGCAAAGTCATCAAAATATATTATCTATCCTTTGGTTAATCCTATGACTTTCCGGTGGTAGTGTCGAAGCAAGCTGATGAAAGCGTTTGGAGCTGAACTTGAGAAGAGGAAACAAAGAGAAAATGATGTGGGTGGGAAAATGAATGATCTAATGGATGGATTGAGACTGATTAAGGACGGAGAAGGGAAGCAACTGGAGGATCACGAAGTGCTTGATAACATCGTGTCTCTCATCATGGCTGGCTATGAATCCACTGCCATTGCCACAATGTGGTCTCTTTATTACCTCGCCAAATCCCCAGATGTGCTCCATCGTCTTCGAGTAATCAAGCAATCTTTAAAACTCTCTTTCATGTATTCTGTAGAGAAAATGAGGAATTATGTGATTTGAACAAGTGGGGCCCATGGTTCATTGATCAAGCAATCTTCTGATCTGTTATTCTTTTGGGGCACATTTAAATGGCCCACCAGATCAACTGTCTGCATGGAATACGATTGCCCCACTTGCAGACACTGAAATTTTGATGATACCATGCCTATGTGGAAGATCACATAATACATCTGTTTTGGAACGTAGGAAGAGAACATGGAAATACGCAGTCGAAAGCCAGGGGATTTTATTACCATGGAAGATATCTCACAAATGAAATACACATCCAAGGTAAGAGAAGATTATCCAGTGCACTCTCCATTGCCACACGTTCCAAAGTGCAAGATCTGCACCATTCATCAGGTGGACCCCACAAGGTAGATTCCCTGGGCTAAAAATAGGCTGGTTTGCTCATTGTCTGGTTGATCGAGGTGCCGCAGGGTTGGGCATGATAAGGTTGATCCTGGTCTTCGTCGAGGGGATAATTACCCCAAATCCACAGAGCTTCTCTAGACTCCTCAAAGAGATTAATTTCTCAAATCCACAGGGGGAGAGAGAAAACAAAAATAAAATTTAAATAGATTGATTGATGGGTAAAAATGAATTTACAATCCTTTTATACCAAACTTAGGAAGAAGTTTCGTAATCAAACTCCAACTCTAATTCCCTACAAATTGTTACTTACTATTCAAGATTTCCACTAGACTTTTTGGTTTTCGACCAAAAATGGTAAGTGTCCAAAATTTTAAAGCCTTTTTCATGTTGGACACAAATCCTTAAGCTCAATGAATCAAAAATTATAATCAAACTAAAACTTGCTATAAACATTAAAAACTTAAACTGGATTTTCGACTGTCGACATGATGGAATCTCGCAAATTCAGCTTAGACAACCCGGCATAACAGTAGCTTCTACTACCTTAAAATCATATATGTTACTCGAATAACTCCTTCTGGTTTATGAGATATGCTTATTTTAGTGTTTTGGAAGTCCTGATCACTACCGCTTTCGTTGGAGCCTTCTCTGGTCCATCTTGGACATGATAGTGTTCACAACCCGCTCTACGTCACAAGGGAACAAAAGGAGGGGGCACGTGAGTTGTCCAAAGTCTCACATTCGAACATAGTAGGGTGATCCTTATGACGTGCAGGCCGCCTATCTTCAGCCCATGGGATCAAATATGGTGGGATCCACCTGATGAACTGCTAGGAATTCTTTTTTTTTTTTTTTTTTTTAAACACACTTCCATTTCATCTGTCCAAAGGTGGTAGAAGAGACAATAAGAATGGCTAACATTTCGCCGATGATCTTCCGACGTGCTACCAAAGACGTCGATTACAAAGGTATGTAACCGAAAATTAAAGATTTTTATACAAATAGAAAAGAGATGAATGTGATTTGATTTTCGACTTGCAGGTTATAGAATACCCAAAGATTGGAAAGTCGTCATTTGGCTCCGTCATCTTCACACCGATCCATCTAACTTCGATGATCCGTTAACTTTTAACCCTGATAGATGGAATGTAAGTGAAATATTTTTCAATTTATTCGATTGGAATGTGTTTGGATGCATATGAACAGATTAGGTAGATTTCCACCTTAAGAAACTGTGCATTATCTTGCTTCTATTTCAATAGGAAAATACATGGACATTCTAATCAATTGATCTGCACCATCCATTAGGTCCGATCCAAACATACTGACTTTAACAACCTTAAGTATCCATTGATTGGACGGTTAGAATAGTCGGATCAATATGATTTTTGCTCGGTGGCCGATTATGGACTAAATGGACAGTCAAAGTCTATTGAATGGACCATGTGGTCCTGTCATTATATGGTCCGTTGAATTTTGTACACGTGTCCTAACAGGAATCTCCGAAGCCTGGCACGTACCAAGTGTTTGGTGGTGGGCCTAGAATCTGTGCTGGAAACACGCTCGTACGAGTAGAACTGTCAATCTTTCTTCATCATCTGAGCACAGGCTACAGGTAAAATCCCTCCACGTCCTCGCTTTAGTGTCTGTTCGACGCCCTATGATACGTGGCTTTCGATGGAGCCCACTGGGTGGAACAAAAACAGTTGATTCAGGTTATTTATCAGGTGGGTCTCATCATGATGAGGTCAGTCACGGTCTTTCTCAGGGATAACTACTTCAAATCTGTTGCGCTTCTTTGAACTCAATGTAGATTATTCGAATCCACGAGGAAAAATAGAAAAATATGAATAATTCTAATAAATTTGAAAAGATCTTGATTAATGATAAAAACAAATTTACAACACCTTTAAATAGTGATATTAAACTTAGGAAGAAGTTTTAGTTTATATATGGTCATAATTTCTATTGGACTTTATAATTTTCAGCCAAAAACAGTGTCCACGTTGGCCCAACCAAGTTATTCCCCTGATTTTTTAAAGCCCTTTTTTCATATTAGGCACGACTCCTAAAATTTAATGGATCAAAAGCTATGATCAAATTAAAATTTATTATAAATATTAAAAATAGAAATAAAATAAATTTTTGACCTTAAATCTTGTAAATTCAGCATGGTAAGCCAGGTTGGTCTGGCTAAAGTAGCTTCTCCTACCCAAAATCATATATGCTAAATAACTCATTATGCTTTGCGAGATATGCAGCTTTAGACGGTCTAATCACTTTCATTCCCGATTGGCCTTTTCCGGTCCATCTTAACATGAAAGTGTCCACGACGCTCTACATCGTATTTCCCAACAGTTAGGCAGGTTCCCTCAGACACAGTGATATCAAAGAAGTGATTGAATACCAGCGGTCTAAATCAACGCTGAAGGGACTAGCCTGCGCTGTGTGGGCGTTCCATAATTTTTTGGGTGACAGCCTATTCATCTTGATACCTGCGAATGTATTGCCCGGATCACGGACACATGTGCTGAGTTTACACGTGTTTCGCACAATGCCGATGTGGTACCCGTACTATTTATATAAGCCATGCTACGAAGTTAAGAGCAATCATATCTAAGGTATATATGTGTGACATCCATTCCATTCCATTCCGTCCAAGATGTATGGCCCACCGTAAAGATCACCTGGAGCAAAAGTTCGGCCAATCCACTCATCAGATGGGTCCCACCATAGAATACAATGGGCAACTTTACATCTGGTCCATAGAACAGGCGTGGCCCACCTGAAGAGTGGATTGGCCTGATTTTTGCACTAGGTAGGTTCTTCAGAAATTGTACATGTGGCATGACAACTCAAATCAAAAACTGTTCCAAGTGCTGAGACCTACTTTAGATTAATCACAACCCCAATAATCAGATTGTTTGAAATATAACAACCTTTCATCAATGGACATCTGTTTGTGGAATATGGTCCGTTTACTCTTTATTTTTTTAGTTTAATTGATAACCCGACTGGATCTCTACAAATTGGTCAATAAGATTACCTGTTCAGTGCGACATTTGGTTTATAAACTGAATGAAGCCACGCCCGTGACTTTGGACGCTTTGATTGATTTCGCGTGTATGCTAACATTGTTAAATACTCCGGCAGTTTGTGATCATTCATGCTCATTGACTAAGATGCCGCCAAAATAAATACCGGTGACTTTTTGATGCAGGGAAGGACGTGAATGACTACTTTTTAATAATTTAAAATAAATTAATTGTTGATAAATAAAAATAAAAATAAATGATAAAGTGAACAAAAACCTAAGTACAAAGCTTAAGACTTGAACTGTCTAGAAATCCGACTTACTTTAAATATTAAACTTATCATTAATAGACAATCACCATTCCTACCAAATGTCATGGTTTTTAGTAAAATTTAGTAAGTGTCCAATCTAGCCTGATCATGTTATTCTCTTAATTTTTCTAAGCCTTTTTAATATTGGGCACTCCTAAAAATTTAAAAGGATCAAAAGTTATAATGGATTTAAAACTTACTATTTATGGTAAAAATAAAAATACAAAGGACTTTTCAGTGTTGATGTGATGGAATCCTGCAAATAGCAACTCGGTGTAGTGATTTAGTTGGCTAAAGTAGCTTCTCCAGCTCAAAATTATATGAGATAGGTTAAAATTATTCGTTCTG
Source organism: Magnolia kwangsiensis (assembly GCA_037074715.1). Lineage (NCBI taxonomy): Eukaryota > Viridiplantae > Streptophyta > Magnoliopsida > Magnoliales > Magnoliaceae > Magnolia > Magnolia kwangsiensis. Next base: position 14,936,497 of record CM073571.1, read on the forward strand.
GTTTGCAAAATAAGGCTGTTTTAAGGTTATAATGCCCTTATTTGGTCGATCTTTGCCATGAAAGTATACACAACCCGCACTACATCACTTTTGGATTACAATTGACATAGAATGGGCCCAGAATTTCGACGATTTAATTTGAGTTATATGTATGCTATGTGTATAGTTGCTGAATGCATACGTATAAACCATAACGCTCTGCCTGAGTATCAAGGTTTTCAATATTGTCCGTTGCTAAATCTTTGTTATGCTTGCAGGTGGGAACTCATCAACCCTGATGCGAAGATAAAGTACCTTCCTAATCCGAAGCCAGTGGATGGAGCTGAGATGACATTCCATGCACTTTAAGAGATAGTCACCAAGATCTCCACCGTACGTGTGGCCCACCTTTGAAATAGTTGGAATTGTTGATCTAGTGGACCACTACGTGGAGAATCCATGGCTCAAATTTTAGGGTGAAGTGAGAATCCTAGCTGGCCCATTGGAAAACCGTTATTTTGTCTTAGACCTTCACCATGGTGGCCCAGTAGACCGATGTGGAGATGAGGCAACCCTTTGATGTATCTATCCATCTATCAAGAAAGACTGTAGGTTTTGTTTTATGAGTCCGGATCCACTACAAAGCTTTGGAGGAAAAGCTTAACCTATAATGGGACGTGGGGACTAACTGATGTGTGCAATACATCCAACCCGATCCATCCATCATGTGCACCCTCCTATTTTTCATTGCTGTCCAAAAAATCAGGCCGATCCACAATTCAGGTGGGCCACACTAAGTGATTTTAGCCCACCTAAGTTTTTGGAATTGCCAGATTTTTGGAGTATCCATTCATCGGATCCTGTGGGATCGTCTTTCGAATTTGACAGCAAATAAGCAACAAGGTGGACCCCACACACATCATGTGTGGATTGCATCATGTCATGCACACTGCAAGGTACTGGGCCCCACACGTTGCATTATAGGTTAAGCTTAACCTATTCCTTCTTGTTTCAAGCTACTTGCTGTACGGTGGGATGTTTTTTAACGCAAATTTCAACGGTTTCTATTTATCAGAAATAATAATTGCAGTAGCCATGTGATATAGCCTAGGCTCATGTGATAGTTAACCACCATCTTAAAAATGGCAGCCACTCTCCAACCGTTCACATGGCATAGTTGTACGGTGACTGAGGCTGTCCATATATCATATCGCTCACCCAACTCATATGCATCGAGCACTATCCAAAACAAGTATGATGATGCTGACTTCCTACCATCAAATCACCCTTAGAAAGCTTATAATAAACCGTATTTCTTTTTTTCTAAAAATCAATTTTTAGAAAGAAAAAAGAAAAGTGACTTTAATTCAGTCTACTAAAATGGCATATTTGCCAATATAGACTTCTAAACACTAGCCCAGCTGAACAAGTTGTTGTTGGACGTCCACGCGCTGTAACGAGTACAGGTGCATTAGCAGTTCAGCTTATCAACATCTTTCTCCATTCCTTAATAAAATCAGAATTTTAAAACTTATATTACACTGGTCGGTTGGCCCTGAAATGGATGCACTATATATTGCATTTTTTTAAATCATGTCTCAGAGTTTACTTTCCGATTTATTGAAGGGCACATCAGTTAAGAATAAAACAGAGAGAAAACCCGTTTTTACTTTAAAAAGGGCCAACGGCCAAACAAATCACCAAGTTAAGCAAATTTCACCCTATCAGTTATATTCAGGTGCGTTTGGTTGGGTTGGGTTGGGTTGCGTTTGGGTCAGGGTCAACTCCAGCCTAACCCTACAAGATTCAACTTGCAACTCAACCTGACCTAAGTTCCAACCTGAAATGTCAAAACTGAACCTAACTAAAGTCTTCCATACAGGACCCGACTCAACTCAAACATTTGTGATTATTTTCAACCCATCTTATACTGACTTGAATTTGGTAAACCCAACACCCAACCTAAATTCAAATTTGGTTGGCATTTTCCAACTAAACTCGGGTTAAATCAATTAGGTTTGGGTTGACCCAAACCCAAATTGCAGCCCTAATTCAAACAATCAAAATGTGTCCCACACCGGTACAGGAGAAGATAAAAATCACTCTATGAGTGGCTACGTGTCTACCTTAAATGGGATCTGATCACTTCCTTTAACCATATTCTACAATTTTGTAAATGTGGTGAATAAGATTACATGTGTACACATGCGTTTTTAAAGGACACACTCTACGGGAAACGAAAGGGAGATATGTGGCCATACTTTAAACCCTACATTAGGCATAATGTATGTAATAGAACATTCACATCAAAAGTATGGCCATACTTTAAACCCTACATTAGGCATAATCTATTTAATGGAACGTTCACATCAAAGTTCAGCCCACATGATCTATGGTTGACAACTTAGATGATGGATGGTTAATGCAGGGGAGCACGCGTTGAGGTAGAGCACGTCTTCCCAGAGGTAACTACTAATGGATCTATGGAGCTTCAATGGACTCCTCACATAATATGTCGAATGCACGAGGAAAATTAAAAAATAGAAATAATTATTAGAAATTCGTAATAAATTGATTAATAATTGTCTTATGTGTCCTGTAACATCATTAATAAAGAAAAAATAATAATTTAAATTCATAACTATCAAAGATAATAAAATTTTAACTCTAATAAAAATCATAATTCTAATAGAACTCTTTTAAATTTTAATTTTTAAAAACAAAATTTTCAAATAAACTTTTGCTAGAAGAGTCCTAATTAAAAGTTATTTTATAAAAAAATAAAAAATAAAATAAAATCTAAAACTCATATATATATATATATATATATATATATATATATATATATATATATATATATATATATATATATATATATATATATATATATATATATTACAAAAATTGAAATTATTAAAAATAGTAATTTTTTTCTTGAATTTTCATTTTTAAGCTGAAAGTAGATGCAACACCCATAATATGGATCAATTCACCTCAGATGGCTCATTATAATAAAAATCGATAGGTTGTGCAAAGATTAGTAGGTTGTGCATCCTGTAACGATACTCATATCAAAAGTTTAAATCAATTTATGATCCACCTTTTGGTCCAACCATACTAAGAATGTATCAGTGCCACATCCTACATCAATAGTCCACACCAAAGGTGGGTCCCCATGATGGAGAATGATCATCAAAGGTGGATCTCAACATCAACGTGGAGGCCACATGCTGTACAGTCTATGTCGATGGTGAGCACAATAAACAATCTACATCAAAGGGGAAGGCAAGCCTAACATGCTAGACAGCCCACATGGTAGGTGGAGACTGCGTCTGGAGCACCATGCATCTTCAAATGATCCATAGTTGCCACACGTGCCATTACTAATTTATTAGTGCACTGCATGCCAATGTGCCAAACTTGTACAAAACCCATATGCCTGTGCAGATGGTATTTGATAAACGACACGACTTTTCTTTTAAAAACGACTACTGCCAGCCGACACAAAAGTCGTTGCAACAATATGTAGACTGTAGTTGGGCCATCTTGATTTGTTTATCCTATGTCCACTCCATCCACCTGTTTTTTCAGATCTTTTTCGGGCATTATCCTAAAAATGAATCAGATCCAACCACCAATCACATAGCTAGGTGACAGTGTTGATTGACCATTAATGGCTGCCAAAGTTTTGGATCAAGCTGATATTTGGGCCACCATTGATAGGCTTGTGCGACGTTATCAATAGATATGATGGCAATTAAACATTATAGAAACATTTACGTGCACCCTAAGAAGTTTTTAATGGTAAAGTATTCAATCACCACTGTAAATTGCTGGGGTATGGTCCACCTGATAATTGGATCTTCTTCATTTTTTTGATCATGACTTAAAATGATCTGGAAAAACGAATGGATGAGGTAAATACAGAATACACACATCAAGGTGGACCCCATGGTAAGGGCCGCAACGTCTAGGGTGAGGTCGGGGTCTCACCACATAAGTGCCATTTTTACATAGGCGTGTGCAAGATGCAAACCATTCTTCATCAGATGGTGATTGGCTTTTTATGCATGTAGAGTGTTCTATACATGGAATGCTTTAGAATTAGATGTGGACCATCTAATAACCATTGTGCACTAATTAAGTTGCAATGTTTTACAACTAGTAATAAAATGAAGCCACATGTCATCATTCTATTCAACCTCCATTTTGGCCTATCATCACCAACACATTAAGATTTGATGGGTCCTTAATGATAGGTGCAACCCAAATAAATGGCCCATTTACCCTGATCATCATCAGATACTTTGAGCTGGTACAAGAAAATGGGTAGTAGGTAAAAGATGATCAATGGTCCACATTAAACTAATTTTAGGAGCAGGAAATAATAATGTTTGCAGTTGGCCACGACCTACCAGGTTAGCATTTGTGTGGTCAGAACTTAATTTCTTTGCTTGGCCCATTTATTCATACAAATTGTGAAGTGGAAATCTTAGTGTGTTGTTGTAACTGTTGATCCAGCTTAATTAATGGTTCTTATCTTCTTCATACACTTGTCGTGATCATCGTGGACAGCCTGATTTATTATTATTATTTTTTTTTTTGTCAGGTAGACTGTAGACATCCATGGTATAGTCTACAGGAAGGTGCACATGTATGCAGCCTTCCTTGTAGAGATGGGATTCTCAGGTATAACAAGTCATCAACTAGTAGAATACATCCCTGGCTTTGGGCTGGACTTGGACCAATTAGCTTGGCACATGGGCTTATCTGGGCTTGGGCCTTGTATTATGGCCCAATCAATTTTCCGGTTGGGTTTGGGGGTCGTATCATTTTAGATGGTCCCACTTTTATTTATATGTACAAATATCCCATCTGAATTATCTATTAGTCAATTCATTCATTTTGAATACAGAGGGTTGGTTTCATTCATTTAAAATGTATATTTCTTCGTGCATGTGTAGCCAATTTTATTAACTAATATATTACAAATATTCAAGTGGAAAATAGGGATCTTATGAATGATAGGGCCGATGCATGTTTGCTTGAAAGTAGTTTAAGTGGAACTCGGCTGGGCCGTTTCGGTACGTGGCCTATTAAATCCTGCGACGCAGAGTCATCAATGCCCCGATGGACGCAACGCCGGTGGGGATGGACTCGAATTGCGCAGCTTTGGTGTGTTCACGTGAGAAATTTGTGTGGGCCACTATAATGTATGTGCTATATCCACACCGTCTATTCATTTTGCCGGATCATTTGTGGGTGTGAGCCCAAAAATGAGGCAGATTCAGTTTAAGTAAGCTACACCACAAATAGCAGTGGGACCATGAAACTCTACTGTAAATGTTTATTAGCCGTTCACCTTGTAAATTAGTTCCCATGGACTTAAACCAAGGGAAAACACAAATATCAACCTATCAAAAACCTCTATAACCCTCAAAAGATTTTCAATGATAGGTCAAATATCAACCTATCAGAAACCTCTGTAGCCTTGAAACGATTTTCAATGATAGTCATTTAATCACCACTGTTTCTAATGGTGCGGTCTATTTGAGTTCTTCATCTGCCTTATTGTGTTTTTGGTTCATGCTTTAAAATAATCTGGAAAATAAATAAGTGTACGGTATAGATATAATACATATATCATACTGTGGGTGCTGATAGCTTTGCCACGTCAACGCACTATGGAAGTGCTTGTGTGCTGTGTTACACACTACGGGATCCGAATCCGGTGGCGGGGTCACCGCGCAATCACGGCCGTAATTGGGCCTGCCATGCGGTGAGAGAATCATAACAGTGATCCAACAAAGGAGAATTGAGAATAAAATAAAATAAAATTCAGGCGATGGGCCACTGTCCACGTGATGGGAAGAAAAGTATATATCTCTACAGCTATCTATGATTAACACCACAAAGTGGGGCCTACCCACGTATAACCCAACGCAGATTTTTCATTTGGGTAGCCCACCCGGTTAAACGCGATCAGAGATGTACAGAGTCCTTTTTTCAGGCAGACAGCCACCCGCTCATTACTCCTACGCGCTGTGATTCATAATTGTTTTTTCGAGGTATCGAAATTGCTCGGGCAGAGTCAGAGAGATTCTACCCATACGTTCCTCTTTTACATTTGTTAAAATGGGGCCTACGAATCTATTATCCAAACCGTTGATATGATGGAAAACACGATATATGCTAAAAAATTCATCTATAAATGTTTATTTCTTGGACTATTTATGTGGTTCACCCAATACAGACGGGTTTTTTTTATTAGTTTATGCCACTTATACGATCTATAGGTGTTGTATATTTTGTGGACCGACGAAAATTAAAATATTAGATGGTCTGGATTCAAGAAAGGATTGTCTATAATGAGAGTTTATCATGTGCGTGTGTATCAACCTGCCAGAGTATGAGAAACTCCCAATTCCAAATGGACTGTCTGGAATCGACTACAACACCTGTTATACGCAGCTGCGTGATACACCCAAGCTATATGGGGGCCACCCATGTTTTTTCTGTAAATCCACCACGTCCATCAGGTGATAACCCTTATTTTAACTGAACGTACCCAATATCAGCCCATAAAGAAACTCCTATTCTCCATACCAATGGGAACAATGCAAAATTGATAAGGCCGATATTTCTATTTTCGCTCCCTAATGATGACTTACAGTTGATTAACGGGTTTCATGAAAGAAATACACCATGGTGGCCCCACACGCAAACCTATTGTTTGTATTCCATTTCAATTATTCCCTTTCGTGTGGCCCATATGAATTGTGCATCTAGATGATTTTCTCCTCCAGATTCTTGAATCGAGGGTAGAATCTGATGAACGGACCGGATTATATATATATAACTGGTGGGCCCCACAGAGCAGCTGTTGTAGAGGATTCCGGTCCAGTCCAAATTGCAATGTCCACTCATCCGATTCCTTGCCAGTGTACAATTTCGATGAAAATGGAAAGTTACCGGAGCGAAGGAATTCACCTTGCATGGGATCCACATTCGACTGGAAGATCTGAACCGCTCATCACATCTGGGTACTGATGTGGCTGGGCGATAACCTAAAACTAAGTTGAAAAGATGATCCTGATCGTTAACCGTCCTTTTGAATGGTCGACATCGACGTCATGAAAAGAGCGACTGTTGGAGAAAATCTGAGAGAAATCCGGTTTTTTAAGCATTTTTTTTCCTCTGGGAATTCAAGATATGATCAGTGAATCTAGACCATCCGTCTAGTGGGCCCTAACTTGAATGTCCGATTGCATCACACCAATTACACCATCCTGGCCTTTTGACTAAGAAAAAAGTTTCCTCTGAATAAGAACCGTTAATCATTTTTTATCCTCGTTCGAAGTCTACAAATCAAACAACTAGTACATGATTTTCTTACCATGGGCCAGACTACGTGGGGCCCAGAAAATAGACTACATGGATATATCAGAAAGATATTTTAGGAGCTTTTACTCTGCGAGTACTCATGAAGTAGATATCAGCGTATCAACTGGGGAAGCGGATTGGTCCGACCCCGCTCGGACCTAGCAAGGTCCTACCAGATCTTTGTGGGGCCCACCATAATGTATATGTTTATCCACGCTGTCTATTCCTTTATTCCGGATCATATTAAGATATGGCTCAAAAATTAGGTAGATCCAACACTCTAGTGGACTACACCAGAGATGAGTCTTGCATTTAATGCAACTTGCTAGGTCCAAGAGGGATCGGACGCAATCCGCTTCCATCAACTGGACGGTTTTTAAAAGCATGAGAAGGGCCACACTGTTCGTTTGTCACAACTCAGTAAATGGTATCAACGAATTAACCATACAATCGCATTTGCCCATTGAAATCTGTGCCGTTCAGATCATAGGCCCAATTTGTCGTGAGCATTGCCTTAGAATCCAATCAGTGACAGTGAAACAGATGTCTAGATAACTAACAGACAGCCGTCCAAATGCAATGTCAAAATCAGACAACTAAGAACATCTGATCCATTTGACTTTCATGCCATGCTTCATCCACAATCGGGGACACAGTTTATACGGTCGAGATTGGTCTGGCAGCATTTCTCGTGCACGGTGGATGAGTTGCCACAATTTAGTGACAGTGGATTAGTAGAGAAGGAAAAGAATCCCACACATATATGTGTGTGTACGCAGGAGACATTCCTGCCGTCCAATTTCCCATGGTTTTGGGAATTTAGACAAGGTGACCATATTATAATAAGTTCATGAAATCCATTCCAACCATTGTGTGAGTGATGGAAATTTAGACCTAATTAAGGATAAAAACTCATCCGGATATATGATTTTGGTGGACCACACCGTGATAATTCATACGTGGGGACCAAACATTAGGCCCATGTTTGATTTATGTGGGCTACACCAAGTGAAAAAGTTTGAATGGTGGATATTTCTTAGATTATTTCTACTCATGTGGCCCATTTGAAATATGGATGTGGCTGATTTTTTATACCTGCAGCTAAATTCTCATCACATATCTCGTGATTGGAGTGAATTTCACATACACATCACGGTGGCCCCACACAAGCTCTTCCCATCTTGGCTTGCTTGCCCAGAGCTTATTGGCGACACAAACCAACTGCATGCTGACCTGCCACACCTCGCCAGTGGTTGGTGCTAGAAGTAATCCAGTGGTCTGCACCAGGATGCATGTGTTTTATCCATGCTGTCAGTCTATTTCGCCAAATCATTTTACAGTATGAGCACACCGGATGAAAATTGGTATTTGTGTTTTCCCTTCGTCGTTTTCTCTTCGTTTTGGTTTTATAACCTAATTAATATATTAGATGGCAAATAAATATTATAACGTACACGTTTTTAATGGTATGCGTTCAATTACCATTGTTTTCCTTATGGTGTGATCCACCTTATGCTTAGATCTAATTCATTTATATACTCATGCCATGAAATGAGTTGGAAAATAGTTGAAAGGCATATACATATAGAGAGAGAGTCATGCTCCCCTGCACACCTATGCACATGCGCACCTTTGCACACATACCATGGGTATCTAATTTGAACGGTATATGTGACGTGGAATCCCATGAAACTCCATGTGACAAATTTTCATCCCGATCTAAAATTTTGGTGAACCATATCAAAGAGAAATTCAAATCAAGGGAGGAAATTGTTTTCATTTTTCATGGCCCATTAAAGTTTTAGATCAAAGTAAAACTTGGGCCTAGGAGGTTTCATGAGGTGCTGCTTCACATGAACGGTTCATATTTTGGATACACATCACATATGATGGGTTCTCAAAAAAGTTCATACGTAGTACATACGAACTGGTACGCAAGTGAGCGTTTTCGTGTGTGGGTAGAAAATGGTCCTATATTGTCAATCTCGTAAGAACTTTCCATGAAGTCGAGCTGTGTGGGCCCCACCACGATCATCATACATTTGATGAGTCCCCTTAAATTATTGGATATCTCAAGAATAAGTCGTACATGAAACTTAGGTGGGTCATGCCTAAAACATATAAAAGCACTTGGTGGGGCCTACCTAAAATTTGAATGCATTCGAAACTTTGTCTGACCCGTTATCCAAGTGGGACACAAATAATGGATGAGTTGAATTTATAAACCACATCTTGGTGGGCCCAAAAAATGATTGTGAATGTTTTAATGAGAGGATAACCCCTCTCAACTTTTGTCCGTAGTGTGACCCACACAAGTTATGAATTGACTTGATTTTTAAGCCAAGGCCCACCATGAAATGGTGTATATAACTAATAGGATAAATGTTCAACACATATCATAGTAGGGCCCACACAGCTCAGCCTCATGGAAAGTATCCGGATCGCGATCTAACTATTTCTATATATATAGCACCCACCCACTTTTGGCTGCCATGGTCAACATGCAACCACGTACTAGGACAGCGTGCCAACAAAGGCAGTGAGCTCTGGCTGGACTAATCATGATGTGCATGAGAAATCCACTCCTCTCATAAGTTTAGAAAAACCATTCTGTTTTATGGCTAAAAATTCGGCCACGTCAATAATTGCGGTGCGCCACGTGAGGTAAAACAGGCACGGGGATGCAGACCATCGAAACTGTGTCATTTGATTTGACCCACGTAAATGCAGCATGGTATAATTATTATTTCTGATGCGTGATTTTTCTCAATAAAGCTAATGGTTAGAGTGGATTTCCCCGTGTATTTAAAGTACGGTAGATGAAGTAAAAATCTAATGATATGCGGCCCTTCTCTCATTGCTTCTAGTGTGACCCACCTGAATCATAAATCTAATGATATATAAAGCCGAGACATGCTTACAAGGGTCACAAGATAGAAGCCCGTATTGCTCTTATGACCAAACACAGCAGGTGGCATTTAATTTCACGCGAGAGCGCGGCAGAAATCTCTTTAATGTAGGTATGAGTTATTTGTTACTCTGGCACCGTATTTTGCTTGATACGCATGCACACATAAATTGTACAGGTTTCATTCATAAACTCAAACTAGACCTTCTAAATTGTGAGAGCCACTGTAAATAAGTCACGACCCCAAAATCAGAGCGAATGAACAATCATGATACCTAGTTCTTAGACACTTCTCCACTGAAATGGGACCGTTGGATATTTTTTATCTCAACCGTCAACACGTGTCCACCAATCTGATAGTTATATAGTCTAATAAAGATTATGATACATCTAAACCGTAACCGTAATTGGGTGTACAAAAATCTAAGTGCATGTGTATCGTCCGTCACACTCTGCCAGAGTATGATGGTTTTCGTCTTATTATATACAAAGTACTCTTTATCCTACTCTATTATTGCTGCTTTTTAAGGCTGAGGAAAATACATGCGAATGTTTTTCCTCCATTAATTAGCTATACTCTGACAGAGTTCGATGGTTGATACACAGGTACTAAGAAATTGTACACGTGGCATAAGTAAGTTTTAAATTATATCACTGGACCTAAACTAGATGGCTTGTGAATTGAAAACTTAGGCTGATTTGATTTCTAACTATCTCAATGGTTGACTTGACTGGACAATGAAAATGGAAAAAAGTCTACAGCCCAAATGCATCAAAACAATGCCGTAAATCAGAGGTTAGGATTGTTTGATCAATCTTTTTTTGGGCATAACCTATTCAGAGGTGGTCACCCAATTATTTGGATGGTTTCTTTAAATTCTTATATGCCACTTATGGATGAGATTTTTCTCTTCATTCAGAGGAGAGATAGTGTAGCCTGTTGTAAAACAGATATCTTTCACCGTGTTGCTTGACCAGTCGAAGGAAGTTACTCGACCGGTTGAGGCTCGCTCGACTCAAAATGAAGCAAGCAGCAATTTTCGACATCGACCAGTCAATGACCTGGCTCGACTAGTCAAGGGTTACGTAGATTTTACACGGATCTTGTGTGGACTGTGTAAATTTGAGTCAGTTTTACGAAGGTGCAGAAGGAAAGTTACCTAAACTATAAATAGGGGTCCCTAAAGCTATTCTAGGGCATGCTAAGGTATTTTCATGACCAAGGTGAGAGAGAAAAGACAAAGAGGAAGCTTATGGAATGAAAGATTTTACTCGTAAAGGTGATCTACTGCACAGTCGATGTCTCAGCACTTGTACGTCCTTGTGGTCGATGAGATCTCTCTGTTTTTATTATTATTTTATTGTTCATTCATTCCTACGTGAATGAAAAAAGTTTAATCCAAGCGATTTGTGCTTGTAATCGGTTGTAATGTTCTACTTTATAGTGAATTGTTATTCTGAAGTAGGTTCTGTGAATTTTACATCTTCAATAGTTTTCTACGTAAAATCTCTTATATCGTCTGCTTTATGTTTTGACTTACTTCATTGCTTTACTATATCTCATAATTTTGATATTTTGGGAGGCGAGATCATAAGGTTTTTGTGCAACACTCCCAACCCCTAATAAATTTATAAGTACCTATGTATCAACCATCATACTCCCGAGTATTTAATAACCCTCGTACTTACAAGTTACATCCATTAATCTCTCCCCAACTACCAATTTGCAACGCTTCGGACCCCAAACAAGAGTAGAACTGATGTGGGTGGAAAATTTCTTGAGTGCCTGTGTATCAACCATCACACTCCCGAGTATTAAATAACTCTCCAAGTTACGAGTTGCATCCGTCAAGCTTTCTCCCAACTACCAGTTCTCAACCCTTCAGAGCCTAACGAAGAGTAGTATTAAAGGGGGTGTCCTTAGTAGTTGCAATACCTTATTGGGTTGGGAAGATATTAATGGAGGTGACATTTACACCCCCAAAAGTTGATAGTTCCATCCTTGTGGGTTTAATTTGGTCATACTTACATTATTCAGTAGGTGCTCTTATCAAATTCCCAAATGACATAAATACCATTTTAGGATGGATCTAACCGTTTTGGGGGTGGAAATAACTAACGCGGATTCTGAGATCCAATAACCACCGAGCTAAGTGGATCCGTGACTGTGGGGCCCACCGTGATGTATGTGTTTTATATCCGCCAGCCCGGTCCATCCGTTTCTAGCTCATTTTAGGGCATGGCCACAAAACGAAGCAGATCCAAATCTCAGGTGGACCCCACCACAGGAAACAGTGGTGATCAAACGCTCACCGTTAAAAACTTCCTTGGCCCCGCCGTAATATTTATTTCCCATCCAACCTATTGGATGAAGGGAAAACACAAATTTTAGCTTAATCCAAAACTTCTGTAGCCCCATAAAGTTTTTTAATGGTAGGCGTTCAATCAGCACTGTTTCTGGTTGTGTGGTCCATTTGAGATTTGAATCTGCTTAATTTTGAGGTTCATCATCTAAAATAAGCTGGAAAATAGGATGGACGGCGTGGATATAAAACACATACATCACCGCAGGGTCCACAGCCACATATCCACAATTGCCAGTCCATCATAGAATAAGACTACATTGATAGTTCACTTCTACTTCTTAAGTTGTGGTGTCTCGTTATCTTATACTTGGGATTCACGCACTTCAATCCAGACCATGCAAATAGTAGTTCTCATTCTGGATGGAACATATCCTTAAAATCACACTAATCGTTCAGTTGAAACCATCCAATAGATTGCGAGAACCTAACCGTTAAAAACAAAAATAGTAAACGGTCCAAATTCGAGGCGAAAATCATATGAGCAGCTAGGATCATTTCATCAGTGCTGATTTCAACCTCTGCTACGTCCAGATGGGACCAGAGATTTAGAGCGTTGGAAATTTTGAAAATAAATGCCTTGTGTTCGGTGGACGAGACACCACTAATTAAAGAATGGTGGTGTGTCATCTCATGCAGTATACGTGCGACGGACGCATGTTCATGCATCCATATGCTTTGAATGTCGTTTAACAACTTCAAAGACCCAGCGAGGAAGCTCTTTTAATAGCAACCTCTCGCTTGGGTCTTTTTATTCTACTCTTTGAGGAGTTTTCTCTCAAGCTACATTCTTCATTCCATAAGGTGATGAAGATCATGGGGTGGAAATCCAACGGCAGAGAAGCAACGATCCCAACCGTTGCCGTGGCCACATTGATCATCTTCTCTACATTTCTTGGGGCACACGGACAGTCATCGACCACGCTTGTTCCGGCCATCATAACCTTCGGAGATTCGGCGGTCGATGTGGGGAACAACAACTATCTACCGACGGTGATCAAAGCAGATTTCCCTCCCTACGGTCGAGATTTCGTCACCCATAAGCCGACCGGAAGGTTTTGCAACGGGAAACTAGCCACAGATATCACAGGCAAGTGTACTAACTTACTGTTTTAACTCAATGCAAGATCTAACCCGAGCAAATGCAACTCGATCTCCTGAGCTGGTGCATTGCAATCAAATTGGACATGTGGGAAAGTGTTCCATGATCTGGACCGTTCATTGGGTTAGCCCATTGTGGACGGTCCAATATTCTTTTACTACCATTTCTGTGAGGTACTGATGGTATGGTAAAAGATGATCCTCTTAGCAAGCTTAGCTACTGACGTGGACCTCACAGAATTGATGGTTTCGATGAGCCACGTGTCGGATTTTTGCGATACCAAACCATGAGGAGCACCGATGCACTGTACTCCTACAACCTCGTCACTAAGAGAGATGCTCAGCCTCCAGTGCTCTCAAGAGCACCGAAAGTTGCAGTGTTCCTAGTTGCATTGGGATACTTGGACAGTCCAATCGATTGATCTAGATTGCCCATTACGTCCAACACCCAGTTCATGGGCTACCATGCAAATATCACTTCGATCTGACAATCTTAACTATCTGATTGATGGCCTCTAATCGACGGCCAAGATCATTTGTAGAAAATTGAGCCAAATTATCAATCCGATCGATCTACTTGATGGTCCCGTCGTCGATTGATTATGATTCTGAAGAGTCACTTTTGCAGGCCATCCTAACCATCCCGTCCATGGGTCAGAAAAGGAATGGCTACAGTAACACCAAACAGTTCTGTCATCCGATCAGTCTTATTTTAGCATGGTCGCCCTCTAAATGTGTTCTAAACTAAAATGGACAGTTAAGTTCAATCCGAGTTACACGATGCAATTAAATGGACGGTTAAGATCATTTCTCCCATGATTAAAAGGCTATTGACTGGATCCGACTTCTTCGGCCTGAGTGGAGTCGCGACTCGCCTCGCTGGGAGTGAATAGGCGCAACTCGCCCGAGTCGGGGTGACTCGTGGTGTGGAAGTAGATCGAGTTGGACTAGGACCGAGTCGACTCGGACGAGTGACATCATACTCGGGCGAGTCTTAAAACCGTGATTTCTCCCTAACTAAATGACATATGTTTATTTGTTTTCTTTTTTCTTTTTTTAACTTATGTTATTATCATGGTTGCAGCTGAAACTTTAGGCTTCACCGCCTTCCCTCCGGCGTATCTTAGCGCACAAGCATCAGGGAGCAACCTTCTCATCGGTGCTAATTTCGCTTCAGCTGCGTCTGGTTACGACGACAAAACCGCCCTCTTATACGTGCGTAGCTAACATTTGTCTATGCATGTTGTATAGTAAAAAAATGATACACTGTTCTGAGAGCACTGTAAGTTATAGTGCTGCTAGTTGTATGGGCTACTTGGACTAACCAATCGATCGATCTGGACCCTCTACCAGGTTCGGAATACATTATTTCAGCTACAAGGTGAAAATCACACTTGTTGGATGATCTGATCCATCCGTATGTCAGACTTCTTTTTACAACCACTTGTGTTTCCTAGCCATGGATCAGATGGTTAGGATTTTATGATAGAAGTGACTCTTTAGGAAAATCAGCAATCAACAACGGCCCCCAACAGATGTGGTTGATTCAACCTATTTATGCGTTAATGATCTTGACCGTCCATTTGATGGGCTATGGTTATGCAAGTGTGATTTTTACATGGTAGCCGATGAATTGTATTCCTGACTTAATGGACAGCCCAGATAGAACGTGTGGACCGCCCTAGTGTCCTGATGCAACTAGGAACACTAAGTAATAGTGCTATAAGAGCTATGAATCATCTCCCTATAGTGGGGTGTAGTATTGCTAATCCCGCACATGTGAGCAAGCATGTGCGTGAGATCCAAGCCATCCACCATCTAGGCCCACCTTTGGATGTCCAGGCATAAGTATCAGGCTCGTCCAATCATTAGGCGGGCCACTTGGGCACCTACAATGTGGGCATCAGTTAAATATTTTATCCATCCATGTTCCTTATGGTGTGACCCACCTGATGATTGGACCACATGCCAGGTTATCCTCGTGAAGGTGAGCCTGACAGACGGCTTGGATCATGCAAGTCTACGCAAAGTTACCAGATCCGAGTCAATCCACACGTGTGTGCATTTTGGATTTGCAGAAGGCTAGTAATAAGGCTACTATTTCCACATGTGCAAGTCCCATGTGCGTGCAAAATCTGGACAGCTCATCAGGTAGGCCCTCTGGTATGTACAGCGGTCCAGAAATTCACATGTGGACCGTCGTTAAATTCCTTTTAACCACCCTTTTTATACACG
This sequence comes from Magnolia kwangsiensis, assembly GCA_037074715.1. Taxonomy (NCBI): domain Eukaryota; kingdom Viridiplantae; phylum Streptophyta; class Magnoliopsida; order Magnoliales; family Magnoliaceae; genus Magnolia; species Magnolia kwangsiensis. The sequence goes on from CM073571.1 coordinate 14,952,466, forward strand.
TGTGGTCCACCTGATGAAAGGTCCAAATCTGGAAAACGTTGGGGACAGCAGGATTTGGATGGGCAGACGGATTTCTGATTTGATGAACGTTTCTGTGGTTGATGTGGATCGGTGGTGGGGCCCAGCATGCGATACCGTTGTCGCAACAGTTGCAATATTACAAGGAATACCAAGGAAAACTAGCGAAGGTGGCTGGAAGCACCAAATCGGCTACGATTATTTCGCAAGCGTTGTATGTACTGAGCGCCGGAAGCAGCGACTTTATACAGAACTACTACATCAACCCTTACCTATACAAGTTCTATACTCCCGACGAGTACTCTAACCAACTCGTCCACATCTTCTCAAGCTTCGTTAAGGTCCGTTGGATTTGTCACCATGCTCTCTCTCTCTCTCTCTCTCTCTCTCTCTCTCTCTCTCTGGGATAACTCAAATGGAATTTTTAACATAAATCAAATGGGATTTATAACTTGAGAAATGATCCAGTGCATAATTTAAATAAATAAATAAATCCACCCCACCACGATGATTATATGAAATTCTCTCCAACCGTTAGATGTCATACCATAACTTAAGCCCGGGTTAAAAAATCAGTCTCATTTGTGATTCAGTCTAGCCACATCAAGGGAAACAGTTTAGAGAATAAGCATTATCCTACACTATTTTCAAATAGTGCGGTTCACATGAATCATTAATAAGACTAATTTGTATGTCCTGAGCCTAACATGGAGTGACTTATCATGGATTTCACATAAACATCATGGTCAGTATTACTTGATTTGTCCGCTGCTTTGCTAGCATCTCCCAACTCAAAAAACGATTGTTTATAAATCTAAAGAGAATGTACTATAATTACTTAGATTAATGAAGTAGCTTATTAAACACATCATTAAAAAATGCACCGTAGCTTCTTCTTTTCTTTTCTTTTTTCTTTTTAGTCTTTTTTTCTTATTTCTTTTTTCTTTTGCCTGGAAACTTCGTTATTTCCAATGGACCATGGAATTCACTATCCTGATTCATTGCAATTGACTACCCGCTAATCGTGGCTATGTGGTTGTTGAATCCAGATCATTGGTTCAACTGGTGGACCCTACTATGGACAGTCCGTTTTAGACAAACCAGTCTTATCGAGCAATAATAGCTGCTCAATCTATGGCAATGAACATAACAAACGGTTAATAGTATGGATTCAGCTGAAAGCAACTATTAAAGTTGAAGATCTGAACCGTCAATCTTTGCTCCTGGACAATCAATGAACCATGAACGGGTTCATTAAACACAAGGGTCGTGGTCCGTGAAGCCTGAAAGCTGTATTAAACTCTCCAACCTCCTATTCCGTAATCTTTTATTAAAGTCTCCTCGAATTTACTCAAATGACTCCACCGAGTCAGGTGAGTCAAGAGTTTTTTTCGAGTTTCCACAGCTTTTCTATTTCTATTGTTTTATGCATTTCCTAATGGGATTTTTACCAAACTTCGGAAGATTTCGAATTTTACGAGACAATGCTTAGGTTCTGTTTTGTAAACGCCTCAAAACTGTTTGTTTTCCAAACAAATTTTCTCGAAATTTTTTGTTTGATACCACTTTTCTTATTAACATAGTTTCTTAAACTTCAAAATCCTGTAAAAGTCAGCTGGGGCTAAAATAGCAAAAAAGGGTTTTATGTTTTTTTCCCCCCAAACTCAGGTGCCCAAATAATTTTGTACAAAAACTAGATAAAATAGGCAATGTCGTCCAAATAATAATTAGAAATTAAATTAAAATTTTGAAGCTAAGTTTTTAGAATTTACTTTCTATAAAAATATGTTCCAAAAATATTTCAACAGTAAAAAACAACAGGCTCTAAAAGTTTTTTAAATTTTTTGAGAAAGGTGGGACAAATCACCTGTACAAAAAGTAAATATTTATTTAGTAAAATCAGAAATTTTAAGGAATTTTATGGTAAATTGCCCATACTTACACTTTTGCGTTTAGAATAATTATTCATCATTTAGCTTTTATGTTTGAATCAAGATAAGTAACTCGGCCCATGGACTCTTGAGCCGACTCCAGTTTTTCGGCTTCTGAGTCAACTCAAACAAATATATTCAACGAAATGGATGTGTGTGAGTGGAGAGATGCTCAAAACACAACTAGTTGTACATCCAACTAGTTGCATGTGAGGCTTACCATGGTGTTTGTATAACATCCACAGCAAAATTGGGATGCCTCAAAAATCAGGTCAATCCATCTATCAGGCAGGCCACATCATAGAAAACAATGAACAACCACCAAAAAACCCTCACATTCATATGGGTTTCATGTAATGGTTTGATCTGCTAGTGGACAGTAATTAAGAAAATCACAATTTGATTATTCTACTTATTTATATAATAGGATATCTACAAGCTAGGAGCCCGAAGGATCGGCGTGACATCGCTCCCCCCACTGGGCTGCCTGCCTGCATCTATCACGCTCTTTGGGCTGGGGAGCAATGCCTGCGTCTCCCGTCTCAACAACGACGCCCAGTCATTCAATAAGAAGATCAATGCAACCGTGGCCCAGCTCCAGAAGCAGCTCCCAGAACTCAAGATTGCCATTTTCAACATCTACAAACCTCTCTTCGACCTTGTCAATAGTCCATCTAAATATGGTAATTAGCATTCACATTAGTCATTCATATAGTTAGTTGAGAACATATACAGTACTTGTATGTGAACTTTCACATGCAACACTTTGAAACATTTGAGCCATGCAAAATGTGGGCCACACCATAGAGATCAATTGGACCAACAAACAGGGTGCCTTACAACATCAAAATAATTGGACAACCAATGGTCTGACTCAATATAAGGGTGTGGCCCACCTAAACAGAGCATTGTATCCTCAATCAATTTTTATAGTGAGGCCCACCTTGGAACGGATGGGATTTTCTATATGTATGACCTGAACATTGTATGTGAAAGTTCAGCTACAAGTCACCTGTAGGTTGAATAGGCCATGCTATTGTTGGGTTGTAAACCCCACCTTTGCTGACGTGTGGTTGCAGCCACCTTAAGAAAAAACTGAAATTTTAAAGGAAGAGAGAACTGCTGCTACTGTATTTTGAATTGAATAAAATCGTATTACACTGCTGCCTTTTATAGGCTTTCTTATTCATGGAAATGACTAAACTATCCCTGTCTAGATTCATTCTAGGGGCAACCAAAGAATAAAAAGAAATCTAGAAAGAAATCTAGAAAATATACTGTTTATCTTCACCCGGCTATCAAAACTAAACTTAGAAAAAAAAATCTCACAGCTAGCATGCACAGCTAGCTCAAAATATACGTATACGATTTTGGATTTGCAAAAAATCCTCCACCGTATTCAACACTCCCCTTCAAACCAAAACCGGCTTCATTCCGAATATCATTCTTAGTCGTTTGAATGCATCTGTCGACAATGCCTTTATGAAAATATCTGTCACCTGTTCCGTAGTATGACAATATTCTAATTTCATCATTTTTTGCTTCACATGATCTCTCAGAAAATGATATCGGGTATCAATGTGTTTGCTTCTTACATGTTGTACTGGATTTTTGGCTAGCTCGATTGCCGACTTGTTGTCTACATATATGACTGTGGATTCTTCCTGCGGATGCTTCAGCTCCTTTAGCAGGTTTCTCAACCAAATTTCCTCACAGACGGTAGACGATGCTGCCATGTACTCTGCTTCGCATGTGGACAGGGCGACCACACTTTGCTTCTTCGAATTCCATGTGAAAGCAGTCGTTCCGAGATAGAACACATAGCCAGTGGTGCTCTTTCTCTCATCTTGGTCACCTCTCCAATCACTGTCTGAGTATCCATACAACATTGCTTCATCATTGTATGGATAGAAAAGACCGAATTCCATTGTTCCTTTGATGTACCTAAGGATTCTTTTTGCAGCTAGCCAGTGTGATTTTTTTGGTGCTTCCATGTACCTGCTTAAAACCCCAACACTGTAGACGATATTTGGCCTTGTGATTGTGAGGTACCTTAAGCTTCCGATTAGGCTCTTGAATAGGGTTGAGTCGACATTTCTTCCTTCTCCATCTTTCGTGAGCTTCAGGCCTGTTGTAACAGGTGTATTTACAGCTTTACAATCGTCCATCTTGAACTTTTCAAGTAATTCCTTAGCATATTTTTTTTGTGATATATAGATACCACCATGTTGTTGCTTCACTTCAATGCCCAGAAAAAAGAACATCAGACCTCCGTCTGTCATCTCGAATTCTTTAAACATAGCCTGCTTGAATTCTTTAAACATCGCCTGGTTGTTCCCAGTGAACAACAGATCATCAACATATAAACAAGCTATAAGCATATCACCACGGGCATTCTTCTTTGTATAGACGGCGTGCTCGTACGGACATTTGATGAAACCATTCTCTTGCAGATAGTCGTCGATCCGTGCATTCCAAGCACGAGGAGCTTGCTTCAACTCATACAGGGTTTTCTTCAGCCGATACACCTTATGTTCCTTCCCTTGTATGACAAAGCCTTCAGGCTGATCGACGTAGACTTCTTCTTCGAGAACTCCATTTAGGAATGCAGATTTTACATCCAGTTGGTAGATCATCCAACTGTGATGAGCTGTAAGGGAGATTATCATTCTTACAGTGTCAAGGCGAGCAAATGGGACGAAAACTTCTTCATAGTCTACCCCATATTTCTTTTTGTAACCTTTTGCTACGAGCCTTACTTTATATCGTTCGATCTTACCATCAGCATTCCACTTGATTTTGTACACCCATTTGAGACCAATCGTCTTCTGACTTTTAGGGAGTGAGGTCAACTCTCATGTTCGATTCTTCTCGATGGCATAAATCTCTTCTTCCATTGTCTTTCTCCAACATTCTTCATTCACAGCTTCCTCGAATGTGAAAGGCTCGTGGTCCGCATACAGGCAGAGTAAGTTCACTTCTTCAGTTTCTGTATGGATGTCGTTGAGGCTTCTCATTTTAACATGAGCCAAGGGTGAAGGAGAATCGGATGAAGATGTGCTGGATGAATTCTGATTTGATGAAGTACTTCCAAGAGATATGGAGCGTACTCCTGGACTTCTGTGATTCGAAGGGGGTGATGTAGGTGTTTGATCTGGCTTCTCATGTATCTCTTCTTCGTATTCTTCGACCTCAACCTGCTTTTCTTTGACCAAGTTTTTCTCATTCCATTTCCATGCATCTTCCTCATAGAATACAACATCTCTACTCACCACCAGCTTATTTGTTAGTGGGTTGTAGAGCTTGTATGCCTTTGACTCTTCGCTGTAGCCGATGAAGATGCACTTCTCGCCACGATCATCAAGCTTCTTTCTTCTCGCTTCTTGAACTTGAGCGTAGGCGACACACCCAAAGATCTTAAGGTGTGCCACGCTTGGCTTGTATCCACTCCATGCTTCTTACGGTGTCTAGAATTTGACACTCTTAGTAGGAAACCTATTGAGCAGATAGGCAGTACAGACAACTGCCTCTACCCAGAATTTCTTTGGCAGAGTTTTCTCCTTCATCATGGTCCTCATCATGTCGAGGATGGTGCGGTTCTTCCGTTCCGCAATTTCATTTTGTTGTGGCGTGTACGCTGCAGTGTGTTGCTGCCTAATGCCATGTTCCCTGCAATATTCTCGAAAAACATTTGAGGTATACTCCCCACCTCTGTCGGATCGGAGGATTTTGACTTTAAGACCACTTTCTTTCTCAACAAGGGCCTTAAAATTTTTTAAAATATTAAAAGAAGCAGACTTCTCTTTGATTACATACACCCACAATTTTCTACTGAAATCATTAATGAAGGTAATAAAGTATTTGTTACCTCCAAGAGAGATTGGCTCTAATGGTCCACAGATATCAGTGTAAACCAACTGCAACGGTCCTCTTGCTCTTCGGAATACTTCACTCGGAAAGAAGTTCCTTTGTTGTTTTCCAAGTGTGCACGCATCACACACATGTTCTGGAGCTTCTATAGCAGGTAAGTCATGCATCATACTTGATGAGGACAGAAGTTTCAGGCCACTAAAATTTAGATGGCCAAAGCGAAGATGCCACATCCAGGAATCATTCTTTGCTTTTCCATAAAAACACTTCTCAAGCATTATGTTTATATGGAGAGGAAACATATGATTCTTCACCATCTGTACTTTTACAATCAAACGTCCATGCATGTCTCTTATGGAAAGAGAAGAGTTCTCCATGTGTATGACATACCCTTTTTCGAAGAGTTGTCTGAGACTCAGTATGTTGCTTTTCATGTTGGGCACATAGTACACATTGGAGATATAGTTTGGAGTACCATTCTTCTGAAAGATTTTGATTTTACCTTTACCTTTCACTGGCGTTTTTGATGAGTCTCCAAACGTCACGTCGCCATGAACTCCTTCTGTGAGTTTACAAATAGTTTCTTGTCGCCGCACATGTGATTACTTGCACCCGTGTCGAGATACCATACATCCTACTGATCACTACCTTTCTCTTGTGCAAGGAGAAGTGTGGAGCTTTCTTGTTCATGGCCTGATGCTTCGGCATAATTGGATAGCTCGTCTTGAGTCACCGGCTTGCTCCAACAATCAGATGCATAGTGGCCAAACTTGTTACAATTATAGAACTGGATGTTCTTTGTACTTCCTCGTCCACACATCGATCTGCCTCTACCATTTTCTCTTCCACAGAAATTGATGTTTTTCTGCTGATTTTGGTCATGGCTTTGTTGGTTTCTGCGCCCTCTGCCTCTTGCGGATTGTTAGCAAAACGTTCACCACGTTGTGAACTTTCACGTCAACCATTGTTATCATTCAGAGTCAATCTTGACTCTAAGGCTTGTTCCATTGGCATGGAACTGGCATTCTTCTGCATTCGTTGCTCATGAATTTGCAATGATCCCATCAACGCCTCAATAGAAAGTTTCTCAATATCTTTTGATTTTTCGATCGCCACAACCATATGCTCAAACTTGGTTGTGAGGGATTGAAGTATCTTTTCAATAACTCGGACATCTTCAATCTTCTCACCATTTCTTTTTAGATTATTAACAGTTACAAGCAAATGTGAAAAATAATCAGTAATATTCTCACTTTCCTTCATTTGAGTTGCTTCGAACTCGGCTCTTAATGTTTGAAGGCGAACTCGCTTCACTCAATCTACACCCTTGAAGATGGTGCCAAGGGTATACCATGCTTGCTTGCTTGATATTGCTTCGACAATCTTTTCGAAGGTGGATTCATCCAACCCTTGATTGAGGAGAAACAAAGTTTTATTGTCTCTCTTCCTTTGATTTTTTAGAGCGATTTTTTCTTCATTAGTGAGGGCAGCTTCTTCTTTCAGAGTGGGTGCTTCATACACGTCGGTGACGATCTCCCATAGTTCTTGCGACTCGAACAATGCCTTCATTTAGATGCACCATTTTTCATAGTTGTTCTTTGACAACTTAGGAACCTGCTGCTGGATTGTGCTTGCCATTTTTTCTATTTTTTTAAAACCGGATTGACTGATTTTTTTTTGAAACAGTGGAGTCGTGGACAGATTTTTGGCTTTTTGCAAATTGATTTTTTTTAAAAAAAAAACAAATTTTTTTTCACTACAATCTAAAAAACAGCAATATGATTTTTGAAAGCAGATTTTTGCTGAAATGGTGGAATTTAGACGTTTCGAACTGATTGAAAACTACTGAAAAAACAGATTTTTCTGTTGTGGCTGAAAACAGATTTTGAAACTGTTGAAAACAGATTCTTTTTTAACCTACGGCTGCAATCTGATTTTTCAAAACAGAAATTTTTCTGAAAACCTGCTGCTGGAATCTAATATTTCAAAACAGATTTTTTTGAAAAAAGAGGGAGTGCAGCAGGACCTTCTTCTCACGGCTGATCAGGGTGCAGCAGGGCCTTCTTCTCACAGCTGATCAGGCCCAAGGATCAGCGGCTCTGATACCACTTTGTTGGGTTGTAAACCCCACCTTTGCTGACGTGTGGCTGCAGCCACCTTAAGAAAAAACTGAAATTTTAAAGGAAGAGAGAACTGTTGCTACTGTATTTTGAATTGAATAAAATCGTATTATACTGCTGCCTTTTATAGGCTTTCTTATTCATAGAAATGACTAAACTATCCCTGTCTAGATTCATTCTAGGGGCAACTAAAGAATAAAAAGAAATCTAAAAAGAAATCCAGAAAATATACTGTTTATCTTCACCCAGCTATTAAAACTAAACTTAGATAAAAAATCTCACAGCTAGCATGCACAGCTAGCTCAAAATATACGTATACGGTTTTGGATTTGCAAAAAATCTTCCACCGTATTCAACAGCTACTCCAAGCATGTCCATGTCCAGCTCATCAGCCCTGAACCCAGAATCCCAATTCCAGCCCAATCCATGATATAATTAAGTTACCTGGAATAACAGAATATGTATTGATGACTGGTCCGAATCGACTCGGACTTGTTTGAGTCCGGTTCAGTTCGGCACCACATGTCGGCATTAAGATATGCCAAAGATGGCCCCACTCGGAAGAGCTGAGTCTCAAGTCGAATCATGACCATGCGAGTTAGTTCCAGTTGCCGAGTCTTTAATCCATGATGTGGAAATACTTATTTTTAGTTGTTCTTCATTTCTCTTTGCTCCATTTCTAATTTTCTCTTCATTTATCATTGTCATCAATGATTGGAGTAGGTTTCGCCGAATCCCGGAAGGCATGTTGCGGAACTGGCACGGTCGAGACGGCAGTCTTGTGCAACTCCAAGGCCCCAGGGACATGTTCCAACGCCACCCAATATGTGTTCTTCGACAGTGTCCACCCGTCGCAAGCTGCAAATCAAGTGCTTGCGGATTCCCTCCTACTTGATGGCATTAACCTCATTTCCTGAGTGTGATTATAAAGAGAAAATGCTCCATTTTCTATCAATGTGGTTTTCCTCTCTCTCTCTCTCTCTCTCTCAATTAAAAGTGTTTTATAGTTAAGTAGTGTTTTCATGTGGTTTCGACTTGAATAATCGGTGCCTACGGTTAAAGCCTGCAAAAGATATGGTGTATGTACTTTGATTATGATAATATAATATGGTATTTTATGATGCTTTTTCCCCCTTTGTATTGTAGGCAGCTGGATCTTCTTCTTCTTCTTCTTCTTCTTCTTTTTCCTTTATGTTTTTTCCTTTGAACTTCATTTTCTTGCTGAAATGGCATTTGATATTCACTTGTTAGTAGCACTATCAATGGACCAGGCTGGTCCGTTGAGCTTTTGGACTGATATTATAGGCCCACTTGCCGGAAAGGATTAATTAGGTGCAGTCCTGGCCTCACCCAAGATGGTGTGGCGCTTACCAAGGGGCACACCTTGATGCATGCATTCTGTATGCACGTGTTCATCCGTTTTCCACATCATTTTAGGGCATGAGCTCAAAAATAAACCAGATCCAAGTCTCAGCTGGACCATACCATAGGAAACGGTGGTGATTGATGAATAAAAAAATTTTGAGTGCCAAACAAGTTAGGTCGGGTGGGTGAGTTTGAGTCGGGTTGCTGGGTTGAGTTGAGAGTAGGTTAGGTGTTGGGTTGGGAACAAGCTCGACTCGACTTGAGGTAAGCTTGCCTCAACTCGATCCACTAGCTCACCTTGAGCTCAACTCGAAAGGTTTGGCAAGCAAGTCAAACTCCAATGGTGAGCTTGAGCTTGAGGAGAGTGCGGACGAGTCAAGCCAAGCTTGGCCCACCTTGACTTGAGTCGGCTTGACGTCACTATCAGAAATCTTTAGAGAAAAAAAAAATGCATGTTCAATAATTTGGACCAACATTGAGAGCACAAAACTCCCACCAGCTGAATCAAAGACAAATAGTCAAATATCAAAATTTAACCAAAAAAAAAAAAAAAGTTAATTAATCAGAGGCCGGAATTGGTTAATCAATTGAATGCTTGCATAACTTTCATATGCAAACAGGCAGCATGAGTTTTGCTGACATGGACGGAATGACTTCATGTGGATGAGATCTACCTTGTTCATTTGTTTGGACTCTCGTCCATAAAAAAGTTAATTGAACATTCAAGTAGGGTATATCATAGGAAAAGGTTGAGATGGATAATTTTTTGGACGACGTCCTAAATGGGATGTAAAAACAGATGGACAGCGTGGAGATACACCACATCATCAAGGTGGGCCTCACAAAGGCGCTACCCGGGTAACACCTAATCCGTTACCCTTTTCTTCTCCCATGTTTTCCTAAGAAATCCATTGTATCAACTAAACAAAATTTAGTCATTCCCTGATAAATACTGGGCCAACCTTAATATTCTCCATAAGAACATGAAAGCTAGGAAATGAATTCCCTCACAACCAAACACACCATAAAAGAATGATTAGCGTTGTCCCGTCAGTGTTATCTTTGGGTATTTACCATCCAATACCTCATGCTTCATCAATGAAGATGATTATGACACACACACACACACACACACACACACACACACAGAGAGAGAGAGAGAGAGAGAGAGAGAGAGAGAGAGAGAGAGAGAGGGGCAATTAGTGAAATAGCCAAGTATGCATTTTCATTACGAGTAGGAAACAGATAATACAGGATACAAGGTGCTAGTGCAAGCCAGTGTCTCATCACTTTGTTTTTTCATGCTATTGCCATTGATCAGCACCTTCATAAGCGAATCATGGCTGGTTGTTTTGTGTTGGGATAGAAGAAGTACAACAGCTGCAGCAGCTCCCTTTTGGGGCAGGCGCGCAACAAACACATGCGGGGCAGAAGATGATCTGCTCTGTTACATTAACCTCTGCATATAACACAATCACGTTCCACAATATAAACCATTCAGCTCACTTTATAAATAAGTAAGAAACAACAAGCATAGACTCGCAACACATGCGATCTATCAGCTGGGTCCCACAAGGACACGGTCCAACAATCAGTCTAGCCCACTCATCAGACACTTACGGCCAATAAATTGACGGCCTTGATTGGTTTGACGAGGGCACGGTGTGACTCTCATGAAGAGCGGCCCAGATGTATCACGGTTGTGCCATGTTCTCAGATCACCTTTGTATCTCTCAAAAGTAGGGAAATGGGCTGGGTTCGGCTTCTACCAGCCTGACATTACAGCACAAGAACCAAGCCCGACGTGGTCCTAACACAACATATCCAAACCAAAGTCTAGAAAAAAATTTAAAAAAAAAAAAACAATAGGGCCTGGGCCTCGGCTAATCTAGCCCAAAAATTGATCAATCCCTATTTTCTGGGTGAATGTTCGTAATTCATCCGTTGATCAAGTCAGCCTTTCGGACAAAAAATAATAAACAATTAGAAAAATGAAACGAATGGTCTACAAGGCAGATGATGTGTTGCCTGACCAACGACTGGGAACTTCGATCGTACTTGTGAGACAATGTAAATGTGAAGGAGGGTGCTGATAATGGGCGGGGCTTGCCTGCCCAGGCCTATTTAAAATATTGATTCTGTCTGGATGAGGCCCGGCCCATTTCCGGTCCAAAAGAAGGGCCAGCTTTGTTGGGTTTAAATGACTAAAGGCAAAGCCAGGCCCAAAATTAATTGGACCATACATGACAAGCATGAGCCCGGACCATGTGCCATGTTAATACATCGAAGCCTAGTCCATAGCCAGCCTCGCTCACAGAGTTGGGCTGCGCTCGCTCGCTGCCACCATGGTTAAAAGACTCAGTCCGATTCGTTTCGGTACTAGGTCAAAGTTGGGACTCGCCCGAGTCGATGCTGAAAATTACTCAAGTTGGGGGTGACTCGAACGGGGTTTGAGTGCAACCGGGTCCAAGTCGACACGGACGGGTGATATCAGACTCCCGAGTCTTAAAACCATGGTTTCCAACCCTTGTAAAAAGAATGAGCATGATAGGTATAATGACCTCGAGTGGGGCGAGCTGCCTCTGTAGGGAGTGTTGGTGAGAGAAATAAAGTGAGCAGAAAGACTGCAACCATCACATAGGCTATGCGTTTGGCTGCCATTTCTCAGTAAAAAGAGCTGAAAATATAAATGAAATAGAGGTTTAGCTGTTATGGAGAAGAGGATGGCAAGCGCCCCTCTTTATACCAGGCTAGCATGCCTCCTCTTCTTCTTTGAATTGAAAATCAACCGCCGGCTAGACGGTGGACGCGTATTGCCTCCTATACAAGCCACGATTGAATCGGTCACCATAATGCATTTGTTTTATCCACTCCGTCCATCCATTAGCCATATAATTTTAGGCATTAAGACCAAAAAGGAGTCAGATCCAAGGCTCAAATGGGCCACACCCAGAAAGCAATGGTGATAATGAAGCCACTGTTCAAACCTTACTAGGGCCCACTTTGATGTTTATTTGCCATCTGACTTTCTCATAAGGTCACGTAACTCTCGATAAACGGAAAATTCAAATATAAACTTGATAATAAAAAATTAAAAAAATAAATAAAAACTGCTGGAGTTTTCAATGGTAGACGTTTAAATCCTACTGTTTCCTGTGGGTGTGGTGTGGCCCACTTGAGCTTTTGACCAGCCACCTCATTTTTTAGCTCATGTCCTCAAATAATATGGACAAATGGATGGACGGCGAGGATAAAACGAATACACTGCAGTGGGTTCCAAAGAGCTACTGCTAGGACCGAGTCCACCCGATGCACAAATGGATGGACGGCGAGGATAAAACGACTACACTACCGTGGGCTCCATAGAGCTCCTGCTAGGACCGAGTCCATCCTGGCAGGACGTGGCTTGGATGGATCCCTGACTGCCGTCCGTTGTAACAGTTCATTTTAGTGCATGATATAAAAAAATGAAGCAATTCCGAATGTTAGGTAGAAACCATGGAAACAGTGGTGATTGAATATCCACCATTAAAAAATTATTAGGAGTCACCGCAATGCTTGTTTGCTATCTAACCTGCTGATAAGGTTACAAAGACCTGTACGAAAGGACAACAAAAACATCAGCTTGCTCTAAAACTTTTGTGGTTCATAAGAAGTTTTAAATTTTCAATTCACATTATTTTTTGTGGTGTGGTACAACTGAGATTTTTACGTACTTAATTCATTTTTGGTATCATTCCCTGTAAGTCATATATATTATAGTGGGCCCTACAGTGCATTCAACGACCTCAGTAGTCATTGGGATCTATGGAAGTTGTGCCCGTCTTGGGGTACGGTAAACGAGTTGAATTGAGTCGAGCTTGCCCAGCTGCGTTGGACACGATGAACAAGCTATCTAACTTAAACTGAACTGAACTCAACTCGGGCCTGTCTAGCAAGCTCGACTAAGCTTAGCCAACATCTTGAGCCAAATTTGAGCTGAACTTGAGCTCAATATTTCAAGCCGAGTTCCAATTCAAGGCTACAAACCGAGCTCAGGTTTAAGTTTGAGAGTTATATATATATATATATATTAAGCGAACTCAATCCAAGTGAAATCAAACCGAACTGAGTCAAGTTTTGATTTGAGTTGAGTTGAGCTTGGCCTATATCGGACTCGACTCGAAATTTTTTCAAGCTCAAGTTGAGTTGAGCTTTTTCGAGTCAACTTGAGCGAGTTAACCACGCTAACTTAGTTCATGTACAACTTTATGTAGGACTTAGGGATCTATTGTCTATTGAATTTTGTGGTTTTTTGAAAAAATCAAATATTTGAAAATTTTCGAGATTGAAACGCTTTAAGTAGGATTCAGTTCATGTACATCTTTAGGCAAGACTTGGTTCATATACAACTTTAAATTGAGATGCTCGGATTGCGTGTTCCAGTGCGTAGCACTAGAATGCAAGCACGCATGCATGCTCACGCTCAGGCTCAGGTTCGATCTCGAGCACGGGCAAGAGCGCAGGTGAGGGAAAGGGCGTGGGCAATGTGGTAGCACTAGTTAGTGCACTTTGCACTTCGCACGTGCACATCATGTTGCAGACTAGTCGCTCCCTCATGACCTTATAGGAATCGTCGCGAGACGATGCGAGTAGTCTAGTATAAGCCTAGATATGATGGGTCTGAAATGAGACAGGATTTTATAGACAAGTGAGAATGGTCAGATTATTAATCCCAAATGGTAAGCCGTTTCTAAAAATGGCTAGCAGACTTGAAAGCCACAATGGTTTAAAAATGGACGGACCATGATGTTCAACGCTCAAATCCTTCGGTTTGATGACCAAAAATGGTTTAAATTAATGATCAACAATGATAAACAATTTTCAAATGTTTTGAATCATTGATGGACACCTAGCAACAGTCCACTCCCTAGAGCCTATATAAACTGGATCATTCTGGTCCAAATTCCATCAACTTAAAAACGCATCCTTTCTCATCCATCAGATCCTCCAGATGACATTTCCATCTTAGAATAGAGTTAACACATACACTGATTGATTCTGCTAAAAAATCTGTTACATTGAATTGTTCCTTAGTTGACCCTTCGTAATTGTTGCATGCAGAATCTAGACAAGCTTGTCTTATCTTAGAAGCAATTCACTTGTAACCCATCAACAATTGATAAAGGGCAAATCACGCTTTAGGGACATTGTATATTTTACATGATTTAACTTGGTGAAACGAAAATGATTAATCTTATTTTATTTTTTATTTTTCAATATTTTAAACACATTTTTCCAACAATATCCTCAGTGGGATCCACGGAAGCTGTACCCATCGTGGCAAGGGCAGGACGGGGTTCATAATGGCGGGTTTACCATTTTAAATGGGTGGGATCCCACATTGGTATGCATGTAAGGCAATTTAGACCATATAAAAGAGTACGACTAGGACAATCCCAACCTTTGCGAATGGATTGTAGCCCAAAGCTGACACCGATTGGATCAGCTTGACCATCTAGTTTGGCTGGCTGGATTTGAATTGCTGACCATTTTAATGTTAGCCATTGATTCGATGGCCATCAATTAGATGGTTAGTATCGCTTGATTCGTGTGACTTTTGAGCTGTGAATCATCCATGGTGACCCCACGATTTACAGACTGTTTGGATTTCTGCAAATGTTTTGAGGACGGCGTGCAAAAGTCTTTCGCAGGAGCTTCCCGCTATGGCATATGGTAAACGATGAGGATTGAATGTCCATCCTTGAAACATTTGTGGCGCCAATATTAGACTTTGGATCAGGTAAATATTAAACTGGTTTCAATCATCCCAGTAGGAATGAGCTTATAAATTGGTACGGATGATATATAAACATCATGGTGGACCCAGGAAGATTTCAATGGTAGGCATTTTCCTACCCACATTTTCCTGTCATGTGACCCACTTGAGTTTAGGATGTGTCTAAATTTTGGGCCCATGTCCTAATATGATCTGAAATAATAGATGGACAGTGTGGATTTCTCATAAACATCATGGTAGGCCCCACCTAGCGTCCCTTCACAGGAAGTTCATGGGAAAGGCTTTCCCGGGAGTCCTCTAATTTAGGGATTTTGACAAATCATTTAAAAAAAAAAAAAAAATGAGAAAGATCCAAAGCTCAGGAGGGCCACAACGGATGTATGTGGGTTGAAACATTCATGAGCTGCAGAAGCTTTGGATTAAGTTAATATTTTTATTCTTTCAGTTCATTTCCGTGAGGATTTTACGAGCATTTGGGTCATAGTAGGAGCATTTGGGTCACTCTACGAATAGTTTGAATTACATATAAACATCAGTGGAGCCTCAAATGGTTTGAATGGCAACCCCTCTCCATTGTTTCCAGTCGTGTGGCTCACTTGAGTTTCACGTCTGTCTTATTTGGTGTCATGTCTTAACATAATTTTCCAAAAAGAAAGGATGAAGCAGATTTTCCACAAACCTTAGGTGGGCCCAACATAACTTCCGGTGGTTGGAACCTGCTGCAGGAGGCTTTTGCTTGATTTCCAGGTCAGCGTGATGGGATGTGACACGGTCCGGGTAGCCGGGGCTCGCTAGAGACGGATGGTCCTATGGAGCCCACCGTGATGTATATATTTTATCCAAGCCGTCTATCCATTTTGAAAAATCATTTTAGAAGTTGGTGGTGCCCATACACCGGATAAGATATGTTGATGACGGTGACTGTAGGCCAGAAAATGCTATAGAGGGGTGGTGGTCGGTCGCCGAAAGATATGTTTGACAAATGAAAGAGGGTCTTAGGAAAACAATAAAGGAAGACGAAGAAGATCTGTATAGGCATTGTGATCCAATACCTCATGCTCCTAGTGAAGATGTTTATGAGAGAGAGAGAGAGAGAGAGAGAGAGAGAGAGAGAGAGAGAATTGGTGAAATAGGTATGCATTTTCATTATAAGTAGGAAACAGATAATACAATACACAAGGTGCTAATGCAAGCCAGTGTCTCATCACATTGTTTTTTCATGCTATTGTCATCGATCAGCACCTTAATAAGTGAATCATGGCAGATTGTTTTGTGGTTGGATAGACGAAGTACAACAGCTGCAGCAGCTCCCTTTTGGGGCAGGCGCGCAACAAACACAAGCAGGGCAGAAGATGATCTGCTCTGTTGCCGTAGCCTCTGCAATAACACAGTCACATTCCTCAATATAAACTATTCAGCCCACTTTATAAGTAAGAAACAACAAGTACAAACCCACGACACATGCCAACATGCGACCCATCAGCTGGCTCCCACCAGGACATGGTCCAACAACCAGGCTAACCCACTCATCAGACACTTACGACCAATAAATTGACGGTCTTGATTGGTTTGACGAGAGCACCGTGTGACCGTCATGAAGAGCGGCCCAGATTTATCACTGTTGTGCCACGTTCTCAGATCACCTTTTTATTCCTCATAAGTAGGGAAATGGGCTGGGTTCGGCCTCAACCAGCCTTACATTACAGCCCAAGAACCAAGCCCAACATGGTCCTAGCACAACATGTTCAAACCGAAGTCTTTTAAAATCTTTTGGGGCCAGGGCCTCAGCTAATCCAGCCCAAAATTTGATCAATCCTTATTTTCTGGGTGAATGTAATCCATCCGTTGATCGAGTCGGCCTCTCAGACATAAAAATAAAAAATAAACATTTAGAAAAATGAAACCAATGATTTACAAGCCAGATGATGTGTTGCCTGACCAACGACTAGGAACATCGTACTTGTAAGACACATATATAAGTGAAGTAAGGGGGCTAATAATGGGCGGGGCTTTCTGGGCCAGGCCCATTCAAAGATTGATTCTGCCTGTATGAAGCCCAGCCCATTGCCAGTCCTAAAGAAGAGCCATCTTGGTTGGGTTTAAATAACTTGAGCCAAAGTCGGACCATACATGACAAGCCTGAGCCCGGACCATCTGCCAAGCTATTACATCAAAGCCCGGCCCTTAGCCAGCCTGGCTTACAGAGTTGGGTTGCGTTCTCTGCTACCATGGTTAAAAGACTCAGTCCAACTCGTTCCGTCCTAATTGTCAACTTGAGACTCGCCCTGAGTCAGTGCTGAATAGACCCAACTTACCGAAGTCGGGGGTTACTCGAACGGGATAGGTTGCAACCGTATCCGAGTCGACTCTGACGGGCGATGTCAGACTCCGAGTCTTAAAACCATGGTTTTCAGACCCTTGTAAAAAGAATGAGAGATGTAGTGACCTCGAGTGAGGCGAGCTGCCTCCGTAGGGGGTGTTGGTGAGAGAAATAAAGAGAGCAGAAAGACTGCAACCATCGCATAGGCTACGCATTTGGCTGCCATTTCTCAATAAAAATATACGAAAATGGAAATGAAATAGAGGTTTAGCTGTTTTGGAGATGAGGGTGGCAAGCGCCCCTCTTTATATAAGGTCTGCGCGCTCCCTCTTCTTTGAAATGAAAATCAACGGCCGGCTAGATGGTGGACGCGGATTGCCTCCTATACCAGCCAGGATGGACTCGGTCGCCGTAACGTATTTGTTTTATCCACTCTCTCCGTCCATTTGCCGTATCATTTTAGGTAGCCATATCATTTTAGGTATGAACACAAAAAGAGACAGATCCAAGGCTCAAGCGGGCCACACCATAGGAAGCAGCGGTGATAATGACGCACTTTGAGAACCTCATACGGCTCACCTTTGTGTTTATTTGCCATCTGACCTGTTCATAAGGTCAGATAAATCTGGATGAAGGGAAATAACAAATATCAGCTGGATCAAAAACTTCTATGGCCCACAAGGAGTTTTCAACAGTAGACGTTTAATCCCTACTGTTTCTTGTAGTGAGGTCCACTTCAGCTTTGGGCCTGCCTCATTTTTTAGCCCAAGCCCTCAAATAATCTGAAAAAAATTGATGGATGAAGAGGATAAAACGAATACACTACAGTGGATCCACGGAGCTCCTGTAGGACCGACTCCACCTGGCAGGGCGTGGCTTCGGTGGATCCCTGACTACGGGGCTATCATAATGTATGTGCTTTCCAAATCTTAGATCGACTACACCACGGGAAACAGTGTTGATTGAATATCCACCGTTAAAACGTTCTTAGGGGCCACCGAAGTGTTTACTTGCTATCCAACCTGTTGATAAGATCACAAGAACCTATATGAAGGGACCACAAAAACATCAGCTTGATCCAAAACTTTTGTAGCCCATAAGAAGTTGTTAATTGTCAATCAACACTGTTTTCTCGTGCGGTCCCCCTGATATTTAGATCTGCTTCATTTTTTAGATCATTCTGTAAAATGATCTAACAAAAAGGTTGAACGGTGTAGATGTAAGGCATATACATCACGGTGGGACCCACCGGCCTCGATGGGATCCACTGAAGCCGCCCCCGTCCCGGCAGCGGTAGGACGCAATCCCTAGCAGTGGACCAGTGGTTTACCATTTTAAATGGGTGGGACCCACCGATCATAGTGGTATGCATGTAAGAAAATCCACGCCATCAAAAAGAGTACGTTTGGGACGATCCCAACCTTTGTGAATGGGTCGTAGCCCATAACTGACACCGAACCATCTTGTTTAATTGGCCTGCCGTATTTGAATTGGTAACCATTTGATTCAATAGCGATCAGTTGGATGGTTAGCATCGCTTGATTCGTATGATTCTTGTGCTGTGAATCATCCTTGATGGGTCCCACGGTTTGGACGGTCATTCGTGTGATTCTTGGGCTGTGAATCATCCATGATGGCCTCACGATTTGGACTGTCTTTTGAGAACGCGTGTTGCCTGGAACAGCGAGGATTAAGCGAACATGCGTAGGGTTACAGAAGTTTCAGATTAGGCTAATATCAAACCGTTTTCAGTCATCTCAGTAGGATTTAGGAATGAGATTAGTAAAGGTATGGATTGCATATAAACATCACGGTGGACACTAGATGGTTTCAATGGTAGTCGTTTCTCTGTCCACTTTTTCATGTCATGCGGCTTACTCGAGTTTTGGATCCACTTTATTTTCGGGCATATGTACTAACATAATTTGGAAAACGGATGAATGGGGTGGATTTCTCACAAACATTATAGTGGCCCCACCGAGCTTTCACACGGGTTGCTAATGCCACACGGGTACGTGGGCATTTCTCTTATTGATTAGAGACTTGCTAACGTACAAATCCAACCTGGGTGCGTGTATTATAATGTGACATGTTTGAGATCTGAGCTTTCCATAATGTGAACTACACCATTTAGATATTCTGGTCAATCACGCCATTTGGCAACTTGAGCGGGCCACATTGTATCAAAATAAATGAATGGCCAGAAAATCTTTTATAACATTTATTTTGTGCGTTGGGCCCAACTATACAGTTAAAATCTCTGAATTTTTTTAGGACTTAGATTTAAGCATTATTTCCTACCTAATGGAGAGCTAGGATCATAAACACTTGTTTCATATTACAGTGTTCCCATCGATTCGAATCGGATCAAATTGGGTCCAACTTGATCGAATCCGAAATCTCAATGGCTTAACCCGAACTTGGTCCGATCCAGGACCAAATTCGGGTCACCTGACTCGGACCAATCCGAAATGTGCATTGTCTGATTCGATATAAGTCCGATTCAGGCAAGAAAATTGAGTCAGATCGGATTGAGCATGGTTCGGATCAGTCCAAATTAAAATTTTACAGTAAAAATCCTTAAAATTTTCAAACTACGTGAACCTACAATCCACAAAATCAAAAACCTAAAAAAAATTTGTCTCCATGGCCCTCAAATTTACTACACCGGAAACCCTAAAATTCATATACGCCATTATCCTAAAATCCATAAAACAAAATTCTTAAAATCCTCAAAATCATAACCATAAAAACCTCATTTTTATGGCCCTAAAACCTCTAAAATTGTAACCATAAAAACCCTAAATCTGTGGCCCTGAAACTCTCAAAATTAGAAGCTGTAACTCTCCAAATTCTTCACTTGAGAGAATGAGGGATAGAGAGAATGGGAGAGAGATACCTGATGGTGCGTGAGAAATATTGATGGGCGTGTCACCTTTCGATGGGACGACATCCATGATGGCACGATGAAAGGGAGGGAGCAGAGAGATTCTTCGATGGAGTGTGAGGGTTTGGGAGAGGGAATAGGTGAGGGTTGATGGCACGATGAAAGGGAGGGAGCAGAGAGATTCTTCGATGGAGTGTGAGGGTTTGGGAGAGGGAATAGGTGAGGGTTGGAGCTTTAAGAGAGAGAATGGGAGAGAGATACCTAATGGTGCGTGAGAAATATAGATGGGCGCGTCACCTTTCAATGGGACAACATCCATGATGGCGCGATGAAAGGGAGGGAGCAGAGAGATTCTTCGATGGAGTGTGAGGGTTTGGGAGAGGCAATAGGTGAGGTTTGGAGCTTTGAGAGACAGAGAGAGAGAGAGAGAGAGAGAGAGAGAGAGAGAGAGAGAGAGAGAGATGTATTGGGGGGGGGAGGGTAAGAAAGAAATAGGTAAAAAGTAAAAACGATTGGATAGTTTTTTAGGTTTAGGGTAAAAAACTAAAATGTATATATGTACTACTCGACTTCGGATCGAGTTGGATCGGATTGGATTTCGTATTGAATTGGTCCTGATCCACCACAATCCGAACTCGATCCAAAATTCATTCGGATCTGAATTACCCAACTCGATCCTGACCAATCCATGTCGTCGGTTCAGTTTGGATCGGGTCTGATCGGGTTAGATCCATCGGATCGGATCTGTTTTGCCCAACTCTATTCCCATGCATGGATGTGCACGACTCCGCTGTCAAATGAGTAAACCTTTTATTAATTATAAAGTATATAAAAATAAATAAATAAATAACTACCTCCTTAACATAGAATTGATAATCCAATACCTTTTGCAAAATAGTTTTAAATAAACTACTCCTTAGGCCATGCAAGTAAAAAGGGTTGGCAATTTAAGTGGTCTTCGCTGTATGAAACAATTCGTAAGGTGAGCATTGCCTGTTTCCAATTATGTGGTATACCTGAATTTCACATAAACATCAAGGTGAGGCCTACTCGATGGGAGTGGATTAGGTGAGAACCCACCCACACCCAAGATGGTGTGGCTGTTACCCTATGGCTTACCTTGATGTGTGTATCTTGCATTCACCCCATTAAGCTATTCTTTTCCCTACCAATTTAGGCATGATCCCAAAAACAAAGAAGAACCAATTATCAGATGGACATGCTATAGGAAACAGTGGTGATTGAACACCCTTCTTAGGGTGCACCTTAATGTTTCCATAGTGTTTATTTACCATCCAATCCATTGATAAGGTCACATAATCTTGGTTGGTGGGAAAAAATAAATATCAACTTGATTCAAAACTTTTGTAGCCTATTAATGGTTAATCAACATTGTTTCCTGGAGTATGGTCCACTAAATAATTGGATCTTCTTCATTTTTGGGATCATGGCCCAAAATGATCTGGAAAAATGGATGGACTGGGTGGATACATAATACACACATCAAGGTGGCCCTTGGTAAGGGCCACAACATCTTGAGTGAGCTTGGGTCTAACCAAATCGACTCCCCTGCTCCATTTGCCAACCCCTTTGCTACTATCAACCTAAACGCAGACATCATTACTAAATCTAAAAAAAAGGTACTTGTTGTAGCCTAATTCTACCCGAGCCAATCAGAAGGGGACACATGTCATTGCATGGGAACTATACAGCATGCGCGAGATTTATAGAGATATTCAGAGCTTTATGGAAATACAACTGGTGTGGTTAAGAGGTGAGAGAAATATGGCCAAGAATTTTGGAGCAGAACTCGATCAAGAGTAAAGTGCGGACGAGACATTCGAAAATGGAAAACGGTCGAGCGACCAAGAGACATGGAGAGTAGTCAAGATTTGCAAAGTTGATCGAGACGCAAGACAGCCGATCGAGAAGCATCCAAAAGCAACGCTGTCGAGATACATTTAGAAGAAGAATGGTAAAAAAAAAAAAAACACATCAAAGCAATAAAAAGATCTATATGACAACTCTTCAACTACTATAACTGACAAATTAAAAGGGAGAAATGTTTGAGGGAAGGCTAAAAAGGAGATTTATAAATAGCAATGGAAATCTATAGAGCAAGGACAAACAGAAATCCAACACACAATCAAATCAATATATATATATATATATATATATATATCTTTTATCTCATTTTATACTAGGAGTAGAGATAATTCTTAGTTGTAATCAAAGTCTATGCTCATACACTGTACTTGATCCTTATCTAAAATCAAGTAGTTCTCTTAAGAGACACATTTTTGCAATCACTTCTAGTGATGCACTAGTATACTAAAAAAGTCATTTCTTGTGAAAGGCAAAATGCAACCTTACCCTCCGATTATTGCTTGATAATTACACAACTTTGTAAGTACATGAGTAGGTGATCAATCTTCTCATATTCTGGTCATATACGTTCATATTGGACATATCTACTTATTTCAGTACTTGTGGTCAAAGTTAATCGGTATGAATTGAGCCGCTACATCAAGTCTACTACACCCGCACACACCATGCGTGACAAAACAAACCGAGTGATAATATATAGTACTCTAATTAAATTAATAATTAGAGTAATGAGGTAATTTATTGAAAATGTTTTTTTTAATACTTTTTTAATAAAACTCAGCAAAGGAAAGTCAAATGAGCCAAACTTTGGTCATTTGCAATTGACTTACGGAATTCACTACCTGATTCATTGCAATTGACTACCCCAAACATGGCTATATGGTTGTTGAATTCAAACCATTGGTTGAACTGGTGGACCCTACACGGACAGTCAATTTTAGACAAATCAATTTTATTGAGCAATGATAGCCGTTCAATACGTGGCAGTGAACATAACGATCATTTAATTTTATGGATTCGGGTGAAAGCAACAATTAACCTGAGACATGAACCCTCGTGAACAGCTATGCCCGAGAATGAATGAAGCGTGATACAGCACCGAATAAGCCACAAGCTGTATGAGAGGAAACAGGGGTCCTTGTGCCATACATCCTATTGCCTCAGGATGACTGCACGTTATATCATAGCAACATGACCAAATGGAGGCGGAAACCAACTTCACACTCTAAAGGATACCAAAAAAAAAAAAAATGCTTTTCAAGATTTGCTATTTGATTCTGTTGTTGGTCCCCTCAATGGTGGTCTTGATTCAGGTTTCCTGCGTTGGTTCTTCTCTAATTGCTTTTCTTTGTTGAAAAAATTTTCTGACATAAGAATTTAGAAAATATAGGATTCCTACCTACACAAGCAAATTGTTGATAAAATTCCAAAATGGCATTTTCCCTTGACCCATGGACCATCAGGATTAAAACACGCATAACCAAATTGAAATAGTGAGATGGTTTTAATCCATGAATCATAAACAAGTACATTAAAGAAAAAAGCCGTGCTTCGTGAAGCCTGAAAATAAAATTGTTAAGCTAAATTAAAGTCTCCAAGCTCCTATTCTGTAATATTTTATTAAAGTCTCGCCCAAATTCTCTCGAGAGCCTTTCTATTTAGATTACTTTATGCATTTCTTGATGGGATTTTTACAAAACTTTGGAAGAATTATAAATGTACCAAACGATGTCTTGGGTCCTGTTTGGTAAACACCTAAATATATTGGTTTTCCAAACAAATTTTCTTAAAACATTTTGTTTGGTAGACACTTTTCTCATTACAAATATTTTCTTAAACTTAAAAATGCTGGAAAATTAGTAAAGGGGCTGTTTTTTAAAAAAAAAAAGAAAAAGAAAAAGAAAATTTTCATTTTCAAATCAAGGTGACCTCCACTTTCTTTGGAGTCAAAGAGTCTCTGGCCCCTTCCCGAGGATCCCCAGTAACCCAATGCTATGTAGATGCCAACGCAATGTCTTTCTGACATCTACTCTATGCATCAGTTCCGCCTGCTTCAAGATGCAAATTCAAAAACAGGCAGATCCAAAACTTGACTAGGTAGGATTGAACACCCACCATCATAACCTTCTTTGGTGCTCACTAAAGTTATAGATTAGTTTGATATTTGTGTTTTTCCTTTTATCTAGGTGAGAATCATCTTATGATTAATGGATTTGAGGATGTATGAGGATGCTTTGAGAAGGTTTCAATGGTGGACATCCATCTCAATTAGAGAATATGCCATCCTCTAACGGCTTGAGCTTTGGGGGCAACAAATATACCCGGAGCCAGGAAAATTAAGTCTGGCCAACACTAGCCTGTTTATGGTCTGAGGTCCCTACACCCTTACCCAGTAAATTCCCAAGCGAAGCTTGTAAAACAAGTGATTATTTGACAAGTAGTCAAATATCAAAAGTTAACAAAGAAATATCTATTAATCAGAGGTCAGAATTGGGTTTTTTTTTTTTTTTTAACACGCGCAGTCACAGCCCAGACACTCACACCACATTTTTTTTTACCTCAATGGGTACTTGAACGAATGACCTCGTGTTGAAACTCTCTCATGAGTCACCATTGAGGCATGAGTAAGGACCCCGGCAAGAATTGGTTATTCAATCGATGCAAACAGGCAGCATGAGTTTGGGTAACATGTACCGAATAATTTCATGCGGATGAGATCTACCTTGTCCATTAGGTATGCCATCCTTTGTTTGAACTGTTGCCCATAAAAATTAAAATTAAAACTTACAAAATAAAAAATAAAAAATAAATTCAACATTTAAGTAGGTTACACCACAGAAAAAAGTTGAGGTGGAGAAGTCCAACCATTAAAATTGTTCAAATTGTGTGTGGGGTTCACTCATCCATCGTAGCAAAACAAGATGAATGGATTCATTGAAGTTGAAGATGAGGACATTCCAAAAGTAATGTGGGCCACAACATGAGGTTTCATGCGTGATTTTACACTGTTCTTATAGTGTGGTCACTCCAGACTTGGATTAGACTGATTTTTGAGATCAATGAGGAAAATGTGCCCACCATGATAAGCATGGTGGATATTGTATTTTTATCCAACATAGGCTCAATTAGCACAAGTCAACCCCCTCTGCCCAGGCAAGTCAAGCTATCACAGTCCTTAATTAATTGTATTTTGGTGCACGACCAAATCTACAATTGGACCCAATACCTGGGCGGTTGGGAATTGAGGTACATGTCATGTGTGCAGTAGGAGAGCTGCCCCTACAACATATCTGTGGTGCATTACAGAACACCTTAAAAGGAGTCTATGGTTGCATGATTTTATATTCCTTGGCTTGATCATCCTTGGTATTTTTAAAAAATAAATTTTGCTTGCATATTTTGTTTTTTATATATATATATATTCTTTCGGAATTTATTCTTTAGGAATTTCATTCTCCATGTATCTCATAAAATTTGCTCTAGCTTTTTTGTGGGATAATAAAGAACATGCAATTAAAAAATAAAAAATAAAAAAAGCTTTTCCAGTTATTAGTGGGTGTTACCCTTACCATATGGGACACACCATGATGAATATTTTGTTTATTCATGCCGCTCGTTCGTTTTTTCAGCTCATTTTAAGATGTTAACCCGAAACTTTAAGTAGATAAAATCTCCAGTAGACCACACCACTGGAAAAGGTATTGAATAACCATTAAAAATATTTTGTAGGCCAAAAAAGTTTTGGATCAAGATGACCTTTTCATTTTCCATTCAATGGGTTGGATAGCAAATAAATATTATGGATCTTCTTACGGTGGGCACTGGAAAATTTTTAACGGTGAGCTTCCAATCACCTTTGTGTTCCTGTAGTGTGGTACACCTGAAATTTGGATCTGCTTAATTTTTTGGACCACATCCTATACTGGGATGCGAAAACTGATGGATAGCGTAGATATACAACATGTCATGAAGGTGGACCCCACAGTAAGGGTAACACCTAATCTGCTCCTGCTTTTCCCATGTTTCCCCAGGAAATCCAATGTAGCAACCAAACAAAATGTAATCATTTCCTAGGAAGTACTAGGCCGACCTTCATATTGGCCAGAAAACATAAAAGTGAGGAAATCATGAATTCCTTGACAACCAAACAGGCCCCGAAAGAGTAGTGTTGTCCCATCAGTGTTATTTTTGGGTAATTACCTTCCAATACCTCATGCTCCTGATGAAGATTATTAAGAGAGAGAGAGAGAGAGAGAGAGAGAGAGAGAGAGAGAGAGAGAGAGAGAGACGCAATTGGTGATCAAATAGCCATACATTTTCATTACAGGTAGGAAATAGATAATACAAGGCACATGGTGCTAATGCAAGTCGGTGCCTCATCACATTGATGTTATTTTCATCAACCAGCATCTTAATAAGCAAATCATGGCTGATTGTTCTGTGTTTGGATAGGAGAAGCACAACAGCTGCAGCAGCTCCCTTTTGGGGCAGGCGCACAACAAACACATGCGGGGCATATGATCCTCTCTGTTACTGTAACCTCTGCAATAACACAATCACATTCCACAACATCAACCATTCAGCCCTCTTTATAAAATATGTAAGAAACAACAAGTACAGACTCGCATACATTACAACATGCAACCCATCAGCTGGGTCCCACCAGGACATGGTCCAATAATAAGGCTAGCCCACTCATCAGTGAAGAAACCAAATGGTCAGAAACTTACGGCCGGTAAATGGACGGACATGATTGTTTTGGCCAGGGCATGAATACTCGTGAAGAGTGGCTCAGATGTATCACAGTTGTGCCATGTCAGACGGGCTCCTATTACGTTTGTATTACTCAAAAGTCAGGGAATGGGCTGGGTTCGGCCTCAACCTGCCAGACATTAAAGCCCAAGACTGACGCAGGGAAGGACATGAGGTTGAGCACCGTCTTCCTTGAAATGATAAATATTCTGAATCCACGGAACTTCTATGGACTCCTCACAGAGACTCCTCGAATCCACGAGGAAAGAAAGCAGAAAATAGAAAAAATTTCTAATAATTTAAAATTGATTAATGAATGACTAAAAACGAGTTTACACCCTTTTAAATAAGAGAACCAAGCAATAAGAAAGAAATCAAACTCAAACTACAATTAAAACTCCTATAATTCGCAACTTACTATAAATAGTAAACTTACTATTTATAGACAGTCATGATGTCTACTAGTGCGCAAGGTTTTCGGCCAAAAATAGTAAGTGTCCTATTTGGCTTCACCAGACCGTTCTCCTAATTATCCTAAACACTTTTCATGTTAGACACAACTCCTAAAGCCCAACGGATGAAGAGTTATACTCAAACTAAAACTTACTATTTATAGTAAAAATAAAAATAAAATTGGAAAATGACCGTCGATCAGGGGGTTTCTCGTAAATCCGGGTTGCGCAACCCGGCGTAGCAGGGTTGGTTGGCTAAAGTAGCTCGTTCTACCCCCAAATTCATGTATTTTACGTTGGATAACTCATTCCGGATTGCGAGATACGTCCGATCTAAGGTCTGATGGTCCGGATCACTTCTGTCGCCAACCGTGCTTTTTCTGATCCATCTTGGCCATGAAATTGTCTGCGACCCGCTCTACATCAAAGACCCAACCCCAGCATGGTCCTAGCACAACATATGCCCAAACCCAAGTCCAGAATATCTTTTGGGAACTGGGCCTAAGCTCATCTAGCCCAAAATTTGATTAAATCTAATCCATCCGTTTGTCAAGTTGGCCACTCACACACAATGAAATAAAAATTTAGAAAAATGAAACGAATGGTCTATAAGGCAGACGATGTTTTGCCTGACTGAGGACTGAGCCAAAGGCCCACCCAAAAATTAATTGGACCATACATGCAAGCCAAAGCCAGGAACATGGGCCAAGCTAATATACATCAAATCCCCGTCCATAGCCAGCTTGGCTCCTAGAGCTGGGCTGCGCCCGCTGCCACCATGGTTAAAAGATTCAATCTGACTCGTTTGGTCTTAAGTCAGATTAGGACACACCGCAGTCGGTACTGAATAGGCCCAACTTACCCAAGTCGCGGGTGAGTCGAACGGGATTTGGGTGCAACGTGTCCGAGTCGACTCGGACGAGTGATATCAGACTGCGAGTCTTAAAACCCTGGTTTCCACCCCTCGTCAAATGAATGAGAATGGGAGATATAGTTACCTCGAGTCAGTCGAGCTGCCTCCGCAGGGAGTGTTGGTGAGAGAAACAAAGAGAGCAGAAAGACTGCAACCATCACAGAGGCTACGCGTTTGGCTGCCATTTCTCAATAAAAAGGGATGAAAATGGAAATGAAATAAAGGGATGAAAATGGAAATGAAATAGAGGTTTAGCTGTTTTGGAGAGAAGGGTGGCAAGCGCCCCTCTTTATACAAGGCTTGCGTGCCTGCTCTTCTTTGAATTGAAAACCGCCGGCTGGATGGTCCCATGCCCGCCAGGACAGACTCGGTCCTGGCAGGAGCTCTTTGGGTCCACCATAATCTATTTATTTTATCCACTCCGTCCATCCATTTGCCATATTATTTTAGTGTATGCGCCCAAAAAGGAGACAGATCCAAGGCTCGTGTTGCCCACTTGAGTTTTGGGTCTGGCTCATTTTTTGGCTCAACTCATAAAATGATCTAGCAAAACGGATGCACGAGGTGGATTTCTCACAAGAAAAACGGTGAGCCCTACCTATCTTACCGTCGCAGAAAGTTCATGGGAATGGTTTTAGCAGGCAATCCACGCAAGGATTAGCTGGCGGATGCACTCAAAGTCCAGGCAAATAAATCTTTTCCGAGAACAGAACCCAAAAAAAAAAAAAAAAAAAAAAGCGGCGGTCCACAGGGACAATTCAAAGTCGCTAAGTAATGGACTTAGGTTAGGAACCGTCCGATCCTTGACCCGAGGACAGGCACGGGTTTCTACTTTGTGCAAGTGGGGGCGGTTTTTGGGTGATCTGACTGTCCATCTGCTGGACCATAACATGGATGGTTGGAAATGGATATACACAAAATGAACAAAATCTAGATAACAATTCTACACTTACAATCCATGGCATAGGCCGGATCGACTAGAAAGCTTTGTTGGTTAAGCTTAACAAACGCTTCATGGAATTTAATCCATCCATCATGTGAGACCTCTCAAATTCTCCTTGGCAGGCCAAAATAAAAAATTAAGCCGATCCAAACACTGGGCCACCATGTAACTATCAAATCACGTGGTGTGGCCCACCTTAGTTTTAGAATGGACTGATGTTTGGTGTTTCCGTTTATCCTGCTTGGGTGCATCTTCCAAATGAATTGGATAGCAGATATGAAACATGATGGCTCTACATACAACCTGGAAAGGTTTTAATGATGTGCAACCTCATCCCAATTGCTCCCTGTGGCTTCGGCCCGTCTCAGCTTTGGGTTCGCCTGATTTTTGGGCGCCAAGGAGAGCATGAGGGGGCGAAAATGATGGATGGACTGGATGTCATGCACACATCTCGGTGGACCCCACACTTCGCATTGTGGGTCAAGCTTACCTACAAAGCTTTGTAGTGGATCCCGCCACCCCAAGGATAAGAGGTTAAGAAGTGAAAGGCAGAAGTTTGTGCGCGTTCAACTTTGAATAGGGAGAGCCCCACCAATTCAGCCAATGGACTGACTTCGAAAATGACATTCAATTAATATCAGCACATAGACTCCCTTATTCCATTCACACTGGTCAAGATGGTGGCTTCAACGGTTTGGGCTTGGCTGAGGAAGGCCCATTCCCAATTTAGCTATATGCTTGAAGCCGAACCCAAGCCCAGCCCAAATTCATAATAAGGATTTCACACCCAATGTTTTCAAAACCCAAAATTCAGCAATTGGGCCTTTGATTTTACATCTTAGATCTCCCATTAACATCATAAACGAACCTGTTCCTAGACTCAGTTCAAGCCTAAAAGAGAATTTCTCAAAAATCGTAGGTCCTAGCCCGGCTTTTTATTTATTGGGATCAGCTATACCAAACACCATGCGCTTTTGTTATTAGCCCGAGCACGACTCATCTTATGGGGCCCAAAACCTGACAGGAAACCCATCCATTTGTGAAGAATGATTGAAATTTGCTGACTGGACAAAGAAAATCCTAAAATGGCGGTGGATTAAATGATGTTTTGAGTGCTCAGATCCATGCAAACCTGAATCGGATGGGATTTCAACTCAGATTTGAACCGACTAGAAATTGGGTAGGGTTGGACATCCATCAGATATCTGATATCGGTCGTCCCTTCAATGGGGCCCTGCTTGGTTGCCACTTAAAAATGAATTCTCCTTTTAGAGATTTTGGTAAAGATTACCCTCCCCCTTTTTTTTAGAAGGACATTCACCCAATGTGATCCTTAGTGTACCACTTTTATTGAATTCAGAAACTTTATAGAATGACTATAAGACCACTAATGCATTATGGGACAGCATGTTAGGCAGTTAAAAGTCAGCCCATCCCGAGGAGCTGGCTCTCGAGTATACTTATGACCACACCAGCTAGCTCTAGTTGCTGAGTAATTCAATCCATGATATTGAAAATTTCTTTACAGGTGTTCTGCATTTCTCTTTGCTATATTTGTAATTTCTTTTCATGTTTTGTTATCTTCAATAATTGGGGTAGGTTTGAATTTGCGACGGACCAGACGTCACGAAACTATTTCATAACGGACTTCGTCCATTGCATTATCCATCTCTGTTTGCCACGTCACAAGAATTAAAACGACGGATGGAATCGTCGTTAATCTCCGACTGATATGATCAGCGACGAACCATATCCGCCACAAACAATAAAATCCGTCGCTGAACTCGAAAGATTATCATGCTTCATTTTAAACTTTAGCAACAGATACAGTCCGTCTCTAATCTTAACAGGAGATTTCCCTTAAATTCATTGGCGACGAATTTGGTCCGTCGCTAATCTTAACAGAAGCGATCTAACAAATTGAGTCCGTCGCTAAAATTTCTGCAAATAAAATTTTATTTTTTTGAATTTGTTATAGTTGATAATCATCCAGAAAAAATTCACACGATTTTTTAATAAGAAAAATGATACAAGTTTTTTGGTTAATGTTATGTTACAATCTAATATTAAAAAAATCATTCCAAAATTATCACCCTTCGAAAGAATGCAAGTATTAAATGCCAACAACACATGATTTTATAGGATTCTACAGATGAAAAGGTGGAACAAAGATTTCACCAAAGAACTTAAAAAAAAAAAAAAAAAAACGTGCATGTCCATGCACATGCGTGTGGGCATGGGTGCGCGTGGGCTAGTGTGTGTGTGAGTGGGAGTGGCCATGTATGCATTTATGTAAGTGTGTTCATGCAAGTGTGTGGCTTGTGTTCTTGCACAATCTGAGCAACGAATTTTGTAATTGTTTTCTGCTTTGACTTCAAAATATTTCTCCTCTTTTTATTTCAGTTTTGATCTCTGATTCAAGAACAAGAGAAACCACTTGCATTTCGCGACAATCAAACATTTGAAACCATACATATGAAAAATAAAATTCAGTCAACTCAATCAAAGTGCTTGGAAATAGAAATTCCAGACTGGAATTGGACTTTTCATACTAATTTTGAATAGCATTGCAGGTATATAATTGAGAATAGAAATCATACCAACGTTCTGAAGTTTTCCGTAATGTATATATAAAGAGAGGTTGGAAGCATTGCTTTCAACTTCATCTTCACTATATATATATATATATATATATATATATATATATATATATATATATATATATATATATATATATATATATATATATATATATATATGAATAAAAGTCAAGATTTCAACGAATCCATGTTTAGATGATAAAACATGTTATCTTTTTCTAAGAATAATATCAAGAAATCCAACATAAAAGATAAAGAAAAGCAAAAGGATCCAATGATTCCAGCAATGGACATAAGTTCTTGATTTTGATTGGTTTTATATAAAAATTTTAAAAAATAAAAATAAAAATAAATCAAAGTATAATCCGAGAATGTATGAAAAAAAATCATGGTCAGATGTAGTGTTACTATTAGAGAAAACTAATCCTTGTAAACTTAAAAGATTTTCTAATGCTTCCCAAGCTCAAGTAATAGATTTACACTATGAATTATGAACTTAGTTTGCATCCTATCCTTAGATAAAATGATATCTAGTACAAACTCAAGTGGACTATCAGACCTTTTTTCCAAAGATTTGTTTTCAATTATTTTTTCCAAAATGCAAAATCTCAATTCCTTTTTCAAAATATCATTTTTTTTTAAATCTAATTTTTCTTTTCTAAAATTGTCAACTTTGTTAAAAAGTTGTTTTTGTTCTTTTCAAAATCATAGTTTTTTTTTTTCAAAATCTCAATTTTCATAAACATTGTTAATTGTTTTTATAAACTTTTCATCTATTCTTTTCGATTATAAATTTTTTAAAAGTTCTCACTTTTCTTTTTCAAAATGTCAATTATATATACCAAAATCTCTATTTTCTTCAAACTTCATAAAATCTCAATTTTTATGAAATACAAAGGATGGAGGGTAATAAATACAATTAAACCATTGAAACTCTACTTAAAAAACACTTCTTAGACTACAACAAAACACAATTTTTTGCCATATTATACCCAAAAAATAAATGTGCGGAAGGAGAAAAAGTCAATTTACGATGGTACTTGAATTAATTTGCGATGGATCAAATCTATCACAATTTTTTGACAGACAAAATCCGTTGAAAATCTCACTTTAGTGACGGATTTTGGTCCGTTGCTAAATCCCAACACTTCAGCCACCATAATTTGCATAAAAAGTGGCATGCGACGGACATTTTTCATTAGTGACAGATAAAGTCCGTCGTTAAACATCCTTTTTTGCGATAACAATCTCCTTTGCAAAATCCATCTCAAAATTGCAATTTTGGCACACTATTACGGAAGGGGCACTATTGAGTGTTACTCTCATGCAACTCTTTAAGGCCCCAAGTACATGTTCCAACAGCACCCAATACACGTTCTTTGACAGTATCCTGCCATAGCAAGACAAGGATCATGCGCTTACCGATTCCTCCTACTCAGCATTAACATCATTTCCTATGTTTGCAAAAACAAAATAAGTGATTTTTTATCCATGTGGTTTTCTTTTTTCTGTATGTAATAACTCAAAAATTTTCATACACCAAGTAATTACATGTGTTTTTTCACACGTGTATTTTAGAGTGCATTTTTAGGTAATAGATTTTTTATTGAGGTTAGAGATAAAGTCACGTAAATATACATACATGAGCAATTTAATAATCCTCAAGCTCTCATATATTTTAATATACTCAATAGTTCATCAAATCAATTGTCTAAATAATTAAACATTACTAGATTAAGTTATATAATCATCCACTTCACTTTTGGACCACTCGAACATAGGTAACTAGTCATGATATCATAATATCTATTTATACACGCATCTATTTAAGATTTTGACCCACTCATCTTGATCATCAGCTGTATATATGCTTAACCTTCGAAACCTTCATTTAAGAACTCTACATACATGTACTTGTAAATATACACATATATATTCTAAGCTTGTATATCATAACAAACTTGACCATATAATAATTCAACAGCTAAGAAGACATTATAAAGATAGATAAGGATATTCTAGCATTAAATTTTAACGTGGATCATTATATCATCATGAAATAGATAAAAAAAGCCATCTAAGCTATTATATCAGAAATTCCACAATTCTAAATCCATCATCTTAACCCTAATACACTAAGGAGTATTTTAACAATTCTTTAAAAATAATAATAATAATAAAATAAAAATAACTTGGTTTTAAGAATTCGATTGCAATGAAAATTTAACCAATACTTATTCAACCTAGTTGAACGGTATATTTTCAATTTCAATATCAAATTCACAAGATCAACCTTCCATCAAAATTATCATCACATCTACTTGAAAATCAAACAAAAACAATCATTGAGATTCTCAAAAAAACCCTAACAAATCTATCAATTTACTTTTCACATCAGGCCACGTCTGGGCCAAGTTCCAAAATTCTTAGTTCTAAGAAACTTCGGTGAGCCACACCACTGGAAATGGTTGTGAATGACCATTAAAAACTTTTTGTAGGTTACAAAAGTTTTGGATCAAGATGACCTTCGTATTTAGCTTTCATCCAGGTCTAGTTGACCTTATCAATGGGTTGGATGGCAAATAAACATTACGGATTTGCTTATAATGGGCCTGGGAAGTTTTTAAGGTGAGAATTCAATCACCTCTATTCATGTGGTTTGGTACACCTGAAATTTGGATCTGCTTAATTTTTTGGACCACGTCCTGAAATGGGATGCAAAAACAGATGAATGGCATGACACACAACGCATCATCAAGGTAGGCCCCATGGTAAGGGTGCGTAACACCTAATCTGCTCCTGCTTTTTCATGTTGCTCAAAAAATCCAATCTATCAACCAAACAAAATTTAGTAATACTCTGATAAATACTGGCCAACCTTAATATTCTCCAAAAAAAAAAAAACATAAAAGCCAGAAAATGAATTCTGTGACAACCAAACATGCCCTAAAAGAATGATTAGTGTCATCCCATCAGTGTTATTTTTGGGTATTTTCCATCCAATACCTCATGCTCCTGATGAAGATGATTAAGACAGACAGACAGACAGAGAGAGAGAGAGAGAGAGAGAGAGAGAGAGAGAGAGAGAGAGAGAGAGAGAGAGAGAGAGAGAGAGAGAGAGAGAGAGAATTGGTGAAATAGCCAAGTATGCATTTTTATTACAAGTAGGAAATAGATAATACAAGGCACATGATGTTAATCCAAGCCGCTGCCTCATCACATTGTTTCTCATGTTATTTTCATCAACCAGCACCTTAATAAGCGAATCATGGCTGATTGTTTTGTGTTTGAATAGGAGAAGCACAACAGCTGCAGCAGCTCCCTTTTGGGGCAGGCAGGCAACAAACACATGCGGGGCATATGATCGTCTCTGTTACCGTAACCTCTGCAATAACACATTCACATTCCACAACAAAAACCATTCAGCCGTCTTTGTAAATAAGTAAGAAACAACAAGTAGAGAGTCGCGCAAATGCCAACATGGGACCTATCGGCTGGGTCGACCCACCAGGACATGGTCCAATAATCAGGCTACCTCACTCATCAATGATGAAACCAAATGGTCAGAAAGCAAAAATTGATCTGACCATACACGACAAGCCTAAGCCTGGACCATGGGCCAAGCTAATAGATCAAAGCCCAGTCCACAGCCAGCCTGGCTCACTGTTCACTCCCCAAGTGCAGGGTTGTGATGTAGTAATAACTCGGTAAGACCGAGGTCGAATCCCAAGGGACTGAAACTTGTACGTTATCTGAAATTAACTAGAACTAGAACTAGGCTAAGATGAATTCTAAATCAATTAGCAATGGTGGAATATTTGTAGAATAATTAATCTAAAACTTAGGAAACAAATCAGAGATAGGAAACTAGGGATTCAGAGGATCCACTTGTAGAGATCAGGGAGAATTTATGCTTGCATCAAAAATTATGAAAATTACTGAACTGCCGTTGGTCTAGTTTTCAAAGAGATGAAAGGAAGATAAATTAGAATGGATTCCATCACCAAACCATGCCCACAGACTATGGAAAACAACAGAATTAAACTAATTATCAACCAATCATATGTATGAAGGTTAAGAAGGGTACCGTCATCCAACCATGCCCAGGAGACTATGGTGAACAACGGGACGTCCTAACGTCATAAACATAAAAGGGATAAGAAAATATTCAAAGCATTGCAGACCCATTGTAATTTCAGTCACAACAGACCATTAAAGACCAAAAATATTTCCATTAAAATCAAACTAAAACCAACTTCAATTCATGCATTAAAATTTAAATAAAATCAAATCTCCCATCTCACTACAAGCTTCACCTCTTAGCCCTAGCTAGGAGGATTTAGCCTGCCATGAATGGGCTCAATCCAAATAAATAAAGAGAAAAGGAAAAGAAAAGGGAAAGAAAAAACCAAGCTCCTCTCTCTCTCCTCTGCCCACGTTGAAACCCAAGCTTGAGCCCTCTGTTCTTCCTCCCCAGACTTTGAATGAATGCTCCCCACGTCCAAAAATCTCCTTTTATAGCTGCTGGAAGGCTGGAGTCAGTGACAGAGTTGTAGCAGGACACGGAGTGCAATTTTTGCAGCCAAGTTTGGCACCATGAAACACGCCACTTTTCTCGCTCAAATTCCAAAGAAACACCGTCCCTTAGTATTTTCTTGGGTCCTCTACATGATAGACGGTTCAGATCTGCCATATGATCAAAGATGGTGGGCCAAAACTGTCCGAAAAAGTCAGTTTTCGCGGATGTGCAAAACCTTTTGCACCATTTCGCTGTTGTAGTTGGTGGGCCCTACAGAAGCATTTTCTGGAAAATCCACCCCGTCCATTGGATTCAGAACGAAATTTCAGTCAAGAATAGGTATTTTTGAACGTCCATTGACGTGGCCCAGAGAAGAAATCACAGAAGAATCAGTTTTGAACGTTACCGAGCAGCCCTTTTGTGGCCTCTG
The DNA here is from genome assembly GCA_037074715.1 of Magnolia kwangsiensis. Classification (NCBI taxonomy): domain Eukaryota; kingdom Viridiplantae; phylum Streptophyta; class Magnoliopsida; order Magnoliales; family Magnoliaceae; genus Magnolia; species Magnolia kwangsiensis. The sequence continues at coordinate 14,989,252 of CM073571.1, forward strand.
TATCTCACACGTGTGCACGCATGGGTGAAAAGTGATAACATGGTTTTGTAGTTCTCGCGGCTGTCTACACGATGGACGGATCGGATTGAGCTTATGGGGCACGTGTGGGGCCCACAACTGATCGCAAAAACGGCCAGCGCCGTGCGTCCGCTGCAAGTTTTTTTTTTTTTTTTTTTTTTTTTTTTTTTTGAGTTGTAGACGGAAACGTCGGTCAGCGCAGCTGACCGACATTTGGAAATTTTGGTGCACGGCGAGTGCACATGTGTATTGTACACACTCATTTCATATGGGGTCCATTGCAATGTTTTAGAGAAATCTGCACCGTCCATCTGTTTTGACTCCTTATTTAAGGCGTCAATAATAATTTTGAGACAGTTCCAGATATCAGGTGGGCCCAGAATCAACGGTTTATGGGCTGATCTGTCAGTTGGGGCACTTCCCGAGATCTTCAATGGCTGAAATTTTATATGTACGGTTAATTTATGGTCCTCAGGCGACGTATGAAGTTTCGAGCTGAACTGATATTGGAAACCCCGTGATCTTGCATTCTGGACGTCCTTCAGGCCACGTGAGCTTCAATTTCTAACTTTTCTCGGATTTCTGACCGTGTATATTTGTCAATCTTGATCCCCTGGAGTGTGTCCCTTGCCTTTGGCGTCATCAGATCGTTAAATCTCAACTTTTAACGTCTTTTTCCATCCATGCTCATAAAATCACTTTGCCACATAAGAATGAGAAAACGAGCCATTAGACAGCATTATATTCATAAATCCAGACAATATCTGGGGTCTAATATGCAATATTTGACCCTCAACACAACCCCCAACCAGCATTTTGCTAGTCCCGAGCAAAGTATGCGAAAAATAAGTTGAGAATTATAGGAGAACTTTCTATGAAATCAAGTGAGATTTTGAACAAAATACGAGAAATTTAATATTCATGAATGTTAGAAATTTTATTCTCCTGAGCTCAAGCGCACCGTAGACTTCATCATCAAGTGTAAAGCATTAATCCTTCAATTAGAAAAATTTTAAACATTGAGATCCATGGATGTATAGTGTAATCTCAGCTAATCATATTAAGATTGAATTTGTTATTTCAGGATCTCATTGGTAACCAGCAAGAGAATTCATGATAACCAAACTTGCCTCATAAATTTCATCTTTTGATCTTTTCAACTTTTTATTTTTCTATTAATAGTCATGCCAAAAAGAGGAATCAAATCCTTACCAATAGGGAGCAAACTTATGGCAAAAGACCAATTACCTAAAAAATTTTATTTATTTTTTTTTGAATGTTTAACCTTGGGGAATCAAACCTTCACCTGTAGGGAGCAAACCCATAGTGAAGATTAATTGCCCAACCTGTTCAATTTTTATATTCTGATGGCAAGATATTTCAGACTGGTTCCCTTCGTGCTTAGTGATTACCAAGTTAATCCTTCGATATGGAACTGAAATCTTAATGTGTAAGCAAGATGTGTCCTGAAATCATGATTCAATCAATGTTTACAACTTCTAATCATGGATTAATAATTCACTTAACTATGAAATCTAACAGATACGGAATCCAATAGTCATTAATCCACCATTATGTACCTTGAAGATCTAAATTAGGGATATCTGTCAAAATCACTTCGAATTCATAAAAATTTTCAGAAAAATTCAAAATTTTTTTACAATTGTTGCTCAAGACCAAGAAAATACTGATTAGGTTACCTAATTTCCCACCCCCAACCTAAAATCTACATTGTCCTCAATGTAAAAGATATGAGCATGCAATGCACATGGGACAACGAACGTAAATGAGAAGTGATGAGAAGATAGTACCTGAATAACGAATCAAGAGAGTTTCCAATAGATCACTGGGAGAGAGCAGGTTAGTACGAGAGAAAGAAAAACAAAAATAAAATCCTACCTATACCACTTTCGCAGGTGCTCTCGATTGCATTTAGCATATGCAACAAGCCTTTAAACCCCTAGGTTACCCCTAGTGGACGAGTTATAGTCTCGTGAGGGTTTGCAGTAATGTTACCCACAAACATTGAATCGATCATGCCGCAAGGTTCTCCTTCCGGCCAATATCTTGATAAGTCTCTCAGTAAGCTCCTCAACAGGATCATCCAAAAGCCCTTTTTGCAATAGGCTTGGGCGCCCTGGAGCATGACTTTCCAGAAAGACTTATGTACCTCATAAGAAATCTTCCATTGAATTACTGGAGGTATCCGTAATATATACGATTCACCTAAGACAGAAAAAGTTTCAACGTTAGTATTACATGGTGAATCAAAGACTACAAGTAAATAAAGTTTAGAAAACTTCTTAAAAAGTAATGTAGTCTCAACATATTCCGAAGTTCCAAACTTCGGTTTTAGATTCGGCTCCTCTTCCTTTACTAGTAGACGTTTAGGATCAGGGGAAGAGAGGGTTTCAGAATAAGGGTTCGTTTGGTCAGTGATGACTACCGAGATGTTGTCTCGCAAAGTATCCACTTTGTCTTTTAACATGAAATCGTTTGAAACTACAAAGTGTGCCAAGCAATCCCACGAGTTGGGAAATTCAGATGAGTGTGACTCGTTTTTGTGGCTTGTGATGATCTGCGCAAAGAATCCCTCATCTTTGAAAGTGGATGGAGGTGCGCTCTCTTGCTCCAGTCCTGCACAGATAGATTGAAAATCAGTAAGTGAAGCATTGATGTGATCACTCTGTTCATTGAAATTACTCAATTGAGGCGCTGAATTCTCAATTGTTTGCAGCTCAGATGGTGGCCTCAACTGAGTGGTTTCAAATTCCAGAGTCGTAGCGGGCAACTCCTCCTCCCGAATCATATCATCATTCAATTCAAGGGAGTGGTCTAAACATGCCTCACAAGAGTTAGAAGAGTCGGTTGTAAGAGGTTCATTCTCCACATTTAAATCAGGCATGTCAGATGAGTGGAGTAGATCTTCCTGACCGATCACTTCGTGCACGTCTTGATCGTTGACCTGGACCAGATTTGAGATTTATTCAGGGAGAATTTGGGCTGCACATTCATGACCATCATCCCAATACGCATCATTGTCTAGTCCAGTGCAGTGCACATTCGGGATGAGATCACTTTCCTCACATTCTACACCTAACATGGGTTGAGGATTGCATAAACTAACTTCTTCCTCATCATTGAAATCTTGTGTGTCATGTAAGGAAACTGTGTCATCATCAATGTATTTAAAAGACACCCATGTATCTTCACCATTCTTTCGGACAGTCATCGAGATTGACTCATCGGAAAATTGAACCACATGCTCATTAACGGAATTCAACTCCTCATTCCAAATTCCAGATTCTTTTAAAAGTGAGTGCGGATCACTTTCTTCGCATTGTATTTTTAGATTAGGTCGTGGCTGGGATGACCGAGCCTCCTCTATCCTATCAAGACGCGCATCGAGTCCTTTCATTATTTCCATTACTTTTCTCATTTCCACAAGACAGGCTGAAAGATTACGCTGATATGAATCCTCTTGGATCGTTTCTGGATGGATTTCAAAGGTAGGGGATCCAAGAGAATAATCATCATAACATGTAGTTGGTTCATTTTCCCAATTTTGATGTTTCCACTGGTTATAGTCATACTGATCATAAGTGGGAGAATCTGCTGGTTGGTAATACTTATTATCACTCATGATACAATCACGCATTGTTTTATCGGATGAGTGATAATAATTCTCACAACCATAGTTATGATAACCCCAACACTCACGTACTGTTTTGTTAATCCGTGGGGTGTAATTGTTCTCCTGCATATAATCACGTAAGGACTTCTTAACCGGTGGATTTTCATATTTTGATCGGTTCTTGATGATTGTTTCAGAAAAGTTTTGAGACATAGGTTGATTTATATCATCATCATCCCAAAATAAGTTATTCTTCTCAGCATATTGACGTTGCCACTCGTGCATATGCATGATGAAACCCTTAATCTGAATTTAATCCTATGAAAAATAGAAGAGAAGACCCTATAGCAAAGTGGAAAGTAAGAGAGGAAAAGTTTAGAAAGAATGTACCAGACTAGATATTCCTATATTAAGATCCTGCATAAAAAAAAAAATAATAATAATAATAATTAAAAAAAAAACAAGTTAGTTTCTAAAACAGTTAGTCTAAGATTAGAAAATTTTTAAAAACCCTAATAGAGAAAAAATAGAGAAATTAGAAAAAATATCACCAAATTAGAAGTTTCTATTTCAGAATCCTACAAAACAGGAAGAATAGGTTAGTTTCTAGAAATTAGGAAAATAAAAATAAAAATCTACGGTTAAAATAATCCTAATCTTAACTAATCCCAAAACTAATTAATTTCAGAAAAACGTAGCCGACAGTCCCCGGCAACGGCGCCAAAAACTTGTTCACTCCCCAAGTGCAGGGTTGTGATGTAGTAATAACTCGGTAAGACCGAGGTCGAATCCCAAGGGACTGAAACTTGTACGTTATCTGAAACTAACTAGAACTAGAACTAGGCTAAGATGAATTCTAAATCAATTAGCAATGGTGGAATATTTGTAGAATAATTAATCTAAAACTTAGGAAACAAATCAGAGATAGGAAACTAGGGATTCAGAGGATCCACTTGTAGAGATCAGGGAGAATTTATGCTTGCATCAAAAATTATGAAAATTACTGAACTGCCGTTGGTCTAGTTTTCAAAGAGATGAAAGGAAGATAAATTAGAATGGATTCCATCACCAAACCATGCCCACAGACTATGGCAAACAACAGAATTAAACTAATTACCAACCAATCATATGTATGAAGGTTAAGAAGGGTACCGTCATCCAACCATGCCCAGGAGACTATGGTGAACAACGGGACGTCCTAACGTCATAAACATAAAAGGGATAAGAAAATATTCAAAGCATTGCAGACCCATTGTAATTTCAGTCACAACAGACCATTAAAGACCAAAAATATTTCCATTAAAATCAAACTAAAACCAACTTCAATTCATGCATTAAAATTTAAATAAAATCAAATCTCCCATCTCACTACAAGCTTCACCTCTTAGCCCTAGCTAGGAGGATTTAGCCTGCCATGAATGGGCTCAATCCAAATAAATAAAGAGAAAAGGAAAAGAAAAGGGAAAGAAAAAACCAAGCTCCTCTCTCTCTCCTCTGCCCACGTTGAAACCCAAGCTTGAGCCCTCTGTTCTTCCTCCCCAGACTTTGAATGAATGCTCCCCACGTCCAAAAATCTCCTTTTATAGCTGCTGGAAGGCTGGAGTCAGTGACAGAGTTGTAGCAGGACACGGAGTGCAATTTTCGCAGCCAAGTTTGGCACCATGAAACACGCCACTTTTCTCGCTCAAATTCCAAAGAAACACCGTCCCTTAGTATTTTCTTGGGTCCTCTACATGATAGACGGTTCAGATCTGCCATATGATCAAAGATGGTGGGCCAAAACTGTCCGAAAAAGTCAGTTTTCGCGGATGTGCAAAACCTTTTGCACCATTTCGCTGTTGTAGTTGGTGGGCCCTACAGAAGCATTTTCTGGAAAATCCACCCCGTCCATTGGATTCAGAACGAAATTTCAGTCAAGAATAGGTATTTTTGAACGTCCATTGACGTGGCCCAGAGAAGAAATCACAGAAGAATCAGTTTTGAACGTTACCGAGCAGCCCTTTTGTGGCCTCTGTATCTCACACGTGTGCAAGCATGGGTGAAAAGTGATAACATGGTTTTGTAGTTCTCGCGGCTGTCTACACGATGGACGGATCGGATTGAGCTTATGGGGCACGTGTGGGGCCCACAACTGATCGCAAAAACGGCCAGCGCCGTGCGTCCGCTGCAAGTTTTTTTTTTTTTTTTTTTTTTTTTTTTTTGAGTTGTAGACGGAAACGTCGGTCAGCGCAGCTGACCGACATTTGGAAATTTTGGTGCACGGCGAGTGCACATGTGTATTGTACACACTCATTTCATATGGGGTCCATTGCAATGTTTTAGAGAAATCTGCACCGTCCATCTGTTTTGACTCCTTATTTAAGGCGTCAATAATAATTTTGAGACAGTTCCAGATATCAGGTGGGCCCAGAATCAACGGTTTATGGGCTGATCTGTCAGTTGGGGCACTTCCCGAGATCTTCAATGGCTGAAATTTTATATGTACGGTTAATTTATAGTCCTCAGGCGACGTATGAAGTTTCGAGCTGAACTGATATTGGAAACCCCGTGATCTTGCATTCTGGACGTCCTTCAGGCCACGTGAGCTTCAATTTCTAACTTTTCTTGGATTTCTGACCGTGTATATTTGTCAATCTTGATCCCCTGGAGTGTGTCCCTTGCCTTTGGCGTCATCAGATCGTTAAATCTCAACTTTTAACGTCTTTTTCCATCCATGCTCATAAAATCACTTTGCCACATAAGAATGAGAAAACGAGCCATTAGACAGCATTATATTCATAAATCCAGACAATATCTGGGGTCTAATATGCAATATTTGACCCTCAACACTCACAGAGCTGGGCTTTGCCCACTGCCACCATGGTTAAGAGACTCAGTCCGGTTCGTTCAGTCCTAAGTAAAGTTGGGGCTTGTCCGAGTCGACACTGAATAGGCCCAACCTACCTGAGTCAGGGATGACTCGAACCGTAACGGGTGCAACTTTGTCTGAGTCGACTTGGGCGAGTGGTACTAGACTCCTGAGTCTTAAAACCATGGTTTCCACCCCTTGTTAAAAAGAATGAAAATGAGAGATATAGTGACCTCGAGTCAGACGAGCTACCCCCGTAGGGAGTGTTGGTGAGAAACAAAGAGAGCAGACATACTGCAACCATCACAGAGGCTACACGTTTGGCTACCATTTCTCAATAAAAAGAGATGAAAATGGAAATGAAATAGAGGTTTAGCTGTTTGGGAGAGGAGGGTGGCAAGCACCCCTCTTTATAAAAGGCATGGGTGCCTCTTCTTTGAATTGAAAATCAACGGCCGGCTAGATGGTGGACGCGGATTGCCTCCTACACCAGCCAGGACAGACTCAGTCACCAAAATGTACTTATTTTATGATGCAGGGGAGGACATGAGGTCGAGCACCATCTTCCTCAAGAGGATAACTATTCTGAATCCATGGAACTTCTCTGGACTCCTCACAGGGACTTCTCGAATCCACGAGGAAAGATTGCAGAAATTAGAAATAAATTCTAATAAATTCAAAATTGATTAATGAATTATTGATAATCTTCTAATGTCTCCTTACATCAATAAAAAAATAATAATAAACTAAAATTCGTAATTATCAAAAATAGTAAAATTCTAACTTTAATAAAAATTCTAATTCTAATAAAACTCTTCTAATGTCTAATTTCTAAAAATAAAAATTCTAAATAAACTTTCTCTAGAAAGGTCCTATTATAATTAAAAGTTATTTCTAAAAATGAAAAAAATCTAAAACTCTAAAAATAGAAAAAATATATATATATTAAAAAATCAGAATTACTAAAAATCATAAAATTTTTCTAAAATTTCATTTTTTAGCTGAAAGTGCGTGGGTCGATTCACCTCAGATGGCCCATTTCAGTAAAGATTGATAGGTTGTGCGCCCCATAACGATACACAGATCAAAAGTTATGGTCAATTTACAGTTCGTATTCTTTTAGTCCCACCATGTTATGAACATATCTGTGACACATTATACATCAGACCCCTTCACTTGAAAAAAAAACTCATCCTCAAGTTACTCAAGAGACTTGACACATGAGTTTGAGAAAACTTCTAACGCCGATATTCATTAACTCTTTTTTTATACTTGGCATTAAGCTCTTAAGCTGACACAATATATGTACTCATACTTTCTTTGACTTGACTAATATTGATCAGTTCTTTCACATTTGCCTTCCAGATCTCATCTTCTTCCTGATAATGTAGGCAATTAGGCAGACTTGCTCCTGAGACGGGATCAACGTGATTTTGTATATCTCGTATGGGAGATAATTTATTAGGGAGTTCATCGAGCACAACTCTCTTGAACTCGTGCAATACTGGTTCCAAATCCTCTAGGATATTCATAGGCTCCACATATTTTTTCTTTTCAACTAATAAATATATATTTCTCGTTTCCTTAGATTGTTTAACAAATGCCTGTTCAGTTATGAGATATTATCCCTCCACTTTAGAAGTCGTGGGTGGGTTCTCCGTTCCTATAGAGGTCACATGTTCGCCACTGATGAATCCTATAGTCTGTTGTAACTCCGTTTTGACCCTGTCACCTCTCGCCGATAAATAATAGGATTTCTCTACATAACCTTTTAATGATTGGTTATCTTGCCAATAATTTTGATTTTGTTGGAATAATACATGATCGTAATTGGTAGATAGGAATCGCATGCACAATAACTTCTTCATCCGCGACCACGTGTAGATTGGCACCTTCATCTGTCTCATCCGATAAAGTTGAAGTTGTTTTCACCAATTTGAAACTCCAACCATCAACTTGTATGCCACGAGTTTAACTTTCTTTTCTTCTACGACGTTCATGTAGTCGAAAAAACATTCGACTTCAAGTAACCAATCGAGGAAGTCCTTAAAGTAGAGTTGGTCATTAAAACTAAGAAGATCCACTTTCATCTTGAATTCTTAATCCATCCTGTGGTTCACTGATAGTATCGCCCTACGATCAATATAATTACGAATTCTAGCAATTACCGGTGGTGGATCACCATCATGAACACGGAGCTACCCTAGGGCCTTCGTCAAACGATTCGCCATGCGATCGATGGAAGCCTGCAGCCCTTGCATGGCTTGTCGATTCTCTCATTGCGCTGTTTCGAAAGTTACCGTCATTAAAGGTAAATTCCCTAGAGCACCGCTCATGGGATTGTTGCTTGACCCATCGTTAGAAGTCATCAATCCAAAGAGAAACCTCGCTTTGATACCAAACTGACGCAGGGGAGGACATGAGGTCGAGCACCATCTTCCTCAAGAGGATAACTATTCTGAATCCACAGAACTTCTCTGGACTCCTCACAGAGACTTCTCAAATCCACGAGGAAAGAATGCAGAAAAAAAAATAAATTCTAATAAATTCAAAATTGATTAATGAATTATTGATAATCGTCTAATACGTCTCGTTACATTAATAATAATAATAATAATAACTAAAATTCATAATTACCAAAAAAAGTAAAATTCTAACTCTAATAAAAATTCTAATTCTAATAAAACTCTTCTAATGCCTAATTTCTAAAAATAAAAATTTCAAATGAACTTTCTTTAGAAGAGTCCTAATATAATTAAAAATTATTTTTAAAAAGGAAGAAAATCTAAAACTCTAAAAATAGAAAAAAGAAAATATTAAAAAATTAAAATTACTAAAAATAGTAAAATTTTTCTAAAAATTCGTTTTTGAGCTAAAAGCGCACGGGTTGGTTCACCTTGGATGGCCTGTTTCAATAAAGATTGATAGGTTGTGTGCTGGGTAACGATACCCAGATCAAAAGTTATGATCAATTTACGGTTCATCTTCTTTTGGTCCCACCATGCTAAGAACGTATTTGTGACACGTTCTACACCATTTTATCTACTCCGTCCATCCAGTTGCGAGATCATTTTAGGTTATGAGGCCAAAAAGAGGCAGTTCCAAACCTCAAGTGGGCCACGCCACAAGAAGCGGTGGTGATAATGATGCCATTGTTGAAACCTTCCTATGGCCCACCTTGATGTTTATTTTGTGGTCCACATGAGTTTTGCGTCCTCTGATGGGACGGACTCGGCCTGGCACAAGGTCTATGGAGCCCACCATAGTGTATCGGTTTTATCCTTGCCGTCCATCCATTTTTCCATGACATTTTATGAGATCAACGAAAAATTGAGGCAGATCCATTGATTGGCCAGCTAGATCTTAACCAACTAGTTTGGCCAGCTAGATCTGAATTGCAGACCATTTTAATGTTACCCATTGATTGGATGGCGATCAGTTGGATAGTATCGCTTGATTCGTGTGATTCTTGGGCTGTGAATAATATATGATGAGGCCCACGATTTGGGCTGTCTAGATTCCTGCACATGTTTTGAGAATGCGAATTGCCTTACACTGGCAATCAAACGTCCACTGTTGGAATATTCATGGGGCTACTGAAGTTTTGGATCAGACTAATATTAAAGTGTCTCAGAGGAATAAGCTTATGAACGATATAGATGGCTTATAAATATAACGATGCACCCTGCGAGGTCTCAGTGGTAGGCATTTTTCTATCCACTTTTTCATGGCGTGTCCATTTGAGTTTGGGATATTTTTCGGGTCATATCCTAATATGGTCTAGCAAAACGGATGGACGAAATGAATTTCTCATGAGCATTACAGGGGCCTCACATAGCCTGCTGTGGCATGAAGTTTTGGCTGTTAATCTGCTTCCCTGTTAATTATTTCCTGGTTAGGGGGCATATTGCGATATTTACAATAAATCCACCCAAACTATCTATTTTTTTGAACTATTTTAGAATGTGAGACAAAAAAAAAAAAGAAGACCAATTCAAAACTCAAGTTCCTCGTATTAGAGATAAAAGTGAAAAAAGAATTATCTACCATTGAAACCTTTTCTGTAAATTAAATCAATTTCTACCGGATTAATTTAAAAAACTAAGAATGTGTTTGGTTTGTGGAATTGAATGGTATTAAAAGGAATTAGATGGGATTAACATCATTATTGCTCAATGATTGCATGATCAGGAAATACCATGATATTGTAGCCATCGAATTCCATGTTTAAGATAAACTTTTGGCTACGAGAAAACATTGAATTAAGCAAATCATGTTTGGTGGACCATAGTATTGTAATCAAAAGACCAAATTTACAACTAATGTCACTCACTTATTCATGTAGAGAGGGTCGCGGACAGTTACATGGCCAAAATAGATTAGAAAAAGCCTGGTCGACATCGGAAGTGATCTGAACCGTCGGACCTTAAATCAAGCGTAACTCAGAATCCAAAATAAGTTATCGAATGTAAAATATATGATTTTGGTATAGAACAAGCTACTTTAGCCAATCAACCCCACTATGTCAGGTTGCACAAGCTGGATTTGTGAAATACTACCAAATCGACGGTCATTTTCCTATTTTAATTCCATTTTTACTGTAAATAATAAGTTTTAGTTTGATTATAACTCTTCATCCATTGGGCTTTAGGAGTTGTCCCCAATGCGAAAAGAGCTTAGAAAAATTAGGAGAACAACTTGATGAGTTGCAATAGGACACTTGATATTTTTGGCCGAAAATCTTGCGCACTAGTAGACATTACGACTGTATATAAATAGTAAGTTTACTATTTATAGTAAGTCGCAAATTCTCTCTCAATGCTTGGTATCCCTATTTAAAGGGTTGTAAACTCAATTTTTATTCATTAATAAATCAATTTCAAATTTATTAAAATTTATTCTTATTTTCTTGCTTTCTTTCTTCGTATATTTGAAAAGTCCCTATGAGGAGTTCAGAGAAGTTCCATGGATTTAGAATAGTTATCCCCATGAGTAAGATGGTGCTCAGCCTCACATCCTTGGCTATGTTAGTTATACACATATATAATCATAATGTCACGTGTAAACAGTATATATGGATGGACGGCATGAATAAACACATGCATCAATGTGGGGCCCACATGGATAAACACATGCATCAATGTGGGGCCCACATGTATTGTGGATTTCAAAATCCACCATATGGACCAAATGCAATTCTATGAGACTAAATGCAATTCCATCCCACTAAATTCTATCCTCTCCAAATGCCGGATGGAATGGCATGGGGCAAATGCAATTCTATTCCTCCTAGTCCCATCTAATGCCATGCGCCAAAAGCCCCCTAAACTTCCTTGGTTATATGAATATTTCAAAGATAATTGTGCAATTCCTACTGGTTCCTCTTGCGTGCCTTACTTCAAGTTTTGGATCTACATCATTTTGAGTCTAATAATAAGATTAAAAATAAGAAAAAAAAAAAAAAAAAGGTGCGGTTCACATGGGCAATTCAAAGTTGGTAGGTTTTGGACTCGGGTAATAGGAACCGTCCGATACATGACCTGAGGACATGCACGGCATGCATGGGTTTCTACTTTGTGCAAATGGGGGCCGTTGTTGGGTGATTTGACTGTCCATCTGTTGGGCCACATCATGGATGGTTGGAAATGAATGTACACAAAGTGAACCTACACTTTCAATCCATGGCCAGATCCACTCTAAAGCTTTGTTGGTTAAGCTTAACAAACGCCCACGGTCAAGTTTATGGAATTTATTCCATCCATTATATGAGCTCCCTCAATCCTCCTTCGCACGCCAAAATAAAAAATTAAGCCGGTCCAAACTCAGGTAGGCCACCATGTAAAATCATGCCTAAAGCATCTCAAATCATTTGGTGTGGCCCGAATGAGTCTTGGAATCGACTGATGTTTAGCGTATACGTCTATCCAGCTTGGGCGCATCTTCCGAATGGATTGGATGGCAGATACTAAACATGCTAGCCCTACATATAATCTGGAAAGTTTTTAATGATGAGCAACCTCACCTCAACTGCTCCCTGTGTTTTGGCCCACCGGTGGTTTGGGTTGGACAGATTTTTGGGCACCAAGGAGAACATGAGAGGGCGCAAATGATGGATGGACTGGATGTCATGCATACATCACGGTGGGCCACACACTTCGGATTGTAGGTCAAGCTTACCTACAAAGCTTTGTAGGGGATCCCGCCACCCTAAAGATAGAAGCTCAGTAAGAGAGGCAGAAGTTTGAGCACATTCAACTTTGAATAGGGTGGGCCCCACCAATTCAGCCAATGGGCTGAATTCGAAAATGACCTTCGATCAATATCGGCACATAGACTCCCTTATCGATCCCATTCGCACTGATCAGGATGGTGGCTTCAACAGTTTGGGCTTCGCTGAGGAAAGCCCAATCCGAATTGTCGGAAATATGATTGAGGCCCGTCCCAAGCCCAGCATAAATTCATAATAAGGATTTCACCCAATGTTTTCAAAACCCAAAATTCAGTAATTGGACCTTTGATTTTACATCTTACATCATAAACGAACCTGTTCTTAGACTCATTTCAGGCCTTAAAAGATAAAATTTCTCAAAAAACAGCTTTTTTATTAATTGGGCTGAGATATTCCGGACTCTATGGGCCTTTGTTATTATCCCTAGCACGCCTCTGTCTTTCACGGCCCAAAATTCGACAGCCCAACCCAATCCATCTGCAAAGAAAGATTGAAATTTGCTGACCGTACAAACAAAATCCTAAAATGGCGATGGATTAAATGATGTTTTGAATGCTCCGATCCATGCAAACCCGAATCGGATAGAATTTGATCTCACTCATTTGGAACCGATTAGAAATTGGGGTAGGTTTCATGAAGCCCGGAAGGCCTGTTGAGACGTTACTCTCGTGCAACACTAAGGCCCCAGTCACTTGTTCCAACAGCACCCAATACACATTCTTTGACAGTGTCCACCCATAGCAGATTCCCTCATACTTGATGGCATTAACGTCATTTCCTGAGTTTGTTTATGCGACTAAATGAGCCATTTTCTATCAATGTGGTTTTGTTTATCCGTATGTGTAATAATTTGAAATTTTTTGTACACAAATAATTACACCAGTGATTTTTAATGCATATATTCTAGAGTACATTTTTGGACAATAGATTTTTTTTAAAATCAAGTTTAGGTATAAACTCACCTAGATATCCATACATGAAGATGTTAATAATCATCATGCTCTCATATATTTTAATATACTCAATAGTTATCAAACCGACTATCCAAATAATTATACAACTAGATTTAGTTATATTTTCATCACCATCACTTTTGGACCACTGGATCATGTAAACTAACCACAAGATCAATATATCCATTTGTACACACATTTACTTGAGATTTTGATTTACTCAATTTTAATTGTCATATATATATATATATATATATATATATATATATATATATAACACGGTAGAAATCTTCATCTAAAGACTGTATATACATGTATGTATGCATATACACACTTAAATACATTCTGAACTTGTATATCATAACAAACTTGAACATATAACAATCCAACCAACAAGAAGACACTATCAACATAGATTAGGCTATCCAACCATTTAATTTTAATGTGGACCATTACATTATCATGAAATAGACTAAAAAAATCCTTCTAAGCGATTATATTTGGATCTTTCACAATTCTAACCTTATCATATTAACCTTAATATGCTAAGGACCATTTTAAACATTCTTTAAAAATCCGATTACAATGAAAATTTAATTATCACTTGTTCAACTAAGTTGGACTATATATCTTTAATCTTAGTATCAAATTAACATGATCAACCATCCATCAAAATTTTCATCATATATATTTGCAAACAAATATCATTATTAAGATCCTAAATCCACTTACTTTTCACATAGGCCACATCTGACCCAAGTTTCAAAGTTCTCGGTTCTAAGAAATTCCAGTGCACAGTACCATTAGAAAAGGTCATGAATGACCATTAAAAACTTTTTGTAGGCTACAAAAGTTTTGGATCAAGATGACTTTATATTTTCCTTCATCCCAGTTTGATTGACTTTATCAACAGATTGGATGGCAAATAAACATTATAGTTCTGCCTCTAGAGGGCCTTGGGAAGCTTTTAATGGTGAGTATTCAATCACACCTCTGTCTCCTATGGTGTGGTACATCTGAAATTTGGATCTACTTGATTTTTGGGACCAAGTCCTAAAATGGAATGCAAAGACAGCATGGATATACAACACATCGTCAAGGTGGGCCCCACCGTAAGGGTAACTCCTAGTCCACTTTGGCTTAATCCAATGCATCAACTAAACAAAATTTAGTCATTCCCTTAAAAATAGGGGCCAACCTTAATATTCACCTGAAAAAATAAAAGCCATGAAATGAATTCCCTGACAACCAAACAGGCCCTGGAAGAATGATTAGTGTAGTCCCATCAGTGTTATTTTTGGGTATTTACCATCCAATACCTCATGCTCCAGATGAAGATGATTGAGAGAGAGAGAGAGAGAGAGAGAGAGACGCAATTAGCAAAACAGCCTGGTATGCATTTTCATTAAAAGTAGGAAAGAAATAACACGAGGCAAATGGTGTGCCTCATCACATTGTTTATTCATGCTATTGTCATCGACCAGCAGACCAGAACCTTAAGAGGCGAATCATGGCTGATTGTTGTGTGTTTGGATAGGAGAAGCACAACACCTGCAGCAGCTCCCTTTTGGGGCAGGCTCGCAACAAACACATGCGGGGCATAGGATCCTCTCTGTTACCGTAACATTAATAACACAATCATATTCCACAACAAAAACCTGTCAGCCCTCTTTATAAATAGGTAAAAAACAACAAATAGAGACTCGCCCACATGCCAACATGCGACACATTGGCCGGGTCCCACCAGGACATGGTCCATTAATCAGGCTACCCCACTCATCAATGATGAAACTTATGCCCAATAAATGGACGTACTTGATTGGTTTCACCCCTCACGAAGAGTGGCCCAAATGTATCCAAGTTTTGCTATGTCAGACGTCCTCAGATCATCTTTGTATTTCTCAAAAGTCGGGTAATGGGCTGGGTTCGGCCTCGACCCACGACCCTCGCCCAGCATGGTCCTAGCACAACATATGCCCAAATCCAAGTCCAGAAAAATCTTTTGGGGCCTGGTCCTGAGCTAATCCAGCCCAAAAATTTATCAAATCTAATCCATCCGTTGGTCAAGTTGGCCGATCACGCAACAAGAAATAAAAAAATTTAGAAAAATGAAACCAATGGTCTACAAGGCAGAGGATGTGTTGTTTGACCGAGGACCAGGCCAAAGCCTGGCCCAAAAATTTCACGGACCACACACGACAAGCCTAAGCCTAGACCATTGGCCAGGCTAATACACCAAAGCCCGGTCCATAGCCAGCCTGGCTCACAGAGCTGGGTGGGGGGGTGCCCACTGCCACTATGGTTAAAAGACTCAGAGACCCAGTCTGAATCGTTCGGTATTTAGTAAAGTTGGCATTCGCCCAGTTCGGCGCTGAATAGGCCCAATTTACCTGAGTCGGGGGTGAGTCGAACCGGCTCGAATGCAAGCGTGTCCGAGTCGATACGGACGAGTGGTATCAGAGTCCGAGTCTTAAAACCACGGTTCCGACCCCTTGTATAAAAAATAAAAAAGAATGAGAATGAGAGATGTAGTGACCTCGAGTGAGGCGAGCTGCCTCCGTAGGGAGTGTTGGTGAGAGAAATAAAGTGAGCAGAAAGACTGCAACCATCACAAAGGCTACGCGTTTGGCTGCCATTTCTCAATAAGAAGATATGAAAATGGAAATGAAATAGAGTTTTAGCTGTTTTGGCGAGGAGGGTGGCAAGCGCACCTCTTTATACAAGGCTTGCGTGCCGCATCTCAATTGAATTGAAAATCAACGGCGGGCTGGATGGTTTACCATTTTAAATGGGTGGACCCACCCATCGTGGTATACACGTAAGGCAATCCAGACCATCTAAAATAGAGTACGGATGGGATGATCCCAACCTTTGGGAATGGGTGTAGCCCAAAACTGACACTGATTGGATGAGCTTAATCATATAGTTTCTCTGGACGGATCCGAATTGCCGACTATCTTAATGTTAGCCATTACTTCGATGGCAATCAGTTGGACGGTTAGTATTGCTTGATTAGTGCGATTTTTGGGCCATGAATCATCCATGATGGGCCCCACGATTTGGACGGTGCAGATTCCTGCGTGTGTTTTGAGTCGCCCCGATTTTGGAAGTGGTGGAGATCGATTAAGTAATCTTTTCCATTTAGGAAGAAAATTGGCAAAGCCTCTCACTGTCCACACGAATATCAGGATCGCCGTAATCCATGGGTAGGATAGTGGATACGCTCAGAGTCTAAGTCAAGTAAATTTTTTAATGAGAAACAAGAATCTTTTTATTTTTATTTTTTAAAAGGGACGGTCAAAATAGACTACCCAAAGTCGGTCGTTTTTGGACTTAGGTTAGGTTATGGACCGTCCAATCCTTGACCACGGGAATTTCCTGCCGATGTTTGTGAGAAATCCACTCCTTTCATCCGTTTTTGCAGCTCATGTTAGGTCTTTAAGCCTAAAAATGAGGCAATCCAAAATTCAAGTGGTCCAAGCGAAAGGAAAAAAGTGAAGAGGTAAATGCGTACCATTGAAACCTACCTGAGGTCCACCGTAAAGTTTATATGCCATCCAAAACGTTCATAAGGTCATCCTCACTTGAATTAACTCAAAACGAAAAAACATTAGCCTGATCTATTACTTGTGTGGCGTCATCAATTTTGCAACATTGGTATTCATACCCCATTGTTTAGTGTGGTGTGGCCATTTGATTTTTGGATCTATCTAATTTTTACGCTGATGTCCAAACATAAGTTGAATAAACGGATGGATAGGGAGGATTTTCCTACATTCACGGCAGTAATTTCCTGTGGCCGCAGGCAATATGCGTCCAGCATGCACCGTTTTTTCTTTCAGGGGCCGTTGTTGGGTGATCTGACCATCCATCTGGTGGGCCACATCATGGATAGATGGTAATGGAAATACCCAAAATGAACAAAATCCATCAACGAACAATTGTACACTTTCAACCCATGGCCTGGATTGGATCCACTATAAAGCTTCTTTCTTTTTTTTTTCTGTCGTTTACTTGTTAGCACACACCCACGGCAGTATACACACTCCATGTTAGCAACCCCACGTTAGGGATCGATACCAAGACCTCAACTGATGAAACGAGGTATCTCCACTACAAAGCTTCGTTGGTTAAGCTTACACAACGCAATGTTTGAGCCTACGGTGACTTGTGTTGTGTATAGAATTTAATCCACCTATCATGTGAGCCTCTGCAATTTCTCCTTTGCATGATAAAATAAAAAATCAAGCCGATCCTAAACTCAGGTGGGCCACCATGTAAAATCATGCCTAAAGCCTATCAAATGACGTGGGTGGCCCACATTAATTTTGGAATGGATTGATGTTTGGTGTGTCCAACTTTTGGGGCTTTGGGAATAGTCCCACATGGGAAAGAGAAGAGAAAGAAAAGTGGTTTAAATGATAATAGTGGAGTACCATAATATTTGCCTACCTAGTCCGTGGACCATGGGACTTGCGTGTTCCAGTGCGAAGCACTGGAACACCGCGCACGCGCACGCGCTCGGGCTCGGTCTCGGGCTCGGGCTCGGGCTCGGTGCGAGGGCGTGGGCATGTGAGGCAGTGTGGCTGTAGAGGCGCTAGTGGCGCACTTCGCACGTGTCGCAGAGGGTCGCTCCCTTCGCGAACCGCAGCGAGACGTGTGCGAGTCGCGGTGCGACTAGTGGCTAAGGCAGATGGTTGGTTGGACGAAAATCTAAAGGACTGAATGAGAGTCCCTTAGAATATATAGAGGGCTGAAAAAGAGCTGTTGCAGAAATTCTGTAACAGCTGTGCAATAAGTGCAGGGTCCAGCTGAAACTGCTGCATGGCTAGCCCCAACAGCTATAAAACGGCTAGCTGCTGTCTCACAACGGTCAGCATGCAGCAGCTTAATGGCCCATGCACAACGGTCAGAAAACGGCTAGTTTTCTCAACAGCCAGAAAACGGTCATGGGATTTATTTCCCTGGACCATAACCCCCAGCCACCATAGCCTATAAAAGGAGGGCCTGGATAGGTTCCAAATCCATCTCAACTCACTCCAGCAACTCCATACGAATTCTAGAAAACAGCCTCTCAATACAGCAAGGTGTCAACCTTAGCTAGAAGAACAGACCAGCGGTGTGGTCTAGGACGGTTCAACCGAACCAGCAGGCTGAAGATTAGAACTTAATCGAGCAAACCACTTTTCTATTTTCTTCTTTTCTTATTTTGGGATTTTTCTTTATATTGTAATACTGCCAGAAATAGTGAAATTGAGTTCCATTTGGTGGGCCTTCGTGTTTGCTGAACGCAGACCCACACCAGGCTCGTCGTATCCTAGAAGCAATTTGCCTGTAACCTATCAGCATACTCAATTTACTTGAGTTGGGGCAAATAACGCTTTAAGGACAGCGTTTTCAGACGTGCTTCAGCCTGTCCATATTATTTTCGGTTTCCATATTATACAGAAACTACATTAATCTGTATAAATTTACCAACAATCTTAAAGCGTTATTTCTAAAATGGAAGCCGATAGCGTTTCATCTATTAAATTGATGAATCAGGACTTGATACGTCTTGATCGGTTCGATGGAACCAATTTTACAAGATGGCAAGACAAGCTGAAATTTCTCCTGACGGCGCTGAAGATCTACTACATACTAGATCCAAATCTGCAAGCATTGCCTGAAGCAACCGACAAAGACACACCTGAGCAAGTGGCTGCCCGTGCTAAAAGAGCCGAAGACGAACTATTGTGTCGTGGACACATTCTGAACGCACTCTCCGACCGCCTGTACGATCTGTACCAACAGACATCATCAGCAAAGGAGATCTGGGCCGCACTGGAATTCAAGTACAAGGCTGAAGAAGAAGGGACCAACAAATTTCTCATCGCCAGGTATGGTAGATAATAAACCGCTGCTGCCCCAAATCCAAGAACTGCAGCTAATAGTAAACAAAATCAAAGCGATCAAAATCGATCTTCCTGAATCATTCCAAGTTGGGGCTATAATCGCTAAATTGCCACCAATGTGGAAAGACTATAGAAAGAAGTTGCTGCATAAAATCGAGGACTACACACTGGAACAAATCCAGAAACACCTAAGGATTGAGGAAGAATCCCGTAACCGCGATAAAAAGAATGATAACGGGAATGCCTCGTCCAAGGTACATGCAGTAGAAAACACCAATAACAAGAATCCCGAGAAAGATGATTCCCTAAAACCCAATAAAGGGAAATTCAAGAAAAACGTCCAAAAGAAGAACGGAAAGTTCAAAGGCCCATGCCATGTCTGTGGAAAAATCGGGCACTATGCTCGAGTATGCCGATATCGCAAATCTAAAAAAGAGGCAAGTGCAGTAGAAGAAGGCGATATCGTGGCTATGATCACTGAAGTGAATACCATCCAAGGCAAAGTTCCAGGCTGGTGGTATGATACTGCCGCTACAGTACATGTGTGCTACGACAAATCAGCCTTCAAAACCTATGAGGAATTGACCGATGGTCAAGAAGTCCAAATGGGTAATGAAGTCCGATCGAAGGTCGTCGGCAAAGGAACTGTCGAACTGATATTCACTTCTGGAAAGAAAGTGATTCTAACTAATGTACTGCACGTCCCAGACATGAGGCGAAACTTAGTTTCTGGGGATCTTCTGGGAAAACCAGGTATAAGGGTGGTATACGAGTCAGGAAAACTGATTCTATCCAAGAATGGGAATTTTGTTGGAAAGGGATATGCTTGTAACGGGATGGTTAAGTTTTCTCTGAATGAAAGTAGCACTTCTGCGTATATGGTTGAATTTGCTGGACTGTGGCATGATAGACTAGCCCATATAGGGTATAGTACTTTGAAGTTCATGGCTAAGAATGGTTTAATCTCATACACAGATAATGAAACTAATAAATGTGAAGTGTGCATACAATCCAAAATGACGAAAAAACCTTTTCCAAGTGTTGAAAGATCGTCTCAAATTTTGGATCTTGTGCACAGTGATATCTGTGAGTTAAACGGCATTCTTACTCGTGGAGGTAAACGGTACTTCATAACCTTTATAGATGATTGCTCTAGATATGTGTATGTTTATCTATTAAAGAGCAAAGATGAAGCATTGAACATGTTTAAGATATATAAAGCAGAAGTAGAGAATCAACTAAGTAAGAAGATAAAAATTCTCCGTAGCGATCGAGGAGGAGAATACTTCTCGAATGAATTCGATTACTTCTGTGAAGAACATGGACTGGTACATCAATGTACAGCTCCATACACACCTCAACAAAACGGAATAGCTGAAAGGAAGAATAGAACATTAGTAGAAATGGTCAACTCAATGCTAATAAAAGCAAAGTTGCCACTAAATCTGTGGGGTGAGGCACTGCTTGCAGCATGCCATATAATAAACAGACTTCCGTCTAAAAAATATAAAATATCTCCATATGAAACATGGAGAGGTAGAAAACCTAACCTAGGATATCTTAAAGTGTGGGGGTGTCTTGCATACTGCAGAACTCCTGACCCAAAAAGAACCAAGTTAGGACCAAGAGCTATTAAGTGCGCCTTCGTAGGGTATGCACAAAATAGTAAAGCTTATAGACTTCTAGACATGGAGTCTAATACAATTATAGAATCAAGAGACGTTGAATTCTTTGAGAACTCACTATCCTTGGAGTCAAAGGATAATGAAATTCAAACTCCTAATAGAGAACCAAATAGCACAGCTCCACATATAATGGAAGCTCCCACTGAACCTCGTAGGAGTCAAAGAACTAGAATAGAGAAGAGTTTTGGAGATGACTATATAGACTCACAACGCATCATTTTTCATCTGGTAGAAGCAGATAGAGAAAATGTTATAAGACGAATACCTATAGTAATGACTATAGAAGATGATCCTAAAACATATAAGGAAGCTGTATCCTCTAGAGACTCAGCTTTTTGGAAAGAAGCTATAAATGATGAAATGGAATCTATACTATCAAATCAAACATGGGAACTAGTAAACTTACCTCCAGGTTCTAGACCCATAGGTTGCAAATGGGTATTTAGGAAGAAATATCACACTGATGGGACTATCCAAACCTTTAAAGCTCGACTAGTAGCTAAGGGTTTTAGACAAAAAGAAGGGATAAACTACTTTGACACATACTCACCTGTAGCTAGGATAACATCCATTAGGATATTATTTGCGCTAGCTTCCATACATCATCTTCACATCCACCAAATGGATGTAAAGACTGCTTTCCTGAACGGTGACCTCAATGAGGAGGTATACATGGAACAACCTGAAGGTTTCGTTCTACCAGGAAATGAAAACAAAGTATGTAGATTAGTCAAATCGTTGTATGGATTAAAACAAGCACCTAAACAATGGCATGAGAAGTTTGATTCCAAAATACTATCTCATGGTTTCATGCATAATGTAGCTGATAAATGCATATATTCTAAAAAAGATGGTAGTCATATCATTATTATCTGTTTATATGTTGATGATATGTTAATAATAAGTAATAAAATGGAAGGTGTGACTGAAACAAAGAAGTTTCTTTCTTCCGTATTTAAAATGAAGGATCTTGGACAAGTTGATACCATCTTAGGTGTCAAAGTTAAAAAATATTGTGGGGGTTATGCTTTGTGTCAATCTCATTATATTGAGAAGATACTAAACAAGTTTAACCATCTAAATATAAAGGAAGCAAAAACCCCATTTGATCCAAGTATCAAACTAAAAGAAAATACTGGAAGAACAGTTGCACAATTAGAATATGCGAGTGCTATAGGAAGTCTTATGTATGCTATGCAATGCACTAGACCTGATATCGCATATGCTGTGAGTAAACTTAGTAGGTTTACTAGTAACCCCAGTAATGAACACTGGAATGCAATCAGTAGAGTCCTTGGTTACTTAAAAGCAACCAAAGACTTAGGACTATTTTATTCAGAGTTTCCTGCCGTATTGGAAGGATATACCGATGCGAGCTGGATATCGAGTGCAGGGGACAATAAGTCTACTACAGGGTGGGTATTCACTCTAGGAGGTGCTGCTGTATCTTGGGGATCCAAGAAACAGACTTGCATAACGCACTCGACTATGGAGTCTGAATTTATAGCCCTAGCTGCAACAGGCAAAGAGGCTGAGTGGCTAAGGGATCTTCTATTAGAAATTCCTTTTTGTGTAAAGCCTATATCGGCTGTATCACTACATTGTGATAGTGAAGCCACATTAGCTAGAGCCTATAACGGTACTTATAATGGTAAGTCTAGACATATTAGTCTTCGACATGATTATGTCAGACAATTGATTCAAGATGGAATCATTGCTATTTCATATGTGAAATCAAGCAATAACCTGGCAGATCCTTTCACTAAACCTCTACAGAGAGAGGTAGTAAAGGCTACATCTAAAGGGATGGGGTTGAAACTCTTCAACCAAAGTTCCACCAGTGATGGTAACCCAACCTAAAATCAGAAAATCTCTAATCTTGGGTTTAATGGGTAAGAACAAGTCACTGATAAGTGGAAAGTTTTCAGCACTAAATTATATAACCTCATCCATAATAGATAAGTGCTGAGCGTTACGAAAGAGGGTTGAGTCTTAGAACTCTTAATGAATTTTAGTCTTTAAGACAAGTGTCTTATAGTAACGGAGACACTGGAAGGATTTCACCTATATGAACGTAGAGATGGTGCCGTCTCTCATGAGAGTTAAGAGTTTTCTCTCGGGATCGTTCACGAATTAGGATAAGCACATGGCCATTAATTGTGCTGAGCAAGATTGTGGGAACTCTAACAACACATAGCGAATATGTGTGTGGTTTCTCCAACTCTGTTATCTAGAAATAACTGGTTCAAAGCTGCGGCTACCAGTCATTTCGATAGAGTTTTGAGATACTTACACTAAGGGAAGATTAAAATCGAAAGATATCTTTCTTTATGCATATAAGCTAATTATTCTGGCAGTATGTTTAACCGAAAAAATATTTTTATAAAAAATCAAGTGGGGGATTGTTGTAAAATATTGATTTTAATAAAAAATATTTTAATAATAAAAAAGTTATTTTTTGAAAAACTTTTGGGGCTTTGGGAATAGTCCCACATGGGAAAGAGAAGAGAAAGAAAAGTGGTTTAAATGATAATAGTGGAGTACCATAATATTTGCCTACCTAGTCCGTGGACCATGGGACTTGCGTGTTCCAGTGCGAAGCACTGGAACACCGCGCACGCGCTCGCGCTCGCGCTCGGGCTCGGGCTCGGTCTCGGTCTCGGTCTCGGTCACGGTCACGGTCACGGTCACGGTCTCGGGCTCGGTGCGAGGGCGTGGTCATGTGAGGCAGTGTGGCTGTAGAGGCGCTAGTGGCGCACTTTGCACTTCGCACGTGCGCATCGTGTCGCAGAGGGTCGCTCCCTTCGCGAACCGCAGCGAGACGTGTGCGAGTCGCGGTGCGACTAGTGGCTAAGGCAGATGGTTGGTTGGACGAAAATCTAAAGGACTGAATGGGAGTCCCTTAGAATATATAGAGGGCTGAAAAAGAGCTGTTGCAGAAATTCTGTAACAGCTGTGCAATAAGTGCAGGGTCCAGCTGAAACTGCTGCATGGCTAGCCCCAACAGCTATAAAACGGCTAGCTGCTGTCTCACAACGGTCAGCATGCAGCAGCTTAATGGCCCATGCACAACGGTCAGAAAACGGCCATAAAACGGCTAGTTTTCTCAACAGCCAGAAAACGGTCATGGGATTTATTTCCCTGGACCATAACCCCCAGCCACCATAGCCTATAAAAGGAGGGCCTGGATAGGTTCCAAATCCATCTCAACTCACTCCAGCAACTCCATACGAATTCTAGAAAACAGCCTCTCAATACAGCAAGGTGTCAACCTTAGCTAGAAGAACAGACCAGCGGTGTGGTCTAGGACGGTTCAACCGAACCAGCAGGCTGAAGATTAGAACTTAATCGAGCAAACCACTTTTCTATTTTCTTCTTTTCTTATTTTGGGATTTTTCTTTATATTGTAATACTGCCAGAAATAGTGAAATTGAGTTCCATTTGGTGGGCCTTCGTGTTTGCTGAACGCAGACCCACACCAGGCTCGTCGTATCCTAGAAGCAATTTGCCTGTAACCTATCAGCATACTCAATTTACTTGAGTTGGGGCAAATAACGCTTTAAGGACAGCGTTTTCAGACGTGCTTCAGCCTGTCCATATTATTTTCGGTTTCCATATTATACAGAAACTACATTAATCTGTATAAATTTACCAACATGTCCATCTATCCTGCTTGGGCGCATTTTCCGAATGGATTGGATGGCAGATACTAAACATGGTGGCCCTACATACAATATGAACGGATTATAACGATGCGCATCCCCATCCCAACTATTCCATTTGGTTAGCCCGCATGAACAGTGGATTGGCCTGACCTTTGGGGCATCTAGAAGAACGTGAGGAGGCGCAATGATGGACGGATTGGATGTCATGCACGTGTGCCCACACTTTGCCCAAAAATGATGAAATTTCAAGTATTAGATGGGCCACAAGCACGAGATCACGTCCAAGTGATTAACCAATGATTTTTAACTATTGATTTACATGGACAATGTTTAGCCGATGTAGATCATTGTATTAAAATAATTATAGTTATGTAACTGATATTTAATTGTTTGGGGATATCAGCAATGGGTTATATGCCCAATAAATACATAGCCTAGGCGGCACACATAGTTAGAATGCAACTTTTGTAAGGATTCTTGATTAATCCAGGCTTTCACCTTAGATTTCGATATGTATTTTATACTGCCAAAGATTTTTGGAAAATTGGCAAATCCCCTCAAACCCCTCAAATCCATGGTGCCAAACAACCCTGAGAGAGGCGGCAGTTGTCCGCATTTAATTTTGAATAAGTGTGGGGCCCACCAATTCAGCCAATAGGCTGACTACCAAATGGTCTTTAATGAACATTAGCATATAGGCTCCCTAAACCTATTCACAGCAGTCAAGATGGTGGCTTTAATGGTTTGGGCCAATCCGATTCTAATCCAGTACCTTGTTCATGAGTGCAATTTCATTAGCCATATGATCCCGATACTAGTCCACTGGTACTTGTTCCAAACCCGGCTTGTTGACAGCCATACAACTTTACACATCATTATCATGAATCAGGATCTAACCAGAGGCATCATGGGGCACTTACTGCAATCCAGACCAGGCCTTCTTGGTAGGCCAGTTTCAGTTCTAAGTTGAGTGGCCATGCAATAATTTGTCAAGTGCCCATTCGCAACCCATTCCAAACAGCAAAATTCCTGTGGGACTTGTGACATCGGAGCCATTCATCAGGCCGTCCCCACTCCATAGATTCTCGGTCAACAAAATCAGGCTGGTTCAATAATCAGGTGACTCACTCTGATCAGGCTGGTTCAATAATCAGGTGACTCACTCTGAGAAAAATCGTGGTTTATAGGAGCTGACTGATGACCGGATCATCTTGATTTCTGAGACATAGCATCTCCACGGTTGAGATTGCCGGGTGAAGGGCTCCGATGTCATATCCACCCACTATACTTCCACATGTTAGAAGATGCATTTAGCTTTTCTCATCATTGAGGTTTTTCTAGTCAGCATTCATTTAGGAGTAATAGTAGCTGCGTTTCATGGCTTGCAGGGGTTGGCTATTGGCCCTGTCGCCAGGCACGGCCTGTGAAGTCAGGACTTGGGAGCTTAGCTCGGCCTGAGGGCTGGTCCTGGCTTGAAATTTAGGGCCCATATTCAAGCCAGCCTTGTTGCACCAATGATGAATGACCCCATCCAATAACCAAATAAAGCTACCTTTGTATAAAAAGAGTCGACCGTGTAAAAATACTCAAGATTAGATCCTGAGTATAAATGATGAAGTATTTTATATCTTTCATCATTTCACCTTTTTTACATGCCTGACCTAACCCTTTAGTTCCACGCCCAAGGCCTCTTGAGCCTAATTAGGTTCAAGGTTTAGGGTTTAGGGCTAGGCTAAGGCTTAAACCTAGCTTGGTTTAGGCTGGGCTTTGTAGAAAGTTTTCCTTAGAAGTAGCCCAGGGCTGGTCAATTGTAAACCAAGCCTAGTCAACAAGCCCATGCCTAATCCGCATGGCTAAACCCAAGCCCAAGCCCAAACCTATAGTAGGGCAGTACTTGAAACCCAAGGGGGGCCCGCCCAGGTTACTTAAGGCATAATGACAAAAATCTTGCTGAAAATAAAATACTATTATTATTATAAATTAATAAATGATTTAAAATATATATAATGTAGGTAAAAATAAATTTATTTAAACTTTTGGACATTTATTTCTTAAAATTTGTGATAATTTTGCAATAAAAATCATGAGAAATTAAAAACTATTGAGATTGTAAAATTCTTGCAAACACCGTTTGATAAATTTCCTGCAAAAATATCACCAGATTTTCAAAATGTAGTCCATGTTTGTCACACTGCTTGAAGGCCCAACAAAGGCCACCCCTTTTTTAATTTAGTTCAGCATCATTTTCTACCATCGGCCACGGATTGGATGGCTTGGATCATGTAGGTCGTGTGGCTTTTGAACACTCGCAATTCTCAACAGGAGAAACTAGACAGAGGTGGCAATGGGCTGAGCAGGGGCTAGCTTGGCCCTAGTCCGCTAACCCCTGGTCTTGGTCCTACTTTAGCCCTACAAGGCCAGGCCGGGCACTGTAAGAAAAGGAACAGAATGATAGAAGGTTTTATATAATTCCATCTAACAATTTTATTTTTGGGAATCTGGCCCTCGCTTCGGTTGTAGTTTATATTCTGGTGCAAATCCCCCGGTGGGCCCTCCTAAGTTCACCAACCACTGTTGGACATCCGGGTCCACCTTAGATTGCAGACATGATCGGATGCAGGCATGAAAATGGACGGTAAGATAAGTAACCTTACGTTCCAGTATTTTAGTGGCCCTTAATCACATGCCTGTGGTTCTTTCACTGGGGTGACTCTAGAATCATGTTTGTAGGTGGGCCCACCTGGGTTCCATCCAGGAATTCGAAATCAGATAAGAAGAATTCATATCAGACCATCGTGCTAGGAATCCTTAAATCTCATTATGGTACGATTTTATTTGTGGAGCCCAAGTGGGCCTACCTGGTGATGATGCGAGCCATTCCTTTAGTGGGTCTCACCATTGACGTCCGCACTCAAAAATTCTACTGATTAGAGACCATACTCATATGTTTAAATCTGAACCGTTGTTTCTAACTCGCATTTGTGTGAACGGTGAGGATGTCCATCAATGAGTTTTTTGCCATGTCAGCCATCTACAGTAAAACCTTCTAGATGAACGGCCTGAATCATCATGGAAGGGGTCAGGAAGAAAAAGGATCCTTACATTCTTCATAGAGAAATAATCACCTACCGGCAAGGTATCTTCAAAACGGTTGGTCACTGTGGCGATCATCTTGAACAAAAAATCAGGGCTGTCCGCTAACCAGGTGGGCCCTAGTCTTGGAATCAATGGACAACTGCGGTCTAACTCAACCAACATACAGGTGTGTCCCACCCATGCTTTTAAACTTCGGATGGGACCGAATTGACTCTTCCGAGACCCGTATCCGATAGTACCTAATCGGGTTCAATACAACGAGTCACCAACGACTCAGACGAGTCGGACCTATTCAGCCCGGTGTGCAAAGAGTCGATACGAGTCGCCGAGTCTTTTCGCATACAAGTATAATGTCGGCGGAGAAGATGGTACGGTACGGACGCGGATTGCGTGGTGAAACCCACACCATACATCGCCGTGGTGTGAATACTCTGTGGGCCTGCCGTGATGTATGTGTTTTATCCGCACTGTTCATCTGTTTTTTCGTCTCATTTTAAGGCATAAATTCAAAATCGAAGATCATACAAACCTCAAGTACACCACACCATAGAAAACAGGGATGATAATGTCCTCCACCGTTGATACCTTCTTAGGACCAACGGGGATATTTATTTATCATCTAAACTGTTCATAAGGTCACGTAGATTTTGATGAAGGGAAAATACAAATAAAAGCTTGATAAAAAACTTACGTGAGCCCTAAGAAGTTTTTAACGGTAAGCGTTCAATTCACACTGTTTTCATGTGGTGTAGTCCACTTGGATATGTTTCACTGTTGGAATCTTCCATAAAATGGGCTGGAAAAACAAATGAATGGCATGGATAAAACACATACGTCACAGTGGGCCTCACAGAGTCTTCATGCCACGGAGCTGCGTGGTGTTAGGTTCACCACGTAACCGCGTCAGTATGGTACCATAAGATCCTCGTGTTGTGAATATTATCCTCACACATTCAGTCCGTACAAATAGAGCTCATTTTTCGTGATCCAAACTGTTGATCTGATGGACCATACCATGGATAGGCAATTCCCTTGAAATATTCCAGATTTAAAGATTTGGATATCCAATCTTTGACCTTCAATTTGTAGGCCTTGATCAAATGGTAAGGATCTCTTCTCTCAGAGATCTATGCACACATGAGACCAACAGCTTAGATCACCCTACCTTGGCCCCGGCTGCATCAGTACGCCATTCATGTCGACTTTAATACGCTGTAATTACTCACCTAACACATCAAGCCGTGGATGGTCGAATATGTGGTTGCTAAAGTAGGACACGTTGTTTGTTGATCTTAAACGCCTCCATGCCGTGTATTTCCTCTTCCAACAAGTGAGCCACTTTTCAATGGCATAATTGTCATGTATGAGGGTGACACACAGAACTATTCCATTAGACATTACTAGCCATTCAAAAGTCAACCTGCAAATGAATGCCCAAAGAAAACGTAGCCAACCTGCAAAAACGAAATCCCACTGTTGTGTGAGTGGGTGGATATGTATGGGGTGTGTGAGTGCGTGTGTAAAAATAATAACAAAAACAAAAAGCCCACGGAATCGATGTATGGGGATTGTTCGCTGAAGGAGAATTTTGGTCCATCACCGATACATGATGAGGCCCACCAGAAGGAACGATCTAGCTCATTTATAGCTTTGGCTTACATATACGGCGAGTAACTGTGACGAGCATACGAGAAAGGGTGGAATAAAGGTGCAGAATAAGACGCGTGCAATTGGAACGTTTCAGCGAAGCATACAACGTAAAACATGTGAAAATGGTTGGTATTATCCGGTACTATGCCGGAGTACCAATTTTGTACACTCCGGCTGTTTAAACAGTGTAAATCATGGGCTGATGTCATCCTCATTGTAGATGGTATTTAAGTACCTATCCAAAGTAAAAGGATCCACAATTTCTACGGTTTGATTTGAGTTAAATGTATGCCACGTGTATGATTTGTGGCTACGTGCGGATCGACCATCCCATTTCCGAGTTGCCCCAAGGTCGGTGTTAGTACTGCAGACTGCAGTAGCCAACAAATGCAGTACAACGCGGAGTTCCGAAGTGATGGACTTCACCGCTTTTTCGTCGCCACGACGCGGATTACGTCCTGCCCCTGCCTGGACGCAGGGAGACGGATTGGCTACTACCCCTGGTCGGTGCTCTATCGACTCCACCACGATGTATGTGTTTCATTCCTTCTGCTCATTCATTTTTACGGATCATTTTACGGCTTTTTAATAAAAATAATAGGTATATAAATCTCATGTGAAACACACCACGGAAAAATAATAGTGATTGTATATCTATCAATAAAATCCTCGTAAGGCCTATTGTACTGTTTATTTGACATCCAATCTATTTATTAGGTCATACAAGCCAAAATGAGAGGGAAAGAAAAATATCAACTTGATCCAAAACTTTTATAGCCCCTAAAAGGTTTTGAATGTTCGAAACTCATTCAACACAGTTTCCTGTAATGTGGTCAAGTTGAGATTGGGATATATCAAGTTTTTGGTCAAATACAATAAAATGATCTGAAAAAATAGATGGACCGCATGGATGAAACACGTACATCATGATGAGGCCCACATAGCACCAACCAACAGAGATTGGCTGGTGGCAGGGGGAGTAGCCAATCCGTTTCCTGAACGTCGGGTTCTCTGGGCCACCGTGATGTGTGTGTTTCATCGAGGCTGTCCGTTTATTTTTGACAGATCATCTTATGACCTGTGCCCAGAAAGAGGCCGACCCACGGCTCAAGTGGATCACATTAAAAGGCAGGTGTGATAATTATGATGCCCACGGTCGAAACCTTCCCATGCCGAGTAGTGATGTTGTGGGGCCGACCCAGCACCACTAAGGTAGGTGGTGTTGGATGTTGTGGGGCCTACTAAGATAAAAGTTCTAAGTAGTCCACACTATAAAAACAGCGGTGATTCAACGCCCACCGTTAAAAAGTCCCCGGTGCCACAAAAGTTTCGGACAAGTTAATATTTGTAATTTTCTTTCATTCAGGTAAACGTTACAGTGGGCCACAAGGAAGCCACCCACTCCCCTTACAGTGTGTTATGGTGTGGTCCACTTGAGCTTTAGATTTGCTTCATTTTTAGGCTCATGCCCTACGATGAAATGGAAAAATGGATGTAAAAGACATGCATTAGTGGCCCACACGACTCTCATCCCCACCTAGCTGGGTGGGTGTTAGGGTCACCACCCAATCGGCTTCCGCGTTTCTCACGCCATCTCACGTATTGGTGTTGGATGTATGCGCCAAGGATTAAGCAACTGGCATTACTTAATCGGTGCAGGCTCCGGGATTATGGCATCTCGACTGTCAGCCATACCATGAATAGTCAGCACTGTTGATATCGGTTCGGTGGGCCAATCAAGGAAGCCCTTACGGACGGATATACGTACCTATCAAGTACACTGCATTTTGGAGATTGATACGACGGTTTAAACCTCGCACAAGCTCGCAGTGCACGTTATGCCACCTTTCATTGGATGCGGATTACGTACTAACAGCCTTAGCTGGCTACTGACAGTGCCATGTGAACCCTGCAAAATATATATATATATATATATATATATATATATATATCCAAGCTGTCCATCTATTTTTTCAGTTCATTTTTGAGCATAAGCCGAAAAATGAGGGATATCAAAATCTCAACTGAACCACACCACAAGATAACAGTGGAGATTGAATTCCTACAGTTAAAATTTTCCAAGAGCTTAATGTAATCTTTAGTTGTCATCCAACGTGTGATCACGCACACCTGGATGAACTGCAAACACAAATATCAGCTTAATCCGAAACTTTTATCATTCCTAAGAAGTTTTTAACGGTGAGTTTCAATCACCACTCTCTCCGTGTGGTCCATATGACATCTTTGATCTGCCTCATTTTTTTGGTTCACGTATAAAATATTCTGAAAATGTTAATGAATGGCGTGGATAATACACATACATGGTAATGGAGCCCAGACAGCACTGTCTGGAGCCACCTCTCTACTTACGATGTCAGTCTGCAATCTGCGTTCATTTTCAATGTTCATTTTCACATGCATCTAGAGAATCACGTGTCATCACAGCATCCCATCGCAAATGGGCAGCTCGAGTTGAAGGGTCCTCGTGCAGCGACATCTGAAAAAGGCAAAATCGCCATCCTCCGTGGATTGCAAATATGTACCATGCATGATGCATGTGATCGTAGACGTATTATACACGCAATGCGCGGGCTGCTGTACATATCGTTGGGTTTTCACTTTGTGGGAGTGGAGCCATGTTTCACTTATCCAAACCGTTCATATCCTGGTCCTCACACTGAATGTTTGATACAATAAAAGTTCTCCAAAATGGAATATCCTAACCGTTAAATAAGATTCTCAACAACAAAAGGACGGTTAAGAAAGAACACACCGCAGCAGTCAACATTCAACCAATGAAAAGGGGAAATGTTCTGGCTATGAATTTCCATTTTGGTATATTTTTAGTACCTAAACAATTACGGTTAGGCCAATTGTTTCAACGGTTTGGATCACTAAAAATATGACTACGTTTGTACAAATTGAAAATATGAACCGTTGGACAATTCCTTGCCAGAGTAAGTTGTTTATTAGGGTGGATTAGTTGGTGGCGTTCCCGTGAAAAGATAGCTTACGTCATCTACTATGAAAATATTAATCGCCATGTGCATCCAGTGTTTGCTAATTCAGGAACCTGTGGAGTCCTGCCCATCCACACACAGAAAAATATGCCAATATAGAATATGTATTTAAGATCCGAGCTTTTCATCAGCTGTGAAACAGTGCTTGGACCTTAAATCTCAAAAATCAACCATTTTGATCCCTTATATGGGCCACAATACACATAGGAAACTGAGGGTTAAAAGAATCTTTTCCTAGCCATCCATTTGTTTTGGTATATTTTATAGCAAATCTGAACTGAAATGGCCTGATTTTTAGGCCAGAGGAACTAAACAGTAAGGTCCACCTTACGGAAAGCTCGGATCTGATACACGCATTGTACATTGATAATCGTGGCTGCATCTGAGCTTAGAAAATCTCGTGTGGGAATATTGCACTTGTTTGTTTATTTGGTTTATTAAAAGTATATTTGTTACTTATGACGACTGATCTTGGTTGGAGTTTATCATCCGCATCATCCACTTGGTTAGATCCTAATGTGCGTTTGGCACCATTTTGTTAAATTGTGACGATTTTTTTTTTTTTTTTTAACACACGCACACACAGCCCACACACTCACGCTGGTGGAATTTCACCACCAATGGATACTCGAACCCGAGACCGGGAGTTGAAACTCCCTAGAGTCTACCACCCGGGCAAGAGTCTACCACCGGGGCAAGAGTAAATTGTGACGACTGATGCTCAAGCTCAACGTTCCTATCATGCCTAGGTCAATCCAAACCATCCATTCTGAAGATTCATTGCCAATCACATGAAGCAGCGCAACCCTATCGGGCATAATTAAGAGAAGCCGGATTTGGAAAATCTCCGTTTAAAATACAGAGTAAAACTTTTGACCCCAAGAAGTTTTTAATTTTAGGCGTTGAATTATTACTGTTTCCTGTGGCGTGGTCCACCTGAGATTTGGATCTGCCTCAGTTTTATAATAAGGTACAAAAATAGCTGAAAAAAAATAATGGACGGCATGGATAAAACACATCCATCACGGTGGGATCCACAGAGAACCTACCAGTGGTGACTTGGTATGCAATCCGCGTCCGCACCGTGCTTTGTGATCCAACGTCACAGATATCCCTGCCAGACTGGAGCCCGCCATGATGTATTTATTCTATCCACACCGTCCATCCATTTTTCCAGATTATTTTAGATGATGATCCTAAAATTGAAGCATATCCAAATTTCAAATGGAACACACTTCAAAAAACACGTCCACTACCGTCTACCTTTGAAATATTACCTGGGTCGACCCAGATGTTTAGTTTCCATCCAACCTGTTCATAATATCACACAGATCGAAATGAAATGAAAGGAAAACACAAATATCAGCTTGATCCAAAACTTCAGTGGCTCTCAGGAAGTTTTCAATTGTAGGCGTTCAATCCCCAGTGTTTCCTTTGGTGTGGTTTCTTGAGTTTTAGACATGCTTTACTTTTGGGCTCTTAACTTAAATTTAGCTGGAAAACGGATGGACGGCTTGGATAAAACATGTAATCACGGTGGGCCCCACAGAGTCCGGTCGCCACGGATATCCGTGGCTTTCGGGTCACCACGTATCAAAATCCCGCGTGCGAATCGCGGGCAAATAACTTCCCGAGGATAAGGAACCCTGCAAGTGAGCCGGTGCGAGTGCATGTTCTCCTGTCGGCTGCTCACATGTGCCAAAATAGCACACGTGTGAAAGATCGAAACTGCACATTAAGCGATCCGCAACAAGGAGATATTTGTTGCAGAAACGAGGCGGTTCCTGTCATTGGGTGGCTTTGGTGCTTTGCATGTACAACAATCGACATTCACCTTACGTACTCCTACGTGCTGATAAATTGTCTAGACGGCTCATCAGGCGGGCTTCACATGTGCAGGAAAGTGGATGGATAGATAAAAGATGATCAACGGTCGATATTCCACTCACACTTGCAACGTACCTGGTCAGTAGACCATCATGATTTAACGATGGTACACGTCTAATTGGAAATATCCCAATATTGGTCATGAGTTCTGATGATCTGGAGACATGTTAAGACCATGGTCCATCTACCGTGTAAATCAACAGATACATGGTCTGGATTAGTGATCCGTGGAAATACCTGTGAGAATTGGAATCCGCGTGTAGGCTGGAAATAT
The DNA here is from genome assembly GCA_037074715.1 of Magnolia kwangsiensis. Lineage (NCBI taxonomy): Eukaryota > Viridiplantae > Streptophyta > Magnoliopsida > Magnoliales > Magnoliaceae > Magnolia > Magnolia kwangsiensis. The sequence continues at coordinate 15,024,105 of CM073571.1, forward strand.
GGTGTGCGTGACTTCGTAAGTGCTTGTTAGGAAATTTAGGCGAAAAAAACACGTTTGGAGGTAAAAGAATCGCATAAAAACTAAAAAGCGGGCGTCTGCAATTTGAAATCCGGCTCGTTCGGTCTGCTCATTGTTTTCGTTAAAAGAAGTATACCAGACGATTCGCGCGAGGAGATATTACAGAGGCGATTCGCTGCACACCTGTAGACGAATCAGACATATGAGAGATCCGGACAATTCACCAGGTGAGTTCTACCTCTATCATTTCATTTCCAGAAGATAATGGGTGATAACTCATCATAAGAGACATTTTGGTATGTGAATGATGGACGGTTGGATAAAGACGAGCAGGTGTCTAATTCAGCTTGGCATTGATATTTGGATGAAGGGGATGCATTCATGGTCAGGGAATTTTGATGGTTCCCCCAACCTAATGAACGACCCAGATCCAAGAAACTCGTTCGACGTTGGCACTTTCTCGGAATTGTGTCTGCCATCGCAAATCGCTTGGCTATTTATGCTTTGGTGGGTCAATGCCGTCGTGATACAACGAATAAAAGCCGATAGATGAATCGCACGTGTCCCGGCCAACGCAAAGTTCCTTTGGATGTAAGCTATACCAATGTGATATCCACACCGTTCATCAGTTTTGCCAGCTCATTTAGAACAATCCGAAAAATGAGGTAGATGAATTCCACGAGTTAGCCCCACACAAAAATCAGGAATAGAAACGCCAACCGTTGAAAGCTTCTTAGGGTTACACTCACGTCGATTAACTTAAAAAATAATATTTAGCTAATTCAAAAAATTCTGCCCAAGAAAAGTTTCCATAGCGAGCTTTTCCCTCCAAATGAAAAGATTCACAGGATATATTGTATTTATTCGTGTATAAGTTTCATTCTTCGCACTGAATTGAAGAGAAGGATCAAATTAATTTAAATACTTGAACTTTCAGTTCCACGCAGAAGATACAGAGGCCCCACCCTTAATATACGCGCTCTAGTCCCTCCGTTGTCTATCTATATGTGACCTTTACACCTGACCCGCAAGTTAAAAATAAATATAGGTAACTGACATAGTTGTGAAATTGTCTATTGATTATAATTATAATGTTTATCAAACATTGATTTGACGTAAAATAATATTCTTCTCATAAAAAGAATTGGATTCGAAACATAAAATTAGATGATACTATAGTATTGCTGGACAAATAATCACATAACAATGCCGGTCATTTCATCAAAATCACTGAAATGGATTTTTCAAAATAGAATTGCTTATGTTTCGAAACTTTTATTGGACAATCCTTTCCGTCGATAGAATGGAATTGGGCCTTTATGGTGTGTGGGATTAGTTGGGATGGAATTGTATTTGGTTTGTCCAAATTTCACCTGCGGTTTGAAGAGAGGTAATGATTGAGATTATGTGGGATTAAATTGCATTTTTTTTTTTTTGGTTAACTTGTTAGTACACCTACTGGCAGTTCACACTTCACGGTTAGCCGCCCCCACTAAGGAATTGATACCAAAACCTCAATGTTGAAATGAGGTATTTATAACTCAGTCTACCACTTGAACTATGATCTAATTATAGGGAGTGATTGAGAATATGTGGGATGAAATTGCATTTACTCCTATATAGGATATCCTATGGATTTTGAAATCCACTACATATGTAGCCTCACATTTATCCATGTATTATATCCATGTTGTCTATTCATATACGTCCTTTACATGTGCATTTTAATTATATATGTGTCCAAGTAACTTTCACAATAATGAATTTGGTTCATTGATTATAATTCCATAGTCCACCAAACAAGATTTTATGCTTAATGTAATGTTTAACTAATTTTATCTCAATTTGTGGGATTGGATTGTTGGAATTGTAGGCTATGTTTGTCGTAGTTCCATTTGGCAATGCAATGGTCGATATGTCATAGTTCCATCAAGCTAGGGTTGCGACTATAAATCTACGCAGTTGCCAAGTTTAGCAACAACAATAGGTCTCACCCGTTGTCAACGCTAAAGGAAAAGATGAGCAAGGGAAAGGAAGGAGATTGATAGCGGCTAGGGTTTCTATGGGTAGTTGATGGTTAGTGGCAGCTAAGGTTTCATCTATGTTGGAAGTTAGGATTATGGTATAGGGTTTTGGACAATGAAGGGTTGTGAGAAGTTTTTCCTTGCTAGAAGTGTTGAGCTTAATCTTAGACAGACCCTTGGGGCCTTAAATGGGTATGTCGTATGGGTTTGAGCCCATTTAAGGTTTGTAGTGGACTTTCTCTTTCATCTTAATTTGGACCTAATTATGGGTCGAGCTATGAGCACATTTTTTAGCCCTCCTTTAATTGTCAGCTTGTTAGTACACCCCACTGTCAATTGATACTTCACTGTTAGCCACCCCTACCAGGGATCAATACTGAGACCATAGTGTTGAAACAAGGTATCTTTCACTTAGTTCACTACTTGAGTTTTGGATCATGTTGTATTTTGTAGCCTAATTTTTTAATACCTTATTGAGGCCAAAGTTGTAGGCTCGTTTGGGCCTAATTTTAGGCACCTAATTGAGAGCCATTTAATGGCTGCTTTTCATCATTGTCTTTTTGGTTAAAATGTGTAGTTTTACTTATTTTGGTTGGTATAAGTGGATGAGATATATACACCAAATATATGGGCGCGTTGTACGTATGTATTAGATGAGATTAAGTAGGATGAAATTGCATTTGGTTAAGAGTAATGTTCTACTCAAAGGAGTCTACTGTAGAGTTGGAGTCAAATGAAATGATGTATATGGTATTAACAACGTAGGATTAGATGATCCATCTTACCGGTTTGAACTTATGTTATTGAAATTCAAGTAACTTTACGTTGCGAAGACCATTCACATGTTGCGATTTCAGCCCAAACGAAATGAAGGGCCAAAATACCACAATATTACTCCACATGCAATTACTGTGGAATAATAATATTAATTCCATTTAATGTAATTTCATACCAATTGATCCAACGGACCAAACGGGCCCAATTGACGCTGGAAATCAAAACAGCTGACTCTGATGGCAGTGAAATAAACTATATAATAAATATGGATACGATTCTGCCAATATATTAAAAATAATCAGCTATCCATCCTCATGCCGGTATAGAGGTGGACCCAAGATACATCACAGTTGCCACGTGTCCTGTGGAGATATGGCTGTTCCATCTCCCCTCGGATGAGTTACATGGTACATGGTCCAGTAACTTGCGTTTTCCAACCATGAAAAGTGGGCCAATGAAACAATAATCAAGATCATTGGTCCGTTGCGTCACACCATTCATCTATATTCCGTCCCTTGTCAGTCCATCTGCGCCGTGCTGTATTCCTCTTCTTTAACGTCCATCAGTGGGCCATGAGTAAAAAGATTAAGATTTTCACTCCACAGTCCACTCATCCACAACACGAAAAGGCAGCCCATTCGTACGGACTGGATTACCGAGGAAGGGCCCTAATTTTAAAAAATTAAGAACGCGGGTTTGCTTGTAAACACGCGTACCACATGGTATCATATTACTCTGCATTCCATCCCCGAGTTTTTCTACATACATCGCGGGTTGATATTAGATGAGGGTGATGTTGCAACGATCCAAACCGGTTGTAAGATGGGCCTAACAGTAGATGTTGACGATATGGAATTAAAAAACCGGCGCGGATTGGGTATTACCCCACCAGGACCTGGCTAGGGACGGACGGTCATGTCAAGAGCCCTGTGGGCCCCACCGTCATTTATATATTTTATCCACGCCGTGTATTTATTTTGACAGATCATTTTAAGGCACGACCCAAAAAAGGAGGCAGATCGAATGCTCAAGTGGACCACACCACATAAAGTAATGGGGATTTAAGTCTACTGTTGAAAATTTCCTGGTATCACAGAAGCTTTGGATCAAACTGATATTTATTTTTTCCCATTATATAGGTCTATGTGACCTTATGAATAGATTAGATGGCAAATAAACATTAGGGTGGGCCTTAGAAAGTTTTCAACGGTAAGGTTAAAGCCCCACATATAGGCCCTGCCATGACCATCAGTCTCTAGCTAGGTCCTGGGGGTAGTACCCAATCCGCGCCCTTGAAAAACAGATATTTAAATATTTCTCTTCTGAATCTGGACCACTGTCTTTAACCATTCTTTTGTGGCCATCACCAGAAATTTTCAATTTTTAATGCTTTTCTAACCATCGCCTATACACGCCGTGAGGACCAACGAATGTGTTAGCCCATTACAAGATAATTTCGATCCAACGGCCACAATCTCAACGTCGAAAAAGGGCCGGATCTAATTCCCGGTACAAAGCTCTGTAGCTTAACCTACAAACCAAAACTGATGAGCCATAGCCTGTTAAATCATGCCTAAAACCTCCGAAATTACGTGGTGAGGCCCACCTGAGTTTTGCAATGGCTTCATATTTAGATACTCTATCATCCTTCTGAGACACGCATTATTAACGGTTTGGATCTAATATCAAAAACACGATGGAACTCATATACGATCTGGTCCCCAACATTCATAATATTTGTGCATATGAGCATTGGATCAGCTTAATTTTTGGCTATCAAAGATAAGACAAGAAATAACACAGGATTGACGGATTGGATGTCATGAAGACATCACCGTGGACCGGGCACACCGCGTTGTAGATTAATCTCAACATACGAAACCCTTGTAGTGAATGAATCAGGCTAAAAAAGAAAAAAAAATAAAATCCAGTACGTCGCGATGTATTGCAGCAAACATCCTACAATCGAGACCAAACTTTCCTCGCTCGCATTCATTGTTCAGAAGCTACAACGAACCGGCCACCCCCAATTGGCCATGAGAGAGTTAGAAAAGACACGAAGAGTATTCGGCCTTCCCATTACAAAAAGAAATAGACTTCTCTCTCTCTCTCTCTCTCTCACAACTTTATATATTCTTTCCTTGTAGCAACCACAGCGAAGAAGCGCTATTCATGCTTTTATGCGCATGTTAGATGGAGGATGACGATGATGACGATGTATAGGCGTTGAGGCTGCAACAAAAAAAAAAACAGAAAAAAAAAAAGAAAAAGAAAAGGCGAGGCTTTTTTTATAATTTTATAATTTTATTTGAATATGAATAGGATTTAGAGGTTTTGAATATATAGATAGATAGAGAAATTGAGAATTGCAGGAGAAGAAGAAGATGGAAAAGATTATGAAGATGAAGAGGGATGTGCTGAAACCTCTTCTATTGAAAATGGGAGTGGCTTTTGCTCTCACCTTTGCAGGATTCATCTTTAGCCATTTTAGATATCGAAGGATTCGTTCAAAGTCTCCTCCTCCCTCTCCAGGTTCTTCCCTCTCTCTCTCTCTCTCTCTCTCTCTCTCTCTCTCTCTTTCATTTGATTTTTTATTATATTTTGGGTGCGTTTGGTTGCAACGGATATTGTGAAATTTCATGGTATTTGGTGCAATCGAACGCACCCTAAAGTGTTTGTGTTTGTGATGTTGGATGTTTTGATTTTTTTTAGGCGGTGGAAGAGCCGAGCTCAAGGACGAGGTCCATGTGGTGCCGCTGTTGCCTGTCGGGGCTGAAAAGGTACGTTTTTAATTTTCCGGCATGGGTTGTTTTTCTGGGTTTTTACTATTTGGATCGGTCGATGTAATTAGCTTCAGTTCCTCTCCTGTCGTGGGTTTTGTTTTGTTTTTTTGTTTTTAATGTTTTTGGTTGATTCGATTCCGTCTATTTATCCTGTAATCAGATGTAGCTTCTTGGAATTCCATCTATTGCACGAAATTGCGTGTTTTTTCCTGCATATTAACGATTTGGATCCATTTGATGTAATTATCTTCAATTCCTTTTTCTTTTTTGTTTTTGTTTTTTAGGTTTTGGGTCAATTCTGTTTGGTCTGGTTATCCTCTTGTCGGATTCAGCTTCTTGGAATTCCATGGACTGTATTGCATGAATAAGTATGATAATTCTCTGTTGTTTATACAATACAAGAATTTTCTTTTGGGTGATTTTTCATTTTGATATTTGCTATTTTCTTTTAATTATTTTCTGGACTTGATTTGGGATTGATAATTGCAAATAGATGCAATTCCTCTTTTTGGATTTTTGATTGATTCAGTTTGGTCTGGTTAATCTGCCGCCTGATGTAGTATCTCAGAATTCTGTGGAATGTATTATTTGCCTAAGTATGATAAGTCTCTGTTGCTTATATGATAGAGATTTCCTTGCCGCACTTTTTCATTTTTTGTTTGCTCCATTTATATTTATATTATTATTTTTTGGGAATCATCATCACAGATTGCTTCAGTTCTTATTCTTTTATTTTTGTTTATTTTATATGGGTTGCTTTTTATTCAGTTTGTGTTGTGCAAATCATGGTTTCTGTCTGGTGTTCTTCTTTCATTTTTCCTGTATTTGCTTGTTTCTCCTGACTCAATTGCTGCAAATAGAGCTTTGATTTCTCGGTATCTTATGCAGGCTGCTTCAAATAATTATGGTTATTCTGTTATTGTATTTGGTAAATTCATGGAATTCCATGGAACTGATTGAATGTAAGGAGCTTCTGTTGTTCTATTTTTTCTTGGAACCCAATTGTGGCAGATAGCTTTAGCTTCCCGTTTTTCTTTCTCCTTTTGGATGAATTGGGTTTGTGAAATTGCATGGAACTGATCAAATGAACCGTAAGGAATTATCTGTTAATTAATTTTTTGTTATATAATAATATATACATGTATGCATATGTATATGTCTGTGGCAAATAGCTTTATTTCTTTATGTTTTCTTTTCTGGGTCATGTTGATTCCTTCTGGCCAGCCCATTGGTAACAAACAGAGAAGCATCTGTTATTCATTCATAACATAATTTCTATTGGGTATTTTTCTTGTTTGCTATTTTCTGGTTTTTGAATATGGGTTCTGAAAGACAATTATTATACTGTGATTGTTTTCTTTTGACAGGAAGAAACACCGACTCCCCAGAAGGCCATAGACAGTACAGTCATTGGATTCTCCACAAGCTGTAGAAATTCTGCTGATGCAGAGGGTTTCCTCTTGCCGGAGTTTAATGAGCTCATACAGAAGGAGTTTGAAGCAAGTGGGTTTTCTCCCACAGTAAAAGAGATGGAGATTGCTGTATCCAAAAGAGCCGATGAGGATGCTAAGGTGATGGAGCAAGAGATCAGCAAGCTGCGGAATGCGGTGCGAGTCCTTAGAGAGAGGGAGAGGAACCTGGAGATCCAGTTGCTTGAGTACTATGGCCTCAAGGAACAACAGGCTGCTGTACGGGAGCTACAAAACCGCTTAAAGATTAATACGATGGAGGCCCAGCTTTTCACTCTCAAGATTGAGTCTTTGCAGGCTGACAATCGGAGGCTCGAGGCTCAGGCGGCTGAGCACTCGAGAGTTGCAGCCGAGCTCGACTCCGCAAGAGCTAAGATCAAACAGCTGAAGAGGAAGATGAGGTCGGACAGCGAGCAGGCTAAGGAGCAGCTCTCCGCCCTTCACCAGAGGGTTACGGCCTTGAAAGAACAAGAATACAAGGCTGCCATGAACGATGCAGATGTTCAAAAGCAGCTGCAGAGGATAAAGGACTTGGAGGATGAATTGGCAGAACTCAGAAGGGCAAATTTGAGATTAGAGCACGAGAATTCCGAGCTGGCTATGAAGCTAGAATCAACCCAATCCCTCGTTTACTCTGTTCAGGAGGGTCCTGAGGTAATTAACCAGACCTGCTTTGTTTATAATGGCAAATTTCTTTTCTACTTCAATAAAAACAGAGCTCTTTTGCAGGCCAAAGTGTTGGAGGAAGCTAACCATTTGAGACAATCGAATGAGGACCTTGAAAAGGAAATCGAGAGGCTGAGAGTGGATCGATGTGCGGATGTCGAGGAGCTGGTCTATCTCAGATGGGTCAATGCCTGCTTACGATATGAGTTAAGGAACTACCATCCACCACCTGGAAAAATGGTAGCCAGGGATCTAAGCAAGACCCTGAGCCCCAAGTCTGAGGAAAAAGCAAAACAGCTTATACTTGAATATGCGAATTCAAGGACTGACGAGCACGAGAATGCTCACAGCATCATAGACTTTGATTTGGAATATTGCTCTTCATCTCAAGCATCAACCAACACAGACATGGGCGATTTTGACGATACGTCCCTAGATGCTTCATGCTCTGCAAGAAACAGCAACTCATCCAAATCAAAATTCTTCGGCAGGCTGAAGAGGATGGTATTGGGCAAGGACAGTCATAGTAGCAGTAGTAGAGTATTGTCTGTGGACAAAACTCCAAAGAGTGGCAGTACTTCAGAGAGAAGGCCTTCAAGATGTTCTTTAGATAATACGGCAAGGACATGTTCGACCGACAGTTCTTCGTGCATCATCATTGAAAATGCCTCCACCAATCTACCAGTGCCAGGGATGAATCCCTTCCACGATTCTAGTATTTCAAAGGGAACACAGTCCAAAAATGACGAAGGACGGAATAAGATCAACCGCTTGTCTCAGGGCAATGAAAGACTTTCTTTGGACATCCAAAGGTCAAGGAACCTGAGCCAAGAAGAAATCAAGGAAATGAATGGTGATGGAGAGAGAATGAGTGACGGGGGGTCCTTGTCTGGGTACAAGAAGATGGTTTTGGGAGCAGGTGGGATAATGGAATACATCCATCAGGATGATTGTCAGCCGGGTCATGACCACAATGCCCCCGAGAAGCTGGAACTAGTGAAATTTGCCGAGGCCTTAAAGAGCTCCCGTGGCAGCCAAAAAGTACACCAGAAATCAGCATCCTTTTCTTATTTTTGACGTTGATTGTGGACTAGGCCGCAATTTCTCATCTCTGAGCCAATGCCTTTGTATTCGCCTACCCAATTGCCTGGCTGTATGTATATTTCCGTGCCGGAATTGGGTAGGTAGACTCATCCAGTATACATCGAATAAGCTGCTAGGAGAGCCAACAAGGATTAAGCTATAGAACCCATGTCTTAGTTTTCTATTTTACAGGTCTCAAGGAATTGTTTTGATTCAGATGTAGTTATACAAGCCTAACTTACACCATAAATATTAGGTGAGGAACTCACGATATTTCTGCTACTCATTCAACGTGTTATGGTTTGTTTTTCTTGTATGACAAACCATCTTTATTGTTAGAACCAAACTCGGCAAAAGAGTGAGCTGAAGGAAGTTTATTGGCTGTGAATAGTGATTAGACCTATCCTAACATATTTATACCAAGGAGCTCTATTTGCTTTTTCTTCTATGGTAGAGAATAAGATGGAATCCTGTCTCCTTTCATGAACGACTTTTCAGTGGAGCATTCATCGTGTGGTGTTAAGCACAATTCTTTCTACACTATGCCAGCCTGTTTGGATTGGTGGAATCCTCTTTTCTAAGTGGAAATGAAATCATTTACCTCAAATGTGATGTTTTCCGCTGTTTGCAACAACAAAGTCAGCTGTGGAAATTGATTTCCATTTCTCTATTTTCTAAAAAAATGGCAATTAAAATTTTCTAAAAGGAAAGGAATAGAGGTTTCCATGTTTTTTGAGAGAACTCTTTATTTATTTATTTATTTTTTTAATTTTAATTTTTATGACCATGCTATATTTCTGCGGCAACTACGTATGCCAAAACAAGCAGGTTTAGTTATGTTTTATTCTTTTTCTTTTTTTTCATAGATCCTATGTGGTGTGTTACTTTCCAAATCTACCATTTGGATTCTACTAATCCAAATAGGGATTTCTCCACCGTACCCAAAATCTTATTTCGCGGGAAGGAAAAATGATAACCTGCCCATTCGCGTTTCACTTTTCCATACTACCCCAAATGCTGGCTAAGCTCAAAATGGATTCAGCTGATCAGCCAATCGAGGTATTCAACCAAATAATATATGGGTTACTCTGCTTCCAAATGCTCAGTCAACAGTATCTTCCATTCACAACTCTCTTACACTCCATTTCTCTTTTCAAGCGTTGAAAGAACTATCATAAGGTGAGCTGTTGAATATACATTCAAAAGCTCGAGTTCTTTTCCTTTCATGATCGTCTCTACAAATAGATGTCATTGCCCAAACATGGGTGGATTGCGAATTACAAATTGCAGGATAAGCATTGTCGATAGCGATTTTGGAAACTGAATTAAGGACGAAGAATCATAAACCTACATGGGACGTCAGCATCCATGTGATCTCATTGCTCTCAAACTGATTCAAGAGTCAGGTGATGCATGAAGCATGCTCCAATACCATGCTGTAATGCACATGATTACAATAAAGGGACATGTTTGGAGCATGCATGCTTCATGCCCGCCAAACGTCATCTTGAATGTGGAACCAAACACAATCCAACTTCTGTGCTCTTTTTCATGCATTATCTTTCAACCAAGGGATTAGCTTGTTGGCAGTGAGTCATTGATTATTTTGTCATTGCCATCTATTTTGTAGGCCACAGATCAGATTGCTCATCCACATTCAAGGGAAGAAATGCCAAAGAATTAAATGACTGGCTCAGATCTTCATATTGGAGAGATTTTTGGGTATGGTCCACCCATGATAGGGCCTGAGTATGGATAACCAACCATACATGCCTGATATCTTCGTTTTTCTGATTATGATCCTCAACTCACCGAGCCCTGTCAATGGCACTCGTGTGAGTTCGATGGCCCAGCTACACAGCTGGGCCACATGCATGGTAAGATACGAGCATCAAGTGGTACAACTGAGCTTCTTTTGCCAATAGTCCATAAATTAGTCAGTCCACTCATCAGGTGGTCCACATGTATAGACGCATGTGTAAGAATTGGATTACTAAGGTTACTCGCTTAAGGTGGCAATGAGACCCATCACTGTAGGCCCAGGCCCTGACTTGAAGTATAGGCCTGGTGCCCATGCTGTGCTGAGCTAGGCCTGGCCCACTTATGGATGGCCTGGGCTAGCTGGAATAGTTGGCCATGAAGTAGCTTATGCCTACTTTGTGCAGAACATTCTAGGTGTCTGATAGGTGGATGATAACATAGAAATTAGGCAGTGAGAAGATTAAAGGGCTCCACTAATTAGGCAACCTACACTATGAAATTAATGGACAATTGGTCATCTCGATCTGTGTTCATTTACAGCCCACTTAATGATTGGATTGGTTTGATTGTTCCCACAGTTGATCTTACAGGACCAGTCCAACCATTTAGGGCCTAGCCCTTTCTTAAACCAAATCATGGCCAGGGCCAGGTTAGGGCTAGGGTGCAAGACACTAACGACCCTTTACCCAAAACTCACCCACAGGCCTAGCCGGCCCATTGCCACAGCATAATTTGCCATAGCATGTGAAGCAAATGGATGGGTCTGCCCAAAGAGTCCAACTGCCTAGTGGATTGAGCCAAAAGGCACATGGGTCGGACCTGGTCACTATGCCTATTTAATTGGGACTAGGTCGTTAACATTGGGGGATTGATTGTTGGCTGGGCCCATGACTTGCATTGAGTTGATCGTGGACATTTATCTGATTTGACCGGGCGTGGGCTGGACCGAGTTAAGAGGTTTTGGCCTTTGGGGAAATGCGTGAACTTTCAGCCACACATTAGATTGGCCGTGGGCAGGCACAGATCATTGGTCAATTGTACGGATGCCCATTCTTCTAATAGAAGTGGGCACCTGATGAATGGATCAGTCTTTTACAAAACGGCCAAGACTTCTTACACGTACCGGCACATGCCACGGAGCCATCTCCACCTTTTATAAAAGGATAAGGCCCCTTCTTCCCGCTCAATTGCCTCATCTTTCCATGTACGAAAATCTCAGAGCCATTTTCACTTTCTCCTTTCTTAATAGAATGACAATATTGTAATAATTCGATGGGCCTGTATTGGTCCGTTGATCATCCTTCATTACAATGGCATTGGCCGCCTATCCAAATTTAGGGCCTGTTTGGCCAGACCGATCCCACGGTATTAGGAGGGATGGGATCACAATATCCCAGGATATGCATGACAAGCCAAACAGACACGGTGAACTTGTCCCACGATATAAGCAATCCCATGGGTCTTAAAACAATCCACTTACATCACCATCATTACCTTAAAATTGATCCTATCCCTTGGTTGGACAGATTGGAAGGTAAAATCCCGGGATATGCTGGACGTGCCAAGCAGACCCAGTGAACTTGTCCCGGGATATAGCAATCCCATGGATCTTAAACCAATCCCCTGACACCACCATCATTACCTTAAAATCCATCCCATCCCTCATAATCCCAGATTCTTGAAGCCGACCCCAATTAATTGAGATATGGCTTGGATGATCATGATCATGATGATGATTGAGAAAAACTAATTGACTTAAATATTTTTAGCAAAATATAACTCGCAGCATAATCTACGTAGCATGTAGCATGCATACGCTGCATGCAACTTGAAGCTATTTTCACTAGCTATTAACATGGAGGCCCACATAACATAAGCTACAAACTACGTAGCCAACACATATTACTGGCTCTTTGACAACGATACATTTCTTGGAGTGCATTATACTCTAAATCATCATCCACCAAGTCCTTTGGAATCAGCCATTGCCACCACAGCTTTGTCAACTGGAAATGGAGACAGTTATGGTCAAAACCTTCCCATGTACAGTTATACCTGTGATATATGTGCAAGCATTGTAAGAATCATGGTGGCAGACAATTGAGCAAAAATGAACGATTGGCAACCATGTGAGCCACTGCAACGATTAAATAGGGATAGTCTACCTAACGCAACCAGGTCATCCAAACAGTGCAATTTTTGGCACATGCACCATTCATGGGGTTCACGGCATGGATGGTCTCAATCTCTGTCAACATCAATGCACATATTGCGGTGGTTACATGATGCACATGCTATGTTTTCTTCTTCTTCTTCTTCTTCTTTTGAGAACATGCTATGTTTTCTCATCAATCAGTGTACTTACAAGGGGATGATGGGTGCTATCCAGCAAGCCAAGCTACCACCTTAATGAGTAGAAGAAAATGGTCTACTTGCCGTTTATATGGACCCCTTTTCCTAGACCACTTAAAACTGGCAAGGCAAGGCAAGTCACCACCTTCATACAGCAGGTAAGCCAGCCAGTTTTAAGTGCAAAAAAGCGTGGGTCCACATAACCAGAGAGTAGACCCCATCTATGAGGTAAATCAACAGGTAAGCAGGCTCGTCATGGTCAGAGTGTGGATCAAATGATCCAAGTCCTCTGCAAGTTCCTTCAAAGTTGGGTAGTCATGCAACAGTAAAGAATATAGAATATCAATAACCTTTGATTCCACAGAGTGACAGCAGAAAACATTCACCCAGAAAATGTTCTAGTAACCCAACTGAATAGCATATTTATTCAGAAATGGAATTTTACCAGAGTCAGCCACCATAGAATGCAGGAAAAAGTTCGGAAATTGCCACCCACAATCAAGTACCTTGAAGTATCAAACTTTAACTACTACCTGGACTGCATAATCAAGGCCGGAAGCTGTACATCTTCCAGTTCTTTAATACCCACAGCTATTTGTTCACACTTTCCTGCATGTAAGAAACACCAAAGCAGACAACTGAGATTCAAGAAAAGAATGTGCACCCACAATGGAATATACACCACCTATGCCAAATAAGATCATTCATTGGACAAGCATATGTCTAACCCAATTATCCACCATATGCATGGACTTAAATGAGTGCATCAACATACTATTCACTATTTAAATTCTAAACTGAGGTCCACAGATTGGGCAGTTTATAAATGCCTGCATATTACCAACAATTTATATATGCACTGGTATACAGACTCCATAGCCTACATACTCATGCCTATATACTAAATAGTGTACACTAGGGCACCCGGCTGGGCTAGCATAGCCAGGACAGAAGAACAGGCCTACATTTTGAAGCCAAAGCTGAAGCTGAAGCCCAAGCCCAAGCCCGTGGGCTCAATGACCCAACACCTGGCCCTTCAAGACCAGGTCACTTGGTCTAGGCCAGGCAACCCGGTCGATTGCCACCCCTATCATTCAGAAGCCAATAATACTTCTTGCTGCCTCATCTCTCACAAACCACTTTGCTAGATCTTCTGAGGCGTCAGACCAAGAAGACCACCAGAGCTAGAATTGCCACTCTTTTTTTTTGAAAGATGACGAAATTTTTATTAGAAATGGAAAGAAAACAACTACAAAAGAAGGATGGACGGGCACTGAGAAGGTGACCCAATTACAACCCAAGAGATCCAAATTACATGAGTTTAGCTTAGAACACAAGAGGCCCATTCAATAGCCAAAGCTTTGGGCCCTTCGGGAAGAACCTTCTGCTGCCTTTGAAGTATCGCTGAAGCACCTAGCATTATGTTCTTCCCAAACAACCCGCCAAATGGCAAGCAATGACATCCTCCAAAGCACTTTCTTCTCTTTCCCGAGGATAACCTCATGCCAAGCACTCAAAGAAGATAAACCGTTTCCAGAAAAAGACCACGTAATTTGGAACTGGTCAACAATATCTGCCCATATCAATCTCACAAAAGGGCAATGCAGAAAAAGATGGTCCACAGTCTCCTCATTATACATACACGGAAGGCAAATGCTGGGGAGTACCATAGATCTCTTCCAAAAATTCTCTATAGTGAGGACTTTTTTTATCCCTACCAACCACCCGAAAGCAGCAATTTTTGGAGGAACATCATAATGTCAAATGAACTTGGAGTGCCTCAGCACCATTTGGGGCCCGCCTCCACGCACAAGGGAATAAAGGGATTAAACTGAGAATGATCCTGATTTATCCACCTTCCAAACCAGCTTATTCGGGTCAGAAGCAATCAGGGCAAAGAGATGGATGCGACCTAAAAGAGCCGCAAAATCATCAACTTCCTCATCACGAAGGAACCGCCTGCAAGGTGGTGCCCAAACAACCTCACCACCAATACGGGAAAAGCAATCCACCACCACTACAAACGAGTCTCGGGCCAATTGGAATATGCTAGGAAATACAACTTTTAAGGTGGATGTTCCTATTCACGCATCTTCACAAAACCGAATCCTTTCTCTATTTCCCAAAGAAAAACCAACCCCTTCCAAGAAAGTTGACTTCACAGAGGAGATTCCTTTCATATAGCGGATGCTCTAAAAGCTAACGAATCCCTTGTCCACCAACCCCCATCTGAGGACCCATATTTACCACTTCAACCTTGAAAGAACCAAATCTCAATCTCTTGATTCTGTCTTCGACCATCTTCCAAGTCATCGATCCAACAGAGAAATGAACTATAATACTCACTTGAAGTTCGAGTACATCTCTGAGCAACGTCTTCTTTCACCTTAACCCTCGCGGGCTCCTTGTGTCTGGGATGATGCTCGAGGAGGGGTTCCTCCACTCCCAAGTTTGCTCTAACCACAGCCTCTGATGCTCAAGGAGGAGTTCCTCCACTCCCAAGTTTTCTCTATCCACAACCTCATTATAGGTCGGCCAAGGAGGTCTCACCATCACTCACCCATCTAAATGACATTTTTAAGAGCTCCCCTCCAAAAAAAAAGGCCCAAAAAATGCAAGGGAGCAACGACATCTTCATTCAAATTCTAATACCTATTGGCTGTGAGAAAACTGCCTTCACCTATCCGAATGATCTGGAAATATCCTCAAATATAAACTGAACCTGGATTACCAAAGGAGCGGGCCTCTAAGTTATTTTAAGGGCTCCATTCGTTAGAAGATATCCCACAACTTCCCCACACTACTCCCATTCTTCACTGAATCCAAATTACCAAAGAAGTTACCCCTTGAAGTTAATATTAAGAGCCCCGAGTCCAAGCGGAAAGCATCTGCCTATCTATTTTCCCACATTCCCTCCGCTCTTTATAGTACTTTACAACTAAAATTCCTTCTTGTCTTTAGCATTGTCAAACTAGTTACACAGTATACTCCAAAGCCCGTGATAAAGTCATTAATCATCTCTATTAAGCCAAGAAAATTATTTGTTTTATCTACAAGAATTGACCTATTACATTCTCTCTGAACTCCATAGTCTTGGAATATTACTACCAACTACCAAGCATAACCTCCATAAGATACTGCCTCGCCGAATTTTTTTTTTTTTTTTTGGGAAAGGTAACATTACTAGGGATTGAACCTTGGATCACTCACACACACCACACTGTCTCTACCAGCTCATCTAAAACAAATGTTGAGGAAGAAAAGTGGTTAAAAACCCTTTGTGAAAAAAATAAAATAAAAATAAATGCAACTGAAATCACAGTTAAAATAATTTTCAGACAATGCAATTCTTCTTAAAAGAAAAAATCCATAGGAAAAACTGAAATTTAAAAGAGATTCCTGTGGAATGACTCAGTTGAAGTTCATAAATTCTATTGGGTATCACGAGATGAGGAGTGCAAGCAATTGGAATATGGGGGTTTTGGTTTTAGAAATATTAGAAGATGAAATATTATGCTGCTAATGAAGTGGTGTAGGAGGTTGGGCAGCAAGGTATTCTGTAACAGTGACAGTGGCTGTAAAAATCACCATCATTACCTTTACGATATGGGCTGTAATGGCCGTTATGGCCCTTGCAACGGCAATTATGGTCTCTCTCTCTCTCTCTCTCTCTCTCTCTCTCTCTCTCTCTCTCTCTCTCTCTCTCTCTCTCTTCTTCTTCTTCTTCTTCTTCTTCTTCTTCTTCGTCTTCTTCTTCTTCTTCTTCTTCTTCTTCTTCTTTTTTTAAAAATTGAAAAAAAACTGTATTTGCTCTGTAATGGGCAGTTACGTAACCTTTACAGGGAGGCATAATGGGCTGTTACGGGGCATTTTTTTTGTAACAACCATTACGACCCCGTAACGTGGAACAGTTGCCACCATTACCTTTACGTAACGGCCTTTACGGCCCCATAACGACTGCTACAGAACACCATGCCAGGCAGTAAGTAGAGCTCAGTGTTGAAGGATATGCTAGTGGCTAAATATGGGCTAGACGAAAACGGAGGTGATATAAATAGAGTTCTGATCTTGGGGATCTCATATATGGCATGTATCTCATGGGCTTGTGAGTTCTGCAGGCAGCCATTGTGGGCAAGGGGGACAAAGTTCGGCTTTGGAAAGATCCTTGGTGCATAGATGTGCCTCTTGGTTGGAATTTTGAGAAGCTATACTCCATATTTATTCAAGGCAGTGTTAGTGAGCCATTTGTTTTCAGTGAATCAGTGATGGAATTATGTGAGGCCCAATATTCCATTGTGATCATTGTAGGAAGAAATAGCCCAAGTTGCTTTGTTATTCCAAATGCCCCAGTCGGTTAATTTTCAAAATAAAGGGAAGGAAAAGAATATGGGGAGATTGAGCTCCACGGTTTGGCGATGGATTATTCTTCAATCCCCTTATGATACCACTTTCCATTGGATTTGGAGGTCGTCGGCCCCTTGTAAAATCAGAGCTTTTGCTTGGTTGGTGAGCTTGGATAAAGTCCTCACTTTTGACCACTTGAAGAACCGTGGATGTGTTAATCCTAATCAATGCCTGCTATGCGTTGCTAGTGAAGAGACAGTTATTGCCATCTGTTTGCTGCATTGCCCATTTTTGGTAGGCATCAGGGTTCGAATGCTTGTCAAATTGAACACTAGCTGGGTGTTTCCAGAGTCGATAATGGATCTCTCGGGAGCTAGAGCATTTACCTGGGGTGCTTGAGGAAGGATATCGTGGCACATGACGGCCTTTGCAGGTCTGTGGTGCATATGGAAGGAGCGAAATGGTCGTATTTTCACAATTTGATGTCAAAAGAGGGGCACTTGATGCACAGGCAGAATTTTGTTTAATGTGATTGCTTGGGCAAAGTTAAACTCTGATTTCAAAGGTCACTCATCAGATACGATAATGAGAAACTGGGACTAGCTTATCTGGAGGGGGCCTGCTCTCTTTCATATGGAAGCTATGTAGATGGCACCCAATCAAGCCACCTTCAAAGCAAATTTTAACAGTTGTTCTTTTTGAAATCCCAGGCTGATAGGTATGGCGAGTTTAGTGTGGGACAGCAACGGGGTGTGTTTAGTAAAGTTTACAGGTATACTGGGACTGCCGACTCTGGCAAAGCTGAAACTTCCACTCTCCTCTGAGTGATTAAAAAATGGCGACTAGCTTTAGACTCACTCCCATGATCATTGAAGGGGACTTGTCATATGCGATCAAGTGGGCATGTGAGGGGCCTACCTGTGGAGACGCCAATAATTGAAGGGGACTTGTCATATGCGATCAAGTGGGCATGTGAGGGGCCTACCTGTGGAGACGCCAATAATTGAAGAAGCTCACGGTGGCTATTCTATCTACTTTGTTTCAGTTCCCAGATGGGCAAATGCAGAGGCTGATTCTTTGGCCAAGCAGGGAGCTGAATCAAGTGGGATGATTGCGACTGACTTGAAGCAATGTGGTAGGATATTCTTGGTTCACATCAATTTAGGGTTTTGTATGTTTAGGTTGTCTTGCCAGTTAGAGTTTTGGTTGTGATTAATTTCAGCCTCTCTTGTTTTATGTTTTTTTTTTTTTTTTCAAATGGCCCTCGTCTTATGTTATTCTCTTTTGGATTCCGAATTGATATTTACCTTACCCATAAAAATAAAAACTGAAATTTGGAGGATGCAAGGACATCGTGCACGTGGTAATCAAGAAAAGCCAATTCTTATAAAAAATAAATAGAATATTTCTAAAGGAGGAATGTCTTTGGTAGTCCTAGAATCTTGTCTTCCAGAGCCCAATATTTTGATTTCTTCTGCCAAATTCTCAAACAGACTCTAAGTCCAATACCATGTGGTTCACAAAAGATATGCAAGCAAAAATCAAATTTGCACATGGTATCAAACAAACTAAAATAAAAAATGTTTGGTGAAGCCTGTAGGCAATTTCACCACACTACAACCACCTGAATCATGCAAGTAATATCAAATACATCAGCACATATCAAATGAAGATGATGAAAGCTACATAGGAGTTTTTGGATGCCTGTAAATGATTTACAGGTAAATGGTTTACAGTCAGTGTTTGGATGCTGAAAAAGGCTCATAAATCATTTACAGCTTTCAGCCCCATTTGATTTCCCAGAAAAATCAATGGAACTCTTTTCATAACAAAACAAAGGAGATAATTTCTACTTACAATTGTGTTTTTGATATTCAAATAACATTATCAAGAGACCTGACACAAGGAAGAGCATGAAGTAACAATGAAGAAGATCACCATCTTCCTCAGGTAGTCAAAACCTTGAATCCACAAAAAATAATAAGAGAGAGAACTTGAATATTTTATTGCTAGATTACATCACTTATACGAAAGACCCAAAACACTAATTCGAAATTACCAAAAATAGCAAAAAATCTCCTAAAAGACTAAATTTGCCAAAAATAGAAATGTCAAATAAACCTCAAATTAAGCGTTCCGGGCATTATCACAAGCAATTTCTAAAAAATACAAAAATCCTAAAACTGCAAGAATAGGGAGATACAACGATGCCCGGATCAAAAGTTACGGTCGCTTTACGGTCAATACTTTGAACAGCAATTTCTCCATATACTGAATGAATCTCTTCGAACCGGACACACATGGGACCCAGTTACATCATGCCCTATGTAGGACTTTGTCCGGTTCTGATGGGCTACTTCTACTTTTGTTTGGGCTTCTTTTGGTCTAGCCATGCTAAGAATGCATCTGTGGCATGTCCTACATCAAGACCAGTCACAGAGATGTCCCACAGCTTAAAGATCCCTGTAACTGAACAATCCTAAGTGTCTATTGTAGGCTACTAATTGGACAACTTGGATCAGCTAGTCGGAGAGATTTTTGAGCTACAGATCCCTCACCATGGGCCCCACATACAACATTTGAATCAAGAAAGCAGTTGTAAGTAGAAAGTATACCTTCAAATAGCTGGATAGCTTGACAGAAATCCATTCCGTTTACAATTTGGGGAACATCCAAACAGACCTTTATGCAAAATTGAAAATGAGAATAAGAAGGAATAGGATTTACCCCTTGAGAGAAATTCATTTGGTGGTGTCTTGGAGGAGATCGTCGTAGGGGTCACGACGGCCGGGGACCTGGCTGATCTGGGCGTCCCACGCGAGCTGGGAGTTGTGGCGCTCGAATGTCCAGAAACCGTACGGACGTATGGGAAGGCTCCACATCTCCTTGGTCTTGTTGCACCTCTCCTTCACCGCGTATACGTGCTCCCTCATCTTGCGGTCCCTCTCCTTCGGGTCCTCCATCAACCGACGGATCAGATTCTCCGCGAACTCCATCACGAATCCCATCTCTCTCTCTCTCTCTCTCTCGAACCTCTCTCCTCCTTCCGGAGTCCTATTTTGAAGACGCATTAGGGTGTGTGTTTGTTACCATTTACTCTAGGGAGCTGATCCACTGCCTCTCGAAGCATGGAAGTACACGTGGTAGATGTGCGCGAGATCCCCGGATTTACATAGGCATTGCCACATGTGCCGCCACACTATATGTAGACACAAACAGTACCAACAATTGGTGTGATCAGACCATTTTAACCATCTAATATCGCTCTGATTCTGGACCCCTGAACCGCACATTTGATATCACTAATCAGACCGGATGGCTAGGATTAACCAATCGCTGTGATTTCAACACATTGGATGGTCCAGATTGACGTACAACTGTTCCTTGTACAATCAATTAAAATGGCCTCCACTTATCAATAAACACACAGCACTTTCCATCTATTTTCGGCTATACTCTATCAATGGGGCCACGATCGACGGCCGAAATATCTCACGTGCCATGGACGGTGTAAAGAGGTTGCCAATTGCAAGCTTACCTTTGATAAAAGGTGGCAAACTCACAACATGCTCGTCCCGTTTTCGTTCTCTCTCCAGACGAAAATATCCTTACCCATCATCTGCGCCCTGAATGGCGAAAGCGAAAGTAACAAGGGTATTTTCGTCTTTTAACAGAAAGTATTGCTCCCGGGTGTAGACGCGGGCGGAGCGGCGGAAAGCAAGAACAAGGTAGAGGAAGAATATCCCGCTACATGCCAAAACCCGGAAGCTTTGCCGGACAGACATCTCGAATCGTCTCTCGCGGGGGGCCATTAACATCCCAGCGCAAAGTAGCAGGCACCACCATACATACAGCAATGGTGAGTAGGAATTCCCAATTCCCATTATTCTGTGTTCTTTCCATCACCGCTCGCTGCTTTTTTTTTTTTTTTTTTAATTATCATTTTACGAACTGTTTCTTGATTGAATTTCCATCTTTTCAGTTCTCAATCGCGGCGATCAATGACACAGATTCGAAAGGCCAGTGGGAGCCGCAGGCCCCCACGAAAGAAGCTCAGGTGCGTCCCACTTTCTTCTTCACCCAATTCCTTGTGATACCTGAATTGCATTTTATGTATATTTACTTGAACAAAATGCACTTAGGAATGTCGCAATGATACCTATATCAAGCTAATCATTGGAGATTTTATTGTGGTTCTTTTGAAATTTCCTACGATTTAAACTATAACGCTAACAATTATGATGCTAGTGGTATCCATTGTTCGGTTCCATTCTATTCTGCCATATTTTCACTCTTTTCAGCTGAGCTTTGAGATGTCTTGTTTGGTGGTGGGGCTTTTAGGATGTTTAGAAGAAGTTGGGATGGGTGGGATGCTTTCTGCCCAAATCAATATCTAAAATATTCTTGGTTTAATTTGAGTTTTCTATATTACGGGTAAATGTTGTACCTAAGCTTTAACCAGTTAATATTGATTGAGTACAATGTGGATAAGATATTGCAAATAGAGCAACTGATGCTATCTTGTTCTTGCCAATCATTGTGATGATGTCCAATACTTGGGTCTTGTTTGGTTTTCCAATTTCATATGAAATGCAAAGTAAGCAAGCCATCATTATCATTTCCAAGTGTTTGTTTAAACAGGAATTATGGCTTGTAAATCGAGAGTCAAATGCACTTGTTAATGAAATAGGTAAAGTAAATCATAATCATTACATTTTGACGTTATAACATTACAATTTTTATACTAACTATTGGGTGAAACAAACAATATAACAAAATCATCACTGCAGTCGAATGTAAGTGATGTCACCGCACTGTTACAAGAGTATATAATCATTGCCCATTTACAGCCATTTACCTTTGTAATTGGAAAGCCAAACAGGTCCTTAGGGAAAATTGTTTCTACAAAAATGCTAGCATTGTCTAGATTGGTCCCTCGGGAAAATGGCTTTTGGCTCTTTTGCACGGAAATGAGTTGGGTGAGGCAGGGAAACCTGCCAGCCTGGCAATGGGTTGCATGTGTGAGTGATCCAAACTGTCCATTAGATGGTTCAGGGCAGGGCAATTGATTCCCTCAAAATTCTGGACCATCCACTCTTCAAGTGGGCCATATACCTCCCTCAAATCTCCATGATTGGAGGGCTTCTATGTTGAATCACAATATGCTGATGCCACTCTGGCGTTGTGTTTGCCCAAGTGGATTTAAAATGATTTGGGTTGGTTTTGGCTTGTTATCCAAACAAGCCTAAGCTCCAATCATAGATACAGCCAGTGTTTGAAATATCGGTATCCCGTTACATGTCGCTCCCTTGGGATATGGATATGTATCGGTTATCGCATGGGATATGTTGGTTGTATCGCGTAATGTATCGTTGTTGTTGGAAAAATGGGGAAACATTGGGAAATTGGTCAAAATTTTCAATGAAACTTCAATGATTGTTAAAAAAGACATCAATTCACACCAAAAATTATAAAAAAACAAGTGCACATAATAGGTTTTCTTTGTATGGGGTCCTAATATATACGCTATCTAATTGAATTGATGCAGGTATATTCAAAGTCTATTTATATAATTTATAAATGAAAGAAAACATATAGAAACACAAGCAATACGTTCAAAAGCAAAAGAAGAATCACTAGATCAGGTTACATACATGTTTGATTTTATGTTTGGACCCAAAGATTGCAACTGATTTGCGAGAAATTGAAAAAAATTGTTTTTTTTTTTTTTTTTTTCAATTTTTTGCAACTCGTCCGATTTCCTCCAAATCATGAAATCGAAGCTCCCAATCTATGATTTTTCATGCAAAACATGAAAAATCATGGATTTGTAACAATTTGACACTCATTTAACATAATTTATATTAAACAAAGGGATCGAAAATCGAAAATGCTCACCAGATCGAACATGTGGGATATCTCTCATTACTTGTGCGTTTTGTATCGCACAGGTGGGATACAAGATATATCGTGGGATACATGGGCGGATAACGTTTATGTTTAAAACAATGGATGCAACTAATGTTGTCATAATTGTTATTGTATCACAAATCATAATGGGGGTTGAATCATATTGACTCATGTCATAAATCATAAGATTATCCAATTTTCTTAAAAATTTGAAAGAAGTATGAAAAGTTATAAATAAATAAGAGATAAAAGAACCCATCAATTATCCATTTTCCATCAATATGCACCAAGAAAAGTAACATATAATGGTTTTATCCTTAAAGAACTTGTATAACAGGTATATATGTGTCGGTAACTCATAATAAAGTTTAAATCGCTACACTCATTACCATTTCTAAGTATTTTTAGTATAATCTCAAAAAGAAAAAATAACTAGAAAAGTATTGCCTCTTCATGCACTCCCCTCCCCCCCCCACTCTTGCCATTGGAAGTTGTGCCATCATCATCATCATCATCATCTATGTCAGCCTGATAAGCAGTATTTTCTTTCCACTTCATAATTTGCTGAAACAAATTCTTCTTCCTATGTAAGGCATTATATAATAGGCAGCCAAAATCTTGATCGGCAACACTTTGTCACAAGCTTTCTTTCCTTTGAGAATCTTTGCAAATGAACTCTATTGCAATGTCTTTGATACAAATAGTGATTTAAAACGACCTTCCATTCTTAGATACTCTTCAAAGTGAGGAGACGTGTGTCACATCATGTCAGAGCGGGTCTCTTGAGATCATTGTCTATTCTTTTTCTCATTAAATTTATGAACCATACATGCTTATAAATATACATTGTGATCTCCCTTCTGCCATGGCCTCCTCATTGAGTGGAATCTTTCCTACATTGGCATGCATAAGGTCAATTCAGTAAGCTACACACGGTGACCAAAATAATTTCTTTCATTTTTCCATTAGCATTTGACCAGCCTTGTCATAGGACAATGCATTGTCTGTGATTAGTTGGCAAGGTGTTCCATAACGGCCACCGTTGTTGCTGTTACGGCACGAGCCATAATGGTCATTAGGGCTCCTATAACGGCCATTATGCCCCCCCTTTTTTTTTGGGGGAAAAAAGTAAAAAAAAAAAAGCTTGTATCATCCCCATAGTGGACCATTATGGCTGCTATGGGTTCCATATCAGCTGTTATGGGTCTTTTTTTCATAACCGTTATGACCCCATAACACGTAACGGCTGGCACCGTTACCATTATATAATGACCGTTACGGCACACCTTGTCACTTAGCACATTATCCTCCTATTCTTCAACTACTAAATCAAGAAGTTCAAAGAAAATTTCTGCATTCTTGTAGATGTCTGATGTATCAACAGATAGCAAAAACTATACCACCAGTACTATTTACCAAAACATTAGTAATAGACCTATTTACCCCTTCGGTCCATCCAATGGATATGATGGTACATCCTGTTTTCACCCACTCCTTATATGTTTCCCAGGTCTTCTCAATTTCATACACTTCCATCTTTAAATGTTTATACCTTCATGAAAGCTTGAAAGCTTCAACCCAGGTTCGAAAGATGCGACTTCCGTCATAGCAATGGTAAATGTTTTAACATATTAAATGGAAGAGCATTTGCATAAAGAAACCTAGAAATTGAAAGATAAAGACTTCCTCTATCCCCCTTCTTCCAATTTTGCTTTAGAGTGGATTGCTTTCTTTTTCATCCACCTTCCCTACTTATAAAATCATTCATTAACTTCTTTCTTTGCCTCTGCCGCATTCTTCATTTTCACTCTCACCAATTGGTATGCTTGGAATCCATCAATTGTCATGCATAGCTTCTTCTTTTGTTGTTTCTCTTTATCAAGACATTCGACAAATTAAACTTTTCTGACAAATCCTCACTTACTTGGAGACATGCTGCAACATTTTTCTTTGTTTGGCTTCAGTGATGTTTCATTTGAAACACACCTCTCCAATATGACTTTCCAGAAAATTACATCAAAGATTGAGGTTGTTGTGCTCACTTACTTTAGAGGAAGTCTCATGTAACATCATCAACATCTTTTTTTCTTTTTTTTTTTCTGTTTTTGAAAGATAATCTTATTACCATCTTTCACCTTCAACATCTTGAAAACCAAACCCATAAGATCCAAAAGAATGCCTGAAAAGAAAAACACAAAGAAATGAAAAGGTGTAAAGGATTTTCTAGGAAATTTCTTTGAAAATCAAATAAAGCCAAAAGAAAAGATTTCTTAAATATTATACGTGCTTTTGTACCTTTATTGTGTAGAAATATGTGGGGAGAATGCTGTTTGATTCCATTGGGAGATGAGAAAGATATCTTGAATTCTTTACTCTAGGTTTATGGATATTCAAAAACCCAAATCATTCCCTTTTCTCTCAAAACTTGTTAGAAACAAAAAGGTAAAGCAATATTGTATGAGGGTGAGGCCTTACGTGCTTTTGAAAAAAAAAAAAGGATGAAAAATACTAATTTTTATTATTATCTAAATTTGCATCACCATCGAATTTTATTTGTCCTTATAATTCATACAATGTGTATATGATTTTTGGGATTTGCCATTTGAACATACAATTCATATCATGCAACCTACAACACCATATGAATTGTCTGATTCATATTGTAAATAGTGCAATTATGATAACACCTGATAGAACTGATTTTCATTGTCTTCTATATCTTGTTTATGTTTTATGAATTGCGGAACCTTTGTAATTATGACCTTTTAATTCATTCTATGGAACCAATTTGATTTGGTTTCTTTTTCATTGTGGTGTGTTGTAAAGGCCCTTACGTAAAGGTAACTGTGGCAGTCGTTATGTAAATGTAACGATGGCAACCGTTACACGTTAAAAGGTCGTAAAGGTTGTAACAACCATTATGGAAAAAAAATGACCTGTAAAGGCCATTATAGCCCCCGTAACGGCCCATTAATAGCCATTATGGAAAAAAAAGAAGACCTGTAAAGGCTGTTACAGCCCTCGTAATGACCCACTAAACCCAACCCCCGCCCCCCAAGAAAAAAACAGTCCATTACGATGCCGATACAGGTCTTTTGGGTTTTTTGTTTTTCAATAAAAAGAGAGAGATTGTAACAGCCGTTACAACCCCCATAATGGCCGTTACACCCCATATCATAAAGGTAATGGTGGTGGCCGTTACAGCCACCATTACCGTTATGGAATACCTTGCTTTTCATCCCTTTAAATAATATGCTCCATATGACATCCTTTATTTTTTGTTCTTGTTGTTACTGTTTCAGGAATTTCATTTGTCTCAGACTTATCATGAAGGACTTCTTCAGCTACAAGCTAAAGAATATACAAAGGCCCGTGAGCTTTTGGAATCTGTCCTAAAAGATCCTCTCATATCAAGTGCGCAGGTATGTACTAATGGCCCCATGACAAGCTTTCTTTGCGGGATCATTGTTTCAGTTCCTTACTTTCTTAATGATGCATGTTTCTCTATAGGTGGATGGTAATGCTAGTGATGGTCATTTATTACAGCTCAGGTTTGGGGTTACTCCAGCACTTGCTTCTTTAATTTTGTTGCTATTTTCACAGTTCTTTCCACCTTTTTTTTTTTTTTTTTCCCTTTGGGTTCTTTTTGGACCTTTTACACCTTATATTGCTTGCCCAAAAGGTAATATATTTTTCTATTGAATTTTGCCTAGATTGTTGTACATTGCTTTTTGTAACTTCTGCATTTAGTTATCTAATTTAATACTGTCAAATTGCTTACTTTAGATGGATTGCACGGTAGATATTGCATACGATACTTTGTATAGCAGATAGGTTCTCTTAATAAGATATGTATTGAAAATCTCAATGCAGTAATGCACCCAACATTCCACCCTAATCAAAATAAATGGTCGCCTATTAGTGACTTTAATGTGTTACCTTGGCCCAC
The DNA here is from genome assembly GCA_037074715.1 of Magnolia kwangsiensis. NCBI lineage: Eukaryota > Viridiplantae > Streptophyta > Magnoliopsida > Magnoliales > Magnoliaceae > Magnolia > Magnolia kwangsiensis. Next base: position 15,051,241 of record CM073571.1, read on the forward strand.
TTTAGAATTGTTATTTTCTACTGAGTATATGTTGTACACCAATGAGATGAATTTAAAAATAGGTCAAATATAATAAATAGTGGAAAAAAGGAAAAAAAAATATTTAAAAAATACCTAAAAGCCACTTTAGAATTGTTATTTTCTACTGAGTATATGTTGTACACCAATGAGATGAATTATACAAGAAAACTTTCTTTCTTCTAACAGAACCTAATAAACTATTAAAATAATAGAGTTGCAGAATCGTAATTCTATGTGTATCGGATGAATAATCTTTTAGGTATTTTAAATTTTTTTTTTCCCCTTTTTTCCACTATTTATTATATTTGACCTATTTTTAAATTAAAAAATAGAAGTATTGTATAGCTTATGCTACACGCTACGTATATATGCTACACGCTATAGAGGGTTGAATGCTACGCATCACGTTACCGCTATTTAAAACACTGATATATACATAGATATATCTATGAATATGTGTGTGTGTGCGCGGGTGGAGAGTAATCGCCTCTTACGCACTGTACTGTAGGAGACCATTCTGCACTCGGGCTGGCCTATTGCAACAGGGTGGCCCATTGGTGATGTGTTTGTGAAATCAACTCCGACCATCAGGTCCATGATGAAAATTTAGCCATAGAGCAAAGATATAAGAAGGATTCCTAATTTAAGTGGGCCACACTAAGAGAAACAGTGGGAAAAAAGACACCTGCTATTGAATTTTTTACAAGGCCCACCATGATGGTTTAAGTGAAATTCACTCCAACCATTAGTTGCCTACTAATAATACATACATGGGGACCAAAATTTAGGCCCATATGTGATTTATGTGTGGCCCATACCATGCGCAACTGTTTGGATGGTGGGCGTCCCCTGTACTGTTTCCACTCATATGGTCCACCTGACTTATGGATGAGGGTGAGTTTCGAGCTCTATGGACAAATTATTGTCACACACCTAATGATCTGAGTGGATTTCACATACATATCAAGACAGGTCCACCCCTATTCACATGTTGGGCAGGACTGGCAGGACATGTAATGCATGCTGACACTGCCAGTAGCCACTTTCCTACTGGTTGGTGCTCGTTGGTCCTACAATGATGTATGTGTTTTATCCATGCTGTCCATCCATTTTTCCAACTCATTTTATGACATGATTTTTTTTTTTTTTTAAATGAGGCAGATCCAAATCTCAAGTAAACCACACCACAAAAAACAAGGGTGATTGACCGCCCATTGTTAAAAACTTTCTAGGGTCCACTATGATGTTTGTGTGTCATCCAACCTATTGATTGGGTCATACAGACCTTGATGAAGGGAAAAAACAAATATCAGCTTGATGTAAAAGTTTTGTGGCCCGCATGAAATTTTTATTGGTGGGCATTCAATCACCGCTACGTCCTAGGGTGTGGTCCACTTGAGGTTTGAATATGCCTCATTTTAGGGCTCATGCCACAAAATGATTTAGCAAAATGGATGGACAACCTAGATAAAACAAATGCATTATAGTAGGGCCCATGGAGCACTTCAGCACACACCAGCGGTGAGGTTGCTGCTGTCGGGTCTGCATGCAAACCAAGGACGGAGTGGGGTGGGCCTACCTTAACGTGTATGTGAAATCCACTTGGATCATTAGGTGTGTGACAAAAATTTATTCTTAGGGCTTGAAACTCACCTGCATCCATAATTCAGGTGGGCCATATGAGTGGAAACAGTGCAGGAAAATGCCCACCATCCAAACTGTTTCACTTGGTATGGGCCACATAAATCAAGTACGAGCCTAAATTTTGGTCCCCATGCATGTATTATTAAGAGGTAGCTAATGGTTGGAGTGAATTTCACATAAACATCAGTGGGCCCTATAAAAATTCAATGGTAGGCATCCCCTTCTTCCACTGTTTCTCTTGGTGTGGCCCACTTAAATCACGAATCCTTCTGATCTTTTTTGCCCTATCGCTAAATTGCCATCACAGACCTAATGGTCGTGGAGTTATTTCATAAATACATCACTGGTGGGCCCACCCCCAGCCCACCCTATCGAAGTAGGCTAGTCGGTGTGGAAAAAGGTCTCCTGCGGTACAATGCGTAGGAGACCAATACTCTTTGTGTGTGTGTGTGTGTGTGTTGATTATTCTATGAAAGGAATGGGATTTCCTTAGCCACATGCATGTAAGAGAGTGCATTTACACACTGGCCACTCTAATTCATCCATTAGGTGGGCCTGACCACATAAACACTCTTATTTGACTTGAAACCTAGACTCAAAGATGTGATGGGTACCCAAGCCCGATCAGGTACAGGTCCAAGTCTTCAAGAATGAGACACGAACCTAGCAAGACCCACCTAGTTAGCCTGAGTACGAGTACTATAATACTCAATCCAAACCCATCCCATCCCATTGATAGCCCTAAAATTCAGGCCCATCAAGCAGGCCACACCATCCAAGGTATCCCATAACAATAACCATGGCTGTAACAGCCACCGGTGTTACCATTACAATACGGGTCTTAATGGCTGTTACATTTTTTTTTTTTGAGAAACTATTTCAGCATCTCTCAAAAAAAAAAAAAAGAAAAAAAAAAAAAAGAAGAATAAGAAGAAGAAAACTATTTTGGCCCCATAATACTGTTATGGCCATTATAGGACTGTTACGGGTCAAGTTTTCCATAACGGCCATTATGGCACCATAACACATAATGGTTACCACTGTTAACCGTCATGTACAATTATGTAACGGTAACGGTGGTAACCATTATGTAATTGTTTTGGAATACCTTGACACCGAAATTTATGGACAGAAATTTGGTGGGATTAGTTGCATGATCCTTCTAGCTAGGGGTTGCTCCCACTTCAAATTGTGGTTCTCACTCACACACACATTCCCGCAACCTAGCTGTTTGTACTTGCCAGTGGTTTGAAACTGATGCTTCCCCACTCCCGCACTCAAATCTATTGCTGCTTCGCTTCAGGCTTCATGCAACTATAGGCAGTAAAGATGGGGCAGCTAGCTGTAGGTACTAGGTGATCAGCTCACAATGTTTACTTGTTTCTGCTTAATAAATGCAGGTTTGTTAATCATACTTATCACACCCTTTTAGTGCACATTGTAATAATCCTTTGAGTGCATTTGTCTTAATTTTTTTGCTTAATATGATTAATTGGTTCAATTTCAGAACTCACATCTTTTCCACAGGTTTTTGGCATTGAAGAATCTTTCTACTGTTTTCCTTCAACAAGGTTCTATGCATTATGAGAATGCTCTGAGTTGCTATCTTCAAGCCGTGGAGATTGATGCTAAAGACTCAGTTGTCTGGAATCAGTTGGGAACTTTGTCATGTACCATGGGCTTATTCAGTATTTCACGGTGGGCATTTGAGCAAGGGCTTTTCTGCAGCCCCAACAATTGTAAGCACTTTAATGAGTTTTTTTTTTCCTTTCTGTTCTTTGGATGATTTCTCATACTTCATATTTCACCAGCATACACATTTGTGCTGGTTCTTTCTTGGTGTCATTCTATTGGATAATCTCTTCAATTTCTGTTGTTTTGGCATGGCTAGCATACTTTTCCATGACACTGAAACAAGTTTGCTGTTTTGAATTTTCAATGCAGGGAACTGCATGGAGAAACTCTTGGAAGTACTGATTGCTATTGGTGATGAGGTTGCATGTCTCTCTGTTGCAGAGTTAATACTAAGGCACTGGCCATCACATTCTCGTGCCTTGCATGTCAAAAGCACCATTGAGGAGTCTGAACCCATCCCTTTTGTGCCACGTGGTATTGATAAACTGGAGCCAAAGCATGTCCGACTTAAGTTTCCTGACAAGAGAAAATCAACAGATGATAATATGGATGAGAACATTGCGTTGAAAAGGCGTAACCAGAACATAGAACTGCATCTAGCAGAAACTTCGTGGGCAGCTATCATAGATGGGGTCATAAGCATCTTACTTTCTGCAAGCGGGAGGAGTTCTGAGCCAGGGGTTGGACGTAATCAAGATGAACCAATGATTGATAAGTTAAGTTGTGGACTTGCAAAGGTTCTGGTTGGAAGTGCATGCAAACATGGAGACAGCATTGAACCTACAACATCAGAAAGCGGACGTGATTTTACAAAGTTAGACAGGTACAGTGATATCAGAATAAGTATACACTTGCCTTCCAGTTTGGAAATCGTCATGGACTCCGAGGAAGGGACAGCAGTGAGTACTATTCCAGTTGGTGAAAACACTTCTCTCAATGATTTTGGCTCGGAAAAATCAAATACGCCTAAAGAAAAGGAAGCCTGCGCGGATGAAGAACATCCTCAAGAAAGACGAAGTACACGTCTCGAGAGGCTTAGAAATCGAAAACCCGGAAAAGAAGAATTAGACTTTGCAAGTAGTAAGGATCTGGCCAAAGTTGTATTTCAATTGCTAGAACCTTTTGTTATTGGTAGGCCAGGGGCAAAGGATTCAGAGTGCGGTGGAAGTTATTCAGTTCCTGGTCCAGATGTGGTGGCAAGTTTATCTGATCTTGAACATAATGATGTTGTGAGGTTTATAAAGGAGGCTTCAAACAATTACGGTGCTTACCATATAGGTCATCTGCTTTTAGAAGAGATTGCACACAGAAATCTTCCATACCAGGAAAGCTTTGTTAAATTCCTGGAGTTAGAGAAGCTGACAAGACATTGGGGCCAGGATAGGACCACCGAGTGTAACCTTTTTCTTGCAGAACTGTACTATGACTTTGGATCACATCCTGCCAATGAATCCAAACGTTCGCAATTCTTCTCTGAGGCATCTTATCATCTTTGTAAAGTGATTGAGTTGGTAGCTTTAGAATACCCTGCTTACTTTACTGGTGCACTGGATCGTGAAAGTGGTTCAGGTATATTAGCCCTGGAGGATTCTGGTCAGCAAGAACCTGCTGTTCCCAATTCACACTTGACCAATAAAAGACCCTTTTGGACCCGCTTTTTTTGGTTAAGTGGCCGCTTGTCAATCTTCTCTGGTGACAAAGCAAAAGCTTATGAAGAATTTTGCATTTCTTTATCGCTTTTCAGTAACAGCAGAAAGGAGAACGATCCTCTGTATTTAGTCCCTCTACCCCATTGCAAGCTTGTGAAAGGGTTAGATGTTGAAAGAGTAATGCATGAAATCCATCTATTAGAAGTTGATTCGTTATTGAGAAAAAAGACTGGTGAGATGATTGAGAAAGGAATGTACTTGGAGTGTGTAAACTTGCTTGCTCCACTCCTGCTCTCCACTAAGGATATTTACCTTGACTTGTTATCTGGTGCCTATAAAGAAGGCAAAGGAGTTAAATTGGTTGAATTATTGGCCTTGGATGTTTTAATCTCAGCTTGTGAAGAAACAAAACCCATGGAGCTTGAAGTTTATTTAAGTTGTCACCGACGGAAACTACAAATACTTACTGTTGCGGCTGGTATGGTGGAATTACCAGCCTCACATAAAGCCCCCAGCAAAAGTTCAATGTCAAAAACAGCTGGTTCTTCTGAATTTGAATCTGTAGATAACATGGCCAAGCACTGGAATCACTTGATTGCAGAGGAAGTTAAGGCAATATCTCAGTGTGCATCCCAAGTTAAGAACTACATTGATCAAAGTGACACTTCTGTAAGTTGACTTTTTTTTTTTTTCTCTCTTAAATGTTTCACCTTTCTATGAATCTAGTACGCTAGATTATGAGAGAAGTGAAGCACCACTCTGTTAGAGAGAGTATAGGGATCAGAATCAGCAATCATAAACACACTTGGTATGTCAAAATATAGATCAATCACAAATCGATGGTTCTTTATGCAATTATGTTAAACAGTGTAAATATGTTTGTAAGCGTTGATCACTAGGCATGCATGTACGACATTGATAGCCTCATCTGTTGGATAACTCAAATGCCTAGTTTGTATCTTTAAACTCACATTACTGAATGGATTTAATTGATGTTTATATTCTTCAATTTGGGTCCTTACTCTTACTCTAGTGGTAGACTTTGAGGAGTTTCAACACCTGGTCGAGGGTTCAAGTACCCATAGGTGGTGAAATCCCACCATGGCGTGAGTGTGTGGTGGTGTGTGTGCATGTGTAATAAAAATAAATAAAAAATTCTTCAATTCATGCGCTCTTCCTAAACTCTTTAATATTATCAAGTAGAAAGATCCTAGATGTCACTGAATATACAATCATAGATTGGTGGTAAACATTCAGTCAGGACGCAATGGAGGCTCTGTGTGTTCAAGTCTTGATTTGGTTGTTGTTACACCATGTCACTTAAGTGTTAACACTTCCAACCTAAGGAGCAGTGGAAAATCTTATATTATTGAAGTGTAGGAAATGTTACACTTGCATGCACACACTTACTTTATTTTCCCACCAGATGGCAGGTAGCTGAGTTTGTGATGAACTGGCACCTTTCAGAAAAGTTATGAGAAAAGATTGGGCATCTTCTTAAGAAATCATTGCTTGTTGGAAATTTCCTTACATGCCTATTAGATATTATTGCAGTTCTTATTCCTTGTTATTCTTTTGTACTCAAAACTTCCTTTTTCTATTTCCTTATGGTAGTTGCTTTTCTTTTTAACTGGTTTGCAACTAGTGAATTAGGATTGAGTTTCAAACATGAAAGAATTTTGAGGAACTAGTCAACTATCCTGAACACAGAATAAGCAGAACCACAGCCTGACCTGTGAAAGTCAGTCTGTGAATAAAATTCATATTTCTTGTTGAGTGAATAGATTTGGTATAATAAAATTCATTCTGCCTATTGTATGCCCAATATTTATGTGCCTCTCAAATATCCAGTCACTAACTTAACCTAGTCTCAGTACTTTTAATGTTTATCTTAGAGCAGATCTCTATGCAGGTGCATGCTTTGATTTCAAAGCATGTTTTCACTTTGCATCCGTAGTTTATGCATGCAATATGCCTTTTAATCTGAGATGGTAGCTGAAAAGACTAATACTAGTGATGTGATTTCATGCTTGCAGGATGGTTTCAGTGTTCCGGTAAGCATTGTTGGTGATATTCAATCTCTGATACTGACAGTTATGTGTAATATCGTGGGAATATTCCTGTACCAGAAATCTTCTGGTCTAGGAAGTGGGAATCAAGCTGAAGTGGAAAGCCGATGCTTTGTTGATGCAGCCATCGCATTCTGCAAGCTTCAACATCTCAACCCAGCTATCCCTATCAAATCTCAGGTGAGTTGATGTGATTCTCACTTGGGCTATGTTTCCTTCTTCTTTTTTGCATTGAAAAATTCTGATTTACTGTTTAAATATGTGTTTCCCACGGATTTTGCTATCAGGTTGAACTAATTGTGGCAATTCATGAACTTCTTGCTGAACATGGGCTCTGCTGTGCTGGCAAAGATAGTGAAGGGGAAGAAGGGACATTTCTCAAGCTTGCGATAAAGCATCTTTTTGCTTTAGATATGAAACTGAAATCAAGTTTTCAGTCTTCAAACAGAGAGTTGGAATCAAAGCAAAGTGATGACTTTTATTCCCATGATAACCATGTAAAAGAATCTCTTACTGGATCAAAGCTAGACACTTCTCTGGATGCAGAGAACAGTACAGTTGAAAAGGAGGAAGCTGGAGTTCTTGAAAAGGATGGTCCAGGAGAAATGACTCCTGAGGTCCCCTCCGCTCATGAAGCTCTAGATAAGGACAAGGAGGGAGTAGAAATTGGAAATAAGGCTCATATGAAAGAGAAAAAAGAAGAAAAAAGAAGCAGTGAAGTTGTCGAATGTGAGCACCATAATATCGATGTTGAAACTGAGAAGGTGGAGTTGGGAATAGAAAATGCCTTGGATCAGAGCTTTTTCTGTTTATATGGTTTAAATCTCAAATGTGGTCCAGATTCTTCTGATGATGATCTAGCTGTACACAGAAACACTAGTCGTGGAGATTATCAAACTAAGGAACAATGTGCTGATGTGTTTCAGTATGTTTTACCTTATGCAAGGGCTTCATCTGTAAGTAACCATTCCTGTTTGGCCTTGCCTTTTTTATCTTATATATATATATATATATATATATATATATATATATATATCTCAACAATTCGATGCTGCATACTAGAAAAATCTCAACATTATTGTAAACTTTCTAATCTTAATGGTTACTTAACATTCGCATTATGTCAGAGAGCTGGGTTGATTAAACTTCGAAGAGTATTAAGAGCTATACGTAGACACTTCCCACAACCACCAGAAGATATTCTGAAAGAAAATTCGATTGATAAGTTCCTAGATAATCCTGATTTGTGCGAGGATAAGCTCTGTGAAATGGCTGGGTCTGATGGAAATACAGACTCTATCATCAATATAATATTTCCTAATGGAAGAAGCCTCAAGACTTGCAAGACATCATCAGCAAACAGGCATGTTCTACACAGTTTCTTTACTTCGTTCTTAATTCGTTCATTTTGCTTCAAACCACGAACTTCAGATTCTATTCTTAGAAACCTAACATCATCTGCTTGATGTGTTAAAATATTTGATTGCAGCTCTGAACCATATTTGGAGGTTTATGGCAACTTGTATTATCTTATAGCCCAGGCCGAAGAAATGAGTGCAACTGACAAATGGCCTGGCTTTGTACTTACCAAGGAAGGGGAAGAGTTTGTTGAGCAAAATGCAAACCTCTTCAAATATGATTTACTGTACAATCCCCTGCGCTTTGAGAGCTGGCAGCGGCTTGCAAACATTTATGATGAGGTGAGATTGAATCCTGGAAGAAGTCTAACCAGAACCTATTTCTGGGGCACTTCTCGTCATCTCTGGTCATGATCTTCATCCTTTTATTTCATAACAGGAGGTGGACTTGTTGCTGAATGATGGCAGTAAGCACACAAATGTTGTGGAATGGAGAAAGGATGCTACTTTACCTCAGAGAGTTGAAATCAGTCGAAGAAGGAGTCGACGATGTTTATTAGTTAGTTTGGCTCTCGCAAAGAATTCCATTCAGCAGGTTTCACTCTTAAGTCTTACCACATGGCATATTTGTAGGACCAACTGTTTTTTTTTTTTTTTTCAGTAGTTAATTTCTTACCAGTCTTAGTCTGATTTATTGCATGTAGTTGTTTTCCTTTTTGATGATATTGTTTGCTTCCAGAGCCAGATACATGAGTTATTAGCACTGGTGTATTACGATAGCCTTCAGAATGTCGTACCATTTTATGATCAGCGATCAGTTATACCAACAAAGGATACAGCCTGGATGACACTTTGTCGGAATTCAATGGAACACTTCAAGAAGGCTTTTCAGCACAAGTACTACAACTTGTCCCAATGAACACTTGCATTCTTTGTCAAGTTACCACATGCAAATATGACCAGCATGTTTAATGTTCTTTTCTTCTACTTTTTTTAATTGTAGACCGGATTGGTCACACGCATTCTATTTGGGGAAACTTTGTGAAAAGCTGGGATATTCATACGAGAAGGCTTTTTCATATTATAGTAAAGCTGTCACCATGAACCCGTCTGCTGTAGATCCTGTGTATAGGATGCATGCGTCACGTTTGAAGTTACTTTATACATGTGGAAAGCAGAATTCTGCGTCTCTCCAGGTTAGTACTCTATACATTCTTTTATCTGATCATATGTTGATCATTGTGTTCCATATCTTTCTCGCAGAACAATTTCAATGATAGAAGGGTCCACTCAATCATCCATCTGTTTCCTTCATGATTTTCATTTATAAGTATGTTTTTCAGTGCCATATAGAAGGCTTTTGACTATGGTTGTCTGTAATTTTGTTGTGCCTTTGCAGGCTTTTCTGTCACTACATGCAGTAGGAATGAACTGTTTGCAAATTCCTTTGTCGGTAGCACAGAATAGTTGTGCTACGGTGAAGCATGGGGCCAGCATGACCATGTTGACATGTGACTGGAGTTGGTAATCATGATTGTGCAGCCAACTACTCAAGCATGACCCTTTGTGTGTGTAGCTGCTTTGTCGGTTCCCAGTGATTACCCCTCCATGACCCTACTTTGCTTGCCCACCCTTTGGATTTGCGTAGGATCATTATTATCATTTATACCTATCCTAACTAATTGGGGTTGGCTTCTTTTTTTTTTCCCGATTGTTCGTATTCATATTCGAAATTGTGGCATAAGTTTGATGCTAGCTACCAACCTGACATAACCCTCATTTACCCGGGCTTGGGACCCGCAATGAGAGCACAACTCCCACAGGCACAATGTAATAGACTATTACATAGATTGTTTACAATCAAGCGCTATCTAATAGTCTATTACATAGGTTGATTACAATCAGCAAGTTAGTTAAAAGATTTAAAATAAACACAAATGATGGCCAACTATTCGGGGTGCTTCTTGGTAAAATCCTTTTTTTTTTTTTGAGAGAGAGAGATAATAGCAAAATTCATTAGGCACAAAAAGGCCGAAACAGGAAACTACAAAAACAAAAGAGAGGAGCCGTTGAGATAGCCGGCCTCACTCCTTAGCAGAAAAAAGAAAAATTACAAGAAGAAAGATTAACTACATTGGACGCCCACTCAAAGATAAGATGATGAACCCTTCTAACAACAACTTCCACAGGATTCGAAATATCATGGAAACATCTATTATTCCTCTCTTCCCAAATAGCCCGCTACACAGTGAGGAGAGACATTCTCCAAACGACTCTACTATCCTTGCCCAAAGCCACACCATGCCAGGCAGCTAGCAAATGATTCGTGGAACCTGGAGAAGACCACTTCATCTGAAAGGAGGACAAAAGGGCTGACCAAGCCTTTTGAAAGAACAAGCAATGGATGAAAAGATGATCAATCGTTTCTTCATTAGCCAAACAACAGAGGCAGATATTGGGGAGGATCATCCCTCTCTTCCTAAGATTATCCACCGTAAGGACTTTCTTTCTACCAACAAGCCACCCAAACACCAAAATCTTCGGCGGAGCTTTATACTTCCACACCCTTCCTATCATAGCATTGACCACACACGCAGACCTTTTTCCCAAACTCGGTAAAATCCTTTTACTCACTTATTCATAAGAATGTCATCCATGATGAGGGTGGGGCAACTTGTTTTGTGTGGCGTTATGAGGCTTCTCCCAAGTTTGCGACTCTTGGGTGGCTCATGGGTAGAAATCGCGTATTGACCATTGATAACCTCCACAAAATGGGCATGGTGCCCAATATTTGCATGTTGTGCATGCATGATGAAGAAACAACGGATCACCTCTTCGCGCATTGCCCATTTGCAGGGTCGATTTGGGCAGATTTCTTGAGCTGCTTTAGCATCTTTTGGACCTCACCGGGAAGTGTCTCTTCCTTTTTGCACGCTTGGCATGGGGTGAGGATCGGATCCGCCAAATCGAGACTTTGGCGGTAACCTTTGCTTGCCGCTTGGTGGGTAATTTGGGAAGAGAGGAATGCTAGATGCTTTTCTAATGTTAGCAATTTGGAAGCTCATGTTGCTAAAAGGGTGAGATCACTAGTTATTGAATGGGCTTCTTGTGTTTCCAAATTGAAGGATTGTAATCTTGAGTTTCTTGGGTAGAGGTTGGGCCGCCCCTTCGGCGCCCCTTTGTAGTTTTTTTCTTGTTTAATAAAATTTTTGTTATCTTTCAAAAAAGAAAAAAAGAACACAAATGTACCAGAAAATAGAATCACTGGTTCTCTACTAAAAAAAAATCAATTAATCACCATCAGAAGTTCATTAGTCGCATTTGCAAGACACAAGCTACATGACAGTGACAAAATTCTTTTTTCAGTTTTCATTACAAGAATTCTTTTTTATTTTTTATTGTTCCTCTTCTCATGTTTAACATACTAAGGTATCAATTCAAACAAAATTCATATAAACGAAAGACCATTTCATCATGGGATAGCATATCAAGTGAAGATCTAGGTCCCTAGTATTATTAGTTGCTCAAGTATTATTGTCATTCTCTTACAATTTGCTTTTCCCCTCACTTCATTTCAAATGCTGATTTTTTTTTTCTTGGTCCGTTGCAATCAAATCTTCAATTGCTTGTAACTGTTGATGAATCTATCAATTCATGATTTATGTATTTTTCAATTTAGTTTTGCCATTTCCAATATGTTTAGTTGATGAATTTACTTTTCTAGGGAATTTATCTTGATTACTCTGTATTTGTCAGGTCATCACTGCATATTCCTTTAGTGAAGCAACAAAAGAGACCATCCAGAGTATGTTTGGTTGGACATCTCAGGATCTTATGCAGTTGCCAATGGATGTTGAGGATAGGAATCTGTTAGCTGATTCTGAGAAGGGGAGAGAGTCTCCAGAACCTCATAAATTAGCAGAGGCCTGGCACACCCTTTATAATGATTGTCTGTCTGCCCTTGAAGTCTGTGTGGAAGGCGAACTCAAACACTTCCACAAGGCAAGGTACATGCTTGCCCAAGGACTCTACAAGAGGGGCGAGAGTGGGGACTTGGAAAGGGCAAAGGACGAACTGTCATTTTGCTTCAAGTCGTCTCGGTCTTCCTTTACAATAAATATGTGGGAGATCGATGGGATGGTAAAAAAGGCAAGGTATATAAGGTTTTTGTTCATGTCAAATCTTTCATTATTAAAGGTGTGTTTGGAGATCAGCACAGATGAGATGCGTTCTACCCCAAATCAAATTTGGATGAGAATTGCACTTCAGATTCTTATCCAAGTTGAGATTTGGCTGGAAAATTGAATCCTTGATGCAGTTTCCATAACAGTTCTGTTTTCCTCCCCACCCCAAACAAATGCTGATGGTCATGCTCGAACCGTGGAACCAATCTGATTTGGTGATACTTCCAAACAGACCCTACACTGTACAGTCAGCAAACAGCTTTGTCTAGGTGCTGGTAAAGTAGCTTGTACTATTTAACACTTTGGTACAAACTCAGTTTGCTTTTACCTATTGCCAGGAAGAAAACCCCGGGTCTTGGTGGAAACAAAAAAGGCCTGGAAGTCAGCTTATCAGAAAGTTCTCGGAAATTTATTACTTGTATTCGGAAGTACACCTTGCTTTATCTGAACCTGTTAGAGGAGACTGGGGACTTCTGTACCCTTGAACGAGCTTACACATCTCTTCGAACAGATAAGAGGGTAATGAACATATCAATTATCTAGCATCAGTTCAATGCTGTCGGAATCCCTAGTTCTTAACCTCCATCTTTTTATCAGAGCATTTTCTTTTAATGAAAGTGATTTTTTATTTTTTTATTTTTTTATTTTTTTCTGCTAAACAGATTCACTAACAATTTTATTTTATTTTTTCACGAAGTTCTCCTTGTGCCTGGAAGATATTGTTCCAGTTGCCCTTAGGAGGTATATTCAAGCCCTGACTGTATCTATCTGTCATGCTGAGGCCCTAGGCTCTGGTAGTGTTGAGAATCTGTTAGAGAGGATGTTCAACTTATTCATGGACCATGGGAACTTATGGATGGATTTGAGCAATTTGCCAGAGTTGAAGAGCCCAGAGTTATCAGAGAGCAGCCTTTATAGGTAAAACACACAAATCCAATTTCCCTATGGTTAGAGATATGTCCATATGTGCTTTTGACACGTTTAGTTTCCTTCAGCAGTTACATCCACCAATACATCCAGTCATTGGAGAGGGATGCCAGGTTGGACATGATTGAAGGAATAAATGAGAAGATCCGAAAGCGTTTCAAAAATCCGAAATTATCAAATAGTAACTGTGCCAAAATATGTAAGCATGCTTCTGTTGCTTGGTGCCGATCCATTCTTATTAGTTTGGCCTTGATCACACCATTACCTGCTGAAAACACAAGCGTTCAGGCTCCTTCAACCATAGCTGCTGGTTCAGAACCTGGCCTGCTGCTTTATGTTGATCTGCAAACCAATGACCTATGGAGTTCATCATTTGAAGACCCAGCTCTTCAAAAGGATCTTGAAACGAAATGGAGCCAAGTTCTGTCCACAATGAAGCGTGTCCATATCAAGCAAGCATCAGAAGAAAATATGGAGGCAGCTGCCACTTTACTGAGATGCACCTACAACTTTTACCGAGAGAGCTCATGCGGAACACTTCCATCAGGTATTAACTTGTATACTGTACCATCTCATTTAACAACAGAAGGACCATGCCAACCATCTAAGGACAATGTTGACTACCTTGATTTGAGCGCCCCGAGGAAGCTTCTCTTATGGGCATACACACTGGTGCATGGTCGTTACTCAAACATTCTAGCAGTTGTAAAGCATTGCGAAGAAAATGCGAAGGTGATAATCCTGCAACCTGAGATCCTTTACGAGTTCATGTGAAGGAGAAAGTAGAATTTTTTCCCCTGATTGTTTAGTGTTGTCTGGTGGTTGTTGAGCAATGCAGTCAAGGATCAAAAAAGGCAGTGCAGCATCATCTGCTTTGTCACACACAAGCATAGCTTCTTGTACTCATACAGGTTCTTTAAGTCATGCCCCTTGATTATGCATGTGATTTCCTGTTATTTGCTGCATGTGTTTGCACTTGCATGTACTCATGTGAACCGAAATACAGCGTCAGTTGCAGCTGGTGCTGGGAAAGAGAGAAGTAGTCATGATGAATCTGGCGAAGCTGAGGATAACCAGGCTACTGATGTTCCGTCTGCTTCTATGCATGGAGGCAGCATGCTTGGCTTGAATGCGCTTCCTTCTTCCAGCGAAACCCAGAAAACTCTTTCGGCCATTCCGCCTCTCCATCAGTGCAACAACGCTGATGTAGAAAAGCATGCTCAAGATGGGCCTGAGGGAGAAAAGGATATGGGTTAATATCTATTGCCTGGTACGATCTGGATTAGCTAGTTGACACAAGATTGTCTTCAGCAGTGCCCATGCATCGTCAGGAGGTGGTTGATCCAATATCAAGCCATAATTTTTTGTTGGAATTAGATAGATCATGCATGGAACAGATGTATCTGAGAAACACAAAATGAATCTTGCATAGAAGTGCTGCATGTCTATTGAGGTGAGGTTTTCTACTTTCCATTTCCATCACAATGATCAATCTCCCTTACCATTAATAAGAGTGTATGTTCTCGGATTAGAATTTCTTTTTTCAGATCTAACAAAGAAACATTATTAAAAATCTCAAAAGAGGTAAAAGGGTACTATGCCACCAAAGGCAGAATACATTAGAACAATGATGAGGATTCACTGGCCCTAAACATCTGGCTCCCTCAAAGAGTCCTGTCATCAAATTGCTGACAAATCCACAAGGAGAACAAGTCTCCAATGACTACCCTTCTTCCTTCCCCAATGGACTCCCATGCCTTGAAGAAAGCCCTGACTGATGTGGGCATCACCCACATGATTCCACATAACTTAAGAACCACTGCCATACCATTAACTTAAATGGACAATGCATAAACAAATGCTCCACCAATTCAGCATCTAGAAGACAAAAAATACATACATTTGTTATTATCATTTGCCGGCTCAGTAGGTGGTTTATCATCAAGTGCTTGTCTCTCCCCACAAGCCAGCCAAAGGCCACCACACTAGGAGGCTCTCTGACATGCCCGTATTGCTGTTGTACTCGTAGGAGGAAAACCTCGTGTCTGGCTGTTCTTCTTAAGAAGAGTTATAAAACAATCTAACGGAGGAGTTTCCAGATTTCTTTAGGGTCTACACCTGTGCATCACTTTCTCCAACAATCGGCACATAGCACCTAATCCCATTCTGTATGCTAACAACTTCCTCTGACTTCTCTTGGAATTTAGCAACCACACGGTATGTCTTCTCTATGCAAGAGAAACTCTAGGAGACCATTATGCCTTTTTGTGTAGGCACCCTGCAAAGTGTTCAAATCCCAACTAAACATCCTCCCAAAACCTTGCCCAAGATCCATATGCAGTATTATAATCCACCCCTCTGACAAACTGCTCCAGCCAAAATACTGCTTTCTGTATAGGAAAATGATTTTCTTGAAATGCTATGGCTGCGGTCGTTTGCACTATCCAATGAGTGGCAGACATTAGTTCAGTAAAGTGTGCAAATTACAAGCACCTTCCTATTCAGATTGAGGGAGCAGCTTCCAAATTGCAATTATGTTACTGCCAAGTTGGGTATGAAAGAAACATTACTGCAATTTGAAGGATAGATCCTCATTGTGAATACTGAAGGGATTGCAAAATTTTCTAGTCTAGATCTTGATCAGAGGTATTGTGCAGGTGGGATAGAGCAGTGGCAGATCACAAGCAAGAGTGATTCCTTACAAAGGCTTGGATACATATCCACATCATGCTGAACAATCCTTGCCTTGTAAACTAGTCCATGTAAGTAATCAACCCTTTATTTTTCAGAAGGTTGGGTAGGTTCTGAAGATGTTTGTTATGCCAATGTATTATTCTACATCACGGTAAAGGTTTCATCATAACACTGTAAATTTCCACTTTCTTGTGAATGCATTATCCTTTCATGTGCTTCGTTTCCTTTTTTATAATGATTTCTCCAGTAGGTTAATCAAATTAATCATTGACTTCTTTTCCATTAAGAATTTGCTCAGAGTTCTCATGAGCAATGGCTCAGCATTCTACTTTGGGATTTTGACAAATGACTACCTATTATTATAGAATTCACATCCCGGTTCCCTTCTTTAAAAATGTTTTATTAAGCTACCTCAATAATTTGGTTAATTTTCACTAAGATACCTTCTGTTAGATTTGTCCATAGGAAGTTTAGATTAGGTGGGTTATATTTCGTAAATGACAAAATTGCCCTCTTGTTGAGATTGCCCTCTTGTTCACCTGATCTTATCTTGGGACTGTGACGTAGAGACGATGGATTCCACAACGTGGTTGGTTCTGGTTTGAGGTAATATATGCTAAAGCGTACAATTTCATTGTGCATGTGCATCAACCTTCATTCTCTATCGTAGTATTAAATGACTCCTAAAAACATCCTACTGCCATTCTTTCCCACACGCATGCAGAATCCAAAAGTCAATTGGGCCACAAGATAGAAAACAGTGGGGATGGAAAAACCCACCGTTGAGACCTTCCCAGGCCCACCATGATGTTTATATGCCACTCAAACTATTCATAAATTTATTCCCACTGGGATGGACAAAAAACACAAAATGTAGCCTGTTCCAAAACTTCTATGGCCCCAATGAAGGTTTCAATGGTAGATGTTCAATCCCCACTGTTTCCTGTGGTGGGCCCCACTTGAGTTTTGAATTTGTGTCATTTTTTAGCTCATGTCCTAACATGATCCGGAAAAACTGGTGGATGTCAGGCTGGCATCATAGTGGGTCCCACAGCATTCACATCCACTCAAATACATCCCAACGTACTCCAATTAAAATCTATCAGGACCATGGCCTTTGACTACAGTTTATGTTCACCAATGATCGTGGCCCTGTCTATGATGTTTCTCACTTTGTATGGTGGATAGACTACAAATCAAACCTCTTAATTGGATTACTTCAACCCTTCGAAAATTTGGCTCTTTTGCTTTGATCATGGACAGTCACCATATTCTCTATATAGAAGGATTGAAATATTCAATCTGAGAGTCATTTCAGGAATCCCCAATCCAACGAGAGTCTTATCACATAAATGGTTTGGTGCATCAGATCAAACCCAAATCAAGCGGCTAAAGTCCTGGTGTATCTTATTGCAATATGTCAAGATGTATTCCTGCAAACCTCAAAGCCTATTGCTGCTATCCCACCCACACCATTTCTTTGTCATATATCTCAAGGGGCTGGAATCCTCTACAACACCTGTTTTATGTGGTGCCTAAAACACTCAAGCTCTGTAAGATCATGCTGTTTGTGTCACATCCATCAGGTGTACTCATCAATGATGGGCCTTGGAGCAAAAAATCAGCCAGAGAGAGAACTCGGGTGGGCCACACCACAAGGAATGATGGGGATGGGACACCAACCATAGGTTTGTTTGTGGGGCCACTGTCCTGTGTATCTTTCATCAACTCTGTTCATCAGGCGTGGCTTCAAGGATGAAGGGAAGCTACAAAAATCAGCCTGATCCAAAACTCAGGTGGGTCACGCCATATGAACTTAGAGATTTTAGGGACAATTTTTACATTTTACTATTTCTGTGGCCCATATGAATTTTTTATTGGGATGATCTTTTGTATGTATAGTGAACACAAGTGTTCTCTCCTGATGGACAGGGTAGATTTTACATATAAAATGTGGTGGGCTGCTAACAGCTTGGGTGTTTTAAGCACAGCATAAAAGGTGCTGATACTGTGGTACAGCATTCTTGTTGGGAGGGCAGTTTGGTCATTAGAAAAAATAATCTACTTAATTGAACTGTCGTTAGAGAAATCTAACAGAAGGTGTCTTAACGAAAATTAAAGTAATTAGGTCGCTTAATGAAAACCTTCTTAAGAGAGGTACTGGGATGAAAATGCCACAATAACTAGGTAGTTTATAAAAACCCTTTGTATTTTTATGGGACCTGTAGATTGCAGTTATGGCATCTCTGTAATGCTGTTGACTTGAGCCAAATTCAACTCTCAACTAGGTCCACAATAATGCCCTTTCTTAGCTCACCAAGGGCCTGTTTTGTTGCCACTTAGAAATAAGTTCATCTCATTTTATTTATCATAATTAAGAATTGGTGATTATATATTTTGGCAGGGATTAAAAATATAACCAATAACTAATATAAACTATGATCTCTTATTGTAATTGATATTTAAAGTAAAATGAGATTAACTCATTTTTTAGTGGCAACCAAACAGGCCCTCGTATGTCTAAGCTTATGTAGAACTCTTCGACTACCTGGACTGGAGTGAAACCCAAAGTGCAATGTTAGTTATGGCAATTTTGTAACTAGAAATTGAATATTCACACTTACCTGCTTTCATTTTTTTAGTATTCCTTACACCACAAATTCTGAAAATGTTATTAGTTAGATTTATGATGCTTGTGTTATTTTGGTCTTTTTATTTTTTATTTTTTAATTTTTTTTAGGTAAACTAGGTTCAAACCCAAGACGTCAGTATTGAAATGCGCACACCCCATCTACCACTGAGCTACAGGCTCGAACTGTCTATGATGTTGTTATTTTGGTGTTCAGTGTTTCTAGTCACGTTTAGAAGGATAATCTTTGTCATTTATCAGCTAATTCTTCTGAAGATTAAAAGAGGATATGGTCTGCTTTTAGGCATTAAGACTCGGAGATGTCCCGTGTGACTCGTCCGGGTCAACTCGAACTCAGTTGGACCTGATGTGCTTCAACAAACTGCGATTCAGAATAGAAACTAGGGAGTCACCGTCCAGCGCTGCTGAGTCATGACCCTCGAGTAAGCCCTATAGCTTGTTTCCAATATTCAGCAGCTTGATCAGACCCGGCGCGTTTAAATTCTTGGTGGGAATCATAACTCAGGATCGAACAAGTGGGTCCCAGTTGGCGAGTCTTAAAACCAGGATGGTATTTTCATCTGTTTTTGCTCAACTTGACGTGTTGGAGTTCTAGATTTATAGTCACTATTAGAAGAGTAGAACGTTTTCACTGGTTCAGCATTCCACCTTAAACTTGTGGGGACTTTTTTTTGAAAAGAAAAGTATTAATAACGGGGTGGCTTGCTCTCCCAACATGGAGATCCAAGCGTTCATCGAGAGGGTTTCACTGAGGATGGTTTGCTTGGCAAAACTGTTGTGCCCGAGATCTTTGGTCTCCCTACAAAAATATGTAACACCAGTCCAGATTGTAATACGTGCATCCAATCAGAGAAATACCTTGATTCTCTGGCAGAGTATGATGGATGATAAGCAGGCAGTTAGAATTACTGAGAGATTGCATCTCTTCTATGATTTTCTAAATATTAGATTGTTGGACATTCGTTGGAGGGTTAAAAATGAAAAATATACAATGGTTTTATTCTCAAAAAAAAAAAAAAAAAACCAGTGTCTGCAAATAATTGGATAGTTAGAAACAAAAAAATATATATCTAATAGTCTCATTTCAAAAAACAAGTGACCACATCAGAGGATGTGATTTAAACTGTAACTCTGAGACTGGGTTGTTGCATTTAGTCGGTCCAATTTGAGTTAATATATGCCACGTGTTCCATTTCTATAAATGGTCAAGCAGCCAGAGTATCAGATATAAAGCCTAGATTACCTATAGAAATTAAATTAAATTATTGCGTTGAGCCACTGAGGCTACCTCATGGGCAAGTCTCAAGGGTTATAAATTTTTTTTATAAAATTTATATATCTTTAAAATGCTACAGCCCAGTCTCTGAGTTACAGTTTAAATCATATCCTCTGATGTGGTCACTTGTTTTTTGAAATGAGACTATTAGATATATATTTTTTTGTTTCTAACCATCCAATTATTTGCAGACACTTGTTTTTTCTTTACACCCAGATCCATGGCTCAACTGGCAGGCTGAGTGGAGATACCTCGTTTCATCACTTGAGGTCTTGGTATCGATCCCTAGTGGGGGTGGCTAACATGGAGTGTGTGTACTGACATGGGTGTGTACTAACAAGCTAACCAAAAAAAAAAAAAAAAGTCCCAAGGAGGTGAGCCTTTCAAAAAAACAAAAGCGAAGGAAAAAAATTAACCGGAGAAAAGGAGTGCGAATATGCTGATCTCATGCGCGCGTGTGAGAAAAGATGGTCAATGTCGAATTGTTCTCTCTCTCTCTCTCTCTCTCTCTCTCTCTCTCTCTCTCTCTCTCTCTCGTAGCGTGGTGTGCGGCTCACATCAACCATGCATCAGATCCACCCCTTCCATTCGATGCACCCTTTGATGTTAGGCCAGGGGTTCAAAAATCAGCCTGAATAGAAACAGGTGGGCCACACCACAAGGAACAGTTGGTAGGGAATGTCCAACCGATAAAACTTTCCCCATTTTGTTGGGCCCACTGTATTGTATGCATGCCATCTAATGCGGCACTACCCCGCTAGTATGAAGGGACCCACCAAAGATCAGACCATTCCGAAATGCAGGTGGGTCATACCACCAGGTGAATTTAGCAAAGGCCTTAGGTATGATTTTACATTCCCTGCGTTGTGGCCCACCTAAATTTCAGATGGGCCTCTTTTTTGGGTTTCTTAGATGAGCATGAGAGGGAGAATACCATATTCAGAGACATTACCATCTCTCTTACTCACAAACAGTCAATAATTTCAAGAATTTGTTTGTATCTTTATGTCCATGTCAGCTTGGTCGAGTAAGAGATCTTTTTAGCAAGTTTCTTAACTAGTGCTTTGTTGTCATATTATTATTATTATTTTTTCTTTTATGTAACTCTCTTTCAATTCAGCAATTAATTAGAAAATAGTATTCATTGCTTGTGTTGAACACTCAATGGACATGGACGGGTAGATCAGATGCACAGCTGACGTGGGCCCTGCAGTAGCCTGTTACCATAACAAGTGGTGGTGGAAGCGCACCTTTATTGGACCAACCATCCTACCGATCAAATTGCTTGTTGGGACAAAGCAATAATTTCTGGCTTCTGGCTTCATTTCTGATCAGTTTTTGGGCAGAAAAGCAATCTCATCCCTTATCCTTCTCATTAATTCAACCCCAATGGACGGACCCTTAAAAGAGGAAATATGGGCTTCCGATGCATCAGGATCATACCGGGAATTGTGTCCTGATGCCAATTTGTTCATGTAGGGCCCATATTTCGGGGATCCAACCGTTGATTTGAAGCGACCCACGATGAATAGGTGATGCCTTGAAATCGTCCAGGTTCATTGAGTCAGTGGCCTCCGAATAAACGGCTAGGGAGAAAACATAATAACGGTCCAAAACGGCGTATCAAATTATCCAATCTGGAAACTCTTTGACACAAAATGCATCCACAGCGGTGCCCGTGGTATCAAAGGTCTGGATTACTGAAAAGTGGCCCCGACACCTTATAATTACTCTAGTTAATATCATTTTCCCTCCTATAGTTTTGCTGATAAAAAGGGTAAAAAGTGGAGGGTGGAGAGCCGGCAGCAATGTTCTATTGTTTCTCCTTTTCTTCCTCAGGCCGGAACCACTGCAAAGCTGTATAGGTTAAGCTTAACATACAACGCAGCGAGCGGAGTCCACCGTGATGCAAGCATGACATCCAATCCGTCCATTGGGCGCCCTCCCTCATGTTCCCCTTGGTGCCCAAAAAATCAGGCCAACCCAAATTGGCATCCAGGTTGACGAAATTTTTAGGGCTGTGGCCCACCGCAAAAGGGACCCAGAAAGGACGGACGGTCAAGATCACGGTACACGTGGGATTACGTATAATTTTCTTGTGAAGCAATTGAGTGGACATGGAATATGCATTTACCCATACAACAATCACACAAAAAGCCCAAATGTAGAAGTCATTTCTGTGGATGGCTATGATACGGGCAAACCATGGTGACGGCAATTTGGACCGTCCAATTCCTCCGCCGAATCGTTGATGGACCACAGCCTGAAATAAAACTGAAGTATAATTAATTCCTCTGTTGAATTCGACCACTAACCATATCTATTTTTAACCACCCATTCAATAGACACGAAGAAAACGGTTACTGTTTAATCAGTGTGGTTTTTACACCATCTTCCTTACACAGTAGCTCCCAGAATTCAGACTGTCCAGATTGAACATGCACGCCATGTGAACTATTGATGAGATATCATAATTTTGAAAATGGGGTGAAGTGCCACCATAGTCTCTGGCCCTAGTCAAAATCACACTCTGCCCCACGTGGAGCTTTATTTTTTTTATGTTTTCAGGACAGGAAACAACCATGCCATGCCCATTGGAAAGAAAGAAGAGTGTTTTTTTGGGATTTTTTTTTTTTAAAGGACCAAAGCAAAAGCATTGGCTGTTTCCATGTGCTCAGTAAATGATTGGGGGGGAAAACAAGGCACCAAGCACTCAGACAGTGTCATTACTTTTTCCATAAAAGAATTTAAAAAAAAAAAAAAAGCAGCCAAAATTACAAATAAAAGCCCGAATACACCCAACAAAGACTGTGTACAGTTGCAACCAATCAATGAGGAATTGATTTCGTGAGAAAATAACCCACAGCTCAAATCCCATGGCAATGGTGACTGCACTTGGACTATTTGGGGCTTTTCCTCACCCTTCAGTCAATATGGTGGTGGGAGATTTTAAAATTTTGACGGTTTTCTCAGGATATCATTAGGAAAATCTCGCTGAAAATAAAAACATTTAACCATATTTATTTTAAATTAATAAATATACTTAAAATTTAAATTTATGCCTGAATAATAAGTTCTTTAAGGTTTTTATTATTTTCCGCGATGAAAATGTGACACTTTAAATTCTGACAAAATTCTGAAAATCTCCCAGTAATATTGTATTTTCGCGATATTATCACGAGAATCTCAGTAATATTTGTCACACTACTCAGTAGTGCACACCAAGATCATCTGCAATGTTTACCCGTCTCCATCCAACTACCGGACCATCAATCAGAGAGTTAAGAGAAAATGGTCAGCAGTCCAATTCAACAGCCAATATCAGGTGGTTTAGATCATCTAATCAGGACAATCTTTGGGCTTTTCTCCTTCCACAATGAGGTCCAAAATTCATGCATGCCTAGTGTGCCTGGATAAGTAGAACCATTTAAGAAAGCTTAAACGGTGGATCGCGCACACAGTCTACGCTACGCATTTATTATCACTATTCTCAAGGCACCCATGTCTCCAAGAAGAGGAAGAAGCTCCTAAGACTTGTATATATAGATTATATAGGCTGGACTGGAAAGACCATTGCAGTAGCTATTGACAAATAGTTAGAGAATCCAGTCAAGTAAACTTACGAGGAAAGGTGGATATGGGTACCCCCATCATAGACCTCGATGGGCTTGAAGATGAGAGGCGGGAAGAAACAATGGCACTGCTGCACAATGCCTGCGAGAAGTGGGGCTTCTTTCAGGTACCTGCCAAAAGGAAGTAGCACTACGTTGTGTTTTACCTTTGCCAGATTTTCATCAGTGAGTAACGTCGTTGTGTTTTACAATTGCCAAATCCTCATCAGTGAGTAACGTTCGCAGGTTGTCAACCATGGAATCGATGAGGGTCTGACGAAGAAGATCAAGGGCCTAGTGAATTCCCACTATGAGGAGCAGATGAAGGAAAGCTTCTACCAATCGGGAATGGCCAAGGGCTTCTTGGAAGAGAGCCCAACTAGGTGTGATGCCTCCGACATGGACTGGGAAAGCAGCTTCTTCCTGCATCATCTTCCTACATCTAATCTTGATGACTTTACAACTCTTGCACACGAACTGCGGTGAGTAGCAAGTCATGGGAGTTGTGCTCTAAACGGAAATTGTATGATCCTATCCTTGGGTTCTCACTATGAAGCATGGCCTATGGTTCAATGATCCAAACACACCATGCCTCATTGAAGATCATATAATTCCTTGTGGTGATAACAGGTTAGACTAATGAAGATACATGCATTTGCAGGGAAGCAATCCAGGAGTACATCAAGCAAGTCATCAAGTTGGCAGAGAGGCTTTTGGGATTAATGTCAGAGAATCTGGGGTTAGATGAGGAGTACTTAAAGAAGCAATTCTCAGGAGGAAATGACGGGAGGCCTTGCGTGGGAACCAAGATAGCCAAGTACCCCCAGTGCCCTCGACCTGAGCTGGTGAACGGACTTCGGGCGCACACTGATGCTGGTGGGGTCATTCTCTTGCTTCAGGATGACCAAGTTCCAGGTCTCCAATTTCTTAAGGATGGGGAATGGTTGGACATCACACCTACCCCATCTTGGGGAGGCAAAACCACCATCTTTATAAACACAGGTGATCAGTTGGAGGTTTTGAGCAACGGAAGGTACAAGAGCGCATTGCACCGCGTCCTTGCCAGGGAGGATGGTAGCAGGCTCTCTATCGCTACCTTCTATAACCCAGCAGCTGATGCCCTCATTTCACCAGCTCCTGACCTCCTATATCCTGACAGTTTTCGGTTCCAAGACTACCTCAAGCACTATGCCACAACTAAGTTTTCAGACAAGGGCCCTAGGTTCCAAGCCATGAAGAAGATGGCTCTCTCTGGGTCTTCTCTTCCTGTCTAATATAAAGAATACTACTAGTGGTAGGAATAGTTGTAGTAGGCTGCATTCCTAATCAAATGGACCTAACAATAATATGATAATGGTAAGTATGGTGGAGTTTTGTCTAATTCCTCATCTTTTTTCCCATTTCTAGAGTAGATAAGTGAGGCTTAGAGGAGACATGTCTTTTGTTTGAGTGTTTTCAGTGTCTTAAATTCCAAGAGGGTGGTACTATCATAATCTTGCACAAAAAGCATAATCTATTTCTTTTATATAAACTTTCCCTACTTTTAATTTTATGTATCATTTGCACGGGATTAGCGAAACATAATGGTGGTGATTGTGGTCGTGGAGGACTTGGTGCTCTCTTTCCTCGTCATAGTTCCCACATTAGGCTGGGACCCACAATCACTGCATTTTGGATTCCTTGTATAAGTACACATCAACGTTTGACAATACAGACATACCTGTTCCTTTTCATTCACTTTGTTATGAAATGGACAGTGCACTAGCAAGAATGCCAGTGGAGCTGTCTATTGCACTGTGCACGTATGGAGAAGGAAAGGTACATGTTGATACCTACTTATCCAAATGCATCAACGATTCTTCTATACTGCCATACCTAGATTTGCTTGTAGTCTGGGAAAATTGCCATGCTTTTGAACCGAGAACAACCTAAAACATATCATTATCAGGTCTGAAGGAACAAGGACCCCATGTAAAGTCCCACCTAGCAAGTGTCTAGTCTTTGAGGTTTGCTAAGCCCACATGCATGTAGAGCCCTGCCCATACACACAGAAGCACATGCAACGATGTTACATCCGTGTGAGAGATCTGAGCCTTCCATCAGGAGGGCTACACTGCTTACATCTGCTGGCTTCAAATCAGCCCATTCCACTCACAGGTGAGCCATAATAAAACAAATAGATGTCTAGAAAAAAAAAAAAGTTTTAGCCATCTGTGTTTTGTACATCTTGGCCAACCTGAGGAGTGAAATGGGCTGATTTATTAGCTAGAAGATGTAACCAGTGTGGCCCATCTTATGGAAAGCTCTGATCTATTACATATGTGACATATTTGCATGTGTGCTTGTGTGTGGATCAGTAGGGATCTACACACATGTGGATTTAGCAAACCTCTCTACTATTAAGATCAACACACCACACTGACCACACAGAGAAAAAACTTCAATTAACGGGTGTGCATATTCAAAGCACAAAGATAGGGCATACTAAAACATATTCAGAAAAGGTTAAAAGGAAGTTCTCTTTCATATTAAACATTGGAAACTGTTAGTTCTAACTGATTCAAGTGAAAGCAGCAAGGTCCGTGCAGTTTTCAAATATCTAACCGAAACCCTTAGGGTTAATGTCTACGATTACCATTACCTAAGCTCCAAAACATCATCTCACCAAAAGTTTACATATATAACCTAGAATATCAATAAAAGGAACAAGGCAATAAAAAAAGCCATTAAAGAATATTATATTCATATGTTGCTACCTGCTGCAGCATGAAATACGCATGGAACAATGGTTTGCCTGGCCTTGCAAAATCCCCATATCTATTACATCTTTTTTCAAAACGACTCCCTCCAAATAATGAGATAGAACTAGATTAACAAGACATGATTTCCCTGATTAGACTAGCACTTTAACTACAAGGATGCATGACCACATCAAAATCCTACAACATAGGCCCAGTGAGACAGGAAGTAGTAAAGCATAAAGCTACATAAATCTCTAGAAGAATACGAAGAGTGGAACAAATTAATCAAATCAACAGATAATTCAAAATTACTTGGTACTTAATTTCAATAAGATAGATTTGGTCATGAAAGTTTCGGTCTTCTGGGCCGTTTTCATCAGTGAAACCCTATGAACCTTCAATGAAGGAGCACATTTGCTCACGAAACATAGAAAGAAACTCCCAAACTTCAATGATTTCGAAAATGGATCAGCCATTTCATCAAGAGAGGAGACAATACAACCAATTGAATCTGGAGTCAAATGAACATTCAAGTTCAAGATATTCTGAAACAATGTAAACAACGGTTCTGTCCATACCAACTTATTGGATATCAAACCCATGTGGCATGGCAAGCACACTAATCTCCTCGTGTGCTCTTCCCCGCACAGCAACTTCTGGCAAAAGGCTGAAACATGGGCCGGGTGTAAGCACTCTTTAACTATTCTTGTGATCAAATCGCAAACTGGGGTGTTGATCCCTTCCTTGCAGAGGACCAGCGGAAGCAAGATTGCATCCACTGCAGCTTTCTGATGGAGTTTACAGCACTCAATTGTTGTGGCTGCCAGCAAACGAGAAGCTGGGTCACGGAGAACAAGCAATTGGGGGAGAATGAGTGAGGATAGAACCTGGATCGACCAGTTGGGCACATCTTCTCTCCCACCTAAAAGATGAGATAACAGAATGGAGGTGATCTCATCATTTGCTTCCCAAGGCTCAATGAGACCCAAAATGGCAAAAGGATCTCCTACCCTGGTATCAAAGCAAAGCTGGATAAATCTATTTGCCAATGATATGGTCTCGGACACAGAATTGCAGGTTGACATCTGAGATTTCAAAGCAGCAGCTCGGGCATGAATTTCAGGGTCAAGAGTTGGAACGCATGCTGGCTCAATCATGATCCCAGCTGATTCATTCGAACCTACTACCTCTCTGTCTTCTTGACTATCATCCTCGATTACAATAATTGAAGCTTTGTCGACATTGTCATTAACACATATATTTTCTTCAATTTTAATATCCAGTGCTTTGGAAGAGAGAGGAAGCCAAGGTAGGACAGAACCGGTGGAGGTATGATTTCGGAGCCAGTCCGGCAATGTGCTGAATTCTTCTTCTTTGTCATCGCCTTTAACGGAATTAGAGTTGAAACCGTGAAATGAGGTGGGATTTTTGGAAGAGATTGTATCAAGCAGGTTGCGGGCAGCTTTCTCGACCCAGAAGTCGAGCTTCTCATGGTGTTGTGGGGGGGAATTAAGGATGTGGGTGACGAGGGAATGGAGTTGTTGGGAGGAGAATCTTTGTGATTCGATGGAAAGGAAGGAGAGAATTCGGGACTGAATGGTGTTGGGTAGAGTCTGTATCCAAATGCATCGGTTCGTGTTATGGGGTTTGAGGAGGAGGGAGAGGAAAGCAGAAGTCGAAAGGAGAGGAAGCTGCGATTGCTGCTGCTGCATCCAAAGAGAGGCTTCTCCTTCGGGAGACGGGGAGTTGAGGAAGATATCAAAGAGGGGAACCCACCGCTCCATCCTCTCTCTCTCTCTCTCTCTCTCTCTCAAACGGTTGTACTTACACCATGATGTTTTTTTCCCGCGAACTTCTGTCACGTGTGAGATAGTAGACCCGTGCAAAAGTGGACAATGCGATGCGAGCATGTTTATTTCATTAAGGAGGACACGGATATATAAAAGATGTGGACCATCTTCAGGAATCTGTAAAAGCTCTGAATAAATATACTTAAATTCATCCATATAACTATTTATAGTATTTTATGGAGTTATCTATAGGCTGGTTTCGCTAATCTGAGGGACCACACCGTTTGTGATGATTTCATTTCGTGAGCTGTGGCCCACCGAGTGAGTGGTTCGGCCTGATTTGGAGGTGACCTCAAAGGTGGAGCCTACCTACTGCACGGATAGGATTTGATATTCAAAATTGACTTCCGCTCTACCCGTGAGAGGTGATGTTTTCCCATATCAGTGAAGTAGAGATCCCCGTCATCAAATGTCCAATTTTTGAGAGGTAAACGAGTTTGTTTGTGGTTTGTTAAATTCGTTTGTACACCAAATCAAGGAAGATGAGAACATATGGCATACCTTTAGCAGAAGGTGGGGAAAAGGTATTATCTTTAATTCAGTACATGCAACAACACAATGTTTAAGGTTGGGGATGGTCTGTGCTTGAGCCATCCAAAATCAATATTTGAATAAGCACATTTGGATTTGAGCCGTATAGCTCAGTCGTAAATAGGGTGTGTTTCAAAAGTTAGGTCTTAGATCAATCCTGACTTGCTGTTAAAAAAAATGACTAGGCTCAACCAGTTCAAGTTCTGGGCCTGCACTAGGCCCATATCACCCTTTGTCAATCTAGCCATGTTCCTTGTACCAGCATCACATATGCCACATGTGCAGCCTTTCCTTTGTTAAACAGCCCATATGGGCCACCATCAATCTTTAAATGCCTTACATCCATCATATATGTCAATGTGCAATCATTCAGCATCATTTAAGCATTATCTCAGTTCCCAACTACTCTTGGTTATCCACCGGAATCATGTTCTACCATGCATCAGCATGCGCATGCACATGCAACTCCACAACTTTGCTTGCATCCAAACGGCCCCCTTTGGCTCTCATCTGTCTTTATCACCGTGGGGTACACTTTCTGGATGCAGCAGACTGCCCATGGGGTGGCCGAAAAATAGCATTGATCAGACAATCCAAATCCTAACTAAAATAAATGGTCAAATTAATTAATAATTCCTTCCCCCTACCACTCCGGTTGGAAGGACAGGATCCTCTCATCAGTGCATATTTAGGCTGTAGCAATGCATGGCGAACCCACCAGACCATGGTTTTTGGGACTCGCCCAAGTCAGCCTGAATCGGCCCGACCCGTTACTGACCCGTCCAGGTCCCAACCTGGTCGGAGTGGATGCAGGTGAGATGGCAATCCATGTACCAGACGCATCTGTGCTGCCTGAACAGCAGAGAAAGTGAGTATGCTTCGTCACGGTGAAACCTTGTTCATAAGATAGATGGATCACATCACATCAGGAATATATTAATTGAGAGCTGGCCGGATACAGGCTACAGCCAATAGTACCATAGCTTGTTGTCCAACCAGGTTTTTCCTCACAACATGTCATCTTTGCAGGAAATCCATACGATGCCAACAGTAGGCCCCAAACGTAGACCACCCGGCACAAAAGTCAGCCCATCCCAGTCATTGGTGGCCCATATCTGTATGTTGAGTCAGACCATCAGTTATCCACTGGTACCAATGATGTGGCCTACCTGATGAGCGAGACATTGTGCCATGTGATCTTCATGGTGGGGCCTCGTGTTCTCATGCTCCGGATTTCTTACACAGGTGGTGTAGGTTTTTACCCGGGGAAATTTTGTCGAATTAGATGCTGTTGGTATGGCCAGAGCCAGCGATAGAGTTGAGTTCTCAAGTACACTGGTTATCATACCAAAACGCTTGGGGCCTGTTTGGGTGCCACTTAAAAATGTGTTCAACTCATTTTTTTTTTATTCCTTCCAAAGGAAAATGATGTCTAAAGCACAATGATGATTAACACTACAGAATTTACTTCCCTATAGTACAGTTCAAAAAAAGAAAAGAAAAAAGACCTGATCAGGTACAGCCAGAAGTAGCCTAACTTGTCACCCAACCAGGTCTTTCTAGACAACATGCCAGTTGTGCAAGACATCTGTACGGTCCAAAACCATGTACGGTCCAAAACCATGAGGATCACCTGATGCAAAAAAAAAAAAAAAAAAAAAAAAAGGCCGGACCACTCATCAGGTGGGCCATACCAGTATGTCAGTTCAGATCATCGGTTGTCCATTGATTTGATCAGTGTAAGCTGCCTGATAAGTGGACCAGCCTGATTCTTTTACGAGTTCATCTCCATGGTGGGGTCTACCTTTTGCATGGCAGGGATGTCCAACACAGCCTTCACATTAGCATGAAAGACCTGGTTGGACAGGCAACCTGAAAAAAAAAAAAATTAAAAAAAAATAATAATAATCAAGAGTGGAGAAACAAAATATTCCCATGATTTTCATTTACTTCCTTGTTTCCATATACAACTTTCGCAAGTTGATCCTCAACAAACTACAAATATAATTTCATTTATGAAGTGTCGTAATTTCAAAATTTATATTGAGGGCTGCAGGACTGTTTTAAAAGCCCAAATGAAATTGATACATTTACACAAATATAGCACCAGATGAATATATTATTAGGTTCTCACGCCCTTGCTGTTTTTCCAAGTCTAGCCACTTAGGCAGTAGCTGCCTTTCTAGAATACACAATGTACATTGGGTCTGTGCGCCCAGGATTGGGAGATATATCCACAGCCTACAATTGAAAATGCAAATCCATTGTTTAGAGAGAACCATAGACAACAGTAGAAAAGAAAAAGAATTCCAATTAGGTGACAGTTTGCTCCATTTGAGAAAACCACGAAA
The DNA here is from genome assembly GCA_037074715.1 of Magnolia kwangsiensis. Lineage (NCBI taxonomy): Eukaryota > Viridiplantae > Streptophyta > Magnoliopsida > Magnoliales > Magnoliaceae > Magnolia > Magnolia kwangsiensis. Next base: position 15,082,432 of record CM073571.1, read on the forward strand.
GAGGGGGGAAATCAATTTCCTTTCCTAGCTTTTCCTTGAAAACGAATAAAACCATTGATCCAAAAAAAAAAAGACCGGTTAAACATAGATTTCCACTGTTACCAAAGACAGCTCTGTTGTTTGACTATTGACCTTTTAGCATTTCCATTGAAAATGACTGTTCAAAACAAACAGCAATAAGGAATCCTTATCCTCCCTGGCTGACATCATTTTCCAAATTTAAGGATTCTATGTCAGTTTTCCATTTCAAGGTCATGGTTTCACCCTATCTAAACAGGCTTTAGTAAATCCAAAGCTCATCAGCAGTTCGGGAGTAACAAGCTAAATAAAAAGCAAGCACTAGGCAGACAATATGGTGAAGACAACCATAGCCCACTTCAAGATGGATGGTGCTTCACAAAATAGTTGAGAGTTGTAACTATAGTATTACAAAATGAATATTAAACGATACCCAATCTAGTTGGAATAAGGCTTATTGATGATGATACCAAATGATGGAGAGGCAAGTGCTTTTTAACGTTTCAGGCCTCTATAGATATAGGCATGCATGCACTCTTTGTAAAATGTCCTTACATGAAGGCCCAAAAGATCGGACAGGAAGAAAAGGGAGTGACTGGTAATTAAAGTACCAAAGGCTGCATGAATCAAAAAGTTATTCACTATATTTGGCAAGGAGACGGGATCCAATACAAAGCTATGCAGGTTATGCTAAGCCTACAACGTGAGATGTGGGCCCATTGTTATGTGTTCATGACATCCAAACCCTTCATCATGTGGCCTCATGTTCTCCTTGGGACCCCAAAATCAGGCCAATCCAAAACTTAGATGGGCCACACCACAGGGAATAGTTGGGATGAAGATGCCTACCTTTAGAAGCCTTCTAGATCATGGTTTAAAAATTGGTTTTGGTGTATCATATTGTTCACCACTGATATGGGGTCAGATCACCCCATAAATCGCCCTGTATTGGTCTGTTTCGGCCAATACAGCAGTATTGTTCGTGGACGACAGTGCCACATAGCGGCAATATATACCAGTTTCGGAATATACTTAAAACCTTGTTATAGATTGTGTGGGGCTCACCGTGTTTTGTACATGCCATCCAATTCATTCATTTACACCCCCCAACATGATGAATGGACTCCCCAAGAATTAGGCCATTGCAAAACTCAGGTAGCCACACCATGTGATTTTAAGAGGTTTTTGGCATGATTTTACATGGCATGGCCCACCAGAGTTTTGGATCAGCCTGAATTTTGGGCACCAAGGAGAACATGAGGGTTGCACATGGTAGACGGATTGGTCATGAACACATCATGGTGCGCCCCACATCACGTTGTAGGTTAAGCTTACCCTACAAAGTTTTGCAGTGGATACAGCCTCTTTGGCAATAGGTTCCTCAAATATTTTAGGTGATATATACCAGCTGCAATCAATCAGGATCCGAGGAGTCATTAAGCAGCTAAACTGTAGGATGTGGCTATTCAAAAGAAAATCAGAGAACTTTTAAGATAAGCATGCCAATATGGTATTGTTATTTCCTTACAATGAAAGGAAAATGTCAAAGTATTGTAGAAATACCTGGGGGGGTTCAAAGCCTCCAGCATAATGGAAATAGGAACCGACGATCCAAACATGATCAGCATCACCAGTTGATGTCCATATCGAGATGGCTTTTGTCCAAAAGCAACGATTTGAGAAACTGATTTGTAGTCATGGTGGAAAGAAAGTTAGAACTCATTTACAGAGGACAACTTAGAATAAATAACAACAATTTCGGGTTGCTTGGATATAAAATTTGATTGGATCCAAGTTAGCAATTTTCCCATATGACCATTTGCAGGGCTTCTCCATTTTTTCATGTTGCTGGACCCAGTTAGTTGGGATAAAGCTTAGATGATGATGATGATTCTGTCATGGAACTGTCCCCAGTCCCCAAGCACCCAAATTCAGGCATGTGGTGATACTGTGTCGAGATCTCAAAAAGCAGAAAACCTCCATGTTTAAATCACTGACATAAACACACACATCCACATGCTTTACAGGACAGAATGCTGGGCAATGGGCAGTCCAAGGAACCATGTGTTCATAGGATGAGTGTGGCTGAAATGAGGATTTTGGGATGGATGAGTGGCAAGCCAAGGAAGGATAGAATTAGAAATGAAGGCATTCGAGGGAAGTTAGGAATAATGCCAATGGGTAATAAGATGAGGAGAAGTAGACTTTAAGGACACATGAGATCTGCTTCAATTCAAAAATCAGGTGGGCCACACCATGTAAAATCATGCTCTGGAATGGTGTGGCCCACTGGAGCTTTGGCCATGTGCAATGGAGACCAAGAACTGCTCTGGTTAGAAGGACTGAATGGGTTCAAATTAAAGGATCTAAAAGGGCAAGGTGAAGGCCTAAAAGGATGTGGGTGTTAGTAGTAAGAAAAGATTTGGTGACCTATGGTTTAACTAAGGAGATGGCCCGTGATAGAGTGAAATGGTGGAAGAGGATTTATGTGTCCGGCCACATTTTGTTGGGATAAGGCTTTGGTGACGCATGCATATAGGCAACAAAGTGCCCAAAATCCTCGATTCTCATAAAGACTTTAACAAAACATATTCAGAAAACAGCTCGTTAGTGCAGATAGGTAAGAGAGCCTGCAGATACACTGATGAACAAGACTCCAGCCAAATTCTAAGAAACTGTAAATAACAATCACCTCATTATAGCTAGCCCTCCTGGCTTAAGAATCCGCTGCATCTCCTTGAAAATGTCAATTGGCTTTGTCAAATAATCAACACTAACCTGCACGATGTTACAAACTCATACAAGAGAGCATTCAAAATTTCAATGATTGCAAAGGCACCACGGGCGACATGGTACATGAAACAAAAAAAGTAGAAGTGAATCTGATTCAAGCCTCACTGAGAGATGTGGCCAAATTCTCAAGCTGCACATCTTAATCCATATGACTTGATCACTAGGGGTGTCAACAGGCTGGGCTTGGTAGTGGTCTGTCCAAGTCCGTCCTGCAAGGTAAAACCTAGGCCTGATCCCAGCCCGGGCAGGCCTGAGACTGAGTCCAGCCCGAGCCTGAGCCCAGCCATCCACTTCTGCGAAACATCTGAGCTGTTCATTAAGTTTGCCACAGGTACATGATATATGAAAAAGAAATGTCCTTGAAATCCCAAACGGACCAGGCCGACGGGCTCTTACGAGAAGCCCAAGCCCAGTCAAGTTATTAAATGGGCTTAAATTTTAGGCCCGGGCCCAGCCCTTGGGCCTAGTATTCCAGACCAAGTTCAGCCTAAAGCAGGCCTGGCCCAAAAGCCCAACAGGCCAGCCCAGCCTAAAGACAGCCATAGCGATTGCACCAAAGCCTTTATCTAACATGATAACAGAAAATGCCTCATTATTAGTCAGAGGAGATTATCTTTGCTAGTTATCTTTGCAGAGACCTCCGAGGCTATTAACATAGGAAGCCAACAGTGAGCTAGACATTGATTCTAGATTCACAAAAATAAAAACAAAAAATTATCTAACTAGAGAGATGGATAAATCTGAAAGAAACGGGCATACCACATTAGTTATAACATCAAAAGAATTATCTTCAAATGGAAGTTTCGGGTCCACATTCAGATCTTGTACAACATACTCGGTTAAAACCTGAAAAAACAGTGACTGAGCTGTTAGAAGATGCAAGAAGAGAATTTATTAATCCCACAAATGAAAAATAGTATTTGTTAGTTATTACCACAATGTAATACAACACTCCAGCACCTTTTTGCACGCTCAACGTTTTCTTTCTGAAATACTTGTTATAAATGTACTTTACGGAAAAAGAAAGACCACATGCATGGTATAAAAAAGAGTTTGCCAAGTAAATCAAATCGGAATTTTGCAACGAAAATACAAATAGCAGCTTGTAAGAATCAGATCTCTATAGCTTCAACAATATAAAACTTTTCATTTCAATAGCAGATTAGCCTTTATAATGTGTTGATACTTGATAAAAAAGAAAAAAGAAAAAGATCAGATTGGTGGTTTATATGTTTGACCATAGCTAGCAACTGTATAAACTATGAAGATTACCAGATTCTTTTGGAGCTCTTCTTCATTCATACCCATTCCAACTATCCTTTCTTGCTTGTATCCTGGTGGGAAATGGCTCACCTATGTAGAAAACAGAAGATCAATCAAACTAAGATAAATACATGTAAAACATGAAACGAAATGGAAGATTAGAATTCACTTACCCAGCTGCTACATAAATCTAGTAGACATATTCCTGGAGTGTTACTTGGGGGGAAAACGTCTGAATAATACTTTGTAAGTGCACGAATGGCTGGATCATCAATATGTGTAACGAAGCGAGGAGACGAATAGAACAAAGAATCTGATGATCTACCCAAAGGAATCAACCATTACATTTTAGAAAATACGAAATTTTAATCCCAAAGTCCAACTTGAAGCAAAAAGATCAGTATCCAGCTGTTCCACAATTTACAATGGTATTGAAATTGGTCTAGAAAGAAGCACGCATTAAATGGATTTCTAGGTGCACTCAAGATAGCTGTTTATGCATTTTCTTTACAGGTGGCAATCAAGGTATTCAATAACACTAACGGGCCATTACAATATGGTTGATATATATATAGAAAAAATGTATCAGCCCCATATCGGCTGTCACAGGCCCATATCATCCATCACAGCCCCATATCAGCCTGTTACAGGCCCTTTTTTTTTTTTTTTCAAATCAGGTGTTTAGGTCCCGTATCACATATTGAGCACCATTGCTATAGTTAATGTAACAGCCGTTACAGCTGAAACATTACCGTTTTGAATACCATGTTGGCAATGGTCCCACTATAGACTTTGAGATGCACTTGGACCTACTAGCTGGCCCGTGGGCAGGGCTTGGGCCTCATATGCACGGCCCGATCAATTACATGTCAGGCTTCAGTCCAAGTCATCTTAGCTGACAAAGACTGGTCCAGCTTGACCTGACTTTATGTGTATGTCTTATATCATATGAATATGTTATTCTAATCCTTGGAAAGTCAACCAATCTATCTTGAATGTGGACTGTTGGTTTCATTCATCTAAAATGTATATTTCACTGTGCATGTGTGGCCTACACAAATGACGGATGGATTAGGAAAATTCAAGTGGAGAATGGGGGTTTCCAGGTTGATTCGGGCTTGGGCCTGCTGTGCTAGGCCCATGCAGGGCTCAAGGCTTGGGGTCTTAAGTGTCGGGCTTGGCCTGTGCCTAGCCTGCCCCAGCCCATTGCCACCCCCAATTTTCACACTATTTACGTCCAATATTCTTCTTAGAGCTACTCTAGTGCTCTCAAAGCACTAAAGTTATAGTGCTCCTAGTCGTATTGGGGCACTTACATGATCAAATCAATTGAGATAGGTTCAAAATGCATTTCGTGGGCTACCATGAAAATAGTACGCTGACCTGACAACCATTGACCATCTGATCATTGCCCTTTAATATGGGCAGTCCAGATTGTTTATCAAAAATAGGTCCAATCAACAAATCAATCCATCTATTAATTGAGAATTATCATGAATTGCTTATGATTATGAAGAATCACTTTTGTTAGGCAACCATGACCATCCCATCCATGGCTCGGTAAAAGGATTGCCACAAGCAGCAAGACCAAATCAAGCATGGATTGGATCATCCGATCAGTGTGATTTTTGCATGGTACCAATGAAATGTGTTCTGGACTTAATGGACAGTTAGATTGATCAATTGGTCTGTTCCAGTATCATGATGCAACTAGAGCATTATAACTTATAGTGCACTGAGAGCTTTCTGTTCTTAAACGGCAGGTGTAATTAATAAAGCATAAAGTCTACTAAAAGCAATATACTTCACATATGTAAACAATGTTTTCAATATCGGTATTGATGGATGTATTGCACCCTTAGGATATGGAAACATATCGGTTATCACATGGGAAATATTGGATGTGTGGCATAACGTTTCGGTTGGGAACCATTGGGAAACATTGGGAAATTGGTTGAATTTTTCAATAAAACCTCAAGGGATGTTAAAAAAGACATCATTACACAGAAAATCAAAAGACCACATAAACCAAGTGCACATCATAAGTGGGTCCCTACTCACATGGTGGTAGACTGGCAAGAGTTTCAACAGTAAGGTCATGGATTCGAGTACCCATCATGGTGTGTGCAGGTATGAGGGTGTGTGCGTTAAAAAAAGAAAAGCACACATCATAAGTTTCCTTTGTATACGGGCCTAAACCATTCGTTGTTTGACAGAAGTAATGCGACTATTTGAATCAAAATCAATTCATATCATTTATAAATCTAAGAAATGGATTAGAAGTGAAAGTTTTGTCAAAAAATGAGATTTCATAGTTTTTTTTTTCCATTTTTTGGAAAATCCAATTGTTGTTGTTGATATCGATGAATTGATTATACTATTGTCGACATATCATCAATACATTGCAATATATTGCAATACAAGATACATTACGATACATTACAATAATATCGTCAATATCCGAAAGTTCCGCAACTTCCCGCAGGTTTCATAACACTGAGGTGAGATATCAATAATATCAAGCAATATTATCGATATCGCAAACTTTGTGTGTAAATAAATGCAGCAAATATAGAATACATCTGGAGATCTTTCCTTCAGTTCACATTCCACGTGTAAATAACAGCAATTATAGCAAAAAAATGGAGTTCTTTTCTTTGATTTAGGGTCCTAAGCTACTGTTAAAAGGATCTTTTTTTCTTTGCACAAGCGCGCACGCGTGCGTGCGTGCGTGCATGTGTGTGTGTGTGAGAGAGAGAGAGCGAGAGAGAGGTGCATACGCGCGCGCTGTGTGTGTGTGTGTGTGTGTGTGTGTGTGTGTGTGTGTGTGTGTGTGTGTGTGTGAGAGAGAGAGAGAGAGAGAGAGAGAGATATTGGAATGTGCTTTAGCCATTAGATGATAAGAAACAGTACTGTCATCTCAAGCCATTGCCGTTAATTTAGTTCATCACAAGTCTTGGACTTCCAACTAAGCATTATTTATATTTGTCTGTCGATCCTCTTCAGCTCTCCAAATGTCCTAGAACATCACCTTCAGAATGTTTCCCGTCCTCGAGCAAAGCGAGAAGCAATTGCAGCAAACCACCTGCTTTATTGCTGTCATAATTGACAGGTATAGGCAGTGTTTTAAATATCGACGATATCGGCCAATATATCCCAAGATATATCTTGTATCCCACTAGTGCGATACGAAATGCACAAGTAATGCGATATATCCCACATGTTCAATCTAGTGAGCATTTTCGAATTTCAGTCCTTTTATTTTCTGTAAATCATGTTACATTAGTGTCAAATTGTTACAAATCCATGATTTTTCATGTTTTGCATGAAAAATCATGAATTGAGGGCTTCAATTTCGAGATTTGGAGGAAATGGGCCAAGTTGCGGAAAATTGAAAAAAAATCAAAATTTCCTAATTTCTTGCAAATCGTTTGCAATCTTTGTGTCCAAACATCAAATCAAACATGTATGTAACCTAATCTAGTGATTCTTCTTTTGCTTTTGAGTATATTGCTTGTGTTTCCACACGTCTTCTTACATTTATAAATTATATGAATAAACGAAAATATACTTGCATCAATTCAGTTAGACAACGCATAAATTAGAACCCCAATACAAAGAAAACCTATTATGTATACTTGTTTTTTGTAATGTTTTAATTTATAAATGTGTATTGATGTCTTTTTTAACAATCACCGAAGTTTCATTGAAAAATTTGACGAATTTCCCAATGTTTCCCCATGTTTCCAATAACAGCGATACATTCCACGATACAACCGATATATCCCATGCAATACCCGATACGTATCCGTATCCCAAGAATGTGATACGTAACGCGATACCGATATTTCGAACAATGGGTATAGGTACCACTGATAAGCATTAGTCACTGCTCATTATTTCTTTCCCTCGTGATTCTTCCCTAAGATCTCTATAATCAAGTCCACCGTATGTCAATGTTTAATGTACCTTCTCGATACCATTTCCTGAATTTCAATCAAGAATTACTAGATATTTGACTTTTAAGTTGTACATGGGCATAGAAACAGAGCGTACATTCAACATCTGCCATTCTCTATACATCATAATCAAGAGAATGCATGAAGACAGAAAATGAGAGAGAGAAAGAGAGAGAGAGAGAGATGGAGTGGATATGTTATCAGAAAGAAAATATGTTATTAACTTCCATCAGTTGATATAGGTAGTAGTTTGGGCTATAATACGCTTCAAAGGTTTGCCATCACATTCAAGGGAAGAAAGGTAATGTGTTTTGTCTAGGATATAAACATAAAAGGATGGTAATGTAACGGTTAATAAATAAGAAGCTGAAAGGCAAAGGAAAGAACGAAAGAACAAAAGAAAGAAAGGCAGATAGACACATGGAAGGGAAAACAGCGGTCCTCGCCATAAAGCTAAGATCTTAACCCAAGCCGCTAAAAAAGTTTAGAGCTAATACTCATCAAACCGCTGGAAATCCTCCTCCTTGAATGGAAACTTTTCTGGCCATTTCACGTTCTTCAGCACCTTTGGCACACAATGAAAATATCATATCAGACATCTCAATCAAGATAGAAGAAATTACAAAATTTCAAGCAAGCATTTCAAAACATCCACAGCAGTAGAGATTTTTTCAACTTAGCTTGTTACGAGAAAGACTTCAGAAGCTAATGAAGATCACATCAATGATCAGATACAGCAGCTGTATCATAATTACGAAAGCCACAGTATTTCCGCTGACATGTCACATATGTAGAATATCCTATCTGTAAAAAAGGTGGGCCACACCATGATAAAACCTGGTGTAAATCAGGCCAATCTACTCATTGGGTGTACCGCGCTAGTACACTAAGTCATTCCATCAGCTGTCAACTGATATCGATTCTATGTCCCACACTCCCACTATGTGTGGCCCACCTTTGTAATAGAATATTCTACATATGTGACATGTTGGCAGAAAAAAAAAAATATGGCTGCATCATAAGTTATGATGCAGCTGCCATTTCAGATCATTTCTGCACATTAATTGGAACTGATTCAGGTGAGAAAAGTTCATGTTAATTTAAATTCAACGGATTCTGTCGAGAAATTGAGCAGTTGCTAACGAATTCCACCAGTTTCAATTTTGTATTATTTCATTCTGTTTTACCTGGCTGGGGCTGTATACTATATTGACAATTTCCAACACACATACCAAACAACAATAGCAAGGAATAATTTATTTGTCTACAAGAAATGTTTCCAAGGAAAACAGAATGGTGGCCTTCTAAGATATCTTCGTGCAATTTCTATTGAAGGTGACTTCATTAAACGAAACAAAGAAAAATATTCAAGAGATTCAGTTTTCTTAACCTCCATATGTACAAACTACAATCGTTGATATCACAGGCCCCTCTGCGGATGGCCTATTCACCAAAAATATCCCAATTCCCAGGTTTAAAAAATTCTAACCCTTCTTTAAGTGTGCTGATAAATAGAATATTAAGAAAGAAAATGTAGCGCAGTACATGTTCAACCAAAATAAGATCATATTTTCTACAGCTAGGATCTTCCAATCTGGGAGGTTTTTGGTGGATGGCCCGTCCAGGGAGAGCCCCACCATAAAAACAGTTTGGATCACTGTACCATAGGCCCCACTTTGTACAGACTGTAAAGCTGAAGATATTGCACACAGACTTGGCTGAGCGTTATATAAGAGTTTTGCTAAGCCGGCACGTGTACAAGACAGTTAATGCATACAACACCATATAAGCCAGCATGGCAGACAGTTGCAATATCCAAGCCATCCATCAAAAGGGTAGCAGTATATAGATTCCATATTCCAAGAATCAGGTCAGTCCACTGATCAGGTGGTACACAAACCGAAGCTTTCTAACCGATACACTTATTTCTAATATCATGGAACACCTACAGAGTGGGCCACCTTTATCTTTTAGCAGTAGCATCTACACAGTGAGGTCCACAACGATTGATGAATTGGATATTTCACCTATCTGCAACACTGGCATATGTGTGGTGAGTGCATTAGCTGATTCTTATACGCATTTGTGCCTCGCAGAGCACCATGATAAAAATACCCTAAAGTTCACCAGCTATATTCTACTAAAACCTCTGCAAAATCATGCAGCTACCATTCCACATGATCAAAATGGTTGTTGAAATTCAATTCATTCATTGAAATCACAATGTTCAGTACTTTAGGCTGCGTTTGGTTGCACCAAATATCATGAAATTTTTATTTTTATTTATTATTATTATTATTTTTTATTTTTTTTTTTATTTTTTTTTTTTTGTGGGTGGGGGGGTTAGCTTGTTAGTACACACCCATGTTAGCCACCCCCGCTAGGGATCGATACCAAGACCTCAAGTGTTGAAACGAGGTATCTCCACTCAGTCTGCCAGTTGAGCTATGGATCTGGGTGTAAAACGCAACCTTATATAACATAGAAAATTTTATACCTACATGTCATTCAAATTGCATACACTGATAGAAGCAAGAAAGGAAATGCAAATGGAGCACAAGGCTGCATATCTGGAAAGGGCGGATTTGCAATTCATACAAGTGGGGTCCATGATAGGGTAATCCAGACCATCCATTCTGTTGCATCCCCCGCGGATGGACCAGGTCACAAAAGAAATAGCCCAAATTGGAAGATCCAGGCAACCAAAATTAGGAAAATTTTAAGATGAAAGCAGACCGCTTGTGTATTTCTCTATTTTTTGGGGGGAAATGCAACAGATCAGTGATCTGGATTACTGAATTGAGAACCCGAGTACACCGTGCAATGATTTGGGTCAGTTTTTTTCTTTTCTCTTTTTTATAATTGTACCTCTTCGACCGAGGAGGCTCCTCGAGTCCGGGCAGAAGCGGTGAAAGGAGAGAAAATGCCTGCAGCCATTCTAGCGAACTGATCTAGAAAGGAGGCTCCGAGACCGAGAATGAGGCGACGAGGCGCTCTCCTTCCACTCCTAAAATGGAGTTTCGCTGTCCTTCCGCTCCTACAATGGAGTTTTGTTGTGGGGGCCGCTGGTGCTATTGAAGACGGAGAAACCCGCGCTGAAATTGGAAGTGTCTTCATACCAAGCAGACGAGCCATTATATCTAAATCATGTAATTCTTTAATAGTTTATACCACTTTAGACCTTTATTTTTATTTTTTTTTTTCCTTTTCGTAGTAGAGAGGAAGTGTCTGTTTAAGAGCTTGGGGACATTCATGTCCTCACAAACTGAATTTGGCTATTGTGATGAATCCGGGAGAGAGAATATGAAGGGATGGTTTTCGTCCACGTTTATAGCTTTGTAGTTCTTCGATTCGGACTTCAGTTTGTATGCTATGGTTGTTCACCACCGTTTTAAGAAACGGTGACCATTAACCCACACCACACATCTGCCTATTGCCCACTTCTAATGGCCAAGCTCGACACTGTAAGATCCAGGCCCTGAACCCATCAAATCCCTGTTGATTAGGTGGGCCGTATGCACTGGAAATAGAAAACCAACGGTCCACATACAAGATGAATGTGTTGCTTAACCATTTCTTGGAACCGATATTTGTAGCATGGAGCACGTATATGAAATTGGATTAGGCCGGTAGGGACGGGAACGGATTGGCTACTCCCGGAAACGGATTGGCTGCTCCCCCTGCCATCAGCCAATGGCTGGTGGTCGGTGCTCTGTGGGCTCCACCATGTTGTATGTGTTTCATCAATGCCATCTATCTATTTTTCTAGATCATTTTATGATATTACACGAAAAATGAGGTATATCCCCATCTCAAGTAGACCACATTATAGGAAACAGTGTTGAATGAATGTCAACCATTAAAAACTTTTTGGGTCCCATAAAAGTATTGGATTAAGCTGATCATTGTTTTTTCCTTCGTCTGGGTACTTATGACCTAATCAACAGATTGAATGTCAAATAAACAGTACAGTGGGCCTTAGTATGATTTAAATGATGGATATCCAATCACTTTCCTGTGGTGTGGGCCATTCCAGAGGGGAAAAAGTTTTCTACCGTTGAAACCTTCCTGGGCTCTACCTTGATTTGTTTTATATGCCATCCAAACGGTTTATAAGATCAGAGCATTCCCACTGGGATGAAGTGAAAATAAGAAAAAATTAGTACGATAAGAAACTTTTGTGGCCTAAAAAGTATTTCAACGGTTGTGACTGAATCACAAGTGTTTCCTCTGGTGCTGCCCACTTGAGTTTTGTATCCATCTGATTTTCTGTAGCATGTCCTAAAATGATCTCAGAAAATGGATGAACGGAGTGGATTTAGGATAAACATCAAGGTGGGCCCCACCTAACATCCCAATGCAGGAGCTTCCTGCGAAATCCCCGTCCTGCCGGTAGGGTCCAAGTACTGCCCAAACCCAAGCTCAGTTCAGCATGGACCATTTTGGATGCAACCTTAGCTGTGTTGGCATAAATGCCACTTTGAGTAAAATCAATTTTAGTATTGTATATTAAGACCCGATTGTTTTACCAATTATCTTGGTAATCTAAAGTATATTATCAATTATGATTTTAACCAAACCAAATATGGAACTTGTTCGCAAAATGTAAATGTATTAAAAACCAAGTAAATAAATTCATAATTACTATACTTCTAGTAACATTACATGAAAAATCTTGAATTCAAACAGTAACATCAGCATTTTTTTAGGGTGATTTGACATTCAGCTAAAATACTTTAATTTAAAATGTCACTATTATGATTTCATCACTGATAAACCAAATACAAGAATTCGAATGCAAATGTGGCTGGGGATTGATAAAGTTGTATTCATTGATATTACCATAATAATGAGTGAAACAAACAAGCACTTAGACCCACCCATGATAAGATCACTCATAGTTGCATCCAAAGGGCCTTAATAGTTGAAGAGATACCCACATTTTCGTGACCAATGATGGAAGTATGAACAGTACATTTATAAGATGATAATAACCACCTAATTTCACGTTGGATTTTGGACCGCTAACCATTTGAGGTTAACCATCCATTTGGGGCCATCAATTTGATGGTCAGGATCACATGATCAGTAAGATTTCAGAGGTATGGTTTGTCCACAACATGCCCAACAATTTTGACGCTCTGTATAACTTTATGCGAGTGGCACATGTGAGGAGGATGAGTCACCATCATTTCTTGAACACCTACAATGGCTCCTACAATGAGGCCCACTACCACTAGCCGTTAGTCAAAAGATCCAAATTACATAAATAAATACTCATTAATCAGAGGGTCCAAATGTCTAGTCAATCTCATTTTGAGGATAAAATCTTTGATTCGTGCATACTTGTTTGTTGAAACAGGACCATTGGATTTCTTTTTTCGTTTTGATCATCTATATATGTCCACAAATCTTATAATTAAATAATCTAACTCATCTAAACTCTTGAGTTATAAATTTTGAGTATGCTAGTTTGAAGACAATCTTGGCAAAGTTGAAGATCCCAACCATCTATCAAGATTCAAGCACCCACGTATTCTACCATGAGTGTATTTTCAAGCAACTGCATATACCACCATAACAACCATCCAAGCTGGTGACGTTGACTGAGCACTTCGAAAAGAACACAAGTATATCCTGATGTCACGTAAGATGGGAGATTCATGTTAAGTCAGTAGTGATAGATCCAAGAGTATTGTAGATAGCCCAAGTACTAGAACGAGCAAATGTGGGTTATTTCTTAGCCACTTGAGAGAATCCTAAATAAATATAATATCCTGTGGTGAATCATCGAGTAAGAGTGCATATTAACAAATCAACATCTGAAAACCTTTTTAAGCCAAGTGGAGATTGAAAGGTTGGAGGGAGAAGATAACGCCAGCGAGAGTATCATTTTAAAATCTAGGAGGATATCACTAGCTTGTTTTTGTCTTTCATTTCTCTTGGTTTGATGATACTTATGAGGAAAATGTTTTAGGTTGTCATGTTGAGGTGCTCAATCCATGCTTGCAAAAGGTGATTTTAGCTCATTTGAATTCTCCTCCAAAGCTGCAGTTGGATGCTAAAGTTGTCTCTTCACATAAGAGGGTTGTGGAAAAGCTTGCCCATGTTCCTTATTATAGTCCTTAGTGCAGTTATAATCTTATCTAATAAGTACCTTGTATCAAAAATGAGAAATTATGGTTGGAATCTTTAGGATTCTCTTATTTATCATTTGTATTTACTATTTAGGCATGATACCATTGTCTATTATAACTAAAAAACTGAAAGAAACCTTAAAAATGGAAAAAATTGAAAAGTATGGAAGAAATAGATATAGAAATAGAAACAACTTTCGAAACAAAGATGACTAAACATGAATAAAAGGCATCCATCCAAGAAGACCCTTCCCTTTACTTGGAAGAAAAGGAGTAAGGGTATTAAGAAAGTTAGAAGTTTGGTAGGTTTTTCTCCCCGGCCTGAGATGTGGGAGGGCTTTGTCCTTAGGATAGGGAATGGGTTTTCCTAACTCAAGGTGTGGGTTTCTTCCTTGAGCTTAGGGTATGGGTTTTTTTTTATTTTTTTATTTTTATTTTTATTTTTTAACCTTTTACTCCTAGTAGAGAGTTTTATTTTCATGCTTTCTTAGGAAAAAAAAAAAGAAGAAAGATTGAAAGTCAATTTGAATTCCATAATGCAACGTACCCTTGAGATATCAAATAATCATCTCAACTACTTGGTAGTGAATGGAGGTAGACAAATTCATAAATTGACAAACAAAGTTAACATCATATAATGAATGATGTCGTGTTTGTTGGGCGTGGAAGTGTCACCCAGACGCGACTCAGACGTGAATTAAACATGTATAGAGATAGAAAATTTGAGCATGCATAGAGAACACAGTGATTTATGTAGAAAAATCCTTATGGAAAAAAATCACAGCACAAAGCGACAAGTAATTTATTATGAAAATGAAATTACAAGAGATAGAATCAACTTACATGCAAACCCTATAGTTGAAAGCCCTATATTCCTTTTTCTCCAAATCCTAGCTCTCTCTAGAACAAGCTTCCTATAACCCTAATCATGTATTACACCCGTTTATATAACTCAGATCTAAAATTAAAAGTAAAATTGCATACTCACGCAGAAGTTACACAAAACTGTCAATGGGACCTTCGATAGGATCGAATGCAATTGAGAGTTGTCAATAGGATCGAGGCCACTTTCGATATGATCGAAGAACACCCTAAAATTGTCATGCAAGCAATTGGAAAAATCAAAAATTTCTCAATAGTATCGACCGAGCTATCGATCATTTCAAAAAACCCTCTCCAACATAGATTAAAGGCACCCGATTTCAATATTCTCCACTATGGCTTTAATCTTTATGCTCTACTACTCCAAACTGCTTTCTCCATCTCTAATCGTCTCCATCATTACTTATTGTACACACTTCGTCTTTATAAAATCTTCGTCAAGCCCAAAGAAGTTGAGTAAAACATAAACTTTTCTATAGGAACCGCCTTTGTAAGCATATCATCTGGATTCATGCTAGTATGGATCTTTTTAAGAGTAACACCGCCTTCCTCAAGTACCCGTTGGATAAAATGATGACAAACATTAATATGCTTAGTACGATAATGATATACCAGGTTCTTTGTCAAATTCATAGCACTCTCGCTGCAACAATTCACAAGCACAACTTCCTGCCGAAGCCTCAACTCATTCATCATTCGTTTCAACTAAATACATTCTTTAAATGCATTTGTCACTGGTATATACTCAGCTTCAGTTATAGAAAGAGAAATCACAGACTGAATCTTTAACGTCCAACTGATCGCTCCACCTACTAAGACGAATGAGTAACCATATATAAGTTGGCCTTTTATTATCCACATTCCCTGTGTACTAAGAATCCACGCAGCCTACTAGTTTCTCCTCCAATTTTTTAAATTTCAAGACGTAATCTTTCATCCTTGTATGTAATGAAGTAGACATTTTACTGTATTCCAATGTTGCTTGCTAGGATTAGACATGTATCTACTCATAACACCTACTGCATGTGAAATATCTGGTCTTGTACAAACCATGATGTACATCAAACTGCCAATTACACTCGAGTTAGACACATGAGACACATACTGCTTTTCTTCATATGATATATGACACTATTCTAAAAAAAAGCTGAAAGTGAGTAGTGTAGGGAGTGTTAATTAGTTTTGCCTTATCCATCCCATACTTGAGTAAGACCTTCTCAAGATACTCCTCCTAAGACAATCATAACTTTCTCCTTTCCATATCCTTGTGTAAACCGATACCGAGAATCCTCTTTGTAACCCTCAAATCTTTTATCTCGAATATCCTGGATAACTGTGAGTTAAATATGTTGATTTCAAATATATTATGGCTGGCAATAAGCATATCATCAACATACAATACTAGATTATTGAATTCTCCATCACTCAGTGCTCTGAAGTAAACATAGTAGTGGAATTCACTTCTAGTAAACCGCTGGCTCAATATGAAAGAATAAAATTTTTTATAGCATTACATAGGTGATTGTTTTAGGCTGTACAATGCCCTACTCAACCTGCAAACTTTATTTTTTAGCCCCTGTATCTTGAACTCTTCTAGTTACTTCATGTAAATCTGTTCTTCTAGTTCTCCATGTAAAAAAGTAGTCTTAACATCCAATTGTTGCAATTCAATATTGCATGGGGCAATCAGTGCCAACACAAACCTAATAGATACCTGCTTGACCACAGGTATGAAAATCTCATTGAAGTCAATAACCTCCTTCTACGCATAACCATTTTCTACTAATTTGATTTTGTACATATCGTGTTTCTTCCAATAAATCCACTTGCATTTGATTACTTTATGCCAGCCAGAAGTTCCACCAACTCTCACGTCTCATTGTTATATAAAAAATCAATCTCATTCTGCATTACTGCTATCTATTTTTTTAATATTTGCTTGATCAAGAACCTCTTGAAAAGTAGACGAGTCCCCCTCATCCGTAATGAGAGTGAATGCAACATTTGAGTCATCTTTGTCCCTCAACAGTAAATTGTGTGATCCCGTAGCAAATTTCTCCTGACAGGTGGCAGCTCCACCTGCTCTTATACATCTTTCTACTGTCAAGGGTCAAATATTGCATATTAGACCCCAGTTATTACCTGATTTTACGAACATGATACCGTCTAATGCCCTATTTTAATCGTGTTTGTGCTGCAAGGTGAATTTAGTAGCCTTAACTGAAAAAGGGTACTAAAAGCATGAATTTAGCACTCTAAAAGCACCAAGGCAAGGGATGGACTCTAGGGGACCGAGGTTGAAGAATTTACATGCCTGATATTCGAGAAAATGAAGTATTTCACGCTAAAGAGGTTTGAAATTCGTTCAGAATGCAAGATCACAGGGTTTCCATCATCCGTTCGGCTCAAAACTTTATATCTGGCCTGAGGACCCTAAATTAACCGCACACGTCGAATTTCAACCATTGAATCCTTATGAAAGTGGTCCAATGGTCAAATCAGCCTATGAATTATCAATTTGGGGCCCACCTGATATTTGGATATGCTTCAATTTTGGTCTCAACTCATTAAATGAGCTAACAAAATGAAAGGACGGAAAGGATGTCTCATATACATCAAGGTGGGACCCACTTTACATGGTGTGTGTGTACAACACACATGCACTGGACGAGCACCAAAAATCAAAACATCGGTCAGCATGCACTGACCGATGCTTCTTTAAAAAATTATCTCAAAACATGTCAGGGACAGTCCTGTTCGATTGGGTTTCTCTAATGGATCCCACTCATCGTCTGATTCAGTAATCTGGACTGTCCATTCACTCTACAGGGGGGCAAGATCCTTACCCAGCTTTCCTTTTTGGCCCATGCATGCGATCACGTGATTTTTACCATTAAACGCAGGATAAACGACAGCTTGAGTTGATTCAGTGGGCCACGCTAGTGAAAAGGCCGAGCTATAAGTCCTAGAGGGGGGTGAATAAGACTATGCTAAATTAAAAAATTAACAGCGAAATTTAAACAAATAAATAGAGATAGCGTATAAATAATTTCACAATGCTGAAATGAATAACAACTTTAAATGTACAAGTATTGAGAAGTTGATACAGATGTTGTTTTAAGGACAACCTTACACCAAAATCCAAAGGTTTATGGTAGGATAACCTGATTCCTAGAACGGTCTGTGTATCAAAAACTCAAACTGATACAGAGGAATAAAGAAATAAATAGCAAAGAAAATAACTAAGCTATTACAACATTCCCACACTTGCATAAAAGAAATTACAACATTCTCCACAAATGCATAAAGGAAAATTACAACATCTACACAAGTTGAAATATTCAATCAATTACCACAAGACCAGAAATCATAGTGGTTCGTTTGTGTGTACATTAACTGTTTAGAAAAATATTCACACAACTACTCCACTCCTAATATCCTCACACAGTGGATATTAACGTTCACTATGAAAATAGGTTTTTCAAGGTTCACCTAAAACCCTCCCAATTGTGTCTTTCAAGTGGGCTTACACAATTCAAAAACCCTACACTCTGAGTTTTCTGGATCACCTCAGACAAACCAAAATAAAAAGATTTTTCTAGCACAATCTTAATGAAACCAAAATAATGAATTTACAAAGCAATAAAATACTTAGCTAGATATTCTCCTTTTGATGTAGCCCGCAAGAACCAATTCGGAGTAGAAGGTCAATGTTCACACTCACTTGGGAAATGGTTTTAGATTCTAAATTGATTTTAAATTAAATCACCTTGGGCAAGCTTGATTTGATTTTGATTCCAAGAAATGAAAAATTTTCAATCACATCTTCAAATATGATTGGAATGTAGAATACAAAATCAAATGCAAAAAGTTAATTAAAGAGAATATAAAATAAGAACTAAATAGCTTAAGAATATCACTAACTTATCTCATAGAGTGGCGTATTGATTTTGCTTGGATTGAATATCAAACTCTGAAATTCGTGCTCTATTTATAAGTACAGAATCGCACTCTCGACTGGTCTTGAGGTCGACACGACTGGTCGAAGGACCAACAAACTTTTAAAAATTTGGGCGCAATAAGATAAGGTCGTTCCACGACTAGACGAAGGGCCTGCTCGACCGGTCGAGTCCTGTCCACGACTGGTCATGTGGAACTCAAATTAGTTGCTGGACTTTAAGTCGAGCCTTCAGGATTGGTCAAGCACTGTTCACACGACCGGTCGAGCAGTCTCTAGGACTAGTCGAGGCTTTAACAAAAAAATTTGAAAATAAGTAATAAACTTAGGACTGGTCAAGGATTTCTTGGATTAGTCGAGCCAGTGCTAGCACTAGTCGAACATAGTCTAAGACTAGTCGAGAAACAATCTGTGCACTTATAAAGTGACCTAATTTAAGTTATGTATTTAAAATGACCTATCCTATGGTTAATCTAGGGTCATTGATACCTTATAAGTAACGTATGAACATTGAAACTTCTTTTACTTTAGTTGATAATCGTTCTTTGAAGTTCATGAAGCTTGAGATCTTGAAGCTTGACTTAAGACTTTTGAAGCTTGAATATGACTACAATTGAAGTTTGAGCTTGAGGTTCAAAGTAAAGAACTTTGTCTTGACTTGGACGAAGCTTTGAGAACTTGAACTATTGAAGCTTGAAAGATTGAATTCACACTTGGTGTTGTACTTGAACATGAATATGTTATCTTACGTTTGAAGTTCTTGAAGTAAAGACCTTTGATCTTGTACATGAGATGCAATGTCTTGAATTTATAGAATCTTTACACAAGACATAGATTCCAAGAGGTTTTGTCACTACAAAATTTGACAATAATAGGAGCTAGAAACCATAGCACTTACATCCAAAACCTACCAAAACCACTCCTTCTCGACTAATTTTTCACCAGAAATCCAATGAACCGGGTGGATTTCTCCTTTACGAACGATCAGAGGCCCACCAAGCATTACAGTGCAAGTGCGTAAGGAATTCGCACGTCTGGACGTTATCCGACATTCCCGACCATTCGACGATTGAGATCATGATCGGTTCACTGATCTGAACCCTTCAAAACACTCCTAAGGTGGGGCCAACCAGAGCCAAGAAGCCTGAACGATTCAGATCCTGGCAACAGATCAGTTACCAGCGTAAAAACAGGCTAAACACCGTTCGTATCTTCTGGCTGCATAAACAAGGTCAGTGACCGACCTAGCCTCCATCCTAGCCTATAAAAGGGAGAGAGATAGAGATAGAAAAAGGAGAATCAGATTTTGGGGGCATCCCTGAAGGCAATTCCTAAGCCATGGAGGCGTGGAAGTGACCACGAGGAGAGAGAAAGAGAGCGTGGGCCGGCGGCATCAACATTTTTTTCTTCATTCTTGGGTTTTTCCTTTCCTTTAATGCTTGTTAAGGTCTTAGTTTGATCATGTCTATGACAAGCTAAACATCTTACTTAGAGCTAAGAGGTGAAGCTTGTAACATGATGAGGTCTTTTATTGCTTTGATTTATGTTACATTGAACTCTCTTTGATTATAGTTTGATATTAAGGAATACTTTCAGTTTTTAATGTTTTGTTGTAACTTAAATTATAATGGATCTACAATAGCTTTGAGCATGTTTTTAACATTATAGGGTTTGTGAATTTGGAAACCCTGTTGTTCACCATCATCTCCTGGGCATGGTTGGATGACGGAATCCTTCCTAACATTCATACATCCCTTAGATTGGATGTGGATTGGCTAAATTCTATTATTTGCTTTGTCTCATGGGCATGGTTTTGTGATGGAATCAATTCTAATTCTCATACCTATCTTCTCTTGAAAACTGGATCAAAGAAAGTTCAAATTTGGATTTTAATGGAATATCTTCCAACTGGATGAAGATGGGACTCTGAATCCAGTTGCTTAGGAATCAAGCATAGATTTTTCTAATCTCTACAAGTGGATCCTTAACACCCTAGTTTCCTACCTTTGAATTTCACAAATTTCAGTTAATTAAATTCACAATTATTCCCTTCCTTTTACCTGATTTAGATTACATCTTCGTCTAGTTCTAGTTCAAGTTACTTTCAGATTACGTACAAAGTTCAGTCCCTGTGGACTCGACCTCGGTCATACTGAGATTATTATTACATCACAACCCTATACTTGGGGTGTGAACACCTACAACTCGCCTTCTTTAAGTGTCTCACCCTCATTTATTTCGACATCCGCTAATTTTTCTATTTCATTGTACTCATCCTTATGGAACAAAAAATTCTCATCAAACTTGATGTCTCGGCTCATTGTGATTCTTCTGTGTGTCCTAGTCATACAGCTTATATTCTTTCACACCATCACCACACCTAATTACAAAGATATACTTCTTTACCCTTTGGTCCAGCTTATCTCTCTCAACAGACAATACATGAAAGTAAGCATAATAATCAAATACATGTAACCCTGAGTAGTCTACTTCTTGACCACTTCATACTTCTTTAATAATCTTACAATCAATAGTCATAGACGATGACTAATTTACCAAATAACTAGTTGTTTTAACGGTCTCAGTCCATAAGTCCTTACCCAACGCAACATTACTTAACATACTTTGGGTCATCTCTAAAAGAGTATAATTCACACGTTTTGTCACATCATTCTAATCTAGTGTATGCCTAACTATTTTGTGCCTCACAATTCCCCCATCCTTACAAAAATAATTATTAAATTTATTCGAAGTAAATTATATGTCATTGTCCATTCTCGGTGCTTTTAACTATCGCCTTGATTGTTTTTCAATCATAACCTTTCAAGACTTGAAAGTGACAAACACATCTAATTTATTCTTCATGAAATAAACTGAGAAATTATCAATGAATGTTACAAAGAATAATGACCCTCCTCTAAAAACCATGGGCGATGACCTCTACACATCATAGTGCACATAATCCAATAGTCCCTTACTACTATGTTTTTTGGCTTTAAATGTTAATTTTGAGTGTTTATCATATATGTAATGCTCACGCATATTCAAATAAAAAATTTTAAAAGTAGGAATTATACCACAATCAAGGAGTACTTTCATACCATGCTTTCTTATATGGCCTAGGCGCATATGCCACACACGTGTTCATGTGGAATTTGTTATAGACGTTGTAGCTCCACCCGATACAATATTCTTGATCAACCTGTAGAGATTGTCACTCCTTTATGCCTTTATAATGGTGAATGCCGCTTTTGAAACTTTTAGGACACCATCATACCTGATGAACTTGCATCATAGTGCATCTAGATCACCTAAAGAAACTAAAATTTTTCTTCAAATCTGTTACGTGCCTCACATCAGTCAAAGTATACTCAACTCCATCAAACATTCTGATGAAAACAGATTCAATTCCAGTTATCAGAGCTGTAGACAAGCCGAACCAAGTTGAGCTTGGCACGACTCGGCTTAGTTTGGCCAGCAGCCCATCTTAGCTCAAGTTCAGCTTCGCTCGGTCCTTGAGCTTGATTGGCCAACTTGGCTCGGCTCGGTTCAGCTAGCAACTTGGGTTAGATTGAGCAAAGTTCAAGCTCGAGTTTTCAATTCGAATTTGAGTTCAAGCTTTCGAGTAAAGCATTTTCTTTTTAGTTTTTTATATGGGTGGGCCTTTTTTATATTATATATAATATATTAATAAGTTATATATATATATATATATATAATATTATATAATTAATTTATAACTCGAGCCGAGTTGAATCGAGTCAAGTTCAGGTTGAGCTTCGAGCCGTGTAGAGTTGAACTCGAGCCAGCTCGAGCTTGATTCAAAATTATTTCGAGCTTAAAAAATCAGCTTAGCTTGCCTCGAACCCAGCTTTTAAGTCGAGCCGAGTTGAACTTGTTGGAGCTAAGCCGAGCGAGTTAACCAAGCTAGCTCGATTCATGTCCGGCTTTACCTATCATCTTACATGCATGATCATTGCCTATAAAAACCAAGCCGCCATCATACTCATTGTATGCGATGAACCAACTCCAGTGAGGGGTCATGTGGTATGAAGCCCCCATATCCAAAATCCACTCTTAATAGAAGTGATCCATTTTGGATATCGATAATACATCGCAATCATCCGAACCTTCATGGGATTCCATTGAATTGGCCTCATTTGTAAAATTATCTAATTTTTCATCCTTTTGGGTTTTAGAGGACCGACAATCCTTCTTCATATGTCTGGTGTTCCCATAATTCCATCACTTCATCTTGCCCTTGCCCTTAGATTTGGACATCGAACGTGAATTTTTCCTCTCCCGCTCAAAAGTTTTTCCCATAAAAACAAATGTGTTCGTAGAGGAAACCCTCGCTACCATTCTTCTTTCTTAACTACTTCAAATAATTAAAAGACTGAGAAACGGTTTTGACATCGATGGTCTCTTTACTGTAGCACAGAGTGTCTACAAGATTCTCATAGGACTCTGAAGAGAGTTCAAAGGGATTATGACTTGATCTTCATTATTAATCTTGTTGAGAAGTGGAGCCACGTCTAGGGCCACGCACAACCGATCGTGGCTCCTACTCGATCAATCGTAGAGCCCACTTGACTGGTCGTGACCAGTTCTGGACTAGCTCGACTCAAAGTTCAGTGAGCATCAGTTTTCGGGTTCCAAGGTTCTCGACCGGTCGTGGCCCTAGCACGACCAGTCGTGGGGTCCTCTCAACCGGTCGTGCAATCTGTTCGACCGGTCGTGGTTACACAGATTCATTTTTGAATTTAATGCGGACTGCGGATTTTTGAGTCGCCTTTCGCAAGGGTGCGAAAGGAAAGTTGCCTAAACTATATATAGGTGTCCCTAGAGCTTTTTTAGTGAATTAAAAATTAATAAAAAAATAATTCTAAGGTGTGGACAAAGGGTTTTCTCTGTACTTTTAAGGGAGAGGTTAGTATTTTATCTTGTAATCTTCATTTTTCTTCATAGTGGAATTTGCATCTGTAGTTTTTTACCCTAGTTTAGGATTTTTTCACGTATATCTTGTCTTGTGGTTTATTTGGATTGCTTTGATTTGTTTCTAGTTTATATTTTTTCTTGTTTATCGTTTATGTGTGAGACCTGAGATTGGATCTTAGTTCATTGCGTTATTGGCGTGCTACATAACAACTGGTATCAAAGTTATTTGGTTTAGTTCTATTGGGAGCGATGACAGAAGAAGAAAAAACTAGAATTGAGAAGTTTGATGGTTTAAACTTTGCCTTCTGGAAGATGCAGATGGAGGATTATCTGTATCAGAAGGATTTCTATATTTTTATAGGAGCAAAAAAGAAGAAACCAGAAAAGATGACAGATTTGAATGGTTTTTACTGGATAGGAAGGCTTTAGGAATGATCCTACTCTCTTTATCTAAGAGCGTTGCCTTCAATATATCCAAGGTGAAAACTACAAAAGAATTAATGGAAATCCTAGCCACCATATATGAAAAACCCTCTGCGTCCAACAAGGTTCATCTTATCAAACAACTATTCAATATGAAGATGTCAAAAGGTGGGAGCGTGGCTGAACATCTAAACGAGTTCAATACAGTCACGAACCAGTTGGAATCCGTTGGCATTATTTTTGAGGATGAGGTCAGGGCATTATTGATCTTATCTAGTTTTTCAGACAGTTGGGATGGTTTGGTGATTGCTGTGAGCAATTCTTCAGGGTCGACAAAACTAAAATTTGATAATGTGGTCAGTCTAATTCTCAGCGAAGAATCTAAAAGAAAGGCATCAGGAGTTTCAGGGGATTTAAGGAATGCTCTAAACGTTGAAGGAAGAGGAAGAGCGCTAAACAAATGAGGTAATAAATACGGGCGTTCTAAGTCGAGTAAGAAGTCCAAGGGACCGAAAGACAAAGACGGGTGTTGGCATTACGGTAAGAAGGGGCACATGAAACGTAATTGTAGGGCGCTTAAGAAATAAGAACAAAGCTCTCAAGGTGGGAAAGATTCATTGAATCTATCTGAGGAGAGTGATACAAAGGCATTGATCTTGTCTCTTAATGCGAGGAATGAGTCTTGGGTTATAAACTCGGATGCTTCGTTTCATGTCACTTCGTGTAAGGATGTTCTGCATGATTATATGTCAGGTGACTTTGGGATAGTCTACCTGGGTGATGATGAGCCGTGCAGTATTGTTGGAAAGGAAAACGTTCATATAAATCAGAAAAACGGAACGGCGTTGAAATTAAATGATGTCAGACATGTACCGAGTTTGAGAAAGAATCCGATCTTAGTAGGGCAATTGGCCGATACCTGTTATGTGATGACATTCACTAGTGATTCTTGAAAGATCACAAAAGGTGCCTTGGTGATATCTCGAGGTAAGAAGGAAGGTACCTTGTATGTGACTTAAGGATCTTATAGTTTACTGTTAGTCGCATCAACTGGAGTGAATGGGCAGTTATGGCATTAGAGGTTATGACATATCGTGAGAAGGGGATGAAAGTACTATTGTCTAAAGGGAAGCTACCAGGGCTAAAGTCTATTGAATTGGAATTCTGTGAGAACTGCGTGTATGACAAGTAGAAGAGGGTAAGCTTCAAGAAGACGGGACATGCTCCAAAGACACATCTGTTAGAGCTTGTTCACACTGATGTGTGGGGACCGGCATAGGTATTATCTCTTGGTGGCTCTCGTTATTTTGTTTCCTTTATTGATGATACTAGTAGAAAACTGTGGGTCTATTTCTTAGAACATAAATCTGATGTATTTGATGTATTTAAGAAGTGAAAAGTTATGGTAGAAAATGAGACAGGCAAAACAGTAAAATGTCTCAGATCTGATAATGGGGGAGAGTACTGTGATAAGAGGTTTGAGGAGTATTATGCAGCAAATGGAATCAAACATTAAAAAATGATTTCAGAGACACCGTAGCAGAATGGTGTGGCTGAGCGTATTAACAGGACCATCCTTGAGCGCACCAGGAGCATGAGGTTACATGCAGGGTTGCCCAAGATGTTTTAGGTATATGTTGTGAGTACTGCCGCATATCTCATCAATAGAAGTCCCTCAGCACCATTGGATGGTGGGCTACCAGAAGAAACGTGGACTGAGAAAGAAGTGAACCTTTCACATCTTAGAGTGTTCAGTTACACTTCATATGTTCACATTGATGCAGAACACAGAAACAAGCTGGATGTGAAGTCCAAAAGGTGCATAGGCTACAGGCAGTATGATTTTGGCTGCAGGTTTTGGGATGTAGAAAATAAGAAAATCATCAGAAGCAAGGACGTAGTCTTCAATGAAAAGGTGATGTATAAAGACAGTGTGCAGGAAAATAAGGTCGAGAAAAAAAAATTCGTAGAGTTGGAAGAGTTACCGGACACGGGTGTTACAGCGCCATAGGATGATCGTGCACAGGAGCATTATGAAGCAGAGCTGCATATACCGATTATGAGGAGGTCTACTCAGGAGAGGAGACCCACGGTCCAATACTCACCCTCCTTATATTATCTACTGCTGACAGATAAAGGTGAGCCAGAGTGTTTTAAAGAGGCGTTATAGTCAGATACACGGGTTAAGTGGAAGCAGGCCATGAATTATGAGATGGACTCTCTTGAGTCTAATTATACATGGGAGCTAGTCACTCTACCCAAGGGTAAAAAAGCTCTTCATAACAAGTGAGTTTATAAACTGAAGGAGGAATGCGATGTTTTAAAATAGTACAAGGCTAGATTGATTGTGAAAGGGTTTCAACAAAAGGTAGGTATCGATTTCACCGAAATATTTTCACCTGTGGTGAAAATGTTTACGATTTGCATGGTCTTGAGTATAATGGCTACAAGGGACTTACATTTAGAGCAGCTAGATGTTAAAACAGCCTTTCTTCATGGAAATCTTGAAGAAGAGATATATATACATCAGCCGACAGGATACGTGGCACTAGGAAAGGAGAATAAGGTGTGCAGACTAAAGAAGAGTCTATATGGACTGAAGCAGGCCTCGAGGCAGTGGTACAAAAAGTTTGACAGTTTCATGTCGAGAAATAATTTTAGGAGATGTCATGCAGACCATTGTTGTTACTTGAAGAAGTTTGATACGTCGTACATCATCCTTCTTCTGTACATTAATGATATGCTTGTGGTAGGTTTAAGCATGAAGGACATCTCAGATCTAAAAAGACAACTATCTAGAGAATTTGCCATGAAGGATTTAGGAGCTGCAAAATAAATCCTAGGCATGCGGATAAAACGTAACATGGAAAATAAGAAACCGATTTTGTCACAGGTAAAGTACATAGCTAAGGTACTTGATCGATTCAATATGAGATGTGCTAAGCCAGTTAACACCCCATTAGCCAACCACTTTAAGCTATCGAAGGAGTAAGGTACAAAGATGTAGGAGGAATGAGACTACATGGTTAAAGTCCCATATGTGTCAGCTATTGAGAGTCTCATGTATGTTATAGTAAACATGAGACTAGACATTGCTCAAACAGTGGGAGTTGTTAGCAGGTTCATGAACAACCCCGGTATGAACATTGAGAAGCTGTGAAGTGAAATCTTGGATACCTAGTAAGTACTAAGGATGTAGGATTGTGCTATGGTGGATCGAAAATCAAGTTACAAGGCTATGTGAATTTAGATTTGGCAGAAGATGTCGACAGTAGAAGGAGCACTACAGGTTATGTCTTTACTTTGGGTAGTGCTGCAGTCAGTTGGGTCTCTCAGTTACAGAAGATAGTATCTATCAGTACGACAAAAGCGGAATATGTTACAGTTACAGAAGCATGCAAGGAGATGGTGTGGATGCAAGGTTTCATGGAAGAGTTGGGTAAGAAGCAATCAGATTGCAAGCTGTACAGTGACAGTTAGAGTGCAATATACTTGGCTAAGAATTCAGCCTTTCATTTAAGGACCAAGCACATTGCCATCAGATATCACTTCATACATTCGTTACTAGAAGATGGATCAATTGCTCTGGAGAAGATTCATACAAGTGAGAATCCTGCGGATATGTTGACCAAGGCGGTCACACGAGAGAAGCTGAAGCTCTGTTCAGCTTTGATTGATCTTCAAATTTGAAGATGGGGAGGTGGTGCACTTCGGATGAAGAAGACAAAGGTTTATGACGATGTGTCGCCAAGTGAGAGATCGTTGAGAAGTGGAGGCACATCTAGGGCCGCGCACGACCGGTCGTGACCCCTACTCGACCGGTCGTGGAGCTAACTCGACCGGTTGTGACCAGTCGTGGACTGGCTCGACTCAAAGTCCAGCGAGCATCAGTTTTCAGGTTCCGAAGTTCTCGACCGGTCGTGAGCCTAACACGACCGGTCGTAGGGTCCTCTCAATTGGTCGTACAGTCTGCTTGACCGGTCGTAGTTATGTAGATTCGTTTTTGGATTTGATGTGGACTGCAGATTTTTGAGTCGCCTTTCACAAGGGTGCGAAAGGAAAGTTGCCTAAACTATATATAGGTGTCCCTAGGGCTTTTTTAGTGAATTGAAAATTAATGGGAAAGTAATTCTAAGGTGTGGGCAAAGGGTTTTCTCTATACTTCCAAGGGAGAGGTTAGTATTTTACCTTGTAATCTTCATTTTTCTTCATAGTGGAAGTTTGCATCCATGGTTTTTTACCGTAGTTTGGAATTTTTTCACGTATATCTTGTCTTGTGGTTTGTTTGGATTGTTTTGATCTGTTTCTAGTTTATATTTCTTCTTGTTTATCGTTTGTAGGTGAGATCTGAGATTGGATCTCAGTTCACTGCGTTGTTGGCGTGCTGCGCAACAAATCTTCACCTTTACGCTCATCAATTTACAAAGTACTTTATTGAAGTTATTGACATGTTCATTGAAATTCGTCCCTTCTATCATCTTCAGATTATAGAACTACTTCTTCAAAAACAAATGATTAGAGAGAGATCTCATCATGTAGAGACTCGCCAACTTTCCCCACATCTCGTGCAAGTCATCTCACTGATGATATTATAGAGGATCTCATCAACCGAAAACAATTGAATTGTTAATTGTTTTTTAATCCAGTTCATCACACTTTTCATTGCTCATAGTATTAGGATATTTCACTTTTTCAAGGTGTACTTATTATAACCCTTGTTGAATTAGAAGGGCTTTGATCTTCACCCTCCACAATTCAAAATTATTTTTACCTGTAAATTTCTCTATCTCAAACTTAACACTCGTCCCTTTTAATGTCATGTCTTCAGATTCGATGTGAAATCCCAACCGGATAACCTGATTGCTCTTATACCACTTGTCGAGCGCGGAAGTGTCACCCAAACGTGAATCAAACAAGCATAGAGATAGAAAATTCGAGTATACATAGAGAACACGATAATTTATGTGAAAAAAAATATTACGGCACAAAAGCGACAGGCAATCCACTATAAAAATGAAATTACAAAAGATGAAATCAACTTATATGCAAATCCTAGAGTTGAAAACCTTAAATCCCATTTTCTTCAAACCCTTGCTTCCTCCGTAACAAGTTTCTCATAACCCTATTCAGGTATTACACTTGTTTATATAACCTAGATCTAGAAGTAGAAACAAAATAGTGCACTTATGCAGAGGTTGCACAAACTATCGATAGGACCTTCGATGGGAACAAGTTCAACCGAGGGTCGTTGATAGTATCGAGGCCACCTCCAATATAGTACTGAAGAACGCCTCAAAATTATTGAGCAAGCAATTGAGAAAATTGAAATTTTCTTGATAGTAACCATCAGGCTGTCAATTCTATCAAAAAATCATGTCCAACATTGATTATAGGCACCTGATTTTAATAGTGTCATAGTTAAATACTGTAAGCTCCAATAATGCTTCAATATGTACAAAGCTTTTTAAATCTTCTATACAAAGCTCCACACGTGTTATATATCAGCACATGTGAGGTCTTAAATCTTCCATCGATGGGTTAGCGTTTACAAAATTTCGGATCCATCGCATGTGTGCCAGATTGCCACGTGAGAGAAACATACATGAATGCAAGCAACACGCCATAATATGATATCACAATTTTTTATTCATTTCATCAAACCACACATGACATGCATGGTTGAGTTGGGTCGCTTGTTCTTTTCACTTACATCAGCATGTCTGCCCTCGTGCCTATAAATATCCACCATGTTAGCCTTCAAAGACATAGCTTGCCTTCAAACACTTAGCTTGCCACCTTCTATATCTGCTTTTCACTCAGTCATGGCTCTTATTTTGGGTAGTGGCCACTCTGATGGTCCTCTCAAGGAGAGAATAGAAAAAAGGAAATTGGCCGCGCTTGTGCAAATTATCACCCTAGTACCTGGGGAGATCACTTCATTGCAGCCTCTCCAGATGACAAGGTGAGAGAGATGAGTCTTTCCATAGGTTCAATAAATAAATCAGTCAGTGCCCAAACATATACACATTTGCATGTCTATCTCTCCATGCTTCATGGAGCTCAACTCTACCAGAGGGTAATCACATCGGAACATACATGTATCAAAGCGTCGCAATGTATACAAACATATGTGCTCGTATGTACAAACATTGGTAAAAAAAAAAAAAAAAAATTTGCGGAATTTTATTATAAAAATCTTTTTTCAAATAACTTTAAAATGTTGTTATTCATGATCATTATTCTGAAATCAATACAAATAACTTTCTTGAAACTAATAATTTGACATTTTCATGCTTAAAGAAAAAAGTGATATTTTCGTATGATATGATTATCTGACTATGTATGTAATTAATATAGGAGCTTGATCCATGCACTAAACAACGTGCTGAAAAACTGAAGGAAGAGGTGAAGAAAATTCTCTGTGATGTCAATAATCCAGTGCAAAAAATGAATTTGATTGATGCAATTCAGCGCCTCGGTGTAACCTACCACTTTGAAACGGACAAGGAAAAGGAATTATATCGGATGTATGATGGCTATATCGATGATGATGATAATTGTGATAATCTCCATGCCGTTGCTCTCTGATTTCGATTACTTGGGCAACAAGGGTATGATGTGTCATCAAGTAAGTGTCTGGCAACTAAATAATATTTTATGCAGAATTATACAAAAAAAAATAATAATAATATTTTATGCGTCTCTGGGCACATATGTAACTTGCATGCACATGTTGACACGTATGCATACTTACACACACGTGCAAAACACATGCGTGCACACAAAAATTGCACCATTCTACTGTATTGAAATGAGTGTGGATCGTTTGTATTGAAGTAACTGGAAATTTTGGTGCCCTAGTTATCATTGGTACATGTCATTGCTGATCACACTAACTCACAAAACACATCAATTTTTTTTCCTGAATAGATTCCGTGCTGCATAACATAAATTTTAATGTGCCCCACCATGATTTATATGTTAGATTTACACCATTCATTAATTTTTTCAAATCATTCTAGAGCACACGTGCCTAAAAATGAGGTACATCCAAAACTCAAGTAGACCACATCACAAAAAGCAATGGAAATTAATTGAAAGAACTATCATTTAAACCTTCCTAAGGCAAATCGTGAGGTTTATTTTCCATCTAACCTGTTCATAATGTACATACAGATCTGAATAAAGGGAAAAAGGACAAATATTAACTTAATTAAAGACTTTTATAGCCTCGAAAAAATTTCAACGGTGGTTGTCAATTCCTACTGTTTCCTGAATCCACCTTGATTTTTGGCTTATATCCTAAAATGATTCAAGAAAACAAATGGACAATGTGGATCTAAGAAATACATCATCTTGGGCTAGGTAAATTTCACACGTCAAGAGTTTCAACTTTGAAATCCTACTATGGTATGAGTGTGTAAAAAAAAATAATCACGCATCAAGAAATTCCATTGCAGGTGTAGCACACTTCAAGGAGGGAAGAAAACCCGAAGTATTAACATGTGAAACTCCTTTGGGTCTTATAATGATGTATGTTTTAGATCCACATTGTCCATCAAATTTTAAATATCATGATAGGAAATTGAAAAAAAAAAATGAGGCAGATCTAAGGCTCAAGTGGGCCACAATATAGGAAACATTGAGAATTGGACTCCTACTATTGAAAACTTTTTTGGGGCCACAAAAGGCTTTGATTAAACTAATATTTGTGCTTTCCCTTCATTGTGGTTTGTGTGACCTTATGGCGAGGTTATATGGCAAATAAACCTCACGATGAATCCTATGAATGTTTCAACAATAATCGTTTAATCCCCACTACTTCTATGGTGTGGTCTACTTGAGCTTCGGATGTGCCTCATTTTTAAAATGATGCTCTATACTATCAAGAAAAATTGATGGATAGTGTGGATCTAACACATAAATCATGGTAGCCGGGGCCATAGAAGATCGAACGGTGGGTGCTAGATAATAGTAATTTTTCATGTTTTTAAGATGGGCCAAGTGAGACTAACCGATCAATGGTTTGGATCTTACTTGGGACCCTAAGATGTGGCCGATGGTCCACTAGGATCATCATGATCATTCCATGATGGGGCCATTCTCCATGGACCCCATCATGATGTTTATTTCATTGCATTAGGAAGGTCATCTAGACCGTCCATATTGGTGGGGAAAGGATCCCCACCGTTGATTTTTAATTTTGGTGGTCCCATGTGTAAAGGGATCCATTCGATTGTATGATTTTTTTAGGGAGGACTCATAGTGGAGGAGCCCTCCATCACAAGCTTGTCCCACCCTCTATCTCTCTCTCTATTTCATTTTTTTTTTTTAAGATCGTGTTGTGTTTGTATGGCCCACTTGAATGGATCCTATCTTGAAGTATTTATTTTGTCCAAGCTATCCTCAAGTGGGGCCCACCTTTATGTGATGTACACATACCATCCTCCATGAGGTGGCCCACCATAAGCAGGGCCCACCTCTAATGTATCTACATGCAATGTCCAGTGTCTAGGGACGCTTGACGTGAGTTGGATAAGAACACAAATATCAGCTTGTTTCCAAGCTTAGGAGTGACCCACTCGCATAGGCCACACCTTGATGTATGTATTCAATCCATGCCGTCCACCTTATTCCCTGGAACATTTGAACCGTTGAGCCGAAGAATGAGGCTGACGTGATCATCCAGTGGGCCATAATATCAGAAACTTTGGTGGTTACCATTAAAAGAATTGCCTGATGTTTCTAATCATCCAAAAATCTCAAACTTTAGACTCATTTCGCCCGTTATGAGCCGCAGAATCCCATGGCTAGAGTGGATTCACTTGGAGCGGGCCCTACACTCGAAAAAACCTCGAGATCAAAGATTTTTCCAAAAAAAAATAAAATTAGCTGCCAGCGCAGGCAGCGCCTGCAGCGCTGACGCACGGCGGCCGGACGCCAGGGGCCCACGGCCCCACATGTGGGCCCCACCATGATGTATATTTTGTATCCACACCTTCCACGACGTGGGCCCCTCCCTGAAGTGGGCTTCCTCCAAGTTTTAGACGCATCCAAGCCTCAGGCGGCCCACACCACAAGGATCAGTGTTGATTGAGGGTCTACCATTGAAACCTTTTTGGGGCCCACTGAAGTTTTGGATTAATATGAAATTTATTTTTCCTCTTCGTCCAGGTCTCTCTGACCGTATGGACGGATTGGATGGAGAACAAATATTATGGTGGGCCCCACGTGGGACCCACAACGATGCAAGTGTTATGTTCACCCCACTGTCATGTATGTGTTTTTCCAGCGCCATTCACCCCTGGACGGTGGGCCCCACCATGTTTTATGTGTTATATCCGCACCATTCATACTAGACGGTGGGACCTACCCCTGACCGTGACCCTATGAATGGTTTGGATTGCAAATAAACATTGCAGTGGGCCCAAGGTCCACGTGACCTTATGAAAGATTGGATTGCAAATAAATATTGCAGTGGGCCCTATGAAAAGTTTGGATGGAAAATAAACATCATGCTGGGCCCAATTTGGATGGAAAATAAACATTATGTTGGGCCCAAGGTCTGGTGGAAAACAAACATTTTTGAGTGGATCCTACTTAGGATCCACTTATGAATGATTTGTGTACACACCCTTCATGAGTATGGATTTTTACCATGGACCATGTGATTAATCTATGTCTTCCATCCCTATGGGACCCACCATGATGCATGAGTTTCGTCCAAACCGTCTAATCATTTTTGGGGATTTGTATAAGGCCCATAGGTTGAGACCCATTTGATGTTTTAGGGGCCCATGGGTTAAGGCCCATTGAGATGTACTAGGGCCTATGGGTTGAGGCCCATTTGATGTACATATGGGGCCTAACTAGTGTGGTCCATTTGTTACATATAAGACCTATAGATTAGGCCCAATTGATGCATTCAAGGCCCAATGGGTTATGACCCATTGCAATACGCATAAGGTCCATTGGTGCGGCCCATTGATGTGGCCCACTTGATGAATAAAAGGTCCATATGATATGACTCATTTGATGTATTTAAAGCCCAATGGGTTATACCTAAGGCCTATTGCAATGTGTGATCCCAACCTAGTTCATGTAATGATATTCACTACGGGCTACGCCTTGGGAGTAATGTTGGTTTGACGTCCACATTACAAGTTTAATGTTGGTTAAATGTCCGCATTACGACTCTCCCTAGGGCCCATTAATAAGCCCGTACTTGTTGCGTATTAGCCGTCTAGACCCATCTGCGTTATAAGGGTAGTTCATTACTTTATTACATGTTTAGTATAGTTCCATGACTCATGATCATAATTTATACACATCATATGTATGCTTGATATGAGAGGTGACTGATCATAGCATATGCCTTTAGGAAGGTCGTTTATGGGCTCCCGGTTAGGCGGTGTTGCCCTACATGAGCGTACGATACGCGCGGGATTGCTGCATTACTGGATAGTGTGATTCATGCATTTCGCATTGTGTTACATGGTTACTGTACACCCAAGCGACATTAGGGTCATAGCCTCCACAGGCGTATCGTAGTTGGCAGGATTGGATACTGAAAATTTTATTCTACATGGGGTGCTATAGATATCCCTGGGTGAAAGTCGCTAAACCCTTATGGTACCAGGAGATTGCTCCAACGTCTAGACCGAGTGGGTATAAGAGTGTCGAGTGCCGATTACCAGATGGTCACACTTTTCACTGTGTTGTGGTCGGTTGGAAGGGGGTGCGGCTTTACCTGCCTGAGTGTAGGGGGCAATGCTAGGCTGAGTCTGACCAGCTCGAGGAATGGGTCCGCTATCGACGAGTCGAGCCCGATATTGACAGACGGATAGTGAGGTCTCTTCCACTTACCTTATTGCGTGTGATGGGGCGGTGATCTGGTTTAGAGTATACTAGATCCCGGTGATATCCTAGAGTTGAGTCGTATTGACATGTGGACTTAGATGAGGATTGTATGCTTGACTTGCATCTTGCATCGCATAGCCTTGGTACGACTCATGATATTTATGACTTCATCTGCATATTCCACATTACTCTGATATTGTATGATCATATTATTACCTTACACACATACTTTCACCACCCTCTAAGCTTTCTATAAGCTATGCACGACCGTTGCGTGCAGGTGTCGTTGGGGCGCAGCAGCGCTGAGGCAGGAGCGCTTTTTAGATCATTTTGGAGTTTTTGTTCTTCATCATTGTATTTTCCTTTATGCTCATTGTACTTGTGAAGTTTTTTATCATAGTAAAAATGTAATAGAGTTTTTGGTTGTTGTTTGTGGGTTATGCCTTTGGTTATGCTTATTACGAATCAAACTGATGTTGAAAATCCTCCTCGTAGCATCCTAGGATCGGAACCTACCGAATGGGCACTGAGATCCGAGAATGGGATTCTACGGATGCTGTCGGCGCTGGATTCAGCGATCGAGAATTTTGTAAGCCTGGTTTTCGAGTTTGGGGCGTGACAGAAGTTGGTATCAGAGCATAACTTGGGAATAACTGAGAACAATATTACATAATTGCTATGAGTGTAGAATGGCTAAGTCCCGAAGTTCAGATAGCTTAGCGATCTCCCATTACAGACCCTTAACGTGTGTGCCTTCGAGAGTTTTGAAGTTGATAGGCACCTTCGCTCTTTCCTGTAGGACATGGCGCGAGGGAGAGTGATCCGATCGACTCCCGCACCACCACCTGAGGATTTCGCTCCACCACCTGTGACTCCCGCATTACCACCTACGATGCCCGTTCCACCACCAGAGATTCCTACTGCCCATCCTGAGTATGCTGCTCCACCAGAGACCGGTGCGGACCTGACCGTATCTGTGAGTGCCTCTCAGTTGCAACAGATGTTACAGGCTGTGACGGCTGCACTATAGGGATAAGGCAGGTAGCTAGTCGTTTCACCGGCCCAAGTAGAGCAAGAGCGCGCGAGCGCCCTACTTCGTGAGTTTCGACGGCTCGATCCTCCACGTTTCCAGGGTGAGCAGGACCCGACGGTAGCTGAGAGATGGTGCGCTGATGTAGAGAAGATATTCGAGACGATGAGATGTACGACCGAACGGCGAGTTCGACTAGCCGTATTTCTTCTCCATGGTGAGGCTGAGCACTGGTGGGCATCAATTTTTCGAGCAGTGGGCGCTGACTTTGTATGGACATGAGAGGATTTTATGGATCAATTTGACCGACAGTACTTCCCTGATCACATCCGACGACAGCGAGCATTGGAGTTTGAGGCCCTGGTGTAGGGTGATATGACAGTGGCTCAGTACGCGGCTCGTTTTGTAATACTGTCCAGGTTTGCACCATACCTTGTACACGATGAGGAGCGAAGAGCCCGCCGCTTCAAGGAAGGCCTACGTTAAGGTGTTCGCGACCGTGTTATTGGGCATGAGCTCCCAACTTTTGAGGAGGTTGTACGGAAGGCCCAGATTTTTGAAGCTGAGTGAGTCGGTTCTCAGTCTGATCGCGGTCAGAGGAGAGACCGAAAGAGGCAGGCTCCTTCCAGTGACTCTCAGCAGCATCGACCACATCAGCAGAGGCGCACAGGTCGCCCAGCCTTCTGTACACCAGCAACACCTCCAGCACCGCCTCCGAGGCAGTTTACTGGCACTTGTTTTAGGTGCGGTGCAATGGGACACCGTTCGTGGGAGTGTCCTAGCCCCCAGCAACAGCAGAGAGGTCCACAACAGCCTCCATCACAGCCGCAGCTATTGAGGGTCAAATATTGCATATTAGACCCCAGTTATTGCTTGGATTTACGAACATTGTACTGTCTAACGGTCCGTTTTAACCGTGTTTGTGTTGCAAGGTGTAATTACAAGCTTGGATTGAAATAAGTGCCTAAATGCATGGATTTGATGCTTCAAATTCACCAGAGCAAGGGACGGACAAAAGGGGGTCAAGATCGACAGATTTAAACGGGAAAACTGAGAAATTGAAACTCGAGTGGCCTGAAACGCATCCAGAATGCAAGATCATAGGGTTTTCACCATCCATTCATCTCAAAACTATATACATGTGATGAGGGCCATAAATAAACCGTACACGTAAATTTTCAGCCATTGAAGATCTCGAAAAGTGGCCCAACGGACAAATCAGCCCTTAAATCCTGATTTGGGGCCCACCTGCTATCTGGATATGCTTCAAATTTTATCTCAAGGGTTTAAATAATATGAGAAGGAGGATGGACGGATTAGATTTTGCACAAACATTACAGTGGACCCCACACAGTGGAGTGTGTGTAACATATATACAGCGTACACCGTGCACCGGATCCGCGACCACCTTCCAGATAGCACCCGCCGCAACCTTTTTCAAAACAGAAACTTCCGTTTTGGCATCAGCGAGCGACCGACGCTGAACAATTTTTCAGCTGATTGTGGGCCCCACCTGTGGCACGTCCGGCCAATCCGAACCGTTCAACGTGTAGAGGGGCATGAATACTACAAAACCATGTTAACATTTTACACCCATGCATACACACGTGTGCGGTACAGAGGCCACAAGTGGACTGCTCTGCGACGTTCAAAATTGTTTTCATTGTGATTTCTTCTTTGGGCCGTGTCAACGGACGTTTAAAACCACTTATTCTTGACTGAAATTTCCTTCTGAATGCAATGGACGGAGTGGATTTTTCTAAAATTACCTCCTTGGGGCCCACCGATCACAACAATGAAATAGTACGAAAGGTTTCGCACATCCGTGAAAACTGACTTTTTCAGGCAGTTGTGGCCCACCATCTTTGATCATATGATAGATCTAAACCGTCCATCATGAAGAGGACCCAAGAAAGTCCTAAGGGATGGTGTTTCTTTGAAATTTGAGCGAGACGTGTTTCGAGGCACTGAACTTGGCTGGGAAAAGGCTTTCGCTGCGCATGCGATAACTTTCCAAATCCGATTCAATTCTGATTTTCACCACTCCAACAGCTATATAAGGAGGTTTTGGACATGGAGAGCGGGGATTTAGACCTTAGGAGGTTGATCTTTGGTTTTGAACGTGAAGAAGAGAGAGAGAGAGAGAGAGAGAGAGAGAGAGAGAGTAGTTCTTTCCTTTTCTTTTCTGTTGCTTTGTTTAAGGGATTTCAGCCCATTCATGGCTGGCTAATCCTCTTAGCTAGGGCTAAGAGGTGAAGATGGGTGATTCTATGCTTTTAATTTAATTTTAATGTATGAATTGAAGTTGATTTTAGTTTGATTAATATGAAAATATTTTTAGTCTTTAATGGTCTATTGTGACTGAAATTACAGTGGGTCTGCGATGGCTTTGAATATTTGCTTTTCCTTTTATGTTTATGACGTCAGGAAGCCCTGTTGGTCACCATAGTCTCCTGGGCATGGTCGAATGTCAGTACCCTTCCTAACCTTCATACATGTGATTGGTTGGTAATTAGTTTAATTTTTTTATTTGCCATAGTCTCTTGGGCATGGTTTGGTGATGGAATCCATTCTAATTCATATACCTTTCATCTCTTGAAAACTAGATCAATGATAGTTCAGTTTAAACTCTATGATTCTTGAAGCAAGCATAAGATCTCCCTGATCCCTACAAGTGGATCCTCTGAATCCCTAGTTTTCTATCTCTGAATTTTCTTAAGTTTTAGAATAATTATTCCACCATTATCCCTTAAATTACAATTAGTTAAATTTCACTTTATTCTAGTTCTAATTCTACTTAATTTTAGATTACGTACAAGTTTCAGTCCCTTGGATTCGACCTCAGTCTTACCGAGTTATTACTACATCACAACCCTGCACTTGGGGAGTGAACAGCAACAGAGACCCCCACAGCAGCAGAGACAACAGCCCCCACCACCTAGGCCACCTCAGTAGCAGTAGCAGCATAAGCATTAGCATCAGCCTCAGAAGCCGCAGCAGCAGAGACAGCAGTTTCGACCACCTCAGCGACCCCAGCAGCAGCAGAAGTAGGCTCAGAGGGGACAGACACCTCCCCAGTCAGCTCAAGCTAGATTCTATGTGGCTCAGCAGGATCCGCAGTCATCTGAAGGAGTCGTTGAGGGTATACTTTCAGTCTCTGTATGCATTGCACGTGTGTTGTTTAATTTCTGTGCATCACATTCTTTTATGGCCGAGAGATTCTGCCAATCGACTGGCTTACCATTAGAGTCTTCTTGTGAGAGCCTATCAGTATCGACTCCCTTGGGGAGGATTACAGTGTTGGGCCAATTTTACTCATCTTTTTCGGTTCTAGTTGGGGATACCTTTTTGCTTGTCGATCTGTTTGCACTGCCGATATCCGAGTTCGATGTCATCCTGGGCATGGATTGGCTAGCTAAGTACTACGTCATATTGGACTGTGCCGCGAGGACAGTCACGTTTTGTATACTCGGCATGCCGTAGTCCCAGTTCGTTGCAGAGCCCAGAGGAGAGTGGTTGTCTTGTTTGATATCCTGCGCCATTGAGGAGCCTGTTGCCGCTTGTATTGACCATTTACCCATAGTATGCGATTTTTTCGATGCGTTTCAGGAGATTCTGAGATTACTGCCTCGTCGACTCACCGAGTTTCAGATTGATCTCGTGCTCGATACCGCACCTATTTCGAAGGCCCCATA
This sequence comes from Magnolia kwangsiensis, assembly GCA_037074715.1. Classification (NCBI taxonomy): domain Eukaryota; kingdom Viridiplantae; phylum Streptophyta; class Magnoliopsida; order Magnoliales; family Magnoliaceae; genus Magnolia; species Magnolia kwangsiensis. Next base: position 15,122,388 of record CM073571.1, read on the forward strand.
TTGTATGGTACCATTGGAGTTGCGGGAACTGCAGAAGCAGTTGGACGAGTTGTGAGAGTTAGGCTTTATTCGTCCGAGCAGTTCGCCTTGGGGAGCGCTAGTACTCTTCGTGAAGAAGAAGGATGGTTCGTTAAGGCTCTACGTAGACTATCGCGAGCTTAACAAAGTCACGATCAAGAACAGATACCCGCTCCTTAGGATTGACGATTTGTTTAATCAGCTGCAGGGTGCACAGTTCTTTTCGAAGATCAACCTGCATTTTAGTTATCATCAGATTCGGGTCCGAGATGAGGACATTCCGAAGACAGCATTCAGGACGCGTTACGGTCATTTTGAGTTTCAGGTCATGTCCTTCGGACTGACCAATGCACCCACCGTCTTTATGCAGTTGATGAACGAGGTCTTTCGCCCATATCTCGATCAGTTTGTTGTAGTCTTCATCGACGACATTCTGATATATTCGAGGACTCATGAGGAGCACGAGCAGCATTTAGAGATTACTTTGCAGACCCTCCGTGCACACCAGTTATATGCGAAGCTGGAGAAGTGAGAGTTCTGACAGGAGGAGGTGAAGTTCTTCGGTCACGTGTTGACGAGGGAGGGTGTCGCAGTGGACCCCTCGAAGGTTGAGGACTGCGACAGAGATCCGTAGTTTTCTTGGTTTGGCAGGCTATTACTGACGTTTTATTGAGGGTTTTTCTCGTATTGTAGCCCCGCTGACCAGGTCGACTCGGAAGGGTGTAGAGTTTATTTGGAGTGACCCCTGCGAGCGAGCATTTATGGAGTTGAAGGACCATCTGACGTCCTCTCCTGTCCTCACTCTTTCCTCTGGGAGTGACAGTTTTATTGTATTCACTGATACCTCGCATATTGGTTTAGGTGTTGTCCTGATGCAGCACGGGAGACCAGTGGCCTTTGCATCTCATCAGCTCAAGGTCCATGAGCTGAACTATCCTACGCATGATCTGGAGCTGGCTGCAGTTGTCTTCGCACTGAAGGTGTGGAGGCACTATCTTTATGAGGTCAGGTTCGAGCTCTTCTCCGATCACAAGAGCTTGAAGTACCTCTTCTCGCAGTTTGAGTTGAATATGAAACAGGCGCTGGATGGAACTCCTAAAAGACTATGATTTTGATCTCCAGTACCACCCGGGTAAGGCGAACGTGGTGGCAGATGCCCTCAGCCATCAGCCATGAGGCCTGGTGGCGCATATGATGATTCAGGAGTGACGGATGCTTGAGGATATCGCAGAGTATGATTTTGAGTTCGACCTGCAGTCTTCTATCGTGCAGTTATCGAGCCTGTCGATTCAACCCTCTCTTGTCGCAAGGGTGATCGAGGCTCAGAAAGCTGATGAGTCATTACAGAGTTATATGGCTGAGGCAGCATCTGAGAGTCAGGCGGATTGGTAGATTGGTACAGATGGTGAACTTCACTTCAGAGGCCGATTATGTGTCCTGGATATTCCAGGGTTACGAAGAGATCTTATGACCGAGGCACATCAATCGTGATTTTCTATCCACCCTGTCTCGATGAAGATGTACCGTAACATGAGGAGACAGTATTTTTGAATAGGTATGAAGCACCAGATCGCCATTTTTGTGGCCGAGTGTGACATGTACTAGCGTATCAAGGCCGATCATTAGAGACCTCCTAGTCTATTACAGCCGTTAAGCATCCTGATGTGGAAGTGGGAGCTCGTGTCGACAGATTTCATTATGAGCTTGCTGAGAACTCAGCGCGGTCATGATGCCATTTGGGTTGTTGTGGATCGTCTGACGAAGTCGACACATTTCCTTGCGATGCATGCGACTTGGTCTATGGACCGGCTTGTGAGATTATTCATTGAGGAGGTTGTGAGACTGCATGGCGTTCCGGTTTCGATCGTTTCTGACTGAGACTCGAGGTTCACGTCTCAGTTTTGGGGGAGCTTTCAGCAAGCGATGGGGACTGATTTGTAGCTCAGCACCGTGTACCATCCGCAGACCGATGGCTAGACTGAGAGGGTCAACTAGATCCTTGAGGATATGCTTCGGGCTTGCGGGATTGATTTCGAGGGTAGCTGGGATGAGCATCTGCGATTGGCTGAGTTCACATACAATAACAGCTATCAGGTGACCATCGGTATGGCTCCTTTTGAGGCACTATATGGCAGACCATGCAAATCACCGAGTTGCTAGACTGAGGTTGGAGAGCGTCGTCTCCTAGGTCCCGAGCTTGTGCAGGAGACGTCAGAGGCTATTGACATCATCAGGCAGAGGATGCGCACAGCTCAGAGCCGACAGAAGAGTTTTGTTGATCGTCGGCGTCATCCTTTGGAGTTTGATGTAGGGGATCATGTGTATCTCAAGATCTCACCCATAAAGGGCGTAGTTCGATTTGGAACGAAGGGCAAGCTTGCCCCGAGATTCATAGGGCCTTTTGAAATCACTGCGCGCGTTAGCGTCGTGGCGTATCGGCTTGTCTTGCCATCTCAGTTGTCTAGCGTCTACAACATTTTTCATGTCTCTATGTTGAGGAAGTGTGGGTCAGACATAGTTCCCGTTATTTATTGGCAGCCGTTGGAGGTTCGTGAGGACGCTTCTTACATCGAGCAGCCAGTTCGTATCCTTAATCGGAAGGAGCAGGTCCTCAGGACTAAGGTCATTCCTTTGGTGAAGGTTCAGTGGGGTCACCATTCTATAGAGGAGGCTTCTTGGGAGCACGAGGCTCAGATTCGAGAGCGTTATCCCCATCTCTTTGATGGTTGATCATGTGTTGTATTTTGTATGTTATCCCTGATGTTATATGATGATAAGTATGTTTCTTCTCCCTTATGAGTTATGCTTAGTGGCGAAGATTGTGTAAATTTTGAGGATGAAATTTTTATTAGGAGGGGAGAGCTATAAGACCCGTATCTTAGTCCGTACAGTTTCATAGACTTCCGCGGTCTTACCGGTCGAATTCCGGTTACCTTCGACCCTTAACCGATATTTACGCGCAACCCTGATTTGTATACCGTCAACCTGTATCGACTTAACCCAAGACCATTAGCATAGCGACCGCGCCGTCGATGAGGTTCCGATGCCGCAACTTGCGCGACGAGACGATACCTTGGTCAAGAGATGTGGGCCAACGTTCGGTGCGAGGAAAACGCCGCGCGTTGCGAAACCCAAAGGAATCTCTACGACTTATCACATCAATCCCATCAATCAATCAAATTCCATCACATCTCATGTCAAGTACACATCACTTTTCACCCTTTCCCAAGCAAGCCACAAAAGTCCAAAGTCCTTCCATGCTCATACTTTTCTTATACAAAATGCCTCAAAAGTCAAGAAGTCCTTACACAAGCCATGCCTTTCTTACACAAATGCCACCAAAGTCAAAAAGGGTCTCTCACACCCATCACCACCACATCCATCACCCATCACTCTCTCTCTCCCTTTACAAGTCTCTCTCTTTTATTTCTCAAATTACTCTTCCAAGCAACAAAAAAATATCTCACGTATGAGAATTCTCCAAGTCTTCCAAACTCCAAGTGTGGCCCACCTTACTTACCCCTTGATCTCCCATCCTAGCCATCCATTCCTCATCTCATCCATTGAAATCGAAGCTAAGGAGCTAAGGAACCCATAGGAGCAAGAAGATCGAACGGTGGGTGCTAGATAATAGTAGTTTTTCATGTTTTTAAGATGGGCCAAGTGAGACCAACCGATCAATGGTTTGGATCTTACTTGGGACCCTAAGATGTGGCCGATGGTCCACTAGGATCATCATGATCATTCCATGATGGGGCCATTCTCCATGGACCCCATCATGATGTTTATTTCATTGCATTAGGAAGGTCATCTAGACCGTCCATATTGGTGAGGAAAGGATCCCCACCGTTGATTTTTAATTTTGATGGTCCCATGTGTAAAGGGATCCATTTGATTGTATGATTTTTTTAGGGAGGACTCATAGTGGAGGAGCCCTCCATCACAAGCGTGTCCCACCCTCTATCTCTCTCTATTTCATTTTCTTTTTTTTAAAGATCGTGTTGTGTTTGTGTAGCCCACTTGAATGGATCCTATCTTGAAGTATTTATTTTGTCCAAGCTATCCTCAAGTGGGGCCCACCTTTATGTGATGTACACACACCATCCTCCATGAGGTGGCCCACCATAAGCAGGGCCCACCTCTAATGTATCTACATGCAATGTCCAGCGTCTAGGGACGCTTGACGTGGGTTGGATAAGAACACAAATATCAACTTGTTTCCAAGCTTAGGAGTGACCCACTCGTATAGGCCCCACCTTGATGTGTGTATTCAATCCATGCCGTCCACCTCATTCCCTGGAACATTTGAACCATTGAGCCAAAGAATGAGGCTGACGTGATCATCCAGTGGGCCATAATATCAGAAACTTTGGTGGTTACCATTAAAAGAATTGTCTGATGTTTCTAATCATCCAAAAATCTCGAACTTTAGACTCATTTCGCCCGTTATGAGCCGCAGAATCCCATGGCTGGAGTGGATTCACTTGGAGCGGGCCCCACACTCGAAAAAACCTCGAGATCAAAGGTTTTTCCAAAAAATAAATAAATTACAGAAGCAGCAACTGCTACTGCTGCCAGCACAGGCAGCGCCTGCAGCGCTGACGCATGGCGGCCGGACGCCAGGGGCCCACGGCCCCACATGTGGGCTCCACCATGATGTATATTTTGTATCCACACCTTCCACTACGTGGGCCCCTCCCTGAAGTGGGCTTCCTCCAAGTTTTAGACGCATTCAAGCCTCAGGCGGCCCACACCACAAGGATCAGTGTTGATTGAGGGTCTACCATTGAAACCTTTTTGGGGCCCACTGAAGTTTTGGATTAATATGAAATTTATTTTTCCTCTTCGTCCAGGTCTCTCTGACCGTATGGACGGATTGGATGGAGAACAAATATTATGGTGGGCCCCACGTGGGACCCACAACGATGCAAGTGTTATATTCACACCGTCCAGAACCATGGACGGTGGAACCCACTGTCATGTATGTGTTCTGCCAGCGCCGTCCACCCCTGGACGGTGGGCCCCACCATGTTTTATGTGTTATATCCGCACCATTCATACTAGACGGTGGGACCTACCTCTGATCGTGACCCTATGAATGGTTTGGATTGCAAATAAACATTGTAGTGGGCCCAAGGTCCACGTGACCTTATGAAAAGATTGGATTGCAAATAAATAATGCAGTGGGAACTATGAATAGTTTGGATGGAAAATAAACATCATGCTGGGCCCAGTTTGGATGGAAAATAAACATTATGTTGGGCCCAAGTCTGGTGGAAAATAAAATTTTTTGAGTGGATCCTACTTAAGATCCACTTATGCATGATTTGTGTACACACCCTTCATGAGTATGGATTTTTACCATGGACCATGTGATTAATCTATGCCTTCCATCCCTATGGGACCCACCATGATGCATGAGTTTCGTCCAAACCGTCCAACCATTTTTGGGGATTTGTATAAGGCCCATGGGTTGAGACCCATTTGATCTTTTAGGGGTCCATGGGTTAAGGCCCATTGAGATGTACTAGGGCCTATGGGTTGAGGCCCATTTGATATACATATGGGGCCCAACTAGTGTGGTCCATTTGTTACATATAATACCCATGAGATTAGGCCCAATTGATGCATTCAAGGCCCAACGAGTTATGACCCATTGCAATGCGCATAAGGTCCATTGGTGCGACCCATTGATGTGGCCCACTTGACGAATGAAAGGCCCATATGATATGGCCCATTTGATGTATTTAAGGCCCATTGCAATGTGTGATCCCAACCTAGTTCATGTAATGATATTCACTACGGGCTACGCCTTGGGAGTAATGTTGGTTTGACATATACATTACAAGTTTAATGTTGGTTAAATGTCCGCATTACGACTCTTCCTAGGGCCCATTAATAGGCCCGTACTTGTTGCGTATAGGCCGTCTAGACCCATCTGCATTATAAGGGTAGTTCATTACTTTATTACATGTTTAATATAGTTCAATGACTCATGATCGTAATTCATATGCATCATATGTATGCTTGATATGAGAGGTGACTGATCATAGCATATGCCTTCGGACAGGTTGTTTATGGGCTCCTAGTTAGGGGGTGTTGCCCTACATGAGCGCACGATATGCGCGAGATTGCTGCATGACTGGATAGTGTGATTCATGCATTTCGCATTGTGTGACATGGTTACTATAAGCCCTAGCGACATCAGGGTCGTAGCCTCCACTGGCGTATCGTGGTTGGCAGGATTGAATACTGAAAATTTTGTTCTACATGGGATGCTATAAATATCTCTGGGTGAAAGTCCCTAAACCCTTATGGTATCAGGAGGTTGCTCCAATGTCTATACCGAGTGGGTACAGGAGTGTCGAATATCGATTACCAGACGGTCTCACTTTTCACTGTGTCGTGGTCGATTGGAAGGGGGTGCGGCCTTACCCGCCTAAGTGTAGGGGGCAATGCTAGACTGAGTCTGACCAGCTCGAGGAATGGGTCCGCTATCGACGAGTCGAGCTCGATATTGGCAGACGGATAGTGAGGTCTCTTCCACTTACCTTATTGCGCGTGATGGGGCGGCGATCTGGTTTAGAGTGTACTAGATCCCGCTGATATCCCAGAGTTGAGTCGTATTGACATGTGGACTTAGATGAGGATTGTATGCTCGACTTGCATCTTGCATCGCATAGCCTTGGTACGGCTCATGATATTTATGGATTCATCTGCATATTTCACATTACTCTGATATTACATGATCATATTATTATCTTGCGCATACACTTTCACCACCCTCTAAGCTTTCTATAAGCTTATGCACGACCGTTGCGTACAGGTGATGTTGGGGCGCAGCAGCACTGAGGCAGGAGCGCTTTTCAGATCATTTTGGAGTTTTTGTTCTTCATCATTGTATTTTCCTTTATGTTCATTCTACTTGTGAAGTTTTTGATCATAGTGAAAATGTAATGGAGTTTTTGGTTGTTGTTTGTGGGTTATACCTTTGGTTATGCTTATTACGAATCAAACTGACGTTGAAAATCCTTCTCGTAGCATCTCAGGATCGGAACCTGGTGAATGGGTGCTGGGATCCGAGAATAGGGTTCTACGGAGGCTGTCGATGCCGGATTCGGTAATCGAAAATTTTGTGAGCCCGGTTTCTGAGTTTGGGGCATGACACTATGCCAATAGCTCTAATCTATGTCATTGACTACACACGCGTGCCCGTCCGCTGAGCCGTGCCGAGCCGAGCCGAGTCCGTGTCCGTGTCTGTGTGGGCGTGCGCGACGCGACGGGACGGGCTGGGCTGGGCTGGGCGCGGGCGCGGGCGGGGGTGCGGGTGTGGGTGCTGTGTAAGTGTACTTGCGTGGGTATGTGTGTGTGTATGGGTACTCGCAGGACTGTATGTGCGAGAGGGTACTCGTACTTGTGCTTTTTCATCTTAAACCAGAGAGATGCTTCCCTTTCGGTTGGTCGTCCCTGTTGGGTTTAAACCCAACGGACTTAACCTTTTGTAAAGGGTGCTTATGCACCACTTCGGAGTCTATATATGGACTTCCGATTCCAGTTTCAAAATGTACGAAAATACTCTCTCTTATAAAACTCTCTCTGATACAGTTTTAAGCATTTACTGAGTTCATTGCTGAGTTAACTCAGCACTTTCGAATTAAACTGTAAGTGGTTCGAGCCCGTGTACAATGAGTGCACCGCTGGGACCTGGTTATAGTCATTGTATCTTGGAGGTCGATTGCTCTGGAAACCTGTTGCACTTGGGACGCTATCCAAGGGGAGCAAATTTGATTTCAAGCCGAGTGACTCAGTCACGCCTCGACTCAATTCAATAAGTTTTTCTTTCTCAAAATTTATTTTTCTTTTTTGATTTTCAATTTTAATAGTCTATTTAATTCAACCAATTTTTCAACAATCTTGAAATCAAATTTTGTGTTGAATTACATAGACTATGGCTACAGTAACAGTAAATGCTTCTGTTAGCCAAAATCGAACTGTTCGCTGGACAATCTTTTAAACGGTGGAAACATAAATTGATGTTTGCTTTTACCACCCTGAAAGTTTCATACATTTTATCTGAATCATTTACTATAGATCCAGCAAATCAAAATGAAGTAACAGATGAAAATAATTGTAAAAATTATATTCAAAACTCTTTATCCAACGAACTATATGATATGTATACTTCTTACGGCTCTGCTAAAGACATATGGACTGCTTTAGAAAAGAAATACATATTAGATGATGCAGGCGCTAAGAAACATGCAATTGCTAATTTTCTTCACTATGAAATGACAGACGATAAATCTGTCACAAATCAAATTCATGATTTTCAAGGTCTAGTTCATAAACTATCGACAAAAGAAATTAAATTGGATAAAGTGTTTCTGTCAGGAGCACTAATAGAAAAGTTACCGCCCTCCTGTAAAGAATATAAAAATATAATGAAACATAAGAAGAACGATGTTTCTTTGGAAACCACTATCGTACACATACGAATAAAGGAGGCCAATAGAATCAGGGACCAAAAAGAAAATAAAAATGAGATAGATTCAAAAGAAAATCTTGTGGATTCAAAAGAAAATCTTGTGGAATCAAGTCGGACAAATAATAAGAAAAATGACAACTGTTATAACTGTGGCAAACCTGGATATTATGCAAATGAATACAGGCTCAAAAAGAAGAATGCAAACAATCAATTCAAGAAAAAGGGAAACTGCTACACTTGTAGAAAGCCTGGGCATCATGTTAAAATATGCAGGCTTAAGAAAAATAAAGAGAAGCCACAGGCTAATCTTATAGAAATAGGCAATGAGTCTGATATGGTAGTAGTTGTGGTGTCAGAAGTCTTTCTTGTAAACAACTTGGAGTGGGTGCTAGACACTGGTGCAACTAGGCATATGTGCAAGGATTGTAGCATGTTTACCTCCTACCAAGTATCAGGAGATGATGAACAGGTGTTCATGGGAAATGTTAAAACGTCTTCAGTTGTAGGGAAAGGAAAAGTACTTCTGAAACTCACTTCTGGAAAGACTCTAATGTTAAATGATGTCCTACATGTGCCTGACATTAGAGGAAACTTGGTCTCTGGTTCGCTCCTTAATAAGGCTGGTGTCAAGTTAGTATTTGATTCAGATAAGCTTGTAATGACTAAAAATGGAACCTTTGTTGGTAAGGGGTACTGTAGCGATGGTATATTCATTGTAAATGTATCCAATGATAATAAGAAGACATCTAGTTCTGTTTATATCGTTGAACCTTTTTATCTATGACATAGTAGATTAGGTCATGTGAATATGACATCTTTAAAGAAAATGAAAAGATTGGGTTTATTACCTAATATATCTAATGAAGAGTTTAAAAAATGTGAAACATGTGTAGAATCAAAATTTATTAGAAAACCCTTTAAACAAATAGAAAGATCATCTGTCCTATTAGAGTTAATATACAGTGACTTAGGTGATTTTAAAAATCACATGTCTAGAGGTGAAAAAAGATATTATATAACTTTTGTAGATGACTACTCTAGGTTCACTAGAGTATATCTGTTAAGGAACAAAGATGAAGCTTTAGATGTTTTTTCTAAATACAAAATTAAAGTTAAAAATCAATTAAATATACAAATTAAAAGACTTAGAACAGATACAGGAGGTAAATATGAATCTTCTCAATTTAGAGAATTATGTGAAAAGAATGGAATAATTCACGAAACTACAGCTCCTTATACACCAGAAAAGAATGGAATAGCAGAACGTAAGAACATAACTGTAAAAGAAATGATGAATGTCATGTTAAATAGTTCAGGCTTACCCTCAAATATGTGGGGAGAAGCAATTTTGTCTGCTTGTTATATCCTAAATAAGATTTCATCTAAATCTTCTAAACAAACAGCATATGAACTTTGGAAGAATCATGTTCCTATTTATAAATATATTAAAGTGTGGGGGTATCTTGCTAAAGTAGGATTCCCTGAAACTAAGAAAAGAAAGTTGGGTTCTTAAACAACCGACTGTGTATTTATAAGCTACGCACAAAATAGTGCGGCATATAGGTTTCTAGTTTTAAAAATTAAGGATAATATTCTAGATCCTAATACAATTATAGAAGCTAGGGATGTAAAGTTCTTTGAGAACGTATTCCCTATGAAATCTAAATCTATAAGAATAGAAGAAGTTAATAAATCAGATGTTGTATATACTAGTAAAAATGCCTACGAAAAAATAGTAGAAGAGATATAATCAAGAAAAAGTACTAGGGTTAGAAGAGAAACTAACCTAGGAGATGATTTTTTCACCTTCTTAGTAGAAGATGATCCTACAACTTATATAAAAGCTATTAACTCTATAGATGCAACCTTTTAGAAGGAAGCAATAAATGATGAGTTACAATCTATTATATCTAATAATACTTGGGAACTTGTAGACCTACCACCAGGTAACAAACCAATATGCTGTAAATGGATGTTTAGAAAGAAATTAAAACCAGATGGAACTATTGATAAGTTCAAGACTAGGTTGGTAGCGAAAGACTTTAAACAAAAGGAAGGAATAGATTACTTTGATACATATTCCCCTGTAACTACGATTATAACTATTAGAGTCTTAATAGCGATAGCCTCCATATATACACTAGTGGTACACCAGATGGATGTTAAGACAGCTTTCCTAAATTGATGTTTTCATTTAAACCAATTTGATTTAAATGATTTTTACTCTCAAGTATACGAATCAGATGTAAATATGGTACGTATTACGAGATCATTCCCACGAGGACTGGTTGTCACAATTTGAAATTTAAGACTCTTCTTAACTAATCTAACAAAAAGTTTAGGTAATGATTAAGAAAACTTAAATAAAAATCAATGAAAAAGTAACTGAGAGTAGTGAGTAAAATCCAATCGATGAAAAGACTAGGACTTTCGAATCCACCCCTAACTATCCTAACCCTTATTTTACCTGTTGATTTATCCTAATTCAGATTGATATAAATTTAATAAATAAAGCACATCCTATGTCCTTGGTCGGGCACACAAAATGTATAATCCTTTAAAGCATATGGATCACATCTTTCCATCCATGGTCAGGCATGGAGAGATGTAAATCCTGTTTCTTCCTCTATAGGAAACCTGTTCATGGTCAGACACAAGCACCTAGAGTAATATTCCAAACAACATTCATATCTAGACTTTGTTCGAGCTCATAGAATGGAGAAGTATGGAAATCTCAGGAAAGCACACTAGAAAAAGAAACAAATCAATCCAATTAAAATAAATTCAATATAAACAAGAGTCAATCAAATTAGGAGTTTCATCTCAGCCCTAGCTAAGAAGAATTAGCTATCCATAAAATTAATTAGGAAAAAAGAAATATAAAATAAAAATATTAAAAATATATCCCTTATCTCTCTTCTTCCTTCTTCTCTCTCTCTTCTCTTTCTTCTCCTTGGCTCTGGATCTTCCTCCCTGGATCTGAATTCCGCTCCTCACGTCCAAAACCTCCTTATATAGCTGCTGGAGTGGTGAAAATTAGATTTGAATCGGATTTGGAAAGCTATCGCATGCGCAGCGAAAGCCTTTTCGCAGCCAAGTTCGGTGCCTTAAAAATTATCACTTTCCTCACTCAAATTTTAAAGAAACACCATCCCTTAGGACTTTCTTAGGTTCTCTACATGATATATGGTTCGGATCTTTCATATGATCAAATATGGTGGGTCACAACCGCCTAGAAAAGTCAATTTTCGTGGATGTGCGAAACCTTTCACACAATTTCGCTGTTGTGATCGGTGGGCCCCACAGAAGCATTTTCTGAAAAATCCACCCCGTCCATTGCATTCAGAACGAAATTTCAGTCAAGAATAGGTGGTTTTAAACGTCCATTGACGCGGTCCAGATAATAAATCGTAATAAAATTAATTTTGAACGTCCTAGGGGAGCCCTTTTGTGGCCCCTGTATCATACACGTGTGTACGCATGGGTGAAAAGAGTCAACATGGTTTTATAGTATTTGAACCCCTCTACAAGATGGACGGTTTAGATCGTCCGTACGGAGCATGAGTAGGGCCCACAGTCTACTGCAAAACGGCCAGCGGCCGTGCGTTACACGCTGCAGGAAATAAAAGTTTCCTTTTCTTTCTTTCGTTTTCGGTCAGAGACGGTCAACCATCTTTGTCGTTTTCCATGCACGCCAGTGCACTTGTGCACTATGCACACTCTATTCATGGGTGGTCAACTATGACGTTTCTTGCAAAATCCACTCCAGTCATTCAATTAGTCTCCCTACTTAAAGCGTTGAGATCAAATTTAAAGCAGTTCCGGATATCAGGTGAGTGTAGAATCGACGGTTTATGGTCTGATCCGTCAGTTGGGGCACTTTCATAGTGATCCAATGGTTGAAATTTTACGTGTACAGTTAATTTATGGCCCTCATCCCATGTATGAAGCTTCAGGTCAATCGGATGGCGAGAACCCTGTGATCTTGCGTTTTGGACCAATTTCAGGCCTCTTTAACGTGAGCAACGCGATTTTCTCATATTCATGGCATGTAAATCCATCAATCTTGGTACTCTGGAGTGCGTCCCTTGCTTTGATAACTTCGGAACGTCAAATCCATGCTTTTAATACACTTTTTCAATCAACGCTATTTATTTCATCCTGCGATAAAACACAATTAAACTATGGCATTAAGCATTATCATGTTGGTAAAATCTGGTAATAGTCGGGGTCTGATATGCAATATTTGATCCTTATCATAAATGGAGACTTAGAAGAAGAAATATATATAGAGTAACCTGAGGGTTATAAAATATCAGGTAAAGAAAATAAAGTATGTAGACTAATTAAATCACTATATGGTTTAAAACAGGCTCCTAAACAATGGTATGAAAAATTTGATGATGTTTTAAAATCAAATGGTTATCATATAAATGATGTAGATAGATGTGTATATAGTAAAATTTTTATAAATAATTATGTTATTATATGCCTTTATGTTGAAGACATACTTATTTTTGAAACTAATATTAAATTAGTTAATGCAACTAAGAAATTCTTGTCATCTAAGTTTGACATGAAAGACTTAGGAGAGGCTAGTGTAATCTTGGATATTGAAGTAACTAGGAAAAATGGTATTATTATATTATCACAATCTCATTACATTGAGAAGATATTGAGAAAATTTAACTATTTTAACTGTTTACCTGTCAGTACTCCTCATGATTATAGTGTGACTCTCATGAAGAATACAGAAAAAAGCGTGTCTCAATTGGAGTATTCCAGAATAATTGGTAGCCTTATGTATCTAACAAACTGTACTAGACCTGACATAACTTTTGCAGTAGGAAGACTAAGTAGATATACACATAACCTTGGAAAAGTGCATTTGAATCTCTTGTTTAGGATTTTGAGATACCTAAAAGGCAGTATGGCCTATGATTTACATTATAATGGTTATCCTGCTATATTAGAAGGATATAGTGATGCTAACTGGATCAGTGATTCAGATGACATAAAATTCACTGGTGGATATGTCTTCACTTTGGGTGGAGGAGCAGTCTCTTGAAAGTCCACCAAGCAGATATGTATCGCTCGGTTGACTATGGAATCCGAGTTTATTGCAATAGAAAAGGCTGGATCAGAAGCTGAGTGGTTTAGAAATCTCTTAGCTGATATACCATTGTGGTCAAAGCCTGTATCGGTCGTATCTATTCATTGCGATTGTCAAGCAGCTATAGCGAAAGAAAAAAGTAAAATATATAATGGAAAAAGCAGGCATATTAGACTCAGACACAACATTGTGAAACATATGTTGCGTGATGGAGTCATATCTATTGACTTTATGAGGTCAGAAAAGAATCTAGCAGATCCTCTGACTAAAGGACTATCTAAAAAGTTAGTCAATGATGCATCGAAGGGAATGGGGCTGAGCCTAATATATGAGCTGCCAGTGTCGGCAACCCAACCTATATAAGTGGAGATCTCATGAGATAGGTTCAATGGGTAAACAACAAGACACGAGGTAGACGATTGCACTGAGTTGTTTAAGCCCATTTTATGGTGTACAGTGAAAGCAGCAATGCAGAAGGATGAGTTTTTCGAACTCTTAATAGATCCATAGTCATATATTTGGTGGTGTATACAGTTGCTGCATACATTTGATGGAATTCACTTATATGGGTGTGGAGGTGGAGGTCGCTTCTTATGAGAATCTAAGTGAATTCTGTAGGGTACTCATGAAATTCAGGTAATGGTGTATGACCGAAACACACCAAACCGCAAAATTACTTGCAGAGGAAGAGTTGTGTGAGTGACATATACTTACGATTTACATTAAAAGGATTCAAGTTCAAGACTATGGTGTCACCTGATTCCTGTAGACCTGTCTTGCTTACTCCAATGTCGGTTCAAGTCTATGGTGACACCGGCACCATTGCACAACTATTATATTTTAATCTGAAAGTGTTTTATTTTAAAACATGTGGGGGATTGTTATATTTTGTTTTAAAATAATATTAAAAAATTTAAATTTTTAAATTTTCGGTATTTTCCCTCCACATTTGAAAAGTTAAGTTACTTTTGAGTTGTGGGTTTTGTCCCACATCGGATTTGACAAAGTAAACTATCTTATATATAAGATATTATTTTTGCCCAGGGCTTGAGCCCCTTTCAGGGGGCATGTGAATTTGGTCCTGTGGGGAGCTATTCCAATAGATCTAATCTATGTCATTGACCACACACGCGCGCGCGCGCCGAGCCGAGCCGAGCCAAGTCTGTGTCCATGTGCGCGTGTGCGACGCGACGGGACGGGCTGGGCTGGGCTGGGCGCGGGCGCGGGTGCGGGTGCTGGTGCGGTGTAAGTGTACTTGCGTGGGTGTGTGTGTGTATGGGTACTCACAGGACTGTATGTGCGAGAGTGTACTCGCACTTGCGCCTTTTCGTCTTAAACCAGAGAGATGCTTCCCTTCTAGTTGGTCGTCCTTGTTGGGTTTAAATCCAATGGACCTAAACTTTTGTAAATGGTGCTTATGCACCACTTCGGAGTCTATATATGGACTTCCGATTCCAGTTTCAAAATATACGAAAATACTTTCTCTTATAAAACTCTCTCTGATACGGTTTTAAGCATTTACTGAGTTCATTGCTGAGTCAACTCAGCACTTTCAGATTAAACTGCAAGTAGTTCGAACCTGTGTACAGTGAGTGCACCGCTGGGATCGGGTTATAGTCGTTGTATCCTGGAGGTCAATTGCTCTGAAAACTTGTTGCACATGGGACGCTGTCCAAGGGGAGCAAATTTGATTTCAAGCCGAGTGACTCAGTCACGTCTCAACTCAATTCAATAAATTTTTCTTTCTCAAAATTTATTTTTCTTTTTTGGTTTCCTATTTTAATAGTCTATTTAATTCAACCAATTTTTCAACAATGTACCGATGAGAAACAACGGCCTGAATTTCCCTATGCCTTTAGCATAGACCATTATTGACGTCCTGAAATGTTTGGATCGCAAAACAGATGTGTTTAGAAAGTTTAAAGACAGCGAGGGTAAGTTCAAGGCCACATTGATCAGTGACGCACGAGGTTTGTTAAGTTTATATGAGGCCGCATATCTGGGCACACCTGAGGATGATATACTGGATGAAGCCGTTACGTTCACGACGTTGCACCTCAAATCGGCATTGCCCCATCTTACCTCTCCCCTGAAAAAGCTAGCAGAACTTGCATTAGAAATGCCACTTCGCAGGCGCGTTGAAAGGCTACAGTCAAGGCACTGCATCTCAATCTACCAGGAAGACAAGGAAAGAAGTGATGTGCTATTGGAGTTTGCAAAGTTAGATTTCAATTTATTACAGTCATTGCATAGGAAGGAGCTAAGAGACATCTCAATGTGAGTTTTCTTTGGTACATATCAGTTTTCTCTCACGAAATCATCTATCCATTCAGATAGTTCATTCATTTGTGCCAATATGGGCAAGCCTTGCAATAATCGTGAAGGCAGGATGATCTTATCCGTTTGATCAATAGAATGCTAAATGGACAATCAGGATTTAGTTGTGAAAGAGAACAACAGGATTGCAATAATCATGGGTTGGATTGTTTATGTCTTTTATAGGTGGTGGAAACAGCAGGACTTTGCAGCTAGCGAAGCTTCCATTCATCGGAGATAAGAGTGGTGGAGTGCTACTTTTGGATAATAGGAGTGTATTTTGAACCACGTTATTCCCGCGCTAGAAAAATGATTATCAAAATAATACCTCTAACTTCAGTCATGGATGACATCTACGATGTTTACGGTACATTGGAGGAGCTTGAACTATATACATCTGCGCTCGAAAGGTATGGTGCAAGTACCCGTACCCGCGTTTTCTTTCCACTTTTTTTTTTTTTTTTTTTTTAAATGAAATATTCAAATGCACGTGATTAACCCTCCGGATTTTGAACTTTTTCAGGCGGGGCTGTCGGGCGAACTATTTAAAATTCTTAACTTTTCATGTCCAAGCCCGGCCCATTAACACCCCCGGCTGCCATTAGTAGAAATAAAGGACACAGCTGTGAAAAAACTTTGATACTTGTAGACAGATGTGTACACAAGTTGAACCGAGTGAGTGTGTGGGATTCCTTTTGTAATTCCGCAAAGATGAAATGACTAATGCACCTGATTTTAAATTTTTAGTTGGGATCGCCGGGCCGTTGAGCAGCTGCCAGAGTACATGAAAGTCCATGTCCTTGCACTTTTGGACGCCGTTGATGGATTTGAAGATGCACCAAGTGAGGAAGGAAATTTATACCGTATGTCATACTTAAAAGAAGTTGTATGTACGCTTTAGCTTCTCTAAATTATCTTAGTGGGGTTCTTACATAATGCTTATGATTATGCGTGCTGTTGAATTAAAAAACTCCACTGATCAGATGATCCTAACCATACAAACAGTAGTATTGAAGCTAAATTTTATTCTCGATGGAAAACATTGATGATATCTGGACCGTTTGTTAGGTGGACACCATGGCTCAGGAAAAAGAAAACAAACTGACTGGATGACCCTAAGCTCAAACTTAGCGGCCTACTCGTGAGTAGGAGGTTTCGGATGGTTCTTCAGTGTGATTTTAAGCAGATCAGGGACCACCTGATGAACGGTCTTGATCTGGTACAAGTTTGCTGGGCCCCATCATGTGGACAGCATGAATCATGGCATTGTGCAAATTTTCAGTTCGTACAAGTGGGCCCAAAGTTTGATCCGATTAGCCAAACATTCCTAAAGATCCTAACCATCAAATTTTTGGGGGTTTGGGTTTAACTAATAGGAACGGTTGTTAATTGGTATACCTCTTTCTTTACAGTGAATTTGTGGACCATCCATAGATTCGGGCCCCACTTGTACAAACTAAAATCCAGCTTGCCCTCATGCACCAATTCCACTAGTAAATGGCATGTATTTCTTTTATTTTTATTTTTATGTATTTGTTTTCTTATAGTTCAAGGGCGTGGCCAGGGACTACTTGCATGAAGCGCGATGGGCCAGTTAAGGGTACGTGCCAACATATAAGGAGTACATGGAGGTTGCAATAATCAGCTGTGCTTATCCTATGCTTACAGTCGTATCTCTGGTTGGGATGGGAGATTTTGTAACAAAGGAGGCCTTTGAGTGGGCCATCAATATACCTAAGGTGGTCACATCTTGTTGTGTCATTTGCCAACTCAATGATGACATCACATCAAGTGAGGTACAATACATCGAGCCCTTTAAAGTGAGGCACGTAGCCGATCATCATGCATGCATGCTCCGTTCCACATATGGAATGACCCAAAATTAGAGTTGGGCATGGAAGACTTGACTCGGGGAACTCGGCTTATCCAACTGGTTTAGACCTAACTCAATTTGAACTGAGTAGGTGTCGATCTGAACCAAGTTGACTTCATCCAATCCAAATTTAAACTGAGTTGAGTTCAGGTCACTGGAAAACTTAACACAACTCAACCTAAAATCCAACTCAATACTAACTCAACTCAATTCAAAACTTGACTCATATATATATATATATATATATATATATATATATATATATATATATATATATATACACACACACATATAAGAGTCATGCTCCCCCGCGCACATACGCACATGCGCAACTTTGCACACGTGCCACGGGTGTCTAATCTGAACAGTCCATGTGATGCGGAATATCATGAAACCTCAAGTGACAAATTTTTACCCCGATCTAAAATTCTGGTGGGCCATGGCAAAGAGAAATGCAAATCAAGGGAGAACTGTTTTCATTTTTCATAGCCCATCAAAGTTTTAGATCAAAGTAAAACTTGGGCCTGGAGGGTTTCATGAGGTGCTGCTTCACATGAACGATTCAGATTTTAGATCCACATCACGTATGATGGGTGCTCAAAAAAGTTCATACGCAGTACGTACGAACTAGTTCGCAAGTGAGCGTTTCCGTGTGTGTGTGTGTGTGTGTGTATGGAAAAGGTACTATGCGCTCGAGCTCACAATAAGCTTATCATGAGGTCGAGCTATGTGGACCTCACCGTGATGCATGTCGACCATCAACACCGTGCATTTGATGGTTCCCCTTTAAATAATGGGATATCCCAAAAATCAGCTGTATACGGAACTCAGGTGGGCCATACCATCTAAAATCATGTGAAGACACCATCAAAGCATATAAAAGCACTTGGTGGGGCCCACCTGAGTTTTAAATGCTGCTGAAACTTGGTATGACCCCTAATCCTAGTGGGACACACATAATGGATGGGCTGGATTTGCAAACCACATTACGGTGGGACCCAAAAAATGATTATAAATGTTTTAATGGTGCACAGCCCATCTCCACTTTTGTATGTGGTGTGGCCCACACAAGTTACGGATTGACTTGATTTTTGAGACCTAGGTCCATGATGGAATGTTGCATCTGACTGATGGGGTAGATGTTCGAAACGCATCATGGTGGGGCCCACACAGCTTGACCGCATGGGACAGAGCGGTGAGCTCGAGCACATAGTACCTTCCCCCCCCCCCCCCCCCCCCCCACACACACACACACACACACACACACACACACACACACATATATATATATATATATATATATATATATATATATATATATAGGGAAAAAGTACTATGCGCTCGAGCTCACGATAAGCTTATCGTGAGGTCGAGTTGTGTGGGCCCCACCGTGATGCATGTCGACCATCAACACTGTGCATTTGATGGTTCCCCTTTAAATAATGGGATATCCCAAAAATCAACCGTAAACGGAACTCAGGTGATCCATATCATCTAAAATCATGTGAAGACACTGTTAAAACATATAAAAGCACTTGGTGGGGCCCACCTGAGTTTTGAATGCTGCTGAAAGTTGGTGTGACCCCTAATCCTAGTGGGACACACATAATGGATGGGTTGGATTTGCAAACCACATCTCGGTGGGACCTAAAAAATAATTATGAATGTTTTAATGATGCACAACCCCTCTCCACTTCTGTATGTGGTGTGGCCCACACAAGTTACGGATTGACTTAATTATTGATACCTAGGTCCACGATGGAATGGTGCATCTGACTAATGGGGTAGATGTTCGAAACGCATCACGATGGAGCCCACACAGCTTAATCGCACGGGACGGAGCCGTGAGCTCGAGCGCATAGTACCTTTTCCCATATATATATATATATATATATATATATATATATATATATATATATATATATATATAACTTAAACCTAATGTTCGGTGCATGTAAATGGGGTCTATTTTGGTTTTCTCTTTTCAACCAATTTGTGCAGACTGTCTTATACCATAGGAGAGGTTAGTTCTTTTTATTGGAACCCTCCTGAATGGTTGTACATTTTTTTGGTAAAATGAAATAGTCTTTGCCAAAAAAAAAAAAAAACTCTTTTCAAAAAAAAAAAACTTAAACCTAACATTTCATGTTTGAGAAATCGTGTAGCTAATGGAGAATATGCAATTCTGGCAAGTGCACTTAGGTTTTGAGCTGTGATTTCAGTCCATGGATACTTAGTGCACCCGACTCGACTCGATACTTGTGACTGGGTGGGACTCCGTCTGGATTAGTCCAAGCCAGGCCTGGACTCAAATCAGGTCAGGTATGCTGGACTCGATACCGAGTTGAGACGAGTTCAAGTCAGGCCTATGTCAAAATAGAATCAAGTCGGGTTAGCCCTAACTCGGTCCAACTTGACTCGATGCTCAACTCTACCCAAAATCAGGTCCATCCTCTCATTAATGGGGTGGGTGGGCATACAAAATAATGGACCATGATAAACTTACATATGTGGCCTGCTAGATAAGCAGTGAGCTTATCTTTCGGCCCAGGGCATCTAAATGGTGGACAATATTGCGTGGTGAGTGTTCAATCTTTTAACCATGCAAGTTGGATCATACGAGCTTCATTGTCACCCAAGGTTGTTGTTTTGGATGATGAGCAAAGGAGATGAAAAAAGAGGGAGTGAGAAGGTGAGAGTACATAATCCGACCGAAAAAGATAAGAGACAAGAGTCCAGAGTTACTCTGATCTTCAACTTCTTTTATGATCTTTTCTTTTTCTTTGATTTTTTCTTTCTTTATTTTCTTTTATTATCTCAAAACTTGATGCTTTTTATTTCTCTTTACAAACCACATGTACTTTCAACCTACCATTTTCCAACATACATATTCCAACTCTCTAGCTTCAAACGCGGGAGAAAGTAGGCTTTGCTCTAACATCATGTAAAGTATGCTCGACAAAAAACTCCGTGTTCTTTTATTTTTCGTATTTCTATCATAATTTTTTTCTACTAATTTCATTTTGATTTTAGTTTGTCATTTGTAGTTAGACATTTAAAGCTATGTATTTTACTGGAAGTTCTTTAAATCTCATTTCAAAGTGTACAACTTGGTAAAGTAAGGACTATGTTTCACATGTGTTAAAAATGGTACTTAATTTCTTCATTTTCTGTAACCGCGACTCTTCTCTAAAATTCATGTCACAAATCACACCAAGAGTCATTCGAATTGGGATTTCTTTGTAATTTCCGATATTAAAGCAATTCCATGGATTCTTCCCTACTGTAAATTCTAGAGCCATTATTTTAGACAGTGGCAACTCTAAAATAATGCTTGATTGAGCCATTTTATTGTGGGGCTCACAGAAACAGTAAAGCAACGACCTTACCCTCTCCAATCCATGTCCAAAGATGGAGGACTTCATAGAATCTCTCATATTTGAAAACCCGATCCATTGGCTAGAGTGCCCTACTGATATTAGGCTGAGAGACAAAAGTACAATAATGATCCACACCCAAGGGACAATGTGCCAAGTATCAACGGTTCAGATAATTAGGCATGCCCCCAGCATTTAAATCAACTGACATTTTATTTTATTTTTTTGCTTTGTCATAACATGTGAAGCTTGAACAAAGGAGAGCTCACGTTGCTTCCGCATTGCAATGCTACATGAGGGAGCATGGCACCTCGTACGCAGAAACGTGCAAAAAGTTTCAAGAAATGGTTGCAATCGCATGGAAAGAGGTTAACAAGGAATGCCTTAAAGTGACGCATATTCCTATGCTTGTGATCATGCGAGCCGTCAACCTCGCACGTGTGATTGAAGTCTTGTACGTGCACCAAGACGCATACACCAATTCCACACGTGAGACCAAAGAACGTATAAAAATGGTGATCGTCGACCCAGTTCCTGTTTGAGGACGAAGTGGGTTTGTCATATGTTATTGTACTTGAATAAGGCTGATGATGATACATTAGCCATTTCTTTTCTACTTTTGATGATACATAGTACTGTTTGTAATCATGCCGGTCCTGCATGAAGATTTCTCTTTGAAATTAAACATCAACTGGTGATTTCATAATTTAAGTGGTCCATTTTTATAATTTGATAGTATATAGTGAAAAATGATCCATTGCAGATAGAGTACTGTATGCTATATTTCTCCTAGTTGTCCTGGGACAACCAGACATTTCAAGTTATTTACCCAAACTGTCTGTTGGTTCCATCTCGCACATTTCATGGTTTACAATATAAAACTAAAACCGACTAGATGGGTACAAACATCCAACCAACCACTTATGCAAGAGATGGTTCGGATTAATTTTATAAAATTGTTGAATCAACTATTCGGGTTGCTCGTGTTCTACACAGTTATTTCTATCATTTCATCCTAACCATTTTATCACAGCTTTGAAGAATTACAGGAAAAATGAAAAAAGGCAAAAAGGAAAAAAGAAACCTTAGGGCCCTTGATTACCGTCAAAAGTTCTATTTGAATAGGACTATTAGCAGGTCCAACAATGCTAAAGCTAAAACTAAGGTTTTCTCACCATGGTTTGCTCTCACTTCTACACTGGTAGTTGCCGTTATAGCAGGCTGCCCCAGCGCCCCTGTAGGATTTTGTTTTGTAGGTTCGGTAGGCCGAGTATAATAGGTATGAGGTTTCTATCTAAAGAAGTTCTTGGTGTGGCTACACAGATTGTGGGGTTGGATAGAAAAGGAGGTGCTCAATCCTTAATGGCCTTCTTGGATGCATGTAAGTTTTAAGTAGTAAGGTGAAAGTCACTTTTAGGCAATGATGTTTGAATGTAATTTGCAAGTCACTTATAGGTAAGTTGATTTTTGTGTTTAGATAATCTATAAGTCAGTTACAAGTAAAAAATTGTATATTCACACCAAGTAGAGCTAGAAATAGAGAATCATTTCAAAATATGATTGACATATAAAAAAGCATTCCATGAAGCATGCCATGTTTTAGAGCTTATCTAAATGAATATTTGAACCAATTCTTAGGTTAAACCAATAATCAGGTAAGCCATAAAAGTGGGCCCATGAATTCGAAATACATATAATGTATGTTAAGTTGGATGAGTCACAATTAGAGATGTACACGAACCGAGCTAGCTCGGTTAGCTCGCTCGACTCGACTCGAAAAATCTCGATTCGACTCGGTTCAAATCTGAGTTTTAACTGAGTCAAGTTGATTTTTTGAGCTCGAAAATGAGTTTGAACCAAGTTCGAGCAGGCCCCAGCTCAACTCGACTCGACTCGGATCGAATCTAGCTCGAATCAAACTCGGATGGAACTAGTTTGGTGACTCGGTTACTATGCCATTGATGTTGCTCACTAACTATTTGATAAAATGACTTAACAAAATGTGGCCAGTGGCAAGGAAGGTTTGGCCGATGGCAAGCAAGGTATGCACACTAAACAAATACCTTTTTTCTCTGGCTTTTTTATTTTATTTTATTATTTTATTTTATTTTATTATTTTATTTTATTTTTTTATTATTTTTTATGTTACTTAGAAGGTGTTAGATAAAACACCTGTAAAACCATTGCCTCTGTTTGTAAAACAGTGGATTTTTGAAATTGCAGTTAAGGTGTTTGTAGAAATGCCTCAATAGCGAACTCGGCTCAATCTTAGCTCAAAATCGGCCGAGCTGCTAACCGAACAGAGCCGAGCTGGCCAGTCAAGCTCGAGGACCGAGTCGAGCTGGCCTCAGCTTGACTCGATGTACAACCCTAGTCATAATCAAGTGGGTTGAGGCCATTATTAAGTGAATACCAACTATGGTTCCATTTTTGGTGACTCGGTTACTTTGCCATTGATGTTGCTCACCAACTATTTGATAAAATGACTAAACGAAATGTGGCTGGTGGCAAGGAAGGTTTGGCCAATGGCTAGCAAGGTATGTACATTAAACAAATACCTTTTCTCTCCGGGTTTTTTTTATTATTATTTTTAATGTTATGTAGAAGGTGTTTGATAAAACACCTATAAAACGAGGAACGCTCACCTGCGAACCAGTTCGTACGTACTACGTACGAACTTTTTTGAGAACCCATCATAGGTGATGTGGATCCTAAATCTGAACCGTTCATGTGAAGCAGCACCCCGTGAAACCCCTCTGGCCGAAGTTTTAATTTGATCCAAAACTTGATGGGCCATGAAATATGAAAACAGTTTCCTCCCTTGATTTGCATTTCTCTTTGCTATGGCCCACCAGCATTTTCGAAAAAAAACTTCGGCCTTGGGGGGTTCAGGGGGTGCTGCTTCACATGAACGATTCATATTTAGGATCCACATCACCTATGATGGGTTCTCAAAAAAGTTCGTACGTAGTACATACGAACTGGTTCGTAGGTGAGCGTTCCTCCCTATAAAACCATTGCCTCTATTTGTAAAACAGTGGGTTTTTGAAGTTGTAGTTCAGGTGTTTGTGGAAATGCCTCAATGGCGAACTCGGATCGATCTTAACTCGAACTCGGCCCGAGCTGCTAACCGAACCGAGCTGAGCTAGCCAGTCAAGCTCGAGGACCGAGCCGAGCTGAGTTCGAGCTGAGGTCAGCTAGTGTTCGAACCAAGTCGAGCTAAGGCTAGCTCGACTCGATGTACACCCCTAGTCATAATCAAGTGGGTTAAGGCCATTATTAAGTGAATGTCAACTATGGTTCCATTTTTTTATTTTTTATTTTAAAAAAAATGCACATTGTATTTTGGGCCTCCCCCTTACCCTTTGAA
The DNA here is from genome assembly GCA_037074715.1 of Magnolia kwangsiensis. Lineage (NCBI taxonomy): Eukaryota > Viridiplantae > Streptophyta > Magnoliopsida > Magnoliales > Magnoliaceae > Magnolia > Magnolia kwangsiensis. The sequence continues at coordinate 15,146,940 of CM073571.1, forward strand.
AGTATTAGATTTGTACCAACCCACACCTTGTAATAGAGGGATATATTTACAAGAACGAAAATCCTCATCGTCAAGAGATACATTTACAAGAAAAAACACAAGCAGATAATATGCATTCCTCTTAAAAGCGAGTGGTGAATTACAACTACCCGGACGAATTACGTCCGGGTGGGGGTAGGACGCAATCCGTGTCCGAAGACAATCTTAGCAACCATCTATCAAGATTCAAGCACCCACATATTCTGTCATGAGTGCATTTTCAAGCAACTGCATGTACCACCATATATAACAGCCATACACGCAGGTGACGTTGAATGAACACTTCGAAAAGAACACAAGTATATCATGATGTCACATAAGACAGAGGAGATTCATGTTAAGTCAGTAGTGGTAGATCAAAGAGTATTATAGATGGTCTCAGTACTAGATCGAGAAACTATGGGTTATTTCTTAGCCACTTAAGAGACTCTTAAATTCTAGATAAATATAATATCCCGTCGTGAATCATCGAGTAAGAGTGCATCCAAACAAATCAACATCTAAAAATCTCTTTGTTATGGGTAAAATCGAACCAAGGTACATTGAGAACAACTTTGGCACAAATGAGCACAGCCTTAGGCTTGCAAGCATCTGAAGTGAGGTGAATATCCAACTCCAGGGTTCTGGTAGAGCCATGACATAGACTTGGAAGTCACACGTCTTGGGGCGAGAACCTCGGGGCAACAGTGATGTGTCCGAGTCGACTCACTTCCAAGTGGAGTTCTTACGATAGCTTAGTTATCACGTGCTCTGTAGTCTTACCTTCGAGCTGATATTTCATATTCTGCTCAAGTAATCGACTTGTTCATGGGCTCGAACTTTCAGGTATGATTCAAACCATGAGGTCAGCTTGGACGGGAGCTTGGACAGTGACAGTATTAATAAGCAACCCTATAATGCATGATTGGAGTAATGCCTAGTGCATGATCTCTGGGTAACGGCCGATGACCGTACACATGTAGTTCTCACATAGTGGCGATGACCGTGCCAAGATTATCGGACACATTTAAGGCGACCCTCAGGTATAAATATGGATCATTTCTACAGGAACAGGTACGTAAGATCTCGCACCCTCACTCTACTCTACATCACTTAGACCCTATTTCCTTAGCCTGACTTAGGCATCGGAGGGTCCCCTGCTTGAGCCAGGCTCTCCTTTGCTTGTTGCTTTGCGCAGGACCAAGGTTCGCTTCGAGCACCCGAGGCTCGGCGGAGGTTGATCCAGAATTTGACATTAACACTTTTCAAGTTAAGTGAAGATTGAAAGGTTGAAAGGGGGAGGTTAACGCTAGCTAGAGTATCATTTTGAAGATGGAGGGAGGATATCACTAGCTTGTTTTTGTCTTCCATGTCTCTTGGTTTGATGAGACTTCATGGAGCAAATGTTTTAGATTATCATGTTGAGGTGCTCAGTCTAGACTTGTAAAAAGTGATTTTAGGTCATTTGAATTCTCCTCCAGAGTTGCAGCCGGATGCTAAAGTTGTCTCTTCACATAAGTAGGATATGGAGAAGCTTGCCCATGTTCTTTATTATAGGCCTTAGTGCAGTTATGATCATTAGCTATTTGAAATATTTTCTTCAATCTAATAAGCACCTTGTATCATAATTGAGAAATTATATGGTTCGAATCTTTAGTATTCTCTTATTTATAATTTGTATTTACTATTTAGGGAAAATATCATTATCTATTATAACTGAAAGAAGCCTCAAAAACAAAAGAAATGGAGAAGTATGGAAGAAATAGGTATAGAAATAGAAACAACTTTTGAAACAAAGATGACTAAACAGGAATAAGAGGCATCCATCGAAGAAGACCCTTCCCTTTGTTAGGAAGAAAAGGAGCATCCATATCAACTAGATGGGAACCAAGGGTATTAAGAAAGTTGGAAGTTTGGTAGTTTTTTCTCCCTGACCTGAGATGTGGGTGAGCTTTGCCCTTAGTCTGGGGTATGGGTTTTCCTAGCTCAAGGTGTGGGTTTCATCTTCTTCCTCTTCTTCTTCTTCTTATTATTATTTTTTTTATCATTATTATTTTTTGGCTTTTTCTCTTAGTAGGTAATAAGAGAGTTTTCTTTTCTTGCTTTCTTAATAAAAAAAAATAGATTTGAAAGTCAATTTGAATTTCGTAATGCAACGTGCCCTTGAGATATCAAATAATCCTCTTAACTATTTGGTAGTGAATAGAGGTAGACATATTCATAAATTGACAAACAAGGTTGACCTCATATAATGAATGATGTCATGTCTGTTGGGCGTGGAAACGTCACCCAGACATGACTCAGTTGTGAATTAAACAAGCACGTAGATAGAAAATTTGAGCATGCATAGAGAACACAGTGATTTACGTGGAAAAACCTTCGTTGAAAAAAGTCACAGTTCAAAGTGACAAGTAATTCAATATGAAAACGAAATTATAAGAGATGAAATCAACTTAACGCTAGAGTTAAAAATCCTAGATCCTTTTTTCTCCAAACCCTGACTCTCTTTAGAACAAGCTTTCCATAACCTTAATCATGTATTACACCCATTTATATAACCTGGATCCAAAATTAAAAATAAAACCGCACACTTATGCAAAAGTTGTGCAAACTGTCAATGGGACCTTTGGTAGGATCGAGTCTAATTGAGGGTTGTCGATAGGATTGGGGCCACTTTTAATAGAATTGAAGAAAGCCCTAAAAATGTCATGTGAGTAATTGGGAAAATCAGAAATTTCTCAATAGTATTGACTAGGCTATTGGTCTTATCAAAAAACCCTCTCTAGCATAGATTAAAGGCACCTGATTTCAATATTCTCCACCATGGCTTTAATCTTCATGCTACACTACCCCAAGTTGCTTCCTCTATCTGTAATAATCTCCATCATAGCTTTATCATTGCTTCTTGTGCATACTTTGTCTTCTACAAATCTTTGTCAAGCCTAAAGAAGTTAAGCAAAACCTGAACTTTTCCACAGGAACCACCTTTGCAAGCATATCGTCTGGATTCACATGTTGGTGTGGATATTCTTAAGAGTAACACTACCTTCCGCAAGTGCCTATTAGATAAAATGATGAAAAATATTAATATGCTTAGTACGAGAATGATATACCAAGTTCTTTGCCAAATTAATAGCACTCTCACTACTACAATTCACAGGCACGAGTTCCTCCTGAAGCCCTAACTCATTTATCATTCATTTCAACTAAACACATTCTTAGAATGCCTCTGTCACTGCCATATACTCAGTTTTGGTTATGGAAAGAGCAACCACAGACTGAAGTTTCGATATCTAACTTATTGCTCTACCACTAAGATGAACGAGTAACTGAAAGTCGGCTTTTTATTATTAACATTTCCAGCGTACTCATAATCTACATAGCCTCCTAATTTCTCCTTCAATTTTTCAAATGTCAAGACGTAGTCATTTGTATCTTGTATGTAATGAAGTAGACATTTCACTATCTACTAGTATTGCTTGCTAGGGTTAAACAAGTATCTGCTCACAACACTCACTGCATGTGAAATATTCAGTCTCCTACAGATTATGGTGTACATCAAATTGCCAATATTGTTCGAGTTAAGCACACAAGACATATACTGCTTTTCTTCATTTGATGTAGGACACTATTTTAAAGAAAGTTAAAAGCGAGCAGTGTGGGGAATGTTAACCGATTTTGGCTTATTCATCTTATACTTGAGTAAGACCTTCTCAAGATACTCCTCCTGAGACAATCATGCCTTACTCCTTTCCATGTTATATGTAAGCTGATGTCAAAAATTCTCTTTCCATCCCTCAGATCTTTCATCTCGAATGTCATAGATAACCAAGAGTTCAATATGTTGATCTCAATATGTTATGACTGACGATAAGCATATCATCAATATATAATAATATAATATTAAATTTTCCATCATTCAGTGATCTGAAGTCGACACAGTGATAGAATTCACTTTTACTAAACCGTTGGCTCAACATGCAAGAATCAAACTCTGTGTAGCACTATATAAGTGACTGTTCTATGCCATACAATGCTATGCTCAACCTGCAAACCTTATTTTCTAACCCACGTATCTCGAACTTTTCTGATTGCTTCATGTAAATTTATTTTTTCAGTTCTCCATATGAGAAAGCAGTCTTAATATCCAATTGTTACAGTTTAAGATTGTATTGGGCAACCAGTGCTAACATAAACCAGATAGATACCTGCTTGACTACATGTGTAAAAAACTTGTTGAAGTCAATATCCTCCTACGGATAATCATTCGTTATTAGTTTGACCTTGTACCTATCATATTTCTTTCGATAAACTCACTTGCATCCAATTGATTATGCTAACCAGAAGCTCCACAAGCTTTTATGTCTCATTTTGCATTGTTGTCATTCACTTTTCTTTCTCTACATCATTAAGAACCTCTTGAAAAGTATATGAGTCTCCCTCATCCATAATGAGAATGAATGTAACGTTTGAGTCATCTTTGTCCCTCAACAGTAACATGCGTGATCCCATAGTGGATTTATCTTGACAGGTGGCGGCTCCACTTGCTCTTGTACCTCTTTATACAGCTCAGTTGCTTTAAGTGTCTCAACCTCATCTATTTCGACATCCTCTAATTTTTTTTCATTTCATTGTATTCATCCTTACGGAACAAGAAATTCTTATCAAACTTAATATCTCAGTTCATTGTGATTTTTCTGTGTGTCCCGATCATACAACTTATATTCCTTCACACCATCATCACGGCTAACAAAGATATACTTTTTTACCTTTGGTCTAACTTATCTCTCTCTCAATAGACAATACATGAAAGTAAGTATAACAATTAAATACATATGGTCCTAAGTAGTCTACTTCTTGACCACTTCATACTTCTTTAAGAATAATCTTACAATCAATAGCCGTAAACAATGAACGATGAACAATTCACTAAATAACAAGCCGTGTTAACGATCTCAACCCATATGTCCCTACCCAATGCAGCATTACTCAACATACTTTGGATCATTTTTAAAAGAGTAAAATTCATATGTTCTGCCACACCATTCTACTCTAATATGCGCCTAGCTATATTGTGCTTCACAATCCCCCATCCTTACAAAACTAATTAAATTTGTTTGAAGTAAATTCTTTGTCATTGTCCATCCCTAGCATTTTGAACATCGCCCTGCCTCTTTTTCAACCATAAACTTCCAAGACTTGAAGGTGATAAACATGTCTTATTTATTCTTCATGAAATAAACCAACACATTTCTAGAGAAGTACTCGTCAACGAATGTTATAAAAAATAATGACCCTCATCTAGAAATCACGGGCGACGACCTCTACACATCAGAGTGTATATAATCCAACGGTCCCTTAGTATTATATTTTCTGGTTTTAAATATTAATTTTGAGTGTTTACCATATATGCAATGCTCACATACATTAAAATTAATATTTTCAAAAGTAGGAATCATACCACAATCGAGGAGTACTTTCATACCATGCTTGCCCATATGGTCTAGGCGCACATGCCACACACGTGTTGATGTGGATTTTACTATAGAAGTTGTAGCTCCACGCGATATATACAACATTACCGATCAACCTGTACAGATTGTTACTCCTTTGTGCCTTCATAATGTTGAGTGTTAATTTTAAAACTTTTAGGACACCATCATGGCCGGTGAACTTGCATCTTAGTGCATATAGATCACATAAAGAAAATCAGATTTTTTTTCAAATCTGGAACGTGCCTCACATTGGTCAGAGTATGTTCCACCCCATTAAACATTCTAATGCAAACAGATCTATTTCCAATCATTAGAGCCGTAAACAAGCCGAATCGATTTGAGCTTGGCACGACTTGACTCAGTTTGGCCAGCAGCCTATCTCAGCTTGAGTTCGGCTTAGCTCGGTCCTTGAGCTTAGCTGGCCATCTCGGCTCGGTTTAGTCAGCAGCTTGGGTTAACTCGAGTTAAGTTCGAGCTCGAGCATTCAATCCGAATTTGAGTTTAAGCTTTCAAGTCAAGCGTTTTCTTTTTTGGTTTTATAGAGGTGAGCCTTTTTCTATACAATATAATATAATATATTAATTAAGTTATATATATAATATTATAAAATTAATATGATTATGCTTGATCTTCCTTATCAATCTTCACCCTAATGCTCATCAATTTACAAAGTACTTTATTGAAGTAATTGTTAATGTGTTCATTGAAATTTGTCCCTTCTGCCACCTTCAGATTGTAGAACTGCTTTTTCAAAAAAAGATGATTGGAGAGCAAACTCATCATGTACAGACTCTCCAATTTTCCCCACATTCCCGTGTTAGTCGTCTCACTAATGACATTATAGAGGACCTCATTAGGCAAACACAACTGAATTGTGTTAATTGCCTTTTGATCTAGTTCATTTCACTCTTCATCGCTTATTGTATCAGGACGTTTCGCTTTCTTAAGGCATACCTGTTATAACCCTTGTTGAATTAGAAGGCTTCGATCTTCACCCTTCACAATTGAAAATTATTTTTACCTGTAAATTTCTCCATCTCAAACTTAAAATCTGTCCCTTTTGATGTCATGTCTTCATATTCGATCTGAAACCTCAACCCGATGACCCGATTACTCTAATATCACTGTTGGGCACTAAAGCACCACCCAAATGTGAATTAAACAAGCATAGAGATAGAAAACTCGAATATAAATAGAGAACACGATAATTTATATGGACAAACTCTTACGGAAAAAAATCACAACATAAAGCGACAATCAATCCATTATAAAAACGAAATTACAAGAGATGGAATCAACTTGCATGCAAACCTTAGAGTTGAAAACCTTAGATCCCATTTTCTCCAAACCCTAGATCTCTCTAGAACAAGTTTCCTAGAACCCTAATCCTGTATTACACTTTCTTTTTTTTCAAAAGGCAGGGTCTCACCCCTATATTTAACTATATGAACAGGGGATGTACAACCACACTTTCAGATGGGCACTACAAAAATGCCGGGCCTCACCTATCACATCAACTAACTTGTAAAAACAAAAAAGAAACAAAAAGAAAAAATTCCAGCCACCTACTAAACAGCCTTTCCTATATACTAGCAGATCCACTTGACCCTGCACTGCTACAGGATTGGATGCCCTAAAAAAAAAAAAAAAAACAATGAAAATTTCTTGGTTGTATCAATCAAGCTGTTAAATCTATTGAAAAATCATGTCAAGCATTGATTAAATGCACCCGATTTTAATAGTGTCATAGTTAAATACCGTAAAGCCGCAACAATGCTCGTGTACAAACCTCCACACATGTTATCAGCACATGTGAGGTCTTAATTAAATCTTCCATATATGAGTTACCACCATTCACAAAAAATTTGGATCCATCACATGTGTGCCAGATTGCCACTTGAAAGAGAAAGGTACATGAATGCAAGTATCACGCCATAACACGATATCACAATTTTTTATTCCTTTCATCCAACCACACAAGACATGCGTCGGTTGAGTTGGGTGGCTTGTTGCATTCAGTAGTCCTTTTGCATTAGCATGTGTGCCCTCATGCCTATAGTTGGGTGGCTTGTTGCATTAATTCAGTAGTCCTTTTGCATTAGCATGTGTGCCCTCATGCCTATAAATACCCACCATGTTACTCTTCAAAGACATAGCTTGCTTTCAAATTAACACCCAGCTTGCCACCTTCCCTATCTTCTTTTCGTTTAGTCATGGCTCTTATGTTGGGTAGTGGCCACTCTGATGGTCCTATCACTCAAGGGGAGAACCAAAAAAAGGAAATTGGCCGTGCTTGTGCAAATTATCACCCAAGTACTTGGGGAGATCACTTCATTGCAGCCACTTCAGATGACAAGGTGAGAGAGATGAGTCTTTCCATGGGTTCAATAAATAAATCAGTCAGTGTGTGTGTCTATATATATATATATATATATATATATATATATATATATATATATATATATATATATATATATATATATATATATATATATATATATATCTCCATTCTTCATAGAGCTCAATTCTACCCGAGGGTAATCACATCAGAACATACATGTATCTAAGCATCGCAATGTATACAAATACATGCGCTCATACATACATACATCAGTAAAATAAAAAATAAAATAAAAATTGAGGAATTTTATTATAAAAATATTTTTACAAATAACTTTAAAATGTTGTTATTCATCATTATTCTGAAATCTATAAAAATAACTTTCTTGAAACTAATAATTTGACATTTTCATGCTGAAAGAAAAAAGTGATATTTTCATATGATATGATTGTCTAACTATATATGTATGTAATTAATATAGGAGCTTGATCCATGCACTAAGTTACGTGCTGAAAAACTGAAGGAAGAGGTGAAGAAAATGCTTTGTGATGTCAATAATCCAGTTCAAAAAATGAATTTGATTGATGCAATTCAGCGCCTCGGTGTAACCTACCACTTTGAAACGGACATTGAAAAGGAATTATATCGGATGTATGATGGCTACATCGATGATAATGATCATTGTGAAGATCTCCATTCTGTTGCTCTCCGATTTCGACTACTTAGGCAACAAGGATATGATGTGTCATCAGGTAAGTGTCCGGCAACTAAATATTGTATGCGTCTCTGTGCACATTTGTAACTTGCATGCACATGCGTCTCTCCGATGATAATTGACACGTATGCATACTCGTACACGTGTAAAACATATGCATGCATTTGCATGCCCACAACAATTGCACCATTCTAGTATGTTGAAAATGAGTGTGGAATGTCTGTGCGTGTTGTAGGTACAAGGAAATTTCTGTGTAGTAGTTTCTCATTGGTACATGTCATTGCCGATCGCGCCAGCTCACAAACCACGCTGGCCAATTTTCTTTTCTCCCGAGTAAATGCCATGTTGCATAACATAACTTTTAATGTGTGGAACTTTTATGGCCCACCATGGTTTATGTGTTAGATTTACACCATTCATTAATTTTTTTCAAATCATTCTAGAGCATGAGCTCAAAAATGAGACAACTACGTTAAAATTAACCTTTTTAGGGTCAAGCTTGAGGTTTATTTTTCATCTAACCTGTTCATAAGATGCACACAGAGGTACACACAGACCTGGATAAAGGGAAAAAGAAAAAATCTCCTTGATTAGAACTTTCTATGGCCTCAAAAAGTTTTCAACATAGGTGTCAATTCTTACATTCTCCTGTGATGAGACTTGAATCAACCTTGTTTTTTGGCTCGTATCTTGAAATGATATGAGAAAACAGATGGACAATGTGGATCTAAGAAATACATTATCTTGGGCCCAGGTAAATTCACAAGTTAAGAGTTTCTACTCAAGTCATGGTTTCAAATAACCCTGGTGTGAAATCCCACCATGGTGTGAGTGTGTGCGTGGGAAAAACAAAATCACACGTCAAGAAATACTTTGCAAGTGTAGCACATTTTGGGGAGAAGAAAACCTGAGGGGTTCAAATACCCATCATGATAAAATGAGGTAGATCTAGGGCTCAAGTGGGCCCCATTATAAGAAACAATGAGAATTGGACACCCACTGCTAAAAACTTTTTAGGGCTTCAAAAGGCTTTGATCAAACTGATACTTGTGTTTTCCTTTCATTGAGCTTTGTATGACCTTATGAAGATGTTAAATGGCAAATAAACCTCACAGTGGACTGTAGGAAGGTTTCAACGGTAGCCGTTCAATCCTTGCTACTTTCTGTGGTGTGGTCTACTTGAGCTTTGTATGTGCCTCATTTTTGGAATCATGCTCTAAATGATATAGAAATTTTGATGGATGGTATGGATCTAATGCAATAATCATGATGAGGCCATAGAAGTTTCACACGTTAAAGTTATGTCGTGTAGCAGACTGTCTATTAAAAAAAAACGAAAATTGATGTGTTTTGTGAATTGGTGTTATTGGCAATAACATGGACCAATGAGAAGCAACGGCCCGAGTTTTCTTGTGCTGAAGGCACAGACGATCCACACTCGTTTTAAAATCGTCTTTCCATTGTTGAGGTCCTGAAATGTTTGGATTGTAAAACAGTTGTGTTTAGAAAGTTTAAAGACAATGAGGGTAAGTTCAAGGCCACATTGATCAGTGACGCACGAGGTTTGTTGAGTTTATATGAGGCGGCATATCTAGGCACACCTGAGGATGGTATACTGGATGAAGCCGTTACTTTCACAACGATGCACCTCAAATCGGCATTGCCCCATCTTGCCTCTCCCCTGAAAAAGCTGGTAGAACTTGCATTAGAAGTGCCACTCCGCAGGCGCGCAGAAAGGCTCCAGTCAAAGTACTACATCTCAATCTACCAGGAAGACAAGGAAAGAAGTGATGTGCTATTGGAGTTTGCAAAGTTAGATTTCAATTTATTACAGTCATTGCACAGGAGGGAGCTAAGAGACATCTCAATGTAAGTTTTCTTTCGTACATGTGAGTTTAATTTCCCTCATGAAATCATCTATCCATCCAGATAGTTCATTCACGTGTGCCACTATCGGCGAGCCTTGCAATAAGCATGAAGGCAGGGTGATCTTATCCGTTTGATCAATAGCAAGCTTCATGGACAATCAAGATTGAGTAGTGAAACGAAACAACAGGAATTGCAATAATTATGGGTTGGATTGTTGACGTGTCGTTTATAGGTGGTGGAAACAGCAGGGCTTTACAGCGAAGCTTCCATTCATCAGAGATAGAGTGGTGGAGTGCTACTTTTGGATAATAGGAGTGTATTTTGAACCTCGTTATTCCCGTGCTAGAAAAATGATGACCAAAATAATATCTTTAACTTCAGTCATGGATGACATCTACGATGTGTATGGTACATTGGAGGAGCTTGAACTATATACATCTGCACTTGAAAGGTATGGTACATATATCCGTACCCACGTTTTCCTTCCCCATTTTTAAAAAATGAAATATTCAAATGCAAGTGATTAACCCTTTGCTTCCGGGGCTCTCAGCCCGCATTTAGATCTGTTTCAGGCTGGGCCATCGGGCTGAATTATTTAAAATTCTAAATTTTCAAGTCCAAGCCCGGCCCATTGATACCCCCAGCTGCCATTAGTAGAAATAAAGGACACAGCTATGAAAAAACTTTAATACTTGCAGAAGAGACATTATTTTAAAATTAATAAAAAAATTTCTTGACAAAAGTAAAAAAAATAAAAAACAAAAAAAGAAAAGAGAGAAAAAGGAAAAGAAAGAAAACACCGAAAGATGGATAAATAAATAAAAATAAACCCCATATGAAAAATTACTTAGAATAGCCAAGTCAATCAAAACTTTCTAAATTATGATTCCTAGTTTTCCCTTTTCCTTTCCTTTTTTAGATAGAGGAGGGAGGTAGCACCTATAAATTATAGTTCTAGTTTACAAATATCATGAACCAAAAATGAAAATTAATTGGTTATTTGACCCTTCGATTCATGCATTTATTGGTCAGATGAAAATAAAAATATCCAATGGCCATATTACAATAAACAGCTGTACATGTATCATGTTATGATTGTTCATCCAACCCTTTAGATCACCACACACAAAATTAGGCCGGTTTGCTCTGCAAATGGGTCATACTGTCAGAATCAATGGATACGCTTGGTCTGACTTAAAATATATGCATGGCCCACCCTAAGAGTATATTGGCATAAATTTCAAGAATGATGATATTCATTATGGGACTTATAGTTTTCATGGCATGGATGTTTTACCCACCCAAGTGGTATTTTAGGAGGAAGGATGGCTTGACACCACAAGTAATGGCACGGTTTTCGTCTACGTTAGTATAAATGAGGAAGCGTATTGGGCACTGAGTAAACTCTGTGTGGCCCACTGTGATTTATTTATTTTATCTATTCATTTCGTCCATTTTACCAGATAATTTTATGGCTTTTTCTAAAAAGCGAAGCATATCTAAAGCTCAAGTGGACCACACCACAGCAAATAGTGTGAGTTGAATTTCTGCCGTTGAAAAATATGGAAGTTTTGGATCAAGCTGATATTTGTGTTTTCCCTTCATTCATGTCTGTGTGATCTTATTTACAGGTTGGATGACAAATAAACATCAATGTGAACCCATTATTCCCACTGTTTTATATGGTGTGGTCGACTTGAGATTTGGATAAGCTTCAATTTTGGGATCAACATCTAAAATGAGCTGTAAAAATGGATGGACGGCTTCGATAAGCCATATACATTCACGGTGGGCCTAAAAGAGATTACTCAGTCACTCATTAGGCAATCCGATTTCATATATGAGACTGTACCACCAAGGCTCTCATTCATCGGTGAATAAAAAACTGTGCACATTCAAAGTGAGATTGGTTTCAATGGATCCCATCCGTCATTAGGCATGGTGGATGGGTATCTGAACGCACATTCAAAATGGCATTCAATCCTGGAAATTTGACTTCAAATTTGCATGAAGGCTGTGGGACAATCTCTTATATATCAATGGTGTTGATGATGCATTATCCTTTTGTAATTCTCTCCATTCTCATCCCGCAAGGATGAAATGACTAATGCACCTGATTTTAAATTTTTAGTTGGGATCGCGGGGCCGCTGATCAGCTGCCAGAGTACATGAAAGTCCATTTCGTTGCACTTTTGGAAGCTGTTGATGGATTTGAAGATGTACTAAGTGGGGAAGGAAATTTATACCGTATATCATACTTAAAAGAAGCTGTATGTACGCCTTAGCTTCTCTAAATTATCTTGGTGGGGTTCTTACATAGTGCCCATGATTATGCTTGCTGTTGAATAAAAAAACTCCACTGATCAGATGATCCTAACCATACAAACGGTAGTATTGAAGCTAAATTTTATGCTCGATGGAAAACAGTGATGGTATCTGGACCGTTTGTTAGGTGGACACCATGGCTCAGGAAAAAGAAAACAAACTGACTGGATGACCCTAAGCTCAAACATAGCAGCCTACTCATGAGTAGGAGGTTTAGGATGGTTCTTCAGTGTGATTTTGAGCAGATCAGGTACCACCTGATGAACGGTCTTGATCTGGTACAAGTTTGGTGGGCCCATCATGTGGACAGCATGAATCATGGCATTGTGCAATTTTTCAGTTTGAACAAGTGGATCAGGTCATCGAAAGTTTGATCCGATTAGCCAAACATTCCTAAAGATCCTAACCATCAAATATTTGGGTGTTTTTGGGTTTTACTAATAGGAACGGTTGTTAATTGGTATACTTCTTTCTTTACAGTGAATTTGTGGACCATCCATAGATTCGGGCCCCACTTGTACAAACTAAATCCAGCTTGACCTCATGTACCAATTCCATTAGTAAATGACACGTATTTCTTTTATTTTTATTTTTTTTGTATTTGTTTGCTTTTAGTTTAAGGCCGTGGCTAGAGCCTTCCTGCATGAAGCGCGATGGGCCAGTTCAGGGTACGTGCCAACATATAAGGAGTACATGGAAGTTGCAATAATCACCTGTGCTTATCCTATGCTTACAGTTGTATCTCTGGTTGGGATGGGAGATTTTGTAACAAAGGAGGCCTTTGAGTGGGCCATCAATATACCTAAGGTGGTCATATCTTGTTGTGTCATTTGCCGACTCAAGGATGACATCACATCAAGTGAGGTACAATACATCGAGCCCTTTAAAGTGACGCAAGTAGCCAATCATCATGCATGCATGCTGTTCCACATATGGAATGACCCAAAATTAGAGTTGGGCATGGAAGACTTGACACGGGAAACTCGACTTATCCGACTCGTTTAGACCTAACTTGATTCGAACTGAGTAGGTGAGTCGATCCGAACCAAGTTAACTTCATCCAATCCAAATTTAAAGCGAGTTGAGTTCAGGTCACCGGGTAACTTGACTTGACTCGACCTGAAATCTAACTCGATACTGACTCGACTCAATTCGAAACTTGAAATACATACATATAAACTCAAACCTAACGTTTCATATTGGAGATATCGTGTAGCTAATGGACAGTTTGCAATTTTGGCAAGTGCACCCAGATTTTGAGCTGTGATTTCAGTCCATGGATACCCAATGTACCCGACTCAACTCAGTACTTGTGACCGGATGGGACTCTGTCCGGATTAGTCCAAGCCAGACCTGGACTCAAATCAGGTCAGGTATGCTGGACTCGGTACCGAGTTGAGTCGAGTTCAAGTCGGGCCTATTTCAAAATAAAATTGAGTCGGGTCAGCCCTAACTCGGTCCAACTTGACTCGATGCCCAACTCTACCCAAAATCTGGTCCATCCTCTCATTAATGGGGTGGGTGGGCATACAAAATAATGGACCGTGATAAACTTACCTATGTGGCCTGCCAAATAAGTAATGAGAGCTTATCTTTCAGCCCAGGGCATCTAAATAGTGCATGGTTAGTGTTCAATCTTTTAACCATGCAAGTTGGATTATACGAGCTTGCATGGTTGTTGTTTTGGATGATGAGCAAATGAGACGAAAAAAGAGAGGAGTGAGAAGGTGAGAGTACATAATCCAACCACAAAAGGTAGAGATGCGAGTCCAGAGTTACACTGATCTTCAACTTCTTTTATGATATTTTCTTTTTCTTTGATTTTTTCTTTCATTATTTTCTTTTATTATCTCAAAACTTGATGCTTTTTATTTCTCTTTACAAACCACATACGTACTTTCAGCCTATCATTTTCCAACGTACATATTCCTATCATTTTCCAACGTACATATTCCAACCCTCTAGCTTTAAACGCCGCAGGAAGTAGGCTTTGCTCTAACATCATGTAAAGTATGCTCCAAAAAAAACTCCTTGTTCTTTTCTTTTTCGTATTTCTATCGTAACTTTTTTCCACTAATTCCATTTCGTTTTTAGTTTGTCTTTTGTACTTTGACATTTAAAGCTATGTATTTTACTAGTTCTTTAAATCTCATTTCAAAGTGTACAACTTGGTAAAATAGGGACTGTGTTCCACACGAGCAGAAAATGGTGCTTAACCTCTTCATTTTCTATTACCGCAATCCTTCTCTAGAATCCATGTCACAAATCACACCAAGAGTCACTCGAATTGATATTTCTTTGTTATTTTCGATATTAAAGCAATTCCATAGATTCTACCCAACTGTATATTCTAGAGCCATTATTTTAGACAGTGGCGATTCTAAAATAATGCTTGATTGAGCCATTTTATTGTGGGGCTCACAGAAACAGTAAAGCAACGACCTTTCCCTCTTCAATCCATGTCCAAAGATGGAGGTGTCCAAAGATGGAGGACTTCATAAAATCTCTCATATTTGAAAATCCGATCCATTGGCTAGAGTGCCCTACTGATATTAGGCTGAGAGACAAAAGTACAATAATAATCCACACCCAAGGGACAATGTGCCAAGTATCAACGGTTCAGATAATTAGGCATGCCCCCAACATTGAAATCAACTGACGTTTTATTTTTTTTTGTGCTTTGTCATAACATGTGAAGCTTGAACAAAGGAGAGCTCACGTTGCTTCCGCATTGCGATGCTACATGAGGGAGCATGGCACCTCGTACGCAGAGACGTGCAAAAAGTTTCAAGAAATGGTTGCAATCGCATGGAAAGAGGTTAACAAGGAATGCCTTAAAGTGACGCATATTCCTATGCCTGTGATCATGCGAGCCGTCAACCTCGCACGTGTGATTGAAGTCTTGTACGTGCACCAAGACGCATACACCAATTCCACACGTGAGACCAAAGAACGTATAAAAATGGTGATGGTCGACCCAGTTCCTGTTTGAGGACGAAGTGGGTTTGTCATATGTTATTGTACTTGAAAAAGGCTGATGATGATACATTAGCCATTTCTTTTCTACTTTTGATACATAGTACTGTTTGTAATCATGCCGGTCCTGCATGAAGATTTCTCTTTGAAATTAAACATCAACTGGTGTTTTCCTAATTTAAGTGGTCCATTTTTATAATTTGATAGTATATAGTGAAAAATGATCCATTGCAGATAGAGTACTGTATGCTATATTTCTCCCAGTTGTCCTGGGACAACCAGACATTTCAAGTTATTTACCCAAACTGTCTGTTGGATCCATCACGCACATTTCATGGTTTACAATATAAAACTAAAACGGACTAGATGGGTACAAACATCCAACCAACCACTTATGCAAGAGATGGTTCAGATTATTTTTATAAAATTGCCGAATCAACTATTCGGGTTGCTCGTGTTCTACACAATTATTTTTATCATTTCATCCTAACCATTTTATCACAGCTTTGAAGAAGTACGGGAGTAATGAAAAAAGGAAAAAAGAAACCTAACTTAGGGCCCTTGATTACCGTCAAAAGTTATATTTGAATAGGACTATTAGCAGGTCCAACAATGCTAAAACTAGGGTTTTCTCACTATGGTTTGCTCTCACTTGTACACTGGTAGTTGCCGCTATGGCAGGCGGCCCCAGTGCCCCTGTAGGATTTTGTTTTGTAGGTTCAGTAGGCCGAGTATAATAGGTATGAGGTTTCTATCTAGAGAAAGAAGTTCTTGGTGTGGCTACACAGATTGTGGGGTTGGATACAAAAGGAGGTGCTCAAGCCTTAATGGCCTTCTTGGATGCATGTAAGTTTTGAGTTGTAAGGTGAAAGTCACTTTTAGGTAATGATGTTTGAATGTAATTTGCAAGTCACTTATAAGTAAGTTGGTTTTTGTGTTTAGATAATCTATAAGTCAGTTACAAGTAAAAAATTGTATATTCATACCAAGCAGAGCTAGAAATAGAGAATCATTCCAAAATCTGATTGACATATAAAAAAGTTTACCACGAATCGTGCCATGTTTTAGCGCCCATCTAAATGAATATTTGAACCAATTCTAAGGTTAAACCAATAATCAGGTAGGCCATAAAAGTGAGCCCATGGATTCGAAATACATATAATGTATGTTAAGTTAGATGAGTCACAATTAGGGGTGTACACGAACCGAGCTAGCTCGGTTAGCTCGCTCGACCCGACGCGAAAAAGCTCAATTCAACTCGGTTCGAATCTGAGTTTTAGCCGAGTCGAGCTGATTTTTTGAGCTCGAAAATGAGTTTGAGCCAAGTTCGAGCAGGCCCTAGCTCAACTCGACTCGACTCGGATCGAATCCAGCTCGAATCGAACTCGGATAGAACTAGTTTGGTGACTCGGTTACTTTGCCATTGATGTTGCTCACCAACTGTTTGATAAAATGACTTAACGAAATGTGGCTGGTGGCAAGGTAGGTTTAGTTGGTGGCAAGGAAGGTTTGGCCGATGGCCAGGAAGGTATGTACATTAAACAAATACCTTTTTTCTCTGGGTTTTTTTATGTCACTTAGAAGGTGTTTGATAAAACACCTGTAAAACCATTGCCTCTGTTTGTAAAACAGTGGGTTTTTGAAGTTGCAGTTCAGGTGTTTGTGGTAATGCCTTAATGGCGAACTCGGCTTGATCTTAGCTCAAACTCGGCCCGAGCTGGCCCAAGCTGCTAACCGAACCAAGCCAAGCTTGCCAGTCAAGCTCGAGGACCGAGCCGAGCTGAGTTCGAACTGAAGTCAGCTAGTGTTCGAGCCGAGTCGAGCTGAGGCCAGCTCGACTAGATGTACACCCCTAGTCATAATCAAGTGGGTTGAGGCCATTATTAAGTGAATGCCAACAATGGTTCCATTTAAAATAAAAAAAAAAATGCACATTATATTTTGGGCCTCCCCCTTGCCCTTTGAAAGTCTTAGATTTGTACCAACCCACAACTTGTAATAGAGGGATATATTTACAAGAAAGAAAATCCTCATCGTCAAGAGATACATTTACAAGAAAAAACACAAGCAGATAATATGCATTGCTCTTAAAAGCGAGTGGTGAATTACAACTACCATTGCCTACATAAAAATAATTGCAAGAATGATTAATAAAATAAGGAACTAATATCAATGTTCCAATGGATATGCTCAAAAGGAAAAATAGAGTAGATGGTATATGATCCTCTTACAAGTGATCGATGAACTATGATATCCATTGGGTATATAAAATAATTGCAAGAAACATGAATAAACAGAGAGATAGGGAGATAATATCACTGTTCTAAACTAATCAAACACTTACAGTAATAGCCTTACTTTTTGCTTCATTATAATGTAAATAAATGCGATTGGACGAATCATGATTGAAAAACAATCGCACGATGTTACAAACTCATACAAGAGAGCATTCAAAATTTCAATGATTGCAAAGGCGCTACGGGCGGCATGGTACGTGAAACAAAAAAGTAGAAGTGAATCTGAACCAAGCCTCACTGAGAGATGTGGCCAAATTCTAAAGATGCACATCTTAATACATATGACTTGATCACTAGGGCTGTCAACAGGCTGGGCTTGGTAGCGGTCTGTCCAAGTCCCTCCCGCAAACTAAAACCTAGGCCTGAGCCTAGCCCGGGCCCATGCATGCTAAAACAAAAAGGCCCAAGACTGAGTCCAGCCTGAGCCCAGCCACCCACCTCTGCGAAACATCTGGGATGTTCATTAAGTTTGCCCCAGATACATGGTATATGAAAAAGAAATGCCTTTGAAATCCGAAACGGACCAGGCTGACAGGCTCTTAAGAGAAGCCCAAGCCGAGCCAAGTTATTAAATGGACTTAAATTTTAGGCCTGGGCCCAGCTCTCAGGCCTAGTATTCCAGACCAAGTTCAGCCTAAAGCAGGCCTGGCCCAAAAGCCCGACAGGCCAGCCCAGCCTAAAGACGGCCATAGTGATTGCACTAAAGCCTTTATCTAACATGATAACAGCACATGCCTCATTATTAGTCAGAGGAGATTATGTTTGCTAGTTATCTTTGCAGAGACCTTTGAGGCTATTAACATAGGAAGCCAACAGCCAGCTAGACATTGATTCTAGATTAACAAAAAAATAAAAATTTATCTAACTAGAGAGATGGACAAATATGAAAGAAACGGACATACCACATTAGTTATAACATCAAAAGAATTATCTTCAAATGGAAGTTTCGGGTTCACGTTCAGATCTTGTACAACATACTCGGTTAAAACCTGAAAAAACAGTGAGTGAGCTGTTAGAAGATGCAAGAAGATAATTTATTAATCCCCCAAATGAAAATTAGTATTTGTTAGTTGTTACCACAATGTAATACAACACTCCAGCACCTTTTTGCTCGCTCCATGTTTTCTTTCTGAAATACTTGTTATAAATGTACTTTACGGAAAAAGAAAGGCCACGTGCAAGGTATAAAAAAGAGTTTGCCAAGTAAATCAAATCGGAATTTTGCAACAAAAATACATATAGCAGTTTGTGAAGAATCGGATCTCTATAGCTTCAACAATATAAAACTTTTTATTTCGATAGTAGATTAGCCTTTATAATGTGTTGATACTTGATAAAAAAACAGAAAAAAGAAAAAGATCGATTGGTGGTTTATATGTTTGACCATATCCAGCAACTGTATAAACTATGAAGATCATTACCAGATTCTTTTGGAGCTCTTCTTCATTCATACCCATTCCAACTATCCTTTCTTGCTTGTATCCTGGTGGGAAATGGCTCACCAATGTACAAAACAGAAGATCAATCAAACTAAGAAAAATACATGTAAAACATGAAACGAAATAGAAGATTAGAATTCACTTACCCAGCTGCTACATAAATCTAGTAGACATACACCTGGAGTGTTACTTGGGGGGAAAACCTCTGAATAATACTTTGTAAGTGCACGAATGGCTGGATCATCAATATGTGTAACGAAGCGAGGAGACGAATAGAACAAAGAATCTGATGATCTAACCAAAGGAATCAACCATTACGTTTTAGAAAATACGAAATTTTAATCCCAAAGACCAACTTGAAGCAAAAAGATCAGTATCCAAGTGTTCGACAATTTACGTTGGTATTGAAATTGGTCTATAAAGAAGCACGCATTAAATGGATCTCTAGGTCCACTCAAGATAGCTTTTTATGCATTTTCTTTACATGTGGCAATCAAGGTATTCAATAACACTAATGGGCCGGTACAATATGGTTAATATATATATATATATATATAGAGAGAGAGAGAGAGAGAGAGAGAGAGAGAGAGAGAGAGAGTTATCGGCCCCATATCAGCTGTCACAGGCCCATATCGTCCATTATAGCCCCGTATCAGCCTGTTACGGTCCTTTTTTTTTTTTCCTTTCAAATCAGGTGTTAAGGCCCTGTATCACATAACGAGCACCACTGCTATACTTAATGTAACAGCCGTTACGGCTGAAACGTAACCATTTTGAATACCATGGTAGCAATGGTCCAACCAGACTTTGAGATACGCTTGGACCTATTAGCTGGCCCGTGGGCGGGGCTTGGGCCTCATATGCACGGCCCGATCAATTTCAAGTCATGCTTGAGTCCAAGTCATCTTAGCCGACAAAGACTAGTCCAGCTTGACCTGACTTTATGTGTATGTCTTATATCCTACAAATATGTTATTCTAATCCTTGGTAAGTCAACCAATCTATCTTGAATGTGGACTGTTGGTTTCATTCATCTAAAATGTATATTTCTTTGTGCATGTGTGGCCTACACAAACGACGGATAGATTAGGAAAATTCAAGTGGAAAATGGGGGTTTCCTGGTTGATTCGGGCTTGGGCCTGCAGTGCTAGGCCCATGCAGGGCTCAAGCCTCGGGTCTTAAGTGTCAGGCTTAGCCTATGCCTAGCCTGCCCCAGCCCCAGCCCATTGCGACCCCCAATTTTCACACTATTTACATCCAACATTCTTCTTAGAGACACTCTAGTGCTCTCAAAGCACTAAATTATAGTGCTCCTAGTCGTATTGGGGCACTTGCATGATCGAATCAATTGAGATCGTTAGGTTCAAAATGCATTTCATGGGCTCCCATGAAAATAGTATGCTGACCTGAAAAACATTGACCATCTGATCATTGCCCTTGGGCATTCCAGATTGTTTACCAAAAATAGGTTCAATCAACAACTCAATCCATCTATTAATTGAGAATTATCATGGATTGCTTATGATTATGAAGAATCGCTTTTGTTAGGCAACCATGATCATCCCATCCATGGCTCGGCAAAAGGATTGCCACAAGCAACAACACCAAATCAAGCATGGATTGGACCATCCGATCAGTGTGATTTTTGCATGGTAGCCAATGAAATGTGTTCTGGACTTCATGGACAGTTAGATTGATCAATTGGTCCGTTCAAGTATCATGATGCAACTAGAGCATTATAACTTACAGTGCTCTGAGAGCTTTCTCTTCTTAAATGGCAGGTGTAATTAATAAAGCATAAAGTCTACTAAAAGCAATATACTTCACACATGTAAACAATGTTTTTTTTTTTTATTATTTAAAAAAACAATGTTTTCAATATTGGTATCGATGGATGTACTGCACCCTTAGGATATGGAAACATATCAGTTATCACATGGGAAATATTGGATGTGTAGCATAACGTTTCGGTTGGGAACCATTGGGAAACATTGGGAAATTAGTCAAATTTTCAATAAAACCTCAAGGGATGTTAAAAAAGACATCATTACGTGGAAAATCAAAAGACCACAAAAACCAAGTGCACATCATAAGTGGGTCCCTACTCATGGCTTGGTGGTAGACTGACAAGAGTTTCAACAGTAAGGTCATGGGTTCGAGTACCCATCATGGTGTGTGTGGGTATGAGGGTGTGTGCGTTAAAAAAAGAAAAGCGCACATCGTAAGTTTCCTTTGCATACGGCCTAAACCATACGTTGTCTTACAGAAGTAAAGCAACTATATTCAAAATCAATTCATACCATTTACAAATCTAAGAAATGGATTAGAAGTGAAAGTTTTGTCAAAAAATGAGATTTTATAGTTTTTTTTTTTTTTTTTTTGGAAAATCGAATTGTTGTTGTTGATATCGATGAATTGATTATACTACTATCGACATATCATCGATACATTGCAATATTTTGTGATACAAGATACATTATGATACATTACAATAATATCGTTAATATCCGAAAGTTCCGCAACTTCTTGCAGGTTTCGTAATGCTGAGGTGCGATATCGACAATGTCAGGCAATATTATCGATATTGCAAACATCGTTTGTAAATAAATGCAGCAAATATAGAATACATCTAGAGATCTTTCCTTTGGTTCACATTCCACATGTGCAAAAAGCAGCAATTATAGCAAAAAAATGGAGTTCTTTTCTTTGATTTAGGGTCGTAAGCTACTGTAAAAAGGATCTTTTTTTCTTTGCGTGCGTGCATGCGTGTGAGAGGGAGAGAGAGGGAGAGAGAGAGAGAGAAGGAGATTGGAATGTGCTTTATCCATTAGATGATAAGAAACAGTACTTTCATCTCAAGCCATTGCCCTTAATTAAGTTCATCACAAGTCCTGGACTTCCAACTAAGCATTATTTATATTTGTCTGCCAATCCTCTTCAGCTCTCCAAATGTCCTAGAACATCACCTTCAGAATGTTTCCCATCCTCAAGCAAAGAGAGAAGCAGCTGCAGCAAACCACCTGCTTTGTTGCTGTCATAATTGACAGGTATAGGTACCACTGATAAGCATTAGTCACTGCTCATTATTTCTTTCCATCGTGATTCTTCCCTAAGATCTCTATAATCAAGTCCACCCTATGTCAATGTTTAATGTACCTTCTAGACACCATTTCATGAATTTCAATCTAGACTAACTAGATATTGGACTTTTAAGTTGTACATGGGCATAGAAGCAGAGCGTGCATTCAACATCTGCCATTCTCTATACATCATAATCAAGAGAATGCATGAAGACAGAAAATTAGCATAATATAGCTTTCCCCCTCCATGAGAGAGAGAGAGAGAGAGAGAGAGAGAGAGAGAGAGAGAGAGAGAGAGAGCGGATATGTTATCAGAAAGAGAATATGTTCTTAACTTCCATCAGTTGATATAGGTACTAGTTTGGGCTATAATTCGCTTCGAAGGTTGCTATCACATTCAAGGGAAGAAAGGTAATGTATTTTGTCTAGGATATAAACCTAAAGGGATGGTAATGTAACGGTTAATAAATAAGAAGCTGAAAGGGAAAGAAAGGAAAGAACAAAAGAAAGAAAGGCAGACAGACACATGGAAGGAAAACAGCAGTCCTAACCATAAAGCTAAGATCTTAACCCAAGCCGCAAAAGAAGTTTAGAGCTAATACTCATCAAACCGCTGGAAATCCTCCTCCTTGAATGGAAACTTTTCTGGCCATTCCACATTCTTCAGCACCTTTGTCACACAATGAAAATATCACATCAGACATCTCAATCAAGATAAGAAGAAATTACAAATTTCCAAGCAAGCATTTCAAAACATCCACAGCAGTAGAGATTTTTTCAAGTTAGCTTGTTACGAGAAAGACTTCAGAAGCTAATGAAGATCACATCAATGATCAGATACAGCAGCTGTATCATAATTATGACAGCCACAGTATTTCCACTGACATGTCACATATGTAGAATATCCTATCTGTAAAAAAGGTGGGCCACACCGTGATAAACACTGGTGTAAATCAGGCCAATCCACTCATTGGGTGTACCGCACTAGTACACTAAGTCATTCCATCAGCTGTCAACTGATATCGATTCTATGTCCCAAACTCCCACTATGTGTGGCCCACCTTTGTAATAGAATATTCTACATATGTGACATGTTGGAAGGAAAAAAAAAATGGCTGCATCATAAGTTATGATGCAGCTGCCATTTCAGATCATTTCTGCACATTAATTGGAACTGATTCAGGTGAGAAAAGTTCATGTTAATTTAAATTCAATGGATTCTGTCGAGAAATTGAGCAGTTGCTAACAAATTCCACCAGTTTCAATTATTCCTATTTTATATTATTTCATTCTGTTTTACCTGGCTGGGGCTGTATGCTATATTGATGATTTCCAACGCACATACCAAACAACAATAGCAAGGAACAATTTATTTGTCTACAAGCAATGTTTCCAAGGAAAAGAGAATAGTGGCCTTCTAAGAGCTCTTCCTAGGTCCTACAATTTCTATTGAAAATGACTTCATTAAATGAAAAAAAAGCAAAATATACAAGAGATTCAGTTTTCTTAACCTCCATATGTACAAACTAGAATCGTTGATATCACAGGCCCCACTGCGGATGGCCTATTCACCAAAAATATCCCAATTCCCAGGTTTAAAAAATTCTAACCCTTCAATAAGTGTGCTGATAAATGGAATATTATCACCCATGTGTGTACACACACCCCATGTTAGCCACCCCCGCTAGGGATCGATACCAAGACCTCAAGTGTTGAAACGAGGTATCTCCACTCACTCTGCCAGTTGAGCTATGGATCTGGGTGTAAAACGCAACCTTATATAACATATACAATTTCATACCTACATGTCATTCAAATTGCATACACTGATAGAAGCAAGAAAGGAAATGCAAATGAAGCACAAGGCTGCATTTCTGGAAAGGGCGGATTTGCAATTCATACAAGTGGGGTCCATGATAGGGTAATCCAGACCATCCATTCTGTTGCATCCCCCGCGGATGGACCAGGTCACAAAAGAAATAGCCCAAATTGGAAGATCCAGGCAACCAAAATTAGGAAATTTTTAAGATGAAAGCAGACCGTTTGTGTATTTCTCTATTTTTTGGGGGGATGCAACAGATCAGTGATCTGGATTACTGAATTGAGAACCCGAGTACACCGTGCAATGATATGGGTCAGTTTTTTTCTTTTCTCTTTTTTATAATTGTACCTCTTCGACCGAGGAGGCTCCTCGAGTCCGGGCAGAAGCGGTGGAAGGAGAGAAAATGCCTGCAGCCATTCTAGCGAACTGATCTAGAAAGGAGGCTCCGAGACCGAGAATGAGGCGACAAGGCGCTCTCCTTCCACTCCTATAATGGAGTTTCGCTGTCCTTCCGCTCCTACAATGGACTTTTGTTGTGGGTGCCGCTGGTGCTATTGAAGACGGAGAAACCCGCGCTGAAATTTGAAGTGTCTTCATACCAAGAAGACGAGCCATTATATTTAAATCATGTAATTCTTTAATAGTTTATACTACTATAAACTTTTCTTTTTTTCTCCTTTTCGAAGTACAGAGGGAAGTGTCTGTTGTAAAGCCTGGGAACATTCATGCCCTCACATCCTGAATTTGGCTATTGTGATGGATCCGGAAGAAAGAGAATATGAAGGAATAGTTTTCGTCCACGTTTATAGCTTAGTAGTCCTTGGATTTGGACTTAGACTGCTATGGTTGTTCACCACCGTTTCTAGAAATGGTCACCATTCATCCACACATCTACCTATTGCCTAGTTGTAATGACCAAGTTCAGTCCAAAGCCAGGTTGGGTGTGCCACCCGCAAGGACCATTTTCGATGCAATCTTAGGTGTGTTGGCATAAATGCCATTTTGAGTAAAATCAATTTTAGTATTGTATATTAAAACCTGTTTGTTTTACCAATTATCTTAGTAATCTAAAGTAAGTATATTATCAATTATGATTTTATTGTTACCGAACCAAATATGGAACTTGTTAGCAAAATGTAAATGAGTTCTTTCCTACTTACGCCTCACTTTTAAGCTACGTATTAAGCCCTTCCAAAATTACCATCCTAAACTACTCTCCTGTTGTACGGTGCACATTTATTGGACCAAAACGCCCTTACTTTATCAACAATGTCATTCAAAGCTGGGGCTCCTTATGGCTACGGATTATAACCGTAGCCATTGAAATTGACCGTAAAGTGAATGGAATTGGTCGCGAAGTGAAGAAAATTCACCGCGAAGTGAAGGAAATTAACTGTGAAGTGAATAGAATTGACCGCGAAGTAAACGAAGTGAATGGAATTGACCGTGAAGTAAAGAAAATTCACCGCGAAGTAGATAAATTGAATGGAATTAACTACGAAGTGAAGGAAATGTATCGCGAATTGAAAGGAATTGACCGCGAAGTAAAGTAAATTCACTGCAAAGTGAAGGAATTTGACCGCGAAGTGAATGTAATTGATCGCGAAGTAATGGAAATTCACCACGAAGTGAATCAAATTCATCGCGAAGTAGATGACTTGAATGGAATTCATTGCAAAGTGAAGGCAATTCATCGCGAATTGAAGGGAATTGACCGCAAAGTGAACTAAATTCACCGTGAAGTGAAGAAATTTGATCGCAAAGTGAAGGAAATTCACTGCGAAGTAAATGAATTGAATGGAATTCACAGCGAAATGAGTGAAATTCACCCGAAGTGAAGGAAATTCTCCACGAAGTGAATGGAATTGAGTGCGAAGTGAATGAAATTTACCGCGAAGTAGATGAATTGAATGAAATTTACCGCGAAGTAGATGAATTGAATGAAATTCACCGCGAATTGAAGGAAATTGATCGCGAAGAGAAGGAAATTCACTGTGAAGTGAGGGGAATTGACCGTTGAATGGAATTCACCGCGAAGTGAAGGAAATTCACTGTGAAGTGAAGGGAATTAACGGCGAAGTGAATGTAATTGATCGCGAAGTGAATGAAATTATCCACGAAGTGAATGAAATTGACCTCAAAGTGAATGAAATTGACCACGAAGTAAATGAAGTGAATGAAATTGACCGCGAAATAAATGAAGTGAATGAAATTGACCACAAACTGAATGAAATTCATTGCGAAGTGAATGAAATTGACCGCGAAGTTAATGAAATTCACCACGAAGTGAATGAAGTTGATCGCGAAGTGAATGAAATTTACTGCGAACTGAATGAAATTCACCACAAAGTGAATGAAGTTGACTGCGGAGTAAATAAAATTCACCCCAAAGTGAATGAAATTCACCATGAATTGATTGAAATTGACCGCGAAGTTAATGCAATTCACTACAAACTGATTGAAATTGACCGCGAAGTTAATGAAATTGACCGCGAAGTGAATGAAATTCACTAACTCCTATATGGCTTAACCACTTTATTCTTCTAATTTTTCTAAGCACTTTTCATATTGGACACAACTCCTAAAGTTCAAAGGATGAAAAGTTATAATCAAGCTAAGACTTACTATAAATAGTAAAAATGAAAATAAAATAGATTTTTGATCATTGACCTGATGGAATCTTGGAAAATAACTAGGTTGGTTGGCTAAAGTAGCTTCTCCTACCCCAAAATCATATGGTACGTCAACTAACTCATTATGGTTTGGGAGATATGCTTGTTCAATGAATAAAAAGAGAGAAAATATTTGTATATGCTTATATATATACATATTTACATAAACATGTATTAGAGAAAAATGTGTGTGTGTGTGTGTGTGTGTGTGTGTGTGGGGGGGGGGGGGGGGGGGGGGGGGGGGGGAATTCTCCTTGTAAAAAAAATAACAATAAATAAATAAATAATCCGGTGGCACAACCGCTGGATCGTGGCACTACCGTCCGCTGGACGGAGCACCGCGGGCGGTAAGCGGATTGGCTAGTGTACAAGTGTATTGACATCAGCAAGTTATGTGGGTCTTATCTTGAGGTATGTGTTATATCCAAACCGTCCATCCATTTGGCGACCTCGTATTAAGGCTTGAGACAAAAAATAAGACAGATCTAACTATCAAGCGGACCACACTGTAAAAAGCAGTGCGGTATTGAATGTCTAACTTTGAAACCCTTTAGGGGTCACAGAAGTTTTGGATCGATATGAAATTTGTTTTTCCTCTTCATCTAGGTCTCTGTGACCTTATGAATAGATTGGATGGAAAATAAATGTTATGGTGGGCTCTACAAAAATTTTAATGGTGAAAATTAATATCCTCACTGCTATTTGTGGTGTGGTCCAATTGATCTTTGGATATGATTATTTTTTGGATGATGCTCTAAAGTGATCTCAAAATGTGGATGAATATTGCGGATATAATAAATACATAATTGTGGGGCCCATGTAACTTTGATCTCTTTTGAATCGTTTGTACAACTCGGAGTTCGAGGAGCGTCAACACTCGGCTTCGCACACCAGCTAATCCGCTTCTGAAAGGAATGGCAAAGGTATTTTGGACCGGTGAAAAGTCGCCCGTACACCAGGGGCATAGTTTGGTATAGTAAGTTTGGATTGGCGTGATAAGGTTGCTGGCTTAAAACGTGAGGCGTGCGGTAGGAAAAAACTCAAATGTAAATGTATAAATAAATTTGTAATTACTACACTTTTTGTAACATTACATGAAAATTCTCGAATCCAAACAATAACATCAGTATTTTTTTATGGTGATTTAACATTCATCTAAAATACTTTAATTTAAAATTTTCACTATTATAATTTGACCACTAATAAACCAAATACAATTAGAATCAGTGTTCAAGTGCAAATGTAGCCAGGGATTGATAAAGTAAGTTGTATTCATTGATATTACCATGGTAATGAGTGAAACAAACAAGCCCTTAGACCCGCCCATGCACTAATAAGATCACTCGTAGTTGCATCCAAAGGGCTTTAATAGTTGAAGAGATACCCACATTTTCGTGACCGATGATTGAAGCATGAACGGTACACTTATAAGATGATAATAACCACCTAATTTCACCATTGGATTTTGGACCGCTAATCATTTGAGGTTAACCATCCATTTGGGGCCATCAATTTGATGGTCAGGATAGCATGATCAGTGAGATTTTAGAGGTATGGACTGTCCACAATATGCCCAACAATTTGGATGCTCTATATAACCTTATGTGAGTGTCACATGTGAGGAGGATGGGTCATCGTCATTTCTCGAACACCTACAATGGCTACTGCAACAAGGCCCACTGCCACTAGCCACTAGTAAGAAGATCCAAATTACATAAATAAATACTCATTAATCAGAGGGCCCAACTGTCTAGTCCAATCTCATTTTGAGGATAAAATCTTTGATTCGTGCATATTTGTTTGTTGAAACATGACCATTGGATTTATTTTTTCATTTTGATCATCTATAAATGTCCTCAAATCTTGTAATTAAATTATTAATCAAACTCATCTAAACTCTTGAGTTATAAATTTTGATTATGATAATTTGAAGACAATCTTAGCAACCATTTATCAAGATTCAAGCACCCACATATCTTCCCATGAGTGCACTTTCAAGCAACTGCATGTACCACCATAAATAACAGCCATACACGCTAGTGATGTTTGAAAGTGCCCTGGTTTGTCAATTAGCGTGAGTGTTGGGTCAGTCAGACTGCAGAACCTCATACGAAGATCAATTCAAAGCATCTGCCTCAACCGGATGCATGTAAGCTCATCACAGAAAAATCTAAGCCTCACATCCCATGTCTCAAAACACTAGGTACATAAAACTCTTAAAACAAGTTAGAACATTATAGGGTTTTAAAGTTAAGAAAACTTTTTTAAAAATTAGAAAATCTTTAAGTTTTCTTGCTTTATCAATTTTATCAATACACATATCGATATAATCAACCTGCGCTATCGATTTTATCATTACACAAATTGAATGAGGACATATAGTGTCCAGCAACCACATATTCATTTAGACAGAATTATCGATATAACGATACCCCTATCGATATCATCGATATTTGAAAATCGAGTTTATCGATATAGACTCGATATGATCGACAACAAAGTATTTGTGTCTCTGTTATTTATAGGAAAATCATTAAGACCTTCGATATATCGAAGTACGCTCGATATCCTTGGAATTCAAATTTCGATGATATCAGAAGGCCTTCGATGATATCGGTCTTGGACACATTCTTTCCAGCAAAATATTTCAGGATAGTTTATCTATGATCGAGGGTCACTCGATAGAATCGATATTCAAATATCGATGATATCGAGGCCGGATCGATGGCATCGAGAAAGGACATAAACTGTCCAGCAAGCTCACTGATAAAATCTTTGAATTTATCGATGTTATCGAGATGACCTTCGATATCATCGGTATTCAAATTCTGATGATATCGAGTGTACCTCGATCATTCTTGTAAACCTGAAATATTTCAAAGCAAGTCTCTCTCATTTTTTGTCACGCGCCAAACTCGAAAATCGAATTCATATGAATCTCGATTGTCGAATTCAGTGCCGACAGCCTCCGTAGTGCCCCATTCTCGGCTCCTGATAATC
This sequence comes from Magnolia kwangsiensis, assembly GCA_037074715.1. NCBI lineage: Eukaryota > Viridiplantae > Streptophyta > Magnoliopsida > Magnoliales > Magnoliaceae > Magnolia > Magnolia kwangsiensis. The sequence continues at coordinate 15,176,989 of CM073571.1, forward strand.
AAATGTCAAATTCTGATCCTAGGATCCTACGAGGAGGATTTTCAGAATGAATTTTTTTTTTGTAATGGAGCATAACCACAAGCATAACCAAGTCACAAAACAGCATCACCACATATCCACTATATCAAAAAATTAAGTACAATATGGAAAGGGAAATATAAGGTGATCAAAAAGCTCCAAGAGGTCCTGATACGCGCTCCTGCCTCAGCGCTGCTGCTGTCCAACGCTACCTGCACGCAACTATCGTGCATAAGCTTACAAAAGCTTAGAGGGTGGTGTAAGTGTGTGCGCAAGGTAAACGCCGAGTGTACAATATCAGGTAATACGGAAATATGCGGTAAGTCCATGAACACAATCAACCATACCAAGGTTATGTAATGTAAGGCATGAATGTTATCGGCCATACCAAGGCCATGCAATGAGAGACATGAATGCTATCGGCCACACCGATGCAATGCGAGGCCTACATAGCTGAATGTCATATGCGAAATGTAATCCAAATAAGTCGGTACTCATCAAGTACATATATCAGTACAGTTCCTCTCTGTATATCACTGGGGTCTAATACACTTCGCAGTAACTGCCACCTCCCTCGCTGCACAGTCAAGCAAGCGGAATAGACCTCACTATCCGCCTGACCAATAGTCTGCCAATACCTACCCGGCTCATCGATAGCGGACTCATTTGTGAGCTGGTCAAACTCAGCCTAGCTTATAGCCCCCTCACTCAGGCGGATAAGGCCACACCCCCTTCCAACCGACCACGACATAGTGGGAGACGCGGCCTACTGGTATTCGGCACTCGGTCGCTCGTGTATCCACTCGGTCTAGACATTGGAGCATCTCCTAGTACCAATAAGGTTCTGAAACTTTCACCCAAGGACATCCTAAGTACCCAAAGTGCTAGAATCAAGTATTTTCGATATCCGATACAGCCATCCATGATGTATCTGTGGAGCTACGGCCCTGATGTCGCTAGGGCGTGCAGTGATCAGGTCACACATATGCGAGATGCATGAATCACACCGTCAAATCATGCAGCAATCCAGCGCGTACTGCGCGATCATGTGGGGCACTCCATCTCATAAGAAGTCCCGAAATGACTCAGCCTAATGGCTTATGCTATGATCATACAATCTTCAAATCAAGCATGCATATGATGCGCATGGGCATGAATCATGGAGTCATACTAAGCATGTTATAAAGTGATGAACTATCAACAAGTCTGAGCCTATCAATGGGCCTTAGGGAGAGTCGTAATGTGAACATTTAACCAACATTAAACTTACAATGTGGACATCAAACCAACATTGCTCCCAAGGTTCGGTCTGCCATAAATATCATTACACAACCCATGGAGAAATCACACCTTGCAATGGACTCTGAGGATAACCTGTTGGGCCTCGACCCACGGGCCTTGGATACATTAAATGGGCCGTATCACATGGGCCTTACATTCATCAAATGGGCTACATTGGTGGGCCTCACCAACGAGCTTTATGTACATTGCAATGGTCCATAACTTGTGGGCCTTAGAGTACATCACGATGGGCCTAGACCCACAGTCTTGGAATACATTAAATGGGCCTAATCCCATGGGCCTTATATATGTCACATGGGCCTGACCCCATGGGCCTTATATGTGTCAAATGGGCATAATCCCATGGGCCTTATATGTGTCAAATGGGCCTAATCCCATGGGCCTTATATGTGCACCAAGGTGGGCCTCATATGTGCACCAAGGTAGGCCTCAATGAATGACTTCATACACATCAAGGCGAGCCTCAATCAATGGGCCATGATTAAGGCACGGTGGGCCTAATCACTTGGGCCTTATATATACCAAGGTGGGCCCACTTGAACTATAGATCTATCTTATTTTAAGTCTCAAGCCTACTAAGGTAAGCTTGCCAAATGGTTTTAACATATTGGATGCAACACATGCATCATGGTGAGTTCCACTATTCAAACAGTGGATAGTGTGAGTAAAATACATACATCATGAAGGGCCCATTAGGCCGGGTAGACTAGATGGGATTAGATGACAAATAAACATCACGGTGGGGCCCGTCCAAAGGGTGGACGGTGTGGACAGAACCATGCGTCTGAGTGGGCTCCACCGTCCAAAGACGGTGTGAATGAAACACATGCTTTACTGTGGGTCCCAAGTGGGGGCCTACCATGATGTTTCTAAGCCATCCAAACCGTTGATAAGGTCACGCAGACCTGGTTGAGGAGGAAAAGAAATTTCAGTTTGATTCAAAACTTCCGTGGGCCCAGAGACGGTTTCAATGGTAGGCTTTAAGTCACCACTGTTTCCTCTGATGTGGGCCGCCTGAGCCTTGGATGGGCCTAAATTTTTTGTGAGGCCTGCTTCAGGTATGGGTCCACCATGTGGACGGTTTAGATGTCAGATAAACATCAATGTGGAGCCCACGGCTAGAGTCATGGGTCTGCCTCAATACGCCCGCCAGCCACTGGACGGCATGGTAAAAATACACACATTATAGTAGGTCCCCACCGTCCGCCTGGACGGTGGGATGGAGCACGTACATCACTGTGGGCTCCACGTGAGGGCCCACCATAATGTTTATATGCCATCCAATCCATCCCTAAGGTCACGCAAACCTGGATGAAGAGTAAAAACAAATTTCAACTTGATCTGAAACTTCTATGGACCCAAACAGGGGTTCAATGGAAGACGGTCAGCCCCACTGTTTCCTGTGATGTGGGCTACCTGAGCTATAGATGGAGATGATTTTTGGTGGGGGCCCACAGAATGGACGGAGTGGATACAAAATATACATCATGGTGGGGCCCACGGCTGGAGCCGTGGGTCCCTGCTGGGATGCTCGCCCGCATGTGCAGGCGCTGCCTGCACCTCTGGCAGCAGCAGGCTTGCAGCATGCCTCATGTATTTTTATTTTTTTTTGAAAAACCGTGATTTTATGGTTTTTCACGTATAGGGCCCGCATCGGATAGATCCATCCCAGCCATTAGATTCCTCTACCCAAGACCATTCAATCAAGAGGAATATTGGGCTTTTTTTCAGCGTGTAAGAAAGATCTGGGTGGATTTCAATGGTAATGATACTATTTTCAACACTATGGCCCACCAGATACTCGGATCATCCTAATTTTTCGGCTCAACGCCTAAAATGAGTTGGGGAAGAGGATGGACGGCTTGGATTAGAAACATACATCAAGGTGGGGCCTATGCAAGCGACCCCTTTCCAAAGGCTTTGAAAAAAAGCCAATATTTGTGTTTTCCTTCCAGCGTCCAGCGTCTGGACGATTCTTTTTTTTTTTTTTTTGTTTCGGCCTTATCAAACACATTTAAGGTGGGCCCTGTTTAGGTGGGCCACTACATGATGGAGATGTAAGAACAATAATATAAGATGGGCCCCACTCATGGACGGCTTGGATAAAAATACTCACATCATGGTGGGTCCATTCAAGTGGGCCACACGGCCATTACATCACACCCAAATAAATAAATAAATGAAAAGAAAGGGAGAGAGATAGAGTGGGACACGCGTGATGGAGGGCTCCGCCACTACGAGCCCACCCTTGCATTCAATCATACATCGAGTGGGCCCTAATATAAGTGGACCCACCAATTCAAAGATCAACGGTGGAGATCTTTCTCCACTAAAAATGGACGGTCTGGATGACCTCTTTAATGCAAGGAAAGTAAATATCATGATGGGGTCCATGGAGAATGGCCCCATCATGGAATGATATTGATGATCAAGATGGGCCATCGGCCACATCTTAGGGTCCCAAGTGAGATCCAAACCATTGATCGGTTGGCCTCACTTGGCCCATCTTAAAAATATGAAAAAGTAGGCTATGGAGGCACCCACCACTTGATCTTCTCGGTCCGTTGGGATGTCGGTCTCCTTGAGCTTCACTTTGATGGTGGAGATGAGAAATGGATGGCTAAGATGAGAGGTTTTGAGATGGAAAAGTGGGCCACCAAAATCACATTTCTCTCATGGGAAACCTTGGATGTGGGAGCCTCTTTTGCTTGGGGTTTGTTGCTTGGGAAATGAAAGAGAGAGAGATGGGATGTAAGGAGATGAGGGATGGGTGTGATGGGTGAAAGGGTGAGTGATGTGTGATGTGAGTGATGGGTGAGGTGAGAGCTTGGTTGACTTTTGAGTTTGCTTAACTTGTGGAGAGAGAAAGCATGGTTACTTTGTACTTGACATGAGAGGTGATTGATGGGATTGATTGATGTGATTGATTTAACACTTTGTAGAGATTCTCTTGAAAATATAAACGCACGACGTTTTTTCGAAATAAACGTCGACCCACATCTCTTAGTCAGGGTATCGGATCGGTACATGAGTCGCGGCGTTGGAACCGTGGTGACGGTACGGTCGCAATGATACAAGTCTTGGATTAAGCCGACTCAAATGTATAGGATACGACTTACGGTCGTGCGCAACGTCGATTACAGGTCGTGGATTGTTAGAATTTGACAGGAAGGATCGCGGGAGTTGACGAAACAGTACGGCCTAGGATATGGGCCTTACATTTTTCAAATGTCGAGGAATCAAACCTCACATCGATGAATTGGTGTTCAAAATCCAATGACATCGACACGTGTTTCGATTTCCTCGACCAGCTGACAATAGGTTTCGAAAGCGTATGACATTTGAGTTTGTGTCATCGAGTGGACCGTCGATGCTATCGAGAGTATACGCTCGATGATATCGATACCGCTCGATGATATCGAACTCAGTCATAAATGTGACCGTTTTATATTCGTTAGAACCTTTTGCCTATATAAATAGGACTTGCCTATTATTGCTGGTAAAGAAAGAAGAGAGTGCTTTTGAATGTTTTACCTTAGATCATATACCCAAAGCCCTTTCTCTCAAAGGAGTTCATCCTCCAATCCACCCTCATCATTGATATTCAATAGAGTGGATTGGGTAATGAACTTCCGCATTCAAGGATCCTACAGCTACTACCTTAATGGCAAATCATTAAGTTGGGATGCCTTGAATGCATAGATGATTGAAATCACTCTATCTCCTTTATAGAAAAATATTTGAGAGTAGGATTCTATCATAAACCTTGACCTAACCCGTCACCATACATTGGTATATCTTCAAAGTTGCGGATCAAGAAAGTAGAAGACTTTTCATCAAAAATGGAGGAATGTTCACTCCCTAAGTGCAGGGTTGTGATGTAGTAATAACTCGGTAAGACCGAGGTCGAATCCCAAGGGACTGAAACTTGTACGTTATCTAAGATTAACTAGAACTAGAACTAGATTAAGATGAATTCTAAATCAAGTAGCAATTGTGAAATAATTGTGGAATACTGAATCTAAAACTTAAGAACTTCAGAGGAAAGGAAACTAGGGATTCAGAGGATCCACTTGTAGAGATCAGGGAAATCTTATACCTGCTTCAAGAATCATGAAAATTTACTGAACTGCCATTGATCTAGTTTTCAAGAGATGAAAGGTATATGAATTAGAATAGATTCCATCACCAAACCATGCCCAAGAGACTATGGCAAACAACAGAATTAAACTAACTACCAACCAATCACATGTATGAAGGCTAAGAAGGGTACCGTCATCCGACCATGCCCAGAAGACTATGGTGAACAACAGGGCTTCCTGGCGTCATAACATAAAAGGAAAGAACATGCTCAAAGCCACTGCAGACCCATTGTAATTTCAGTCATAACAGACCATTAAAGACTAAAAAAAAACATGCCATTAATAAAACTAAAATCAATGTTAGTTCAGAATAAATCAAAGCTATAAAATAGAGTCTCCCATCTATCCACAAGCTTCACCTCTTAGCCCTAGCTAAGAGGATTAGCCAGCCATGAATGGGCTGAACTAAATCTCAAAAGAAAAGAAGAAAAAATAAAAAAAAAACCTATATCTCTGTCTTCCTTTGTGCTTCACGTCTCAGCCCAGCCTCCAGCTCTCCTTCAATGCTCCCCTTCAAGCTGAGATTTTTCCTTCTTTCTTTTTCTTTTTTTATAGGCAAAGGAAGTCGGTTGGAGAGCCTATACGCATGCTGGAGTCGGTGCGAAATCATTTTTTAGAAACTGCCTCCACAGCTGTTTACGCAGCCAACTCGTGCGCAGGAAGGCAGCTTACGTGGCAAGATTAGAGTCTCCTAACTCTCCTCTTCAGATGATTCCATTTAAAGGAACAACGTCCCTTAAGGCGTTTTCGAGTGGCCAACACGATGGACGGTCTGGATTACCCATCCGATCGTCCCCATGATCATATAAATGTCCGCAAAACTCGGACTGCGTCCGGACGCAACGGAGATTGCGTATGTGTTACGCAGTGACGCTGGTGGGGCCCAGAATCGGTGTCAGACAGGGAATCCACCCTGTCCATTGAATTGCTGGCGAAAAACCGGTCAGAGAGGACGTGTTACAACTCCGGTTCGGTGTGGCCCATCTGATCTTTCACCCTACCGTCCATTTCGAGTTTGAATGATCGAAAATCGATTTCTGCTGCCAACTGAAAAACTGCCACCTAGGCAATGGTAAAAAGACCTTTAGAATTCTGATGGACGGTTAAGATCAGGCCATCGATTCATGATGGTGGCCCACAAAAATTTTCCACAGGCTCTGTTGCGGAACAGAGCCTACGTGAAGGCGCTGTGATGGTAGGTGGGTCCCATAGTGATGTCTTTTATGCAATCCACCCCGTCCACCGGATTTAGCTCGAAATTTTGGTCGTATAGAGACTGTTTTGAATGATTTCTGACGTGGTCCACCTGAACTGTCAAGCCACCGTTCATCTTCCGTTTGATCATGATTTACATGTGTACACCTTGCATGGGAGCTAAAGGCGAGCATGGTTGGGGTCGTGACCACCCCCTGGATCAAATGAATGGTCCAGATGGTCCATGTGATCATCAGTGTAGGCCCACTACCCATCCTAGCGGACGGTCTGCGTCTACTTAAAAAGAAAGAAATTTCCTTCTTTGAAAGTTTTCGGTCAAAGGCGGTTGGACCATCTTTGACGTTCCTATGCGCGTCCAGTGCACATATACACTATGCACGCACCCCATAAGATGAGGTCCACTTTGATGCTTTCGAGGAATCTGATCCGTCCATCCCTTTTCTCGTCTCATTTAAGGCGTTGGGACCAAATCTGGAGCATATTTGGGACCCAGGTGGGCCCCAATTTACCGATCTACGGGCTGATCTGTCCGTTGGGCCTCTTCCACAAGGATCTGATGGTTGATTTTCTACGTGTACAATTTATTTATGTTCCTCAGGCCATATATGAAGTTTTGAACCGAACGGATAGTGGAAAACATATTATCTTGCATTCTGGAAGAGTTTTAGGCCCACTTGAGCTTCAGTTTCTTGGGTTTTTTTTGGATTTCTGGCATCGATCTTAGTCCCCTTGAGTCCTGTAGCTTTCCTTGGTGAATCTTGAGCGTTAAAACCTTGCTTTTAATATCCTTTTTTAGCCCAAGCTCCTAAAGTAACCTTGCAACACAAACACGATAAAAATGGGCCGTTAAACAGTATCATGCTCGTAAATCTAGGTAATAACTGGGTCTGATATGCAATATTTGACCCTCAACACAATCCCCAACCAGCATCTTGCTAGTCCCGAGCAAGGTATGCGAAAAATAAGTTGAGAATTAGAAGACGATTCCTATGAACTCGAGTGATTTATGAAAAACAATTCGGATGTTAGAAATCTAAGATTTATGAGTGTTGGACATTATTCTCTCATAGACTCAATCACATGGTAAACCTCATAATGAGTCAAAGTATTAATCCATCAATTAGAGAATCTTCCAAACATTGAGTTTCATGGGTGTATACGGCTTATCACATTCAGATTTACTTCTTTCTTTCATGATATCATTGGTAATCAATAAGGTCATTTATGCCAACCAAAACCTAACCCAAGTCTTGCCTCATGAGTCCTTCTTCTATTCTTCCAATCCTTTTTTTTTTCGTTAAAAGAATGTCAAGAGGAGAATCAAATTTTCACCTATAGGGAGCAAACCTAAGGTAAAACTAGTCGCCCAACTCTTTTCCAACTGTTAACCGTGGGGAATCGAATCCACACCTATAGGGAGCAAACCCATGGTGAAGATTAATTGCCCAACCTTTTTAATTTTTATACCCTGATGGCAAGATATTTCAGGCTGGTTCCCAGTGATTACCAAGTTAATCCTTTAATATCAAACTGAAACCTTAATGTGAAAGTGAGATGTGAGATGTGAAATCATGACTTAATCAATGTTTATAACTTCTAATCATGGATTAATAACTTGAACTTAACTACGAAATTTAATGGATACTGAATCCCAAAGTCCTAAATTATCAACATCACTTATCTTGAACTTCTAAATCTAGGATATCCATAAAAATCACTTCGAATTCATAAGAATTTTCAGAAAAAAAAAATTAAAAATTTTCACAATTTTTGCTCAAGACCAAGAAAACACTGATTAGGTAACCTAATCTCCCACCCCCAACTAAAAATCTACATTGTCCTCAATGTAAAAGATATATGAGAATGCAATGTACATGAGACAATGAAAGTAAATGAGAAGTGATGGAAAGATAATACCTGGATAACGAATCGAGAGAGATTTTTCAAGAGATCACTGGGAGAGAGCAGGTTAGTACGAGAGAGAAAGCAAAATAAAAATAAAATTCTACCTATACCACTCTCGCAGGTGCTCTCGATTGCATTTAGCGTATGCAACAAGCCTTTAAACCCCTAGGTTACCCCTAGTGGACGAGTTGTAGTCTCGTGAGGGTTTGCAGTAATGTTACCCACAAACATTGAACTAACAAACTAAAAAAAATGAAATGGAATAAAAAGTTGGGTTGCCTTTCAGGAGCGCTAAATTTACCGTCTTCAGCCAGACAAATAAAGTAAACTACCTTAGTCCTATGAAAGCGATAAACCTACCTATACCTCCATCAGACTAGGAGATCAATCCTAGTAAATAGGAGCAGTCAGAGGCATGGACATGTCCTCTAAATCAAATGTCTTGACAAATGGCTTTAATCGATGTCCATTTACTTTAAACTCCTTGCCATTGTCGGGATCTCTTATCTCGATGACCTTATGAGGATAGGCAGTGACAACAATGTAAGGGCCGGTCCAACGAGATCGAAGCTTACCCGGAAAGAGATGTAGTCGAGAGTCATACAAAAGGACTTTCTGACCTGACGTGAATGATTTTCATAGAATATGTTGATCATGAAACGCCTTCATCCTGTCCTTGTAAATTCTTGAGTTTTCGTACACATCGTTCCGGATTTCTTCAAGTTCATTTAATTGAAGTTTACGTAGCAAGCCAGCGTTGTCCAGATTGAAATTTAGATTTTTGATCGCCTAGTATGCTTTATGTTTCAATTCCACAGGCAAGTGACAAGCCTTCCCATAGACAAGTCTAAAGGGAGATGTTCCAATAGGAGTTTTAAAAGCAGTACAGTATGCTCATAAGGCATCGGTCAATCGGATTGACCAATCCTTACGATCAGGGTTAACCGTTTTTTACAGGATATGTTTACTTTTCCTATTGGAAATCTCAGCTTTCCCACTTGTCTGTGGATGGTATGGGGTGCTCACCTTATGAGAGATACCGTATTTCTTCATTAAGCTCTCAAATGGTCTATTACAAAAGTGTGAGCCCCCGTCACTGATGATGGCTCGAGGCGTTCCGAACCGTGATAGGATGTTTTCTTTTAAGAACTTAATTACCGTGCGATGGTCATTGTTGCGGCACGGAATTGCTTTGACCCATTTAATAACATAGTCTACGGCGAGCAAAATATACAGATTTCCAAAGGATTGGGGGAATGGTCCCATGAAATCGATGCCCCAGCAATCAAATGCTTCTATAATAAGGATGGAATTTAAGGGCATCATATTTCGACGGGACAATGCTCCCAATTTTTGACAACGCTCACAAGCCTTGCAAAACTCATGAGTGTCCCTGAACATAGTGGGCCAATAAAAGCCACACTGCAGAATCTTGGCCGTGGTCTTTTTAGTAAAAAAGTAACCACCACAGGCCTGTGAGTGACAGAAGGAGATGACACTCTGATGCTCATCATCTGGTACGCATCTCCTTAAGATTTGGTCTGGGAAATATTTAAACAAATATAGATTATCCAAGAAAAAGTTACGCACCTTGATAAAGAATTTCTTCTTATCTTGTGCAGTCCAATGTGTCGGTATGGAACCTGTAGCAAGATAGTTAGCAATATCAGCGAACCAAGGTGAATGGGAGACTCTGAACAGTTGTTCATCAGGGAACATGTCATTGATATGGGTCGCCTCAAGGGAATCAGAGGTATTAAGGCGAGAAAGGTGATCGACCACTACGTTCTCTACTCCCTTTTTGTCTTTAATTTCCAAATCGAATTCTTAGAGTAGAAGGATCCATCGTATCAGGCGGGGCTTAGAATCATTCTTAGAAAGAAGATACTTAAGTGCCGCATGGTCTGTGTAGATGATAATCTTGGATTCGATCAGGTAGGATCTAAATTTTTCCAAAGCGAATACTACGGCTAAGGTTCTTTTTCCGTAGTCGAGTAGTTCACTTGGGTAGGATTTAGAGTCCTACTTGCGTAGTGAATGACGTAAGGCCGCTTATCTTTTCTCTGGCCTAGAACCGCTCCAAGAGCATAATCAGAGGTGTCGCACATAAGTTAAAAAGTAAGACTCCAGTCGGGTGGCTGCATGATCGGTGCAGTGGTTAACATGCCCTTAAGCTTAGTGAAAGCTTCTTGGCATTGCTCAGTCCACTCATATGGTGCATCCTTTTGAAGAAGATTGCATAAAGGACGAGAGAGGAGACTAAAGTCCTTTATAAATCGTCGGTAAAATCCTGCGTGTCTTAAGAAGGATCGCACGTCTCTGATGTTCTTGGGTGGAGGTAGGTTAGAGATAAAGTCGATCTTTACCTTATCTACCTCAATTTTCTTGGACGAGATGATATGCCCAAGGACAATTTCCTTTTGAACCATGAAATGACACTTCTCCCAATTAAGTACCAAATTCTTTTCTTCACATCTTTTCAACACACATTTAAGCCTCTCTAAACATTCGCTGAAAGATGAACCAAAAACAGAGAAATCGTCCATGAAGACCTCTAGATATTTCCCCACCATGTTAGAGAAGATACTCATCATGCATCGCTGAAAGGTGACAGGGGCATTACACAACCCGAATGACATCCTTTTGTAAGCAAAGGTGCCATAGGGACATGTAAATGTGGTCTTTTTCTGGTCCTCAGGGGCGATTTCAATCTGATTATAACTTAAATACCCGTTAAGGAAACAGTAATAAGAATGACCAGCTAGCCTTTCCAAAATTTGATCAATGAAGGGCAAAGGAAAGTGGTCTTTCCTTATGACGGTATTCAGCTTTCTGTAGTCAATGCACATTCTCCAACCAGTAGTAACTCTGGTCGGCACGAGTTCATTATTGGCATTGGCTACGATGGTGATCCTGGACTTCTTAGGAACCACCTGAGTTGGACTCACCCATTGACTATCGGATATGGGATATATAATGCCCACATCCAATAGTTTGAAAATCTCAGCCTTAACCACTTCCTTCATGTTTGGATTTAGTCTACGTTGTGATTGTCGAACAACCTTTGCATTATCCTCAAGATATATGCAGTGAGTACAAATCGATGGGTTAATTCCTTTGAGGTCCGCTATCGTCCATCCCAGAGCTCCCTTATGCTCAACGAGAGTAAATATATGCATACTCTCCTGTTCTTTCTCCAGGTGGGCAAAGATCACCATCGGGTATGTCTCATCTTGACCTAAATAGACATATTTTAAATCAGAGGGCAAAGGTTTTAGGTCAAGCTTCGGTGGCTTGAGGTTAGACGGTAGAGGCACTACATCAGTTTGGGGTAACTCTTCAAATTGTGGCCTCCACCAGTTAACTTCAAGTACCGGTGCAGTATCCAGCATGGCACACGTCTCCCTAATTATATTATCATCAAGATCATGGGAGTGGGCCAGGCACATCTCTAGAGGGTCAGAGGATAATGTGAGAGGCGTTCTATCTTCCACAAAAGAATCAATCATGTTAATATCGTGAAAATCGTCATCATCCTCTGAGTTGTTGCTGTTATTGAAAAAGATATTCGATTCTAATGTCAAATTTTCAAAAGACATAGTCATGACACCATTCCTGCAATTGATAATTGCATTTGAAGTGGACAGGAATGGGCGACTAAGGATGATGAGAATCTGAGTGCTAGTGTCATTGATGGGTTCGGTGTCCAAGATGATAAAATCTACAGGGTAGTAAAATCTATCAACCTGGACCAACACATCCTCGATTATCTCTCTTGGTACATGAACAGAGCGGTCAGCAAGTTGGAGAATGGTCCGGGTAGGTTTTAATTCACCCAAACCTAACTGTTGGTATACCGAGTAAGGAATTAGATTGACGCTCGCTCCTAAGTCAAGAAGTGCGTGATCAATTCGATAGTTTTCGATTACACATGATATGGTTGGGCAACCGGGGTCCTTGAATTTTTGCAGCACATCTTGTTTTAGGATGACACTCACTTTCTCAGTTAAGAAAATCTTCTTTTGAACACCTTACCGTCGTTTGGTCGTGCATAAGTCCTTTAGGAATTTGGCATATAAAGGTATCTGTTTTACGACATCAAGTAGAGGAATGTTGACTTTCACTTGTTTCAACACCTCTAGGATATCCTGAGAGTGAGAGAGACGTTTTGGTGCAACCAATTGTTGGGGGAACGGAACAACTGGCTTCTCTAGAGGTTCCGATTCAAATTTTTGTGGGGCATCACTAGATCCATCGTTGTTGTCCTCTTCTGGTTCTTGAGGCTTTTCGGGCCTAACCGGAAGGGTTTTATTAATAACCTTCCCACTCCTAAGAGTGGTGATGGATTTAGCGTGCTCCATTTGATTTGAAGAGCTGGGATCACCTGTCTCGTATTACGGTTTAGGATTGGGGATTGGTTGTGCAGGAAGCATCCCCTTTTCTATAGCCGTCATACGTGAATATAGCTTTTGTATAAAATCTCGCATTATCTGCGTTAGCTCTTGCACAGAATTTTGAACTGATTCTTCTTGAAGTCTCCCCTAATTTAGATTTTGATTGAAGAAACCTTGAGGGGTAGCAGTTTGTCCATTCCTCCAACTAAAATTAGGATGATTTTTTCAGCCAGAATTGTACGTATTAGAGGGTGGTCCATTGAAAGGTCTTTAATAGTTATTTACGGCATTAGATTGTTCATTCAATACTTCTCGAAAGGCAGGTATTGTAGGACAATTTTCAATAGTATGAATGTTGCAATCACAGATGCCACAAACACTTTCATTAACCTTTTCCTTCTTTCCTTCCATGGCCTCAAATTTTCTGGTGAGATTAGCCACCTTAGTGTTAAGATCATCATCCTCTTTCAGGAGATATATTCCGCCCTTTTCCTTTGAATGAGTCGGCCTAGACGTAGTGTTCGGATTTGAGTAATAGTCCCATGATTGTATTTTTTCAGCAAGACTATTGAGATAATCCCATACCTCGTCAACATTTTTATTAATGAATTCTCCATTACACATTATCTCGACCATTTGGCGCATGGAAGATGTCAGTCCATCGTTGAAAAAATTTGTAATGCGCCACGTTTCAAAGCCGTGTTGTGGGCATGAATTGACCAAATCCTTGAACCTTTCCCAACATTGGAAGAATGTTTCATCTTCCTTTTGGGCAAAGCTCATCATTGCTTTTCTGAGGGTAATTGTTTTATTATGTGGAAAAATTTTCTTCATAAAATCCCTCTGCATATCATTCCATGTGCCAATGGATCTAGGACGCAGTGAGTGAAACCATGTCTTGGCCTTCTCTTTCAAGGAAAATGGAAAGAGTTTCAGCCTAATAGTATCCTCAGATACATTAGGAAAGTATAAGGTGGTTATAATCTCGTCAAACTCTTTCAGATGTAGATACGGTTCTTCAGACTCGAGCCCATGGAACTTAGGAAGGAGTTGGATAACTCCTGGCTTGATGTCCATCTGTCCTGTATTCTCAGAAAAAATCATACATAAGAGCATACTCACCCCCGCCAGTTATAAATAATCTCATAAAGTACGAGGCGGGGGTGCTTGATGCACCTCATTTTCAGCTTGTACTTCCTCAACCCTGGGTTGTGGTAGTACTTGAGGTTGATTTTCAGCTATAACCTCAATTTCAATTCTAAACTTAGACCTAAAAAAGATAAATCAAATAAAAATCTAGAAAGAAAGAGAGGATTTGGAAAGAGGTTACCAGATCGGAGTTCCTAAGTTAAAAACCTGCAAAACAAATCAAAACAAGTTAGTTTCTAAGAATAGAAAGTCTAAAATTATAAAATTCCTAATTAAAAGTGAACTAATTTCTAAAGAAAAGAAGAAATTCCAAAGAAGGTAGAAACTTTCTAAAACGAATTAGGAAAGTCTTAACTAGAAAGTAATAAAAGAGATATGAAAAATAGAAAGTAGGAATTAGAAAGATCTTACCGAATTAGAAGTTTCTATCTTAAAGCCTACAAAAGAAATAGGTTAGTTTCTATAAATCAACAAAAGTAATCTAACCTAAAACTGAAGTTAGTAAAAATTCTAATCTTAAACTAATTCTAAAACCAATTAATTTCAAAAATACGTAACCGTCAGTCCCCGGCAACGGCGCCAAAAACTTATTCACTCCCCAAGTGCAGGGTTGTGATGTAGTAATAACTCGGTAAGACCGAGGTCGAATCCCAAGGGACTGAAACTTGTACGTTATCTAAGATTAACTAGAACTAGATTAAGATAAATTCTAAATCAAGTAGCAATTGTGAAATAATTGTGGAATACTGAATCTAAAACTTAAGAACTTCAGAGGAAAGGAAACTAGGGATTCAGAGGATCCACTTGTAGAGATCAGGGAGATCTTATACCTGCTTCAAGAATCATGAAAATTTACTGAACTGCCATTGATCTAGTTTTCAAGAGATGAAAGGTATATGAATTAGAATGGATTCCATCACCAAACCATGCCCAAGAGACTATGGCAAACAACAGAATTAAATTAACTACCAACCAATCACATGTATGAAGGCTAAGAAGGGTACCGTCATCCGACCATGCCTAGGAGACTATGGTGAACAACAGGGTTTCCTGGCGTCATAACATAAAAGGAAAGAACATGCTCAAAGCCATTGCAGACCCATTGTAATTTCAGTCACAACAGACCATTAAAGACTAAAAAAAACATGCCATTAATAAAACTAAAATCAATATTAGTTCAGAATAAATCAAAGCTATAAAATAGAGTCTCCCATCTATCCACAAGCTTCACCTCTTAGCCCTAGCTAAGAGGATTAGCCAGCCATGAATGGGCTGAACTAAATCTCAAAAGAAAAGAAGAAAAAATAAAAAAAAAACCTATCTCTCTCTCTTCCTTTGTGCTTCACGTCTCAACCCAGCCTCTAGCTCTCCTTCAATGCTCCCCTCCAAGCTGAGATTTTTCCTTCTTTCTTCTTCTCTTTTTATAGGCAAAGGAAGTCGGTTGGAGAGCCTATACGCATGCTAGAGTCGGTGCAAAATCATTTTTTAGAAACTGCCTCCACAGCTGTTTACGCAGCCAACTCGTGCGCAGGAAGGCAGCTTACGTGGCAAGATCAGAGCCTCCTAACTCTCCTCTTTAGATGATTCCATTCAAAGGAACAACGTCCCTTAAGGCGTTTTCGAGTGGCCAACACGATGGACGGTCTGGATTACCCATCCGATCGTCCCCATGATCGTATAAATGTCCGCAAAACTCGGACCACGTTCGGACGCAATGGAGATTGCGTATGTGTTACGCAGTGACGCTGGTGGGGCCCAGAATCGGTGTCAGACAGGGAATCCACCCTGTCCATTGAATTGCTGGTGAAAAACCGGTCAGAGAGGACGTGTTACAACTCCGGTTCGGTGTGGCCCATCTGATCTTTCACCCTACCGTCCATTTCGAGTTTGAATGATCGAAAATCGATCTCTGCTGCCAACTAAAAAATTGCCACCTAGGCAATGGTAAAAAGACCTTTAGAATTCTGATGAACGGTTAAGATCAGGCCATCGATTCATGATGGTGGCCCACAAAAATTTTCCGCAGGCTTTGTTGCGGAACAGAGCCTACGTGAAGGCGCTGTGATGGTAGGTGGGTCCCATAGTGATGTCTTTTATGCAATCCACCCCGTCCACCGGATTTATCTCGAAATTTTGGTCGTATAGAGACTGTTTTGAACGATTGCTGACGTGGTCCACCTGAACTGTCAAGCCACCATTTTTTTTCCTTTTAATCATGATTTACATGTGTACACCTTGCATGGGAGCTAAAGGCGAGCATGGTTGGGGTCGTGACCACCCCCGGATCAAATGGATGGTCCAGATGGTCCATGTGATCATCAGTGTAGGCCCACTACCCATCCTAGCGGACGGTCTGCGTCTGCTTACAAAGAAGGAAATTTCCTTCTTTGAAAGTTTTCGGTCAAAGGCGGTTGGACCGTCTTTGACGTTCCCGTGCGCGTCCAGTGCACATATACACTATGCACACACCCCATAAGATGAGGTCCACTTTGATGCTTTCGAGGAATCTGATCCGTCCATCCCTTTTCTCGTCTCATTTAAGGCGTTGGGACCAAATCTGGAGCATATCTGGGACCCAGGTGGGCCCCAATTTACCTATCTACGGGCTGATCTGTCTGTTGGGCCTCTTCCACAAGGATCTGATGGTTAATTTTCTACGTGTACGGTTTATTTATGTTCCTCAGGCCATGTATGAAGTTTTGAACTGAACGGATAGTGGAAAACATATTATCTTGCATTCTGGAAGAGTTTTAGGCCCGCTTGAGCTTCAGTTTCTTGGGTTTTTTTGGATTTCTGGTATCGATCTTAGTCCCCTTGAGTCCTGTAACTTTCCTTGGTGAATCTTGAGCGTTAAAACCTTGCTTTTAATATCCTTTTTCAGCCCAAGCTCCTAAAGTAACCTTGCAACACAAACACGATAAAAACGGGCCATTAAACAGTATCATGCTCGTAAATCTAGGTAATAACTGGATATGATATGCAATATTTGACCCTCAATAAAGAAATCTTCAACAACGAGCTGAATGAGACTCATCCACTTATCTGTAAGTATTTAGGTCCAGAGGAACCTTTGATCATTCCTTTGTAAGATTAGGTCTAAGATTTTTCTCACCCTTGCAAGTCCTCTAGGAGGCCTCCGGTGGGAGTGTACGTAGTGGGTGCGTTGTGTTGACCCTTGCTCTATGGAGAGCATAAATAGTTAGGGTCATGTGAAAGATCCTTGGCCAGTGTGCGTAAAATTGAGTGCGTTGTGTTGACCCTTGCTCGTGAGAGCATAAACACTGAGGTTCCTTATGTGGATCCTTGACAGTGTGCCTAAAATCGGGTGTTATGTGTTGACCCTTGCTCAAGGAGCATAAACAGTCAGCCTAGGTGTAAGTTTTAAAGGTTGAAGGTGAACCTGATTTAAAACTTTAGGTTTGAGGTGAACCGCTATGAAACCTCCTTAGTGAAATCAAGTACACTCAAGGGTTGAGTGCAGTTATCGGGAGCGGAGTAGACAAGTAGTCAAACCACTATAAAAATAACTGTGTTTGAGATTATTATTCTTTTGTTTGTGTGATTTACTTTAATATTTTTATATCTAAATATTTGAGATCACACCTCACACACTTACACAGTCATATCCATCATAAACTAGTTTGCATATTGTTTACTTCTTAAACAGTTGGTGATTAGATCCTCTACCGAGATTGGAAGCCAGTAGAGTTACTTTTGAATAATACTAATATGTGCCTCTTATTAGGATTAGTGTAATAGGACTTTAAATAAACCATAAAAAGTTTAAAAAGTCCTATTCACCCCCTCTAGGACATATTGACATATTTCTACTTCAGCTAAAGCGATCTTCACCGCTATTTCAACGTTGACTGAGCACTTCAAAAAGAACACAAGTATATCATGATGTTATATAAGACAGAGGAGATTCATGTTAAGTCAGTAGTGGTAGATCTAAGAGTACTGTAGATAGTCTCAGTACTAGATCGAGAGGACCATACTAGAGGAAGCTGCGATGATAATGACACCTACCATTGAAACCTTTATTAGGGCCACCGTGATGTTTTTTTTATCATCCAACCTATTAATGAGGTCATGTAGACGTGGATGAAGTGAAAAAACAAATATTAGCTCGATCCGAAACTTCTCCAGCCCTCAAGAAGTTTTTAATGGTGGACATTAAATCCCTACTTTGTGGACCAGTTAAGCCCTGTACCTTGCTTAGTGTGTAGTTCATACCTTAAAATGATATGAGAAAAGTGATTAACGGCCTGGATAAAACACTTACATCACGGTGGGCCCCACAGAGCCCTGTCCGGACGGATTACATCTGGACGGGGGTAGGACGCAATCCGCGTCCGAAGACAATCTTAGCAACCATCTATCAAGATTCAAGCACCCACATATTCTGCCATAAGTGCATTTTCAAGCAACTACATGTACCACCATATATAATAGCCATACACGCGGGTGATGTTGAATGAGCACTTCGAAAAGAATATAAATATATCATGATGTCACATAAGACAGAGGAGATTCATGTTAAGTCAATAGTGGTAGATCCAAGAGTACTGTAGATAGTCTCAGTACTAGATCTAGAAATTGTGGGTTATTTCTTAGCCACTTAAGAGACTCTTAAATTCTAGATAAATATAATATCCTGTGGTGAATCATCGAATAAGAGTGCATCCAAACAAATCAACATCTGAAAATCTCTTTGTTATGGGTAAAACCAAACCAAGGTACATTGAGACCAACTTTGGCACAAATGAGCACAGCCTCAGGCTTGCAAGCATCTGATGTGAGGTGAATATCCGACTCCAGGGTTCTGGTAGAGCCATGACACAGACTTGGAAGTCACACGTCCTTGGGCGAGAATGTCTGGGCTACAGTGATGTGTCCGAGCTTACTCACTTTCAAGTGGAGTTCTCACGACAGCTTAGTTATCACGTGCCTTGTAGTCTTACCTTCGAGCTGATATTTTATATTCTGCACAAGTAATCGACTTGTTCATGGGCTCAAACCTTCAGGTATGATTCGAACCATGAGATCGGCGAGCTTGGACAGCGACAATATTAATGAGCAACCCCATAACGCACGAATGGAGTAATGCCTAGTGCACGATCTCCGGGTAACGGCTGATGACTGTACGCGCGTAGTTCTCGCGTAGTGGCGATGACCGTACCGAGATTATCAGACACGTTCAAGGCGACCCTCAGGTATAAATATGCAAGATCTCGCATCCTCACTGTACTCTACATCACTTAAACCCTATTTCCTTAGCTTGACTTAGGCATCGGAGGGTCCCTTACTTGAGCCAGGCACTCCTTTGCTTGTTGCTTTGCGCAGGACCAAGGTTCATTCTGAGCACCCGAGGCTCGGCAGAGGGTGATCCATAATTTGACATCAACAGTTTTCAAGTTAAGTGAAGATTGAAAGGTTGAAGGGGGGGAGGATAACACTAGCTAGAGTATCATTTTGAAGCTGGAGGGAGGATATCACTAGCTTGTTTTTGTCTTCCATTTCTCTTGGTTTGATGAGACTTCATGGAGCAAATGTTTTAGATTGTCATGTTGAGGTGCTCAGTCCAGACTTGCAAAAGGTGATTTTAGGTCATTTAAATTCTCCTCCAGAGTTGCAACCGGATGCTAAAGTTGTCTCTTCACATAAGTGGGATATGGAGAAGCTCGCCCATGTTCCTTATTATAGGCCTTAGTGCAGTTATGATCTTTAGCTATTTGTAATATTTTCTTCAATCT
This sequence comes from Magnolia kwangsiensis, assembly GCA_037074715.1. Classification (NCBI taxonomy): domain Eukaryota; kingdom Viridiplantae; phylum Streptophyta; class Magnoliopsida; order Magnoliales; family Magnoliaceae; genus Magnolia; species Magnolia kwangsiensis. The sequence continues at coordinate 15,196,870 of CM073571.1, forward strand.
AATAAGCACCTTGTATCATAATTGAGAAATTATATGGTTTGAATCGTTTGTATTCTCTTATTTATAATTTGTATCTACTATTTAGGCATAATATCATTGTCTATTATCACTAAGAAACTGAAACAAACCTCAAAAACAAAAGAAATGGAGAAGTATGGAAGAAACAGGTATAGAAATAGAAACAACTTTTGAAGCAAAGATGACTAAACAGGAATAAGAGGCATCCATCGAAGAAGACCCTTCCCTTTATTAGGAAGAAAAGGAGCATCCAGATCAATTAGATGAGAACCAAGGGTATTAAGAAACTTGGAAGTTTGGTAGTTTTTTCTCCCTGGCCCGAGATGTGGGCCAGCTTTGCCCTTAGTCTGGGGTATGGGTTTTCCTAGCTCAAGGTGTGGGTTTCATCTTTTTGCTTAGGGTATGGGGTTCTTTTTCTTTTTCCTTTTTTTGTTGAGTGTTTTTCTTCCTCTTTTTTATTTTATTTTATTTTTATTTTTTTTAGCTTTTTCTCTTAGTAGGTAATAAGAGAGTTTTCTTTTCTTGCTTTCTTAGGAGAAAAAAGAAGAATGAAAGTCAATTTGAATTTCGTAATGCAACGTGCCCTTGAGATATCAAATAATCCTCTTAACTACTTGGTAGTAAATAGAGGTAGACGTATTCATAAATTGACAAACAAGGTTGGCATCATATAATGAATGATGTCAAGTCTGTCGGGCATGGAAGCGTCACCCAGACATGACTCAGACGTGAATTAAACAAGCACATAGATAGAAAATTCGAGCATGCATAGAGAACAGAGTGATTTACGTGGAAAAACCTTCGTTAAAACAAGTCACGGTTCAAAGTGACAAGTAATTCAATATGAAAACGAAATTACAATAGATGAAATCAACTTAACCCTAGAGTTAAAAATCCCAGATCCCTTTTTCTCCAAACCCTAGCTCTCTTTAGAACAAGCTTCCAATAACCTTAATAATGTATTGCACCCATTTATATAACCTAGATTCAAAATTAAAAATAAAACCGCACACTTATGCAAAAGTTGTCAAACTATCAATGGGACCTTTGATAGGATCGAGTCTAATCAAGGGTTGTCGATAGGATTGAGGCCACTTTTAATAGAATCGAAGAACGCCCTAAAAATGTCATGCGAGTAATTGGGAAAATCAGAAATTTCTCAATAGTATCGACCAGGCTATTGGTCTTATCAAAAAATCCTCACTATTATCCACCATGGCTTTAATCTTCATGCTACACTACTCCAAGTTGCTTCCTCTATCTGTAATAATCTCCATCATAGCTTCATCATTGCTTCTTGTGCATACTTCGTCTTCAACAAATCTTTGTCAAGTCCAAAGAAGTTAAGCAAAACCTGAACTTTTCCATAGGAACCACCTTTGCAAGTATATTGTCTGGATTCACATGCCGGTGTGGATATTCTCAAGAGTAACACTACCTTCCGCAAGTGCCTGTTAGATAAAATTATGACAAACATTAATATACTTAGTATGAGAATGATATACCAAGTTTTTTGCCAAATTAATAGCACTCTAACTGCTACAATTCACAGGCACGAGTTCCTCCTGAAGCTCTAACTCATTCATCATTCATTTCAACTAAACACATTCTTTGAATGCCTCTGTCACTGCCATATACTTAGTTTTGGTTATGGAAAGAACAACCATAGACTGAAGTTTCGACATCTAACTGATTACTCCACCCACTAAGACGAACGAGTAACTGGAAGTCAGCCTTTTATTGTTAATATTCCCTACGTACTCATAATCCACATAGCCTCCTAATTTCTCCTTCAATTTTTGTAAGACCCGTATCTTAGTCCGTACCGTTCCATAGACTTCCGCGGTCTTACCGGTCGAATTTCGGCAACCTTCGACCCTTAACCGATATTTACGCGAGTCTTTTAATGGTAACCACCAAAGTTTCTCATATTACGGCCCACCAGATGATCAGGTCAGCCTCATCCTTCGGCTCAAAGGTTCAAATGTTCCAGGGAATGAGGTGAACGGCATAGATTGCATACATACACCTAGGTGGGGCCTATGCGAGTGGACCACCCCAAAGGCTTGGAATCAAGCTAGTATTTGTGTTTTATCCATCCCATGTCCAGCGTCTAGGGACGCTGGACGTTTCACATAAATACATTTGAGGTGAGCCCTGCTTATGGTGGGCCACCTCATGGAGGATAATGCAGGTACAATACATTTAAGGGTGGCTCCACTTGAGGATAACTTGGATAAAATGAATACTTCATGGTGGGGTCCATTCAAATAGGCCACATAACCCTATTATATCTTCATAAAATAAAATAAAATAAAATAAAAGTAATAAAAAGGGAGAGAGAGAGAGAGAGAGAGAGAGAGATGGAGAGTGGGACACGCGTGTGATGGAGGTCTCCACCACTATGAGCCCTCCCTTATAAGAGATCATACAATAAAATGGATCCCTTTACACATGGAACTAACAAAATCGAATTCAACGGTGGAGATCCTTTCTCCACCAATATGGACGGTCTAGATGACCTCCCTAATGCAATGAAATAAACATCATGATGGGGTCCATGGAGAATGGCCCCATCATGGATGATCATGATGATCAAAGTGGGTCATCGGCCACATCTTAGGGTCCCAAGTGAGATCCAAACCATTGATCGGTTGGTCTCACTTGGCCCAACTTAAAAACATGAAAAATTACTATTATCAAGCACCCACCGTTCGATCTTCTTACTCCCTTGGGTTCCTAAGCACCTTAGCTTTGATTCCAATGGAAGAGATGAGGAATGGATGGCTAGGATGGGAGATCTAGGGATGGAAAGGCGAGCCACACTTGGAGCTTGGAAGGCTTGGAGAATTTCTCATACGTATGGGTTTTAGTTGCTTGAGAAAATGAGATGAGAAATGAGAAAGAGAGAGTTGTAGGGAGATGTGAGGTGATGGGGTGATGGATGGGAGAGAGATGGGTGTGTAAGGCTTTGTTGACTTTGGTGGCCTTTTGTGTACAAAAGGCATGGGCTTGTAAGATCTTTTTGACTTTTGTGGTTGCTTGGGTATGGGTAAAAGGTGATGTGTACTTAACATGAGATGTGATGGGATTTAATTGATTGATGGGATTGATGTGATACCTCGTAGAGATTCTCTTGAGTTTCATAACGGGCGGTGTTTTCCTCGCACGGAACGTTGGCCCACATCTCTTGACCAGGGTATCGCCTCGGCGAGCAAGTCGGGACATCGGAACCGCTGCGATGGCGCGGTCGCTATGGTAAAGGTCTTGGGTTGAGTCAATATGGGTTGACGGTATATGAATCAGGGTTGTGCGTAAATATCGGTTAAGGGTCAAAAGTTACTGAAATTCGACCGGTAAGACCGCGGAAGTCTATGGAACGGTACGGACTAAGATACGGGTTTTACAGCTCTCCCCTCATAAAAATTTTATCCTCAAAATTTACACAATCATCTCAACTAGGCATAACTCACAAGGAATAAGAGACATAACATCATCATATAGAATCAGAGATAGCATACAAAATACATCACATGATCAACCATCAAAGAGATGAGGATAACGCTCTCGAATCTCGTCCTCACGCTCCCAAGAAGTCTCCTCTACAGAATGGTGACCCCACTGAACCTTCACCAAAGGAATGACCTTAGTTCTGAGGACCTGCTCCTTCCGATCAAGGATACGGACTGGCTGCTCGATGTAAGAAGCGTCCTCACGAACCTTTAGCGGCTGCCAATCAATAACGGGAATAATGTCTGACCCGCACTTCCTCAACATAGAGACATGAAAAATATTGTGGACACCAGACAACTGCGATGGCAAGGCAAGCCGATAGGCCACGTCGCCAACACGCCCAGTGATCTCAAAAGGTCCTATGAATCTCGAGGTAAGCTTACCCTTCGCCCCAAATCGAACTATGCCCTTTATGAGCGAGACCTTGAGATACACATGGTCCCTTACATCAAACTCCAAGGGACAACGCCGACGATCAGCAAAACTCTTCTGTAGGCTCTGAGCTGTGCGCATCCTCTGCCTGATGATATCAATAGCCTCTGACGTCTCCTGCACAAGCTCGGGACCTAAGAGACGACGCTCTCCAACCTCGGTCCAGTAACTCGGTGATCTACATGGTTTGCCATATAGTGCCTCAAAAGGAGTCATGCCAATAGTCTCCTGATAACTGTTATTGTATACGAACTCAGCCAATCGTAGATACTCATCCCAGCTACCTCCGAAATCAATCGCGCAAGCCCGAAGCATATCCTCAAGGATCTGGTTGACCCTCTCGGTCTGGCCATCGGTCTGCGGAAGGTACAAGGTGCTGAGCTACAAATCAGTCCCCATCGCTCGATGGAAGCTCCCCCAAAACTGACACGTGAACCTCGAGTCTCGGTTAGAAACGATCGAGACTGGAACGCCATGCAGTCTCACAATCTCCTCGATAAATAATCTTGCAAGCCGGTCCATAGACTAAGTCGTACGCATCGTAAGAAAATATGCCGACTTCGTCAGACGATTCACAACAACCCAAATGGCGTCATGACCACGTTGAGTCCTCGACAATCCCATAATAAAATCTATCGACACGTGCTCTCACTTTCACATCGGGACACTCAACGGCTACAATAGACCAGGAGGTCTCTGATGATCGGCCTTGACACGCTGGCACGTGTCGCACTCGGCCACAAAACTGGTGATCTAGCGCTTCATTCCCTCCAAAAAAATACTATCGCCTCATGTCACGGTACTTCTTCGTCGAGCAAAGGTGGATAGAAAATCGCGATCGATATGCCTCAGTCATAAGATCTCCGCGCAACTCTGAAATATCCGGGCCACATAATCGGCCTCTGAAGCGAAGTCCACCGTCTACACCAATCTGCCAATCTGTCTGACTCTCAGCTACCGCCTCAGTCATATAACTCTGTAACGACTCATCAGCCTGTTGAGCCTCGATCACCCTAGCGACAAGAGAGGGTTGAATCAACAGGCTTGATAACTGTACGATGGAAGACTGCAGGCCGAACTCAAAATCATACTCTGTTACATCCTCAAGCATCCATCACTCTTAAATCATCATATGCGCTACTAGGCCTCATGGTTGACGGCTGAGGGCATCTGCCACCACATTCGCCTTGCCCGGGTGGTACTGGAGATCGAAATCATAGTCCTTTAGAAGCTCTATCCAGCGCCTCTGTCTCATATTCAACTCAGACTACGAGAAGATGTACTGCAAGATTTTGTGATTAGAGAAGAGCTCGAACCTGACCCCATAAAGATAGTGCCTCCACACCTTCAGTGCAAAGACAACTACAGCTAGCTCCAGATCATGCGTAGGATAGTTCAGCTCATGGACCTTGAGCTGACGAGACGCGAAGGCCACTGGTCTCACATGCTGCATCAGGACAGCACCCAAACCAATATGCGAGGCATCAGTACAATAAATCCGTCACTCCCAGAGGGAAGAGTGATGATAGGAGCGGACGTCAGACGGTCCTTCAACTCCATAAATGCTCGCTCGCAGGCGTCACTCCAAATAAACTCTGCGCCCTTCCGAGTCAACCTGGTCAGCGGGGCTACAATACGAGAGAAGTCTTCAATGAAACGCCGGTAATAGCCCACCAAACTAAGGAAACTACGGATCTCTATCGCAGTCGTGGGCTGGCCCCACTGACACACTGCCTCAACCTTCGAGGGGTCCACTGCGACTCCCTCTCTCGTCACCACGTGATCGAGGAACTTCACCTCCTCCTGCCAGAACTCGCACTTCTCCAGCTTCGCATATAGCTGGTGTGCGCGGAGGGTCTGTAAAGAAATCTCTAAATGCTACTCGTGCTCCTCACGGGTCCTTGAATTGATCAGGATGTCGTCGATGAAGACTACAACAAACTGATCGAGATAAGAGTGAAAGACCTCGTTCATCAGCTGCATGAAGACAGCAGATGCATTGGTCAGTCCAAAGGACATGACCTGTAACTCAAAATGACCGTAACGCGTCCTGAATGCTGTCTTCGGAATGTCCTCATCTCAGACCTGAATCTGATGATAACCGGAAAGCAGGTCGATCTTCGAAAAGAACTGTGCACCTTGCAGCTGATCGAACAAATCATCAATCCTAGGGAGCGGGTATCTGTTCTTGATGGTGACTTTGTTGAGCTCGCGGTAGTCAACGCAGAGCCTCAACAAGCCATCCTTCTTCTTCACGAAGAGTACCAGCGCTCCCCAAGGCGAACTGCTCGGACGAATAAAGCCTAACTCGCATAACTCGTTCAACTGCTTCTGCAGTTCTCGCAACTCCAACGGTGCCATACGATATGGGGCCTTCGAAATAGGCGCGGTACCGGGTACGAGATCAATCTGAAACTCGGTGAGTCGACGAGGCGGTAATCCCAGAATCTCATGGAACACATCGGGAAAATTGTAAACCACGGGCAACTGGTCGATGCTCACAGCTATAGGCTCTTCTATGGCACACGACATCAAACAAAACAACCGCTCTCCTCTGGGCTCTACAACGAACTGAAACTGCGGCATGTCGGGTATACAAAACGTGACTGTCCTCGCGGCGCAGTCCAATATGGCATAGTACTTGGTGAGCCAATCCATGCCCAGGATGATATCAAACTCGGACATCGGCAATGCAAACAGATCGGTAGATAAAAAGGTATCCCTAACTAGAACGGGGCAAGACGAACAAAATCAGCCCAACAATGCAGTCCTCCCCAAGGGAGTCGATACTGATAGACTCTCACAAGAATACTCCAATGGTAAGCCAGTCGATCGGCAGAAGCTCTCAGCCACAAAGAATGCGATGCACCGGAATCAAATAACACACGTGCAATGCATACAAAGACTGGAAGTATACCCTCAACGACTCCTCCAGATGACTGCGGATCCTGCTGAGCTGTATAAAACCTAGCCTGAGCCGGCTGAGGAGGTGTCTGTCCCCTCTGAGCTTGCTGCTGCTACTGTTGGGGTCGCTGAGGCGGTCGAAACTACTGCCTCTGCTGCTGAGGCCTCAGAGGCTGATGCTGATGCTGCTGCTGAGGTAACCTCGGTGGTGGGGGTTGCTGTCGTTGCTGCTGTGAGGGCCTCTGCTGTGGCTGTGGTGGAGGCTGTTGGGGAGCCCTCTACTGCTGTGGACCTCTCTTCTGCTACTGGGGGCTGGGACACTCCCACGAATGGTGTCCCTTCGCACCGCACCTAAAACAAGTGCAAGTGAACAACCTCGCAGGTGGTGGTGGAGGTGCTACTGGTGCTCGAAAGGCTAGGCGACCTGTGCGCCTCTGCTGCTGTGGTCGACGTCGATGAGAGTCGCTGGAAGGAGCCTGCCTCTTCCGGTCTCTCCTCTGACCGCGATCAGACTGAGAACCGGCCCACTCAGCCTAAAAAATTTGGACCTTCCGTACCACCTCCTCAGAAGTCGGGAGCTCATGCCCAATAACACGGCTGCAAAAATCGTAAAGTAGACCGTCCTCGAATCGACGGGCTCTCCGCTCCTCGTCATTAATTAAATAGGGTGCAAATCTAGACAGTACAACAAAGTGAGCCGCATACTGAGCTACTGTCATATCGCCCTGTACCAGGGTCTTAAACTCCAACGCTCGCTGTCGTCGGATGTGATCAGGGAAGTACTATCGATCAAACTGATTCACAAAATTCTCCCAAGTTCACACAAAATCAGCACCTGCTGCTCGAGAGACTGATGCCCACTAGTGCTCAGCCTCACCATGGAGAAGAAATACGGCTAGTCGAACTCGCTGCTCTGTCGTACATCCCATCGTCTCAAATATCTTCTCCATATCGGCGCGCCATCTCTCAGATACAGTCAGGTCTGGCTCACCCTGGAAACATGGGGGATCGAGCCATTGAAACTCACGAAGGAGGGTGCTCGCGCGCTCCTGCTCTGCCTGGGCTGGTGAAACAACTGGCAGTCTGCCCTGTCCCTGTAGTACAGCTATCACAGCCTGTAACATCTGTTGCAACTGGGAGGCACTCACAGATACGGTCGGGTCTGCACCGGTCTCTGGTGGAGGAGCAACATACTCAAGATGGGCAGTAGGAATCTCTGGTGGTGGAACAGGCATCATAGATGGTAATGTGGGAGCTGCAGGTGGTGGAGCGGGGTCCTCAGGTGGTGGTGCGGGAGTCAATCGGGTAACTCTCCTGGGCGGCATGTCCTACAGGAAAGAGTGAAGGTGCCTATCAACTTGAAAGCTCTCGAAGGCACGCACGTTGAGAGTTTGTAATGGGAGATCACGAAGCTATCCGAACTTCGGGACTTAGTCATTCTACACTCATAGCAGACATGTAATGTGGTTCTCGGTTATTCTCAAGTTATGCTCTGATACCAACTTCTGTCACGCCCCAAACTCAAAAATCGGGCTCACAAAATTTTCGATCACCGAATCCAGCGCCGACAGCCTCCGTAGAACCCCAATCTCGGTTTCTAACGCCCATTCGCCAGGTTCTGATCATGGGATGCTACGAGGAAGATTTTCAACGTCAGTTTGATTCGTAATAAGCATAACCAAAGGCATAACCCACAAACAACAACCAAGAACTCCATTACATTTCCACTATGATAAAAAACTTTATAAGTACAATGAGCATAAAGGAAAATACAATGGTAAAGAATAAAAACTCTAAAATGATCTGAAAAGTGCTCCTGCCTCAGCGCTGTTGCGCCCCAATATCACCTGCACCCAACGGTCGTACATAAACTTATAGAAAGCTTAGAGGGTGGTGAAAGTGTGTGCGCAAAGTAGTAATATGATCATGTAATATCAAAGTAATGCCGAATATACAGATGGATCCATAAATATCATGAGTCGTACCAAGGCTATGCGATGCAAGATACAAGTTAAGCATACAATCCTCATCTAAGTCCATATATCCATACAGCTCAAATCTGGGATATCACCAGGGTCTAATACACTCTAAACCAGATCGCTGCCTCATCGCGCGCAATAAAGTAAATGGAAGAGACCTCATTATCCGTCTACCAATATCGGGCTTGACTCGTCAATAGCTGACCCATTCCTCAGGTTGGTCAAACTCAGCCTTGCTTTGCCCCCTACTCTAGGGCGGGTAAGGCCGCACCCCCTTTCAACCGACTACGACACAGTAGAGAGCGCAGCCATCTGGTAATCGGTACTCAATACTTATCTACCCACTCGTTCTAGACGTTGGAGCAACTTCTTGGTACCATAGGAGTTTAGGGACTTTCACCCAGGGATATCTATAGCATCCCATGTAGAATAAAATTTTCGGTAACCAATCTTGTCAACCACGATACGTCTGTGGAGGCTATGGCCCTGATGTTGCTAGGGCGTACAGTAACCATATCACACAATACGAAATGCATGAATCACACTATCCAATCATGCAACAGATCCTACGCGTATCGTGCGCTCATGTAGGGCAACATCGCCTAATCGGGGTCCCATAAATAATCTTCCTGAAGGCATATGCTATGATCAGTCAATTCTCATATCAAGCATACATATGATGCGTATGATCATGAGTCATGAAACTATACTAAACTTGTGATAAAGTAATGAACTATCCTTACAACGCAGATGGGCCTAGACGGGCTATACACAACTAGTACGGCCTATCAATGGGCCCTAGGGAGAGTCGTAATGTGGACATCCAACCAACATTACACTCGCAATGTAGACGTCAAACCAACATTGCTCCCAAGGTACGATCGTCGTAAACATCATTACATAATCCGTGTTGGGCTCACACATTGCAATGGACCTTAGGTACATCCCATTGGGCCTTAAATACATCAAATGGGCCATATCATATGGGTCTTTTATTCATCAAATGGGCCACATCAATGGGCCGCACCAATGGGCCTTATGTGCATTGCAATGGGTCATAACCCGTGGGCCTTAGAAGGCATCACAATGGTTCTTGACCCATGGGCCTTATATACATCAAATGGGCCACACCGAATGGGTCTTATATACACCAAATGGGCCTAATCCCATGGACCTTATAACATGCTAAGATGGGGTCCACTCGGACTATGGATCTGGCCCATTCTTAACTCGTTTCATAAAATGAGCTTTTAGAATGGATGGACCGATTGGATGCATCACCTGCATCAAGGGTGGGGGCCCACATGAAGGCCCACCATTGCGAATATTATATATTGTATAATATATAAACAACATATAATATATATATATATATATAATATACAATAATATATATATAATATAATATAATATATATATATATATATAATACAATATAATATATATATATATGTATATATGTAAACACACACACGTTGCACACCCACACGCACACACACACACACACGCCCACTGAGGGCTCCACCGTCACGCTGACGGTGGGAAATGAAACACATGCATCACTGTGGGTTCCCATGTGGGCCCACTGAAATGTTTACATGTCATCCAACCCGTTCATAAGGTCACTCAGACCTGGATGAAGTGAAAACACAAATTTCAGATTGATTCGAAACTTCTGTGGACCCAAATTTGGGTTTCAAAGGCAGAGGTTCAATCCCACTGTTTCGTGTGGTGTGGGCCACCTGAGTTTTGGATTCGGTCGAAACTTGGAGGGGGCCCACCTGAGGAGGGGACCCACCTCATGAACGGTTTAGATGGCATATAATATCAGGGTGGGGCCCACGGCTGGAGGCCGTGGGTCCTTGTCGTCCGCCCGCCTGGCAACAGCGCAGGCGCTGCCAGCGCTATCTGACACCAGCAGCAGCTTGCTGCTTGTAAGACCCGTATCTTGGTCCGTACCTTTCCGTACACTTCCGCGGTCGTACCGGTCGAATTCCGGCAACTTTCGACCCTTAAACAATATCGACGCACGACCCTGATTCACGTGCCGACAACCCGAGTCGACTCAACCCGAGACCAATACCATAGCGACCGCGCCGTCGTTGCGGTTCTGATACCGCGACTCGCGCGCCAAGGCGATACCCTGATCAAGAGTTATGGGCCAACGTTCGGTGCGAGAAAATGCCGCGCGTTGCGAAAACCAAGGGAATCTCTATGATGTGTCATATCAATCACATCAATCCCATCAATCAATCACCCATCAACCCATCACATGTCAAGTACACATCACTCTCACCCATTTTCCCAAGCAACCACAAAAGTCTTCCTAACCCATACCTTTCTTACACAAAAGACCACAAAAGTCTTCACATCCCATACCTCTCTTACACAAAAGCCACAAAAGTCCAAGATTTCTTACACAAACATCACTCACCCATCCATCCATCACTCTCTCTCTCTCCCTTTACATCACTCTCTCTCTTTCTCTCTTTCTCATTTCAAAATTTCCAAGCAACAAGAGAATTCCAAGAGTCCCACGTATGGAATTTCTCAAACCCTTCTAAGCTCCAAGTGGCCCACCTTCCTACCCCAAAATCTCTCATCTCAACCCTCCATTCTTCATCTTAACCATTGAAGTTGAAGCTAAGGTGCCAAGGAACCCGTAGGAGCGAGAAGATCGGACGGTGGGTGCCTCTATAGGGTAGTTTTTATTATTTTTATGGTGGACCAAGTGAGGCCCACCGATCCATGGTGTGGATCTCACTTGAGACCCTTATTTGTGGCCGATGGACCACATGGATCATCATGATCATTCCATGATGGGGCCATTCTCCATGGACCCCATCATGATGTTTATTTTCTCTTCAAAGGTCATCTAGACCGTCCATGTCGGTGGGGAAAGGATCCCCACGGTTGATTTTAAATTTCGGAAGTCCCACATGTTTTAAGGCCCACTTGTTGCATGATTTGTTGCTAGGGAGGGCCCATAATGACGGGGTCCCTCCATCACAAGCCGTGTCCCACTCTCCATGTCTCTCTCTCTCTCTCTTTTATTTTATTTTATTTTATTTTATTTTATTTTATTTCATTTTATTGCAATAGGAGGGTGTGGCCCACTTGAATGGATCCCACCTTGATGTAATTTTTATTCAAGTGGGGCCCACCTTGGACATTGAGCCCATGACACCCATCAGTGGTGGCCCACTCCATCAAGGCCCACACTCAAAAAAAAAAAAAAAAACAAAGGACCGTCCAGCGTCTGGGACGCTGGACGTTTCAACAGAAAGGGAATAAAGGATGAAAGAAAAAGAAAAGGGAAATGGTGGGCTGCTCCAACATGGCCCCACCTTGATGTATATTTTTAATCCAAGCCATCCATTTTATTCTCGGGATCGTTTTAGGCGTTGAGCCGAAAAATGAGATCGATCCAATTATCTGGCGGGCCGTGGCATTAAGAATACTAGTATCTTCCTTTAAAACTTAAAAAAATGATTTCTGGGGTCCACCAGAAGCTTGGACCTACCTGAAACTTGTTTTGGACCCCTATTTTTGTGGGAAACATGCAATGGACGGGATAGATTTGTTTAATATGGGTCCCACCTAGGAGAACAAAATTAAAGGAAATCCATGCATGCGTTTGCTACTTGACGTCCAGAGGTGTCTGGACGTCCAACCAAAAAAAAAAAAAAGAAAGAAAGGAAAAGAAGGGAAATGGTGGGCCACTCTTGTAAGCCCCAACTTAATGCATAGATTTAATCCAATCTTTCCACCATCTTCCTCAGATTAATTTAGGCGTTGAACCAAAATTTGGGACCAATCCGGAACTCAGGTGGGCCATACCATCTAAAATCATGAGGAGACATGCCTGAAACATACAAAAACATTTGGTGGGGCCTACCTGAAATTTGGACGTGGCTGAAACTTGGTTTGGATGCCTAATTTTGTGGAACACATGCAATGGATGGGGTAGATCTGGTTAATGTGGGTCGCACCTAGGATAAAAAAAATAATTTTCTTTTTTGGCATAACTTTGTGCCATGAGTCCAGAGACGTCCACGTTAAAAAGGGTGGCCGTATTGGCCCACTTGTAGACTCCACCATGATGTATATTTTACATCTATACCGTTCATTTAATAGGTCCCCTTGAATGGTGCGTTGACTCCAAAAATCATCCACAAACTGAACTCAGGTGGGCCATACCATCCAAATCATGTGAAGACATGCCTAAATCATATAAAAACACTTGGTGGGGCCTACCTGAATTTTGAATGTAGCTAAAACTTGGTGTGAACCCTCAAACAGGTGGGACACACGTAATGGACGGGTTGGATTACAAATAAACACTTTGGTGGGCCCTATATAGGACCCACTGTGGTATGTGTGGCTTACCACACCGTACACAACAGTGGGTGGTGACACCCACTGTGATGCAAGTGTTTTACTCACGCCGTCCGTCCACGCCAGTGGACGGTGGCCCCCACTCAGATGTATGTATTGTGTCCACGCCGTCCATCTCGTGGGCCCCTGGCCACGTGACGTTATGAACAGGTTTGGATGGCAATAAACATTACAGTGGGCCCTAGGCCATGTGATTCAATGAACAGTTTGGATGCAAATAAATATTACAGTGGACCCAGGTTGGGTAGAAAATATACATTTCGGTGGGCCCTGGGTCTATATGACCTTATCAACAGGTTTGAATGGAAAATAAACATTTTGGTGGGCCCCTTGCTACATGGCCTTATCAACAGGTGGAATGTAAAATAAACATTTTGGCGGGCCCCTTGCCACACGGCCTTAACAACAGGTTGGGTGGCAAATAAGCATTTCAGTGGACCCAGGATTGGCTGGAAATAAATGTTATAGTGGGCCCACAGGGGAGTCTACCATGATGCATGAGTTTCATCCAAACCGTCCAACCATTTTGAGATCATTTTAAGGCCATTGTTGAGGCCCATCTTAATGTATTTGTGGCCCGCCCACTAAGGCCCACTTTGTTATTTATGGGCCCATGTGTGTAGGCCCAATTGATGTATTTGTGGCCCATTGTTGAGGCCCACCTTGGTATATATAAGGCCTATGTGATTAGGCCCATTTGATGTACATAAAGCTCATATGATTGGGCTCATTTTAATGAATTCTAAGGCCCATGGGTTATAACCCATTGCAAAGGACCTAAGGCCCATTGGTGAGGCTCATTAAGGTGATCCATTTGATGAATGCAAGGCCCATATGATACGGCTCAATTGATGTACTTAAGGCCTAATTAAGTGCAACTAGGTCCATTGCAATGCGTGATCCCTCCATGGCAAATAACGATATTTATAGTAAGTAATGCCTCGGGAACAATGATGGTTAGACGTCCACATTGTAGGTACAATGTTGGTTAAATGTCCGCATTGTAACACTCCCTAAGGCCCACTAATAGGCCCATACTTGTAGTAAGTAGGCCGTCTAGGCCCATCTCAGTTATACACAGAGCCCATCTCTATATACATGTTTAGTATAAATCCATGATTCATTATCATACGTATCATATGTATGACTGATATGAGAAGTGACTGATCATAGCATATGCCTTCGGGCGAACTGTTTATGGGCTCCCTGGTAGGTGGAGTTGCCATAGTGCATGGTACACGTAGGATTGTTGCATGACTGGTAGTGTGACTCATGCACTTGCATTTGTATGATTGTGATTATTGTATGCCCTAGCGACATCAGGGCCATAGCCTCCACAGATGCATCGTGGGTGGCTGGATTGAATACCGGAAATGTTTGGTTCTAGCATACGGGCGCCATAGATGTCCCTGGGTGAAAACCCCTAAACCCGATGGTACCAGAGGATGACTCTAACGTCGAGACCGAGTGGTTACATGAGCGCACGAGGGCCGTATACCAGTAGGTCGCGTCTCCCACTGTGTCGTGGTCGGTTGGAAAGGGGTGTGACCTTACCCGCCTGAGTGAGGGGGCAACTTCTTGAGTTTGACCAGCTTGAGGAATCGGTCCGCTATCGACGAGCCGGGCCCGATATTGGCAGGCGGATAGTGAGGTCTCTTCTGCTCTCCCAGTTGTGCGTTCGGATAGGGACGACAAACTGGCGTAGAGTGTACTAGACCCCGGTGATTATCCAGAATGAGAATTGTACTGACATATGATGAGGATTGGCATGCTTGAGTTGCATCTCACATCACATGGTCTGGATATGGCCGATCGCATTCATATCTTGCACTGTATAGCCTTGGTACGGCTGATTGCATTCACGTATTCATCAGCATAATTCCGCATTACTCTAACCTTGTATTCTGAGCACGCTCGTATTGCGCACACACTTACACCGCCCTCTAAGCTTTCTATAAGCTTATGCACGATTGATGCGTGCAGGTGACGTCAGGACGCAGCCGTAGCGTAGTAGCAGCAGGAGCGTGCAGTCGAGCCTTTGGAGTTTTGTTATTAGCACTATCTTGTATTTCCCTTCATACACCTTGTACTCAAAGTTTTTTATCATAGTGGAAATGTAATGGAGTTCTTGGTTGTTGTTTGTGGGTTATGCCTTCGGTTATGCTTATTACGAATCAAACTGACATCGAAAATCCTCCTCGTAGCATCCCAGGATCGGAACTTGGCGAATGGGAGCTAGGAGCCGAGAATGGGATTCTACGGAGGTTGTCGGCGCCGGATTCGGCGATCGGGAATTCTGTGAGCCCGGTTTCCGAGTTTGGGGCGTGACACTGCTTCTATCCTTTCTCTCTCTCCTTTATTTTTTATTTTCTGTGGTTTTCCATAGGTGGGGCCCATATTCAAGAAATCCGTCCCAGCCATGAGATTTTACGGCTCCTAACAAGCGAAATAAGTCCAAAGTTTGGGATTTTTGGATGATTAGAAATATCAGGAGAGTCTTTTAATGGTAACCACCAAAGTTTCCCATATTACGGCCCACCAGATGATCAGGTCAGCCTCATCCTTCGGCTCAATGGTTCAAATGTTCCAGGGAATGAGGTGAACGACATAGATTGGATACATACACCTAGGTGGGGCCTATGCGAGTGGACCACCCCAAAGGCTTGGAATGAAGCTAGTATTTGTGTTTTATCCATCCCACGTCCAGCGTCCAGGGATGCTGGATGTTTCACATAAATACATTGGAGGTGGGCCCTGCTTATGGTGGGCCACCTCATGGAGGATAATGCAGGTACAATACATTTAAGGTGGGCCCCACTTGAGGATAACTTGGATAAAATGAATACTTCATGGTGGGGTCCATTCAAATAGGCCACACAACCCTATTATATCTTCATAAAATAAAATAAAATAAAATAAAAAGAAATAAAAAGGGAGAGAGAGAAATGGAGAGTGGGACACGCGTGTGATGGAGGGCTCCACCACTATGAGCCCTCCCTTGTAAGAGATCATACAATAAAATGGATCCCTTTACACATGGATTTAACAAAATTGAATTCAACGATGGAGATCCTTTCTCCACCAATATGGACGGTCTAGATGACCTCCCTAATGCAATGAAATAAACATCATGATGGGGTCCATGGAGAATGGCCCCATCATGGTGATCATGATGATCAAAGTGGGTCATCGGTCACATCTTAGGGTCCCAAGTGAGATCCAAACCATTGATCGGTTGGTCTCACTTGGCCCAACTTAAAAACATGAAAAATTACTATTATCAAGCACCCACCATTCGATCTTCTTGCTCCCTTGGGTTCTTAAGCACCTTAGCTTTGATTCCAATGGAGGAGATGAGGAATGGATGGCTAGGATGGGAGATCTAGGGATGGAAAGGTGGGCCACACTTGGAGCTTGGAAGGCTTGGAGAATTTCTCATATGTATGGGTTTTGGTTGCTTGAGAAAATGAGATGAGAAATGAGAAATAGAGAGAGTTGTAGGGAGATGTGAGGTGATGGGGTGATGGAGTGATGGATGGGAGAGAGATGGGTGCGTAAGGCTTTGTTGACTTTAGTGGCCTTTTGTGTAAGAAAGGCATGGGCTTGTAAGACCTTTTTGACTTTTGTGGTTGCTTGGGTATGGGTGAAAGGTGATGTGTACTTGACATGAGATGTGATGGGATTTGATTGATTGATGGGATTGATGTGACACCTCGTAGAGATTCTCTTTGATTTCACCACGCGCGGCGTTTTCCTTACACCGAACGTTGGCCCACATCTCTTGACTAGGGTATCGCCTCGGCGTGCAAGTCACGGCATCGGAACCGCAGCGATGGTGCGGTCGCTATGGTAAAGGTCTTGGGTTGAGTTGATACGGGTTGACGGCATATGAATCAGGGTCACGCGTAAATATCGGTTAAAGGTCGAAGGTTACCGAAATTCGACCGATAAGACCGCGGAAGTCTATGGAACGGTACGAACTAAGATACGAGTCTTACAAAAATCAAAGGAGAAATTAGGAGGCTATGTGGATTATGAGTACGTAGGGAATACTAACAATAAAAAGCTGACTTCCAGTTACTCGTTCGTCTTAGTGGGTGGAGCAATCAGTTAGATGTCGAAACTTCAGTTTATGGTTGTTCTTTCCATAATCAAAACTAAGTATATGGTAGTGACAGAGGCATTCAAAGAATGTGTTTAGTTGAAATGAATGATGAATGAGTTAGAGCTTCAGGAGGAACTCGTGCCTGTAAATTGTAGCAGTTAGAGTGCTATTAATTTAGCAAAAAACTTGGTATATCATTCTCATACTTAGCATATTAATGTTTGTCATAATTTTATCTAACAGGCACTTGCGAAAGGTAGTGTTACTCTTGAGAATATCCACACCAGCATGTGAATCCAGACAATATACTTGCAAAGGTGGTTCTTATGGAAAAGTTCAGGTTTTGCTTAACTTCTTTGGACTTGACAAAGATTTATTGAAGACGAAGTATGCACAAGAAGTAATGATGAAGCTATGATGGAGATTATTACAGATAGAGGAAGCAACTTGGAGTAGTGTAGCATGAAGATTAAAGCCATGGTGGATAATAGTGAAATCAGGTGCCTTTAATCTATGCTAGAGAGGATTTTTTGATAAGACCAATAGCCTGGTCAATACTATTGAGAAATTTCTGATTTTCCCAATTACTCGCATGACATTTTTAGGGCGTTCTTCAATTCTATTAAAAGTGGCCTCAATCCTATCGACAACCCTCGATTAGACTTGATCCTATCAAAGGTCCCATTGATAGTTTGCACAACTTTTGCATAAGTGTGTGGTTTTATTTTTAATTCTGAATCTAGGTTATATAAATGGGTGTAATACATTATTAAGGTTATGGGAAGCTTGTTCTAAAGAGATCTAGGGTTTGGAGAAAAAGGGATCTGGGATTTTTAACTCTAGGGTTAAGTTGATTTCATCTCTTGTAATTTCGTTTTCATATTGAATTACTTGTCACTTTGAACCGTGACTTGTTTTAACGAAGGTTTTTCCACGTAAATCACTCTGTTCTCTATGCATGCTCGAATTTTCTATCTATGTGCTTGTTTAATTCACGTCTGAGTCATGTCTGGGTGACGCTTCCACGCCCGACAGACATGACATCATTCATTATATGATGCCAACCTTGTTTGTCAATTTATGAATACGTCTACCTCTATTTACTACCAAGTAGTTAAGAGGATTATTTGATATCTCAAGGGCACATTGCATTACGGAATTCAAATTGACTTTCATTCTTCTTTTTTCTCCTAAGAAAGCAAGAAAAGAAAACTCTCTTATTACCTACTAAGAGAAAAATCTAAAAAAATAAAAATAAAATAAAATAAAAAAGAGGAAGAAAAACACTCAATAAAAAAAGGAAAAAGAAAAAGAACCCCATACCCTAAGCAAAAAGATGAAACCCACACCTTGAGCTAAGAAAACCTGTACCCCAGACTAAGGGCAAAGCTGGCCCACATCTCAGGCCAGGGAGAAAAAACTACCAAACTTCCAAGTTTCTTAATACCCTTGGTTCTCATCTAATTGATCTGGATGCTCCTTTTCTTCCTAACAAAGGGAAGGGTCTTCTTCGATGGATGCCTCTTATTCCTCTTTAGTCATCTTTGCTTCAAAAGTTGTTTCTATTTCTATACTTATTTCTTCCATACTTCTCCATTTCTTTTGTTTTTGAGGTTTGTTTCAATTTCTTAGTGACAATAGACAATGATATTATGCCTAAATAGTAGATACAAATTATAAATAAGAGAATACAAATGATTCAAACCATATAATTTCTCAATTATGATACAAGGTGCTTATTAGATTGAAGAAAATATTACAAATAGTTAAATATCATAACTGCACTAAGGCCTATAATAAGGAACATGGGCGAGCTTCTCCATATCCCACTTATGTGAAGAGACAACTTTAGCATCCGGTTGCAACTCTGGAGGAGAATTTAAATTATCTAAAATCACCTTTTGCAAGCTTGGACTGAGCACCTCAACATGACAATCTAAAACATTTGCTCCATGAAGTCTCATCAAACCAAGAGAAGTGGAAGACAAAAACAAGCTAGTGATATCCTCCCTCCAGCTTCAAAATGATACTCTAGCTAGTGTTATCCTCCCCCCTTCAACCTTTCAATCTTCACTTAACTTGAAAAGTGTTGATGTCAAATTCTGGATCACCCTCTGCCGAGCCTCGGGTGCTCGGAATGATCCCATCCGTCATTAGGCATGGTGGATGGGAATCTCAAGGCACATTCAAAATGGCATTCAATCCAGGAAATCTGACTTCAAATTTGCATGAAGGTAGTGGGACAATCTCTTATATATCAACGGTGTTGATGATGCATTATCCTTTTGCAATTCTCTCCATTCTCATCCCGCAAGGATGAAATGACTAATGCACCTGATTTTAAATTTTTAGTTGGGATCGCGGGGCGCTGATCAGCTTCCAGAGTACATGAAAGTCTATTTCGTTGCACTTTTGGAAGCTGTTGATGGATTTGAAGATGCACTAAGTGGGGAAGGAAATTTATACCGTATATCATACTTAAAAGAAGCTGTATGTACGCTTTAGCTTCTCTAAATTATCTTGGTGGGGTTCTTACATAGTGCCCATGATTATGCTTGCTGTTGAATAAAAAAACTCCACTGATCAGATGATCCTAACCATACAAACAGTAGTATTGAAGCTAAATTTTATGCTCGATGGAAAACATTGATGATATCTGGACCGTTTGTTAGGTGGACACCATGGCTCAGGAAAAAGAAAACAAATTGACTAGATGACCCTAAGCTCAAACATAGCAGCCTACTCATGAGTAGGAGGTTTAGGATGGTTCTTCAGTGTGATTTTCAGCAGATCAAGTACCACCTGATGAACGGTCTTGATCTGGTACAAGTTTGCTGGGCCCCATCATGTGGACAGCATGAATCATGGCATTGTGCAAGTTTTCAGTTTGTGCAAGTGAACCCAAAGTTTGATCCGATTAGCCAAACATTCCTAAAGATCCTAACCTTCAAATATTTGGGTGTTTTGGGTTTAACTAATAGGAACGGTTGTTAATTGGTATAATTCTTTCTTTACAGTGAATTTAAGGACCATCCATAGATTCGGGCCCCACTTGTACAAACTAAAATCCAGCTTGACCTCATGCACCAAATCCATTTGTAAATGACACGTATTTCTTTTATTTTTATTTTTTTGTATTTTTTTTCTTTTAGTTTAAGGCCATGGCTAGAGCCTTCTTGCATGAAGCCCGATGGGCCAGTTCAGGGTACGTGCCAACATATAAGGAGTACATGGAAGTTGCAATAGTCACCTGTGCTTATCCTATGCTTACAGTTGTACCTCTGGTTGGGATGGGAGATTTTGTAACAAAGGAGGCCTTTGAGTGGGCCATCAATATACCTAAGGTGGTCACATCTTGTTGTGTCATTTGCCGACTCAAGGATGACATTACATCAAGTGAGGTACAATACATCGAGCCCTTTAAAGTGACGCACGTAGCCAATCGTCATTCTTGAAATTTATGGAATGACCCAAAATTAGAGTTGGGCATGGAAGACTTGACTCGAGAAACTCGACTTATCCGACTCGTTTAGACCTAACTCGATTTGAACTGAGTAGGTGAGTCGATCCGAACCAAGTTAACTTCATCCAATCCAAATTTAAACCGAGTTGAGTTCGGGTCACCAGGTAACTTGACTCAACTCGACCTGAAATCTAACTCGATATTGACTCAACTCAATTCGAAACTTGACATACATACATACATATAAACTCAAACATAACGTTTCATATTTGAGATATCGTGTAGCTAATGGAGAGTTTGCAATTCTGGCAAGTGCACCTAGCTTTTGAGCTGTGATTTCAGTCCATGGATACCCAATGCACCTGACTCGACTCAGTACTTGTGACCGGGTGGGACTCCATCCGGATTAGTCCAGGCTAGACCTGGACTCAAATCAGGTCAAGTATGCTGGACTCGGTACCGAGTTGAGTCGAGTTCAAGTCGGGCCTATTTCAAAATAAAATGGAGTCGGATCAGCCCTCACTTGGTCCAACTTGACTCGATGTCCAACTCTACCCAAAATCAGGTCCATCCTCTCATTAATGGGGTGGGTGGGCATACAAAATAATGGACCATGATAAACTTACCTATGTGGCCTGCCAAATAGGCAATGAGAGCTTATCTTTTGGCCCAGGGCATCTAAATAGTGGATGATATTGCATGGTGAGTGTTCAGTCTTTTAACCATGCAACTTGGATTATACGAGCTTTGTTGTCACCCAAGGTTGTTGTTTTGGATGATGAGCAAATGAGAAGAAAAAGGAGAGGAGTGAGAAGGTGAGAGTACAAAATCCAACCGCAAAAGGTAGAGATGCGAGTCCGGAGTTACACTGATCTTCAACTTCTTTTATGATCTTTTCTTTTTCTTTGATTTTTTTCTTTCTTTATTTTCTTTTATTATTTCAAAACTTGATGCTTTTTATTTCTTTACAAACCAAATATGTACTTTCAACCTATCATTTTCCAACGTACATATTCCAACTCTCCAGCTTTAAACGCGGGAGGAAGTAGGCTTTGCTCTAACATCATGTAAAGTATGCTTGAAAATCTCCTTGTTCTTCTCTTTTTTTATTTCTATCATAACTTTTTTTTACTAATTCCATTTCATTTTTAGTTTGTCTTTTGTATTTAGACATTTAAAGCTATGTATTTTACTAGTTCTTTAAATCTCATTTCAAAGTGCACAACTTGATAAAGCGGGGACAGTGCTCCACACGGGCAGAAAATGGTGCTTAACTTCTTCATTTGCTGTAACCACGACCCTTCTCTAGAATCCATGTCACAAATCACACCAAGAGTTACTCCAATTGGGATTTCTTTGTTATTTTTGATATTAAAGCAATTCCATGGATTCTACCCTACTGTATATTCTAAAGCCGTTATTTTAGACAGTGGTGATTCTAAAATAATGCTCGATTGAGCCATTTTATTGTGGGGCTCACAGAAACAGTAAAGCAACGACCTTGCCCTCTTCAATCCATGTCCAAAGATGGAGGACTTCATAAAATCTCTCATATTTGAAAATCCGATCCATTGGCTAGAGTGCCCTACTGATATTAGGCTAAGAGACAAAAGTACAATAATGATCCACACCCAAGGGACAATGTGCCAAGTATCAACGGTTCAGATAATTAGGCATGCCCCCAACATTGAAATCAACTGACATTTTAATTTTTTTTTGCTTTGTCATAACATGTGAAGCTTGAACAAAAGAGAGCTCACGTTGCTTCCGCATTGCAATGCTACATGAGGGAGCATGGCACCTCGTACGCAGAGACGTGCAAAAAGTTTCAAGAAATGGTTGCAATCGCATGGAAAGAGGTTAACAAGGAATGCCTTAAACTGACGCATATTCCCATGCCTGTGATCATGCGAGCCGTCAACCTCGCACGTGTGATTGAAGTCTTGTACGTGCACCAAGACGCATACACCAATTCCACACGTGAGACCAAAGAACGTATAAAAATGGTGATGGTCGACCCAGTTCCTGTTTGAGGACGAAGTGGGTTTGTCATATGTTATTGTACTTGAATAAGGCTGATGATGATATACATTAGCCATTTCTTTTTTACTTTTGATGATTCATAATACTGTTTGTAATCATGCCGGTCCAGCATGAAGATTTCTTTTTGAAATTAAACATCAACTGGTGTTTTCCTAATTTAAGTGGTTGGTTTTTATAATTTGATACTATATAGCGAAAAATGATCCATTGCGGATAGAGTACTGTATGCTATATTTCTCATGGTTGTCCTGGGACAATCAGACATTGCGAGTTATTTACCCAAACTGTCCGTTGGATCCATCACGCACATTTCATGGTTTACAATATAAAACTAGAACCGACTAGATGAGTACAAACATCCAACCAACCACTTATGCAAGAGATGGTTTAGATTATTTTTATAAAATTGTCGAATCAACTGTTTGGGTTGCTTTGTTCTACACAATTATTTCTATCATTTCGTCCTAACCATTTTATCACAGCTTTGAAAAAGTATTGGAATAATGAAAAAAAAAGGAAAAAAGAAACTTAACTTTGGGCCCTTGATTACCGTCAAAAGTTCTATTTGAATCGGACCATTAGCAGGTCCAACAATGCTAAAGCTAGGGTTTTCTCACCATGGTTTGCTCTCACTTGTACACTGGTGGTTGCCACTATGGCAGGCGCTGCAGCGCCCCTGTAGGATTTTGTTTTGTAGGTTCAGTATGCTGAGTATAATAGGTATGAGGTTTCTATCTAGAGAAAGAAGTTCTTGGTGTGGCTACACAGATTGTGGGGTTGGAGAGAAAAGGAGGTGTTCAATCTTTAAGGGCCTCTTTGGATGCATGTAAGTTCTTTTAAGTTGTAATGTGAAAGTCGCTTTTAGGTAATGATGTTTGAATATAATTTGTAAGTCACTTATAAGTATTCACTCCCCAAGTGTAGGGTTGTGATGTAGTAATAAACTCGGTAAGGTTGAGGTCGAATTCCAAGGGACTGGAACTTGTACGTAATCTGAAACTAAGTAAAATTAGAATTATACTGAGATGAAATCTAAATCAAATGGAATTTAAGAAATAATGGTGAAAGTATTAATCTACAATTAAGAGAATTCAGGGAAAGGAAACTAGGGATTCAGAGGATCCACTTATAGAGATCAGAGAGATATTATGCCTACATCAAAAACTCAACTGGACTTAGAGTCTCATCTTCATCCAGTTGAAGAGTGTAACCATGGAAATCAAATTGAACTTACTCTGATCTAATTTTTAAGAAATGAAAGGTATATGAATTAGAATGGATTCCATCACCAAACCATGACTAGGAGACAAAGTAAACAATAGAATTAAACTAATTACCAACCAATCACAATGTATGAAGGTTAGGAAGGGTACCGTCATCCGACCATGCCTAGGAGACGATGGTGAACAACAGGGCTTCCTGACTTCATAAACATAAAAGGAAAAAGAAATACTCAAAGCCATCACAGATCTAATATTGTAATTTCAGTCACAACAAACCATTAAAAAAAAACTAAAAGTATTCATTTAATTAAACGAAATCAAATATCAATTTAGTATAAACAAAATGCATAAAATAGAGTCTCTCATCACGTTACAGGCTTCATCTCTTAGCCCTAGCTAAGAGGTTTAGCCTAGAAACATAATTAGGTTACACCTTAAAAGAAAGGAAAAATAAAACATAAAAATAAAAAAAAATCACTCCCTCTCTCTTGGCCTTCACGGCTGCTCCACGCTCTAGCTCCTCCATTTTTTGATCCTCCTGCCTCTCTCTCTCTCTCTCTCTCTCTCTCTCTCTCTCTCTCTCTCTCTCTCTCTCTCTCTCTCTCCTTTATAAGAGCATGGGGTCGGTGGAAGCTTGCATGCGTAGCAATTAAGCATCCGGAAACAAAACCTTTATGCGGAGCCTGCGTAAATCTCTTACGCTGATGTACTGGTGGGATCCACTCCTTCCAGTGTTGATGAAATCCACTCCGTCCACTGTATTCACCTTGAAAAACCATATGGGAATCACTATTTTCAGATCAACTTCGGTGTGGCCTACGGATGTTTTCGTTGAACTGTCAATCTGACGTTTGAACGGCTGAGATCCCATATTCTTTAATTCTTCAAATTCCGTCAACTAGGCCTTAGTAAGCTGGGCCGTGGGAACCTAATGGACAGTCCGAATCCAACCTTTGATTCCTGATGGTGGCCCACAACATTTTTTCTCAAGCTCTGTTGCGAAACAGAGTTTCTGTTTTCACTCTGTGATGGTCAGTGGGCCCCAGATTGACAGTGATGGAGAATCTACACCGACCATTAGATTACCAACGAAAAATTGTCCAGAGATGGCTGGCTTTGGATCGATTTTAAGTGTGGCCCAAAGATTTTTTTTACTGTCATCCGTCCTGTGTTGTACAACAGTCTACGTGCGTACACGTGCATTGGCTAAAAGAACACCTAGGCGTGGGTCACGCCTACCCCAGAGATGCAATGGATGGTTCAGATCTGCTAAAGGGTTGATGTGTGGGGCCCACTATGTAAAAATATCCTCCATGCATAAAGACGCTGGATGCTTTTAAAAAAAACGTCGGTCAACCCTTTTATTTGACCGGACTCTCCGTCCGGTGCACATCTTGTACACGTGTACCTTGTGTACATGCAATGTACATGTGGGGTCCATAATGATGTATCTTGGGAATTCGTTCCATTCATCCACTTCCCCGTCTAATTTGGATGGTTGAGTCCAAAATTGAGGCATATCCAGAGATCAGGTGGGCCCCAAAATCAACGGTTTATGGGTTGATCTATCCGTTGGGCCACTTCTAGAGGGATCCAATAGCTGAAAATTAATGTGTACGGTTAATTTGTGGTCCCTTCTCCATATATGAAGTTTCGAGCTGAATGGATGCTGGGAACCCCGTGATCTTGCATTTTGGACCAATTTTGGGCCACTTGAGCTTCAGTTTTTTTATTTTCGCAGATCTCTGGCATGTAAATTCATCGATCTTGGTCTCATAGAGTCTGTCCCTTGCTCTGGTGAATTTTAATAGTTAAATCTCAGCGTTTAGAACCTTATTTCGATCCAAGCTCGTGAATACACTCTGCATCACAAACATGATTAAATCGGACCATTAAACAGTATCATGCTCATAAATCCAGGCAATAACTGGGTCTGATATACAATATTTGACCCTCAACACAACTCCCAACTAGCATTTTCCTAGTCCCGAGCAAAGTATGCGAAAAATAAGTAGAGAATTACAGGGCAATTTCTATGAAACCGAGTGATATTTTGAAAAATGATTTAAATACGAGAAATTTAGGATTCATGAATATTGGGAAGTACTTTCTCTTGGAATCAAGCACATGGTAAATTTCATAATCAAGTCAAAGTATTAGTCCATCAATTAGAACAATTCTAAACATTGAGTTTCATGGGTGTATAGTGTAATCTCGACTTATCATCATTAAGAGATCTAATCATCAATTTCATGATATCATTGGTAATCAATAAAAGAATTCATGATCACCAAACTTGCCTCATAGATCATCTTTTCATTCTTCCAGCTTTTGATTTTTCCATTAAAAGGAATACCAAGAAGGGGAATCAAATCCTCACCTATAGGGAGCAAACCTATGGTAAAGACTGTACACCCAATCCTTTTCACATATCATTTATACGGAATCAAATCCTCACCTATAGGGAGAAAACCTATTGGTGAAGATTATTCGCTTAACCATTTCTAAAGGTATCTGTTTATTATTATTATTATTATTTTCAATTGATCATGATGACAAATTATTTTCAAGCTAGTTTCTTACATACTTAGTGATTACCAAGTTAACACTTCGATATCAAACTGAAACCTTAATGTGAAAGCTAGATGTGACATGTGAAATCATGACTCAATTAATGTTTAAAACTTCTAATTCTGGATTAACAATTTAAACTTAATTGTGAAATTTAACAGATACTGAATCTAAGAGTCATAAATTACCAACATCACGTATCTTGAAATTCTAAGTACCCTAGATGACTGTCAAAATCACTTCGAATTCACAAGAAATGTCAGAAATTTCCACAATTTTTGCTCAAGACCAAGAAAACACCGATTAGATTTCCTAATCTCCCACCCCCAACCAAAAATCTACATTGTCCTCAATGTAAAAGATATATGAGCGTGCAATGCACATGGGATAACGAAAGTAAATAAGAAGTGATGAGGAGATAGTACTTGAATAACGAATCGAGAGAGAAACTTTTCAAGAGATAGCAGTATAAAAGCCGGTCAGCACGAGAGTGAAGACATGAAAGCAAACTATCCTAAAACAATGTAAGAAGCAAACTAACCTAATGACATAAAATCATCTAACCTAGAACAACATAAACCAAACTACCCTAGTCTTATGAAAGCAGGAAAAAATTACTTTATCATGCTACAAGGTTCCTCTTCTGGCCAGTATCTTGATGAGTTTCTCATTAAGTTCCTCAATAGGATCATCCAAAAGACCTTTTTGTAATAAGCTCGGATGCCCTGGAGCCTGACTTTTCAGAGAGACTTATGTACCTCATTAAAAAAAATTTGTTGATTCGCCTAAGGTATCCAAAGTATATATGATTCACCTGTGTCAGAAAAAGTTTCAAAGTTAGTATCCCATGGTGAATCAGAGACTACAAGTAGATCAAATTGAGAAAAATTTTCAGGAAGTGGTGTATTCTCAACACATTCCGAAGTAGCAAACTTCAGTTCAATTTTCAGCTCCTCCTCCCCTAATAGCAAACATTCAGGATCTGTGGAAGAAGAGGTTTCAGAGTAAGGGTTCTCTCGGTCAGTGATGACTACCGAGACGTTGTCTTGCAAGGCATTCACAATGTCTCTTATCATGAGATCATTTGAATCTACAAAGTGTGTCAAGCAATCATCCAAGGAGTTGAAAAATTCAGTTGAGCGTGACTTATGTTCTTCATTAGAGCTCGTGATGATCTGCCCAAGGAATCCATCGTCTTTAAAGGTAAACGAAGGTGTGCTCTCTTGCTCCAGCCCTACACAGACAGATT
Source organism: Magnolia kwangsiensis (assembly GCA_037074715.1). Taxonomy (NCBI): domain Eukaryota; kingdom Viridiplantae; phylum Streptophyta; class Magnoliopsida; order Magnoliales; family Magnoliaceae; genus Magnolia; species Magnolia kwangsiensis. The sequence goes on from CM073571.1 coordinate 15,224,768, forward strand.
GAGGGTCAGTCTACGAAGCGTTGATGTGCGGATTCTATTCATTAAGACTACTCAGAAGAGGCATTGAATCGTCAACATTCAATAGTTCAGATAATGGCATCAGCTGGGTGGTTTTAAATTCTAGAGTTATATCGAGTAACTCGTCCATCTCCCGAATCATATCATCATTCAATTCAGGGGAGTGGTTCAAACATATCTCACAAGAGATAGAAGGGTCGGTTGTAAGGAGCTCATCCACTTTTAGATCAGACATGTCAGGTGAGTGGAGTAGCTCATTATGACTGTTCTCTTCGTGTACTTCTTGATCATTGACCTGATCCAAACTTGAGATTAATTCCAGGGGAACTGTGGCTGCACATTCAGGATCATAATCCTAATACTCATCATATTCTAGTTCAATGCAGTGCACATTTGGTATGGGCTCACTTTCCTCACTTTCTACACCTAAAATGGGTTGAGGTTCGCATAAACTAACCTCTTCTTCATCATTGGAATGTAGTGTGTCCTGTGAGTGAAGTGTGTCATCATTATTATATTTGAAAGACACTCATATCTCTTCCTTATTCTTTTAAACAGTTATCAAGATTGACTCTTTGGAAAATTGAACTACATGCTCATTAATGTAATTCAACTCTTTATTCCAAATTTCAGAGTTTTTCAAAAGTGAGTGAGGATCACTTTCCTCACATTGTATTTCTAGATTGGGTTATGGCTGAGACGAATTAGCCTCCATTAGCCTATTAAGGCGTGCTTCTACTAATTTCCTCATGTCAGTAATATAGTCTGTGTAACTTAGAGATAACTCCTCTTGGATCGTTTCTGGTGGATATTCAAAAGTGACTGATCCACGAGGGTTATTACCATGATGTTTTATTGACTCAACTTCGAAATATTTCTATTTCCACTGATCAAAATCATACAGGTCATCTGTCAGGAGTTGATACGTGTCATCATTCCAATAATCACGTACTGTTTTCTTAACGCGTGGAATGCAATTATTCTCCCACAGATAATCACCGAGAGACTTCTTAATCGGTGGAGCATCATATTCCGATTGGTTTTCGAAGGTATTATCAGAAAATTTTTGAGGCATAAACTGTTTTCCATAAGCTATCTCAACATACGGATGTGTCCATTCATTCAGATACATGGTGAAACCTTAACTCTGAATCTAATCCTAAAGAAAATAAACGAAAAATTCCGATAGCAGTACAGAAAGTAAGAGGAGAAGTTAGAAGGATGTTTCCAGATTGGAGCTCCTACGTTAAAATTCTGCAAAAGGAAATAAAGGAAATTAGTTTCTAAAGACAGAAGAAATCCTAAAATTAGAAAGTTTCTAAAAAGAGAAAGTTACTTAAAGGAAGAGTTTAAATCTAAAGTTAGAAAATAGAAAATTTCTAAAAAAAGAGAGCCTAGAATTAGAAAATTTCTAAAATAAAATAAAATAAATAAATAAACAAAACTCTAATTCTAAAAATAGAAAAAATAGAGAATTTAGAAAGGGATTACCAAATTAGAAGCTTATGTCAGGATCCTATAAAATAGGAAAACAGGTTAGTTTCTAAAAATAAAATAGGAAAACAGGTTAGTTTTTAAAAATAAAATAGAAAAAAAATTTTAACCTAAAGTTAGTAAAATCCTAATCTTAACCTAATTCTAAAATTAATTAATCTCAGAAAATGTAACCGTCAGTCCCTGGCGACAACGCCAAAAACTTGTTCACTCCCCAAGTGCAGGGTTGTGATGTAGTAATAAACTCGGTAAGACCGAGGTCGAATCCCAAGGGACTGGAACTTGTACGTAATCTAAAACTAAGTAAAATTAGAATTATACTAAGATGAAATCTAAATCAAATGGAATTTAAGGAACAATGGTGAAAGTATTAATCTACAATTAAGAGAATTCAGGGAAAGGAAATTAGGGATTCAGAGGATCCACTTATAGAGATCAGAGAGATATTATGCCTGCATCAAAAACTCAACTGGACTTAGAGTCTCATCTTCATCCAGTTGAAGAGTGTAACCATGGAAATCAAACTGAACTTACTCTTATCTAGTTTTTAAGAAATGAAAGGTATATGAATTAGAATGGATTCCATCACCAAACCATAACTAGGAAACAAAGTAAACAACAGAATTAAACTAATTACCAACCAATCACAATGTATGAAGGTTAGGAAGGGTACTGTCATCCGACCATGCCTAGGAGACAATGGTGAACAACAGGGCTTCCTGACGTCATAAAAATAAAAGGAAAAAGAAATACTCAAAACCATCGCAGATCTATTGTAATTTCAGTCACAACAAACCATTAAAAAAATTAAAAGTATTCCCTTAATTAAACGAATTCAAATATCAGTTTAGTATAAACAAAAGACATAAAATAAAGTCTCCCATCACGCTATAGGCTTCACCTCTTAGCCCTAGCTAAGAGGTTTAACCTAGCAACATGATTAGGCTACACCTTAAAAGAAAGAAAAAATAAAAAAATTACTCCCCGTCTCTCCCTCTCTCTTGGCCTTCATGGATGCTCCACGCTCTAGCTCCTCCATTTTCCAATCCTCCTACCTCTCTCTCTCTCTTTCCCTTTTATAAGAGCATGGGGTCGGTGGAAGCTTGCATGCGTAGCAATTACGCATCCGGAAACAAAACCTTTATGCAGAGCCTACGTAAATCTCTTACGCTGATGTACTGGTGGGATCCACTCCTTCCAGTGTTGATGAAATCCACTCCGTCCACTGCATTCACCTCGAAAAATCATATGGGAATCACTGTTTTTGGATCAACTTCGGTATGGCCCACGGATGTTTTTGTTGCACCATCAATTCGACGTTTGAACGGCTGAGATCCCATATTCTTTAATTCTTCAAATTTCGTCAGCTAGGCCTTGGTAAGCTGGCCGTGGGAACCTAATGGACGGTCCGGATCCGACCTTTGATTCCTGATGGTGGCCCACAACATTTTTTCGCAAGCTCTGTTACGAAACAGAGTTTCCGTTTTCGCTCTGTGATGGTTAGTGGGCCCCAGATTGACAGTGATGGAGAATCCACGCCGACCATTAGATTACCAACGAAAAACCGTCCAGAGATGGCTGGCTTTGGATCGATTTTAAGTGTGGCCCATTGAATTTTTTTCACTATCGTCTGTCCTGTGTTGTACAACAGTCCAGTGCGTACACATGCATGTGGCCGAAAGAACACCTAGGTGTGGGTCACGCCTACCCAAGAGATGCAATGGATGGTTCAGATCTGCTAAAGGGTTGATGTGTGGGGCCCACTACACAAAAATAGCCTCCATGCATAAAGACGCTGGATGGTTTAAAAAAACTGTCGGTCAGCCCTTTTATTTGACCAGACTCTCCGTCCGGTGCACATCTTGTGCACGTATACCCTGTGTACATGCAATGTACATGTGGGGTCCATAATGATGTATCTTTGGAATCCGTTCCATTCATCCACTTTCCTATCTAATTTGGATGGTTGAGTCCAAAATTGATGCATATCCAGAGATCAGGTGGGCCCCAAAATCGATGGTTTATGGGACGATCTATCCGTTGGGCCACTTATAGAGGGATCAAATGGCTGAAAATTGATGTGTACGGTTAATTTATAGTCCCTTCACCATGTATGAAGTTTCGAGCTAAACGGATGGTGGAAACCCTGTGATCTTACATTTTGGACCAATTTTGGGCCACTTGAGCTTCAGTTTCTCAATTTTTGTGAATCTCTGGCATGTAAATTCATTGATCTTGGTCTCATGGAGTCCGTCCCTTGCTCTGGTGAATTTTAATAGTTAAATCTCAACTTTTAGCATCTTATTTCGATCCAAGCTCATGAATACACTCTGCATCACAAACATGATTAAATCGGGCCATTAAACAGCATCATGCTTGTAAATCCAGGCAATAATTGGGTCTGATATGCAATATTTGACCCTCAACAATAGGTAAGTTAGTTTTTGTGTTTAGATAATTTATAAATTAATTACAAATAAAAAAATTGTACATTCATACCAAGCAGAGCTAGAAATAGAGAATCATTCTAAAATCTGATTGACACATAAAAAAGCTTGGCATGAAGCATGCCATTTTGTAGAGCTCATCTAAATGAATATTTGAACCAATTCTTAGGTTAAACCAAGAATTAGGTAGCCCATAAAAGTGGGCCCATGGTTTCGAAATACATATAATGTATGTTAAGTTGGATGAGTCACAATCAAGTGGGGTAAGGCCATTATTAAGTGAATGCCAACTATGGTTCCATTTAAAATAAAAAATAAAAAAATGCATGTTGTATTTTGGGCCTCCCCCTTGCCCTTTAAAAGCATTAGATTTGTACCAAGCCACCCCTTGTAATAGAGGGATATATTTATAAGAAATAAAATCTTGAAATAAAATCCTCATAGTCAACTAATACAATTTACAAGAAAAAACACAAGTAGATAATATGCATTCCTCTTAAAGGTTGAGTGGTGAATTACGACTACCATTGCCTACATAAAAATAATTACAAGAATGATGAATAAAATAAGGGACTAATATCAATGTTCCAATGGATATGCTCAATAGAAAAAATAGAGTAGATGGTATATAATCCTCTTACAAGTGATCGATGAACTATGACATCCATGGCGTATATAAAATAATTGCAAGAAACATGAATAAACAGAGAGATAGGGAGACAAATCACTGTTTTGAACTAATCAAACACTTCAGTAATAGCCTTACTTTTTGCTTCATAATTATAATGTAAATAAATGCGATTGGACGAATCATGATTGAAAAGCAATTGCATATTGTATAACAATTAAAAAAATATAATGCATGACAAACAAATAAGTTGAAACATTTGTGATTGATAATTAAGGTGTAATGATGGACTAGATATTATACTATCAGCTGTGGGCACCACAATGGTGGGTAAGGAAAATGTTCAACCAGTAGTCCAAAGTCAACAGGAGAAAGGTCTGGTCTTTGATCACTGACTAGGATCTATTCACTGTTATAAATTCCAGGATATGGCTCATCATTGTAGGGCCATGAATGTAAACAAGTGCATTACTGTATGAATTTAAATAAACATAAACCATGGGCTACAAGTTTTGGATCAAGCTAACATTTGTGTTTTCCCTTCACCTAGATTTGTGTCCTTATCAACAGATTGGATGGAAAATAAACATTATGGTGGGCCCTAGGAAGTTTTTAATGGTGGGGATTCAATCACCATTGTTTCCTATAGTGTGGCCCACCTGAGATTTGGATCTGCTTCATGTTCGGGCCTAAGCCCTAAAAGGAGTTGGAAAAAACTAATGAATAGCATGGATATCCAAACATACAAAGGAGTGGGCTTCACTATCACAACCTCACTGAATTGGGGCCAATTCAAATGCAGAAAAAAAAAATAAAAAAAGAAGAGAGAGAGAGAGAGAGAGAGAGAGAGAGAGAGAGAGAGAGAGAGAGAGAGAGAGGGAACAAAACCCTACTGCCCAGTCGACTGCAAATAGGGAGAGGCACACATCACAGATTGTAGGGAGGGAGAGAGGGAGAGGGAAAGGGAGAGGCACACATCACCCATTGTAGGGAGGGAGGGAGGGAGAGAGAGAGAGAGAGAGAGAGAGAGAGAGAGAGAGAGAGAGAGAGAAGAGAGAGAGAGAGAGAGAGAGCGGGTAGTCTAATGGTGGTTGTTAGTGTGTTTCCCCCTCTTCCCCTCTTTTGAAAAATGTGTTTCCCCCTCTTCCCCTCTTTTGAAAAATTAGACTGTTGGGCCTGTAAGTCACTTACAGGGAAGTGACTTCTCACCCCCACCCCTTGGAAGTTTCTTGACAGTTTTGTTTGTAAGTGACTTACAGGTGAATTTCTTCCCCCCAAACTGCACCCATAAGCAACTTCCCTGTAAGTCACTTCCAACTAACCTAACTTATAGGCATCCAAACAGGCCTAAGGGGATGGAGGCGGATCCATGAACAACCTTTAATGGGAGGAAGAAGACCAACAAGGATCATAACTTTAGCCATGGATGCTCGGTAACAACTCTTAGGTCAATTAAGGATCAATTTGGAACTTTAGGAGTAAGGAGAAGGTAAGCGAATTGATAGAGAAATTCATAAACCTAGGTAAAATAGAAGAATTGATAAAGGAATAGCGATGATAGATATCATACTAAGAAACAAAAGAATTCTATACAAGTACAACTCCTATTTGAATAAAGTGTGCGTGTGTGTGTGTGTGTGTGTGTGTGTAAATCGATCTTTGTTGTATAATAGAACAAATACTAATACCTTAATGGAGTTGGTTAAAATCAAAATTGTTTATCAAAGTGCTTCTCCAATTGCTCAAGACATTTCTTTTCAACCGAGGAACAAAATAAAATCATTTCATTCCGTATTTAGTCAAATATTGAAGGATATTAAATTAGTAATGCCAAAAGGGGTGGAGGGGATCTATATTTATTGTTAAGGGCGATTAGAGGGTGCAAAAATAGTTAGAACCAAATGCGGAAAGTATGGAAAATCATTTCACAATGTATTTAACTAGAAAATCAATTATGCTCCTATGAAAGTATCCACTCGTTATGAAATCTTAGGTGTCAAAGTGCAAATCTCATATAGTATAAATAATAATAATAATAAAAGGGACATGCTACATCTGACATGTATGAAACATAGAAAATATTTTAAAGGTAGATGTAATAAGGGTCATGAACCAGACAGTACATGTAACGCCCTGAAAATCGAGGGTTATGTAGAAACCCAACTCCGGAGTTCCAGACCATCACTTATGCAACAAATATGCTTATAATTAAATGTTGTCTGAGTTATTGTATTAACATGAGTGAGATTTTACCAAACAGCAATTCATACTCCATATCCAGTGATAAAATGCAAGCGGAAGACTAAAAGATATATATATCACTGTATGTAAAACAAAACAATCTCGAACTGTCTCCAAAGTATGAATATAACTCTAAGTCACAAATACATATAATAAACCAAAATCAAAGGTCACATGATAGTATAACTAGTAAAATCCTGCTGATCTAGGCCACCTATGCGAAGCCGTCAGAAAACTGCATGTACGAGAACTCGTCCTGGTCCTCGTAGTAATTCGGCTCCAGCTCCTGAATCGTCTCGCTATCTGCATCTAAAACAGAGTCTAGTAGGTGTTGCAAACACCGTCAGGTAACGTGGGAGTGAGTGATCAACTCAGTGAAATCATAGTGCAAAGATTAGCATGTTATCAAATCAATCACACGATAATAGTAAAGCAAATAATCAGACATTCCTAGATACTGTTATTAATGCAAGTATGAGATGCAGTAATGATGCATGCCCTCACCGACATACTCCCTCATGCGACTCCATCTTACCTCCACGGCATGCTTCCTTCCCTCAGTGCTCCATATCTTCCAGGCACATGCAATGCGATATGGATATGATTACCGAGTTGTTATTATTCCTTTCAAACAGCAGGATTGGAAAACTAAGGTACTTTCCTTATATCAATCCCAACACAGATCCTCTCTAGGGTCGTCACTCCTAGTAGTCTCATACAATGATATATTTTTAGGTCGCTGCAAGGGCTGTCAGGGCTGTTACTCTCACTCGTTGCACCGCTTCCCCATCACCTTATCAATACAGGCCTAGTTACACTCTTGTCGCTACGGAAGGGTCGTCGCCTCACGTAGACTGAGAATACACTCGAGGTCACTACAAAAGGCTCGTCACCAATCAGAGTAGGCCGACAGCTCGAATGTATTGTCCCATACCACCGCAATCAGCTCACGAGTTTAAAGTGCTCACTTGTCACTACGGGGAGGTTTGTGGCCCCAGCATAGGCCGACAGCTCGACCACGGTGTCCCATACCACAATGCCCGGCTCATGAGTCTTAATGGATCAAGGTACCATGGTTATCAGAATTTTCACTGGTAAATTCAGTACCCTAGGTTCAAGCAGTTATAACCAATACAAGGTGAACATACAATGGTCAGTCGAGTTGCTTGACGAGCTCGACTAGTACGAGCGCACCAAAAGCTGAACAACATGAAGTACATAAAACACCTCGTGTGGCCTAACCACTGCCGTCAACCAAAGCACGACTCGGGTTCGTCGACGCGTCCTTCGTGGCGAATAGAATGCAACCACGATTTCGAATCAGTTACCGACTGCCTGGACTAAGATATAGCCCCAAGCACTTGTAATCTAAATCAATGATTATATGAGAGTGACAGAAATGAAGAACAAATAATCCAAGCATGTTAACAACATATTATAACATACAACATAAGCAAATCAACCAAACACAAGTATTTCATATATATAAGGAAATCAATTCAATACAACAACATGGAGGAAATCATGCACATCATCATATTAGTTGAGAATCCAATCTCCAAACTAATCTACAACACCATTCACTCAATACTTACTAATACATACTCTTATACAAACACTTAGTCTACACACATTTGTCTACAAAGCATATGTCGACCCAACGTATGCTTTAGGGCGAATCTCTTCGCCAAACAGATCATACATGCCTAACTTGTATAATAACACGACAAATACTCATGGCAATCATATCGGCAAATATACGGACGTATACAGTATTTTCTACAAATACCTAAAATACCATAAATCTCATATTCTCCGTACGTAATCGAAATGAAAAACAGACAGCATGTTCTACATGTCAAACAGCATCTTTGTCGATAATCTACAATCAAACGACATTAAAAGCTTTGAAAATAGGTAGCCTAAGCATTTAAAATCCTCACCTTACGCCGTAGAAGCGTAACGAATCGAATACAAACTCTACGCTTCGTCAACGTCGATATGACGACATATATCACAAGATAAGTCAGCTACTTCGCTACTTGTATCGATAGAATTCCTAAAACAGGCTAAGATTAGGGTTTTCTTACCTAGAATGAAGTCAGAATCACCGGAAGAGTGATTAGAACACGATGGCTAAGCACGTGTAATAGCAAGATCAAGTGACAGGAACCTTTCCTCACAACTCTCACACAATCTCTCTCTTTTCTCTCTTCCCTTTCCTAGGGTTTCTTGCAAATTCGTATGAGAGAGATGTGAGAGGGTTTAAGGTCCTTAAATAGGTTAGAAACTCACATATTTAGACTCTAAACCAAGGTATACTTAGGTTATAACCAAATCAGTTCTTTTTTTATCCAAAAGAGCATTTCTGGAGGTCATCTGACTGAATGCGGTCGGACTTAAGCTCATGGATGCTGGATCCTGATCACATTAAGTTTGTACTTTTCAGTTCGATCGAATTTTCAGATCGCACGTGGCGGACCAGTTTCAGTTCAGCGGTCACTGAGACTCGATCGAGGATTCCAAGTACACTGACCTGAGTGGAAAATGTTCCCTGATCCGAGGATGTATTTGGGTCAGATTCCAACGGTCTGAATGCTTATACTTAACCCGCAAGCGACGCGTGCCAGATTTATTTAAATCACATTTAATTTTTAAAGAATTCTACTTTCTCTCACACTCCTTGCTCCAGGCTCAATGAAAAAGCCTCAAGACATCAGTTGGGCTTGATTTTCGAAACGATTATCAAGTCCAACCAAGCGGTCATAATGGTATGGGATTGTAGATATCGGACTTTCGACGCGCGGTCTAGATCCAATATAAAGTTTCAAAGGGCTCCTGAGAACAAATGAGTTTAGAGTTTGATCCTAGGTTTCAGGATGTTATAGCGTTAACTATTCCACAAGTTTTGGGTCTTGCAGAACGTATTTAAAGCGATCAGTGCTAATTTCACAGCTAATCTAACATAGCGTTAGTTATCTTACGCTTAATTTTTAAAGGAATTAATCCTAAGTGATTTCTGCCTGAGGTGGTACTCGGGTCTTGGTACGGGATTTTTCCGAGACGTTATAATCTACTCCCCTTAAATAATAAATTTTATCCTCAAAATTTGTACCTTTTCGTACTCCTCGAGAAGCTGTGTGTAGTTCTTTCTGATTTTAGCTTGTCTCCCATGTAGCCTCCTCTTCAATGTGATGCATCCACAACACCTTCACAAGGGGGATGACCTTGCTACGCAATACCTGCTCCTTCCTATCTAATATACACGTCGATCGCAGTATATAGGTAACATCCTCACCTAACTACACCTGCTCCCATCTAATGATATGGGAAGGATCAGGAACGTATTTCTTCAGCATAAAAATATGAAATACGTTGTGTACGCTTGCGAGAGGCGTAGGCAAAGCCAGACGATATGCCACTGCACCCACACGGTTAAGAATCTAGAACAAACCAATAAATCGCGGTGCTAACTTTCCCTTCTTTCCGAACTGAAGAAATCCCTTCATATGGAAAACTCTCAAAAATACATGATCTCCAACCGCGAACTCTAGCGGGCGCCGTCTCGTATCGGTATAACTCTTCTGTCTGCTCTGTGCTGTAAGAAGTCGGCGTCTGATGATGTCAATCTTCTCCGAGGTCGCCTGCACTATCTCTGGGCCAATCAATCTGCGCTCACCGACCTCTGTCCAGCAATGCGGTGCTCGGCATGGACGCCCATACAAGGCCTCATAAGGTGTCATACCGATACTGGCCTAAAAACTGTTGTTGTACACGAACTCCGCATATGGAAGACAATCTCCCAACTTTCTTTGAAATCCAACATGCAAGCCAGCAGCATGTCCTCTAGAATTTGGTTCACCCGCTCTGTCTGTCCGTCCGTCTGTGGGTGGAAAGCGGTACTGAACTTCAACTTCACACCCATAGCTTCCTGGATGTGAGTCCAGAAAATAGAAGTGAAGCGCGTGTCTCTGTCCGACACGATCTCTAAGGGAACTCCATGCAAACGCACTATCTCCCTGATGTATAGTCTAGCCAACTCGTCTGCAGAGTTCGTAACTCTGATCGGTAGGAAGTGCGCCGACTTCGTCAAATGGTCGACGATCACCCAAATAGAATCATGTCCCTTCCTCATCTTCGGCAGTCCCGAAATGAAATCCATAAAAATAAAGTCCCACTTCCACTTAGCTATAGGCATAGGCTGAAGGAGACCAGGAGGTCGGCGATGTTCTGCCTTCACCTGCTGGCAAGTGAGACAACGGGATACGAAATCTGCGATGTGGGTCTTCATGTCATCCCACCAATAGGTCCTCCTCACATCACGATACATCTTTATGCTGCCCGGATGCATGAAAAGTCTAGAACTGTGCGTAGCTTAAAGAATCTCTCGTCTCAAGTCAGGGACATCTGGGACGCATAGGCGGCCACGATAACGTAAGCCCCCATCCGTTCCAACTCGCCACTCGGCGTCTGCATCATCACTGGCCTGCTCTCGAAGATCAATCAGACGCTCGTCGTCCCTCTGCACCGCGATGACCCTGTCATCGATAAGAGGTCGCACCTGAACATGTGCGATAAACTCAAATGGCTACTCCACAGTGAGTTTCAGCTCAAAGTCTCACAAAAACTCGACCATGTCCCACTCAGCTACCATCAATGGAGCCACAAACTCTATCGCCTTCTTGAGGCTCAATGCGTCAGCCACAAGGTTTGTCTTGCCCGGATGGTAGGAAACTTCGAACTTAAAGTCCTTCAAAGTCTCCATCCATCGGTGCTGCCTCATATTCAGGTCCCGCTGCGTGAATATGTACTCGAGGCTCTTGTGGTCGTAAAAGAGCTCGAACTCCTCTCCTTAGAGGTAATGTCTCCAGAGCTTCAATGTGAAAATGACTTCTCCTCGTGCTTCCTTAATTATCTCGAGGCATATGAAATCACCCTGTCCTTCTGCATAAGGACACAACCCAGACCAACGCTAGATGCGTCGGTGTATATCGTGTACTTAACCCCTTGTTCTGGCAATACTAGCACAGGCCTTGCTCTGGCAATACTAGCACAGGGGAGGACGCCAGCCTATCCTTCAGCTCCTGAAAAGCTGCCTCCGTCTTCTCGTTACAGGCGAACTTCAGATCCTTCAGTGTCAATTGAGTCAAGGGTCTGGCTATCTAGGAGAAGTCCCGAATGAATCGTCGATAGTAGCCAGCAAGTTTCAGGAAACTCCTCACCTCAGTAACCGAACCAGGCTGCTTCCAGTCCTGCACCGCGGCTACCTTTGCAAGGTCCACCGACATCCCATCCTTAGACATCACATGTCCCAGGAACTTGACTTTCTCCTTACAGAAGTCGCACTTCTTATACTGTGCGAACAATTGGTGCTGTCTCAGAGTATCCAGGACTGATCGAAAGTTCTCCTCATGCTCCTCCCGACTCCTGGAGTATACTAAGATATCGTCTATAAACACGATGATGAATCGATAGAGGAACGACCGAAATACCTTGTTCATCAGATCCATGAACACGGCTGATGCGTTCGTAAGACCGAACAACATCACGAGGAACTCATAATAGCCAAAGCTAGTCCTGAAAGCAGTCTTTTGCACGTCCTCATCCCTTACGCGCAGCTGGTGATACCCTGACTGCAGATCAATCTTCGAGAAGTACTGCGCTCCTCTCAGTTGATCAAACAGGTCATCAATCCTGGGCAAATGGTATTTATTCTTCAGCGTAATCTGATTCAACCTGCGATAATCAATACATAATCGTAGTGAACCATCCTTCTTTGTCACAAATAGCACCGGTGCTCCCCAAGGATACACACTCGGCCGTATGAAGCTAGTCTCCAATAGATTATCGATCTGTTTCCTCAACTCCTCCATCTCACATGGGGCCAAGTGATACGTCTGCAGTGAGATGGGCGTCGAACCGGGTACCAAGTCGATAGAAAAATCGATCTCACGCTGAGGTGGCAACCTAGGAATCTTCCTGAACAGATCCTCATAATCACGGACTACTGACATGCTCTCAAGTGTCGGGGCATCAACATCCCTCAATAAGGAAGCGTAACAAAATACTCGAAAGGGGAGATTAACCTGCACTGGAAATGTAAAGGACGTGCCCTCCGGCTCGTAGACTGTCACTATACGGGCCTCGCAATCAATCTCGGCCCTCCCTGCAGTCAGCCAATCCATGCCAAGAATGACGTCGAGATAATAGAGAGGGGTCGACGACAAGGTCAATAGTCATCGTCCTGTTCCCTAGATCCAGTAAACAACCCTCGCACATCATAGTGGCATCAGAAAAGGTCCCGTGTGCTGTAAAAACTCGCACCCCATCCATCCGAGTAGTCGGTAGCCCAAGGCGCTTGACTACTGAATGCGATATCAATGAGATAGTGGATCCTGTATCCACCAATAGGAATATAGGAGTACCTCCAATGTGGGTTGTGACCTCAAAGGCCAAGGGTGGGGCAGTCTCTGTCCCGGATGCCTCTGCTGTCAATGCATGTACCCGAGCCTGCTGTGGACTGTTCGACCGCGGTACCATGGGCCGTTGAGGCGACCGAAACTGAGGTACGGGAGATTTGAAAGAAGGATGCGCAGGAGTCGACCGTAACGGTGGAGCGGATAATGCTTGTGGGCGAGGACGATCGATCTTCTGCGGTGGTGAAAACCCGCTATCTCTCATCCGAGAAAAACAACTCTCTGCAGTGTGACCCAGTCTCCCTCATTAATTACAGGTCACACCTGGGTGCCTCATCGAAAGTACTGGTGTTGTAGTCCTAGGAGGAGAGTCGATGCGAGGCCTCTTGCCAAGGAATGGCCTGCCCTGAGTATCTGGTCTTGGCCTAGCAACCATAGGGCCACGAGAACGTGTCAAGTGATCTACATCCTGCTCTGCCCGTATAGACATGTGTATCATCTCGGCATAAGAGGGTATGCTGACACAATACTTCTTCGACCGAATATCAGGTCGCAAATCCTCAGAGAAACGTCGTATCCGCATCTGCTCATCCGCTAGTATCATAGGGACATATCTGCCCAAATCTGTAAATCGATGCTCGTACTCCATAACTGACATGCCTCCCTGTCTAAGGCGTAAAAACTCATTCTCCCTCTCGTGTCGGTAGGTCTGCGGATAGTATTTCTCATGGAAACGGAACTCGAATGCTGCCCAAGTCCATATGTAGCCAACTGCAACCGTCCGCAACATGCTATCCCACCAAAAACTGGCCTCTCTCTCGAACATGAAAGTGGCCAACTCAACCTGCTCAGACTTCAAACAGTGCAACATCCTCAACATCTTCGAGATGCGATCGAGCTAGTACTCGGCCTCCTCGGGTCTGTGAGAACCAGAAAAAGTAGGAGGCCGCAAGCGCTGGAATCTCTCAAGTAGGCCTCGGGTATCAGCAGCATTCCCCGTAGGGTAGGCAGATGGTGCAGGATGAGCCATACCCTCATCCTGAGTCGAAGTCCCAGCATCCTCAGCTGGATGCACAGATGGTGCAGGTGGAGTCGCACTCCCACCCTAGGCTAAGGCCCCTGCGATAGTAGTCAAAAGCTACTGGTGCATCATAGTCATCAACTGCTCAAACCTATCAGGAGGTGGAGCAGGCTGAGGCACATACTGCGTCGAGGAAGACGCACAGTACTGCTCTCGAACTGGCGGTGTGAAAGGTGGTGATCCGACTACAGGACCTGTAGAAGGCTGAGACTCAGGTTCAGTCTCACGAATCAGGCCCACAGCAGGGTCCATATGATCATCACTCTGGGGAGGGACCCGATCCATCGGCTCACTCAGCGTAAGACGTGCCGTGCTCCGTGTCACCTTAGGTGGCATTCCCTATATTCAAAATAGGGTGTAACCCAGTCAGTTTCAGTAATAGCACAAACACACCACACAATCATTCACATAACAAGCTGAAGAAACTCCATGTATTTCATTTAATCAAAATTTATCACAATACAAGAGATATATCCTTACTTGCATCATGACAAGAAACACATGAAAAACTAAGTTAGCCAAAGCTATAACTGCAACATAAACCAACTACTAATCCTTCTCAGGCTCACACACAGAAAATACAAAATAACCTATATATGACCAACAAACATCTGCAATCTAATCACTCGTCCGAGTCCGGCGATGGAAGAGGGGCACCCTTATCCTACAGACAACACAGGATGGCTTTCAAGGTGCGAGTCACCTTGCCAAACTTCCGCTTCATGATGGCCTTGGTACCCTCAAGCTCTTGTTTTATCTCGGCCCGGAGTTCTTGGACTTCCCGTCGCAAAGCAACCTGACTCTCCTCAAGTCGGGCTATGTGAGCATCCCTAGTAGCCCGAGTCGCAGGAGAAGGACTCTCATTAGTATCCTGAGCCTCCTCTTCTTCTTCTTCCTGGCCTTCTTCCTCTATTTCTGCCCCACCTTCTTCTTCACTTTCATCCTCTTCACTGTCATATTCACCCTCGCTGTCATCATCAAGCTGAGCCTCGCGCTGCCGAGGCCCTTCTTCATTTGGTTCATAGTAGCCTCGTTGATGTAATGAACCGGCACAGGCAACTCCGGCCCAAGTCTGTAAGCAAACTCAAGCGTAATCTTGCATATGAGCCGGCCAAAGGGAAGTGACTTAGACGTTCTTCTCGATTTCGCTACGAGGATGATCTGTCGCAGCACAAACGTGGGCATGCACACGTTCTCTTCCTCGCCCACCTGATACAAGAAATCTACCATGAGACGCGTGCATTCACTACGATTGCTCTACCTGGGATAAACATTAAACGTGCAGATGTGGTGAAGCAGACGAAAATCATCCGACATGTAGGTCGCTAAAAGGCTCTTATTACGCTGCCACTCAACAAACCACCACATAGAAACCTGGTGCGGTGATCTCGCTCATGAACACTCTTCAGGTTCTTAGCACTTAGATGTACCTCGCCAAGAGACACGTTCAGAAGTCGAGCTATCAACCGAACATCGATCGTGGCTTCCCGATCTCTATCAAAGGAAATCCTGAACTGCAGTGGCTCCAGCATAGGGTTCCGAATATGAGCATAAAAGGCACGAATAGTGCTCACATTAGCACGAGACTGGCCTTCAAAGAGCGGACCCCACTGTGCAGCTTCGATGCGCTCAAACAACAGAAATTTACTAAAGAGTCGCCCATCCACCTGAGCTTCAAAAAGAACCTTGCGATCCGTATACGCACCATGGGCCAAGTCTGCCAACAGTGCTCTCCCTATAGGAGCATGGGGATCCAAATCCCGCTTTGTGTGTAGCTCTCGAGCGGCACTTGGCCTAGCGGCCACACTTGAACTAGCGGTGCCACCTCTCGGCCTTCTTGAACGTGAGGGGCGACTAGGCCCAGCTTCATCAGCGGCACTCTTCCTCTTTCCCATGAGAGAGATGACTATGGAAAGGGAAAAAAAGGCTAAAATAGCCTCTATAAAGGCCATGGAAAAGTGATGAAGGGGAGAGAAAGGGCTGACCTAATGGGCTGCCACGAATCTAGGTCTAATAGAGGAGGGAAACAGGCCCCAAAAGGCTAGGATTGTAAAGAAAAAAGGATGAAATGGGTTGGGTTAGAAGCTCACACGATTTGAGCTTCAAATGGAGGATGTAAGAGCTTAACGTGAGAGAATGGAGAGAGAGGAGAATGTGTACCACTGCAAACAATGAAGGAGCATGGATTGAGGTAGAAAACAGCGATGAGAGTGGTTAGAAACGAGATTTGAGAGGAAAAACAGTAAATAGGAGAGAAAGGGAGAGCTTTGAGGTGTGTTTTGTGAAGGATGTAGGTGTTTTTGAATGAACTAAGGGGAAAACCCTGTATGAAGGGACCCCATTTAACCCCAAAGGTGATCGGCCCGGGCGGCCCGACCCGACCAGCCCGCTGACAGTCTATGGCGTTCGGCGATGCCTCGCCATTTGGACGAGGTCCTCCTGCCCTAAGGGCCCCAAATACATGTGGGTCCCACCTTGGATCATCCTGGATTAGCGTGGGTAAGCCCACGACTCCGTTTTGAACCATTTCGGGTTGTTTCGGGTACTAACTGTTGCACATTCACATTTAGTGATGTTTAACAGCTGGGATAGGGTCAACAAGGGTCTAAGCTCGTCCACACACGAACTAGAAGTGGTCTGGGGTCGTTTCATGCGACCATGGATGCACATGGACTCGATTAAAATGATCGATTTGAGTGAACTTCGCCAATTGGCAAAACTAGGTCCTATGAGTGTTTTTATATTTTTCTCGCACCCACATAAGTTAAAGGGCGATAGCGTACGTCGCGTGACCATAACCCAGGTCCGGTTTAATCCAAATCATGCTCTGATACCAACTTATAACGCCATGAAAATTGGGAGTTGTATAGAAACCCAACTCCCGAGTTCCAGACCATCACTTATGCAACAAATACGCTTATAATTAAATGTTGTCTGAGTTAGTGCATTAACATGAGTGGGATTTTACCAAACTGCAATTCATACTCCAGATCCAGTGATAAAACGCAAGCGGAAGACTGAAAGATAGATATATATATATATATATATATATATATATATATATATATATATATATATATATATATATATATATATATATATCACTGTATGTAAAACAAAACAATCTCGAGCTGTCTTCAAAGTATGAATATAACTCTGAGTCACAAATACATATAACAAACCAAAATCAAATGTCACATAATAGTCCAACTAGTAAAATCCCTCTGATCCAAGCCACCTATGTGAAGCCGTCAGAAAACTGCATGTACGAGAACTCGTCCTGGTCCTCGTAGTAATCCGGCTCCAGCTCCTGAATCACCTTGCTATCTGCATGTAAGACAGAGTCTGGTAGGTGTTGCAAACACCGTCCCGTAACGTGGGAGTGAGTGATCAACTCAGTGAAATCATAGAGCAAAAATTAGCATGTTATCAAATCAATCACGCGATAATAGTAAAACAAACAATCAGACATTCCTAAATACTGTTATTAATGCAAGTATGAGATGCAGTAATGATGCATGCCCTCACTGACATACTCCCTCATGAGACACCATCTTACGTCCACGGCATGCTTTCTTCCCTCAGTGCTCCACATCTTCCAGGCACATGCAGTGCGATATGGATATGATTACCGAGTTGTTATTGGTCCTTTTAAACGGCAGGATTGGGAAACTAAGGTACTTCCCTTATATCAATCCCAACACAGATCCTGTCTAGGATCGTCAGTCCTAGTAGTCTCATACGATGATATATTTCTAGGTCGCTGCAAGGGCTGTCAGGGCTGTTGCTCGCACTCTTTGCACTGCTCCCCCATCACCTTATCAATACAGGCCTAGTTGTACTCTTGTCGCTACGGAAGGGTTGTCGCATCACATAGACTCAGAATACGCTCGAGGTTACTACGAAGGGCTCGTCACCAATCAGAGTAGGCCGATAGCTCGAATGTAATGTCTCATACCACCACAATCGGCTCACGAGTCTAAGGTGCTCACTGGTCACTACGGAGAGATTTGTGGCCCCAGTGTAGGCCGACAGCTCGACCACGGTGTCCCATACCACCATGCCCGACTCATGAGTCTTCATGGATCAAGGTACCATGGTTATCAGGGTTTTCACTGGTAAGTTCAGTATCCTAGGTTCAAGCAGTTATGACCAATACAAGGTGAACATACAATGGTCAGTCGGGTTGCTTGATGAGCTTGACTAGTACGAGCGCATCTCAAGCTGAACGACGTGAAGTGCATAAAACACCTCGTGTGGCCTAACCACTGCCGTCAACCAAAGCATGACTCGAGTTCGTCGACGCGTCCTTCGTGGTGAATAGAATCCAACCACGATTTTGAATCTGTTACCGACTGCCTGGACTAGGATATAGCCCCAAGCACTTGTAATCTAAATCAATGATTATATGAGAGTGACAGAAATGAAGAAAAAATAATCCAAGCATGTTAACAACATGTTATAACATACAACATAAGCAAATCAACCAAACACAAGCATTTCATATATATAAGGAAATCAATTCAATACAACAACATGGAGGAAATCATGCACATCATCATATTAGTTGAGAATCCAATCTCCAAACTAATCTACAACACCATTCACTCAATACTTACTAATACATACTCTTATACAAACACTTAGTCTACACACATTTGTCTACAAAGCATATGTCGACCCAACGTATGCTTTAGGACGAATCTCTTCGCCAAACAGATCATACATGCCTAACTTGTATAATAACACGACAAATACTCATGGCAATCATATCGGCAAATATACGGACGTATACAGTATTTCCTACAAATACCTAAAATACCATAAATCTCATATTCTCCATACGTAATCGAAATAGAAAACAGATAGCATGTTCTACATGTTAAACAACATCTTTGTCAATAATCTACAATCAAACGACATTGAAAACTTTGAAAACAGGTAACCTAAGCATCTAAAATCCTCACCTTACGCCGTAGAGGCGTAACGAATCGAATACAAACTCTACGTTTCGTCAACGTCGATATGACTACCTATATCACAAGATAAGTCAGCTACTTCGCTACTTGTATCGATAGAATTCCTAAAACAGGCTAAGGTTAGGATTTTCTTACCTAGAATGAAGTCAGAATCACCGGAAGAGTGATTAGAACACGATAGCTAAGCACGTGTAATAGCAAGATCGAGTGACAGGAACCTTTCCTCACAACTCTCACACAATCTCTCTCTTTTGTCTTTTCCCTTTCCTAGGGTTTCTTGCAAATTCGTATGAGAGGGATGTGAGAGGGTTTAAGGTCCTTAAATAGGTTAGAAACTCACATATTTAGACTCTAAACCAAGGTGTACTTGGGTTATAACCAAATCAGTTCTTTTTCGATCCAAAAGAGCATTTCTGGAGGTCATCTGACTGAATGCGGTCGGACTTAAGCTCATGGATGCTGGATCCTAATCACATTAAGTTTTCAGTTCGATCGGGTTTTCAGATCGCACGTGGCGGACCAGTTTCAGTTCAGCGGTCACTGAGACTCGATCGAGGATTCTAAGTACACTAACCTGAGTGGGAAATGTTCCCTGATCCGATGGTGTATTTGGGTCAGATTCCAATGGTCTGAATGCTTATACTTAACCCGCAAGCGACGCATGCCAGATTTATTTAAATCACATTTAATTTTTAAAGAACTCTACTCTCTCTCACACTCCTTGCTCCAGGCTCAATGAAAAAGCCTAAAGACATCAGTTGGGCTTGATTTTCGAAACGATTGTTAAGTCTAACCAAGCGGTCATAATGGTCTGAGATTGTAGATATCGTACTTTCGACGCGCGGTTTAGATCTAATATAACGTTTCAAAGGGCTCGTGAGAACAAACGGGTATAAAGTTTGATCCTAGGTTTCAGGATGTTATAGCGTTAACAATTCCACAAGTTTTGGGTCTTGCAGAACGTATTTAAAGCGATCAATGCTAATTTCACAGCTAATCTAACATAGCGCTAGTTATCTTACGCTTAATTTCTAAAGGAATTAATCCTAAGTGATTTCTGTCTGAGGTGGTACTCGGGTCTTGGTACGAAATTTTCTCGAGACGTTACAGTACACAACTTGACCAAAAGTTGTAGAGCTAGGCATCTTTATCGAGCCATTGAAGCAGAGTGTTAGGCTAAAATTGGATAATTCCATTATGCTATGAAATGAACTTTCTAATGATTCCAATATAACTCCAATACGACCTTTGATGAGGGAATTATGAGTGTTTTCATGTGACGACGCGATATCAACAAAATTCGTGATTAAGGACTTTGACCCTACTTTTGAAAGGTCAAATTGTCTCTAAGTGCGATAATTCTATTATGAATTGAAAGATAATTGAATTATCTCTTTAATGAGTAAATTTTTTTTCCTATACAATATATAATGAGAGAGTTATAGGCATTTTTATTAAATTATAAGTTGTCAAAAAAATCACCCCTCTCCTCTTGCCAACCTGCGATTGTCATTTCTAACTAAATGCTAAACCTCACCCACATAAGAACCAGGGCCCCCAACGTTGATTTGCCTACAAACAATTAATAAGAGCAAGTAGAAGGGGGGAGAAATTTTAGGGAACGACAAAGCAACACAACTCTGACAAATTGGAGAAAGAACATTAAAGGGTTAGAGCAACTACATAACTAGTTTTACCTAAATCATATAACCATACATGCACTTTAAAAAAATGAAAATAGAATTCTCTCTTATGAAGCCCTGTACAGCAACATTAACCGCGGAAGCTTAGGCTTGACCCACCTCCTCCCTAAAGGAGCCGTATGAGGCGGAAGCTCCACGTATGATTTGAAGCCGAGCCTTTCTAGCTATGGGGCCTATGGGCCAATATAATGATTGGTTTAGTAGATCGGCTGGCCTACTATGGGCACCTGTAGGGATGTGCACGAGACTACAGTCCACAAACTGTAGCATGGGACTCACCCTTGGGGATTGAGAATAAACTTTTGTTGTTACCAAGTAGGTCCTTAGCCTCATATTCTATTCTTAAACCCAAATGCTTGTACTTGGTCAAGTCAAGTCCCATTTACAACTAAATGAGTTAGGTCAAGTCAAGAAAGAAAAATAAATTCTTTAATGTTTAACGAGTTTTGCACTATTATTACAAATACAAAACTCAAATAAATGAGGGAAGCTGCCAGCTTGTACAAAACTTTTACCACAACAACAGAATATTTCAAGCTAATGTTAGAAATGTTTTCTGAAGATATAATCCTTGATAGAGAAGAATTACATAACAAGATTAGTGCAAATAACTCCAATTAGTTGGTGTAAGGCCTAAACGGTGATGATGATGATGATGAGGTCAGGTTAGGTCGCGCTACATAAATGGTTGGGCGAAAGGATAATGAACGGTGGGTTGGGTTCTGGTTGGAATTCTTAGCCTGTTTAGGACTTGTTTGGAACACAAGATTATGGTGTTGAATTGCATTAGGTTGAAATAATGCCATTATTCCATAATGATTATATGTTAGGAAATAACATGCTATTTTGATCAAATTCTTCCCTTGGAAAAACACTCTATTAAGTGAAATTTGCATTTGGTTACCTTAGAGTTATAATCAATGGCCAATTTTCATGACTAATGCCGTAGCCTATATGCAAATGCAACTCGAGTGTATCATGTAAAAGGTGCGTATGAATGGACTGGGTGGATAAAATGCATGCATCAACATGGGCTCACAGGTATAATAGTTTTCAGAATCCATGAGAAATCTTGCCATATCACTTGGTAGGACCGGATGATATGATAATAGGATTAATCAAGGACATAGTTTGGCTAGCGATGCTCCCAGCAGTCAGATATTGCTTCGCGCTCTATGTGCCCATCATGATGTAAATGTTATACCATCTATATATTTGTAGAGATCATTTTGGAGCTTGATCCCAAAAATGAGGCAAATTTAGAAGAAAGCAGTGGGAATGGAACACCCACCATTAAAAACTTCTTTAGGTCCACTGTAATGTTTATTTGATATCCAACCTGTTGATTAATTAAGTCATTCGGCCCTGAATGAAAGGAACAACAAATAAGTTTGATCCAAAACTTTTCTAGCCATAAAAAGACCTGTAAACATTGATGTTCGGCATAGATAAAACACATATATCATGGTGGGGCATAGATATCATGGTGGTAAGCCACAGAGAACTGACCAGTAGCCGAAATCAATCTGCAATCAGCAGCAGATACTGCATGACTTGTAGTGAATTTTGAAATCCACTATATCAGTGAACCCCACATTGATGCATGTGTTTTACCCACGCAATTCATCTACATATATCCTTTACATGTGACATTTGATTACAATTTTATTGTCCATCAAATACAAGTTTAGCTTAATACAATAATTTTCTCTTACAGTAAGAAAGAACGTAGGTTTAACTTAATACAACATTTTTTTTCAAAAGAAGAATTTAATCCCAAACATAAATATTGGACTGCCAAAATACCATATTATCTCATGACATATCCTTATTTTGCAATAATAGTGTTAATTCAACTCCTTACTGTTTAATCTCGATAACCAATTTGCCTGATCCAATCCTTCCAATCTTTTTTCCTTGGACGGAAGTTAAATCGTACCAAATCCCACGTTCCATGCTGCCTAATCCCACGCTCCAGACAGGCCCCCGACCCATTTCCTGCGCTAGATCCAACACGTGTGACGTTAGCACGTGTGCCGCTACTATTCCCCACTTATTCCTTCCCTTCGCCGCACGAATCACCTCCCCCATCTGTGAAGAAGGGCATAAGAAGAAGAAAAGAAACCAGTTGGAGTTACAAAGATTGAAACCGGAAGAATGGATATCGGAGGTAAGATATGGAGTCTGTTAGGAAAAAGGGACAATCTCATCCATATATTCTTAGCAGGATCCTTCCTGGCCCTCAGCATAAGATCCGTAAGCCAGCAGAACGACATCCAGGCCCTCCAATCTGAGAAAGAAGCCCTCCAAACCACCAACAAAGCCATGAAGAAAGCCATGTGGGATTGGAAGCAGCAACTCTTCCGCGAGGCCACCGAAGATGCTGCTCCCCCAGTCCCTCTCTCCAGGCTCAAAGCCATCTACGGCGACATCCCAACCGTTCATCATCAGCACCACCAACAACAAGGTATGGTGCTAAATCATCTTACATGCGACTGCAAATCGTCATATTTCGATTCAGTTGAACAATTATATCAGTTGGACTTGAATATCTCTGGCATCAGACTGTGATCTTGAAATTGCGGCCTATGTCAAAAATTTTCCGAACTAGGAATCCAATTGCTTAGGTGAATGTGAAGTTCCATCATTCTTAAGGGCCTTCTCCTCGCCCTTTTAGTGCCTTCAAAGTGTTATAACTCACGTCTTCTAACCCATGCAGTTCTTGGTCTCCGTCTCCTCACCCTTTTACTTGTAGGTTCTCTCAAATTCATCTTTCAAAAAAAAAAAAAAAAAAAAGGTAGGTTCTCTCAAATTCATTCACTTCCAATTCTATCCGTCCTCGTCTCTTGCCACTCGTCCATCTCAACATCCTTAGTTCAGCTACACTTGTCCTATGAACATTGTTCCTTAACTGCCCAGCAGTCTTATATCTATTGTATATAAGTTCCCATCAGTTCAAGTGATCCACCACGATCACATAAAAACTCCAGAGTCACATCCCCATTTCTTCCACCCAGCTTGAATTCTATGGGCAATGTCGTCTTGCTTTTTCTGGGCAGAGTAAGTCAAAATTGCATTCGAGTCTAATCAAGGTTCAACATTTATTTTGAATGCTATCATTGTATGATTCCGTTGTGATACGTTCCCAATACAGTAAAAATGACTTCTGATGGCATCGACGGTGGTTTGTTATTGAAACCATTAGGATTGTTTTGGGGCAGAGCATTATGAACATATCAATGATTCAAACTGATGGAATTGATACTATTTACTACTATGACAGATGTTTTGTGTGGTATCACTGAATGAATTTATCATGGCACACTCTGGATATGGTACTATGTGTATTTCAAGCCTTGGAGGTAACACAATGCAAAGATTTTTTGCAGTGGGTGAAGGCCACACAATGATTATGTAGGGTTTGTTGGGTGAGACTTCATAAAAGAAGAAAAGAGCTAGTAGTTCCAGCTCTTTTCGATGTATTCTGTCAGCTATCTAGTCTCCAGTTGCATCTATATCTCCCAAGTCGAGCATTCATAACAGAAGACTATCGCAGTAAGATTCTAAACATTCAGTCCCCTTTCTAGAGATTCCAAAGTAATGGGTTGCATTTCAGTTAAAAGCTTGCTTCGGTTTGCCAATGTGTCACGCCTCTTTAAATATTGTGTTGTGTGGTCATACTATAACTTGTTTGGAATCCCATAATTCAATTTTCATAGATCGAATCTACCCTTGTTCCCAAAGATTCTAAATTCTTACCAAGGTCATCGTAGAACATGGATCTTAAGCTGGGGATGCTCATATTAGTCAGGATATTAGTGGCTGTTTGGATGAAGGAAAACTAAAACGTGGTCATCGAAAGCAAACAAGGATTCATGTGGAAATGGAAATTGTAGATTCCAACAGTAGTTTTGTTGTCTATTTTAGAGTGTGAATTTTCAGGGAACCTTGGAAAAGGAAACCAAAACAAGAAGGTACGGTGGATGACTTGCTTTTTCAGCCTTTGAAATATAGAACCTTTTTTTTTTTTTTTTTCTGGAAGACATCAGTTTTCACAAACTTTGAGTAATACCTTTCAAAGGGACAAACTTTGCTTAACATTTTTCTCAAATAGGAAAAAATAGGATTCCTTGGAAAGCGAATTCTTTTTCTAAGTATTCAATTCTCCCAAGCATCCCCTTAGGTCTTGAATGATTGTTTATTGGGATGGAATTGGAGACTCATTAAAATTTGGCTGGATTGGCTATTTAGAGCCTAGCGGGGGTGGCAATTGGCTAGGCTTGGGCTGGATCGGAGTTGGCCAAAGCCCGGTCCTAATCCCTTAAGCCTTCGCCTTAATGGGCTGAAACACCTTGTCCCTGGCCCTAACTGGCCGGGCTGGGCCCAATGCTAGCTCTATAAGGAAATGAATTAAGTGATTAAAGGTTTTTAAGAGGCCCAATTTCAGAATTCTTTTTTGGGATGTCCTCCATCGACGATAAATCCTAAATATAAACAGTTTGGATCCTAGATCCAATGATTATATTTATGCTACACATGTACGCTGACAGGGAACCATGAACAAGTATTTTTAAGCATTATAATGGTGGCACACTTCATGATTGGTTTGGGCCAATAGGCCAGGTAGGGTCATTCATGATTAGCCCTAGTCCAGCCTGGCCCTGGCATTAGGCCTAGATTTTAGGCCTGAGGAAGTGACGTGTTTGGATAGAGTCTCTCTCTCTCTCCCCCTCCCTCCCTCCCTCCCTCCCTCCCTCTCGTTTTTGAGTTGATGACCTAATTTCATGACTTAAAGTGACATGTTTTAGTACATTGTTCACCAAGTGCGAGAGAAATTCCATCATTCTTAAACACTTTACTCTGGTCACCTAGTAAATTGGAAGATTTACCATGCATTGGAAAGATTTTTGTATTTGGGTCTCCCCCTTTGCATTGGAAAGTTGGCCAAGCATCTTTGAGAAAAAGTGGCGGAAAGATTTGAGAGGAAATTAGCGGTTTGGCAAGGGTAGTATTTGTCTTTCGACGGCGAGATTACCCTTATTAAAGCAACTCTATCCAATCTTTCCATCTATTTCATGACCTTTTTCAGATGTCCAAGGACGGTTCTTGCTCACCTTGAAAAGCTTAGGGAAGAAAAAGTTTCGCCTTTTGGAGTGGGATGAAGTGTGCAAACCCTACAATGAAGGGGGTGCTAATATTCGCTCCTTAGCAATGATGAATGAGGCCCTTTGGGAAAATGGTGGTGACGTTTTGGTTCAGAAAGGGGGAGGTCTTTGAAGAGAGGTGGTTGCTACTTGCTAGCAAATATGGATGTACGTATGGAGAATGGTGGACAAAGGAATCCTCTGCTTATACAGCTTCGTCCGTTTGGAAAGGTATTCTCAGCATGAAGCATAAGTTCTTAGAAGATGCAACTTTCTCTTTGGGGAGTAGGAAGTGGGTTTGATTATGAGAAGATGTGTGGTGGGGAAACGTACCTTTTCAGGTTCTCTTCCCTACTATAGCTAGTCTTGCCCCAAACTGAAACATTATGATCGATAGATGTTTTTGAGCTTTGTGGTGAGATGGTTGTTTGGTGTCCTCCTTGCTGCCACTTCCTGCCGGATGACGGGGTAGAAGAGTATACTGCTATTTTAGATTGGCTACATCCTTGTAGGCCATCAGTTGGCTAAGATGATGGTATGATTTAGACTAAAGACAAGTCAGGATGCTTCGCGGTTAGATCGTTCTATTTCACGCTTCAACAAACAAGAGGAGAGTTTTGGGAAGACTTCTCATGTTTGGCACTATCTTTTGGTTGGCTTGTGGGAAGAAATAGAATTCTGACCATTGACAATCTTCAAAAGCACTCCGTGATCATCCCAAATATTTGTCTTCTCTGTATGTCCAACGCAGAATCGGTTAACCATCTTGTCGCTCATTGCGCTTTTGCTAGCCCTGCATGGGTTTCTCTTCTTGCCAAATTCAATTTGGCTTGGTCAGTGCCCCTAGATATCGGCGATCTTCTTTTAGTTTGGCACGAGGTGACCCTCCACAAGAGGCCGTGTGCGGTTTGGAGACTTTTGTCTCCTTGCCAGTTTCTTGGCAATGTGGCATGAGGTGAATGGAAGATGCTTCCATAACACCTCCCAAAGCGTGGAGTTGGTTGCTAATTTTGTGTGGGATATTGTAGTGGAATGGGCAGTGGTAAAGGATTGGATGGGAAATATGTAATTTCTTTTTGCTGTGTTGTTGTTTTGTTTTTGCTTTTGCTTTTGTTATTGTTGTTCTTGCCTTGGCGCTATCTTAGCGCTTTTCAATGAAAGTTCCAGTTATCTTTTCCAAAAAAAAAATGGAAGATTTGAGTTCAGTTGCCATCTTCAGTTTGTATATTGCACTTTGTTAAAGGCAAGAGTAACTATTTGCATCAAAATGCCACATCCATCTTGGGGAGCTTTCAATCCATTCACCAAAATACATAATCATTGTATATGATATGGACTTTTGGTTGAAAATATTAAATCATTAAGCGATGCTTTGTTTATTGACTTGTTGAACTTGCGACTATGCCGCTCTAAGGTTTCTGTTTGACTTGCGTATCCATATAGTGCGGGTGCCAATGTATTAGGTTGGACATGGATTTTGTGCTTCGATAGCTGTCTGATGCACCCACTGGTGTACTTCTCTCGCAAGGAAGCAACCTCTTTTCTTTTCTTTTTTTTTTTAGCCTAACTGATCTTCATGGAGATCTTCTCTAAGCATACGTAAGCGTGTTCTTTTCTTCTTCTTTTTTTCACCTGTATATTCGACCACCTGTTGTGCCCCTACATGCATCCTGACTTTGGGTCTTGCCAACTCTTTGTTGCTGTGTTGGATTTTTTAAATTATTCCATGCCTTTTCTTTCCTTTTTCTCTCTCTCTCTTTTTTTTTCTTTTTTTTTGGTTCTTGTTTGAGAAGGATGGATTTTATTAAAGCATTATAATAATAAAAACTGCAATGATGAAGGATTTGGAAGAGGCAAACAAATTCTGGGTGGATCCTCTCTCATCACTCCATCTTTGGCAAGAGAGTCATTGATCTCATTCACTTAAGAACATGGGAGAAAGAAACAGTCAATTTTGATGCGAGATTAGAATCCTGGAAAATAGGCATTCCTTTATCAGAAATTTTCTTCCAGATGCACATCACATCTTTATCAGAACTTAATAGGTAGCTAGGGCCTAGGAGAATCTCACCTATGCAAACACATACAGCTATTTAGATAATGACAAAGTATGGTTTTGCAGCAAACTGCAAGTAGCAGGTTAGTGCTGTAGAAATCTCTATAAGCTGATGGATCAGGAATCATATTGCAATATGATAAAACACATACAGGTTCTATTATTGATTGATGGATATTAGAGACAGAGATATGCCAAAGTCACTTCTGCAAGGAGAAGTTGAAGATGCGATTTGTGGCATATGCCAGTAAGGAACGGTGCGCTAGATCCAGGCCACTCATAAAGTGGCTCCCACCCGAACATGCCCAAATAAAATAAAAGAAAAAAGAAAAAAGGGAAAACAAAAGAAAAAAAGAAAGGGAACTCAACTAATCAGGTGGGCCTCTGTTTGAGAAAATTCGATGGATAGAAATAAAGATGACCAAAAGTCAATATGCAACATACAACTGTAGCTGACCTGACATGTGGACAGGCCTGATTTTTGGGCAAGGGCAGGTTGACAGAAGGACCCACCTGACAAGCTGCCAAGGTCTTGCACACATTTGTCATGTGGGCACATTTTGCTTTGAATCACCTCTTCCATCTTCCCTTGTACTACTCGCTATAGTGTTTCTGTTAGTGAAGACAATCCAAGAACATTTTCTCTTACAGTCTTTCCCATCCACGTGTCCATTTAGCCAGAATATGCATCACATTACCCATTTAGATTTACATTATATGAGGCCGAGTTCTCTATTTGTTCCAAACAGGGAACTTACCTTTTAAGAACTTAGTTTATATAGATGGGGCCCATGGTTGGTCTATACAAGCCATTGATTTGGCAGCCCCTCATGCAAGGTGTTTCGTAACGGTAATGGTGGCCGTAACGGCCACCACCGTTACCTTTACGATACTGGGCATAACGGCTGTTACAGCCCCATAACGGCTATTATGGTCTCTCTTTTTTATTTTTTTATTTATTGAAAAAACTCCCGAAAAACTTGTATTTGCCCCATAATGTTGATTAAAAAGTATGAAAAATATGTATGTCTTGTAATAGACCATTACAGGGCTATTATGGCCTTTATAGGAGATGTAACGTGCTGTTAACGGCAATTACAGGTTATTTTTTTCACAACGGCTGTTACAACCCTGTAATGTGTAATGGTTGCCACCGTTACCTTTACATAACAGCCTTTACAGCACACCATGCCCTCGTGTGTGGACCATTCCAAAAATCTCCGAAATTGGAAGATCCTAGCCACTGAATCTTTGTTCTTTCCTCCGTTAAATGTGCTTTGTTCTTGCTTATCTTTTTTGCCAACAAAGGGAAGATTAGAGTTGACCAATTGAGGGGATATTCTGGGAATGGTTCCAGCCATGATGGGGGCTGTCAGATCAATGGCCCAACACCTACAAACTTCCTATCAGGAAAGTTCTCTGTTCAGAACTGTTGACATGGAGTTGTCACTTCCTAAAATGAGGCCAAACGCATTAAATGGAGCCCTAGTGCCTATATAGTTCGACTCTAGATGCCTAGCACCTAAATCTCCCCTCTGAGCCTATCCTGCAGAGGATTCCTTCAAATAGGCCTCTACGCCAAGTGCAGAGCACCTAGAGCTAGTCTGCCAAGGCATAGGTGCCAACGCCAGGTGCTTAGCTTCTTTTTTGGCAGGCACCAATTTGCCTGGCTAAATCGCATGGAATTTAGCTTCTCTCGTCCAATGAGATGTTGCATGTGTCCATAATTGTGTAACAACCTTTTGGAGGGAAATCAAGACCTCCGAGGAATACAAATACTTCCTAGTGCATAATTTGCTTGCGATTCTTCAACTTTGAGACTTCAGACATTGAGGCTAATTCAGGCAAGCCTTACTGGCTTGAAAAGTCCCGCTTCCACTTAGAAGGCTTCGCGCTAGGTGCTAGATTCTCAAAAGACAAAGCTCGCCCTTGGACACGGACCTATTGCAACATCCGTACCAAACACACAATATCACCCCTTCAGCATTATTCAAACACAATAGGCGCCATGACATAAGACCAATTTCTCCTATTCATCTTGACTCACTGCACTAGGCTTGGACGTTTAATTGCCAAAGCTGAGGACCCTATCACCAGATGTTAGGCATTAACATGTAGTATGTAATTCTCTTCATCATTTCTGGCACATGAGACCCCAGACAATACCATTGCTAGTATCCCGATGCCTTGCTAGTTTTATGAAATGCCTAACGCCAAATGTCATCACTAGTACCGCAGCCAGATCAATGATTTGAACACTCTTAAAGACGAAGGGCTATAGATTAAGATTTATGCATCATTTGCATTTACTATGTACCATGTAACAAATGAGTTTTCTCTGGTTTTTATCTTTTGATCAAGAAATTTTTTTTTTCTTTTCCAGGAATGTAATTAAAGGCATATGTCAGACCACAGCTTGGAATATATAGGATTCGTGTAGCCGATGCTAATTAGTTGAGATGAGTCTTTTTTTTTTTTTTTGAAAGAAGTTGAGATGAGTCTTAGATGATGATGATGACTATGTATAGATAATTATTGCTTCTTGCATTATAGATAGCTACGTCTCCTTGCATGCTGCATTCCCCAACTTCCTTCTTTGTTGGTGTAGCAGGAGAGACTGCAACCGTGGATTCAACATCAAAATCGAAATTCATAGTTTGAAGTCGTTTGCACACATTTTTGAAGACCATTTTGTTTGTTTGAGACAAGCCAAGGAAGATGGCTCTCTATGTTAGCATGTTTGCCAGAAACAGGAACAAGTGAAGGTGACTGCAAGATCATTGGGAAGCACTGCGCCTAGGCAAGTTTTTCATAGGTTTGGGGTAGCTTGAGTTGATTTTTGTAATTGCAGGATAAAACATTTTCCCAATTAGGAAAGTATGCGGTGAAAAATACCTTCTTTCCCTCTTATTGTCAGTGACTGACTCCAATCCTTGATTATTGGCCCAGCCATAGTTTGTTTGCTGAATTGAGAACTTTTGAGAAATACCAATGGATGGGTTGAAAGAAACATTCACATGCGAATATGGAGAAGAGGCCTCCCCTGGGATGGTTAGGATCGGCCAATTAGCATGGTTGTATTCTTGACCTTCCACATGGGACCCCCCCAGGTGATTGGTCTGATCATGTTCATGTTTGCCAAGTGTTGTGATTAGAGCGAGTTATCACTAAGGAGAGAGAAAAAAGAAAATGTTTAGCACAGGTGCAGTTGTATAAGGTACAATTGTTTTAACATAAAGTTTGCGGCCATATCAATTGTCAGGTTTTTATGGTGCATTTGGATGCCTAGTTGATTTGAATGCAACAAATCAATTTGATAAAGCTGAAGAAATGCCTAAGTGGATTCATAGTAGGAAACAAACTCCCTAGTTGTCATGCTCGGTTGCATTATGTATCATACATCACCAACAGCTGTTCTGTGTGTTACTACAAAAGCTGTGGGCCCCACCATCCATCAAATTTTCCAGAGCATTTAGGAATTGAGCTAAAAAATGTGGCAGGTATGAATCATAGGTGGACCACACTGCTGGAAACAGTGGTGATTGAACACCCACCGTTAAAAACTTCCTAGGGCTCACTTTAATGTTTATTTGCCATCCTACCTGGAAAAGATAAATCAGCTTGATCCAAAACTTTAGTAATCCCTAAGAAATTTTAAAGTTGGGCGTTCAATCAGGATTGTTTCCTATACTGTTGTCCACCTGAGATTTGGATCTGCTTCAACTTTTGGGCCACCTGCGATTTGGATCTGCTTCAACTTTTGGGCCACCTGAGATTTGGATCTACTTCATCTTTTGGGCTTGTACCAGGGGCTCGTACCATAACATGAGCTGGCAAAATGGATGGAGGGTGCAGATAAAACACATACATCATGGTGGGGTCCACACAGCTTTCTCAGTATAACCCTTACTGATGCTGTGTGCTCCACTACGCAATACCAGTCCCTCAATTTGGACCAAAATGATAGGAATAATGGAGCAGCACTGGCGCAGGCGATTGTCTACCAAACATGTATGTTTGTGTAAAGGTTCCTTCACCATTTATACCTGTATGTGTGTGATCGTCTACCAAACATTTCCCTGGACCTATCTGGCTCGTAGGACCAACAACACCCTGGTCCACCAACAACACCCTGGACCAGGCTTGAATTTAATATTTAGATATGCAATACCGGCTCAGGTCTGACAAATGAATAGGCCAGACCCAGGCCAAAAAATAACACCTCCCCCATCGACGGCCAGCCTGTTCCTAAGTTTGGGCCCTGTTTGGTTCCTTGATTTCTAAGCATGCAGGGTCCAGATGGAATTTCAGGCCTCAAAATTATATGGCCCAAGCTCATGCTGAAGCTTCTTCCCATTGATTACCCAGTTGTGAACCTGCTCCATAAATGGTCCTGTCCAGCTGATGTCCATAACACTAGCTCAGTTGGGATTGCCTAGGTAAGGCACATTTGAAGGCAGCACCAAACCTGATGGGATTTTAGATAGAAACCTCCGGAGCTTTTATATTGAAATTCAATGAGCTTTTATTACACCAGATGCACGGGTCGGGTCAGATCGAAGTGCGGGTCCAATCTTCCAATGAATCTGGGCTACATTTTCATGTGCGCTTTCTTCTTCCAACAGTTCCTGTACGCCAGCCCAAGTTTGCAAAGATAGAGATGGATCAGATATCAAATTAAAGATAATCCAAGGCATCTCGCAGTTGATGTCCCTGGAACAGTTCAGTTTAAATGTGTCGGAGAGAACCCTCTAAATTCAGATTGCTGCATGGCCCACTATATGATCATAGAGGATATCCTTCTCTTTTCAGTGCCAGCCTCCACTATTTTCCTTCCAATGGTTCTGATTAGCTCTCTACAAGAGGGGCTTCACCTCCACAGAATCAATCAAGAATTTCAGGAAGAGTAGAAATTCCATGATCCTTCATTTGGCCACTGCTCGTTCCCATTTTGCCTTTTCCTGCCTAAGGCATTAGATTTTATTACACGGCCTCTGTTATCTCCATGCCAGACTCAATGTCAAGACACCATCTTTTCAACAAAACAAAAATGCTTATGCAGTTAAGATCAAACTCCTACGATGATTAATTGAAATGAAATGGCAACTAAATATTGCTAGGGATAGAATAAGTCCTTTCAACATACATAATTCAAAATTTTTATTTGAGAAGGTGCCGCCTTACCACTTCATAACTACACATCGCACCCAAAGTCCCACCATTAATTTCAACTACAGCTCTTGCCACAAGCCATGATGAGGCACAGACCAGAAGCTTGGGATTAGAGCTGCATCATTGCTTCACATAAATCTTATAAAATTCAAACATCTTCCTGTGTACTCGCCACTTCAACCTGTAGTAACCAAACTCCTCGTCATAACAAGGAAGGTGCTCAAGCATACAGTTAATAAGCTCATTTTATAAAAATAGAATATCAGGCCTAAAAAGCTAGCAACCCACTAGGTCTTTTTGTGTAGAATCATTATTTAACTAACCAACAACTGCTACCAGAGATACGTCACAATCTTGAACAGAGAAATCTATCTGCTCTTGGGCATGATAATACCTGGCTAGGCATTATATTGTCATGCCGAACACCTGCCTTTATGAAGTCCAACACAATGGAAGCTAACTCGACTAGATGGGCAGTGTACCCATGATTGGCTCCTTCTATAATACACAGTTTGTGATTTGGTATGAGCTTGGCAAACTCTGACGCATCTTCTGTTGGTACAATGTCATCGGCTGAACCATGAATTGTCAATACCCTGTACATAAATCATGTCAATTACTGGAAAATTGTGTGTGTGTGTGTGTGTGTGTGTGTGTGTGTGTGTGTGTGTGTAAAAAAACTACAAAACATGGCGAGAAATTGTTTAGACCAAAGGGCTTAATGATGCAGTCAGCTTTGTCAGGGCATAGCTTCATGCCTGATTATTGGTTCAGAGGAGTATGACTCATTTCAAGATCCCTTTTTCATATTGTGCAAGATTTCATCGTATTTGGGCCAAAAACAGTGCAAATTTTATAATGAATTTAGGACCTCTTCAAAACCATTTTTTACATTTTTTCAAGTTATTGTAATCAGGGCTATTTCTGTCTTTTGAATTTGTAGAGAATTCTGGGGTAGTTATGGTTTTTACAGATGATGACATAAGATTAAATCAGGAGTTTAGACTAAAGATTCATTAGGTTGGTTAGGCTCCCCCCCCCCCCCCCCCCCCCCCCCCCATCTTTTGGAAAGTTTAACATTTTTATTGATGATAAAAGGAAATACACCAAACAGTAAGGATTCCCTTTGAGAAGAGAGATTTAAAGCACTGGCTGAGTTCACTTCTCTACTCACATGTACGAACAAAATATTTTTCCTTGAGACGAGTCCTAATCTCATCAAAAGATAAAAGTCACATCTTCTAAGGTTTCCATTTGGGGGAAGTGGCCCAAAAGATCATGTGAAGCTCAAGCTCGTCTCTATCTATAAATACTTGCTATGAACTTTAGTGAGGAGGATTTTTATTATTAAGTTGATCCAGTATGTGGTAAGAGAACTGGTAGGTTGTGTGCTACTGCCTCCAATACATTGTATGCTAGGAGTAGAATGAGGAGTAGAATGATGTGGGTCGCTCCAGTGCATACACAGAGTACATGCAATATAATTTTATACACGGATTGATATTGCAATTTGTAATATATGATTGAATTTTGTTATTATTATAGTACATAATTTTATAATAATACCATGCATTTTATTGCATAAAAAAGAAGTATAAACCTCTACACTAACTGTAAGCTTCCATTGCAACTTAATCAACAAAGACAACAGAACCATAATTTCCAGTTAGTAAAAATAGTGATCTGAAACACAAATGACACAATTCAGATCACGTGATTTGGAACGGAAGTAGGGGGTCGGCAATTTAGGTACATTGGATCAACATATTCTAACTGAATCACTTAACCACTGCATTCTAAAGAGTGCCCACATTGGTTCTGAAGTATATAGTGTTGGCAAAGCATTGCCTCAAGGTGGACATAATCAAATAAAAAATCAGGAACAC
Organism: Magnolia kwangsiensis; assembly: GCA_037074715.1. Taxonomy (NCBI): domain Eukaryota; kingdom Viridiplantae; phylum Streptophyta; class Magnoliopsida; order Magnoliales; family Magnoliaceae; genus Magnolia; species Magnolia kwangsiensis. The sequence continues at coordinate 15,260,033 of CM073571.1, forward strand.
ATAATGATAGACAAGAAGTGTAAAAGGAAATGCATTCAAACCTGCAGTCTTTGTCAATCGAAAGGCATGCTGCATGCATATCAGTTGTAAGGCGATCCATCATACTTTCTTCAGTCACACGATACTCAACTTTTCCTACAATAGAGCAGAAAATGTTAATAATGTTTAATCATTTCTGTCAGTTAATTAGTTTGGACCCACGACATCACAAGAATCTTCATATTGACATCATGAAAATTCTAGGAAAGACCATGCAATTAACATCACTGCTGGAATGTGCATTAAAAGACGTGAGCAAGGTATTACGTAATGGTAATGGTGGTGGCCATAACTACCATACCTTTACGATATAGGCTATACGGTCGTTACGGCCCCCAAAACAGCTGTTATGGTCTCTTTTTTTATTGGAAAAAAAAAAAAACCCTGTATCAGCCCCATAATGGACCATTACGGGGCCATTACAGGGGGCTAATGGCCATTACGGTGGCTGTAACAACTGTTATGGGTCATTTTTTCCTGTAACAGCAGTTACAACCATAATGACCCCACAATATGTAACGGTTGCTACCATTACCTTTATGTAACAGCCTTTATGACCCTGTAACGAAAATTACGGGGCACCATGGATGGGAGCACAACAATCTCCGGTGGATGCATCCATTTGATGCTGGATTACCCAAAGATTCTGTTTAGATACTTGAGTTTTGCTAAAACTCAAAAGCACCTTTACAAATGGCAGTGCAAGTCAATGTGGCATGTGTGTGTGATGTGGACACAAGCGCATTCAAGGTGTACCAACGAAGAAAGCACCAACTACAAGTGTCGTCCTTGTGGATAGACGATTATTGAGGAGCTAAAGACCTTTCACATGTGATTGGACATATAAAAGACCCCACTCAGGGAAGACACATGTGAAGGAAGATTGGAAAAAGAAGACCGAGCACCCGAACTTTCCCGTACTTATGTTATTTGCACGTTTTTGCTTAGTTTAGGGTATTTTAGTAATTTTATATCTTTATTTGCTTATTCTAGGGGTATTTTAGTAATTTTATGTCTTTATTTGCTTATTCTAGTGAGCTAAAGCCCTAAACTCGAATTTTAACTATTGATTAATGAAAAGAAAACCCTTTGGTTGTCACCTCCCTCTCTTCTCTCTAACGGTGCTTCTTCTTTTCCCTTGATCTTCTTCTTCTAATTTCTTCTTATGCCCCTCCAACTTCTTCAAGGTAATTATTTTCTTCTTTCTATTTTTCAGTTTTGGCTAATCCTTCTTCAATCAAAATCTTGAGAACCGATCTAAACCCTAAACCCCCAAATTCTCAAATCCCTAATCCTAAAAACTTCCTGATTCTTCAGACTAGTGATCTTCATTGATCGATTGGGTGTGACCATGTAAGATCGGGAGGTCTCATCCCTCGCCGGATCCAACCTAAGTAATAATTGAATTCCATATTCCATGGTTGTGGTGATGGCTCGCTTCATTGCATGTTTCCTTTGTGATTTTCTCAGTTATGATGATTACTGCTAGAATTTTAGATCATTTATTCCTTTTATTTCCGTTGTTTAATTATGTTCATGAGCATGCATCATAATTAGGGCTGTCCCGCGTCAAATTTGGTATCAGAGCCTAGGCTTGCATGGTTTTTGTCTAGATCGAGTTATCAAATTAGAGTTTTGATTTTTAGGTTTAATTTAGAAAAGTTTCAGATTTAGAAAGTTTTTAATTTTAGAAACTTTTCAATTTTAGAAAGTTCCTAATTTAGAAAATTTTCAGATTTCAGTTGTTTCCTATTTCAACTTAATTATGACAGTTCATAGTAGTTTTGCATTCATCGCATTCATCTTGAAAGTCATAACACCTAGTAGTCTAGTTGGGTAGAGTTTGGTTCAAGTCTTCATTGTATGCCCACGAGAAGAGGTAGAGGTTTCGGACTTCAACCTACCATGAATAACGAGCAGTTATCTGAGCAACTTGCTCAATTGATACAAAAGATAACCGCCCTAGAAGCGGGTTAAAAGCGTGAATTTGCCCACCTTGAGGACCAAATTACCACTACAATGACTAAGGTCGAGCAACTAGAGGCGTCCCAAAAAAAAAACCTCGCTATAGGGAATGATGCGTACTCCCAAGTGGGAGGAATCATTGAAGAATGCACTGCCACACATGGTGGTAATGAGGATAGAGATCGTGGTAACGGTCGTGGTGTGGTGCGAGAGGCACGAGCCACATGTGATCATCAAGACCGCTATGATCCAGATGAGCTTGCGATGAAGAGTGTGAGAGTTGAGGCCCCGAGTTTTGATGGGCGCTTGGATCCCAAGACATTCCTTGACTGGATTGCTGACATGGACCACTACTTTGAGTGGTATGGCATGTCGAAAAACCGCCAAATGCGGTTTGCTAAGATGAAACTTGTGGGTCAAGCCAAGCTCTTCTGGACCAACACTGAGTGTAGGATAGAGAGAGTTGGTAGGGTCCCTATCACACATTGGTATGAGATGAAAGAGAAGTTGAAGGAGAAGTACCTTCCTCTCTCATACCGTCAGAAGCTCCTTGACCAATGGCAATCCTTACGCCAAGGGTCAATGTCTGTCACTGACTACATTGCTAAATTTGAAGAATATGTGATGCGATGTGATATCCAAGAAGACTCTCTAGTAACGCTCTCGCATTTCAAGACGGGCCATCGTGCGGATCTTCAACATGAGCTTATGACTCGGCCCTTAAAGGACTTGGATGAAGTATATCAAGTCATGCAGGAGTTAGAGCAATATCTGAAGGCTTCTGTCGTTCGTCGTTTTGAGTCCCGAGACTCTAGTGCTAGATCTAGTTTCCAGGAAACTAAACCTAATATCGGTAGTCAACCTAGGGCACAGGCGACCATTCCGCCTAGGCCTAAGGAGGACAAGGGCAAAGGGGTTCTTGGTGCCGGTCCTAGTAACATGAGCCAAGTGAGGTGCTATGACTGTGGCAATCTTGGCCACATGTCTAATCAGTGTCCTACGAAGAGCCGTGTGAGAGCATTAGTTATAGGTGAGTCCCACGAGGGTGGAGATGACCAGGGTAATTATGAAGTTGAAGAGTATCACCCTGAAGGAGGACTTACTGACGCAGGACAGCCCTAATTATGATGCATGCTCATGAACATAATTAAACAGCGGAAATAAAATGAATAAATGATCTAAAATTCTAGCAATAATCATCATAACTGAGAAAATCATAAAGGAAACATGCAATGGAGCGGGCCATCATCACAACCGTGGAATATGGGATTCAATTAATACTTAAGTTAGATCCGGCGAGGGAGGAGACCTCCCGATCTTGCATGGTCACACCCAATCGATAAATGAAGATCACTAGTTCGAAGAACCAGGAAGTTTATCGGATTAGGGATTTGAGAATTTGGAGGTTTAGGGTTTAGATTGGTTCTTAAGATTTTGATCGAAGAAGGATTAGCCAAAACTGAAAAATAGAAAGAAGAAAATAATTACCTTGAAGAAGTTGGAGGGGCATAAGAAGAAATTAGAAGAAGAATATCAAGGGAAGAGAGGAAGCACCATTAGAGAGAAGAGAGGAATGAGGCAACCAAAGGGTTTACTTTTCATTAATCAATAGTTGAAATTCGAGTTTAGGGCTTTAGCCCACTTAAATAAGCAGATAAAGACATAAAATTACTAAAATACCCATAAAATAAGCAAATAAAGACATATAATTACTAAAATACCCTAAACTAAGCAAAAACGTGCAAATAACATAAGTACGAGAAAGTTCGGGTGCCTGATCTTCTTTCTCCAATCTTCCTTCACATGTGTCTTCCCTAAGTGGGGTCTTCTATATGTCCAATCACATGTGAAAGGTCTTCAGCTCCTCAATAGTCGCCTATCCACAAGGACGAGTCTTGTAGTTAGCGCTTTCTTCGTTGGTACACCTTGAATGCGCTTGTGTCCGCATCAATTCCCCTCTGGTGAGAAAAACTCGACTCCGACGAGTTGAAACTTTTGTAGCGCTCAAGTAGATCTGGATTAATACCCTGCAATGCATCGCTCGACAGCCACGTAGATTCAGACGATGGTTTGTTCTTCCACTTGACAAGATACCTTTGGAAACCTCCATCTCTCGTGGATACTATCTCATCATCAAAGATTTTCTCAATTTCTTCTGTATGGGTAATGGGTGGAGGAGGGGGTGGAAGGGGTTGGGTAGCAAACTCAGAAAAAGGCCATGAAAGGGACGATGTATCAACAATGGGAGTATGGGCACGGACTAGATCTTCCACATTAAAAGTTGGATTAATGCTCGTTGCAGGTGGAAGGTCAATCCGATACGCGTTGGACCTAACCGTTTGTAATATCCTGAATGGTCCAGCACTACGCGCTTGTAATTTTTTAGCAAATCCTGGAGAGAATCGCTCTGGCCTTATTCGCACCATTACAGTCTCCTCCTTGAAATTCTTGCACTCTACGATGAGAATCAGCTGAAACTTTATAATCATCATTGCTCTTATTTAACCGCTGTCTAATATGTGTATGCAAATCATGAATATGGCGTGCAAATGCATCAGCTGACTCAGAAGACCTTTGGGTAACAGCCATAGGTAAGAGATCTATGGGCATTCTAGGCTTATAACCACTTACAATTTCAAAAGGACTCAACCCTGTAGATCTATTAACTGACCCATTATAAGCAAGTTCAGCAGTTGGTAAAATTAGGTCTCAAGTCTTAACATGTTCACCCACTAGACAACGTAGAAGATTTCCAAGGCTACGGTTTACCACTTCAGTTTGACCATCTGTTTGTGGGTGATAAGCAGTAGAAAATTGCAAACGAGTTCCAATAATGTGTCACAGTGTCTTCCAAAAATATCTAGTAAATCGAACATCACGATCAGACACTATGGTTTTAGGTAACCCATGGAGACGCACCACACCATCAAAAAAGAGACGAGCAACATGAGACGCATCCGACGTCTTCGAACATGGGAGGAAATGCGCCATTTTAGAAAAAAGGTCCACAACGACAAAAACGGAATCGTGCTTTTTTAGTCTTGGGAAGCCCAAGCACGAAGTCCATACTAATGTCCTGCCACGGAGCATGTGGCATTGGTAATGGCGTGTATAGCCCGGTATTTTGTTTTCTTTACTTTGCCAGCTGACATGTTCGACACTGCCCTAAAACTATGGCTACGTCTCGCTTGAGACTTGGCCAATAGAAACGATCTTCCACGAGGGCAATGGTCTTATCATGACCAAAATGGCCAGCTATCCCTCCTGAATGAAGCTCCCAGATGAGGAATTCACGAAGGGACATGCGGGGAATACAAAGTCTGTCTCCCTTGAAAAGGAAGCCGTCTTTAAGAACATATTCACCCATAATATGCTGATCATTAGAGAGCGACGCGTAAGTACCCCCAAAATCAGGACATATGATGTATTCATCTTTCAGTTGCTCAAATCCAACTACCTCTACACTCAAGGAGTTGAGCAACGTCACTCTCCTACGAAGGGCATCCGCTGGTTTGTTTTCAACCCCAACCTTGTGTTTCAAAACAAACGAATATTCCTGAAGAAACGCTATCCACTTGACATGCCTTGGATTGAGTTTCTTCTGAGAATGTAAATATCTCAAAGCCTCATGGTCAGAAAACAAAATGAATTCTTGCGGTAGGAGATAGTGTCGCCAATGTCTCAGGGATTGCACTACTGCATAAAATTCTTTGTCGTAAGTGGAGTATTTTTGTTTTGCCTCATTCAGTTTCTCACTGAAATAGGCCACTGGGTGTCCTTCTTGACTCAACATTTCACCTATCCCGACACCAAATGCATCACACGCTACTTCAAAGACTTTAGAAAAGTCAGATAAACGCATGACAAGAGCTTCCACCATCTTGCCCTTAATTTCTTTAAAAGCCTTGTCTGCGGCTTTAGACCACCCGAACTCTCCCTTTTTCATGCACTCGGTAATGGGAGCCATGATCATGCTAAAACCCCTAATGAACCGACGATAAAAAGTAGCTAGGCCGTGAAAGCTTCACACCTCATGAATGTTCCTTGGTTCTAGCCACTCAACTATAACCCTGACCTTTTCAGGGTCTACACGCATCCCGTCAGATGACACTATAAATCCTAAGAACACAACTTGGCTAGACATGAATGCACATTTCTTAAGATTAGCATACAACTTTTCCTCCCTAAGGACACTACAGACCTTCTTTAAATGTTCAAGGTGTGATTCCTTAGTGGTACTATAAATAAGAATATCATCAAAGTACACCACTAGGAATTTTTCCATGAACGGCCTCAAAGCTTGTGTCATCACCCTCATGAAATTACTGGGTGTGTTAGTCAAGCCGAAGGGCATGACCAACCACTCATACAACCCATATTTCATCTTAAACGCCATCTTCCACTCATCTCCTAGGCGTATACGGACTTGGTGATATCCACTCTTGAGGTCTATCTTAGAGAATATAGTGGACCTGGCCATCATGTCAAGCATATCATCAAGTCTAGGTATAAGGAACCTATACTTGACAGTAATTTTGTTTATAGCACGGCTGTCCACACACATGCGCCACATGCCATCTTTCTTTGGCGTCAACAATGCAGGCACGGCACACGGGCTTATACTCTCTTGGATGAAACCCTTTTGCAGAAGCTCATCAACTTGCTTCTTCAACTTTGCATGCTCCGCAAGGTTCATCCTTTAGTGAGGAAGGTTCGGTAGAGTAGACCCTAGGACAAGATCAATGGCATGTTGTATGTCCCTCATAGGTGGTAACTCATTCAGTAATTCTTCAGGAAATACATCACTGTATTCCTTCAGGACCGAGGTCACCTCACGGGGTAACTCTAATGAAACCTCAGGTGTAATCTCTCTAGCCACAAGGGCATACACCATAGAATCTTCCTCAACCTCTTTTTAAAACTCTCTTGCGCTGATTATATGTAGAGACTTAGGTTTGGATTTCCTCACTTCTCTAGGCTCACTTGCTTTCTCATCCTTCTTCTTCCCTAGTGTATTCTCAGGTGGCATGGGATTAAGTTTGATCTTTTTACTGTTATACATAAAAGTACACGCATTCGAACGGCCAAAGATCGTGACATCATTATCGAATAGTCACGGTCTACCTAGGATAACATGTCCCACATCCATAGGTAAAACATCACACCACAGGGACTCTTTGTATGACCCAAACTCGATGGGGACTAGACATTGTTGGGTGACAGGTAGGGATGTCTTGTCAACCCAAGAAACTTTATACGGGTCTGGATAAGGTGTGAATTTCAGTTTTAAGCGATCTAAGGTGCTAGTGGAAATCACATTCTGACAACTTCCACTATCCACTATCACCTTACAATTCTTTTCACCACACTTGGCAATAGTGTGGAAGATAGTGCTTCGACGCCAGTCAACACTACTTCTAGACTGAGCTAACACACGTCTGACTACTGCAAGCATTGCTTCTCCATCCACTTCTTCATCAGTAAGTCCTCCTTCAGGGTGATACTCTTCAACTTCATAACCACCCTGGTCACCTCCACCCTCTTGGGACTCGCCTATAACTAAGGCTCTCCCACAGTTCTTCGTAGGACACTGATTAGACATGTGGCCAAGATTGCCACACTCATGGCACCTCACTTGGCTCATGTTACTAGGACCGGCACCAAGAACCCCTTTGCCCTTGTCCTCCCTAGGCCTAGGCAGAATGGTCGTCTGTGCCCTAGGTTGACTACGGACATTAGGTCTAGCTTCCTGGAAACTAGATCTAGCACTGGAGTATCGGGACTCAAAACGACGAACGACAGGAGCCTTCAGATATTGCTCTAACTCCCGCACGACTTGATATGCTTCATCCAAGTCCGTTAAGGGTCGAGTCATAAGCTCGTGCTGAAGATCCGCACGAAGGCCCATCTTGCAATGCGAGAGCGTTACTAGAGGGTCTTCTTAGATATCACATCGCATCACATATTCTTCAAATTTAGCGATGTAGTCAGTGTCAGACATTGACCCTTGGCGTAAGGATTGCCATTGGTCAAGGAGCTTCTGACGGTATGAGAGAGAAAGGTACTTCTCCTTCAACTTCTCTTTCATCTCATACCAATGTGTGATAGGGGCCCTACCAACTCTCTCTATCCTACGCTCGGTGTTGGTCCAAAAGAGTTTGGCTTGACCTACAAGCTTCATCTTAGCAAACCGCATTTGACGGTTTTCCGACATGCCATACCACTCAAAGTAGTGGTCCATGTCAGCAACCCAGTCAAGGAATGCCTTAGGATCCAAGCGCCCATCAAAACTCGGGGCCTCAACTCTCACACTCTTCATCGCACGCTCATCTGGATCATAGCGGTCTTGATGATCACATGTGGCTCGTGCCTCTTGCACCACACCACGACCGTTACCACGATCTCTATTCTCACGACTACCACGTGTGGCAGCGCGTTCTTCAATGATTTCTCCCACTTTGGAGTACGCATCATCCCCTACAGCGAGGGTTTCTTTTTGGGACGCCTCTAGTTGCTCGACCTTAGTCATAGTAGTGGTAATTTGGTTCTCAAGGCGGGCAAATTCAAGCTTTTGACCTGCTTCTAGGGCGGTTATCTTTTGTATCAATTGAGCAAGTTGCTCAGATAACTGCTCGTTATTCATGGTAGGTTGAAGTCCGAAACCTCTACCACTTCTCGTGGGCATACAATGAAGACTTGAACCAAACTCTACCCAACTAGACTACTAGGTGTTATGACTTTCAAGATGAATGTGATGAATGCAAAACTACTATGAACTATCACAATTAAGTTGAAACAGGAAACAACTCAAATCTGAAAATTTTCCAGATTAGGAACTTTCTAAAATTGGAAAGTTTCTAAAATTGAAAACTTTCTAAATCTGGAACTTTCCCAAATTAAACCTAAAAATCAAAACCCTAATTTGATAACTCGATATAGACAAAAGCCATGCAAGCCTAGGCTCTGATACCAAATTTGACGCAGGACAGCCCTAATTATGATGCATGCTCATGAACATAATTAAACAGCGGAAATAAAATGAATAAATGATTTAAAATTCTAGCAATAATCATCATAACTGAGAAAATCATAAAGGAAACATGCAATGGAGCGGGCCATCATCACAACCGTGGAATATGGGATTCAATTAATACTTAGGTTAGATCCGGCGAGGGATGAGACCTCCCGATCTTGCATGGTCACACCCAATCGATCAATGAAGATCACTAGTCCGAAGAACCAGGAAGTTTATCGGATTAAGGATTTGAGAATTTGGGGGTTTAGGGTTTAGATTGGTTCTCAAGATTTTGATCGAAGAAGGACTAGCCAAAACTGAAAAATATAAAGAAGAAAATAATTACCTTGAAGAAGTTGGAGGGGCATAAGAAGAAATTAGAAGAAGAAGATAAAGAAAAGAGAGGAAGCACCGTTAGAGAGAAGAGAGGAATGAGGCAACCAAAGGGTTTACTTTTCATTAATCAATAGTTAAAATTCGAGTTTAGGGCTTTAGCCCACTTAAATAAGCAAATAAAGACATAAAATTACTAAAATACCCCTAAAATAAGCAAATAAAGACATAATTACTAAAATACCCTAAACTAAGCAAAAACGCGCAAATAACATAAGTACGAGAAAGTTCGGGCGCCTGGTCTTCTTTCTCCAATCTTCCTTCACATGTGTCTTCCCTAAGTGGGGTCTTTTATATGTCCAATCACATGTGAAAGGTCTTCAACTCCTCAATAGTCGCCTATCCACAAGGACGGCACTTGTGGTTGGCGCTTTCTTCGTTGGTACACCTTGAATGCGCTTGTGTCCGCATCACTTACCGATGAAGAAGAAGTGGATAGAGAAGCAACGCTTGCAGTAGTCAGACGTGTGCTAGCTCAGTCCAGAAGTAGTGCTGACTGGCGTCGAAGCACTATCTTTTACATTATTGCCAAGTGTGGTGAAAAGAATTGTAAGGTGATAGTGGACGGTGGAAGTTGTCAAAATGTGATTTCCACTAGCACCTTAGATCGCTTAAAACTGAAATTCACACCTCATCCAGACCCGTATAAAGTTTCTTGGGTTGACAAGACATCCCTACCTATCACCCAGCAATGTCTAGTCCCCATCGAGTTTAGGTCATACAAAGAGTCCCTGTGGTGTGATGTTTTACCTTGGATGTGAGACATGTTATCCTAGGTAGACCGTGGCTATTCGATAATGATGTCACGATCTTTGGCCGTTCGAATGCGTGTACTTTTATGTATAACGGTAAAAAGATCAAACTTAATCCCATGCCACCTGAGAATACACTAGGAAAGAAGAAGGATGAGAAGGCAAGTGAGCCTAGAGAAATGGGGAAATCCAAACCTAAGTCTCTACATATAATCAGCGCAAGAGAGTTTAAAAAAGAGGCTAAGGAAGATTCTATGGTGTATGCCCTTGTGGCTAGAGAGATTACACCTGAGGTTCAATCAGAGTTGCCCCGTGAGGTGACCTCGGTCCTGAAGGAATACAGTGATGTATTTCCTAAAGACTTAACCTAATGAGTTGCCACCTATGAGGGACATACAACATGCCATTGATCTTGTCCTAGGGTCTACTCTACCGAACCTTCCTCACTACAGGATGAACCCTGCAGAGCATGCAGAGTTGAAAAAGCAAGTTGATGAGCTTTTGCAAAAGGGTTTCATCTAAAGAGAGTATGAGCCCATGTGTCGTGCCTGCATTATTGACGTCAAAGAAAGACGGCACGTGGCGCATGTGTGTGGATAGCCGTGCCATAAACAAAATTACTGTCAAATATAGGTTCCCTATACCTAGACTTGATAATATGTTTGACTTGATGGCCAAGTCCACTGTATTCTCTAAGATAGACCTCAAGAGTGGATATCACCAAATCCGTATACGCCGAGGAGATGAGTGGAAAACGGCGTTTAAGACGAAATATGGGCTGTATGAGTGGTTGGTCATGCCCTTCGGCTTGACTAACGCACCCAGTACTTTCATGCGGGTGATGACACAAGCTTTGAAGCCGTTCATGGAAAAATTCCTAGTGGTGTACTTTGACGATATTCTTATTTATAGTACCACTAAGGAATCACACCTTGAACATTTAAAGAAGGTCTGTAGTGTCCTTAGGAAGGAAAAGTTGTACGCTAATCTTAAGAAATGTGCATTCATGTCTAGCCAAGTTGTGTTCTTAGGATTTATAGTGTCATCTGACGGGATGCGTGCAGACCCTGAAAAGGTCAAGGCCATAGTTGAGTGACTAGAACCAAGGAACATTCATGAGGTGCGAAGCTTTCACGGCCTAGCTACTTTTTATCGTCGGTTCATTAGGGATTTTAGCACGATCATGGCTCCCATTACCAAGTGTATGAAAAAGGGAGAGTTCGTGTGGTCTAAAGCCGCAATCAAGGCTTTTAAAGAAATTAAGGGCAAGATGGTGGAAGCTCTTGTCATGCGTCTGCCTGACTTTTCTAAAATTTTTGAAGTAGCGTGTGATGCGTCTGGTGTTAGGATAGGTGGAGTGTTGAGTCAAGAAGAACACCCAGTGGCCTATTTCAATGAGAAACTGAATGAGGCAAAACAAAAATACTCCACTTACGATAAAGAATTTTATGTGGTAGTGCAATCTCTGAGACATTGGCGACACTATCTCCTACCACAAGAATTCGTTTTGTTTTCTGACAATGAGGCTTTGAGATATTTGCATTCTCAGAAGAAACTCAACCCAAGGCATACTAAGTGGGTAGCATTTCTTCAGGAATATTCGTTTGTTTTGAAACACTTGGCCGGGGTTTAAAACAAACCAGCGGATGCCCTTAGTAGGAGAGTGGCGTTGCTCAACTCCTTAAGTGTAGAGGTAGTCGGATTTGAGCAACTGAAAGATGAATACCCCATATGTCCTGATTTTGGGGGTACTTACGCGTCGCTCTCTAGTGACCAGCATATTATGGGTGAATATGTTCTTAAAGACGGCTTCCTTTTCAAGGGAGAAAGACTTTGTATTCCCCGCATGTCCCTTCGTGAATTCCTCATCTGGGAGCTTCATTCAGGAGGGATAGCTAGCCATTTTGGTTGTGATAAGACCATTGCCCTCGTAGAAGATCGTTTCTATTGGCCAAGTCTCAAGCAAGACGTAGCCAAAGTTTTAGGGCAGTGTTGAATATGTCAGCTGGCAAAGCAAAGAAATCAAAATACCGGGCTGTACACGTCATTACCAGTGCCACATGCTCCGTGTCAGAACATTAGTATGGACTTTGTGCTTGGGCTTCCCAAGACTATAAAAAAGCACGATTCCGTTTTTGTCGTTGTGGACCGTTTTGCTAAAATGACGCATTTCCTCCCATGTTCGAAGACGTCGAATGCGTCTCATGCTGCTCGTCTCTTTTTTGATGGTGTGGTGCGTCTCCATGGGTTACCTAAAACCATAGTGTCTGATCGTAATGTTCGATTTACTAGCTATTTTTGGTAGACACTGTGGCACATTATGGAAACTCGTTTGCAATTTTCTACTGCTTACCACCCACAAACAGATGGTCAAACTGAAGTGGTAAACCGTAGCCTTGGAAATCTTTTACGTTGTCTAGTGGGTGAACATATTAAAACTTGGGACCTAATTTTACCAACTGTTGAACTTTGCTTATAATGGGTCAGTTAATAGATCTACAGGGTTGAGTCCTTTTGAAATTGTAAGTGGTTATAAGCCTAGAATGCCCATAGATCTCTTACCCATGGTTGTTAGCCAAAGGTCTTCTGAGTCAGCCGATGCATCTGCACGTCATATTCATGATTTGCATACACATATTATACAGCGGTTAAATAAGATCTATGATGATTATAAAATTTCAGCTGATTCTCATCGTAGAGTGCAAGAATTTCAAGAAGGAGACTGTAATGGTGCGAATAAGGCCAGAGCGATTCTCTCAAGGATCTACTAAAAAATTACAAGCGCGTAGTGCTGGACCATTCGGGATATTACAAAAGGTTAGGTCCAACGCGTATCGGATTGACCTTCCACCTGCAATGAGCATTAATCCAACTTTTAATGTGGAAGATCTAGTCCGTGCCCATACTCCCATTGTTGATACATCGTCCCTTTCATTGCCTTTTTCTGAGTTTGCTACCCAACCTCTTCCACCCCCTCCTCCACCCATTACCCATACAGAAGAAATTGAGAAAATCTTAGATGACGAGATAGTATCCACGAGAGATGGAGGTTTTTAAAGGTATCTTGTTAAGTGGAAGAACAAAACATTGTCTGAATCTACGTGGCTGTCGGGCGACGCATTACAGGATATTGATCCAGATCTACTAGAGCGCTACAAAAGTTTCAACTCGTCGAAGTCGAGTTTTTCTTACCCGAGGGGAATTGATGCGAACACAAGCGCATTTAAGGTGTACCAACGAAGAAAGCGTCAACCACAAGTGTCGTCCTTGTGGATAGGCGATTATTGAGGAGCTGAAGACCTTTCACATGTGATTGGACATATATAAGACCCCACTCAGGGAAGACACATGTGAAGGAAGATTGGAGAAAGAAGACCGAGCGCCCGAACTTTCCCGTACTTATGTTATTTGTGCGTTTTTGCTTAGTTTAGGGTATTTTAGTAATTTTATGTCTTTATTTGCTTATTCTAGGGGTATTTTAGTAATTTTATGTCTTTATTTGCTTATTTAAGTGGGCTAAAGCTCTAAACTCGAATTTTAACTATTGATTAATAAAAAGCAAACCCTTTAGTTGCCTCCTCCCTCTCTTCTCTCTAACGGTGCTTCTTGTCTTCCCTTGATCTTCTTCTTCTAATTTCTTTTTATGCCCCTCCAACTTCTTCAAGGTAATTATTTTCTTCTTTCTATTTTTCAGTTTTAGCTAATCCTTCTTCGATCAAAATCTTGAGAACCGATCTAAACCCTAAACCCCCAAATTCTCAAATCCCTAATCCGAGAAACTTCCTGATTCTTCGGACTAGTGATCTTCATTGATCGATTAGGTGTGACCATGCTAGATCGGGAGGTCTCATCCCTCGCCGGATCCGACCTAAGTAATAATTGAATTCCATATTCCATGGTTGTGATGATGGCCCGCTCCATTGCATGTTTCCTTTATGATTTTCTCAGTTATGATGATTACTGCTAGAATTTTAGATCATTTATTCATTTTATTTCCGTTGTTTAATTATGTTCATGAGCATGCATCATAATTAGGGTTGTCCTGCGTCAGTGTGGGATATGCAGACTACGATGGACCCACTGCATAGGTATCATCAGGGAAAAAATAAGGCCAGTCAAGTTATCAGGTGAGACACACATGTACATAAACTGTTGACAGTTTATAAAAGTGTGCAGTCCACATTCAATGTACACATGTTGCCTGCCTGATGAGTGTATCAGCCTGAATTTTTTTGCCAGGATATCTACACAGTGGCCACCTGATGCACAGCTTGAATTTCATGTAGCTGGTTTACAGTTGCACACAGGATGAGCAGAACTCCAGATACATATCAATAAACAAAAAAAACAAGTAAAACAAATCCTGCACCCGTACAGGCATAAAACATGGAAATGGTGACAGAAGTAGTGGGAAAAAAAAAAAAGGAAGAAGCAAAAATAGGCACATAATATCATACAAACCCATAGAACTAACAAAAGTACAAAGGATTCACCATGTATTTCTAAATTTATATGGATTGTGATAATGCACCAATGTCAAATGGCAAGTAAATAATTACCTGTTTTGTCCTTGACATCAAAAAATCCATCTTTCTTGATTCTTTGCATAATTTCTTTTCCTAAGCGGCCTTCAATGCCTCTCTCCAGAGCAAAACGGCCACAGATATTAACTACCGTGTGAACATCACGATACTTAGAGGCATATAGAAGAACCACGTTTCCACCTGCAATAGCCTTTTTCAGCAATAAAGTACTTCCCCAACACACATAAATGCAATTTAGCAAGTGCCATGAACCATTTTTTATGTGAGAAGAGTAGCTAACCATGAAATGACACATAATGCTTGTAATATAGAACTGGATCAATCCCCAATAAAAGATGGAACTAAAATTCAACAAAAAGATGTCATCAAAATCAAACTGCAAGAAAAAATAATGGCCAATGGAAATTAAAAACACTCCTTGATGTCCTTCATCTCGCTATACAGCTTTCAAATCCTCAGAAGATTGTCATAACAGTTTTGGACTTCTAATTTTTCACTCTTGCAAACCACACATCCTACACTTTCATTATTGAAAAGAAAAAGGTGCTTTCTGGCATATGAGGATTGCAGAATATTATTGATAATTTAGAATGAGCCTTGCTGCGAGCACATGCGTGTGCAATAGAGCTCTAGATGCTGCACATGTGACAGCATGGCACATGGGCGCGAGATTTGATCCATCCATCAGGTTGGTCGACCTTCTATACGTTTTCCCAAAAATAAACCTGGTCGAGTTAGCACATAAGCTTCAATATCAGAAACAGGTGGATAGGTTAGAAATTTCAGATCTGTACATTTGTTTTGCTAACTGTGGCCCACCTGAGCAGCCGACCAACCTGATTCTTGGGCCAGGATATCAACATAGTGGTGTCGTTCTGATGCAAGGATTGGATCTTGGATCTCTCGCGCCATGCAAGCACATGTGTGGCATGTACATGAGCATTCTTGCACACATGTGGGCTTAGCAAAGCTCATTTAGAATAATTGTAAAACTCAAGCAACAAAAACAAACATATAACCACAGGCAGATATTTATTAAAACCAATTAATTTCGCAGAATACCATTTAATTGATAATGACTCGATGGGGTTTTAGCTTGCCAACAAATAATGATTTTATCACAACACATTGATGACCACCTTTGTGTTGTTGTTCATGGTTCCTTAATGAGACCAATGGCTTTGTTCCATTAAACTAGTTGGTCTCATCCAAATGCTTCACAGATGTTTTTCAAACATTAAACTTAAAGAACCCTTGGTTGTTATATAATAACAATCATAAATTCAAGTATGCAATATAAACTGCACCCACCTTTACTATGCCCAAGAATAGCACTTATTTCACGTTTCAACCCAGAAAAATATACGACCACAGCACGTAAATCCTCAGCCTCTCTTCGGTAGTTACCATACTGAAATGAGCCTTCACTTTCCCTGCAAAGAAGAAAATCATCACTTCCCATATACATCTAGTTGAATCAGTAAAAAAGTAAATTGTATAGTTTCAGAATCCCCACAAGGCATCAAGAAACCGAATGAAATATGAAGGCCTGCCTCCAGAAAGATCCATCCAATCATTTCTAAAGGCTGCTTGTAGCCTCATGATGGAATGGTCGCCCAGTGCCCCTGTTGTCTTAGTTATGAAACAGTAAAGTGAACAAGCAACATGAAAAGTTGAATGCCCTTGTACTGCCATGATGGGACTCGAACTACCAAATTGGAATAGGACATTACGAGTTACATGCCAAAGCACAAGCTATGCTTGTGAAGTGTAACTCTATGGTATCGAGAAGC